>OZ005653.1:124028204-126428204 GCA_963930645.1 Salticus scenicus | reverse complement strand
TTTTAATAATCATTAAAAAATATTTTTATTATAATTCAGAAATTTATTAACCATGAAAATTCATTTCAGATAATTTGGAGTGGAAGGCCGGTTTGTCAGCTGATAAATCAGCCTTCCACTCCAAATTATCTTAAATGAACTTTCACGATTGTTGAATAAATTTCTAAATTAAAATAAATTTCGTGATCTATTGGAGTTGTGCCTTGATTAATAATGTCACTTGATATATCTGTGTTTGCCGTCTCAGTGACTTTGCCAACGAATGTTAAGTGATAAATGCCTAGCTGGTAATCAGCCAGTGTAGCTCAATGGTTTGAGAATCCGCACGTAAAGCGGAAGTCCCGGGTTCGATACCTGGCTCTGGTATTTTACACATAGTTGATATAAAAAATCAGCCACCCACTCAAAATTATCTGAAATTTTATTGCTATTTTAATAAAAAAAATTCTCAAATAGGGTAAGTTGGGGTAAGATACCGCGTAGATAATTTGCCATGTCACGTAATTCTCTTATACGCAGACGTAGTTAGAGAACGCTAGCTAATCACAGGATAGATACATTAGTAATGAGGTGTATGTTACAGTCTTGTGAATTTTTGGAAATTTCTTAGGTTAGTTTGGATCGATAATCAGTCTCTCTCCGTCGGGTATATATTGAAAAATTTGACTTGCACTTTGTTTAATTAGTTATGTAAACCTAGTTTGAAAAAGAAAAACATAATTTTTATAATTTTTTAAAGAACAGTCTCTGTCCTTTCCACATCACTTATAAAAAGGTCAGTTTCACCTTTTGTAAGTTAATAAGACGACTTACGTCTTGTTCAACGTTTTGGTGTAAGATGCCGATAGTTTTACATTGATAAAAATGCAAAGTTGCTTTCTTTGTTGTTTATAGTCAAACTTAGGTATTGGATTTAGCATAATATTAAATAAGATAATAGGTAATACTTTGTTTTAATTCTGTATACCAAATGATCTATTTTAAAAGAAATATATAATTTTACATAAAAATGTGTATTTTACATTGAAATACCGTAAGTCACTTACCCGTAACTAGAAAAAGGGAAAAATTAGAGAGATGAAAGCATTAAGGATTTTTTTTTCGATACTTTTATAATATTTTTTTGAAGATAAATTTATTTTTAATACGTTAAATATATATATATATATATATATATATATATATATATATATTATGCATCTCTTCTACTTTCTAATTTGTATTATTTTTCAGATACTCTGTTATAAATATTGATTTAAAATAAAGTATAACTATTAAAACTTGTAATATGTAAATTATCCCACCTTCACCAGACTTCAAATTGATTTTGCTGCTATTCACGTTGTTAAAAGACTTAACTGTTGACTGTGAAAAAAGAAATATTTAAAAACTGCTTATTGGAAAAATAAAAATAAAAAAGTAATAAAAATCACTGATGATGCTTTACTATATTTAAAAGCGAAAACCTTCGGATAAAATTTTTAACATATTTTAAATAAAATTAAATTTCACTTGTTTTTAGTGTTTTTAATATAATTATTAAAACTTGTGTTTATATTTTGCAGTCCCATACAAGATTTTATTTTTCGCGCACTTTATCAGGCAAAATTAAACAAAAATCTAAGTTTAAAAAAAAAAAAAAAAAAACTTAGATATGTTGTAATTTTTTTACTATTGTTTTCGTATTTATAGTGTAAATATCTGATAGGAAACAGTAAAAAAGAAAAATTCGCAACAATATTTTGGATGCAGACTTTTGCAATTAATCTTTTATGCTATTTTAATAATGATGATAAAATGTGCATGTTTTCATTCAAAAAATAATGTCCTTATTAATTTATATGATATGCCAAGATAATAAGTTTTAAAATGCATATATAGTTTCTCATTAAAAAGAAACAAAAAACTACCTCCTCATTCATTTTTAATTAACACATACTCAAAATTATGGCAGTAACAAAATGTATAGGGAAAAAAATGGAAATCATATCATAAAATTATTCTTTTTCGGTCTTTCAAAATAATTATTCTGAAATAAATAAATAAATAAATAAGAAAAGAAAGGAAAAGAAAAAGAGAGGAAGAGAAAAGAAAAGTAACACTTCTAAGGATATTAATTTTACAAAGCGCATTTTTTCTAAGTGTATAACCAATGTAAACCATCTTATCGAATTACATTCTGTTTCAACAACAACACAAATTATTATTATTGACAATATATTATCAAATCCAATATAACTCAACATCGAATAAAGCTTTTGTTTAGGTCATTAATCGAAGCGCAATAAAAATTTGGCTTCCTTTACTTACTACCGCGTCTAATGTTCGCATAAAAAAAAAAAAAAAAAAAAAAAAAAAAAAAGCTATCATATTTTAGAACTCATAAATTCGTATTTTCTCAGTTAATGAGGTCGTGCTGTGGAAGAATTTCTACTTTATCATGAATATCTCATTAAGGAGCAAAAATTGATATAAGAAGAAAAAATATCTTTATTACACTGAAGCATTTGTTTTCTATGCTATGAATAGAAATATTATAGTTTATACAATAAAGAAATTACAGTTTTATAATATTTAAAGATTCAAGACATTACAAAGATTTAAGAAAATACGAAAAGTTCAATTTATTTGAAATTATCGCTTGGACATAAAAAATATGTTTCTTTTTTACTTGAATAATAAAACTAAGTTAATAATACTCATATAATCTGTATTAATAAATAATTATATACACTCTGAGGATAGTTTAATTGAATCAAAAGGAAATTGGTGAACTCAATAAAAATTCCTATTTAAATGTGTTCGAATAGAAATTTTGTCTAGATTAACAAAATAACTCTTGTTATTCTAACAAAAAACTTTTTTTTTTTTTTTTTCCAAAAAATATTATTTACTTACAAATAATATACATATATATATTGTAATGTTAAACGAGATATTTTGTTAATTAAAGCAAATATTGTAAAGTTAAACCAAATAATTTTTGCAAATACAAAGAAAATTTATTGAAATTTTGTTAATTTGATAATAGTTTGTTACTTATAGATATACAAAAGATATTGCAAAGTTAAACAATATATTTTATTATTCCAAGCCAACACAAAGAAAATTTATTGAAATTTCGTAAATTTGTTAATAAAATATTTTCTGTTGTTGTAATAAAACTTACATTTTACTTCTGATGGAAACTTTGTTTAAAGCAATAATACATCACTCATTTTGGCGTTTTGGAGCGCTTTCTTAGTGTGCAAGTGAAAAATTCCTGTGTAATCAAATAGTTGATATTTTGTATTTGTAATTTTTGAATCGAACAACGAAAATATTACAATTGAATTCGCATTTTCTGAGTTTATTAAACAATACAGATTTTATTAAATCCTTAAATCTGTACAGATAAGCATAAAGGATTAAGTCCAAAAATGTCGATTTTGAGTTACGTACATAGTCAGACTCAGAAAACAATTCTCTATAGATTGGTATAAAAGATTTAAATCCACGTCATTTAACCTTTGATAAAATCCATTGGTAAAAAAAAAGATTAAAGTCAGAAATTTAGCATTTATCTTTGGTATAAAATATTTAATTCATTTTTTTCCCTTTATTCAATGAAGGTTGACAATCACTGAATGGTATAAAGAGTATAACTCAACATAATCCCTTTTTCCTAACCGATTCTTCTGATTAGTTTTTAGTTAGTTTAGCTTTACTTTTCGTCTCCTGAAAAATCAAGAATATGGACTTAAATCCTTTATACTTATCAGTACAGAAATATAAACTAATATTGCACATTGAAATTTATTTTTAAAACTTCATTGTAGAGTTTATTAATTTACACTTTTATAAACGAAAGGTATATCATCAGTTAAAATTAATATTTGCAACTGCGTTTTAAAATTTCATTAACGTTTTATAATAATTGTTTTCCTTTCTTATATTTTTCAAACAATTAAGATTGAAACGTTCTTCGACAATAACTAAACAAATTTCGTTGACTAGAAATCTTTATCCTATGCGACTTCGTGAAGGCTAAAGTATATATTTCCTGTGTCAATTTTGAAATTTTGATTAGTCTTCTCAAGTGTGCAAAGGAAATTTCTTAAAGGTATTTTGACACTTTGAAAACATTTTTCTTTACAGACTGTATGCTGTGAAATTTAGACTTACAAGTTAGAGTTTAAAAATTCCTGATTCAATGATTAGTTTTGTTAATGTTAATATATTTAAATAGTTTACATAATACATCTCACACAGTTTTTCTTAGTTAGGTTGATGAATTTAAAACCCCTTAAAGTGTAAAATTTCATTTACGTTATCTTATTGAAAGATAGTAATGCTTTAAATATAAGGATAGCCAAATAAATTTCATTTTAAATTAAGTTAAACGTAGTAACTCTTTACTCCCTGGTATGTGTAGGTTGTTTAAAATAGTTTCAAAAATATATTTCTGTTTTTTTTTTTTTTTTTTTTTTTTTTTTTAAATATATTTTCAGTTTTATTTATATATATATATATTCATAAAATGAGTGCAGCAAATTTTGCATTGTTAAAAGATAACAATTTTAAATTCCAAATATTAAAAACAACAGCTTTGCCTTATTTAAAGATCCGAGTTAATAAATGCGCAAATAATTGAAAATGAAACACATATCAATATTGTTATTGAAAAATTTATATTTATTATAAAACAGTTTAAATGATCAACCGTTTAAATGATCAATAAGATAACGTAAAATTTCATTTACGTTATCTTATTGAAAGATAGTAATGCTTTAAATATAAGGATAGCCAAATAAATTTCATTTTAAATTAAGTTAAACGTAGTAACTCTTTACTCCCTGGTATGTGTAGGTTGTTTAAAATAGTTTCAAAAATATATTTCTGTTTTTTTTTTTTTTTTTTTTTTTTTTTTTTTAATATATTTTCAGTTTTATTTATATATATATATATTCATAAAATGAGTGCAGCAAATTTTGCATTGTTAAAAGATAACAATTTTAAATTCCAAATATTAAAAACAACAGCTTTGCCTTATTTAAAGATCCGAGTTAATAAATGCGCAAATAATTGAAAATGAAACACATATCAATATTGTTATTGAAAAATTTATATTTATTATAAAACAGTTTAAATGATCAACCAAAAAAAGCTAAACTAAATAATCTGGAGTGGCACAGGCAATACTATTTACTTCCTTATACAAAGTATGAAGTATTGCGCAGTAAAATATCCACACGCAAAGTGTTGTAATCCAGATTTAAAGTATTGCAATTCAGATTTGCGAAATTAGTTTTGTATCCCGCATAGCTCAAAAATAAATGATCGTAGAATATTGCAAATTTATATTAGTGAATTTTATGATCTTTAGCTTTAAAACTGCAACTTTAGTCTTAATACAAGCTCCTGTTTTAGAGATATCTGCGAATTTACACGATTTTTCGTGGCGTCTGTATGTAAGTATGTGTGTGTGTGTATCTCGCATAACTCAAAAACGGTTGGACGTACAGTCGGTAACAAAAGTCTCCGAACACTAGCAAAAATGCCTATCTAAAAAAAGTACACTTAAGGGTTATTCGATGGGAAATTTTTCTTTACAAATAGCTATTTAACTGATATATATTTCTAAATTCTGTTTTCACATTCTGAAAATTCCCAGCTGTTAAATTGACGAATCTTTTTTAAAAAATTATTATTTTTTGTTTTTTATATTTTATTTTGAAGCTGCAATTTACGATTTTTCAATATGTGAAATTTTTTCATTTTTTCATTTCAAAATAAAATATTAAAAATTTAAAAAATGCATTTTTAAAAAAGGTCCGTCAATTTAACAGTTGAGAATTTTCTGAATGTGAAAACAGAATTAAAAAATATGTATTAGTTAATAAGTTATTTGTAAAGAAAATTTCCCCATAGAATAATATTGGCTCGGGCTTCCGGCGACGGTAAGTGAAGAAGGCCGCAAATACAGTTTTGTTAAATAAATCCTTGTCGAATCCTGTGTTTAGACTGGCTAAAAACAGGATTCGACAAGGATTTATTTAACAAAACTGTATTAAGTGTACTTTTTTTTACATAGGAATTTTTGCTAGTGATCGGAGAATTTTGTTACCGACTGTAGAGCGTTGCAAATTGGTATATAGGTTTGTTATAATATCTAGTTAGGCACCTCTATTTTTGGTCTGTCTATGATTTTCCGGTTTTGGAGATATTTACCAAAAATATATTCATTATGACAAAAAATACAAAGGTTTTGTTCAATATGTATGATCTAACAACATAGAGCTTTCAAAAGAAGCTAATGATAGAGCCTGTAATGATATTGTTATGGAAGTTGTTGAAATGTTTGCTACCGAAAGTAATTCTTAAAGACGTAAGCAGGTTCTAGTCGGCGATGTACTCCGCTTAATGAATATTCAGTCCGTAGATAGAGCCCTTAATTATACTGTTATGAAACTTTTTGACATTTTTGCTTGTAGAAAGTACTTTGTAAAGATATAAGAAGACTCTACTCGACGATTGAACTGTATTTAAAGAATATTCTGAAAACAACTTTCGAAAAAGTTTGTTTTACGCTAGAAACCAATGAACGTTTCCGAAAAATTCCAGAACTTTTTTCTACTTCAAGTTAGAACTTGAAGACTTTGCAAACTTAAACTAAAAAATTTTCACCAAATTTGACGCAAAACCACGAAATTCTATTAAAAAACCAAAATTTGCGTCCACAAAAAACTTGGTGACTTCGCGAGATTAGCGACCCCATTTGGCGAAAAATATTATTTCAGGGTAGCAAGAATTAGTAAAACCTTTCTCTAACTTGATGGGTTTGGGTTTTTTTTTTTTCGTTTCTCGCCATATAGAACAAAATGACACTAACTAAACCCTAGTGATTCTATTGAACTCTAAGCTGTGCCATTGACTCTGTAATAATAATCTGTGGAATACTATTTCACAGCAAGCGATATTTTCTCTCTGCAGTGTTTATAATCCTACTATCGTGACTTTCTTAGTTGAAATAATAATTTTCTTGACGTCAATGTTTTCGTAACAATACATATATTTCAATAGGTGTATAAGTAAGTCATGTGGTGTCCACGTCAGATTTTTTCATCCTACAATTCTACAGATATATTCCTAACGTTTACGTTCTAGGATATGGGGTACTATATTTGACCATCTATGTTGTAAGTAGAAAAATTAACATTGAATTAAATAATTGTAGATTATTTTTTTTTTTTTTTGTTAAAATGTGCTTTATAATAATGAAAAATTACTTTAAAGGATTTATGATAAAATATTAAAAATTTTTGTTCATTATTTAGTAAATATTTAAGCATTATTTTATAAGTATTTTTTAACTCAAAATGACAAAACAATACATACAGTATATATGGCAATGAGCAGAAATATAAAATAATAAAGAATTTTCTACTGTTACATACAATTTAGACAACGGGTAATCAACATTTTTATACCAATTGCCAACTTTTGCGTCTTCCATTGTAGTAAAATTTTCCTACAGACCAATGGTTTCATAGTAATTAGGATTTATAAAGTAGGGAAGCAACTGTGTTTTACAAAATTTATAAAGTAAATTTATAGGGAGTCAAAGCATATAATAATAAAGCATATGTCCATTTCCATGTTTTTAAAAGGTCAATAAAATTTAAAATAAGAGAGTGCTTCGGTATTGGACAAACTCTCTACCTCCCGCCATAAAATCTGAGACCCTCACAGATAAGAAGTAGGGACAGAGTTCACTACCAATTTTCTAGATCATTTTCATGTACAGGGTCACAGCATTTTTTTTTTAATTCTATCCGTAGTGATTCTCCTAAATATCCTAATTCCTAAAAAGCCACTGGAAAGCATGCAATCATATATTAACTTATAATATTTCTCTTACGATATTAGATAAAACCCGTTAAACTGAAAGTAATTACAGTATTTTGTTACCCATCTGTACATTGTTTGCAATGAAAATTACGATGGCGTAATTAAAATCTGTAGGCTTCATTATTTAAAGTTTGCTTATTTCTACCACATAACTAGATTTTCCGAAATTATTATTTTTAATATATAAATGTGGATTTGCATGTAAAAATTTTTCTTATTTTTAATCCTGAGGAATTTTCGTTTATTTATATTACTTTTTATTGGAATTATATTGCATTATAGCATTATTTTGCGTTTGCGATTAAAATCATTTTTCTTCATTTGAATATTTGTTCCAAGAAAAACTTCCAGATAAAAAGGAAATAAAATCACTTCACTGAAGTCACCCTTACCAACAAGCGTGGGAACTTGGCAATTAACTGGGCAACATAGTTTACGAATTTGGTAAAAATGTAGTCTAGGGTTCCTAAAATGTAGCTATTCTACTGTACTAGTAAAGTAGTTTCCAAAACTCCACAGATAAAAATTTGACGGTTAGATTATGGTAAAAACTTGGCAGCGCACATTTTCCTGCATTATGGTACGCTCTGACAACGTAATTTTTTGGTAAATTACGAGTATTTTCTCAAATTACAGAGAATTTCTGGCAGGAAATAGGACTTACTTTTTACAGCGTATATGATTGTTCAAGCCAGGATAATATTGTAAAAATACTGGGTTAGCAGAAATGAATGTGACCAGATTAAACAAATATATATATATATATATATATATATATATATACATATATTGCAAATGTTACATATTCAAACTGTTGTAAGAAATGATGCAATATATATATATATCAAGATTTTTTTTTTTACTTTACCAACAGAAGAACAAAAGAATTTTTCTTCAGTTTTATGTATCTCTAATTCTAATATATGTAGCAGTTTCAAAGACATAAATATTTAAAATCCTGGTCATTCATTTGCGGTAGTTCTGTATATCATTTACGGTCGATAACATATTGAAATTACCAGTGACTGATATTTAGCATGAAAACACAATATTTGTAGCTATACAGTACTTTATAATATAAGTAAGCAGTAGAAAATCGTAAATCAACAGCTATTTTTGATAGTTTGTGTCGCATGAAACAGTCTATGGTTATCGTCAAACACTGCGAAAACTACAGTTGCTAACAAAAGTCTCCGAATACTAACAAAAATTCCTATGTAAAAAAAGTATACTTAATACAGTTTTGTTAAATAAATCCTTGTCGAATCAAGCTCTTAATCAGTCTAAAAACAGGATTCGACAAAGATTTATTTAACAAAACTGTATTAACTGTACTTTTTTACATAGGAATTTTTGCTAGTGTTCGGAGACTTTTGTTACCGACTGTATATAAATGAGTTCCTGACGCGGCGCATAATGTGTTCAGAATTTTAACTGAGTGGTATGGCTGTGAGGAAGCGGTTTTTCACTCTCTCTATATCAGTGATATTTCTGCTTTGTGATGTAACGTACAGTCGGTAACAAACGTATCCGAACACTAGCAAAAATTCTTACGTAAAAAAAGTACGCTTCATACGGTTCTGTTAAATAAATCCTTATCGAATCATGTTGCTTAGACTGACTAAGAGGATAAGACAAGGATTTATTTAACAAAACCGTATGAAGTGTACTTTTTTTACATTGGAATTTTTCCTAGTGTTCGGACACTTTTGTTTCCGACTGTACTTTACGTACCTTTTGAGGTTCCAGTTGTAGTTCTGTTGGATTGTTTAGAGAGAATTTGTGGAATAAAGTGCAATTTTCGAATAGAAATTGCTTGATTATTTACAATATACTGTCTACTAATTATAAAGTAGACATTTTCGAAGCAATATTTTACAAAATACCATTGCTTTTTGTTTAGTAATTAATGAATAGTTATCAAATTTTGTATGTAAAGATAAAGATATAAAAAATCTAAATATATGTAATAATAATTTCAATTGTTATATTTGAATAGTTTAGTATCTAATTTACATTAAATAGATAATTAAACAGCTGGAAAATTAGCATTTATTAAGTGAATTACCATTATCATCATTAATTACATTTTAATGATCCTATTAACTCTAAAATTAATATAATTTAATCAACATGGAATAAAATTCAAAGATGTGACCTGATGTGTAACCTGATTTATATTAAAACTAAGTAAGTAAATAAATTCTTATAATTTCAAACTTTAAACTATTATGAATTTCTATATGCGAAATTAAAAGTGCGTAATTTAGATCTATGCAATCATCAAGCTCCTCTTAAGTGGATTAACGTTTACGATTTGATAGCAATTAATAAACTTATATTTACTATATAGAACGATTAATCTCTATAATTATCCACATCTCGAACTAGTGTAGTATAATCCGTTTCTAATAATAAATATATTCTCGAAAAGAAATATACAGTGATTTATTAATTTTCAAAGTAACTTATTAATTAAATAAATGATTTATGAAAAAACTAAAACTAAATATATATTTTAGTTTTACCTCAGTTTTTAAGTAAAATAAAATACACCATGTTTTTTCTTAAAATATTTTTTTTCCCTCACAAAATAGAATTATTTTTTTCCTAATTCCATAATTTACAAATAAAATGAACAGTGTTTACAGTGATGTACTCGTAGCTTAAAGTACTTGAGAGTTAAATATATGGCAGGGAAAATTTAAATAATTTTAATATAGAAATGCCCTGTTTAAAATATAATACACATTTATTTTGCTGTAAAAATAAAATTATTTTCAGAATTCCTGAAATATTATTAAATGTTATCTGGAAAATAATAGTAATAATAATAAAACGCTTCTCGTTGTGACGCTTAAGATTTTATCTAGAGATCAGATAAATGTTTTAAAAATGTGTAATCGTTATTAGAATTTCATCACCTGACATATTTTTTTGGGTAAAATAGCCACATCTACCAATGACCGAACGGTTCCGCGCTTAAAGCTGATAAGACGGAAAGTGCCGAAATCGACCTCACGCACTCGTTGACGTAGCCATTCGGGATTTTCCGTGATTTTCTCCGAAACTCGTATATATATATGAGTTAGGACCCCTTATACAGACTCCTTAAAGAGGGCGCATCTCATCCAGACGTAAGGCTCTTGTGTAGCCAATTACTTTATCCCTTAAGCAAATTGCTCTGCACTGTATGACATAATTTATGACAATTGGTTTTCATGCTATAAAGTTTCTCAGTAATTAAATCAAAAAAGCATTACATATTTGAATATTAAAAATCTTTCATAACAGAATTACAGCAAAATGCGTTAAACAATTTTATTAAGGAGGGAGAAAAAAAAAAAAAAAACGCTATTTTTTTTCTTTTTAATGTTCTTCAAATATTTATTTAAATTAAATAACATTCATTAAATAAAGGGCTTATTTATACATATTAAATGAATTTTAAAATTCCTCAATAGTTTTTATTCAATTTAACATTGTAAGTAACTTTGAGGGTTTTTTAACCTTTGCATTATTTTTATTTATTTTTATTTTATTTTATTTTATTTTATTTTATTTATTTATTTATTTTTTGGCAAATGACGTTATTTTATTTTGGCAAAGATTTAATTGAAAGCATATTTTATAGAATGCTGGGAAAAATCAGATTTTTGTTTAGCCATTGAGGATTATTTGAAATTAGATCTTTATAGCTACAATTTTTAAATAAATAAATAAATAAATAAATGCTGATGTGAGGAATTTACTCGACTTCCATGTTACTGGCTATTACACACAGTAAATAAACATCTTGAAGACAATGTAGCCATAACTAAATTTGATAAAATTCTACTAAATTTTTAGACACCTTTCAATTCTTCTGTAATAACCAACATATACAAACTTTGTAAGAATATGGAATTCAGGCACTGTACAGAGAAAAACAATCATAAAAGTGTTTTTTAAAAAACCCATTTACGACATTTAAACTTAACCTATGAATTTAAGATGCCTATCAAGTTTGCTGTAATAGCCAACTATTGCATATGAAGAATATCTAAAATAGGTATTATATAGCAAATTTAAAGAAAATCGATTGAGCCATTTTTAAAATATGAACTTTTGGTTCCAGGAAAGTTCATATTCTCATAAGTTCATATTTCGAAAGTTCATATATTCTGATATTCATTAAACCGTCTCACACTCTTCAAAACGTATGAACACAATAAACCAAATAATAGAAAGGGCATCTAAAAAGGCGTTAATTTGAAGAAAATTTACAGGATTGATTTTTAAGACATCCGCAACGGAAACCAAAAACTTTCCTACCGAACATGAATGTCTATGAATTTTCATGCATTAACTGACTAATACACAGAACAGGACATGTAAAACGGAGTTTACACAGCAAATTTTGAGAAAATCATTTGAGTTGTTTTTTAGATACGAACATAATGAAAATTCAGATACACTTTATCCTTTCCATAACCCAATTTCTTTTAAATTTCATGAAAATCTATTAAGAACATAAGACGGTGTACGTATGAATTCAAAGGTACACACGTTATGCCATATGTTTACAATTTTATTGTTTTATCATTTTAAGTTTTGAAGATATGAAAATGAAACTTTTTTCTCAACGTATACGTATACACATAATAACCAATTTTAAGGGGAAAAAAACACTTTTTTGGATTTAAAAGACCTTAAAATGTGTAAAACAAGTGAGAATATGATATTGAATTTTATAACAAAATACAATTCTATTCTTTCGTTATTCACAATATTTCGTTATAACCGTCTGTTGACCTCCAGTGTCCGTAAATATTTGTAATTTTTTTAAAAAATTATATATATTATTCAAGTTTACGATGTTATGTTGTTTATTTAAAATGATAAAAATAACACAATTAGATAGAATACAGGGATACCCCAAAAAAATTGCTTGTGCATTGCGTTTTTTGAGAGGTAACTTTATAAAACATATTTGAACTACTTTTTATTGTACAAATCATAATGTAATTGAAATTTATTATTCATATGCTAAAATAATGTTTCATGTTTACTAAGACAGATTTAGCATTACGATTTACAGGGCAAGACTAAAATATTCGGATGTATTAAGGACAACAATTGGATATTGCTTGAATTACATTTTCGTTAGTATTAAGTGTTTTAATTTTTTATAACAAATTTAAGAATTATTATTATTTTTTTTTTTTTATCTGTCTGTCTTGATGTCTATCCGTTGTGCAATGTTGTAGGAAAAGTACATTGGAGGTTAAATGAGGCAAAGAGTACGTATAGTTAGAAGAGAAGAATAAGTTTAGTTTAAGAATCTATGCAAGTTGCCTGATATTTCGTTCTTGTTTATTATTATTACAACAGGTACACATTATATCTTCAGTATCACGGCTGTTTTGCGGCCAGCGAAAAAATTCTACCTGTAAAAGATTGATATTAAATCAGCGTGTATGACATAAAGCCATCACTGTAAACATAAACGTCTTAAATTCAGATAAAAATGTGTCTTAAACACATAGTCATTATTTAAGCGAAACAAAAACTCTTACTTTTTAAGACACCTTTTTCTAACCGAAATAAAGACATTGCAAATGTCTTAAAACACTGCCATGGCTTAACCGCCATTTTTAGGCTTAAAAACACCGACATGTTAAACTTAAAAAAAAAAAAAAAAAAACGCTATTTTTAAGGCTTTTAAATAAATAAATAAAGATGGCCTGCGATTCTGTTTTTCTGTTAAAAACAGATTTTAGAATTTTCTAGAGCATATATATATATATATATATATATATATATATATATATATGAATAATTTTTATAAGAAAAATGTCTTTAACCCTGCTCAGGAATCGAACTCATATTAGCCGTGGAATACGAAACCATACATCGGAGAGCGCAGCTAACATCAGGTACCTTACTAATCACGCCAACAAGTAACGGAACGGGGATCCTTTTTTTAAATTATATGTATGTTAGTATAAGTGAAACACAGGTAGTTTTATGTTATAATCAGTATTTTTTGCTATAAAACTATTGATAAGTATTTAACAATTAATATACATTATTATATTAAAATTCATATCTAGAGGCTTAGAATTTTTTAAAAATGCATATAAAATAAGTAAAAAAACTGTCCTTATCCAGCCTTCGAAATTTTTGGATAACGATATCTTTCTTTAAACTGATATTTAAAAAAAAAAAATTATGAACCTTAAAACCAGAAAATTTGTTGTCTTACGTTTAAGTGCAAGTAAATATGTGGAAGAAAACAGTTTTTAAATTGAACTTAATAATTAATAATAATAAATAGAAAACAGTTATGCACAAAATATTCAACATTCACTTTTTTCGCTATAAATTATTTGTACTTTAATCTTAATACTTTTTCTTTAAATATAAAAAAGCTTTATATACAAAGATTTTTTTTTTATTTTTTTTTTTTTTTTAAACGAATAATTTTTGCGTTGTAGTATATTACTTTATGAGTTATATTAAACATTATTCCATGTAAATATACACATGTCAAGAATATTATTCCTTGAAAATTAAATTTCATAAACTAATATCTTTTAAATAGCTTTCGCTTAACAACTTATCATCTAAAATGATATTATAATTATAGAAGGGCGAAAGAAGTTTAAATATGATAAGTATTTTGCTTAAAGTAGATTCCATATGAAGAATTTGCTAAATAATTCAAGTGTCTGAATTTCCAAAATGTCTGAAAATTTAGACACGTTTGCTGTCTGAAATTTTTCGTAGGTATGTGTTTGAGACATTTTCTGTGTCTGATTGATATTTCAAACACATTTCTGTATTAAATTAAGATGTTTTTGATGTCTGAGATGTATATTAAGGTATCTACGTATCTTAAATGGCTTTTCAGTTGTTTTTATGTCTTACTATAAGATCCCTTTATTTCCAGTGATTATAAACTTTAGTCATATTATAAAAATATTTTCTGAAATTGAAGAGTTTTGAATAACTAATGCAAAGAATGTAGAATTTTGCTAAAATACTTATTCATTCAAATCTTAATTATAAACTACATTTTACGTTTTACACTACGCAGCAAAATTTTGCATTTCCTTTATAAGCAATGTCATTTGATAAATTACACTTTAATGCAATTCTAATGCCAAGGTGATTAAAGATTCATGAGGTATAATACTTTAGCTATTGTTATTATCTTTAAAATACAATAGATTATATATGATGAAGATATTTATTCATTGAAAGTAATTATATGTTAAAATCTGAATTTCATTCAATAAAAACCAATTAACTGATTAATTTTAAAACATAATTACTATAAAGATATTTATGAACTATATGATTTTCATCTATCAAAGCTGTCTGTATATTTCTTTACAAATGTTAATATTGATATTTAAACAAAGTTATATTAAGAAGCACATTTTTTATCACAGTTATAATAATATTAAAAAAAGAAAATTCTTACATTTTCTTACGTGTGCTATTACCTCGTAATATCTGATAAAATAAAAGCAATTTCTTTATCTTTAAATATCAAGAATTTAAACATTACTTTCGTACATGCACCAAATGAAGGGAAAATTACTGCTACAAGCTGCAAAAGTGGAAACAATCAGGGCAGTTATCAGGATTCATTAATCATATTTTGCATTTCTGATGGACATTTATTAAAAACAAACTGAATGTATATTTATATATATATTGTATATTTTTCAATACAAAATTATAATTTTTGCGTCTTTTTTTGATTTACCACACTTCATTTGAGTTAAAAAATATTTAACTGCATCACTAAGTAAAATGTGTTCAACATATGTAAGTATTAAAAATAATAAATTTTAAACGATTATATATTACTCTTTTAATACAGTGTACAGCAATGGATTTTTATTCATAATAATTTATTTTTGCTAAAGTTCGTGAATATTCAGTTTCTTTCTAATAGAATTTACGCGTAATACAGCGAAAAAAAAAATGGTTGAAAAAATAATGTTATAATTCACGAATTGAGATATTTTATTGAATATCTAAAAAAAATACCAAAAGAATTGATTCATTTGAACTACATCGCCTTATAGAACATGTTACATGCCACACATATTTGAGCAACGATTTTGCCAGAAAGGTAGAAAGACGACTGTTAACTAATTAAACAAAAAAGGAGGGTCAAACTTAAATAGTAAGAACAGAAATACGTTCAAGCTGTAGCATGTGAATAAAAGTCTTCTTTTAATAATTTGTGTTTATTTACATGTGAAAGCATATATCTTTATGGAGATATCATAGTTTATTTCTAAAATTGAAAATCTTCGAAAGCTTGATATTTATAAAAGGAAGCATTTTAAAAGCAATGTAATTTCATTTTCAGAAAACTACATTAAGCATGAGATAATACAAGTGAGTCTTTTTTATGGAGCACATTTTACTCAAATTTTAAACATGAGTTAATGACATTAGTATATGTACATTACTTTTAGGAATCTGATCAGTAGCCTGTTCTATAGAAAAATCTGCCTGTGTCAGGTCTTAAAATAAACTTTTAGCGCACTTCTGCTTAATCTATTTTACTCAAATTTCAACATGGTCCGATGGCATTACATTTTGCAAACATTTAACTAGATATGTCTAATCATAAACGGTTTCCAGGGTCGAAGATCTGTCTGTTTAGGTCAAATCTTGTAATCATTTTTAATGCACTTCTGTCAAATCGATTTTACTCAAATTTTAATCATGAAACCACTGTCGATGACAATAAAATACGGAATTATTTTCAGAGTTACAGTCTCATCAGGAAATGGCTCAAGGGTTCAGAACTTTTCTACCTGATCAAATCTTGCGATTACATTTTAATCACCAAAACTAAATTCAAAAACTGGCGTACAATCAATAGAATGAAATTAAAACTTCTTCACACACCATAAATTTTAAGTCAGCACATCCGGTTTCGAAAGGACGTAGCCTTTCTTCATCAGGTGCAAAAAAACACGTGTTACTACGTTGGAGGCAAAAGCAAGACCGTCAAGCATGCTTCTGACTTAAAATTTATGGTGTATGAAGAAGTTTTAATTTCCTCCTACATTTTAATCCTCTGAATTAGTTTTTAATACATTTTGATATGTACCAAACGCTCCAATGGATAAAGCATGTTTTTATTTATTTAACTTTTATTATTTTGTATGTAGGTTTATTTATATTGTTGTTGTGATGCTTCATTTTTCGATAATTAATGTACAGAAATAAAAGCACAAAATTACATTTTTGCTTCTTCTTATCCATATAATGTTTTATATAATATATATGTCCGTATAGTTTCTATGTTTAAACATTTTGAGGTATACCAAATATTTTAGCGGCTGGTCATTGTGTATGTTATCAATATACCTCAAGAACAAGTTTTAGCAGGCAGAGAAAACTCGGTATATTAAATCTGTATCATACAGAGATGCTGCTTGAAACTTTCTAATAAAGTTGCTAAAAGTTCGTATACAGGGGCACCAAGAAAATTCAATTGCATTACATGCATGTCTAAAATTTGTTGTACGTACAGTTTAACTCCTTTATAATGCACTAAACATATGAAATGATTGTATTTTTTTATATCCGTGAAAACTTTTATATATATATATATATATATATATATATATATCCATAAATCTCATTAGGATATGACATGGAAATCGTTCGCCATTCGCTTACACGCAAAAATATTATTAATAATAATTCCATACAAAAATTCCCTATGTATTATACCTACCATGACTAATCATGGTTAAGAATCATGCTTAACATTTTCGATGAACCGTCCCTTGGCCGAAAGCGACCTGTACCTCGTATCTAACAGACGAAAACGCCACACCTGATGTTAAACAAGGTATACTAATCAGTTGATTTTGTTCTAAAATTTCCTTTATATTTCTTAAGTGTGATTATTTACATGCTAGAACTACACGAAACAAATCTGATGTATCGACGAAAGTGGGACTTTTTACTTTGAACTTAAGAAATTAAACTAGTTTATAAGTGAAACTTTTTATTTCGTCTTAATCGTTTTATTTATGTATGCGTATGAATTTGTACTGCAGTTTCTGCTTTATTTCCATCAACAACGGCACAAGTTGGTGACTGCATCTTTCTCATCTATTTTAAATAGATATATCCATATATATATAGTATATTATTACTGTAACTGAAATATATTTCATCTATTTCGAATCTGTTTTAATTTATGTAAAAGACCAATTATTTTATGAATAATTAAGTTTTAGTGTTTGCATTACTTAGAGGGAAAGCAGTGATTTTTTTTTTTTTTTTTTTTTTTTAACTAAACATGTTGACGCGTTTAACTAGTAAAATATTAACAATACAATCTTTTGAGATTTTTATGCAAAATGTGAATGAGGAGGGCTTCTTTTTTCTTCTTTTTTCTTCTTGTAACTTATTAGATTCGTAAAGGTTTTCGAACTTCAGTTTTCGATTTATTTAAACGTTTTGAGACGCCATGAACACGATTTTACTGTTTTTAAAAAATGCTACCTGTGTGCCTATCTGCCTGTGTGTATGCGTGTGCGTATCACAAACATTGTCATTGTTGTGCCTCACGAAAAAATGAACGAAATTTAACCAAATTTGGTATTTATTTGGATCCTGACATAAACTGATGCTGATTAGATTTAGGGATGAATCACACAACAGGTGGCGCTGTGACTCCATTTTTTTTTTCTAAATTTTTAACATGACACTATAGGACAAAACTTCGTTGAAATGTACTTAATGAGAGTAATTTTAAACGTGTGTTTGTAAAAGCAATACGAATTATTGATAGTAGTAGTAAACTAGAAAGAAATATTTGTACATGTGTGAGCATCGCCTTCCCCTCCCCTGGGAGGTGTAAATTTTCAATATGGACATCTTTCGAAAGATCCCGTCAGTACCTTTAAAAATATTAGTTGAACCGTAGATCTGTGGTAATTTAAAACAAAGTTATCGATTTTTTCATTCTTTAACGAAAATATATATATATATATATATATATATATATGGAATAGAAAATCATATTTCATCTATTATTGGCACAAAATTGAATTTCGTTCAGCATATTGTGTAAAATACTTTCAGATAAAAATCTTCAGGATTTATTATTGAAAATATGTTAATAATTTAATAAATAATTTGTTCTGCATGAAATTGTGTAGAATTACGTAGAAATCTTGCAGTGGCCATATCGTACAAGTTTATTTTATCTGTATTATAAAACAGTTTGCTATATTTATCAGAATATTTTTTTTTTTTTTTTTTTTTTTTTTTTTTTTTTAACTTGAACTTCTTTTTTAATCAATCTGCAAAAAATTCTATTGTAAAAATATATGGATAAAAGCAGACCCACAATTCGTATTTTCTTTTGAAAGTACTGTCAATATATAGCTACGGAACTATTTCGCACTCCACAGAAAAAATCATATTCCCATTAAAATTCGGTGAATGCCACATTATTTTTTATAATAGAGCAATCAAACGCCAATTTTTCAGGAAGTGCGTACCATTTTATTGAGCGAGAATAACGGTTTTTCTCATTTATTGAGGTCATAACAGTGCTCAATTTTTCAAAGTATGCAATCTCGCTTCAGAATTTTTAGAGAGTAAGAAATATTCTTAGTATAATCTTTTATTTAAATTTCTTTATAAAATTATACATTTTTTAATCTTTTTTCGGACGCAAAATTTTAAGAAAAATTTGAGTCAATGTGTTAATATCAATTTAAAATATATTTCCACAGGTAAAGTTTATAAAATTCGATTAAAATTTTGAAAAACAACCAAGTCATTTAAATTATTTGTCCATAAGATAATTTATGCGCAAAACTACAAAATTATTAGAAAGTTTTTAAATTTTAGAAACCAGTAAACATATATCATTTTATGTAAGATACCTTTTTTTTAAGCGTCATTTAGAAAAAGGATTTAAAACAGCTCTATCACCGATAACATTTTGAAATTTTTCGATATTCATTTGCATATTTCTTTTAAGAAGTCCCATATAATTGTCTATTGAATCATGTGTAATATCATGTGGGAATAATCATGTGTAAATAATGTGTCTATTGAATCATGTGTCCATATGATAATTTATGCGCAAATCTACAAAATTATTAGAAAGTTTTTAAATTTTAGAAACCAACAAACATATATCATTTTATGTAAGATACCTTAATTTTATGCGTTATTTAGAAAAATCACTTAAAACAGCTCTATCACCGACAACGTTTTGACATTTTTCGATATTCGCTTGCATATTTCTTTTAAGAAGTTCCATATAATTGTGTATTGAATCATGTGAACGAATCATAGTTATCTTTTGTTTAAATTTCAATCTAAGATTAAAAAAAAAAAAAAAAAAAAATGTAATTTTATATCAACTTTTATGGAACTCGATATGTGTACATAGTTAAATAGTGCATACTCAAATTAGTTTAATCATAATGTTTCGCAATCTGATTTAAGGAGATTATTATTTCAAAAATTTAAACTGAAATTTATTCTCTTACAATTCGATATTTATCTAGTTGTTTACGAAGGATTTATATACCCAGTCCATATAAAGCTCTTTAATTAAATGAATCTGCCATTTTGTGAACTTGCCTGAAACTGGCTGTAGTTTTGTCAAAATTCCCCTGTGAAACAAAAATACACATATAATTTTTGATATATATATTTTTTAAACAAGCTTTTATATCGTCTTCAATATAATATGTATAATTTTACAAATGATAATAAACGTTATAAATTACCCGGATAGGATTATTTTATGCTCAGAGGCCATTGAGTGCATTTCCATGAAGAGAGTGTTCGAAAATATTACTTTTTATAGAATTTACAGTTAACTCTCACAAGGTTCTCGTAGTCATTGGAACATTATTATAATATCCTTGTAATATCATTGGAAATATACAGTTATATACATCTACTTTACAACAAGAAAGTTATAGAAGAATTTGTCAGTTGTCCGTTTAATAACCTACAAAATAGATAGAATTGAAACTATGTATATATTGCTTTTTAAGAAGTATGAAACCCAAAAAGAGAGATAAAATGAACATTATTAATAAAATGTTAAAGTATTACAAAAGTTAATACTTCATCAACTGTATACATGGAAATATTTTAGACAAAAAACATAGAATATTTCAATTTATTTGTAACCGTAAAATTAAGATTTTAAATAGATGAGTATGTCATATCACCCATAATCAAAAAGGCATGTTTTAACACTAGAAGAAATAAATAAATGAAAGCAAAAAGATTACGAAATAGTATTAAATTCTAAATCAAATTTACAAACAACAATATATTGAAGTATATTACTATAAACAAACATGAAACCAGTATTCAAATAAAATAATCAGTTTCATTTACGAAATTATACGTTTAATAAATCAAACATAGACAATAAAAGATAATTTTAGCTATATTATAAATCAATGAACAAGGACCTCTTAAAATATTAATTTCGAAAATTTAATAAATATGTATTTTTTTCAATTGAAACATTCATATCTAGCATATTGAAAAAAATAATCACTTGCATCTTATGTCAAAGACATATTAAAACATAAAATCAATAAAAATATTGATTGTTCCTATTTTTTTTTTCATCATACTGTCAAAAAAATAAAATAAAATAAAAAATATAATGAAATACGCTTCATGTATTTTAATAAAAAAATATAAGATAAAAAACTGACATTAAAAAAATATATATAGTATTTTCTTCTGTTTGATAAAATTTGTTATTTCAAATAGAAAATTTAATTAAATTATGAAGCCAGATAAAATATATCTTTCTAGAATGCTTCCAACATTCTTTCCAAAAATCAGAATAACACCTTAATTAAAATTTAGAAGTCTTATTCTATTATTTGCTTTGAATGTTTCTTGATTAAATAAGTTTTCTTACATTAGAGTTATTTAAAAAAATTTAATTTCTTTAGCAAAACCTAAATAGAAAAAAGGACTAAAAACTTTCATTTGAAAATGCATGAAAAATTCAAACGTATTAAAACAAAACAACATATCTTAATGCAAGTTATGAAAATTATGTTTTATTATTTTTTTTCACCTCGGTAAAAAATCTAACTTTTAAACTTACATCAATAGTGCATTACACTACTTAAAATTAATGTGTCCCTAAATTGCTTATTAATTTATATGCTCGTTATCACTCAACTTTTTCATAAATTTTATGATCACATAAATTGCACGCTTATAGCAAAGGTGAAAGTATACAATAAGTAACCAGTATATATACATATATATATATATAAATAATAGATATCGTAGTAAAATTTAATCTTAAAATTTAGCTATTAAGTGAACTAAAACAATAACAGCTCACTAAAATATAGAACTGAATTTAACATAGAGGAAGGAATTACACAAAAAGTTGCGATATAGATTAAGAACCAATTAATATATATATATATTTATATCTATGTATGTATATTTATAAGAACTATAAATAGAAAACGATATATGAAGTCAGAAAAATAATAAACCCAAAAGCATTGAATATATCATCAGGGAGATCCCTCAAATGCAGAGTGGAAAAAAACAGTAAGATTTTTTTAAGAGGTATAGGACAAACCTAAAAGTGTCTTGGTTCCCTACATCTTACTAAGAGAAAAAGAAATTCCTTATCCTAATTAGCCCGAAATTACAAATGAATAATTAATTACAAAAGGAAAAACAAAAACAAATTACACATCAATATATACAAATATGAATATAAAAACATATAAAATACACTATGAGAACCACTAACCGAAAACAAAACGATTAATCGATAAATATACAGATATCTAATATGAAAAATATTTACGTGATTTTAACAGTTACAGATAGCAGTGAAAAAATAAGAAAGATAGTCTTTCGACCTCGCAGTTTCGGGTAAATTGTGTAATACAACTTTTAGAATTTTGTTGCAAATTCTTTTAATTCTAGTAGTTAGAAAAAACAAAATAGTTTCAAACCTTCTGTACTAATACATGAACATTCCATTTTGTACACAGACAGATATTACTAAATTATTATTCAATTAATACCATAAGTACTCTTATAAATTCAGATGCAAAACTTTCAATAACAAATGTATTATTTTAACTGAAAGATTTTAATCTATGTGATTAAAAATTAATTGCTGCCATCATAACACTAAAAAATTACATATTATCTAAAATCAGGAAATCACCATAATTATTCATGTTCATTTTGTTTTATTTATTATTGAAAAATAGCAAATAAAAAGTAATAGAATACACTTCATGCATTCTTAAAAAATAATAATGTTCAAAATATATGCCATTCCTTTTATTGCAATGAAGTTTATTATTTTCAAATAACAAATTTAATGAATTTATGAAATGAGATAAAATCCTGCTTTTTACAGTGTGCCATATAGATTCTGGAGGAAAACAAAATGATACATTGATTAAAGTTTAGAGGTCACATTTAATTATTTGTATTAAAAAATAAATAAATAAATAAATAAAAACTTTTTCGAAACACGTATTTAAAACCATTGAATTTAATAAAAATCATTTTTAAAAATATGTACAATCAATTAAAATCTTTTCGCTTTAATGTTTAAAGCATCTTCAGGAATGACAAAAAATGTTTCTTCTATGCAATTAAATTACTTAAACAGTAGTTTACCGTTAAAGTTACAAAAACTTGACTTATTATTATAGTTGAGCAGTCCATTGGTATATATGAATAAATCTGTAGGAGCTGTTGGAAACACAAGGTTGAAATCCTTTAAGGTTTGCAAGCTGGTGCTGTCGAACTAAAATCCATATGCGTGAGATGCGAAGCTATGGATTTTAGTTCATCAACTGAAGTTAATACTTCATCAACTGTATACATGGAAATATTTTAGACAAAAAACATAGAATATTTCAATTTATTTGTAACCGTAAAATTAAGATTTTAAATAGATGAGTATGTCATATCACCCATAATCAAAAAGGCATGTTTTAACACTAGAAGAAATAAATAAATGAAAGCAAAAAGATTACGAAATAGTATTAAATTCTAAATCAAATTTACAAACAACAATATATTGAAGTATATTACTATAAACAAACATGAAACCAGTATTCAAATAAAATAATCAGTTTCATTTACGAAATTATACGTTTAATAAATCAAACATAGACAATAAAAGATAATTTTAGCTATATTATAAATCAATGAACAAGGACCTCTTAAAATATTAATTTCGAAAATTTAATAAATATGTATTTTTTTCAATTGAAACATTCATATCTAGCATATTGAAAAAAATAATCACTTGCATCTTATGTCAAAGACATATTAAAACATAAAATCAATAAAAATATTGATTGTTCCTATTTTTTTTTTCATCATACTGTCAAAAAAATAAAATAAAATAAAAAATATAATGAAATACGCTTCATGTATTTTAATAAAAAAATATAAGATAAAAAACTGACATTAAAAAAATATATATAGTATTTTCTTCTGTTTGATAAAATTTGTTATTTCAAATAGAAAATTTAATTAAATTATGAAGCCAGATAAAATATATCTTTCTAGAATGCTTCCAACATTCTTTCCAAAAATCAGAATAACACCTTAATTAAAATTTAGAAGTCTTATTCTATTATTTGCTTTGAATGTTTCTTGATTAAATAAGTTTTCTTACATTAGAGTTATTTAAAAAAATTTAATTTCTTTAGCAAAACCTAAATAGAAAAAAGGACTAAAAACTTTCATTTGAAAATGCATGAAAAATTCAAACGTATTAAAACAAAACAACATATCTTAATGCAAGTTATGAAAATTATGTTTTATTATTTTTTTTCACCTCGGTAAAAAATCTAACTTTTAAACTTACATCAATAGTGCATTACACTACTTAAAATTAATGTGTCCCTAAATTGCTTATTAATTTATATGCTCGTTATCACTCAACTTTTTCATAAATTTTATGATCACATAAATTGCACGCTTATAGCAAAGGTGAAAGTATACAATAAGTAACCAGTATATATACATATATATATATATAAATAATAGATATCGTAGTAAAATTTAATCTTAAAATTTAGCTATTAAGTGAACTAAAACAATAACAGCTCACTAAAATATAGAACTGAATTTAACATAGAGGAAGGAATTACACAAAAAGTTGCGATATAGATTAAGAACCAATTAATATATATATATATTTATATCTATGTATGTATATTTATAAGAACTATAAATAGAAAACGATATATGAAGTCAGAAAAATAATAAACCCAAAAGCATTGAATATATCATCAGGGAGATCCCTCAAATGCAGAGTGGAAAAAAACAGTAAGATTTTTTTAAGAGGTATAGGACAAACCTAAAAGTGTCTTGGTTCCCTACATCTTACTAAGAGAAAAAGAAATTCCTTATCCTAATTAGCCCGAAATTACAAATGAATAATTAATTACAAAAGGAAAAACAAAAACAAATTACACATCAATATATACAAATATGAATATAAAAACATATAAAATACACTATGAGAACCACTAACCGAAAACAAAACGATTAATCGATAAATATACAGATATCTAATATGAAAAATATTTACGTGATTTTAACAGTTACAGATAGCAGTGAAAAAATAAGAAAGATAGTCTTTCGACCTCGCAGTTTCGGGTAAATTGTGTAATACAACTTTTAGAATTTTGTTGCAAATTCTTTTAATTCTAGTAGTTAGAAAAAACAAAATAGTTTCAAACCTTCTGTACTAATACATGAACATTCCATTTTGTACACAGACAGATATTACTAAATTATTATTCAATTAATACCATAAGTACTCTTATAAATTCAGATGCAAAACTTTCAATAACAAATGTATTATTTTAACTGAAAGATTTTAATCTATGTGATTAAAAATTAATTGCTGCCATCATAACACTAAAAAATTACATATTATCTAAAATCAGGAAATCACCATAATTATTCATGTTCATTTTGTTTTATTTATTATTGAAAAATAGCAAATAAAAAGTAATAGAATACACTTCATGCATTCTTAAAAAATAATAATGTTCAAAATATATGCCATTCCTTTTATTGCAATGAAGTTTATTATTTTCAAATAACAAATTTAATGAATTTATGAAATGAGATAAAATCCTGCTTTTTACAGTGTGCCATATAGATTCTGGAGGAAAACAAAATGATACATTGATTAAAGTTTAGAGGTCACATTTAATTATTTGTATTAAAAAATAAATAAATAAATAAATAAAAACTTTTTCGAAACACGTATTTAAAACCATTGAATTTAATAAAAATCATTTTTAAAAATATGTACAATCAATTAAAATCTTTTCGCTTTAATGTTTAAAGCATCTTCAGGAATGACAAAAAATGTTTCTTCTATGCAATTAAATTACTTAAACAGTAGTTTACCGTTAAAGTTACAAAAACTTGACTTATTATTATAGTTGAGCAGTCCATTGGTATATATGAATAAATCTGTAGGAGCTGTTGGAAACACAAGGTTGAAATCCTTTAAGGTTTGCAAGCTGGTGCTGTCGAACTAAAATCCATATGCGTGAGATGCGAAGCTATGGATTTTAGTTCGACGATTGATGATTTTAATGATTTTAAATACGTGTTTCTAAAGTGATTTTATTACAACTATTTATTACATGTATGTTTTTTAATCATTATCTCTTTTTAAATGATAATATACAGGGTGTTTATAAAGTCCCGGACCCATTTTGATGTTTAATAACTCATAAAATAATAAAGATAGATTAAAATTAATATCATAAATGGTTAGATAGACTCAAAAAGTTTCATGACCTTTGTCACGTGTGCCCCCTTCGTCGCACGGAGAATATCAAGTCGATAGTCAATTTCACGCCAGGTTGCGGCAAGCATGTCGGCATCCACAGGGGCTATTGCGGTTGTAATTCTGACTTTTAGGTAATTATTCGACTGCCGCTCGAATAAAACATCACATACAAAAGTACTACATAGAACAAACACATCAAAAGTAAACATAACATTGCAATAGTTGCCAAAAACAAAAGAGAGAAAAATGCAATTAATAAGCAGACGATATTTAGAAAAGTACAAATATTTAGACTGGAAAATGAAATTATCTGAAATTAACCACACGCGCAGACGATATTTACAAAAGTAAAGATATTCAAACCTGAAAAGAAAATATATGAGTTATTCCATCAATAAATGCCATAAGTTTGTTTATATCTTCATTATTTTATGAGTTATTAAAGATCAAAATGGGTCCGGAACTTTATAAACACCCTGTATATATTATAATTTGCCTTGCATGCTTTTTGATTAATCTTCTAAAACGCAGTATCTTGAATGTGTAATTAGCAACTTTATAATGTTTTTCAGATGTGCCTTATCAATTTATTGAAACAACATACATCAGCAAATGTCCAGTACTTATAACGTTTGTGTAAGTATTGGCTGATATATGTGGATTCAGTATATAGTGACAAATTTCTAAAGAGGATACTAGGTACTGCCACTAAAATAGTTAAATAAGTTTCACTTCAAAAAATTATATTGGTCGGATAGCGAGTCAAAAATTTATGACTGTTTTCTATAAAATATATTAGAAATATTATTGAAAAGTCAAACACATTAAAATGAAATTTCATATCTCAATATAAAATTTAAAAATATTTAACAAATAAGAAATTTTTAACTTTCTCTGTAAAAATATTATTTTTTAAAATTTACATAGAAGTACTATATTATATCGTACACTGCAAATATACATTAAAGAAAATTCCTCATTACGTAGTTAATAAATTGTACATATATCTCAAATTTTTCAACATACATAAATTTACATATACCATAGAGAGTGTCCATAATTAATCTTGCCATTTATGAGTGCTTTTATCAAAGACTATAATGCAGAATTTCATGAAAGTTGGGTAATATCATAATCCGATGACAGGAATCTTATCTAGCACAAAAAAAATGTTCTAAAAACAACCACTAAATTACAGTTTTGAGAATCTAAAAATTTAACATTTGGAATCTACAAATTTTAATATTGTTTACAAAACTTTCTCGGTGTGATACACATCCATTCCTGCTACTACCTGAAAGCTTAAAATTGCATGTCAACGGTTGAATGTAGTTTATGCTCGGGAATCTTACATTTGTGGCATGTTATACTATCTTTAAAGTCGGAAACACATGTGAAGAGATCACAGTAGACAAAGTCTTTGAGGTATCCCCAGAGCCAAAAGGCAGAAGAATTTAAATCTGGGGATCTGGGAGGTCAAGATATAGAAAAATGACTGTTAATGATTGCGAGGTTACAAAAGTGGCGGCGGAACACTTGTTTCCTACAACAGTCAATGTTTGCAGGAGCAGCATCTACTTAAATACTATTATTGAAACACATCTCCTTGACTGATGGGCTACAGTCGTGAAATGTTCCAATAAATTTACGTATCGTTTATTGATGACGCAGTACAGACAAGACCTGCGTCAGTGGGCTCTCAAAAGAAAAAAAAAAGGCGACAACAAAACACTCACTTACTTGAGCAGTCTTTAAACACTTGCAAAAATATACATGTGAAGAGTGTAGAAGCATTTGCACACATTCATACTTTTTTTCAGCCCAAATACGGTTATTATGCATGTTAACTACTCCATTCAATTGAAAATGATCATTATTTGTACAAAAATGTTCCATGGTCATTCATTTTGGAGTACAAATTGAAAAAAATAAGGCAACTCAAAGGTTAGCTAGCTAGTAACATCAGCTCAGCTGGTAAGAGCTTCTGTACAAGGGACAGCTTAAAACAATACTAGCTTAACACATTTTAAGAATCCTGGGAACTATAATACAAGGTTGGTCAGTAGTTTCTGCATTACGCCGAGCACTAAGACTGTCTGTGAAACGGGATATCCTGGCAGTCTCTTCTTGCATCTATCATCATCCACTACCTGTGCTGCAACACACCATCGTCTTCCTCCTGAATAAAAAGCTGGTGATTCCGTTACTTCAAATGTTTTAATCATATTTGATATATTTTTTTTATTTATTTATTTTTTATTTATTTACTTTTAATTATTTTTTTAATTCTTTAGATGTCTTTTTTTTTTCCTGCTGCCCTTTATCGCGTAAGATTTTTTATCTGTACGAAATTTATTTATTTATCTTTTTCTTTTTTTTTAATGAAGAATGGTGTAGGCTCAACCTTTGGAGACGGGTCTTTCGCAAATTCTACAGTGTAGCATGACAACTTCCGTTAAAGTCCTTCTGTGGAGGTTGAAATCGCTCAAAACTGCCGCATAGTGGTAAGCAGTTTCCTTCCGCCTTTGAAATCTTTGAAATCCTATTTCTTAGTCGTTGTCTAGTGAGTCTATATTTACATATCTTCATCAACGACAGGAATTATTTTAAAGCTTCAGTAGCTGACTCACCGTTTTGATAAAACAATTTGACAAGTATAGTCCGTTCCTGCAGAGTCATAGTAATCTTGCTTGACTTGAAAACGAGTAAAATTTCTGTTTATTTATTGCATCATTATATCATTTGTATAGTTGTGCCATCACAGGTTTATTGGTTACGGCCTTTGTATATGCCGGAAATTTAAATGCACAGTGCCATTTAGCGATCGTTTATGGTGTTCGCAGTTATTTATTTATTTTATTTTATTTTATTTATTTATTATTATTTTTTTTTTTTTTGGGGGGGGGGAGTGGTGCTATATAAAATTCACATCAGTTCTTTATGTTATTATCCGATTTTTATGTAATTTTACAGCATACATTTTGATACAGAGCACTCAGAAGTGGCAAGTTTATCACGGACACCTTATACATATATTTATAGTTTGAAATGTTTCATATGTTTTGAAAAAAATAAATGTATTGAAATACAATCTATAAATTAATAGACGTAACAATTTAAAATTTAATGTAAAACACATCATAATGATTTTGAAAATGTTATATACTTATTTGTCAGAAAATAAAATATGGGCAATAATTCAAATTTCTCATCAATTAAAAAAAAAGGAAAAGGGAAAAGAAAAACAAAGAAGGAAAGGAAAGTGTACACATACAAATATGCAAATTTTCTCCCTAAAAGACACAATTAATAAATTATACATACAGAAACGAAAATATTTTGAACTATCTTAATATCGTTCAGTTAATAATTTAATCATATCAAAAATTTAATTTTGAATTTTTAATAAAAGATTAACAATTGAAACATTTAAATGTGGGATATTAAAAAATTAATTATTTCAATCGTTAACTACAGAAATGACTTATATAATTAAAATCATAAAATCAATAATAAAATCGATTGCTTTAACTTTTAAGGATAGATTTTTTACTCATTTAATCAAAAGTATCAAATAAAATCTCTTCAAATACATTTCATGCATTAAAAATTTCATGCATCATATATATATATACATCATTCACTTTCATTTTAATAAGATTTATTATTTTCAAATAGAAAGATTAATTAAATTATCAAGCAGGATAAAAGCTTTGTAGAATATTTCATAGATTCTTACTGAATAACAACTTAATTAAAATCTAGACGTTACATTTCATAATTCATTTTGTATTCTTCTTGATTAAATGAATTTCGATGCTTGAAAATAATTATTGTTTCATTACTTATTTAAAAGTCGTAAAAGTAACGAATATTTCGCATAGAATGTAACGCAAATGATATATAAAATTTAAGTACAGAAAAAATAATTCCCCTACTTATAATATGTTATGTAGATTTTTGTGTATTATTTACTCCGTACCAAAACCGATTACTAATTTCAAACGAATGCTGTATATTAACAATATATTACATATGCATATATTGTTTAAATTTGCGCATTATTTTAATCACATTCAGGGGTCATCAACTTTTAAAGTAAGATAATATCAGAAAAAAAAAATGATCGTAACTTTATTTACAACAATTTAAAAAATAATTACTTTTAAAACGTGTAAATTTTAACAGGTGTTAAGTAAAGATTTATCTCACATTTACAGCCCTAAAAAATTTTTGCATTTTTTGTTTAATTTTTTTATACATAAAAATGTAAAAGCAAATATTTTGTCGTTGTATAATCTTACGCGCACAATATCGGCATGATGGTTAGCCAGAATTTTATAAAAGTTTAATATCTTCTACATGAAATATAAATAGCAAAGTTACTTTTCGTCATTTTAATTACAGTGTATTTTTTCATATGCACAATTTTTTTAGGTTCATGTGATGTATCATTTGCATGCAGGCATGCGCGAAAGGATCATGTCGACAAAAAATTAGCTTTGAAATTTTCAAGAAAATATTATGTAAATTAAAAATGAGCAAGTTTCAACAACTTCAACATATGCAATAGAGAGATAAAACTTTTCTTAACACTTGTCAAAAATTGCAAGTTTTTAAAGTATTGATTTTTGAAGTTATTGAAAAAAAAAATGGTTATATTTTACTGATATTTCTCCGTTCATTTGTAACTGACCCCTTAACAGATAACAATATTTTATTTTATACTTGAGGATTTGGAAAAGATAAATGTTTTGCAGTATTTCCTAAATGAATTATTTTGTTTAAAACAAGATGTTTCATTGTCATATACATGTATAATTTAAATAAATATATACATGTAATTTAAATATGCATATAATTTAAAAATATTTTTTATTATCAAACAAAACTCTTAGGTATACGTAGCACTACTAATTATATAGACAATCTACGATAAAATGTTCAACTGATACAAGTTTGTTCCACTTACGTGTTTAATGATTAGTAGCAAAATATCAAGCAGAATCCTATAAAGACTATGAATATATAGTCTAAATATTTGAACTGCTTGATTGCTATAAAACTCAATGTAAAGTGCTAACTTCTTTTTTGTAAATTCTTAATTAGACTAAAAATAAAAATAAAAGTAAAACAATTAGTCTGACAGTACACATAAAACAAAAACATAAATTTTAGGAAATTTTATTTCTATAAAATTTGAAACGAGAGAAAAATTAAAACTTCTATAAAAATAAAAAGTATCCGAGATGCGAAAAAAAAAAAAAAGAAGAAGAAGAAAGAAAAGGAAAGAAAGAGAGAGAGAAAGAGAGAGAGAGAAAATAAATTGATGATTTTGATATTCAAAACATCACATATTATTCATTTAAAAACAAGTAAACATTACATATCATTTATTTTGAAAGCAATTTTAAGTTTTTTTTTTTTCAATTTATGCAATCAAACTGAAGCAGACCTGTTAAATCTACTCTTTTAACTCTTCTATCTGTAATTTTGCATAATTTATATCTTACCTTTATTTTAAACCGTAACTTATACCCAGATCAACATTAATACATACACATCAGATAAAAAACAAAAGAAAGAATAATCCTACTAATTTTTGTTTAAGTACTTATAAATTACCCCTCAAAGGCATTTCCAATGGTAACGTATAAATTTCACTCGTTAATGTTGCAATAGACTATAAAATTTCGTTTTAATACTTCAGCAAAAAAATGAGCGTTTTAATCGTAATTATTGTTGTCAAGATTTAAATATGAAAAATAAAAACAAGAAGTTTCTTTTTTGTGTGCCAAGTAAACCTTATTTATTGTCCAGATTCTCGTGTTAACGATATGTTTGTCCAAACCTCTGAAATATGTTTGAAAAAAAAAAATACGCAAATAGTTTTCTCAGTTCCGATTTCAAAAATCAAGAAGGTTTTTCCATAATAAGAAACTTTACATACAAAAAGTTTGATAATGTTTCCTGTCTCATATAAAATTTTTACATGATGAAATTATTTCGATGAGCAGTCTGCCAAAGGTACTTTCTTTTCAATGGAGATTATTCACCAAACGATGGTTAGAAATCCGCAACTTTTTATCTATCTTTGAATAAAATGACAGACATTTCGCGTATTTTTTTATAGATATTCAGAAAAATCACAGTCTCATTTTTGTTGTTCATATTCTACACTATCCAATGATTCCCAGCAACAAATATTGTGAATTTAATACGAAAATGCAAATAAGTATAAGAATTATTACTCATTTGTATTTTGAACTTCTTTTGGAACTTTCTTTCCTGGTAAGCTCTTGCTGCTATGATGTATTTTAGTATTCGTTTAGTGTAAGCATTTGTTTAGTTATTTTGCTTAATTTCTTTTTTCTATTCACTTATTGCCTGCTTTTCTTTCAAATTATACATTATAAATATTTTTGCATTTATTGCTTTTTCTGCGCATTAAGTATACAGATATGTGATTTTTTTCAGTATTTTGGAGATGTAAACCTTTTAAGTAACGCTCAATTTAAATTCTGTATATATGTATCTCCATTGCGCATCATAAATTGTATTTAACAGTCATAAACATATTTGTACCAAATTTTATGGACATTATTTGCGTTTTACATAACGGAAGATTTTATCCCTCTCACTGTACACACACACACACACACACACATATATATATATATATATATATATATATTACAGGGTCAGTTTGACATAATATGCCAAACGAAAAGAGGTGATAGAAAAGCCCACGGAGAGCATAAAACACCATAGAAACCCTGTCCTATCTCTAACCGTTTCCGAGTTATGATAGATAGAAGAAAAATCTGTTTTTTTCCATCCCGTCTGAAATAACCCAAATTTGTGAGCTTCCTGAAAGAATCGGTCAAATTTACCAAAAACATCTCCATTCCACAAGCTTTAGAATGAGCCCACAATAAACCATATCGGTGTTCTAGTTCAGGAGAAAGTCTTTTGTTTGAAATACATCACTGAAAACGGCGTTCGTCGATCTTCGGCAAACGAAACAATGGTGAGTGAATGGAACGTATGCAAATTCGTGAATATCTGCATATGGGCTCTTAGGGATATGCAGATGTATTCCAACCTTCCTGAAAGCGCATCCCACTCGCGGGTGCAAAAGGCGAGCCAATCTGTAACAGTTTATTAGCACGTGAGCTTCTTTTACGTTTTATGCTGCTTATTGCTTTAGCATTTTCTGGACTTTGCCTGAGCTCGGCCGATTCTTTTCACGCTGCTCTCACGTCTACTTGCTCTATCTTAGTTCATACTTCGTATGATTTTCTAAATTGGTACTAATTAACCAAGTTGGTTCTTATTCCGTAGCACTTTTTTTTCTTCTACTTTTGTAAATTAATATTGAAATTTTATCCCTTTTTGTTTACCCTTCTGAATTTTATTTTCAACTGAAGTCGTCATAAGGATCAAATTGTTATACTTTCCAACCTGTAAACAGGTATGCATAGTGTACAAATGAAGAGTACTCGGATAGGCATTTTGTGTAGGGATTTTACGATGGTAACTCTCGGAGAGCCGAAGAAGAGCACCGTCTACGTTATCCACATCGTCGTGCGCCCAACCGTGCTGTATTTGCCGCAATTCATCGAAGGCTTAGGGAGAGTGGGTCGTTCGGTAGGGTGTACAAAAGGGGCCATGGTCGCCGCTCCGCCACCGCTGAGGAGTCCGTACTCGACCGAATGGAGTAAAATCCAAATATGATTTCACGCATACTTGAGAGAAGGTGGAATCTCCCAAAGTAAAGTGATGAATGTTTTGCGCAAAAACCAGTATCATCCATACCACTTCACACTGGTACAAGAATTACGCCGCTCAGATTTCCAAAAGCGGGTAACATTCTGCCGCTGGCTCTTAGAGCGCGATATTGAGGAACACCGTTTCCTTAGAACGATACTGTGGACAGATGAGTCACTTTTCACTCAGGATGGCATGTTAAATTTACATAACTGGCATCATTACGCTCAACAAAATCCATATGTAACACGAAACTCATCGTTCCAGACGCGATTCAGCTTAAATGTTTGGCTTGGAGTGGTTGGCGATCGCTTGATAGTTCCACATGTGTTCCAAGGTCATCTGACAAGCAATACATATTTGGAGTTTCTGGAACATAATCTTCCAGGATTACTTGATATCATTCCTGTACCCCCAATGAGCGGAAATCATTTTCCAACACGATGGGGCCCCGACACACTCTTCCAATGCCGTTCGGGACTTCTTCACTCATTAGTACCCGCGATGAATTGGTCGTAATGGACCAATGCCTTGGCCACCTAGATCGCCAGATGTCACTCCATTGGATTTCTATGTTTGGGGTTTCCTGAAGCAAGATGTTTACCGTACAGAAGTTGCCAGTTTGCAAGATTTAAGCAGCCGGCTCGATGATGCAATAAAAAAACTGAGGAATGAGCTTTCGCTAAGAGCTACTGTGGTTTCCGTTCGTAAGCGGGCAAGGGCATGTATCAGGTGTGGGTGTAAACAATTTCAGCAGCGGCACTAATTTTCAAACATTCTTTCGAATGCATATGTGCTTTAATCATAAACGTCAGATACGTCTTTTTTTTTCATATTTCTTTGTGAAAGACGTGAGAAACTTCATACTTCTTTTGTTTCCATTCCATTGTGTTTGCAAATTTAATGCAACTGCTACTTTTCTTGTTTGTCTTTAAAACTTTCTTTTTTGTATCTGACAAAACAGCGGGCTAAAGGTGGACATGGAATCAGGAACGACCATGGCACCCCGTGAGTCTCCTTCTCGACGAACGTCGAGTTCAGTGACAAATGTATTTCAAACAAAAGGCTAAATTTATCATGAACTAGAACACAGATATGGTTTATTGTAGGTTCATTCTAAAGCTTTTGGAATGGAAACGTTTTTGGTAAATTTGACCGATTGTAGCTTGAACGGTGTTTGCAGAATTGTCGGTTGAAGAATTTAGTGACAATTCGATTTTAAACTTCGCCAATGTTTTGGCGCTTGTAGCTCGCCATCAAATGAGGTATCCTGATGTAAATGGTGTAACCCGATAGGATTTTTTTTGCCCTTTCCAAATATATGCTTATTTTGCTTGAAAGGCTTTCAGAAAGCTCACAAATTTGGGTTTTTTCAGACGGGATGTAAAAAAAAACAGATTTTTCTTCTATCTACCATAACTCGGAAGCGGATAGAGGTAGGACAGAGTTTCTATGGTGTTTATGCTCCCCATGGGCTGTTCTATCATCTCGTTTCGTTTGGCAGATTATGTCAAACTCACCCTGTACATATATACATATTATATGCTTATAATATATATATACATATATACACAGGGTAGGGCAATTAAAAGTGGCCCGGACGAGTGGATAAGATTGGACGTGAATGATAACGCGCACACCACGTGTTCCACACCACATGATCGAAACCGGTTCATATCTTAGTGTGGGCTGTGTCAGGGTGCGTTCATGAGTTCAAAGGTAAAGATAGTACTCACAGTGCAGCAGCAGATGTTCCTTATTGAAAGTGATGTTAAAACAAATACGTGGAAAGAGTGCAGTCACTTGATCTATCAAAGTGCGATTACTTTTTGTGGTGAACCTTTAAGTCTAAAGTGTATCGTAAAAACTCTCATAGTCATCAAGAACTGTAGCAGAACATTTCTGATGACATTGCAGCAATTACAGAAATCCAGTTTCGATCTGTCTTCAGTTACTTGCTGACCAGGGAATAAAAGTGCCAAGAGATTAATAGTGGTCAATTTCAGCATCTGCTGTGCTTCAACATCTGCTAGGTTAGCAAACTAGTATTTCCTTTCGTTTACTGTGTTTCTTTGTAACCTGGAACTTTGTTCTTCGGGCCACATTTCACCATCTTTCTGAAGTAGTTTCTAATAGAAGCTTGAAGTTTAGCAAAACGTCTCCTCTTAGAGTCTAATTAAGGTAAAATATAAATATTTTCTAAATTTTAGTCCTTAAGGTAAGTTAAGTTATCGTCTAACAGTTCTACCTATTCTTCGCCCGTATAAAATTGCAGTGGTTTTCAATAAAATATAAATTTAACAAAACGTTTCTTCTTAGGCTCTAATTAAAGTAAAAAAAAATTGAATGTTTTGAAACTTAAACCTTAAGGGTGGGAAAGGGGGTGACTGGTATTTTTACATGCTCTTCTCACGGGAAATCTCGTAATGGATACCTGTAGATGTTCGAAATTTAGAAAAAAATTCTTTGATATTTGATTTTGCATCTTTGATATTAGTATTTCCCATTGATTTATCAGGAGACCAATAATATTTGTTATTTGGTAACTTATTGTAATGCATTATAACATTACAACCATTGACAATCATAATTTTACCCATATCAGTGGGTATGTCAACTTTTTTTTTCCTTGTTTTCTAAAATTTTTAGCCTTTTGTTAGTTGAGTCTGCTATATGAACAAGTAAAGTTTTTGTAAAACGTTTTAGAAAACTATCCAATTCCAAACATCTTTGAATATTAGGGTTACCTTATACATACCTATCTATCTATCTATCTATCTATCTATATATATATATATAAATATATATATATATATATATATGAAATATAATTAAAAGCCCCCTTAAAAATTATGCTTCATTTCTCTGACTTAAATTATTCTACCACCCACTAATCCACTGATAGCTCCCTAATTAATTATTCATTAATTTTTTTTTCTAAATATTTCAGTAATTCCAAATTCTTTAACTTGTTCTCAATTCTTAAACTTAATTTATTTTCTGATGAGACAAAACCGTTATTTTATTATATTGTGCAATGGAAAGGTAAATTTAATCCAGAATATTCTATCTCCTACCTCTTGTGTATCGTATGGCTCTCCAGAGCCAATCAGAGCGCTCACGATCACGTGACCTCAGCTAATTCGAGGGAAAAAGAAAAGTTCAGTTTAGAGTTGGAGAAAGGGTTTAGATGTAACTATTAGCGGTAAGAATAACTTAAGATTGTTTTGTTTTATTTTTTGAAAGTCTCATCTTTGGAATATACGGTGTAAACCCCCTGAACTGATTAAAGAACCTTTTAAGCCAAGCCAATGACTACACTTATTTATTTATTTTGATGTGTGATTGTCCATTCTAATATGACATATATACCATATTAGTTTAAAATATTTATATTTACTGATTATTTATAATAAAAATAACTTTTGTAGATATTTTATTTTATTTTATTATTACACGTAAAAACTTTTATTCTCTTAGAGTATTCCCTTTAGATAAAGTATTAAGAAAAAGTTATTGGTAGTAGGTATATATATATATATATATATATTTATTTATTTATTTCCTGTATACAACAGCATATTAAAAACCCCTAAGACACTAATATTTTTCCGGTGTAATTTAGTAATCCTCTTAAAGGGATGAAAATAGCTGACATAAAAGAAAATTATGATGTTTTTAGGTGTTAGTTTCTATTGAAGCAAAATTATAACCTATATTAATTCTGAAAAATACTTCTCAGTTGAAGAAAAAGTTTTAAATAACACGAGGAATTTTCTTCTAGAAATGTTGTTTATATAAATCTTGTTTTTAAAAAGCTTAATTTTTCAATGGAGTTGTCATTTATTTAACTAAAAATATAAATAATTTTTAAACCCGTTTAATTTTTAACTTAAGAAAAGTCTCCCCCATTGTTAATTTGAATAAATTTATCGTATAAATTATTATGCTGGAACAATATTTGTTTAATTATGAAAATGCAAAAGCGATTCATGTATATATATATATATACATATATATGTAGTAACAAAAAGAAGTAGAATGCAAATATGAACAGACAATTAAATTACCACGAAAGTTCACATCAGCTGAAAAAGTTTCTTAAATATTTATAATAAAAATATCTATTATTTTTTTTTTTAAAGGTTATAAAAAATTTGACTATTATAAGTTTAATATATAGAACCTAGATGACCAAGTTCATTTGGTCTGATTGTAAAAATTATTCGTTGTGTAGATACAGTGAATTTACCCAGGATGGAGTGCAGGATATTGCTGAAAACTAATTTTTCTGGAGATAGGGAAAATTCAACTTGAATTATCATATCAAATCTCTAACTGTAACTTCTTATCAAAATCGTTCAATTTGTTTCCTAGAAGACCATATTTTTGCTATATGTTATTATGGACAAATACTAAGAAACGCTAATTTTTCTGAAGAAGAAGATAAGTGAAACCAGTTTTATATTTAAAAAAAAAAAAAAAAAAAAAAAAAAGGTAATGTCCTGGTTACTGGTTCATGCTATTTATACTGAAGATGGAGATATTTCAAATGAAAATGTTCTCTCAAGAATACACTACCTCACTCTAATAATTTATCAAACTCATTGGAGTACTTAGAAAAAAAAGTGTCTGCTGTCACTAAATGTTCAGCACACTAATGGCAGATTTTTTTGTTTATAACTGAATTGTAAACTCAAAAATTCCCTAAATCTAAATTTGTATGAAAATCATTCAAACAGTTTTTAATAAAATCATGTGTGTGCGATGTTTTCCCACATGTGAAATGCGGATTAACAAGAACGCTGTGTTTATAATTCAATTGGAAACTCAAATATTCCCTAAATCTGAATTTGTATGAAAATCATTCAAACAGTTTCTAAGAAAATCATGTCTCTGCAATGTTTTGCCACATCTGATATGCGGATTAACAAGAAACGCTAATTTTCAGAAAAATGATAATCATACGGGTTTCGCAACTCAAAAAAAAAAAAAAAAAAAAAAAAAAAACCTTAATGTTAAGTTTTTATCAAACCTGTTCGAGCCATTTCTTAGAAAAATAAATTTCTGTTTTAATTTTGCAGTGGTTTACTCTAATCGTTAACTTTTCCGAAAGTGAGGAAAATTTATTTTAAATTGTCACCCAGAAAAAAACAAAAAACTTCAAACTTAAATATTTATCAAAATTGTTTGGGAAGTTTCCAAGCAAAGCAAATTACAGCCATATTTTTGTCACGAAGGAGTTAGGGTGTACAAAGCAGTGAACGCTAATTTTTCTGGAGATGAGAATATGTCAGACAGGTTTTCCATTTAAAAGGAAAGAAAAAAACTTAATTCTATGTCTTTAATAAAACCATTCGATTTACTTCCGAGAAAAACAAGTTTCTGTCATATTTTGCAATAAACAGAAAAGAGTTAACACTTAACACTATTTTTGTAAAAAAAAAGAGGATAACTCTCATGGATTTCATATCTCAAAAAGCACTTAACCCTAAGTTTTTAGCAAAACTGTTGGAGCCATTTCCCAGATAACCAAGTTTCAGCCATATTTTTCAATGGGAAGAATAAGGTTTAACTGTAAAAGTTAACTTTTTAGATGATAACGAGAAATCAGATGTGTTTGTATTCTCAAGAAAATCTCATTTTTAAGTTTTTATCAAGATCATTTTAACTATTCTCCAGAAAACCCGGAGTAAACACGAGTCCTGTCACATTCTTCAACGGTTGGAGTAGAATGAACGGATGGATTAACAATTAACACTAATTTTCTTGACTATATGTCTAAATCAGATGAGTTTGCCATTTCAAGAAATCCTTAAGCTTAAGTTTTTACTAAAATCTTTAGATTCATGTCTAAGAAAATAAGGATTTTCTTATACTGTGCAGAATTCAGAGTGAAGGTGAACACTATTTTTCCAAAAATAAGGATAAGTTCAATGGGTTTGTTTCCTCAAAAATCTTTAAGTGTAAGTTTATATTAATATCGCCTTATCAATTTCCTAATAAATCTAAATTCTGGCCATATTTTTCAATCGGCGGCTAATGGATCAGTAGCGAATGCACATTTTCCTGAAGATGGGGGTAAGAAGATGGGGGTAAGTAAATTTGATTTTTCACCATATGAAACCCTTAATCCTAATCTTTTTTTTTTAAATTACTATGTTAATTTCCAAATAAACTCAATTTCTACCATATTTTGTAAGCAAAGATAAAGGGTTTCCAGTAAACACGAATTATTTTTAATATAAGTCTAATTTATTTTGCACCCCAAACAATCCTTAACTCGTTTTGATACCTAAGAAAAGGTTATTAAAACAATAATAATGTTTTCTAATTTAATACGATTCCTTTAAAAAAGTACTTTACTCAATATTAAGAAGGAGGATCTTCTATAAGGAATATAAACAAGAGTGTTCTTAACGCGTTGAGCGCCACGCAAATTCTTAAAATCCACTAAAATTCCATAATGATTCCTCCTGTGATAAATAAAAATTAAGCAAATTTTTAATAAATTTTCAATTATTAAATGTTATATTTTTAGTTTTATATCCAATTTTATATCCGCCACCGATGGTTGATGCGGCTTTATATAATATTTGACACGTACGCTCAACGTTTTAATTTTTTATTGGTACTGCTTTTACTTTCGGACAAAAAGGTACACTTTCTTGCATGATTTTATCAGAATACCCAAAAATATAAATACTATTCGTCACTCTTACCTTGTTTCTATGAGAAAACAATTTTCCTGTATGTTTTTATTACTTTTTATATAAATAATCGTAATTTTTAACACCCGCCGAAATTAAGTTGTACTCAGATAGCGCGCTTAGATGATGAAAATTGTCATTGATTAAAGAAATAAACTGTCAAATGTTCTAGCTGCGTTCGGAAACCATATAACAGTTTTGGTTAAAAACAAACAAAAATAAATAAAATAAATAATTAATAATAATAATAATAATAATAATAATAATAAAGCACTATTAAAAGGTTGCTACGTAAAGAGATTAGAGGTTTTAAACATACGATGTGGATTTACATCAGTTATGCATTTAAGGGTTAATTATAAAAAATAGAAAAAAACTCGCTGGGTATACAGTAGTATTTCTTCAGGAATTACTATCCTTGCATTGTGATGAACTTAAACAAGGTTTCAATCTGTAACAAGCTACGTTAAGGTATATATTTTACGTTACGTTAAGGTTACGTTAAGGCCTACGTTAAGGTATAAGGTATGTATTATTAATATTCTACGTCAAGCTACTTAGTGGTGACCTATCTTCTAATGAATAAAATATTACAATGAAAAATTGATTTGAAATTTCAAATAACAGAACTGTGAAATTGGTAATAAATGAAATTTGAAACTGCAAAATTGGGGCCTTACAAGAAATATAATCCACAATCACATGCTGATAACCATTCCCTTTACATTTGGAGTAGAGGTATACGATAAAGTGGAGTTGAATCATTCATATTAACAAGTAAATTAACTCAATTACAATATCTTACTATAAAATCTGAGATAAACGAAATTACGATTGTTTAAGAAATTTCCAAATTAGCTTAAAGGCCACTAATTAAACAATTATTTAAAATTATATTAATATTTGTTTTAATCATTTATTTAAAAATTTCATCTAAAATACTTATTCCAATCCTTGTTGAGAGGATGCAAAAACTATCTATTAAAAAAATTTTAAACTATATTTTTATGTTTGTAAAAGTAAAATAATTTTCGACTGCATTTTATTGTACTAGTACATCATAATAAATAAGCAATTTGTAAACAAACAACATAAATTACAAAAATAATTAACGATTGTTTCAAGTCTAAATAATTAAGAAAGCTATTTAATCAGAGAATAGAATAAAAGTTGACACAAGTATAGATTAAGATCTTAAATGTATCACAATTTAAACTTTCATTGAATTCGTCAATTTAATTTATGGTTGCTTTCAAATAAAAATTTTTTGGTTATTTTGCTTAGCAAATTTTTGTTCGAGATAATTCAACACCATAATTTTATTTCATTTTTAATGAATAGAAGTTCACAATTCTTTTTTAGATTGGCGATAAAGACCAACAAAAATTCAGCATTTGATTTATCAAATGTCAAGGTGTAAATAGTAATTTATTAGGCAAAAATAATCGTAACCAGCCCAGTTAATTACCTTATACATTAGAAAATAACTTTATTTTCTTTCATATATATATATATAAATAACATTGAGTAATTTATTTAAATTTTTAAACAAATTTTCTGAAATATTGGAGCGCCTTAACAATATTATCAAATATTTGGAAATTTTACCATTACCCTTTTACAGTTCAGAAACTATACCCTTTAAAGTAATTATAAACGAGAGAATTTAAGCACAAAGAAGAGTAAAACCCGATAAATATTTCGACAAATCCTTCGCAATAAATCATTGATTTCATTTATTAAACTTTTTAATCAATATCTCTATCAAAATGGTATTCGAGAAAATAAAATATCGCTTTTCCTTTGTATGTATAATACAATGAATGATGATTTCTAAATACGTAATTTAATTAATGTAATGTATGCAATGTATAATTATCTAATTATCCACAGTGAGAATCTTGCTTCCAATATAGGTTTTATGATATTGAATTTTAAAGGTAGATTATTTATCTAATTTAGTAATTTAATACATAAAATAAATCAAAAATTAAATAAGCAAATATTAAAATAAACTTTATTCTACTAGATTCTACTAATTCTACATTTTTAAACAATATTGAATTTTTAAAAATTATCATTTAATGTGTTATGATTATTTTATATATCATTATTAATTTGTTAATTGTGTAATGTCATTAGTGTTGTGTAGTTTATTTATTAGGGCTATTAAAATAATAATACAAATTTGTATACATATAATTTGTTTCACAATGAATATATTCTTAAATTCACTCTTCTGGCGTGTCACTCGCAAGACTTTCTCTTACCGTGCATTTCAAAATAATGTATAAACAGTCTGCAGATTACGTGTTGAGGTAACAAGTGTTCTGTAATAACCTAATGTAAAAAACAATTTAAAATAAGATTTAGGAGCTGTTTCGGCATATAATTACGTATGAGGGAGACTACTAACCCCTCAACTCCCATTTCAATATAGTGTCTGTATTTATAAATAAGTCGAGACTGTTTCTAAATGCTAAAGTTAATTCCAAAATATTTAGACGTCTTTGACCCGCAATTCTCCTTAATTCTCTCGCTATCAGTTTTTACTTTTATTTATTTATTTATTTTTAACAAAAAATAAAGTAAGTTAGGGTTTAATAGGTGAAAAAAAAATAGAAATAGCAATATTCTGCCAAAATGAAACCTAAATTAACTATAGTGCCAATTGAGGAATTGGGACATATATGTTTCACTGGTCTTTCTAGATGCCGCATATCTATCTCAGTGGAGTTAAGGTGATAATATAAAATACAGTGAAAATTTCCGTTCTCTAGTTCTAAATTAATTTCACAGTACTTTTGAAATAATTTTACTGCAATACACCTATTCAACATTATTTATGCCTTTCTATGTATGGTACATTGCAAAACAATTTTTTCAGAGTGCAACTTTACACATGGTGCAAACAGTTTTAGTTCATGTGTATTTTGTTTGGCATAGTGGATTCTTGTTGGGCCTTCAAATGGTAAATAATCTCCAACATTCAATATCAGTTTTGTTGCAAACTGTTATCAAACTGTTCAAATGGCAAACTTATATGAACTTCGGAAGATAAATTTTAATCCCTCCCCCCCCCCCCATAAAAAAAAGAAAAAAATTCTAAGTTATGCTGATAACACATATGCACAGATTATTAACTGCTAAAAATTTAAATTTCGTACTAAAGGCATCTCAAAACAAAAGTCAGTGCTGAACATTGAACTTAAAAAAGTACTTTCCTTCCGTATGGGTGTAAGAAATTAATTTTCATTCCTGAACAGTTTTCTTCGGCATAATAAAATTTATAAAATATTTTCAATTACATTCAATAGAAAAGAATGCGTTCGATTAATTTTGTGTAATCCTGCATAATACATTTAAGTTATATATACACCACATTGGGTACTTAGATTTAGTCTTGTATGAAAAACACATACCATGAAATGAATTTTTAACATTTTCAAAATATAACGGCAATATATCTAAATTATTTTAGATATCTCTGCAAATGAATGATCAATAATTTCCATTCCATTATTCTACATAGCACATGTTTTTATGTATATACAGAATCTACACACATTTCATTTGGTTTAGAGCAGCATATATATATTAAACTGTACCTACCAGAAATTTCGTCCATACACGTAATGTATTAGAATATTGTTGGATGTCCCTGTACATGAATTATTTGTTTGATCTCAATGAAAATTTTAGTGTAGCATCCCTGTTTGATATGCGTTTGGAATACAAAATTTGAACTTCCTGATGTTATTTTTTCTTGAGATATATTGATAACTAATGCATAGATACACAAAACAAACGTTAAGCATATGTTTAAAACATGTTGTTCCGGTTCAGAGTATCTCAAATTTTGTAAATATAACAGAAACGCAATTTCAAAAATTTGACCCAAAAATATTACTTTCTCTACATATATAAGTAAGAGAAAGCATAAAGGAGAAAATAATAATCCTTCTTTACTTTCCTTAATGCATAATTTTCTTATTACTACCGAGATTCTGACTGGTTAAGAAAAAATGTGTTTCGTTTTTAATGGCTTTACAATTAAGAACGTAATTTCAAAATCAAGTACACTAAATATATTTCTTTGCATATACTCTATGATTTGTATTACCTGACAGTACTGAATATCCAATAAAAATTTTCGTATTTTCTGCAGATTGTTTTAACAAACTCTTTGTTAAATCTATATTCTTTGGAATGAATGGAGCGGATTTTAAATACATAGTCTGTTTTCAGAAGAGTTTGTAATAGAGTCATGTTTGTGAAAGATGCAACACCTAGAAGGAATGAAAATATCAGAGTGATATTTATTCGGCGCATATATTATAGTAGGAAGAAAAATTGATTAAAATTTCAGAAAATTTGGAGTCATGTGTACTGAGAAAATAGTACATAAAGCAGCAGTTTGTAATATATTTATTTACTAGCAGGCTACGTCCGCTTCTCTAGTCACTATATTTAAATGAATTTTTAAAAGAATTAAATCACTATTTTTTATATCACTTTATAAATAAAAACTAAAAAAAAATACGTTGAAATCAGTCTAAACCTCGCTTCGGGTACCCGCTTCCTACGGGAGCACTTTTCTTTCCCGCACTGAATCGGGTCCAAATGCTCACTGCCAGTTTTTCCTGGGCATTTCAATTTCAGTATTTAGCGACGACAGATGGGGCCGCTATTATTCAAGAACTACGAATTGAAAGATGACTGTATCTCAGCACCTATTAAATATTTTAATTTTTGAATAATGTGTTTTATAACACTAGCTCTTTACACTATATTATCATGTGAGTTCGACCAACATTATAAGAAAAAAGGATATTTCTCTTTAAAAGGAATTAACTAAACAAAAAATAAATAAATATTAATTAAACTCAAATTTTAATAAGTTTCAGTTTCGGTTTAATTATTTGTGCTATATTACCATTTTTTCCAATGAATGCAATAAACTAAACTGAAAAAAAAAATAATCCCTTTCAAAGGATTGAATAAAATAAATGCAAAATAAAAATTTGTTATATTCTAAAAGATATACATAAACATAAGTGTTATAAATAGTTTTTAATTCAACATTTAATGTACTTAATTTTTATCTGTTTCACTGTTTGATTTTAATGTATATGATAAATAAATAAAAAAAAAGCTTTTCGCTTTCTAATGAATGAGTTAACTGATTAATTAAATAAATAATGTAATAGCCGTTGCTAAGATATACATACGACTGAAATGAAAGAATAAATTTTAGAAAATGAAACAGAAAAGTCAATGTATAAAATTGAAAAATAAATTAATTAAAAAAAATTCTAATTCGAAATAATCTCGATGAGGTGCACACCTGCAGTTTCCAAGATAACCAGATGTCAAGTTTTGTAGCTCTACAATCCGTATTTTGTGCATCAGAGCACATACACACACATACAAACATACACGTATCTTTATTTATATATTTAATATTAAAAATGTTTATTAATAAAGTACTATCGTAGCTTTTTTTTTTTTTTTTTTTTTTTTTTTTTTTTGTTATGATTTTGTATAAATTTCATTTTATACTTTTTAAAAACCAGTGAAGATAGAAATTAAAGGTTTTTTTTTTTTTTCTAATTGTACTAAATGTATTATTGTTATCTTCATTCCTTACTGACTTGAATGAAATGTAAGTATTTTTCTTATTAATTTAGTTATTTAAAAATTATATGTGCCAATAAAATTAAATTAAAGAGCAGTTAAAATACATAAATTACTAAAATTATGTAAAATGTATTCTCAAAGTACCTGCTAAAATTTTGTGTCAAATCTTTAACAGGTTTTCTTATTGGACAAAAAATGTATATTTTAAAGAAAAATTGTTTCTCTGAAGAGGAAAAAAAATTATATATACAAAACATGCATAATTATATGAGTTTTCAAATTCACACTACGCTAATAATATCTTTACAAGAAAAAACTAGAAAAACAAGAAAAATCAAAAAATTTAAAATTTTCACGAGGAAGAAACGTTACATGCGAAATACCGAAACAAATCATCTATCAAATCTTTTTATTTATTTAAAAAACATATAATTAAAATTAAATGCTAATTTATTCACAAGATGTCCAACATACGAAATACTCATTTAAAGGTTTTTACTTTTAATCAATAATTCTGGCAAGTAAAAAAGACAGAAAAAATCTGCTGCACGATTCAAATGTTAAATTTTTTAAAGCGAATGTCAATTCATCAAATAAAAAAAAAAAAATTAATTTTCACAAGTAAAAAAATGTTACATAAGAAACGTTGAAACAAAATATCTGTCAGATGTTTTCATTATTTTACAAACGTATAATTCAAATCAAATACATTAATCACAAAGTGAAAGTAATATTGAATACTGAATTAAAAGTTATAACATTTTAAACAATATATATATATATATATATTTACAAAGAAATCTGCAATATTCAAATGTTAATTTTTTTAAATAATATTCATTCAAAGCTATTCCCTTTAATCAATAATTAATTAATAAAAGATGCTTCGTGTAGATAAATTAAAATTTTTATCTTTAGTTTAGACAGGTTTTGTCTGATGATTCATCTTTTCAATTAATGATACAGTTTATAAAGAAGTGTGTCAAATAATAAGTAAAATATAGATGAATAGAATTAATGATATATCATCGATTTCTTTTGATTAATGTGTGTGTAAAATAATCACTTATTTTTCTGTGTCAAAAGTAAAGAAATATGAATTATAAATAAGAATAATCAGTATGTAAGTTACTAAGCTCTTATATCTAAAAAAGTAAATTTTAATTTTTGATTAAATCAATATATTTTTAATATAGAAGTCCATTAAATAAAATTACATTAAAAGAAAGTTTTTAATTATTTATATATGAAAAATTGTATAATTTGTCAACGGCTTTCAGTTGTAGAACTCTTCCGATAATTCATCAGAATGATAAATTACATATACATTTAATCAATTACATACAAATTATTAAAACCCTTGACGCATTCAAATATTAAGTATAGAAATTTAAAACGATGACGCATGTTCATAAAAAGGGAATATGCATATTTTTTTAAGACAAAAATAGCTTGTCATATTTCTGTACTGATAAGTATAAAGGATTTAAGTCCATATTCTTGATTTTTCAGGAGACGAAAAATAAAGTTAAACTAACTAAAAACTAATCAGCAGAATCAATTAGGAAAAAGGGATTATGTTGGTTTATACGCTTTATACCATTCAGTGATTGTCAATCTTCATTTAATAAAGGGAAAAAATTGAATTAAATATTTTATACCAAAGATTAATGCTAAATTTCTGACATGAATCTTTTTTTGCCAATGGATTTTCTCAAATACTAAATGACATGGATTTAAATCCTTTATACCAATCGATAGAGAATTTTTTTCTGAATCTGACTATGTGCTTAACTCAAAATCGACATTTTTGGACTTAAATCCTTTATACTTATCAGTACAGATTTATATTGTGAAATTCTGTCAGCTTATACTTTAGAAATAATAGCTTGAGGAGGTATTACATTTTAATAAAGTTAAACATTACTACGTCTCAGCGTTAAATGAAATTAAATCAACATTTAAAATGGGATATTTGCTTACATAAAATATGTAAAAGCACTATGTAAAAAACATTAACAACATGACAAACATCTTGTTTTAAAATGAGGCTTCATCGGTGATTAAAAAACATCAAAATACAATTGAATATTAGAGAGGTACAATTTTAGCTTCATTCAGGGTAGAAAAATTGCTATTTTGTAATGATGTCATATATATACAAAATTACACAAGTGCTAATTTTTTACACTGTATACCAGGACTACAACAATTTTAAAGTCAGGAACGTAATCAGTATGAAAAGAAAAGAGAACAAGCTTAGACGTAAGGTCAGTAGATTTATAAGCGCGTTTATGTTCTTTAATTCTGATTTCACTTTTCTACCAATTTCATCTATATATATGTCAAAATAAAAAAAAATTTACAAGGGATGCAACAGATAATACCATTACGTTCAAGATGATAAATAGTGGTTATACACTTATGAAGTAAACTCTTGATACACATGTGTTATTTAAAGGGTGTAGATGTATTAACAGTTTTAAGTAATTTAGCTATATTTTCTGAAATTCCTTTGCAATAAAGATGTATACATTGATGCATGCAATGTTCACACAAAAGTCAACAGTTTTGAAAGTTTTTCTTCAAAATATATTATGTCAATACAATTTTTTCAGAAGAAATAGCCTCAGGCTTTGTTAAAAAGGGACCTATATTCAAGAATTATTTGGTAAGGAATCGTTCTACTTTGGCAACAAAGCTTTATTATAAGTAGCAAAACTTCGTGTGCGTGTTGATACTTACTTTTAAAGAATCTAAAAATGTATAAAAACGTTACATTTTCTGAAACTATGATTAAAATTTTTCACATTAAAAAAAAAATAATATTTTAGAAATATTTTTTTTTTTTTCCATATCGGGAACAATTATGAACTTATTTTACCTTAATAAAACAAATTTTTAAGATAATTATTAAAAAATGAATAAACATTTTCTTTAAAATTTTGTCTTATAAAAACACTAATTAAACGAAACACAAGAAAAAAGCGAAGACAATTTCCACTGATAAAAGAAATATATAAAAGAGAACAACTTAACTTAAAAAGAATACAGTTAAAAGTATTACACATTAAGTTATAATAGAAGATGAAAAAGTTAGAGTTATATATATATATATATATAATGGTAATTTTATATTTAAAAAGGACAACTTCGATCGTCATTTTTTTTTTTTTTTTTTTTTTTTTTTTTCAAAGAATAACATTAAGCTCCGGTTCGTAAATTTTCTGACTTTTTTTGTCAAGAAAATTTTAATTATAGAATAGTAATTTATATTTTCTTCCCTGTAACTATTCTTTTATTTTTCATCCTGCTTGTTTTTAATATTTCTAGCACATAATTAAATACAAAAAATTTTCTCAGATATAAAACATCGCGTTTTGACGTTTCTTTATGTATTTACAAAATGATGCAATGATAACATTTTACATAATAATGAACAGTTAAATATGATCATATTGAAGTAAAATTAATAATGAAATTATTTCCTGCTATAGATTTTACTAAACTGATTATTTCAGTTTTAATTATTCCGCATCAACTACTCTTTCTTCAAGTTGTAGATATCTCATAAATGCAGTAGCGTAGAGTTTTGAATGTCATGAAGATTTTCAGCATTGAGTATATTGTAATTGTATGAAGCTTTAATAAACAAAGCAAGTACAATCTAGACCAAATGTTTGAGCCTCGAGATGTTTTTGAAAAGAAAGGACTGCATAAATTATATTTGCAAATGTGTTCTACGAGTTTTTCTCATAAATGGCACAGTTTTAAATGATGCTTTGGAGAGATGTTAAAATTATATTTTAACTGCTTTATCATAATTATAACAGGTATTAATTATATGTAGATGCACTCGAGATATATATTTAAAATTAAATACACATACTATACATACTCTGTTATATATAGCTGTCCTTTAGAATTCCTGGGATTCAACTGTAGAAAGGTCCCATTAATTATCCAGGTCCTTATAGCTGAAAAAGAAGGCCGTTGAAACAAAAAGAACTAATAGTTCGCAGCAAAACATATTTATTTTCTTTTGTAGAGTTTCATAAGAAAATGAACAGTACATTAATAGTGTAATTTCAGCATGACCATAAGTTACGAGAATGCAAAAGATAGGGGTGAGAGAGAGAGCTACGGGGTTACATGTTATTCAATCAACAGTTGTAGAGCGAATTCTGAAGTTGACTCTATTGCAATTAAGATCAGACTGATGAATTACGCCAAAATTATTAAAACAGTGCCAAACTTTCCAGCCAAAGCTAATCCTTTGTTTGTAGAATAATTTAATATAAATATTTTGAATTTATTATTTCGTTACAGTAGTTTATGCCAAGTTTTATCGCCAGAAGACCGTTATTTAAGGGAGACACTCAGACTAGGATTTATTGCACATCCTGTGATAAAAAAAATCTAAATTACCCTTTAATGATATTAGAACGGAAATGTATTGCTTAATTTAGTCTCGATTAAATAAACATACGCAATTTAAAAGAATGAAAATGTAATTATGTATCCAACGGTTTATAACATGGAAATAATATTTTTTTATATTTTATTTATTAAATGATTTAGAAGAGCTTATAATTTTGAGAGATGTCATTTAAAAGGAATATGTTTTTGTTCTCAGACGATTTAATAATAGCATAAGGGATAAAGTATTATTAGAATTAAGATATTTATTATAGACAAAAGCGAATAAATAAAAGTAATTTAGAATTTAGTTATCTATTTTTATTCGCTATTTAATTTATTGAAAATATAATAATTATTTATTGCCTTTATTTAAAGTTATAATTAAAACACATATATGTGAAGGAACGACTTCACATATTTCTCCCCAGCGACGAGGAAAAAAAAATATATCGTCAAACTGGACGAAAATTATAAAAATATAGAACGCTCTCTCTCACCTTCACAACAGTGTAATACAATTCCAAAAAAAAAAATCTGCATCCAATTGTGAGAAATGTAAAGTAACCTTTTGCTAAGCAAGGGAAAAAAAATTGTGGCATATAACAATAAATTCGAAAAAAAAATCAATAATAATGACAGTTATGAAATCATGAGACATATTCAGTCATTGTCATGCCAAATTGACATATCTGAAACAAATTACATAATCAATAATTTATATAAATATGATATATAAAATGTGTAAAATATTAAAAAAACAATCATTTATTACAGTGTATGTATGTTTGATAATAAGGAAAAGGAAATCAGTAACCAGAAATATGAAAATCAAATAATTTTTGTATTTTGTTAATTTTCAAAAAAAAAAATTAATATTGCATTAATATGAAAAAAAAAATCAAATATTTTTGATTAAGAAGACCATTATCGTACACGTGAAAAATTAAATTCTAACAAAGTGAGCCAGAGAGTGTGTAATAGAACAATAGCTATGACAGATATGATGGTTTTGTGATGCCTAACTGAACATAGCGTACTGAACAATATGTGAAAAGCAGAAGAGGCTTCATGTTGTGCAAAAATGACAACCAGCATTCTGCAAAGTGACATAATGAAATGTCCCTTGTATGTGTAAAAATATGTGTAATAATAAAAAAAAATCTAGCCCTATGTCAGAATAAAAGCGCACATGTAAGAGTTCAAGAAAAATTATTTATTCTATTTTATTTTAACTTTTGTCTATTTTTATGCCTTCTAATTTATTTTGTTTTGCATAAATTTATGAACCAACTTTATTTCAAAAGCTTGTGTTGGTAAAAAAAAATTATTAAAATTTACTTGTATGAAATAATTTCCTTTTCCTGAACAAAATTTTTATTAAATGAATTAGCATTTGAATTTCTCACAAAAATATGATCTCAATAATAATATAATTTTTAATGCATAAACTTCTGAGTATACCTGAAATAGGTGAGAAGAATACAACTCATAAAAATTGTCAAAAACAGCAAAAAAAAAAAAAAAAAAAAAAAAAAAAATCTAAATATACTATTGTTTTATAATTACAATTGAACTATTATTTTATCGAGCCCAATTAATATTCAATATCTTTCTTAAAAATGATACTGTATGTTATACAGATAATTCCATAATACTGCTTAGTAAGAAATAGTCTTTAAAAAAAAAAAGAGTGAACCAGCCACATACTTCTGCACAGACTACTTCTTAAAACGCACAGATGATTTCAAGGCCATTTAAAATACATCTGTGGTGCAAACCTTACAAAAAGAAATTATTTTGATTGAGAAATTTTTAAATAATTAAATATTTAATTTAAGCTGAAAGAAAACTTTCTGCAAGGGTTTTACTCTTTAGACAAGAAAAAAACTTGATAAAAACAAAATTTTAAAACGTACAGACTATGTACGGAAATTTCATTTTTTATGTATTTCTTTGAAAAACAAATATGCTCAAAAAAAAAAAACATGACAGAGTTTATTGCAAGTTGACAAAAATTTATTTACTTTTGTGTATGTGTGTATTATTATTGTAATTAGTCTTTTGTAAAAAAAAATCGCGTGAAAATTTAATAAAAGAAAATGTAATTATCTCCACATGTGAACCAATTAAATAGCAACTAAATAGGTCAGATAAAATTTTGTGAGAGTGTGTATGTGTGTCAAACATTGGGTTGTGAGGCCAAGTTTGAGAATAACGTAGAAAAGCATGGAAAACCATACATGTGAAAGACAATGGAATACTATTGGATAAATTTGCATTATGACTGACAAACTGAGAAACCAGCCAATAATACAATAAATTTCTGACCCAAAAGAAAACATATACAGGAACACATGTAGAAACATAAGGGGAAAAAAAATATTCTTTTTGGTGTGTGTGTGTGAGAATTATTAAATATAAAGTGTTTGTAAAAGTTAAAATAAACTGATCATGTCATACAAATGAGATGTAAAAAAAACTAGTGCGAATTTGTTAAAAAGAATCATATGAAAGAGGTGATGTGTTCACGCAAAGAATCCTTGAAACTTTGACAACCAATGAAAATATAATTAGGAAAAATATACAATCCAAATATTTCCAAAAGTCACATACATCCTCATGTTATTTATTTAAAATCTATTAAGTAATTTTATATCAATATCTTTTTTATTTATTATTATTTTCATTATTTTAATTATTTATTTTTGTCACCCGAAGTATTTATAGAACATGTGTTAATGAATTATAAGTGTATATGAAAGCCAATAAAACATAACCTTCAAAAATTGTTGTGAAAGTGTGAAATCCCCTACAGAATTACAAGTGTTGAAACCAATATAATGGTCAAAATCCGTAGATTATAGAAGTCATTAATATACTGACAACCAGAGCAACACAATTGTGCTTAGAGGGTAAGTGTGTATATGTGAAAATTAAAAATATAATCAAACGGGTGATATGTTATAATGTTTAAACAATATTGTAAAAAAGGAATATCAACTGAAATAATTTGAACTATTAAAAATTTAGTATATGTCTGTAAGTGTTCCAAGAATTATTAAAATTGAAAAAATTAAAAAAAATGCCACAAAAATAAATTTCCATTGCCGCAGATGAAAGCGCTAAAATTGCGAATTTAACGTGCACAGAAAATTATAAACAAACAGTAAAAGCAAAAAGTCATGACTAAAATAACAGTATTATCTACTGAACTGAGCATATATGAACTGAGATGAGCTGAGCTGAGGTGAGATGAGATGAGCTCAGATGAGGCCTCAAAAATTAAAAAAAAATGCGCATAAAGTAAATATATAAATAGCTTCAAAGGCTATAAAATTGCTCAGCAAAATAATAATATAAAAACTCGAGTACAAGAAGTGTAATCTCACTTCAAAAAGGTGAATAAAAAGAATTTCACCAAATCAGCTGATAAAAGGAACAGTAAAATAAATCTGTTCACACACGTGCAAAAGATGTTTTTTTTTTTTTTTTATCTTAAAAAAAATACTGCAATTATTCAGCAGTGGGCCCAATTTGATGTTAAAGTAAGCTTACTATATATTTTGGTGTGATAATTATTTGCTAGCAATAGTAATAAAATATTCCCATATATATAAGATAGACATATTAAATATAAACACCAATAAACAAACATGAAATATCGAATAAATGCGATAAAATATATCATATGTACAGTAAAAATAAAAAAAATTCTCTGCAATCAACGTATTTGAACTGAATGAGGAACAAAAAATCGCTATTATTATTTGAACATAAACAAACTCAGGCGAAAACGGCGAGATGTTTATCTCTGTTTGACAGAAAAAAAAATAAGCAGTCTTCCCTTTTTTTTTTTTTTTTTTTTTTTTTTACGTAAATGAACGAAATAAAACTATTATGCACATAAAATAAATTTCGTATGAAAGGTAATTAAGGGTTAAAATTTTAGAAAATAATGATAGGTTTCATCTAACAGAATTGAATGAATGTGGAGAAGAAAAAAAAATGCGTGAAATGAAAAATTACATTAGATGTTAAATTTGACGACCAGCATAAGAATACCTGGATTTAAGCGATAACATCTAACTGACAACAATATATAATGTGTTATAAAATTTCTCAACGTTTATGAAATTAGAAAAAAATAATAATTAAAACATTTGTGTTAAAATGTAACATTTTAGTTAAAATGGGCAAAGCAAATACTGTGTTATGTTATTATAAAAATTAAAACTTGAAAAAATACACGACAACCAAAAATAATATTAGAATAAAATTATGTTTATATGCTTAGGTATCTAAGACGTACAACCAACACCCTTTCTGTATAAGTGATTGTACATGATTATTTAAGAATGCCTGGTAAGTATAATAAATAAAACATTGAACCTTGTGTTCAAGACTAACAAATTTTGTTAGGTTTACATGAAAGTCAATGTACATAATATCCGAAAAAAATGTGAAAAGAAATATGTAAATTTGGAAAATTGTGTGTTAAATTTATTCAGGACACTTGCATGCAACAAGATACGGCCAGTATAGATTCATAAAATATATTATGTACTGGATTTACGTATTGTCCTGAATACATATAGTGTTAAAAAATGAAAATTGTTGGAGATACAATCAATTAATAAATATTTATCCTCAATATTTTATTTTATTTATATATTCTGTCACTGTGTAAGTGAGTATGTACCTATGCGTTGTGAGAAAGATGTTTTTATATAAACAATATTAGTAAACAATGAAAAAAAAATGTACCCTAAAGAAAAATATCATTCGATTTCTGTAAAATATGTTAAATTTTGTGTAAAATTTAAATAGTAAAAATGTAAGTTAATTATAGGAATACCCAAATTAAATGAAGTTTAATGTAAAATCATGCAAACAAAGACAATCAATGCAGGTCCCCTCACCAAGAAAAATTTGGCCAGTAATTCAAGATAAGGAAAAGAGCATTGAATGCCAACAACACAAGTGCAATTAGCAGCGCTACTAATGCACATTGTGGCAAAAAATTACATAAGCTTAAATCCTAACATATTAATTGTGCCTCTTTTAATTCAAGGACTTAAATTAAATGTATAAACCTAAATTATTTATTTGTTTAACTATTTTTAAATGAAAGGATAAATAATGGTATTTAGAGAAAAGTGTAGTGTTTTGACAGTTAGGTTTTGAAACACAGTGATGCATAAGATTATACAGCCCTTATCTTTAAGAAACCAATTGTAAAAAAAACTTGATTTAATATAACCATGATAAGAAAAATAAACCCATTATCTTTAAAATTAAAAAAATGAATCTCAATAATTTATGTAAAGGTGTGAAAGTTATGTAACATATTAAGTAAAAAAAATATCAACTAAGTTCTCTAAAATATATTGCTAAATTTTGCTTTAAACTATGACCTTAAAAAGTAATAAAAAACATATAAATTTATGGAACAAAGTATGAGAATAACTGAAATTATCACTCTAGTTATTTTATTTATTCATTAATTTGTTATACAATGGCAGTTCCAAGCAGGCTAAAATCAGTGAACAAAAAAAAAAATATATGTGTGTAAAAAGAGGAGAAATAGGTGTCAAGATACCGACTGATATCAAAGCAAAATTTTGCGACACATCTCCCAAAAGTATATGTATGTGTATTTCCAACCTGCCTGGAAAACACCAACATGAGAAATAACTCAAAATTTAATTCTAAAATTAAAAAAATTAATTAAATTCAATTATTGACAATAAACAGAATAATAAACATTTTTCAAAAGAAAATCTGAATATGAAAATAAAAAATATACTGAAAGGTATTGCAAATTTGTATAAAAATTGCACAAAAAAAAATTATTATTATTATTTTTCCTTTTTGCATTATGAATAAAAAATCAAGAAATTTCTAAAAATTTATCATCACGCGTTGTATATCGGTATTAGCATAAAAAGGAAAATATGAATATGAAAAATATAAAATACTATAATATGCAAATTTCTATATATATATTACACATAAAATTTAAAAAAAACAAGTCTCTTAAGAGTAAAAATATGGAAAACACTTACCATACCTTGGCAAGATTTTAAATCTGAAAATGAAATTATATTCCATGAAAATAAGACACAACAAAATTATAATTTTTTCGGGCTTTCCCTTTTTTTTTTTTTAGAACGATGTAAAAGAGAACCACTATAAAAGAAAGTAACATAATTTATCACCAGCGTAACTAATGTTTTTTCTTCATTGTCCGAAATGCGCGGCAAGAAGTGTGTTTACTCATTTTTATATTCAATAACGTCGTCACAAATTCACACGCATATTAGACGAAATTCTTTCTTCTTCTCTGTTTCTCACTCGATATATAAAATTTTCATTCACATGTTCTTTATTGTCTATTTACGGAGAATAATATTTGATCCATTGTAAATGTCGTTCAGTAATTGTAACTGACATTATTAAATAAAACTAACTCCGGAGCAATAATTACTTCACATGAGCCAGAGACGGGAATTGGAGAAGCGCATCTGGAAATCTCTTGATGAAAGCAGAAAGAAACTACGGCTGGCACTTGCAAACTCATTGCGTTACAGAGCGAAAGATCGGAGAGCAGATGGGTCGAGCGTAACTTAAAAACACAGGCTGCCATTCTCGGCGTATTGTCCCATACACAGTATTTCCCGAAGAGAGTATCAGAAGAGGATAAACTGCCGACACGATGCGTCTAATCCACAGCCGTGCTCCAATCAGCGATATTTTCAATGATTCTTCTCACAATTTAAAAATATGACGAGTCATAGATCAAAATATATCTCTCAATTGAGATTAAAAAAATTGTAGTAAATAAGTTTCTATCTTCTTAAAAAAAAAGCAGCAATGATTTTATATTAACTCATAAAGTCATTTTAAACAAAAATGCCCCTCTCTCTCACCAATGCATCTCGAACTGGTTGGTCGCTGGTCTAGCACCAATATGTGTCCAATAGAATTCCTGGGATTCAACTGTAGAAAGGTCCCATTAATTATCCAGGTCCTTATAGCTGAAAAAGAAGGCCGTTGAAACAAAAAGAACTAATAGTTCGCAGCAAAACATATTTATTTTCTTTTGTAGAGTTTCATAAGAAAATGAACAGTACATTAATAGTGTAATTTCAGCATGACCATAAGTTACGAGAATGCAAAAGATAGGGGTGAGAGAGAGAGCTACGGGGTTACATGTTATTCAATCAACAGTTGTAGAGCGAATTCTGAAGTTGACTCTATTGCAATTAAGATCAGACTGATGAATTACGCCAAAATTATTAAAACAGTGCCAAACTTTCCAGCCAAAGCTAATCCTTTGTTTGTAGAATAATTTAATATAAATATTTTGAATTTATTATTTCGTTACAGTAGTTTATGCCAAGTTTTATCGCCAGAAGACCGTTATTTAAGGGAGACACTCAGACTAGGATTTATTGCACATCCTGTGATAAAAAAAATCTAAATTACCCTTTAATGATATTAGAACGGAAATGTATTGCTTAATTTAGTCTCGATTAAATAAACATACGCAATTTAAAAGAATGAAAATGTAATTATGTATCCAACGGTTTATAACATGGAAATAATATTTTTTTATATTTTATTTATTAAATGATTTAGAAGAGCTTATAATTTTGAGAGATGTCATTTAAAAGGAATATGTTTTTGTTCTCAGACGATTTAATAATAGCATAAGGGATAAAGTATTATTAGAATTAAGATATTTATTATAGACAAAAGCGAATAAATAAAAGTAATTTAGAATTTAGTTATCTATTTTTATTCGCTATTTAATTTATTGAAAATATAATAATTATTTATTGCCTTTATTTAAAGTTATAATTAAAACACATATATGTGTAGGAACGACTTCACAATAGCCATCAAAAAAAGAAGAAAAATCGCCACCCCCGACTAATTGCGCCCCAAATTAACGTAGAACCATGAGTCTGGTGCTGATAGATTGGTAATATCATCTTGCTTTTAATACAGTAGTTAAATTTTTCTTAGGAAGTCGCCTTCATATTAAGACTTGCATCAACTTCATTTTTTCGAATATTAATACCCATTTTTGACTCTGTATTCGAAATCTTGAGGTCACGACGACTCGGAAAAAGGTATAGTTTATATAACTTAAATTAATTCTTAAAGCGAAAATGTGTTAGAGATAAATTCCTATATTTAAAAAATAAATAAATAAAATAAGATATCACACAGAAAATTATCATATCCATTCAGATAATAACCGGAAAAGGGTGAATATTGACATGAAGAAAGAATATTGAATGAAGTATGTCAATTTAAAATGTAAAATAAACTAAAGTAATATTAATTAAGAAATTACGTGTGCATCTAATCTTACTTGAATAATTATTTTTAATCATGCATATGCAAAGTTATAGATGACAAATTGTAACAAGTGACAGCCCCTAAAAAAAAAAAAAATTAAAATATGACTGTAACTCGAAAAATATTGATAGGAATGTGTTTTAAAGTTGGAAACCCGTATTTTTGATGATGCCCGTTCTATTCGTGAAAAAATTAATATAGGTCATAATTCCTAATTTTTTTGAGATGTGAATTTATTAATAAGTTTCTTAATTAAAAAAAAAAAAAAATGTTTTTAACCAAAAATATGCATGAAATATATTTGGTTCACTTTATTATAGCAAAAAAAAAAAAAAAAAAAAAGGAAAGAAAGAAACTTGAATATATTAATTTTTCGGGAATATATGAATTAATGATTGTCACATTCATTTAACTTTAGCATTCCCATGTTTTGACGAATTATAACTGTATGAAAAAGTGAGAGAAACATAGGAATTATGCCATTTTCCGGGCGGCATACAAATAATAATATTAATAAATAAGTTATTATTGAAAAGGGGGGGGGGGTGCTACCATTCAAAAAAATGAAGTTGATGCCAGTTTTAATATGTAGACGACCCTCTAAGCAGTGTCTAACTATACCTTTATAAATTAGGCGTTATTACATATCGATCCAGCAGCATGTCTCTACATAAATTTAAAGCGAAATTAGTTGGGGTGGCAATTTCTTTCTCATATATATATATATATATATATATATATATATATATATATATATATATATATATACATACATTTTTTTTTTCTTTTGGTGACTGTACATCACGTATATTTAGCAAAAAAGGAGCTTACGCAATTTTTCGATAAAAAACCACCCTACAGTTAATGAATGTGGAATGAGTTTCAAGAATTTTCATAATGATTAATATTTGTATATGTATATATATTTTTCTTTTTATTTGAAAAAAAAAGTACAAAAAGTGGATGAAATATCTTTGCTATAACTAATAATATAATTGAACTAGATTAAAAAAAAAATGTACAGATTACAGAAAGAGTTGATTAGCTAGTTTATTACAGAAATGATTTTCTTTTTTTTTTACTTAAATAAACAGTTGTGTTTAATATTTAATATTATCCCAAGCACAAGAACACAAATTGTTAATAAAATAACAGTATATTTATTCATATCATAAATAAAAAATCAGTGTTAACGTCTCTTATCTTTAGTTTAAACTTTTTTTCCCTAACATTAGTTGTCCAATAAACCAAATTAAATGCTTTAAAAGAAAGCAATAACTAAAATAAAAACTTGGACTATGTTTAGTTATTTATTTTTATTTTTTTTATTTATCTATTTATTTATTTTTTTTAATTAAGCATTAATGACTTGTGGTAAGAATGAACAAATAAAAACAAAATAAAAATAAATAAATTTCCAAATAATATAATCACTTCACACTACATTTTTTTTTTTTTTTTTTTTTTTGGCTTCTTTTTTAATTGGCGCCTAAAATATTTGCATATTTTCATTATAGTTGTTATTATTTAATTAATTATATTTTAAATTACATTCGTATTTTTGTACCTAGGTATATTTCTACATTACACTAAGTCCGATAAATTAATAGGCAGTCAGATTTTGGTTAAAAACAAGAAGTGCGGAAATAATTTATCACATAAAAAATTTTAAATTATGATAATAATAATTTATATAAATATTAAGCGATTTGTCCTTCATGAAAATCCATTTTGTATATAATCATATTGTACTCTAGATTATAATAATTGTTTATAATAAGCTGATTTTTTTAAATTGAATTTTTAAAAATGTATGATAGAACCTTCTTGAAAATAAAAAGAAATTTTATTAAAAATAAAATTTATTACATTTTTTTAAAAACGGATTATAGAGAATGTCATTTTAATGGCAAAGAAATGTGAGATATTTTCTTATTTATTCAGAAATTGATACTATACAACTGTATATATTGTTGTATATAATGTATATATGAAACTTTTCGGGTAAATCTGGAATGTTAATAGTACACACCAAAATGAAGAATATTTTCTTACAACATAACACTTAAATGCAATTTAAGTGTGCAAAACGCAAAGACAAAGGCGATAAGCAAACGCAAAGACGATAAAATGGCAGGCGAAAACATAAATTGCACATTTCCATGAAAACTCACGAACGATTTCAGATATATATTAAATGTGCCATGGAAAGGTCCTCCACACACATGTTACATTTTAAGGGGATGAACTGTAAATACATTTTTTCCCTTTAAAATACAAATCTTGAAGCAATTAGTACGCGAAACATTTTAAAAGTGAGCATGAAAAGATAAATACGAATTCGAAATATTAAAAATAATAAAGCGACGTATTAGAAAATTCTTAAATGGACTTTTATTTATTTGTATTTTATAAACTAATTTCTATAAATGTAAAGCTTACTTTCATTTATTTATTTGCTTAATTATTACTGTATAAATTTATAATAACGTTTTAACTGCAAACAACTCTACTATTTGTACTTTTTTTTATTATTATCAACATACGTTGGAAAATTACAATGCTTTAGATTTTCAATGAAAAGCAATTTTTTTTATCATTGAAAGCGAATATTTTCATAAAAATTCAGCAAAAACATTGATATTTAAAATTAAAATTTGAAATTTTTAATACCACTTCATCTAACCTATTGAGATTGTAAACTTATAAAATGAAAAGAAAAGAATATTACCATCGTTTCATAAATCACAAATTTTATTATATATCTTTTATTAGAGAAAATTTTAAATGCATTAATTAACAAATTATTGAATTTAAGCAACAATTTATTTACGTATATACCAGATTGAATTTTAATATAAGAGCTTTTAATTCAAGCTTATTGCGCTAGATAACAAATAAATCATTTAAAATGTTTCCTAAACTTTCTGAAATAACATCTATAAATGCAGCTGTGTTTCATAACATTTAATTAAATATATAATCGTAATATGAGACTGAAATATACTTATTAACGACCTAATTCAATTATATTAATTTCGTTAGGCATATGCATGAGTTATTTTTCTTTGGTTAGAAATCAATGGCAGGCAATACACACTCTTTTAAATTTAATAAGGAACAAATACTTTGGTCAAACTATCGATTGAATAAAACGATTAAGTGTATTTTCCGAATAATAAAATTCCCCCTTTTAATTCGTGATAAGTGCTTTGAATAATCATATAATTAGAATATTAATTAATTATTAAAATGTACAATTTTTAATGTTACAGTTTCTTTTCTAATTTTAAATGCCTAAAAAATTTTTTAATCATTTTCCAAAATACATCTGATAATATTTCTTGATTACTTTTTTATATTATTTTTACATTTTGCATTTTGCAATTTATTTATATTTAAGGAAGTAAAAGTTTTGATGAATTTTTAATTAGAACTATCTATTTGAAAATCAAGGTAAATTAGACTTTTATAGAATCGCAAAAAGAAACGTAAGATAAAAAAAAAGGGGGGGGGGTATTTGTTATTGCTTTTTATTTATATGTGCTTAAGGGAAATTCAAGTGTTAATTTATAAAAACCTTTTCCAATTTGAATATCAAAAATAGATTCTTTTTTTTTTTTTTTTTTTTTTTTAACAGGAAAATATTTTGTACTTTAATAATTACTGATTTTTATTTGTTAATGGAATAAATTTAAAAAGGGAAGATGATAATAATGAGTTTAAAATATGATTTGTCCTAATCTAAACTGCTTCAGAAGTGATTTAAATAATACTCAACTCAACAATTGCATTTTAGCATATTAAAAGTCTTATGTATTGCGACCATGGGAAAGTACCAAAAAATTAACACTGATGATTTTTTTTTTTCGGAATTATCGTATTTGTTAGTAAAATATGAAATATGTTTAATATGTAATTTTAGTAGAAATATTATTAAAAGAACATTTCGTGCTTAAGATTTTCTTGCACTTCAGTGTTTGCTGGAAACAATCCATTCTTCTAGTATGATGTACGATGCAGTGCACCATGATTCAATGTGCATGCAAATAGAATTGACTGCTTTGTTCACCCTTATGTAGTGAATGCCAGATCAGTGGATGTGTAATTATTGCTGTAACTGAAATCAGTGACTGTTATTTAATTGCCGATTTCTGAAAACATCACTCATTTAATTCCTTAAGGCTTATTTTCAAACACAGATACTAATAATGAAAAAAAAAAAAAAAAAAAAGTCATTTATATTTTTATCACCAACATAAAATTATTTCTATGGTGTTTAAATGTAATATGATCTTTGTTGGCATTTAAAGAATGGGATTTCAAATCCTCAAAAGAGATAAAATATATTCAAACTAAGTAAAAAAAGAAGTTGAAGGGAAAATCCTCATTTTGAATTGGATTATATGAACGTTTTTAGGCTAAATTTTCTCAGATTTCAGTTACCTTAAAAAGCAGCACTACCACTCCAATCATCTTCAAAGTAATTTTTCTCAGATTTATGGTTAATTTCAATTTTAGTTTCAGTCATCTTATATTAATAATAATAATAATAATAAAAATTTTAAAAGTCATCACCAATTGTAAATTCATAGATGTTTAATATATATATATATATATATATATATATATAACTGATATTTTTTTTATTGAATTAACACGTAAGCTAAGAAGGAGGTAATTCAAAGTATACAAAAAGGGATATGCTTTCTTGCTGGGACAACATAAAATATCATTTCATTCAGAGGTAAAAGTTAAAAAAGAAGAAATACTGTTTTTTCTTCTTTTGAGAAATTCTAGTTCCACTTAAAGTAAAGCTAGGCGATAAAAGAATCCAAATATTAATTTTTTGCTAAACTATTGCTGAATAATTTTAAATTCATCCATTTTCTATTCATTTCCAATACCATTTTATTGTTATGCTTTAAATTACAGCAACAGCTGAAATAAAACTAAACGAGCTATTTTGTACAATTTTCCTTACAATGTGGGTGTGATTGCGCAGATTGGTAAGAGTGATTTCTATTAATAATAACTACAATTAAATTGTTAATATTAATAATAGTAAAGAATTCAATTCTTGAATGACATTGTTCTAAGAACTTTGCAAATAAATATTTTTGTATTGGCAGTGTATATTTTAACGTAATAATTAAACAATCAGAAAAATAAAAAGATATTAGAAAAGAATTGAAAAATGTATATATATCTAAAGAAAAAAAAATAACAAATCAGGAAAAAAGAAAAAAAAAAGATCAGATAAGATTATCAAATATCATTAAGTTGCAACATAACACGTTTAAATAAAATTAGTGTATTTTTTTCCTTTTCAGTTTCTGTATTTTCTTGTTTGCTGACCTAATCTGTTGCTGGCCAAAATTGTTGTACTTATTGTTGTAAATGGGGCAGCTTTCTAGCAACCCCTTGCTACAAGTATCACATTTAAACTAGTCCAGCCTCTTATTGAAGTTGTGTTCTGTTATAGTTCATGAAATTCAATAGACTCATTTTCATTGTCTTTTCATTATTATTAAACTGCGTAAAATCTCTTAGTAATATAACTTAATGGAATTAAGGAGCAATTTTTCTTAAGCAGAAAACCTATCTTTTTTCTGTAGGCGAGATTTCGCAAAATTTTATTCAATTATTATTCGGTTGTAGAGAAAACCACTGGTGTTTGTACAGTTAGTCTAATTTAGTAGCTTATAAGAAATCTTTTAACTTAAGAAATTTTTGTATTACTGCCCTTCTATAGAAATTTCCAGAAAGAGTTACAAAAATTCAAGCATATATATATATATATATATATATATATATATATATATATATATATATATATATTTTTTTTTTAACAAAACAAAATAACCCCGTTTTATCTTAGCACGTGAAACATTCGACAAGCACATTCAAGTGGGCAGTTAACTTTTGTTGTTTTACCACTAACTTTTACTTTATTTTGTTACTCTATATGCGCATTATCTCTTACTGCGTCGTCTGCTCTAGCTTTATCTTAATTCATTTTTTTTTTTTTTTTTGTATTAATTATCATTTACTTAAAAGAACTTGAGTTACTATAATATTTTTATACTTGTTATTCTATGACAGGAATAATATTTTAATCTAAATACTGCATAAAACTGAGAAATAAAAGTAAAATAAAGTAAAATGAGATGTTTAACTTCAGAAAAAAAATCCATATAACACATTTATAATTCAAAAAACAGTTTTTTAAACATTTCATAAATTAAGCAGCAAAAGCATGTTTATGTAACAGTTATAGATATAACTTATCGTATAATGCACCTCTATTTCATCGGTATAAGAAAGAAGTTATTATATTAATAATATTATTCAATAAATGTAACATTAAATTCTAAACATTAAAAAGTATAAAAATTAATAAAATTAGAGACTTCCAAATTTAATATTACTTGAGGAAAACAATCACTAAATTTGGTTATAAGGAAAAATAATAAATATGTATATATATATATATATATATATATATTGTCCTGCCATAAGTTCTGTCCACTAAAATAAAAGCTATTATTTTAATGTTCTGTAAATGACACCGCTATGTTTTGTAAAAGTATAAATAGTGCGTTACACTAAACAAATTAACAGTGTTTGTTAAACATTTGCATAGTTAAGATGGAATGGGGGGAAAAGAAAATAGAATCGCAGTAATTGCTTTATACAAGTGTAACAAGAAATCGAAGATTTTCGACTTGCTAAATCAGCGGAATATTTCAGCAATGGTCATCCAGTGAGCTATGAAGAGATATAATGAAACTTCCTCTACCGACGACAAGAAACGATCTGGTCGTTCTCGTAAGAGCCGAACGGCAGCAGCTGTTAAAGCCGTGACGGAAAGAATTCGCAGAAATCCGCAACGTAAGCAAAAAAATCAGGGCTCGTGAGATAAATATCCCTACCAGGACAATGTCCGCATTATAAAAAAAGACCTGGGACTTTGTGCTTACCGCAGAAGTACTGGCTAGAGACTTACGTCTACTCTTAAGGGCCCTCTTCACTCACCGCCGCCGGAAGCCCGATCCAATGTTTTTCTATGGGGAAATTTTCTTTACAAATAACTTATTAACTAATACATATTTTTAAATTCTGTTTTCACATTCTGAAAGTTCCCAGCTGTTAAATTGACGCACCTTTTTTAAAAATGTAGTTTTTTAATTTTTAATATTTTATTTCAAAATTGCAAAATGAAAAAAATTCACATATTGAAAATTCGTATTTTGCAGCTTCAAAATAAAATATAAAAAAATAAAATAATAATTTTTTAGAAAAGGTGCGTCAATTTAACAGCTGTGAACTTTCAGAATGTGAAAACAGAATTTAAAAATATGTATTAGTTAATAAGTTATTTGTAAAGAAAATTTCCCCATAGAAAAACATTGGCTCGGGCTTCCGGCGACGGTGAGTGAAGAGGGCCGTTAAGGATATTTGTAAGACGAGAACGAAAGGCACGTGGATAACAATCATTGTCGAATTCTTTTTTCGGAAAATAATCTTCACTGTAGAAGAAAAATGCAACAAGCAAAATAATAGGGTGTTAGCTTGATATTTCAAAGAAGCTGCAGAAAAAATTCCAGTCACCACCCTGCTTCAGTGATGGTTTGGTGGGGGTTTCGTATGAAGGTGTAACCAGGTTACATTTTTCTAAAAAAGGTGTAAAATCGTCAGCTGAAAACTGCCAAAGCGACATAATGAAACAAGTTATAAAACCATTAAGTGATATTTCGCTGGATAGCACTGAATATTTCAGAAGGATCCAGCATCAATGCACAAAAGGAGAACAACCGAACAATGGTGCAAGAACAACTTACCACAGTTCATTCGAGCTGAACATTGACCATCGATAAGCCCAGATTTGAATCCACCGGACTACCATCTTTGGAACATTTTAAAGAAGAAAGACTGCGCTAAGCCTCACCGAAACACTGAGACTTTAAAAGCAGATTTAGTGCAGACAGCAGGAGAAATTTCGATTGAAATCGTGCATTCAGCAATAGCTGAGTGGCCGAGCATTTGAAGAAATGCGTAAAGGCCAAAAAGAATCATTTTGAATTTATTTATTATTATTATTATTATTATTATTATTATTATTATTTTTAAATACATTATAAGTAATAAATAAAATGTATATAAAATTTAAACTTTGTTTCATTTTCCATAACAATTAGGCCTTTCTAATTGGTGGATAGAACGTATTGCAGGACTATTTATATATATTAAAGGATGACCAATATGTACAGTAAAAGGTCAAAGGGCTTTAAAGTGTTCTTCTTGAAGAAGCATATTGGCTAAGATTGATATAAAACTCTTATTAGAAGAAGAAGAAAAAATATTTTTATCATTCATTTAAGTTGTTACAAAATATATCGTAATAGTTCATATTATTTTTTTTCCCTAATGTAAATCTTTTTAATGAGTACATAGTATGTTCTTTTTAGACACTGTACATGTTTTATAGGATTTAACCATAATTGTACGTTAGGAAAAATTTCTTTCTTAAAAAGAAAAAACATCCATTGCAAAGAAAAAAAAATTATGCAATTTTGCAGCAAAAAATTATGACATTATTGTAAACTGTGTGTCGTTCAAAATAAGAAATTGTAGATGATAATGCAGTAACAATTTCCCTCCTTAGGTATAATGGAGAACGTTTTATGTGCACGGCAAACAAGCTCTTAATGCTAAGTCAATATTTTACATCTCAAATGGTTTGTTGTTATTTCTAAATTTTCTCTAATGTGATAAACAACATTATTAATTAATTTTTACGTCCTTTGTCTACAAAATAAAATCATGGTATTTACTTTAAAAATAATAGTGTTATTTGAAAGTCATAAATGATGCTTGAAAGTAATTTTATAATATAAAGAAATTAAATCAAGTTTTAACGTTTAAAAACTATTTATGTTGCAAACTGAATAAGTTTGCTGCTTTAATTGCATTTTTGCAAACAGGTGCATAATTTATTTATTTATCTATTTATTTATTTTTATTTATTTATTTATTTATTATTATTATTTTTTTAACTATTAGTTTTAAAAGTAATATTGTCTTGTAAGTCTAACAGTGAGACTCTTCTTGCTAATTTCAATTATTACTAGCAAAATATTTTAGGCAAAATTTATAACTTTTACTTAAGTTAAATTTATTTAAAATAATAAAAGTAAAAACACTTATAGATTTTAATGAATTAGTGTGCTAAATAAATTCATTGCTTACTATTTTTATACTTTAGATGTTAAAAAAAAAAAATATTTTATTATTTTTAGCTATTCTATTCATTAGTACACTCATGCTTCAAAAATTTCATATTATATCTGTGGTATTTAAACTTTGTCTTATGTTGAAAAATAATTAATCTATAATGTTTAAACATGACGTGAACTTTGAAATTTCTATTTCCTGTTCCTGATTACTTACTTATTTATTTATTTATTTTATTTTATTTTTTTAAACAAGCATATAAATTTATTGTATTGGAAGGTTCAAACCAGAAATCTTTATTTTAGAGATATTATCAATAGCTGGTGTTTAAATTACAGATGTGAGTATAGGGATTAAGGCCAATTGACTGCATGTGGGTCCCGGGGGGTGTATATTCCCCTCCATAGCAATCTTTGTAGGGAACACTTGCTCGTGTTTGTTTGATTTTTAGAGAAAAAGCATGGAAAATTCTGTAGCGATATGTCTGTGATCGCCAATTGGGTTTGAACCATACGCTTTCTTTTTATCAGCTTTGAAAGCAGAATTGATTGGTTAATGATGGGGAACTAAAACTACAGAAAATAACTCTACATATTGGTGTTCGGGCGCAGACGCAGTTTTATTTTTTTTATTTTATTTATTTATTTATTTTTAATAACATAATTAGCTAATTTTCATTTCCCTTTTTTAGAACGTAATATAGTATATTCATATTTTACATTTTCTGAATAGAAGCTTGAACTCTAAATTTTGATTTTTTGAATAACACATTCAAATTCAAATCATTATAAAAATTACTTCCAGTTACCATAACTTGCAAAATTTATCATACTTATATTCGCCCTGAATCAACTTTCGTTTTTATGTGATTTTTTCTCTAGTTTTTGTGGAGGATTTGAAATTAGAACCTAGCAAGCAAAACTTATAAATAACAACTTTCACCCTCTTTGTAGATAATTACCTTTTACGGAAAAACATTTATGAAATAAGCCGAAGATTCCATCTATATTTTGCATTAAATTTGTACATCAAAATCGTTCCACTTTTAACATCAGTACATGTAAAGATTTCTACATAAAAAGTTTTATATACAACAAAAAATAAAGTTTATAAGCCCATATGTATCTTCATAATGAGATTTCAATTGTTTCTATTGGTTCATCTTAATAGTGACTCGATCATAAGACATATTTTAGCGGTTATTGAAAATACTTATTAAATTTAGAAATCTTTAAATTTATTTCTGTCTAATTTAGTATAAACAAATCATATAGAAACAAGGTTAAAATAAGGTTATAAAAATGTATTAAATTAACTTAAATTTTAATTTAAATTATCGCTATGGAAAATGATAATATGCGTATAAAATATTAATTTAAGTTTAGAAAGTAATAAAAGCTAGGAACATTATATCTGCATTAAGGAAATACATGTTTCTCTGATGAGCTAATACTTCTGTTTTTAAGCAATTATTATTAATCAAATTATTAATCAAATTCTTATTTCCTGCGGTCTTTTTCTATATTCATTAAATAACTTCTTATTTCATGATACAATTTTAATAAATTTATTGAGAACCTTCATCTATCTTTCTCAGTCAAAGTTTTATAGTCCTTTTTACTCATGTAGGCGTAAGTAATTTAAATTGGTTTTGTCTTTTAATTGGAACTAGTAATAAATCGTAAAATTTCTGTGCTAGCTCTTATACTGTGTCACAATCAGTTTTATTTTTGTGGTATTGGTATTATCATGTATCTTATCTGTTAAATGCTAAATTTTATCATGATATTTTAAATTTACATACATATATATATATATATATATATATATATATATAGAGAGAGAGAGAGAGAGAGAGAGAGAGAGAGAGAGAGAGAGATTGATACATAGATATTTTGGCAGTATAGAATTGATTTTTAAAATGTATTTTTTTTTTTTTTTTTTCGCACTAAACTGTAGTTCTAATCACGTAATAGTCATAAATTGAAATGCAACTTTAAAAAAGAAAATTACATAGAAACTCAATTTAACACTTTACGAAACCACAAAACAATTTATTCCTTTTTTCCCCATAAGATAAATCTGATAAATATGAAACTGTTTTATCACATTTTGAAATTGAAAACTGAAATAAAAACAAACCAGTTTTGCTTATGTTTATTAATAGTTTTTTTTTTTTTTACATTAACGGAAATGTTAAAAAAAATAAAATAAAATAACACTCTATCTAACATGTATTTTGTTTCATCTCTTTTCAGGGAGATTTCCTTTCCGTTCTTTTATTATTTCTTACTGTTTTGTAAATGGAAATAATTTCCTTTGGGGAAATGAAGCTTTAAGTTCTGCAGCAGGGTAATAAATAAGTTCGTAAAGTTATCGATAGGTTCAAAAAATACTTTTAAAAACAACTTAAAAATGCTTAGTTTATCTATTTCAAGCAAAAATTAGCAAATATTGTATTATACTGGAAAAGAACAAAAAAATATATCCGTATTTATTTTATTCAAAATACTTTCAGAAACAAATAAAATGATAATGATTATATTGCTGATATTCTTGTATATATATATAATAAACGTTTTTACTGAGTAGCACTTGCTATATCCATACATGTTTAAAATTTAAAACGGTGGTAATAATAATTTATTATAAGCACATTTCTTGCTGATTTGTATTTGTTTTAAACATGTAACGAAAACTATTGCTATTTTACTTTTTAATATTAACACTTTTGCGAGCGCATGTTTTTGTCTTTTTGACAGTATATTATATCATAAAAACACGTGTTGATGTATTCGACGGTAGCGTGATTGGTAAATGCTTCAATTCGACGATGCTTGACTTGAGGTTTCGGTTTCGGTAGACAGTGTGAGTTCGAATCCCAACGCCGGAAAATGAAACTTTTTTTTTCCCCCTTTTTTATATAAATATTTCAGTAATGCTCTAAACAATTCTAAAATATATTTTTAACAGAAAGACATAATCTCACGCCAAATTTATTTATTTATTTATTTATTAAAGAGCCTTAAAAACGGTAGTATACAGCCTCACATGGCGTGTTTTAAATCTCTTGCAATATCTTAATTTCTGATGTAAAAAGGTGTCTTAAAAAGTAAGTTTTTTTTTTTTTTTCGCTTAAAAAATGACCATCCATTTAAGACTCTTTTTAAACTGAATTTAAGACATTTATGTTTACAGTGTAACACGCATTTTAAGTTAAGACAAAGTAAAGGAGTAAAGCTAAATAGTCAAACATCTTGAAGCAACACATTTAAAGTTTCAATAATATCTTAAAAGTTAATTAGTCAAAAATGCAATTAACGTATGTTATTGCAAGCAGGGCTGTTGGTTGGAGGTTCCAGATTCGATTCTTCTTAAGGGCAACGGTTTTTCTTTTAATTTTGCATATTTATGAAAATGTTGTATTTCAAATTGCATATGAAAGGTATCAAGAACATAGGAAATCGTGAAATTTTCCCACTTCGGATTTTTGTCAACTTGTTACACTTTTTCAGGTGGGAAGAATCTGAAAATAACAAAATTGGTATGGTGATTGAAAGGTATCAATTTGTGACTATGTTAGTTTATTAGACTTTGTACACGACATCTCAGAAGCAAATGATCGTAATGAGATAGCATGGAATAATATCGTGAAATTTTACTTAAACGTGCATTAAAAGAAGTATGTTTGTTGTAAAGATGTCAGACCAGCTTTAATACATATAGGCTGTCGATGTGAGTATATCTAACTATGAACGTTCTACTTTGAAAGTTTCGCATAATATTTGGAATTTACTAATTAAATAATATGGCAGTATAGCGAGAAATTTTGCATTAATGTCCATTTTGTTTGATATTTTCATCGTGGAGATGTCGGACCACTTTTAGGAACATCTTAAGCCACGAAACCGCTACTCTGTTACCTTCCTATTTTATTCAAAATTTACGATTTGATTAACATGGTAGTATAGTGCAACATTTCGCCTAACATTTTAGTGTGAAGAGTATTTCCCTTGTAAAAACATCAGACTTCTTATGAAATACCACTTCTGATATTGTCTTTAATATCATTAACTGTCAATATTATATTATAAAAAACTTCAGAAGTTATTAGAAATTATTGATTTTCTTAACATGGCAGAATAAAGCAACATTTAGCATAAACTTGCATTATAGAGATAATTCCATTAGAAAAAACATAAAATTCTATGAAAACTAAAATACTAAACTCACTCTAATAAAATTTATCAGAAAATTAGAATACGGTAAATGTATCGAACTGAATGGTAAGTAGCCAACTAAATGGGTCATTTCTGTCTGCGACTGTGTCAAGCGATCGGCCTCATGAATACCCAGCGAAACATGAAATGATGGCCATCTCGAGGAAAAATTTGGGATTCCAACAGTAACCACAGCTAGACTACTGATGGTAAAATTTGACAATGGCTAAGGGAAAGTTTTACGCAGACAAACAGATAGCCACAATCGACCTATCCACTATTTATATAGTGGATTATTTATTTATACGTAAAGTAGTTATTTATACAGAATTATCTTATAAGGGCAACATTTTAATTGTATTTTTAATTGGAATTGTAAATATATATATATATTGACATAACTTACGTTTTCTATTGTAAACATGCATTGAATTTCCTCAGTTTTAGACTCAGTTTCCCGTTAAACGTAATTCATCATAACTTTCTAGTAAAATAGCATAATATATTCATGTTAAGAAAATGAATTTGACTCATTACTCGACACGTTGACAAACTGAAATGCCCCCCTAATAAGCCACCTGCCGTTCAATTCGATACATTCATCTTAATTTAATAATTTATTTTATCGGGATTTGTTTCGTAGTTTACTTTTCATGCCATTCAATACTATGTCCGACGCAATGTTTCTCATAATGCAAATTATATGTAATATTGCTGTGTATTACTATGTTGAGAAAATATTAAATTTAGAATAAGTTACAAAATTTCAAAATTAATTCATTCTAAGAAAACATCTAACCTAAAATCCATTAAAACTCTTTTATACATTTAACACGAAAGAAAAACAGAAAAGAAATGGGTATTCAACAAATGGCTAATAAAACAGTGCCTATTGTAATAATAATAATGTTAATGCAAATAAATGCTTAAATTTATACATTAAATTGAAAACTCTGTCTATATTTTATACTTTCCTGATATATTTTTTTAATCTAACAATTCAATCATAAATGGTAAAATTTAATTAATTATTTATTTTTTGTTTCTGAAAAATTTCGTAAAAAGATTATAATTTTTATTATCGTAATAAAAATTATAATTTTAAGGAAATTCCCTTTTTAAGTATTAAAAAGCAATTTGTTATAATTTACTTGTCTCTTAAGGGAAATAAACTAGCATTTTACGGAAAACGTGCTACTTTTAAGTACTTTTATTCAAATTTATGCTTTTCAAATTAAAGTTCACAACAATTATAGCTAATGTTATATTATTACTTATTAAATTAATTGCTATTTCGAAAATATTTCTTATAAAGTATATCAATGAAAAAGTTTTCTTCTGTTTTGAATATATATTTTTTTTAAATTAGACATTAAAGAATTTTTTTAATTTAATTTATACGTTTTTAAATAAAAAAATTAATTATTTTTTAAACTTCTTAGTTTTTGATATACTTTTAATTTTAATTTATTTTCAAATAATTATAACATTCATTACCTTTGTAATATCTTAACTCTAATCATTTAAAGAGATAAAATAGAAGTGTGTTCATTCATGTAATAATGTAAGTACAGATATTTAAAGGTAGAGCAAAAAGTATTTAATCCATTAAAATCGATTTTCAAAAATGTTTGGACTGATAATTCAAGGAACAAAGTAAACAAAAATATATTTAGAGTATGTTCTGGCATGTGTATTATATAACAATCATTCGAGGACAATAATATTATCCCAAACCGATACTAAACACCACAGAATAAAATTAAATGTAAATTAAAGCATTGATCTAAATAAATAAACTTCTGTTTACATAATCGATAAAATAAATTAAAAATGTAAGTCAATATCAAAGGTATTGTAATTTTGTACAATTATAGAGTGAGGATCGGAATAAAATTCCTTTAATTTAGAGTTAATATCCACGATTTTCAAACATGTTTAATTAATATATGATATTAACTGATTATCGAAATTTCAAATTTATCTTGAAATCTATTCAAATTTGTTAGATGAATTTTGGCAAGAATAATTTTAAATTAATGCTATTAATGGTTTTTCATTAAATGAAAAGGATGAAAAATGATTTTGTTAAAGCATGAATCTATATTCGTGTAAAAGGAAAAATATTCACACCGAGAAAAAGGTAGATCTATATCGATGAAATATAATTGACAATTTTTAATAGTGTAATTTTCGTCTAGAGACGGGTTAACTTGAAGAAAATGCAATGAAATCTTCATACGTGATGACCAACAGAAAAAAAAAAATCAACATGGACGTCAGTCGGAGACATAATTAATTCTCTTTTCTTGTAATCTCTAATCTTATGCATATCTTGTTGTTTTTGTAAACTGTGTATTCGAATTTTTCATGCAATTAAGACATTTAAAAAAAAACAGATATTTCAAAGATATTTGAAAACATTTTAAAGAGAGACAGGATAGAAAATGAGTGATTTTTATTTGTCTTAAAATAAAAACACACAGCTAAAAACGCATTAAATGCATCTTAAAATGAGCTTCAGATTTCTAATTATTCTTAAACATAGTCATTTATATTAATTACTATCAACTATATCATTAACACGACATTCGTTTTCAGAATACAATAAAACAAGTAATTATTTATCTTTAACTTTAATTTTCCGTACTGAGACGGAGATGTTTAGATCTCTCTATTTACTTATCCATTCATTAATTAAAAAGAACTTTAAAAAATAAAAGAAAGGACTCAATTATGATAAATTATTTGTATTATTTTTCCTAATGAAATCAGGGAAATACCTACATATAATTAATTATTTGTTTTACGAATAATTTTTATTTTTATTTTTATTATTTATTTATTTATTTATTTTTTAATTCTTAAACAATGACTGTTAATATATATATATATATATATATATATATATATATATATTAACTGTTAGACATTGGAAGATATAAATTATTTCTCTCAAAAAATAAAATAATTGTACAACGTTTAATAGTTCATATTAATGCAATTAATTTCGTTTATATTTATTGTACAGAGTAACTTAAAAAATACTTATTCTGAAAATATCAATTTCTTAATCAATACCCTTGTTTTATTATAACTGTCACAATTACAAAGTTATTTTCGAAATTCAATTTCAGTAATTATAATTTCATCGTTTATTTTATGCAAAAATTTTGCATATTAATTTTTCTATTTATCAATAATTTTAAATAACTGCACAATTTTCAATATATATATATATATATATATATATATTTATTTATTTATTTATTAAATATTTATATAGAACTATTATTATATAGGTAAAAATAAAAATAAAATAAATGTTACTTTTAAAATTATTAATTAAACTAAAAAGTTGGTAAAGCTATTCTGTGATATTACCATTACCCTTTTTTAAAAAGCTTTCCAACTATCTACATGTGTGTGTTTGTGTGTATGTGTATGTGTGTAGTGTGCGAAAAGTTAAATTATTTAAAAACGGCTAAATGTATTGTACAGAGGTAAACTTTCGACTTTTCATTAAGAACCATTATTATTATTATTTATTTATTTATTTATTTGTCTATATTTTCTTTCCTTTTATGTTTTAGGATAAATTCAAATTTTGTTTTTGGGATGGTAATAAGAACTTTTATTACATTTAGTTTGTAAAGTATTGATGTCTCACTGAATCACTCGAAATCACGCTAAGATTGTAAGCGCTATGGCCGTATCACACGGGAGCATATATACTCAACACAACATTATACGCAACATGTTCACTGAGGGTCGTAAAAAGTTGAGGAAGCTGAACGAACGAGAAACCGGTCAGCTGTCCGTAGAGTTCCCCCCGAATTGATAGCGTGATGTATTCCCTTCTCTAAAGGTATTCCAGGAAAAAATCCTGTTTATTCCTCCTATTGGTCAATTTTGATCAGCACACTCAACATACACAACTTTTTCTAAACGGTCTCGTAAAAGTTGATCATCCGAAAACTGGGTGTCCTTGAACAAAATCAGGCTGAGTATGTTGGGTATAATGCTGAGTTTAGTAAAATGCTGAACGAAAGTGTCCCGTGTGATATGGCCATAAGTTTTCTAAGGAGAGTTTAGTTAATTGTTGGTGAGGTGTCTAGTCGAATTTCGTTTAGCTAGTGTTAATTTCGAAGGGAGTGTAAACTGTCCATGGAGAATTGGACTAGTTGAAGGTAAGGTGTTCATTTTATTTTCGTTTAGTTGTCGTTGGTTTCAGAGGAAATGTTGAAAGTGTACTTGGAATAAGATTTTGGATGTTGAGAAGTTTAAAATTTTACTTGTATGACAATAATTTCTTTTAAGATGTTTTAAGATGAACAGAATGAAGAATTTCTCGAGTTAAAGATTTTAAGGGACTCTAAAAAATCTGGATGTGTGATTTTGGAGTGTAGTAAGCTGAACACGCTACCATTTCTAAAAGAGTTCTGTCTAGTAATTTATCAGGTTTATGAACTCATTGGTGAATTAATTAATACTCTCGCGCATTAACACTAAGCAATGTGCCATGTTAAATTTAAGTAAAAAGTACAATTACGTTTGAAAGCCTCATCTCGCTTTCTTTTAATGCTCTTATAAAATAGTTTTTTTTTTTTTTTTTACACAACTTATTACAGAATTTAGACATTTACACGTGGTAAAGTGGAGGAACATCAAGAGAGTTTTTTTTAACCAGCACTTATAAGGGCGTCCGACCAACCTGCTCTCCTACCGCCCGAGTGTATTTTGCCAGGTTAAGTAATAAATTCTTTCATAAATTAAATAATTCTTTTTTCATCTCAGTAAAACACCGGAGGTTGGGAAGTACAATGTTATAAAATATTCTTTGTAAGGTGATGCGAAACTGTGGTTTGAAACTGTCGCGTTACGTACTTTAGGACAAAATGCACACGTATTGCTTTAGAATTCAAATAAAAAGAAATTTCTCCGATGCTACAGAGAAGGTGAAATTACGCCAGGAACTTTGTAGTTGCAAAATGGCGCATTTTAATAAGCCAACAATTTTTATTTTAAGCGAACTGGATTCTATTTAAAAAAAAAAAAAAAAAAAAAAAAAAAAAAAACGCAACTTCATCTCACATTTGCAAATGTTTTAGACATTTTAACACTCACTTAACTAATAATACAAAACTTTGAATAAACACCAGAAAATGCAAGAACTCGCAACAATTATTCCGGGTCGAAAGAATACAAGGCTAATTTCCGTTGATCTTCTCAGCTTAAAAAATAAATAAATAAATAAATAAACAAAATAAATAAATGTTGTGTTCTGAAAGAAATGATGCGGTGGAAAAACAACCTGTTTTGATAGATATTTTTTTAATGAAAACAAAATAGATTTTTCAAAAATACTACACGTAACTGAGACAGATTTAGGACAAATGATTTAATTTCACCTTTAATGCTAGGAAATCGTCGGCAGTCGTTGAATTTCTTCGAAATTTCACAGCCGCTTTATTGGTAGCATTCGTGCCGACTTTTTCGGCTGAGAAAGAGTCGTGTCTTCTTTCGAACCGAAATAATTGTTTCGAATTCTTGGATTTTATGGTGTTTATTCAAAGTTTTCTACTTATTACTTTTAAACGCCAGTTTTATGGTGCTTTTAATTCCTCTTAACTATTCTAATACCAGACTTTTAGAAATGAAAGTTTTAAATTCTTATGATACCTTTTTTCAAACATTGATAAAATATCAGCAGATACATCCTTCTAATACTGAAAGGACCAAAGGCGTAAACAAATGTTTCCCCTTCTCAAATTTTTATTCATAATTTTATTCAACCACAAGAAAGGGAACCCTAGTCCGGGGTTCGACTCCTGGTCCAGGCATTATTTTCACTCAGTCGGAAAAAAAAAATTCAATAAACACAAGAAAGCCGTTCATTTACGGATGCCAGGAATAATACAAACTTTTCGAATCTCTAAATGGGGGTTTTCAACAAAATAAGCGTTTTCAATGAAACGAATATTTACCACGTAATGACGTTTTCCCTGCTCTTAGCCTAAAACCAGATATCCATGCAGAGAAATTAGACCGCAACAGCCAGTGTAATATAGAATTCCAACAGTTATTAGTACTTTTAGTTAGTCTGTATGGTACTTATCATTTTAGAATCACTGGTAACATAACATTACCTTCATCAAATAAACCCGCTTTTGGATCAAACGTATTATTTTGAAATTGTTATAATAATGCATCCCCTGTAGATGAAAAGAAAATAAACGTAAAATTTCTGAAAGTTTTAAACGTGAGCAACGAATTGAAAAATTCTTAAGGAATGTAATCGACATTTTCACAGGAAATTCTAGTATTAATGAGGGTAAAAATTATATAATTTCTGAAGATGACAAAAGACGACAAATTGAACATTGCATATTGTAATAAATCATGTTATTTATAACATGATTTATTACAGTATACGATGTTTAAAAAGCAAACAAATATAAATAAATAGCGTGAAATTAGTTTATTCTATATCTAGCTGATCACCTCTCATGACATTTAGCATTGCCCCATCTATTTAGATGTCAATGCTGAATGGGCAATATATAAAAAAGAAATTTAAATGTACCCCATATAGAATAACATATAGAATAACGTTGAAAAGCTTTCTTTTCTTTTTCTTTCTTTTTCTTTTTTTTTTTTTTTTTTTTTTTTTTTTTCATAATCACAAAACTTGTTAAATATTTTATGTTTTAATAATTATAAAAGTATTTTAATATCAGAGTAAAATAAATTAAAATCCTTTCATAAAACCATAAAAAATTGATTTTTTTTTTCCTTTTAAAACATTTTTGATTTTAATATCTCAATGTAAAAGGGGAATGTTTGTATCCACAAATATCAAAAACGAAAAACGACATACATAAATCTTGTTAATTAATAAATAGAAGATAAGTAGTCTCGAAAGTACCAATGTATTTATAATTACAATAGAAAATATCGAAATATTATCTCATATATTTACATTATCATTTGAAATTAATTTTGACTTCCCAACTTTAAAATACACACACACACACGCATATATATATATATATATGTGTGTGTGTGTGTGTGTATATATATATATATAACTTGGAATTTTTATCAAAATATCAATAACCTTTGTTATATAAAATAAAAAAGAAACCAAAACAGAGCCATTTTTTGAATACCCGGTAAAAATATATATAATTAGGAATTTTAAAAACTTCAGTATTGACAGCTATCTCAAAGCACAATTTTATATAACGTAATGTTTACAAAAACGCAATTTTTATATGTAATAATAATAATAATAATAATAATAATATAAACATAATTTCCATTAATATATTTCAGATTTAAAACACATTTGGAAAAAAGGTGAGTTTTACAATAAATTTTAAGAAATTAATAAAGACAAAAAGAAATTATCTTCATCAATCAAAAATTTTCAAAAATAGTATTGAGTTTATAACTTTAATAAATATATTCATATATGTATCTAAGATACATATCTGAATATCTCAAAATAAATTTTATGCATTACTTATTTCTTAAATTTCCATTATATGTACATTAATTATATCGGTTATACAGGAGCCAAGTATATAATTACATCAGTTTTGTTCCTTTTTCTCCTGTTCTTATTACGTTAATATATAGATGCAAATTGTGTAAATAGAAAAGAAGAAGAAAGAGAAGAAGAAGATTACAAAATAAAAAAAGAGATTTAAAACATTCAGTAAAAAATAGAATTATATTAAAAGTAAATGGGTTTTATATTGACATCTATCTTATATCGTCGTTTAAAATAATATTATGTAGTGTAAACATAGCGAGAGAGAAGGAGAGAGAGAAAATCAAGAAAAGTGGAAGTAATTTACTTTTCTCTATATCCAGTTGATCCTTTCTCTTGACAGGAGTTAACATTCCCTGTTATTGTTCAGACGTTTCTGTTCGTTCAGTGATCACATGAAAACAAAAATACTAAAATAACTGCATTAAGAAAACGTCTACTAATGGTATTTAAGATTGTCTTTGATTTCCGGGAGCGTTTTCCCAAGAAAAAATGGATAATAAAATAATAACTATAACATTTTTCCATATTAAAGGAATAATTGAAGTAAATGTAAACTATGATAATCTTGTTTTATTTATTTATTTATTTTTACTGTAAAATAACAAATGTCTTTGATCATATGCTTTATCCTACTAGTATTATTATTTAAACATTTATTTCTATTTTTATTTTTAATTTTTATCCAGTTTTAGAGCATTTAGCAAAATTAAAGCAATCGGTTTTAGTAGAACAATTTTACAATGAATGTGAATAACTAAATAAATTCAATGCATACATTACATTTATATGTTTTTACGTGCATAATTTAAAAAGATTGTTTTAAAAGACAATTTTTCAAGTTTATCACAAAAGTTTTGGTTTTAAAAATGAATATTTGTGGTATGTAGATAATTCTAGTATTTAACCTATTTATAGTCTTTAATCATCAGAAAATACTAGAATAAAATCTTGCAAGAAATTTCACACTTTAATGTTGCATTGAAGAAAATATTTTACATTTTTCATGATTATGCGAATTTTTACAAAAAAAAAGTATTTAAGTAAATTTAATAATTGAAATTTATCATTAACATCATATTAATCGTTATACAAGCACGATAATGCTGCATTTCAGTTTCCTGATTGCATCACAATTTTTCTTGTTATTTATAAAATATAGATATACATTGTTCGTGAAAAATATATTAAAAAGAATCAGGAATCATGACAAAAATCAAAGTTTAAATCAAATATACACAATATATATGTAAAAATTGGATTCGTTTATTAAATACTGAAAGATAAATAGGTATATTTGATTTAATTATTTTAAAAAACACTGTTTCATTAGCGGATTAGAATGAAATAGTGAAAGGTGAAACAACCTGACTGTTTTTAACGATCACACCAGAATGGACTGTCAGGATTTGAAGATTTTTAGCTTGAAATACTAAATTTTAGGACATGACAGGAGATATTCGGTGACTATTTGACCAAATTCATTCAATCAGGTAAATTTTTAAAAACGTTTTTTTTTTTTTTTTTTTTTTTTTTTTAAAACATGTTCTTTCCTGTAGTAAGTATCAAGTTAAATAATTAAATAAAAACACTTAGTCATAAAATTACATTCGAAAAATACGAAAAACGATTGAAAAATAATCCAACTTTCATATTAGAAAAATCTGACAGTTAGATATTGATCGAGCTGCATCAATTACAGTCGGTAACAAAATTGTCCGAACACTAGCAAAAATTCCTATGTAAAAATGTACACTTTTCATACGGTTTTGTTAAATAAATTCTTATAGAATCATGTTCCTACACTGACTAAGAACAGGATTCGACAAGGATTTATTTAAAAACCGTATGACGTGTACTTTTTTTACATAGGAATTTTTGCTAATGTTCGGACATTTTTGTTACCAACTGTACTTAAGCCTTACAACGGTAAAGCCGTGATTCTAGTTTTGAATCCTGGCCTGGTCACTTTTCGTCTGGTATATTTAGCTTTGCCAATACATAATATATATATATATATATATATATATATATATATATATATATTTGGTCGAAATTAATTTTCTAGTTATGGGAAAAAAAAAAAGATTCAATACTGAAATTTCAATGTAATATGTTGATTTATGGAACTACGATTGACTACCGTATATCTATTAGAACATCCACTAGCCCCATGAATTTATTTTTTCTTCCACTTACATTGTATCTTGTTTTGAAAAATAAAAAATCGAAGTAAAAACTAGTATACCTTGAAAAAAAAAAAAAAAAAAAAAAAAAAAAAAAAGAAGAAGAAAAATTAAATAGAACATGTCGCTTTTACTGATAAAGTTCATTCAAAAATACGGGCTTCGAAAATTTATGAATGATTTAACGGATATTAGTGTTCGATGTTAATACTAAAAACACAGAAAATTACGAGAAATGGCCTTTTTTCTTAAAAACAAATCTATATATTAATAGGCAAGCATAAAATTTGTTGTCCCTTTTTAACATATTAATTATGGGAGTAGAGAGTTGAAAATGGTATCATTCGAAAGGTATGGTTAGCCGGAAGGTGCGAATACAAATATTATTTTCTTACGATGTCAAGAAGGTATTTAAAAATACATTTATTTTTTATTAATTTTCCACCATTTTTCCCTTTTATACACGTATTCCTTTACATTAAAAAATACCTAAAAGTAGAAAGTTATTAAATCTGGCAATTTCATAAAGCTCAAATAAAACCATAGACACAGTAATTTGTATAATGTAGCATCACTATACGCAAGCGAAGTGATGACGTCACTGTCTGTCCATAGAGCCATGAAAAAGATTTTCAATGTTAATCGTCCATTGGATTTTTTGTAAAAAATTGTTAAAAAATAACGGATATTATCTGCCGATTTTAATTCCGATATTTGGGTATAGTTATATATAAGTTACTGTCTACATGTGTTTAATTGAGTTATTTTTTCTGTAAAATGGATAAAATATTAATTTAAAATCACAAAACTCCAGGGAAAAAAAATGGCAAACTTCCAGTTTCGAATGTAAACATAAACATTTCATTTCAAAGGATGATATTTAAACAATAAATATTCAACTAATATACTAAATAAAAGGAAAATGGATTTGTTACTAACTGCTGCATGTATAAGTAGACGATACGGAAAAAATTCCGATTTCCGTTTTTTGCTGAATTTACATGTTTTGAGCTTTCTTTACGTTTCAATTAACTGAAATTGGCTACTTATTTTTTAAAAATGTGTCTTTATTGCTAGCTTTTGTGGGTAGAAGAAGCAAGTAGAAGATACATAAAAACTTTTGATTTCTGGTTTTCGATGAATTTACACGTTTTGAAATTTCCTTGCATTTTAATTAAGTGAAATTGACTACTTATTTTTATTTTTTAATAAGTGGATTTATTATTCTTTCCTCTGCATATATAAGTAAAAAATATAAGATTCAGAAAAGTTTTAGATTTTCGGTTTTCGATAAAGTTACACGTTTTGAAATTTCCCGAACGCAATTCGACCATTTTTGAAAAATATCTTTTTTTTTTTTTTTTTTTTTTTTTTTTTTTGTTCAAACATTGTACTTTATGAAACAATCGAATTAATTTAACAGAATTTGATACTTGGTTGGGCCTTGGTTTGACATGGTACCTATTAGCTTCTGGGCTGTATCACACAACAAAGGGCGTTTTCACGTTGCGATTTTCTCTCATTTCAGGAAAGACTAACATCTACAGAGAGAAATAGTTATATTAAGTACAACTCTGCTGATTCAGTTAGAGTGAATATCGGCAAACAATTGCCGCAGCTGTGTTGCAATTGCATTCCGTTTAGGACAAGGCAATAACTTTGCTTTGCCTCGCTTTGTCAAAAAAAATGGTCGAGTTTCGACCACTGGGCGATACTAGTCTTTATAAAAGTGACACAACCTTATTAGAATTATATAAATAAACCCAAACGCAATTTATGCGGTATGCATAAACTGGATTTGCTAACAATTAAAATCGAATTTGTTAAAAAGTTTTCATTCCAAGAATTATTTAAGTTTTCGATTTTTGAAAATTATAATTAAAATAAAATTTATTAAGTGTGTTTTCACTGTGGAATTTTCAATCTTGTGGCTTTTCAGTTGCAAACATATATTATCTATGAATGCAATCGATCCTTTTTCATTAAGACAAAAATAATGACATTTAATTATTAAAAGCGGAAAATATGGATTCAAATGTAAATATAATTTTAATGACAGGATTTTAATTTATTAATATTAAATTATGTTTTTAACAGGCTGCGAAAAGGAATTTTTTATTTTTAAAAGCTCCACAATAAAACGTGCTTCATTCTGTATATTGATTAGTTTCAAAGATACAATTTGGAAAATATGATGTATCAGATATTTATATTAAAATTATGAAAGCATCTTTGTTGTATATAATTTATACATGCATATATAATTAAAATCCATAAAATATCTTAGTAATGTATATTAAGAGAAATGCATACATTTATAGATTCATTTTATTTTAATCAAATATATTTAAGGAAACTCAAACAGTTAAATATTTTAATCAAAATTACAAATTTATATGACATAGGCAGCTTTATTAAATTTGCTATCCTACTAACGAAATAAAAATAAAATAAAATGGAAAGGAAAGAAAAGAAAAAAAATCATACGTTATCAATAACTCATTGCTTAGTAAGTTAAAAAATACAAAAAAAAATATCAATAACAGAAATAAAAGAGGAAAAAGTACAGAAGTTACGTAGAAAATCATTAAAAATATATGCTTTAGCATCATTAACTCAGTTTCCAATAATTAAGGAAAAAGAAATTCCATTATTCCTATTTGTATACTGTATTTTTCTCTTTTTTATTTTGTTTGGGCACAGCAAAACTTATGTTCGATATTTATTGAAGACAAAAATTTTAAAATACAATTATAATTAACTAATAATCTCAGAGTTAAGTTAACATTTCAGGATTTCAGAATAAGTATGAAATGAAAAAAAAGTACGCATTATTAAAAAAAAAAAAACATTCAATTTCATGTTTTTTTCGCACGAGTTATATGCATGTGCATTCTATGTATGCATATATGTATATATATAATTTTCATCCCACCTGTAATGACATACAAATTTATAACTTAATTAGTAAATCTAACAATTTCTACTGTCTTAAAAATAGCTATCAACTCAAAGATAAAGTCCAAAATCTGAACAATGTTACTGATATTATTATATGTGATTTTGCTGACTTGTTTAATAATATTAATTTAACCGATCTTCATAAAATCATTTACAACCTTTATGTGCGTTTTAAAAGTGAACTTCATCTTCCTAAATACTTCTGTGCAGCTTCATTTAAGACCCTTTTAAATTTTATTATTCATAATAATTACATTCTACATAATAACACTATTTTAATCCAAAAAGTTGGTAACCCACAAGCTGGAAGTAGCTCGAGTTTGTTAGCTGACTTACATGTTTACCATTATGAACAAAGTTTGTGTAGTGATAATGTCATTTTCTACAGGTACATTGATGACATTATAATTTTTTATGTTAATAATTATACTCCATCTTCATTAAATATTCAATATCCCTGCCACCTTACATTAACTCATATTTTTATTAACAATAATTGCATTAGTTTTTTAGACTTAAAAATTAAACTTAATGGAGGCAAAATCTCTACTGTTCTATATGATAAACGAAAGCATTATTGTTTTTAAGTAAATTTATTTACACATTTTAATTCTTGTCTTCATTTATCTGTGTACAGAAATATCATTTTTAATCACCTATTTCGCATACATAGACTTTCTTCCTCTAAGTAAAAAAGCAAAAATATTATCCATTTAATTAAAATTGCTACTGATATGGGTTATCCCAAGCGATTTATTTATTCTATTATCTATCAATGAATGTCACTGTCTAAAAAAAAATTATAATGTTTATAAAAAAAAAAATATGGAGGGTGGGAGGGAAGATATTTGATTAAGGAGAAAGGGTGGCGTTGTATGGCTGGCTGGCTAGGAGATTTGATGAATTTAATTTAAAAAAATAGGAAGCACAGTATTATTGCAATTGCAGGATACATCTTCTTTTTCTGGTTGATATTATGAAAGATTCAACTCGTCATACTTAAAATTTGTTTAATTGTTCACACTTAAGATTCCATCCCAAACATAATCAAATTTGGTGGTTTCATTAATTTTAATAAATTCTATAGAATAAATAAAAAATCAAATTAATAAAAATAAATTAAATTAAATTAAATTAAATTAAATTAATAACAATAATAATAATAATAATAATAATTAATTCACCAATAATCATAATGTCTTAATCATGAGATGTTGGCCTTTGGATGAGATTGCTTCAAACTAAATATTAAACTAAACTACAGTAAACATTAGTTAAATCGTACATTTTCTGTATTTACTTAATAGTAAATCTCTTTTTTCACGTAAGATGGTGCTTGCTCACGTTACGTTGAAAGTTAAATATAAACTGAAATTTAAAAATGATTAATGTTAAATTATATAACTCTTTTAAAAATCGCCTTTTTAATATATTTATTAAAATTTACAGATTAATAACTCTCACTTAATGCATTCAATTATTGCATTTCAGTAGCACCTAAATCGATTAATCGTTTCTTTACCTTTAATCTTTTTCTTTTTACTAATGTTCGTTTGGCAACCTGTTTATTTCTACTATCTCCGTATGTATCGTTTAAAATGTGGATTTCATAAAAATACCTATTCCTTCTATCAATTTTGGTTTGTGTTATTGTTTAATCAAATTTCCTTTTTTTTTTTGCAAGATAGAGATTTGAGCTGTATTATTAATAGCTTTAGCTGTAGCTTTAATCAGCTATACAGTTTTCCGAAATCTTGCACTCTGCTCATCGAATTCAATTTTCCTGATGTGTGAACATTTCTATTTTTCAGCATTTAAAATTTCAATTTTCAATTCATGAATTCTCTTTTTTTTTTCTTTTATCGGATTTCTTTGGTAATTTTATTTTTTGTCTCTTTTCTATAAAATGTTGACTGTTTCTATTAATTTAATGGTTTTTGCAAACTATTATCTCATCGTTGGCTTATGTTTTATGTCTATGTCATTTCTCTTCTGCGTAAGTACTTTAACTTATTTTTACTAATCATTGGTACTCAAATTAAATTATCACCGTAACAATAATTTTATTCGAAATAAATCTCATTTAAAATTTAATTATATGTTGGTTTTTTCATCTATCTTTTGTTTGCTGAGTGTTACAAATGTATTAAATTATTCAAATTGTATATATATATATAATTTTACACACACACACGCAAAAAAAAAAACATGAAAATCTGACATTGACAGATTTTAATTTAGTGCCAGAGGCCTACTGCTAAAGTTGTTAATATCGACAAATTCTTCTTTAGTTAATTCGTGACGATTTAAATTCCATGATAAAGTTTTCATTAAATCAAACCAATGTGTTTCAGCTGCAGATATTGTAACAAATAACGTTGGAAGTCCAAACTGTCTTATAGCCGCAAAACAACGTTTTTTCTCTTTTTCCCAATGAGGGGGACGTGTGCCTTGGGGGGGACTCATGTCAAAGGTGTGCCTTGGGGGGGGACTCATGTCAAAGTTGTACCTTTGGGGGGACTCATGTCAAAGTTGGGCCTTAGGGGGACTCATGTCAAAGTTGGGCCTGGGGGGGACTCATGTCAAAGTTGGGCCTTGGGGGGACTCATGTCAAAGTTGGGCCTGGGGGGACTCATGTCAAAGTTGGGCCTGGGGGGACTCATGTCAAAGCTGTACCTTGAGGGGGCTCATGTCAAAGTTGTACCTTGGGGGGGACTCATGTCAAAGTTGGGCCTTAGGGGGACTCATGTCAAAGTTGGGCCTTAGGGGGACTCATGTCAAAGTTGTACCTTGGGGGGGGCTCATGTCAAAGTTGTACCTTGGGGGGGACTCATGTCAAAGTTGGGCCTGGGGGGGACCTCATTCAATAAATCCCCATTCAATAAACCGACTGAAATAGGCCCTTGGCACTATTAAGAGTGTATTATAAAAATTCGACAACGCTGTACCGACTGAAATAGGGGCACCTTGGGGGGGACTCATGTCAAAGTTGGGACTGGGGGGACTCATGTCAAAGTTGGGCCTTGGGGGGACCTCATTCAATAAATCCCCATTCAATAAACCGACTGAAATAGGCCCTTAGCACTATTAAGAGTGTATTATAAAAATTCGACAACGCTGTACCGACTGAAATAGGGGCACCTTGGGGGGGACTCATGTCAAAGTTGGGACTGGGGGGGACTCATGTCAAAGTTGGGCCTTGGGGGGACCTCATTCAATAAATCCCCATTCAAGAAACCGACTGAAATAGGCCCTTAGCACTATTAAGAGTGTATTATAAAAATTCGACAACGCTGTACCGACTGAAATTGGGGCACCTTGGGGGGGACTCATGTCAAAGTTGGGCCTGGGGGGAGACTCATGTCAAATTTGGCCCTTGGGGGGACCTCATTCAATTCGTCGACTGAAATAGGCCCTTAGCACTAATTAAGAGTGACGTATAAAAATTCGACAACTGTACCGACTGAAATAGGCCTCTAGCACTAAAAAAAAAAAAAAAGAGTTATTACGCAAAATAAACATATGACTAAATTGCCATAACGACCAACAAAAGCCTAATAGGTTACTAGTTAACTAAAAAATATTTAATTAATTTGATTAGTAATATTTTTATTTAAATTTGAAAAAAGAATCATATTCAATTTAAAATAATTCCGATTTTAATACAAACCACATAGATACGTTACAAGATGGAGCTTTTTAAAGATTGTAAACTAGAGTTTTCTAATCGAGATAACACAATAAAAATGGTCCAAAAGAAGGATAGGAAAAACTTATTTTTAACAAAAATTAAATAAGTCAATAAAAATAAATGAATAAATTAAATTAAATTAAAATGTTAAGAATGTACAAATAAATCATCAGAGTACAAATAAATGAAAAACCATCTCGACATTGAGTTAAAAATGCGATGTTTCATTTTGGGGCAAGATATATTACGTAAAATACCACAAAGTCACGCTATCTTGCAGTTAAAATATTTTTTAACTAGCCGGCTTTGCCAGCTTCGCTGGTCACCAAATTTAAAGGAAGCTATTTTCTATATAGCTTTATAAAAATAACATAAAGCAAAATACTGAAATTGCTCAAAAGCTCGCTTCAGGTCCCTGCTGCCTTCGGCATCGATTTGGTCACCCGCTAAAACTCGAGCGCCTGTCCCTATTACCTGCGACAATGCCATACCAGTGGGCGTCCATTTAGGTGTTTATTAGATAACAGTTTCGAAATGGATAGTTTCGAAAAACATTGAAGTATCCCTTTTATATTTGAATCCCAGTTACATATGAACAACACTATAACGTGGTGCATATAATATTTGTTTTTACGTTATTTCCTATGTTTATTTTGTTTATCCGATCAACCATAAAATGACAGCAATTTCACGCCAAGTATTACAATATGCTATGACCGACTACGTCTGTCTCATAATTTTTGTGGTTATATATGATTCATTGGTTTGTAAACCAGATCATAGTACAGACTTAATATAGTTCTCTTTGACGACTTTTGAATTTTTGTCACCATTTTAGACTCAACCCATGCTAAGAGCACTATTTCTGCCGTATTTTAGACAACTAATCTTTTTATGGTTATATATATATTTCCCATTAAACATACTTTTATTTTTATTTATTTATTTATATATTAATTTGAATTAATCAAATATTTCTGTTCGAAAGCGTGCAAGTGTATTCACACACAGAGGCTCATTTACTTGTATGATAAATTAGCATAGCTATTAGTATATATATATATATATATATATATATATATATATATAAAGGTAATTATCGTGCTACACAACTTTATTATGTAGCTGCATTGGCAGCTTTTGAATTTTTGTCGCCGTATTAGTGATGGATTTTTTTTTTTTTTTTTTCTTTTTGTATGAAAAAGGGAAGACTATTTTGCTAATAATTTTATCAGACACCTTTTTGTATATATATATAAGAATTCTTCCTATTTTGTTTATATTTTTAATGGTTTTTAGGTTTAAAATAGTGCTTGCTGAAATAAATTTGCTATCTTTAAATCTGCATTTTTTCTATAAACTTTCTATAAAAATAAATCATTTATGTGACGATTATTTAATATTTTATTTTTCTTTTCGTAATACTTTATAATTTTTTTATATTTTTGATGCGATTAAAAGGGTTGTTGCTATATTAAACTTCTTGTCGAAAAACATTCGGTGTATTTCAACACCAGATTTTAAAAAATCGCCCAGGAGGATCTATTAATGAAACTGATAAAATAGAAATATGATTCATAGAGTTTGAATAATCCATTTAAAAAAACTTTTAAAGCGCAAATTCTTAATATATCATATAAGATAAATCTTTCGAAGTTAGAAAAATTTAATTTGCAAAATAAATGTAACTTTTTTGTTTATTAACAAAAAGTGATGAAATTGAAACAATCTTATGCTATTGCCACCTAAAATTCCTACTTTAGTTAATTTTAAAAAATCTAATTGTCCGATCAATAAGCTGTTTAATCCGTCGGATTCACAAAAATTGCCCCTTTCATTTAGTACCTCATTTGTAACGATACGGCAGATATTTCTAATTTATTTTTTAATATTTCTAATTTATTATCCTATTTTTAAATAAACGTACTTTTTTTTACTTTATCTTATCATAAGGTAGAGAAAGTATTGTTTTTAACACTTTCCAACAAGGTTGAAAAGTGTTTATGACATGGGTTTGTCTGTCTGTCTGTCTGTCTGTCTGTCCGTCTGTCTGTGTGCGCTCTAACTCTCGTAAATATTTATGGAATTTCCTGAAACTGATATATGTTATTCATGTTCGCTATCGGATGTTCCCTATTGAAAATGGACTTTATACCTCTACTGGTTTGTATACAGGGACCCCCGAAAATATTTCAAAGCATTGTGTTCTATGAGAGGCATTTGTACAAACCATATTTTCATACCCTTACTGTACAAAAATCTTAATAAAATTGAAATATGTTATACACGTTCACTATCGGATGTTCCCTGTTGAAAATGGAGTTTATACCTCTACTGGTTTGTGTACAGGGACCCCCGAAAATATTTCAAAGCATTGTGTTCTATGAGAGGCATTTCTATAAACCATATTTTCATAACCTTACTGTACACAAATCTTAATGAAATTGAAATATGTTATTCAAGTTCCCTATCGGATGTTTCCTGTTAAAAATGGAGTAAATACAACCACTGATTTGTGTACAGGGACACACAAAAGTATTTCCAAGCATTGTGTTCTATGAGAGGCATTTCTATAAACCATATTTTCATACCCTTACTGTACAATATCTTCATGAAATTGAAATATGTTTTTTAAGTTCACTATTGGATGTTTCCAATGTAAAATAGATTAGATACCACCACGAGTTTAAGTACAGGGACACTCAAAAGTACTCGAAAGCATTGCGTTCTTTGTCAGATATTTCTATAAATCAAATTTTCATACCCTTACTGTACACAAATCTTAATGAAATTGATATATTTTATTCAAGTTCACTATCGGATGTTTCCTGTATAAAATGGAGTAAATACCACCACTGATTTGTGTACAGGGACACACAAAAGTATTCCAAAGCATTGAGTTTTATGAGAGATATATTTATAAACTAAATTTTAATAACTTTACTTTGCACGAATAGTTATGAAATCGAAATATGTTATTTATAAGCACAAAACAAAATGCTTTGCATAGAATATAGCATGATTAGCATTAGATTTACAGGGTGAAACAAAAATAATCAGTTATATAAAGAGCTATTAATAAATATTCGCTAAAATTGTAGTTTCGTTTACATTAAGCGTTTTTAACACTTTCTAACATTTTAACGCCTCCCAACAAGGTTAAAAAGTGTTAATGAATTCGGTTTGTCTGTCTGTCTGTCCGTTTTTCCGTCTGTCTGTCCGCGCTCTAACGCTCGTAAATATTTTTGGAATTTCTTGAAACTGATATATGTTATTTACGTTCTCTGTCGGATGTTCCCTATTTAAAATGGAGTTTATACCTTTACTGGTTTGTATACAGAGACACCCGAAAGTATTTTAAAGCATTTCGTTCAATGAGAGGTATTTCTGTAAATCATATTTTCATACCTTTAGTTTACACATATCTTAATGAAATTGAAATATGTTATTTCAGTTCACTATGGGATGTTTCTTGTATAAAATGGATTAAATACCACCACTAGTTTATGTACAGGGACACTCAAAAGTACTCCAAAGCATTGCGTTCTTTGTGAGATATTTCTATAAATCAAATGTTAATAACTTTACATTCCACGAAGTCTCAGGAAATTGAAATATGTTATTTATATGCACAAAATAATGCTTTGCATAGAATATAGCATGGTTATCATTAGATTTACAGGGTGACACAAAAATATTCAGATATATTAAGAGCTATTAATAAAAAATTCCTAGAATTGTACTGTCGTTTACATTAAGCGTTTTTGACATTTTCTATCATTTTTTTTAGTGTGAATATAATTTCAATTTGTGTATCTGTCAGACTGTTCTTCTGTCCGTCTGTCTGTCTCTCTGTCTGTTTTTCTCTGCTCTAATTCCCGTAAATATTTATGAAATTTCTTCAAACCGATATATTTTATTCAAGTTCACTATCGGATGTTCCTATTGAAAATGGACTTTATACCTCTACTGGTTTGTGTACAGGGACACCCAAAAGTATTCGAAAGCATTGTGTTCTATGAGAGGTATTTCTGTAAATCAAATTTTAATAACTTTACTTTCCACAAAGTTTTAGGAAATTGAAATATGTTATTTATATGCACAAAAAAATGGTTTGCATAGAATATAGTATGATTAGCATTAGATTTACAGGGTGACACAAAAATATCCATTTATATTAAGAGCTATTAATAAAAATTGCTAGAATTGTACTTTCGTTTACATTAACTTTTTTAACACTTTCTAACATTTTAAAGTGTGAATATGATTTCAATTTGTGTATCTGTCCATCTGTCTGTCTGTCTACCCGCGCTCTAACACCTGTAAATATTTATGGAATTTCTCGAAACTGATATATTTTATTGAAGTTCTATCGGATGTTCCATATTGAAAATGGAGTGAATATCTCTTCTGGTTTGTGTACAGGGACACCCAAAATCATTCGAAAGCATTGTGTTCTATGAGTGTTATTTTTATAAATATTTTCCCTTTAGAATATTCCCCATTTAAAATGACATTAATTGGTCCTGTATAGCCAGTTTGTTTACAGGGACGAAAAAAAAATGAAAAAAGAGAGGAAAAAAAAAAAAAAAAGCCAATGCATTATGTTTCAGGACAGAATTTTTAGAAAGTTATATTTAAAGATCTTTCTGTTTTAAAAATCATAAAAATATTGAAATCTATTGTTAATATTCTAAAATAATGTTTTGTATAGAATATGATATGATTAAATTTCTGATTTACAGGGCTACACTAAAATATTCAGAGCGATCAAAAGCTGTAATTATAATCTAATGGCTGCATTTTCTTTTGCGTTAAGCTTTTTTAACACTTTCCAAAATGCCTAAGAGTAATTTTAAAATCAATTAGTCTATCTGTATATTTTTCAGTCCTTCTGTCTGTTGTGTGATAACGTAGGCAAAGAATATTAAAAGTTATTCGATACAACAATTACGTACAGTTGGAAAGTGTTACTAAACAATGCGTGCTGCATGATTTTTCTTTCTTGTTTGGTCAAATTTTCGAACGCGAGATTTTGTTATATTTACATGTTTTGAGGTTCCCTGAATACGAAATACATGTTTTTAGCAAATGGTCTGTGTGTATGTCTGTGTGTCTGGGTGTGTGTCTGTGTGTCTGTGGGTGTGTCTGTCTGTTATCAGCATATCTCAAGAACAAATAGTAGAAGACATTCCAAACTTGGTATTCTAAATGTGTATCATATATAGATGCTACAGTAAGCTTTTCGTTAAGATCAAGCAAATGGTACGTGTACAGGGACAATCAAGAGAATTCTAATACATTACGTCTATGGGGGAAATTGCAGGTAAGTAGAGTTTAACGTCTATAGACTGCACTAAACCAAATGAAACAAATATATATATTTTGTAATAGAGATAATCAATTGGGAAAAATTTTTTTGTGTATGTAGGAGCCTCGCCTCCCCCCCCCCCCCCTGGGAGGGGGAAGTCCCCATCGAGGGGAGTAAATTTTCAAGATGGGCATTTTTAAAAAGAGCTCGCAAATACCTTTAAAACGAATGGTTGAACCATCGATCTGCGATAATTTAAAACAAAGTTATCGATTTTATTTTTACTTTTAATGAAAAAAAAAACAGATTTTTTTTTTTTTTTTTTTTTTTTTTTTTTTTAATATTGAGAATAAAATGGACTTTTTTTGGATATTTAGTATTATACTACTTCTCTAATATAGAAATCGTCTGCATTATCATAAAAGATAATTTTTTTAAATAATAATTTTAATAAATTATTTTTTTTAAACAGAATCATTTTTTAATAACCGAATTAAATTCTATATAAATGTAGGTGCAGTAATGAAACGGGGGGTTGAGGGGGGCGGTAGCCCCCCTCACACAGAACTAATTATCATATAAAACTCTTCAGAAGCCTAATATGAATTGTTTATTACAGGATTGCATAACACTACTCGTTATCTTACCTTTTAATCTGAAACCTGTATTTATAGTATTAAATTTCAGGGTAAGAAAAAGTCATGTGAATGACACACCAGATTATTTTCTTTTTTTCAGTCGATAAAAATTGGCAACAATTAAATTATTGATAAAATTAAAATGGCTAATTTATCAGAAATTAGAAGGTTATTATTTTCACATTTTAATTAATTGAAAGAAAAGTAATCAAAAATTGAAAATCCGGCTTCATCAGGAGAGGTCATTACGAACCTCCATGCAAATGTGTCTACCTCTGCGATCAGCCGTTTTCCTAAAAACTTCTTGATATACATACACAATGACACACACACACACACACAAACATCTTATTTTATTATATATATAAATGAAAAAAGGAAATAAGATTTGAATAAATTAAAACATGTATTTAAAAAAATTGAGCTTCACCAAAAATCAGATAATCAAGTACATGTTGATAATATCATATCATGCAAGTAGTAAGAAATGAGTAATCAAACACGAAGTTGAGTTGAATTGTTCATATTAACCTAGGAACTAACACAATTAATTTTACTTACATTAAAAACTTAGAATAAACTAAATCTTAATTACTTAACCGAACATGATATAACATAAGGAAGTAAAATAATAAATAAACAAATACATAAAAGTTTTTTTTTTTCATTTGAGAAATGGTATTTTCTCTGTAATATCTATATAATTTACACCTTAATAAGTGAATCTCTATTTTGGATATGTATGAATTTTTAAAATGTAGTGATAAATTGTTCATACAAATAGAAAAATTTATTTATCAATCTATTGGTTTCTTTCTTTCTATTTTTTTAAAGCATACATATATATATATATATATATATATATACATAATATACATAAAATATATATAAAAAATATAATGGTGTATATGTACAGTCGGGGAAAAAAAAAACGCAACACTCAACGTAACTTCGTTGCTAATTGATGTAGAAAAATGTAATAGGTATCATTCGACGGGGAATTGTGAGTAGTTTCAGAAAATGAACTGAAATTTTCAATTGGGGGTCGTCTACATATTAAAACGCGCACCAACTTTGATTTTTTCAATGGTAACATCCTATTTTTATTTTATATTTGAATTCCTGGGATCGCGACAACGCGAAAAAGTATATTGGTTATATATTTTACTTATTTTTTCACAGAGTTATAAGCGTTCAAAGTTTGAGGGTCCTAATGTTAAATTCATATTTCAAACTTTTATTAATATCTTCACCAAAAATAACTTGAACGATATAATTTTTTTTTTTACGAGATACAGTGAAGAAACCCAAACATAATCCATCATTACTTTTGATTCTGAAAAATATTTTTAATTCTGAAAAATATTAATAAATTCATATTCATAAAAATTATGAATTATGACCTATATTAATTTTTACATAAAATGAATCCTAATGCTGAAAAATATGGGTGTGCAAATTTACAGCTCATTCCAGTTATTAGTTTTCGAGATATAAATAAATCTTTCTTTTGGAGTGGTTTAGGGGACCGTCTCTTATAAAGTTTTGCATGAGATAACGAATAAAATCTTAAAAAATAACAAAGAAAATTAAACAAAATATTTTTATTTTTTATTTACGGGTCAAATTATATAACAACAACGTGAAACGCAAAGCAATGAAACAAAAATGTTGATTTTTAGACATTAGTGCTCGCATCAAGAATTCCTGTTTTCTAAAGAAGGCAAACCCCGCCTTCATCGTTCTTCAAAACAAAACAATACGGAAAAAAAAAGTAAATGTGACATTGAGTATTCGTGTTAAGCCCCTTATTTCATGTTGACAAAAATATGCACAAGTGGGACATACTTCATCGATTAATTGGTGATAAATTTTAAATTTTTTAAACAAACTCTAGAAGAAAAAAAATTAACGAAATAGGCGGGGTTTACTGTTTTAAATAGAAAAATAGGTTTAATGTGAAATTGTCAAATATAAAAAACGAATGGAATTGGAATGCAAGACAGACTTGTAAAATCGTTTCTTAACTACCGTCATAGTTAAAAAAGTCTTAATCATTTGCTTCATATATTGCTTTATTTTATTTTATTTATTTACTTACTTATTTATTTTGTAGGGGGACGATTATTATTTTAAGGACACTTTAGTCTTTAAAATTTTATTAATATATTTTAACTTTATACATTTTTAAAAACATACTTTAACTTTTATAAATATATTTTAACACTTTTTGCGACTGCAGGATTTTGTCTTTTGACAGTAAGACCCGCCTACAGGCGTTATACTCTCAAAATAAAATATATCAGAACAAATTTTCTGTATTCACAATTATATTACAAATGGATATACATTATAATTACATTCTTTCTAATCAATATATTTCTATCCATAGTATATTTCATTGCAAAAATATAAACACTGGGTACACACTTAAAATATGTAACACACAAATTACGAAAAAAACGCCCACTGACAGAGTTACAAATTTTCAAATGGAGTGAATCTATGTCAGCAGTCTCGAAAGGAATAATTAAGAAATTGTATTTTCATAGAAATTATAAAACGAATCGTACAGTTCCAAAGAGTTCAACTGACCCAAAACTGGTAACTGCGATTAAAATTGTTTAATATTTACTTCATGAACCCTTACAATAATTTATCCGAAAAGATTTAGTTTATGCATTGTTGTATATATATATATATATATATATATATATATATATATATATACATATATTATTTCATTTCGTATACTATGTTACATCTACGAAAGAAAATTAAGGCTTTATTTGTGATCAGTACAGCCATAATAGACACTTTTACTTGAAAAATATTGCACTTTTTTCAGAGTACTGTATGGACTAATCGCAAGTGTAATGTATTTAAACAGACCTAAAATTATCTATAAAAGTACTGAAGTATATACAAATCTAAAAAAATTGAATTCAGGATAATTAAGGAACTGGAAAAGTGGCAGTGTTTCATTAATTTCCATAATTATGTTTTTCCTGAAAGATTTCCGGTGTGAGACATTAAACTTTTCTCTAATTCTCATAGGATCTTAATTTTATTTTTCTAGATTTATAGATAACCCCCTAACACATTTTTCATTATAACTCTATAAATAGTAAAGATAAAGTATACAAACAGTATACTTTTCCGCACTTCCAGACTCTCAGAAATTCGAAAATGGAGTCAAAATTGGGTGTTCCTATTGAAAAAATCAAAGTTGGCGCTCATATCAATATGTAGACGACCCCTAATTCAAAATTTGACCACATATTCAGAAAGTGCTTTTAATTTCCTGTTGAATGACGTCTATTAGATGTTCCTGCGTCAATTAGTAACGAAATTACAGAGGGTGTTGCGTTTTTTTTTTCCCCGACTGTACATATATATATATATGTATCTTAAAATTTTAAACCTAGCACTCTCCAGTTGTCAAAAATTTTAAAATAAAAAAACATAACAATAATTTAATAATTTTAAAAGTACAAAAAGAAGGTATAATTTTAAATTTGACAAAAAGTTACAACTAGAATATGACGTGGGATATAACGCTAGAAAATAAACGTCAGTAAAAGAGATATGGAACGTGGAAAGCAATTAGATGTAACATGTGACAGTGAAAATAAAATAAAGAAACGTGATTTGAAAACATTCTGCAGAAATTTCACAGAAGAGATAAAGCTGTGGTAATACATTCTGTTACAATTTTATAAATTTTGTGTGTCATAAATTTTTGGGGATTTTAAACAAAATTCGTTCTGCGTAAAAACATTTATTTTATTTTTTATTTTTTTTTCTAAAAGTAATATGTATATATATTGAGAAAGATATGTTTCCATAAAAGAGTTTTTCAGTATCGTAAACTAACCAGAATAATCGTAGTCAAAACATAAAAAAAAAAAAAAATGATTTTTGAATAATTTTATAAAATAATGAAATCAAACCTTAATCATAATTCATTATATAAACCAACCATAATTCATTATATAAACCATCAATTAAGATCTATTCTCTAGCATAATATGTGATATTGTAGATTGAAACTGCACAGTAATGGGAATTACATTTTGAAAAATATACTTAAAAAAAAAAAAAAAAAAAAAAAAAAAAAAAGAACTTTTAATAGATGGTTAATTTTTTTGCACAAAACTAAATATTAAATGATAAATAAAAGTATCATAGCATGCAAAAAGACAAAGTGAATTATAGATTCAGAAAAAAAAAATAATTGTAATAAGAAGTAAGACAATGTTACAAACATTATATAGTACAATGACTAATTTTATCTCTATGTTTTGATTTATGTGAAATTATTCAGCAGGTTTTTTTTTTTTTTGTGTGTGTGTGTGTGTAAAGTGTTTTTTTACGACCATGCTGAATCTGAAATCGAAAAATAACATTTGTTCTGCCTTATCACGTACGTTTTTTCTTATTATTTTTTTTTTTCGGAAATAATAATAAGGGTTTACAGCGAAAAAAAAAGAAAGAAAGAAAGAAAAAAATTATAAACATGCTCGTTTTTCCTAATTAAAGAAACCAGTTCCTCTATGATATATTTTACATGCTGTGTTCATCTTTTTTGCCCGTGAAACATTTTCTTTTTAATAATACTCCGAACGCTTTATCTTCACCTTAAACTGCTCCATCCTACTCTAAATCATCTTATTTTCCATTCTACAGAGATTGTTCGCACATTTTTTAGACGATTTTATTTCGCAGTAAGAAAAAATCGTTTGCATGGAGAATTTTATTTTCACAACAGTTATATTTTTGGAAGTTTTATTTATCTTCTGATATTTAGAATTTTTGTTTAGATGCAAAAATGCGCTTTTAAAATGGCAGTGGATGGAAGGATAGGTTTCCGCTCTTTCCAAAGATAGTTTTTAGTGAAATCTTTATGAAAAGCATTTACCAGGAGAAAAATGGAAAAATGTTGCAACAACAGATGAATCTTGGGTCTATTTAAGTGGTTGCAATAAAAAAAGATCAATTTATTATCATAAAAGTGGAGAAAAAAAATTGCTACATGGCTCAAAGCCTCAAAAGAAAGTTTTTCTAAGGGATTTATGGTTGCCACTGGTTTTTCATACAAGCTCTGAATAAAAGCAAAAAAATGTGACAAAAATGTCAAAATCAACTCTAAATATTCTCAAGAATATATTTTTATTCCAATTTTTAAAAATGAAAATCCAGATCTTTATCCACAATGCTATCAATCCGTTGAACTGTATCAAGACAAAACAAGCAGCCACACATCACAATCCGCAATCGCTTTTCCAGAAAAAAATGGAACAAGAAATGGAAATTAAAACCATACCCTTCACTGACATTCCTGCTAAATCTTCTGATGTATCACTGTTGGATTTTTGTGTTTTTCGACTCTTAAAATCAACATTATCCAAACACCGACCTACAACGCTTTGTGCACTCTGGAAAGCCGTTCAAGAGAAGTAGAAAAATATACCTCTTCCGATATTATAAAAAGCATTATTATCATAGAAATTATGATGTAGAATGCTAGTTAAGAACAAGGGCTATCAGACTGGACAAATAAAACTCGAAATATGAGTGAAATTGCTTCAGTACACTCCATCAAAATTGTCTAAAAAATGTGCAAACAGCCTCTGTATATTAATTTTTAATCCACACTTTTTAAAATATTGTTTCAAAAGTAAAAAAAGAATTCCTGAATATGTTTTTTACATTTAACATTGGGATACCAGATATCATGTTTTTGCGCAAATACAAATTAAAAAAGTTCGCTAAAAATATGAAGTAATGTAATTTTTGAAACATATAAAAAATGAAGTCATGATTTTTTTTTCTTCGATTTTAGTGAATAAAAATATGTAAGAATCAGTAAAAAAAAAAAAAAAAAAAAAATGAAATTTTTTGGTTACAGACCTACATATTCTTTAAAAATTTTGTTATACCAGCAGTAATTCCATTTCAGCTGTAACACGATTAATAGCAAAAGTTTCTATAAAATTATTAAATTGAAATATATGCTTTAAATCAATTAAGCTGTTTTCTCTTAAATAAATATCAACGAATTTATGGAAATTAATTCTTTTGCTTCTGCGTTTCGAAATGTAGTACAAATTTCGTAAGTATTTTTTAATATCTAGAAACCTTTTAGTGAATCTTACATTAATATAGGTACACCATACTCAATTCGATAATTTTTGTTTACATTACTTTTAGATTATCTTGCTTGAAATCCATGACTTCATTTCGTGGGTTTATGAAATTTTGTTATTTACATATTACAACGAAAAGCTTTTGTGAATCACTTTATAAATATAGCTAGATACAATTACACAAGAAAAAAAAATATTTTATAAGCAATACTTATACTAATTCAGATGATAAAATTATTCCTTTTATTCTCATCTTTATTTTAATTTAGTGGAAATGGATGCCCTAGGAAGATCATGCAGTATATCAAGGACAGAAAGAATACGAAATGAAATAATTAAAGAAATTATGGAGATAAAGGAAACTGTTTTAAATGACCTTCAAGAAAAAAGCAACTAATCTGGTATGGTTATATTGAAAAAATGAATAATTAAAGGTTACCTAAAATCCCTTTTAACTATAAAGCAAATAAATAAATAATAATAATAATAATAATAATAATAATAATAATAATAAAAGAAAAAGCGGGAAAGACCAAGAAAGAGCTCGATGGACGATACAAAAGAAGCGATGAGAGGTAGGGGTCTGGTTGAGGAATGGACTCTGCACCGAAAGCTCTGTATCAGACTACTTGTGGATTCTGTCGGAAGGCGACACTAGATGCCGTGAACCAAGTATATGTATATATATATATTAGGGTGGTCCTTAAAAAATAACAGTTAAATTTTTGTATGGGGGCACTCACTTATTTTATTCTATGTATAAAATAAAGACTTCCACAATTTATTTTTAATTTTAAAACAAGTTTTAAGGATGACTACCGAGGTTTGAAAAAATTAAAAATTGACAAATTTGACAAATTTCCCATATTTTGTAATTTCATTATAAATTATTATGTTTTAATTACATTAAAAAATTCGAGACAATATACATTCAAATATTCAATTTAAAATATTGAAATACACATAGCACAAATTTAAACGTTTCGAGCCTTGTTTTAGGCTCCTCATCAAAAAAATTCTTCAAAAGTAAACGCTGAGAAGAACAACAGATTTCCTTTACGAAAGTACAGCATATTCAGCAGGACTTGTGAATGCCTCATTAAACGGTAAAAAATTCTGTTTCGTATACCATCCTTCCAGGAAAATTCTTGAATGAAAATTTAAACAGTTAGATACGATTATTTTAGTATTGTTAAAATCATATAGATGGTCGGTTTCTATGGCATGCTGCACTATTTTAGAATGAATATCGCGGTTTTTGAAATTTCTTTATCTTCGAGAATTCGAGTATGAAGGGAACGGCCAGTTCACCAATATAAACAGAACTGCAAGATTTACAAGGAATATTATAAATAACCCCTGTACGCGAAAAGGGGGAGATACTGATGAGGAGCCTAAATCAAGGCTCGAATTTTTTTAAATTTATGTTATGTGCATTTTAAAATTTTAAATTGAATATTTTAATGTGTATTGTCTCGATTTTTAATGTAATTAAAATATAATAATTTCTAATGAAATTATAAAATAGGTGAAATTTTAATTTTGTCAAACCTCGGTAGCCACCCTTAAAACTGTTTTAAATTATTGAAATTTTTGTGGAAGTCATTATTTTATACATAGAACAAAATAGGTGGGTACCCCATACAAAAATTTAAATGTTAGTTTTTAAGGACCACCCTAATATATATATATTCTAATATTTCAAATGTTACAAATAATCAGTTCAATACGGTACGAAATACAGAAAAGAATATCGTTAGCATCATGTATGGATATATGGAGAGGAACATTGGCATTTCTTTTTCGAATGACTAACGGCTTAAAATAAATAAATTTACATTTATACAAAAATATACAATGTAATCAAAGAGGGATATATCACAAAGTAATGTATCCTAATAAGGGCATGTTAAAAGCTTTAGTGAGGGTTCTCTGTTTATCATGTAATCAATATTTAAAGTGAAAAAAACATTTAAAAATAGTTCTTTTTTCTTTTTTTCCATTCAAAATCCATATTTTTATAATTAATGAAAAGAATAGAAAATTAATGTTTTTAAACACTTAAGAAATCACTTGTAAAAATTACTCATCACTATGCATTATATTAACCAACAGTGATAAATGCTATTTTTGTATGTATCCACGTGATAAAGTCGTAAAAAATTGCATGCAATAAACACGCTTTTTTTTTTAAGTCTATCGTTAGAGAACAAGTCACAAAAAAAAAAAAAAAAAAAAAAAAGTTGCAGTCCGGGAGTGCAACTTTGAAAATATGAACAATTACATGTGTATTTCTTGAATCGTCAGGAAATATTTTATTGTGCGGAAAATACTTTTAAATGAAGTGTTTTTTTATTCATTAATATAAACTACTACTACAAAAAATACATTACAATTTTTATTTAATGCGCTATTGTACATGAAAAATAATGCATATTATTTTACATACAAAAATTGCAACCTATTGCTTAAAAATTAAATTTACAAATACATGAAATATGAAACTAATTAATTTGTATTCTTTGAAATGAATACCAACGAAACTTATGAATTTCCATCCACAATTTCAACAACTCTTCCATCATCATCATTATTATCATTATATTCCAAATCTGATACTATAGGTTTATGGTAACTAAAATAGAAAACAAACAATTTTGATTCGATTCTGTTTAAATATATTGTAAAGACTGCATCAATTGTAGTTTTATATCTCGTTGTATTAAGATTGCGATTACTGGTCATCGTTAAATCAAATTCACTATTTAAAAATTCAATTAACGGTAGATTTTTATCATCTGCAAAGTTGATGTTGAAATCCCGCTCAAAATCATTGGCAAATCATCAAATCTCTTCCCAATTTCATCTTGAAGTAATACAGAGGCGCCTCTGTTTTGGTACGTTCTTATGATTAGAAATATTTTGTGTTTGTAAATTTGATGTTCTTTTGTTATCTCTATACCGCTTACCTTATTCTGCGTTTATTTGTTTTTGTCTTCCTGTTCCATTTTTGTACCAGAAGAATCACTAGAAGAATCAGCAGTGGCCATAGACAGAGCAGCAACCACAATCTCATTCTTTTTATTTTTATTTTCTCAGTATCGCCTACTCTTTTCTCTGTTTTTTTTTTTTTTTGTTTGTTTGTTTGTTTGTTTTGTTTTCTTTCTTCTTCTCTTTTTTTTTTCATCGGAATCAAAAGGGCCACTGATGGACACTGCAGCGACCTCATTCTTTTCTTTTCTCTGCATCGCTTAGTCTTTTCTCTAGTTGTTTTGTTTTCTTTCTTCTTCTCTTTTTTTTCTCATCGAAATCAGAAGAGCCACTGATGGGCAGACCAGCGACCTCATTCGTTTTCTTTTCTCTGTATCGCTTACATTTTTCTCTGTTTTTTCGATTTCTTTCTTCTTCTACTTTTCCATCGTCAGATGAGTCATTTATCTGCCTTTTTCTTTTTCGTTCTTCGTGAAAATCTGCCTTATTTTTTTCCATCATTGAGTGAAACCTAAAACCAAAAGTATAGATTATTTAAAAGCTGTACTTTTCGAAGTTTTTTCATTTTACTATAATAACGTTTTAGATTTAGTGCTCAATATTTGGGTATTCAAAATTTAAAAGCAGAGAGAAGGCGCGCATGCGCTGCATTCCTGCACCGTAACAGTTGGTACAGATCTCATGACCAACATAAGAAGAAAAAGAGACAGCTGACGTGTACATATATACTATATAGTGACACACATTTTTATCTACGAGTTAACATTTTTTTTTTCATTTGTAATTAAAAGTAATGGGTAAAAGTAATTATTTATTTAAATAATTGTTTACTTACGTGATGATGTGCAGCAGTTCCATTATTTTATCAGCAATGACAGATTTACAAATTCAAACTCAAAAGCACTGCAGTACAATATTTCTTATTTAAACATTATACAGTAAGTAATTATTAACACTTCACATTAGTAAGTTAATTGTATGATACATTATTTGTAGCTAGCTAAATCAAAGAAGAAAAAATATTTTAATGAATTTCAAAAAATTGTCACAATTATAATATCTATGTTGAATTAACAGAAACGTACGTTGAATTGTATACTGAACTGCTATGCGATTCTCGCAAACGAAAGTGTGTTAGATTGTTCGTCGTCGGTAAGGTAGAAATACATTGCATGGGTGCATTAGATAGCATACGATAAGGCGCGGAATTAAAAAAATTTTTGATTATAACAGGAAAAAATTTTGTTTTTTCCGATTTGAAAAGTTCCGACATGAATATATATGTATGTTGTACGCAATATATGTTTATATTATATCTAGTTATATTATCAATGTATTTCAACCCAAACTCAACTCTCGTGTAAACGGGGCCAATATATGTAGATACTTATATACAGAGGTATCGGTTACGGTAACAGTGTCGCGAGTTCAATGGTTTTTTCCCATCTCAAAAAATATCAACATGCATGTGCATCTATGCACGTACATACACAATATATGTACATACAGAGCTGTCGGTTACGGTAACAGTGTCGTGAGTTAAATGGTTTTTTCCCATATCAAAAATGCCCAAAGCGCCTAAAGAAGTTTTCACTTCAAAAAGTTTATTTATTTATTTCAACAGTAAGCCCAACTTTTTAGCGTTCATTAAAAAAAAAAAAAAAAAAAAAAAAAAAAAAAGAAAAAGAAAAACACGCGTGAGTAAGTCTATGGCGAAATATATCCGCATGAAATATATTGGCAATGCTATTTTGAGTTACCTAGTAAAAGCCACTACACTATTTTAAATGAAAGTATCCGAAACAGATTGATTCGTTTTCTGATCGAAAGGTTCTATTTTATAAAGTGATTCGTTTCATATCTGAAACGAAGCTATCCTTTTTGGTAATGAGATATTTCCAAATTCCTCTTTCATTACCAAAAAAGTTCTCGTAGAAGATGTGAAAATAGTTGCGTTGTAAATTAAAATTTTTAGTTCTTAAAATGAATCGATTCGTTTTAGAAAATGCAACTAGTTACCTTTTCCGAAACGGAACGTTTCAGAAAGTTTTTTTTACAGTGTAGCAAACGACATTTGATGATATCATTAAAGAATTTAAAAAATAAATAATACATATATTTGAAAATCCGTATGACATACTTAAGTCATTATTATTATTATTATTATTATTGCTTATTTAACGTTGCACTAGAGTTACCTAGCGTGTTATTAGCGACGGTCTGGGACTCACCCCCTGGTAGTGGTCCGGACAATTGCTATCACTTTGTTGATCGTCCGCTGACTTCTTTTGAAAGCAAAGCTTTAAAATATAATAATAATAAAAAAAAAAGTCATTATACAAAATACATTTTTTTTAATTGATTTATTAGCACATTAAGTAGAAATTGAGTAAATCAAACTGTTATTATTATTTTTTTTAATATGGAATAATTTATAATTCATAAATAATTTGGAAAAGAAAAAGTCATTCAACCATATTAGTAGAAAATATTTTTAAATTAATTCAAAATTCATCCCATTAACAAAATACACCAATAAAACTTTGAATGACTATTTTATACTTAAAAATACTAAGTTAAAACTGTTTCATCTAGCAGTATTAATTTCTAATATATCTACTCGACAATATATATTTAAAGAGATTTTAGTTTAGAAAAAGGAAAAATCTGCTACAGATTCCAACCACAAATCATTTTGCATAATTGTGCTTCGAAAGCTGCCAGTGACAGGTTTAATTGTTGTTCGTATAATATTTTCTTAATTATTGAGATTTGCATATTCTACCACCTTATATTTATCCATTTGAATAATTTCAAACGTCATTTAGTTCGTAACGATAATTGCTCTATGAGCATCATCCGGATTATTCTGTCTCCGTAAAAATAAGACGACTCATAAATTTTCTTTATAATTAAAAAGATCTCGAAAAAAAGAACTTCTAAATTATTTTAAAAATTGTCATTATTAATGTAACGAGTAACGTTAAATAATATATCAAAATGGAAAAAATAAAGCTAAGAAAATTTAAAAAGCATGTAATTAACAATGTTGTATTTCTTTTAATAAAACTGTGCAAGTATTTTTAACACGTTTATAAGGTTAAAAATATAGTTTATTCTTAAAATAAAATATTTAAAAATAATAATAATTAAAGACTTTTTCTATTAGCTTGATTCGCACTAAAAAGTATGAAAAGTTTAAAATGAAGTGTTTCCACCTAAATTTTATACTTTAGTTAATAAAAAAAAAATCTAATTGTCGTGTCGAAAAACAGTTTTAAACCCTGGATTCAGAAAAATCGCCCCTTTCATTTGGTACCGAATTTGTAATGATGGGACTAATATTTCTAATTTATTTTCCCCTTTTTCCGTTTTTAACCCGGATTCGGCAGAAGGTTTATGACAGAGAATGTAATCTAAAGAAAAGTCTATAATAAAAAGAAAGCGCATATAATGTCACAAAATAAATTGCTGGATATTTAATACTTTTTTTAGCATGAAACTTGTTGTTGACAATTCAGTTATCAGTAATATAGTATAATTAACCTTTTGAAAGTTTTACTTGCTAAGTTTTAATGAATATAATAAAAATATAATCTAGTGTGTCACTCACACAACTTGCTCTTACCTTGCATTTCGATACAACAAAGATGATTGTAGATCAATAACGTAAGATAAATTCAATCTATTTTTTAAATAATCTAAATAGATTTAAGAACAGTTTTATTTGACATATAATTCTGTGTGAAGGGGCTACAACACTCCTCAGGGAGGACAAACAATTTTTATTTGGTACATAATTCTGTTGAGGAGGGTTCCTGCCACCTTTCAATAATAGCGCTTACATTTTATTTTTTTTTTTTTTTAGGGCTGTTATTAATTTGTTTTCAGACTTACGAATTATGATCAATTTTTCCATACAGCAACCTAATATAAACTTAAAAATATCAAATTTGAATTTCCGGCAATTATTTCATTTTAAGTTATGTTGATAACAGATATACATACAGATCAACCGCTAAAAATCAGTGTTCCGTATTCCAGGCACCTCAAAACGTGATAGCATACACGAACCCGATTTAAAAATAGAACATAAAAAAAAAAAAATACAGTATGGGGTATGAAAAATTAATTTTCTTTTAGAACGTCGTTACGTCAACATAGGAAAATGCAGCACTTCCAATTATTACATTTAATAGAAAAGAACGTTTAGCTTCATTTTAGGTGGCCCTGTATAATTGTCTATAAACTATATGCACATCACATCATGTAGTTAAATTCAGTTTTATACGAAAACCAACTAATATATATATATATATATATATATATATATATATATATATAAACACACTTCCAGAAATTTTCATGTGTAGCTCCAGTACTTTATGCAGTCATGTAAACGAATGATGGATGATTTCTTTACCACAATCTACACAAAATATGCTTTTAAGCAATTAAAAAAGAATTATCATCCAATTTTGCTTCGGGCTGCCTATTGATGTTAAATTGTACTTACCAGAAATTTCTCCCATATATGTTATGTATTTGAATTTTTTTTTGGATGTCCCTGTACATGAGCCATTTCATTGATCTCAAGGAAAAGTGTAGTGTAGCATCACTATATTATACAGATTTAGAATTCAGAGGTTTGATTTCCAGCTATTATTTGTTCTTCAGACTTGCTGATAGTACACACAGAGACAGACTGACAGACTGAAAGACGCACAGACACACACACATACTCATCGCTAAAACATTATTTTCGGATTCAGGGGACCTCAAATAGTGCAAATGCAGCAAAGATTTAATTTTGAAAATGTCTCCCAAAAAGAATATTCTCTCTGTACCATATATGTGGGTAAGAGATAAAAATGATATTCTTAAAGATTTTATCGTATTCATGCATTAACCCTTTAACGTTCACTACTTAATTTATTTTAAAAATTACTAAACTAATTTTTTAAATGGCTTTTAGACACACAGCTGATTACAAATATTTAAAAAATAAAAAAAATAGCATTGTTTCCTTTCGAGAAATTTTCGGTTTGAAACATCTGTAAGTAAATCTTATTAAATTCAAATAATATTTAATTTATTAAATAAATCACTTTAAAAGTAAACATTATCGACAACAAAAACTCGTAAAAGTTGCATAGATCCCAACATTTCAATTTATTCCGGAGTATTTTAACCCTTTGCGGCGAAAGGTAATTCGTATCATTTAAATTACACTGCCACCGGAATTTACAAACATAATTAAAATACAAGAAATTTTAAATTTTCACGTTAAAAAAAGGGCTTTTTCTGCTATGTTATAAATGTAATGTTTTGCTAAAAAATTTCCGGGATGAGTTTTTGCACTTGAGAATTAAAATTAGGTGTTCCACCAGTGGGAACACTGCGACTGAAAGGGTTAAGAGTCTCTAGTAGGGATCAATTTAAAAAAAAAAAAAAATACAATTTAAAAACTTCTTTTTCAGATTGAAAATCATACCCTTAAGTTTGCTTAAAAAAATAAAATACTTTTTTATTTTTTTATTATTCCTACCTAAGAAAAAAAGTGGCATGTTCAAAGAATGGAATTAAAAAAAAAACAGAACTCAAAAAACTTTATTTTTGAGCGAGATATTCGGAAAATACAAAGCAACAAAATCCCACTGGATTACATGGGAAAGGACAAAGGAAGGTATCTGACTACTGGGGACTCTGATATTCGATGGTGACAATGTGACGCCACAGCACATTTAGGAAAAATGCTGTAGTCTTGGTGTATAGGGCTGTGAAATGCATTTGCGGTATATTTTTTCTGTATCTTTATCTTTATCTTTTTTTAAATTTTTATTTTATTTATGTCAGTTTCTTAATAAAATTACGTTTATATACGAAGCTGATTTCCATGTATGTATAGATCAGATAAAGTTAAAAAGTCTATGCACAGTTCAGCGAGATAATATAAAAAAAACCTAAATATTAATTATTTGCTAAACTATTGCTGAATAGTTTTGTATGCATCTCCCTTACTATCTTGTTGCCAAACTGTAATTTAAAAACAACAGCTAGAGGAAAAAAAATTAAGAAAGCTATTTTGCGCGATCTCTTCTTACTGGGCAGTTATCATTGAGCACATGGGTAGAAGAGATAATTATAACTGCGCTTAATTATAAATGCAAATTAATTGTTAAAAATAACAATCGCATTTGAGTGGCACTGTTTTAAGGTTTTTAAAAACAAATATTTTTGTATTAGGTATGGATATTTCAATTTAAGAATTTAAAAAGCAGAAAATTAAAAGAAATTTGAAAAAGAATATATATATAATTATATACATATATATATATAAGGAAAGAATTTTATAGAATCAAAAATAAACAAGAATAGTTAAGATTACAAAATAAAATTTAGTTACTAGATAACAGGTTTACATAAAATTAATACATTTCCTATTCGTGTTGAATGTTTTTTGTTTGTTGACATAAACTGTCGTAGTCTACGATCATTGCACTTATTGTTGTAAATCGTGCAGCTTTCATGCCACCACCTGAAACAAGTAACATGTTTAAACTAATCCAGTCACTCCTCGGAGGTGTTTCATGGTATAGCTCTAGACGTTCATGGTAATAATCTTCATTGTCTTGTCATTATCAATGAACAGCGCAATTTCTCCTAGTGCAGAATTTCGTGAAATCAATGCGCAATATCTCCTAAGAAACAAAAGCATAGTAGAGATTGTGCAGCTTTTTATTCAATAATTATCCAGTTTTAGAAAGAACCGTTGGTTCTCGTATTGTAGGTCTACGTTAGTAGCTTATGAAAAATTGTTTATGAAAATTTAGTTTTTTTTTTTTTTTTTTTTTTTTTTTAAACGAGACAAAATAACCGCGTTTTATCTTAGACACTTGAAACAATTAACATGCACATTCAATTGAGCACTCCATTATTGACGTTGTACAACTATATGGAGAGTCTGTACGTTCACTCGACTCCTTCCCACCGATATGCTATGTGCGCAATCTCTCCTACCGCGCAATCTTGCCTAGCTTTATCTTATAACTTATAACTCTGGCAGCAATTAATTCTGTAAATTACTTGCATTATACAACACAGATACAATTTATTTTTACGTCTTAGATTATGCCTTTCTTTCTTGTGTTCCAGATTCTTTATCTAACATTAAATTTCACTAAATATTTTAAATGTCTAACCATGTTTCAGAACGTAGAAATTTTAGATACTTGCGTAAATAAACCATATGTTACGTACAAGTATCATTGCAAACAATGCTTAGCTTTAAACTAAGTTTTTTTTTTTTTTTTTTTTTTTTTTTTTTCCCTCTAGTTACAAATATAAAAACAAAATACAAACTTTCGCATTGAAGAAAATTTGCTTTAAACCTTATGTAGCATTTGTACGAAATTAATTGCTGAGTATAATATAAGTATAATATAATGTAAGTTATAATATGAATTATTTCAACAACAATTGATGTATCTGTCTACCAGTATATAAATAATACATATATATATTTACTAATGACAAATTAACAAACTGTAAATATAAATATGTAAACTAATATTGTAACAAAATATCGCAATATTTCATTAAAAGCGTAAGTATTTACAATAGAGAAAAAAAATTCTCATTTGCATCAAATTATAATTTGTTTAGGGTAGTTCAGTTATTAATTTGATTTAACTTATATCCATATTTCATAATAAATTTACCTTGATAGAGAAAAATAGAAATATAACTAGCATTTCTAGCATTTCTAGCATAACTAGATTTCAGTAATTAAATACAGAATCGTCTGATTAAAGTTAATTAATAACTTACATCTTCGGAACTTCATATTTTGTAATCTTACTTAATTTACAAATTCTGCATATTTAATAATAAGACATGTAAATCCTTTATGCATATTGCCTATTAATTATCATTCACTGGTGATGTATTAAATATATGTATAAAAGGGTTTAACGGAACATAGTTTGTATACATTGCCATCACATGACTTCCCATATAATTAATCTTAATAACAATTATTATAACTCACGCGTTCTTATTTGAATTCAAGATATGTCAAGATATACAAAATATTAATCATATAATTGTTACGACGTGTATAACTGCTGTATTATTTTGTAGCGATTCGGTGTTACACATTTTCATTTAATGACATGTTATTGCAAATATATAGAGTAGTAAAAAAAAATATGGTAACTCCAATCAAATATCCAAATGTTTAGTAAATAATGGTTGCTTAAATAAATTTAAATAGGAGACGCCTTAAGATAAAAAAAATGGTGGGAAAATAATAAAAGGGTGTTTAAATATTTTCCCCAAGTTGTACGTCATTTAATGGTTCATAATGGTGCATAATCTAATTTATTTTCCTTTTGAGCGTCCGTGAAAACAAATAAAAATGCTGCACTCGCAATATATATATATATATATATATATATATATATAATGTTTTAAATTATTTAAGATTACTAAAGCGAGCTTTAAATAGTTTGATCTCATAGACCGCAATTTATAAAAATTCCATTTAGTATACCGGTAAAAATAAATAAATATACATAAAATAACTCTATAAAACCTGCACTCACGTAAATCTGTACAGTTCTGCTGTAATAATCTGTAACATGCTTACCAATTTATATCTTAATCGAATATTGTGTTTAGACGCCATCGCAATTTGAGTCCATTGGTCGTATTGATAAACAATCTTTCTTTGGATCCTTGTAAAAAAATATAAGTCCTACTCTCCCACAATCATCCAAATCTATATAAATCCTCTGACTGCACTGTAAAAAATAGGTTATTAAAAATAAGTGTGCATTGTCTCAAAATAGCTCCGAAACAATATATACTTAAATTTGAAAACCTATGTACTCATTATTTAGTACAATGACATGTCAAACATGGGGATATTGGGATTCTTATTGGTCAACCCCATTTTTGAGCAAGTCAATATACTCAAAAATGCGTACATGGGATTTCAAATTTAAGTATATATTGTTTCGGAGCTATTTTGAGATAATATATACTTAATTTTAAGAACCTATTTTTTACAGTGTGTAGCTGCAACAAACCTACAAACTTTCATTTCAGTAGAAATAGCATTTAGACGCCATTTCCCTTTAAATAATTGTAGTTTGTAGACCATATTGATAGGAAATATTTCTCTGTGCCTTGTAAAAAAAAAAAAAAAAAAAGTGCTAGATTTACCAAAATCAATAGGTTCGTGCTATGGTGACCTATAACAAACCTCTTCTTGCGTCCCTGTGAAAAAATAAAAATACCAAGCTCTCAATATCAAATAAGTATTAGATTTTTTTTAAATGTTTTAAACTATTTAACATTACTAAAGCGGTCTTTCAATAGTTTGAGCTCATAGTCCACAATTTATAAAAATTCTACTTAGTATACCGTTTAAAAAAATCTATACAAACCATATGACCGTATCCTGTAATAAAGCTACAAACTTTTAGTTTGATAGAATAGTAAAGCCAACTTTCAGTTCCATCGATTAAAGCGTTTAGTTGTTATCATGTTCACTTACTCCCACACACACACTCATACCCTATTGTAAATATAACAAAAATGAACTCAGGAAACCTCGAAACGTATAAATACACTAAAATCTGAAACGTGAAATTTTCATAATTACAGTACTTTTATTACATAATGTATGCTCGAAAAGTAATAAATCTAATTTTCTTCTTAAATAAATATGAAACCAACATAACAAGTCACATTTAGCAAAAATTTAAATAATAATAATAATAATAATAATAATAATAATAATAATAATAATTATTATTATTATTATTATTATATATTTTTATCCAAATACAGGAAAATGCTGCACTGCCCTCAATAAAAATTTATTTTTTCAATGAAATATATTTCAAAGGTGCTGTTTCTTCAACAGTTTAACAAAAATGATGGTGGTTTAAAATGAAATGGTGGGTTAAAAACAACGTCACGTGTGTTTAATGTTTCCTCTGAAGATGTACTTACTTCTACTTTCACACAAAAATATTCAACTTCTCAAAAATTATAAAAGTTTTTATTAACCGTATGTATCGGATCAACTGCATAGTTCATGCCGATTTTTATTTAGGTGGCATAAGTACTGGTCTGAATATATCAGAATGACAAATGACATCAGTATATATACTTAAATTCAGTACTTCAGGCATATTTAAAAACAAATTTGGTTACGATACGTTCATTGTTTTCAGTTTTGTATGCCTTTGAATATGGAAAAAAAGTGCATTATAGGCATTTGATGTTTTTCTTTTACAGGAAATGCAAAAATGCCACACAATCGTCAAATAAAATATGCGCTATATAGCGAAGATGCTGTAGCTGAAAAAACTGTGCGGAAATGTTTTGCCAGGTTTAAAGCTGATAATTTCAACCTTCAAGATCATTAACGCCCGGATAGGTCCTCCACCACAGATAAAAAATCAGCTTAAAACACTGATCGAAAATAACCCACAACTATACAACACGTGAATTAGCAGATATGTTACAAATATCAATTCACTATCTACGAGCATTTAAATGTGTTGCGCGTCAATTTTTCTTCAAAATCGGCACGAGCTTTCCGGACAACCAAATATTTATTATTTTTTTAGATATATTTTATCTAAACACTTGTAATGTTATAAACAGTATTTGATATTATTTGTTTTACTGCACAACGATGTAATAATCCAATTACTACGGATTGCTTTATCAGAGAAATGTCTCATAAACTAAAAGTAACTTACTGTGTCAGTAAGAGTTATTTAAAAAAAATACGATCACAGCGACACCTGTTGAGCGATTGTTCCCCAAATCTAATCAACACCAGTTTATGCCAAGGACCAACTAAATGCGAAGTTTGGTTAAATTTCGTTTTAAAAAAATACCATTTATTTTCGTTAAAAGCAAAAAAAATCGATAACTTTGTTTTAAATTATCACATATTTATAGTTCAACCATTCGTTTTAAAGGTATTGACGAGACCTTTCGAAAGATACCCAACTTGAAAATTTACTCCCCTCGAGGGGGTACTTCCCCCCCAGGGGGGGTGGCGAGGCTCCTACACATACAAAAAAAATTCCCAGTTGACTATCTCTATTATAATAATTCTTGTAAATTTCATAATGATTACTAAAAGATAATTATCTTTATGCACATTTATACAAAATTTTGTCCTATATCACCATGTTAAAAATTTAGAAAAAGCGGGATGGCAACGCAATCTGTAAGACAATTTTTACCAAAAGTTGATAGGCACAAATTTATGTCAAGGTGCAACTACATACCAAGTTGTATGAAATTCTGTGCAGTAGTTCCTGAGATACAGTTGCCACAAATTTTTGTCACACACACACACACAGACTGACCGACAGACAGACATTTTCTAAAACTGGTCAAATCGTGTTCTACATCTCTCAAAACGTGTAAATCCATCAAAAACTCGAGATCGAAAATTTTTACGAATCCAATACTTTCTTCTATTGAATATAGAAGAAAGTAATAATGCCTTATAGCTTTCATTAAAATATTATTATTACTTTCCGAACACTATATAGTGAGGAAAGTATTGTAATCATGTCAAAAATCCGAATTCGAGATTTTGATGTTTCTATACGTTTTGAGGTCCCCTGAGTCCGTTTTCACTATTTTTACGATGATGTATGTATGTGTGTGTGTATGTGTGTATGTGTGTATGTCTGTGGGTGAACACGCTAGCGTCTAAACGCTTCGTTCGATTAACCTGAAAGTTGGTACGCATATTATAAGTCACCATAGTACGAACCCTATAGATTTTGGTGAATCTAGCACTTATAGTTTTTTTACAGGGACACAAAGAAAAATTCTTTATCATTATGGCCTATGGGAGCAAAATCTTAAAAGTGCGATAGCATCTAAACGCCTTATTCAATTGAGCAAAAATTTTATACACATATATTAGATCACAAATACTCAATCTGTATAGATTTTGGAGAATCTAGCACTTATAGTTTTTTTACAGGGACACAAAGAAAAATTCTTTATCATTATGCCTATGGGGCCAAATTTTTAAAAATGTGATAGTGTCTAAACGCCTTATTAATCCGAGCAAAAAAATTTACACATGTTATAGATCACAGTTGAACTAACTGTATAGATTTTGGTGAATCTAGCACTTACAGTTTTTTTACAGGGACACAAAGAAAAATTTTTTATCATTATGGCCTATGGGACTAAATTTTTAAAAGTACGATAGCATCTAAACGCCTTATTGAATTCAGCTGAAAATTTATATGAGTATTATAAATCACTGTTGCACTAACTATAAGCATTTTGGTGAATCTAACATTTATAGGTTTTTACAGGGACACAACGAAAATTTCTTTGTCATTATGATCTATGGGCTCAAAGTTCAGTAGCGTTAAATAAAACAACGTGTAATAGATGGAGAAAAATACTCAAACACTCTATTATGGTTTTCTCTCTTTTGTTTGTTTAACAACTACTCTTTCTTTACTTTATCTACAAAACTGTTAATTACTCAATGTTCGGAAAGTCGAGTGGAGTCGCTCCAGATTATTTTTTCTTTTCAAATAGTCTCAGTTTTTTACAAATAAATTACCTTTTTCAGCTTGTCATTTTCTGGGAAAAAGAAGCAAAATGCATACATACAAACAGTTTTTAATATCAAAGATGAATTTAAAATTGTTATATTATACTTATGACGTTATTATTTATAATAATAACTAGTTATATTTATAATTATTGTATATAATTCTTTACATATTCATTGTTAATCAAACAATAATTTACATATTACAAAATATATTCTTTAAATCACAAATTATTTTATTTAATAACCTTTCTGCAAACACTGTATACAAATGTAAGTTTGTTCAATTTTTAGACGTCATGTACAGAAATTAGTCATTAATATACGTAACTCATAATTTACGCAATCACAGGGTTGCTGGTTAGAACTGGGACATTTTACATCACTCAAACTCGAGTTGATTCTGACAGAAAATTTCTTTATTCTAGATCACTTTCATAAAGAAATGTAAACCAACTGTATGTTACTCACTTTTATTAATCCTGCAATTTTTATTAAGAAAACTCTTTACATTTTATAAGATTATATGTGACAAAAGACACACTAGATTGTACTGATAATTATACTGATTTTATCTATATATACACTATCTATCCATATAAAAAAAAAACCTGAGTTTCATTAGATAAAAATTCCAATAATAAAATAGAACAAATTTCATGATAACAATACATCCTCATATAAATAATCTCTAACAGAAAATTAAGTTGAAACGCGTGTCGTTTGATAACTAACATTAAAACACGTTTGTCTAAAATTAAACTTTATTTAAATCATTAAAAACATCCAAATCTTTTCGCTTTGAAATATCAAAGCATCATCAGGGATTTAATTACACGTTTCAAAAAGCATTTTTATATATTTTAAAAGACTTAACTCTTCACCATGTAATGCAAAATACATAAAACTGTTCTTTAAATCGTGTAATTAAATTCCTGATGATGTTTTGATATTTCAAAGCGAAAAGCTTGGGATGAAATTACATTAAAAACATCCAAAGTTTTTGAAATATCAAAGCATTATCAGGGATTTAATTACACGTTTCAAAAAGCATTTTTATACATTTTAAAGGACTTAACTGTTGACAATGTAAAGCAAAATATATAAAACTGCTCTTTGAAACGTGTAATTAAATCCTTGATGATGCTTTGATATTTCAAAGCGAAAAGCTTTGGATGCTTTTAATGTCTTATATAAAGTATGATTTTAGACAAACGTGTTTTTAAAGTGTTTTTAATTTAGTAATACATCCTCAATATATTCCTTATATTCCATTAACCAGTTACATTAAAATAATTACAAGATAAAAAGATCATTTTATATACCATGTTTTTAAATTTTCTTTTGAATCATATAAACGCTACCGAAGGAAGCGGGAACCCAGAGCAATTGGATAAAAGTTTTAAAAAAATTCATTGCTCTCGTGTTTTGAGCTATTATAAAAGTTTCAAATATCTAGCTAGTCGGGAAGTTAGTGAAAGATCGATTGCAAGTTTTGTACTGGTAACGATGCTGAAGGCTGCAGGAGCCCGAAATATTTGGTTAAAAATATTTTAAAAATGCATTTTCACCGTATTCTGAACTATTCTGAAAGTTTCAAATGTCTAGCTAGTCGGGAAGTTAGTTAAATAAATTTTCTGTTGAATCATATAAACGCTGCTGAAGGCAGTAGGGACTTGAAACAGTTGACTAAAAGTATAAAAAAATTGTATTGTCACTGTATTATGAGCTATCCTGAAAGTTTCAAATGTCTAGCTAGTCGAGAAGTTAGTGAAAAATCGATTACAAGCTTTGTACTGGTAACGCTGCCGAAGGCAGCAGGAACCCGGAGCAGTTGGTTAAAAATATTTCAAAAATGCATTTTCACCTTCTGAACTATTCTGAAAGTTTCCAATGTCTAGCTAGTCGGGAAGTTAGTTAAATAAATCTTCTGTTGAATCATATAAACGCTGCCGAAGGCAGTGGGGACCTGAAGCAGTTGACTAAAAGTATTAAAAAAATGTATTGTCACCGTGTTTTGAGCTGTCCTGAAAGTTTCAAATGTCTAGCTAGTCGGAAAGTTAGTGAAAAATCGATTGCAAGTTTTGTACTGATAACGCTGCCGAAGGCAGCGGGAACCCGAAACAGTTGACTAAAGGTATTAAAAAAATTTATTTTAACCGTGTTCTGAACTATTCTGAAAGTTTCAAATGTCTAGCTAGTTGGGAAGTTAGTTAAATAAATTTTCTGTCGAATCATATAAGCGCTGTCGAAGGCAGCGGGACATGCAATATTTGACTAAAATTATTAGAAAAATGTATTGTCACCGTGTTGTGAGCTGTCCTAAAAATTTCAAATATCTAGCTAGTCGTGAAGTTAGTTAAAAATCGATTGCAAAATTTGTCCCTGACAAACACACAAACACACAAACACACAAGAATCGAAGTTAATAAAAACATGGTAAAAATGAATATTGCGAAAATTTTAAAAAACATTAGCTCATTCTTTGGTATGGAAAACTCTGTATTACAATCATTTATTAAAATATTTGCTTCAAATTTAGATGTTATGTTCTATACAGATTCGATTTTATAATTTTGACCACTCGAAGCTTTGAAATAACTATTTCGCTCAGTCAGGCGGTGGATACTCCTTGCAAATACAAATCGTAACATCAAGTACGGAAAAGAATGGAATTTTTGCATTCTAATGCAGAGATTTCAGGTAGATATTACCAAGTATTGATTATTTTGCTATCTAATAAAATGTATATTTCGAAGTACAAGCTGCACTGTGAAAGCTGCACTTTTTTACACCCTTGGCATAAAAGAACTTTGATAATTTTATAAAAGAAATGTAAATTAGATGTCTTGCAGCAACCAATGCAAATTGAACTATTCACACGAAAGAATTTTGACCCGGACTGTCTTACACAAAACTTCTCCACAAATAGCACCTACATTTAAGACGATATAAAGTTTCTTTAACAAGAACACAAAATAATATCGAATGAATTTAACTTATATTACTCAGGTTTTTTAAAACAATGTAACTTGTCAATTACAAAAAAAAAAAAAAAAAAAAAAAAAAAAAGAAACCTACTGTAGACATAACGTAAACGATTGGGTATTTAAAAATATTATATATCTAATGGATGGATTGCTGTTTCGCTATATAATTTTGAACTTCGCATGCTCAAGTATTAAAAAATCATTTGTATACTTTATTATGCAAAAAATATTGAGTTACTCTTTAAAAATATCCTATGCACATTCTGAAAATTCAGAATAATATATTCGATAAAAAATAGTTGAATTTCAGTTATTCACAAACGAAAACATATCTGTAATGGATTCTATGGACATTTTTAATTTGAATAAATTCCAACTATATTGCCGTTAATTTAAAATACAAATATGGATAAAACCAATATTTTTTTTTTTTTTTTTTTTTTGTTAAAAATGGGAATTTCAAATCGTTTTATTGATTTTTTTTTCTTTTACTTTTTAAAATATTTGCATTTTTTTTTTTTTTTTTTTTTTTTTTTTTTTACCTTGTTTACCATTAGATTCATTTATTAATTTTATCGCAGTCAACGCCTTTTTAGAAAACAATATAGTGAACCTTAAAACAGTCTTCTTAAAGAAGATAAATCGTATATTGATGAATACATCCATCCTTTGAAAAGTGTCAGAAATCTATAAATAAAATGTTTTTGTAAAACAATGAAAATGCTCACATATTTCAAAAATTAGTTTATAGTTAGAAGTTTATTTTTTTAATTCAGACATTAGTTAAAAATATCACTTAAAATAATTTAAAGAGATTAAAATAATAATAATAATAATAATAAGCTGGTGTGTCATTCATACGACTTTCTCTTACCCTGAAATTTAATGCTATAAATACAGGTTGCAGATTAAGAGGTAAGATAACGAGTACTGTTACGTAAATCTGTGTTAAACAATTAAAATTAGGCTTCGGAAGAGTTTTATATGATAATTAGTTCTGTGTGAGGGGGGCTACCGCCTCCCTCAACCCCCCGTTTCATTAATGTACCTACATTTATACAGAATTTAATTCGGCTATTAAAAAATAATTCTGTTTTTAAAAAATAATTTATTAAAATTATTATTTAAAATAATTATCTTTTATGATAATGCAGACGATTTCCATATCAGAGAAGTAGTATAAAACTAAATATCCAAAAAAGTCCATTTTATTCTCAATATATATATTTAAAAAAAAAAAAAAAAAGGTTTTTTTTTTCCAAGGTTTTTTTTTTTTTTTTTTTTTTTTTTTTTTTTTGTTAAAAGTAAAAAAAATCGATAACTGTGTTTTAAATTATCGCAGATGGATGGTTCAACCATTCGTTTTAAAGTTATTGGCGAGCTCTTTTGAAACATACCCATCATGACAATTTACTCTCCTCGAGGAGGGACTTCCCCCTAGGGGGGAGGCGAGGCTCCTATATACACAATTTTTCTTTCCCAGTTAACTTTCTCTATTACAAAAAATATATATTCGTTTCATTTGGTTTAGTGCAGTCTATAGACGTTAAACTCTACTTACCTGCAATTTTCCCCATAGACGTAATGTATTAGAATTCTCTTGATTGTCCTGTACACGAACCATTTGCTTGATCTTAACAAAAAGCTTACTGTAGCATCTCTGTATGATACACATTTAGAATACCAAGTTTGAACTTTCTGCCATAATTTTTTCTTGAGATATACTGATAACAGACAGACACACAGATACACAGACATACACACAGACCATTTGATAAAAACATGATTTTCGTATTTAGGGCACCTCAGAACATGTAAATATAACAAAAACTCGCGTTCGAAAATTTGACACAAAAACAATACTTTCTCTACCTTATGGATAAGAGAAAGTAAAAGAAAAAAAAAGAAAAGGCTATTGCATACAGTTACACATTTCCCGTCGACATCTTTTGCTGAGTTTTAATGTGTCAGGTCTTTCGTTGTATAAAGTTGCATCGTTTAATCGACCGTTTCAAAAATCGTTACAATTATTAATTTGGACAAAACCTAACTAATGTCGTATTTTATAGATGGTCGAATAACTGGTTGAAAAGATATCTGATAAAAGCCCCATGTTAACTTTAAAATTAGGAAAAGAAAAAAAAGTAGCTAGTAGCTAAAAAATAATAATGAGTAAATATATAGATAAAATAATAAATAAAATACCCTTCATTTTTTTTTCTTTTCGATATGAAAGAAAATATGTCTACTTGCCCGTAAATAATAAATATATTTATTTTTATTTTTAAATTAGGAGCTTGTAATAATTTGTATATATATATATATATATATATATATATATATATATATACATATATAGGGTGCGTAAATATTTCAGGGCATATTGACAATAAAACAAATTTATTCGTATTTCTTGCAAAATTTATTACATTTGCATGAACTTTTTACACAATGATAATTGACTCCTGTGACTATACAATTATTCAATAAAATCCCCATAAGCGGCAATAACTGACTCAATATGGTGTTGAAAACGACTGCATGCCCGAATCAGTTGCTATTTGTTCATATTCATCATTGTAGACAATATGGCATTTTTCAATAATGAAATAGTGTTATAGGAATGTTTATTGATCTCTCATTCAACTACGCCCCATACATATTAATCCAGGGAGTTAAGGTCTGGGGAGCTAGGTGGCCGTAAATTTGGTGAAAACTGACAGCCATCCAATCCTGAGTTGTCATGGCTTTGTGTGCTAGAGCAGAGTCTTGTTGGAAGATGTAAGGTCTATCTGCAAGTACACTGTTAATCCACGGTTTCACAACTTCTTCTAAAACCTTGATATAGGCGGCAGCATTTATCGACGCCATTCCTCAAATAAGTGTGGTGGCATAACGTGTCCTTCATTGCTCACAACCCCCAAAAGTACAGCAGTTGTGGGAAACTTCGTATGCATAACACGGGGAACCTCTGTAGGATCGGAGCATAGCCACCTGTCATTTCTTCAACTTATATTTTGATCTTAATCGATTTTTTTTTCTGTCAGAAAAAAATCCACAACATGTTTGGAACTTCGGGGTGCTTAAGTTTGTTCATAGACGTTTTGATCGAATATGCCTCTGATCTCGAGTTTATGCCGACATAAACTGTCCTCTGCGCATAACTTAAGATTTATAACGGAGGTCTTCGTGTACAACTAGATGGTTTAGGCCTTCTGATACGATAAGTTTCCTCGCAATGGCTTTCATGAACGTCGAAGGATTTTCGTCAATAATCTTCTGTACTTGTTGGACAAATTCTGGTGTTCTAATAATGTCCGAAAATAACTCATGTTTTTTGCATTTTACAACGCTTGCCACATCACCATATGGTGCTTCTAATTCTCGTCGGACGTACGAATGGTCGAGCGCAGTTGAGAAAGTTCGAGATTTCTAAATCGGTGTGTTTCGCGCATATAGCGACAATAACTGCATGTATCTTCATTTCTTGTGTTTCTTGATAATCCTTTATTTATGATCTGAACAGAAGAAGAAGGAAAATATTTAATCTCCAGAAATTACAACCGCATATATGAGTGTCCTCAGATACTCTAAGCACGCTGTACACACACACACACACACACATATATATATATATATATATATATATATATATATATATATATGAATTGAGTGATAAAAGAGTTATTGTATGTAATTATAAAAACATTTGCGTATTTAAAAATTGGTTGTTAAGTTTTCGATTGACAAATAGTAAAATAATTAAATTAAACAAAAGATTCCCATTTCTGAGAAAACAATTTGAACCGTTCAAAAATTTTATTACAAAAACACAATAACATCTTCGAATTTGCACTTTTCTTAAACGAGTTACAGCGTCATTATCACTAACCGAAATTTTTGTAGACAATCGGATTAAGGATCATTGAGTAAGCTATTTTTGACACGTTCTTACAATTAAATAAAGAAAAATAAAAAAGTAAATAAATTTGAACTTAATTAATTTAGTTTATTTGTTGATATAGAATTTTAATGTATATTTAAATTCAGAAAGCGGTAAAGAATTCATCGAATTGTTAAACATTATGGATCTTGATTTACAACTAATCCAAAACATTATACAACGAAAGGATTTACGAAAATAGAAAATTATTTCATGAAAATTGCAACAATTGCGTAAATGACAGTGTTATTATCCGTATGTTGAAGCTATTCATAATTTTGTAATGATTTATTTAATTTCATTTTGTATTGAATAAAAATAAATAAATTGAGTCGGAACATATTCATTTATACTTTTTCAATTTCCTAATGAATAAAAATTGTTACTGAAGAAAAAACATCTCTAATAATAGGAAAGAAAAACTACAGAACAATTGCCATTTTCCTTAAAAAAAAGATAGATCATGAGCTTCCTTTATTAGCCTAGCATATGTAAACATATACATGATAATTAAAACAAGCATAAGTCTGATACAAAAATATTAGATAATTAGTATATTATTTTCTGATAAACTTAAAAAAGGGAGAAAAGAAATTGAAAGTCTCTTTTTTTTTTTCACCATAATTCTGAACAATAGGATTTTTGTTTTTTAATTATATATTGTTTGAGGAAGCAAAGATAAAAAATTTGGAACTTCTGCAACAATCATTAGGCTTTATTTACGTATAAAAAATAATTATTATGAGGATATTGCATTAATTATGCTGATAACAAACACAAGAGAAATATTCATACTCTTAAAAGAAATAGAGGAAATTTTTTCTAGTTAACAATAGTTACTTTGCTAGATGTAGTGATGAAGATATTTTATTGCGATTTGGTAAAATAATAATAAAATATTTAAATATAAAAAGGTAATATGTACTTTTTATTTACTTCTTGGAAGTTTGACCGCAAAGGATATTTTCTGTTCTAAAAAGCTATGTTTTAACTATAGGGAACTATATTTTTTTATGTACTTTCATCCGAATTCGAACTCAGTGGAAAGTATTATTAGTTTATTTAGTTTGAATTTGATATAAAATAACTGCGTGACATTTAAAAAATGAATTTAGTTGTATATATGTTTCATAATTTTACATACCTCTTGAACTCATAGCGTGCAGGTGTGGCTTTTTCTGCATTGATACTTTAACCGCCAAATTTGCACATTTGTATTTATCATTAGTAATTCTTTCTCGATCACGAAACTTAAATAAGTACATTACGTTTTATGTATCTCCAAATTGAGAAAAATTTCCTTTATTGCTTTTAGGGAAGCATTTTTGTTTTGTTTTTCGTGTTATTTCATACTGAAATGCTATTTATCTCAGGGATGCAATGATGCGATCAAATTTTATCACATATTAAAATTAAAATCTTTTAAAATTTCTGATTTTACAAACTTTTATTTATTGTTCAAATTATCAGCAAAGATCTAGTGTAATTGTTGTATGACTGCAAGATACTTTGAATGATGAATTGTACGTCTCATATTCATTATTAGTACTAGTAACTTGCGAATCTCTGGACAGTATTTACCTACCTGACAAACCCAAGCCTACGGATTATTTATCGTCGAATAATCGCCAAATTACCGCATAAAACCCCACTACCTGACAAATTACCTAACCTGGATAACTTAATTTTGAAATGAATTTTGAATTCTAAGGATGATCGCAGCAAAAAGATTAGAAATTATACACCGGAATAGAAGGAACGAAGACGGTGTGGGATTTAGAGTGATCATCATAAATTAAATCCATCACCGGTGAATGGTTTCCTCGCATTAGTAACCCGATAAACTGCTAATGACCGCATCGAGTACTTGACGTTGCAGAATCGTTTAGCAAAACCAGACTCCGCCACACCATCTGTCCTTTGTGGAACAAAATGTTATATAACAAGACTAAGATAAATATAAGAAAAATTGCAAAATTATAAGACATAAACGTAAATTATAAACAGAAACAATCAAAAGGCAAAACTGAACATAACGATAAGAATGAAATAATAAATAATAAATAACTAAAAACAAATAGTAGTTATTTATTTTTTCAAGTATAGCATACATACGTACATTCTTCCCTAATGGGGAATAGAAGCTTTAATGGCTATTAAACATCTATCTATACTAATATATAAATTGGGAACTTTGTTTGTACGTTGAGGGTAATCTATGCATATAAAATAACTACTGAACCGATTTAAAACAAAATTTTTACTAATCAAAAGCTACACTATCTCAAAGTGCTATAGGCTGTAATTAATTTTGATAAATTATTTTTTTATATTTAAATTTCAATATTTTAATTAAAATCCCCATAAATTTATGAAAAAAAGAATGAAATATTTCTACTGAACATCGTGGCTTCGAAGTAAAGCATCGATCTCCGAATCCAGAATTTGTTAGTTGTTCCCCATAAAGGGAAATAGTTTAAAAATGGGTTTTTATTAAATTAATTTTTTTTTCATTTTTCTCATTATGCTAACTACGTTCAAGTTATCTATGCTGATGTATAAAGAGGAAACTTTATTTGTTTGTGGAGGCTAATCTTTGGAACTACTGAACTGATTTTTAAAATATTTTCCACTAATCAGAGGCTACACTGTCCCTGGGTGCTATAGGCTAGAACTTATATTGATAAACATAATTCTTATTCGAAATTTCAATATTTTAATTAAAATCCCCATAAAAGTCATGAAAAAAATATACAATTTTTAGTTTTTACTTATAATGTGATATAAAAAATAAATAGTGATTCAATTCTTTTGAAAATTTATTTAGATATAATAACCAGCGAAGCGGGCGTAGCCAGCTAGTCATTATTACTCTTTTATCACTAACTTCTTAAAGTGTTATTCTTCGGTAGCGAAAGATAAAGTCACAAATTCGTCAAATTATCACTGTATGTAAACTTGTTCTCAGAGAGTTTCTATGATTCAAACTTTAAAAAATTAAAAGCAATTTTAAAACACCTTTTTTTTTTTTTTTGTTTCCTTTACTCTAGACTTCGATAATGGTTTATTACTGAAATAGGCGTTTATTTTGTGCCAAATAGTAATATAGGTCTGATATTTTCATTTCTTAAAAATTTAAGTCTTATTCTCTGTTCTAGGTACTTTTTGATCACAAACTGCGCTCCGAATATTTTAAAAGCGTGTACTTTCGATGAAGTAAATAAATAAATTAAAAATAAATAAAAATAAATTTTTATAATTACTATAACAACACTCATTAATGTCTCGGGTTATCAAAAATATCTATTTTAATATTTATCAAATTACGCAAATTTATTTTTATTCAATCTAAATACTTGCCGTTGTAACTAGCTGTCTTGAATAATTTATGACTTTTAAATTGCGAACGAAAATGATACATCAGATTTTTGTTATGCATCATCTATATATTAATAGGCAAGCATAAAACTTGTTGTCCCTTTTTAACATATTAATTATGGGAGTAGAGGGTTGAAAATGGTATCATTCGAAAGGTGTGGTTAGCCGGAAGGTGCGAATACAAATATTATTTTCTTACGATGTCAAGAAGGTATTTAAAAATACATTTATTTTTTATGCATTTTCTCCCATTTTTCCCTTTTATACACGTATTCCTTCACATTAAAAAATACCTAAAAGTAGAAAGTTGTTAAATCTGGCAATTTCATAAAGCTCAAATGAAACCATAGACACAGTAATTTGTATAATGTAGCATCACTATACGCAAGCGAAGTGATGACGTCACTGTCTGTCCATGGAGCCATGAAAAAGATTTTCTATGTTGATTATCCATTGGATTTTTTGTAAAAAATTATTAAAAAATAACGGAAATTATCTGCCGATTTTAATTCCGATATTTGGGTATAGTTATATATAAGTTACTGTCTACATGTGTTTGATTGAGTTATTTTTTCTGTAAAATTGATAAAATTTTAATTTAAAATCACAAAACTCCAGAAAAAAAAATGGCAAACTTCCAGTTTCGAATGTAAACATAAACATTTCATTTCAAAGGGTGATATTTAAACAATAAATATTATACTAATATACTAAATAAAAGGAAAATGGATTTGTTACTAACTGCTGCATGTATAAGTAGACGATACGAAAAAAATTCCGATTTCCGTTTTTTGCTGAATTTACATGTTTTGAGTTTTCTTTACGTTTCAATTAACTGAAATTGGCTACTTATTTTTTAAAAAAGTGTCTTTATTGCTAGCTTTTGTGGGTAGAAGAAGCAAGTAGAAGATACATAAAAACTTTTGATTTCCGCTTTTCGATGAATTCACACGTTTTGAGATTTCCTTGCTTTTTAATTAAGTGAAATTGACTACTTATTTTTATTTTTTAAAAAGTGGATTTATTATTCTTTCCTCTGCATATATAAGTAGAAAATATAAGATTCAGAAAAGTTTTAGATTTTCGGTTTTCGATAAAGTTACACGTTTTGAAATTTCCCGAACTCAATTCGACCATTTTTGAAAAATATCTTTTTTTTTTTTTTTTTTTTTTTTTTTTGTTCAAACATTGTACTTTATGAACCAATTGAATTAATTTAACAGAATTTGATACTTGGTTGGGCCTTGGTTTGACATGGTACCTATTAGCTTCTGGGCTGTATCACACAACAAGGGGCGTTTTTACGTTGCGATTTTCTCTCATTTCAGGAAAGTCTAACATCTACAGAGAGAAATAGTTATTTTAAGTAAAACTCTGCTGATTCAGTTAGAGTGAATATCGGCAAACAATTGCCGCAGCTGTGCTGCAGTTGCATTCCGTTTAGGACAAGGCAATAACTTTGCTTTGCCTCGCTTTGCAAAAAAAAATGGTCGAGTTTCGAGCACTGGGCGATACTAGTTATTATAACTAGACATATGTCGGAGCTCCGTATCCTCCGATATCCACGAGAAAAAAAGATCCGGATTCGTATCAGCGAGAAAAAAATATCCGTAGGCGTATCCGGATCCGTTTTTTACCTTCAACGTATCTATCACGGATCTTTTGCAGAAATTTCCATAAAATCCGATGGAAACTATTGTAACTAATTATCAACTATCTTTAATGTGTAAATAAAACAAATACAATGTAGCCTCACTTTTACGTTCTCAAAATTTACGTTTTCCAGTAATTTACAATTTCTTTTTTAAGTCTATTCACTTTTCCCCTGTGTGGAATGAATTTCCATCTTCCCTTTTACATTGATGAAATTTTGAATTTCCCTCCGTTTGTGTTTAGTATTTACAGCATATATAAAGGAACATATGCTGTGATTTAATTTTAAAAATAATATAAACGTCTGAGAGACGGATTCAGTAAGGCAGATGAGGTTTTTTTTTTTTTTTTAACAAATAAATATTGCACCACGACCGCAATCAGGAATCTGTTTATACACAAAGCGACAGTTTGAAAGCAGGTGTTAAACTGTAAATCATTAAAATCGAAACTCTCATTTTTATAAGATTTATCATGGATTACCTCTGAGACTACAAATATTAAGAAAAAGGAATTAATTATAAAATTAATTATACTTATTTTATCTTATTTTGTATAATATTTAATTTTCTCTTAATTTTAAAGCAATGCTTAAAAGAAAAAAATAAAATAAAAAATAAAATGGAAATGAATAGATAGTGAAAAGCTACGTAAAATTGTAAATATCTAGAAAAACCTATTTTTTCCCCCTGTAAAATTCACATAGAATAGATGTGTTTTATTAAATAAAATGTTATTATTTCCTTGAAAAATGTGTTTAAATGAAATTTTTGGCCGCAGATTTTTTACTTTCTCTTACCCATATACTGTGAGGAAAATAAAACGTTCTTGAATGTTTTTCTTTTTTCTTTCTGGAACCGCCAGTTTTAAAAAGCAAAATTTCGACCAGATATTTCTACGAATAAGGAGATACGTGGAGATATACGTGAGCCAAGTATTCAAAACAATAAACAGTTGTCAGGAAAGGTGTAATTTTGAAAAGTATTTCAAAAATGGCAAGGATAAGGCAATTAACGATATCACAAAAAGTGTTACTGCTAGAATGAAAAGCAAAATGTATTTTAAAGCGCGAGATGGCAAAATAATTAAATGTTAGTGAATTATTGATAAGATGTTTTTTTTTAGCAATATATATAAAATTTTTTGCTGTTTAATCTGGAAATTTAGCTTTAGGCGGCTACCTTGCGAAATGCTATTACAAATAAAGAGATAGATATAAGTAAATTTTTCTGAAGTGCAACTTTTTTTTTTTTTCTTGTCGAGCATTGTATATAAGATTTAATTTTAAGATGAGAATTTGTCTTTATTCAGTTTTCCTTCTCCCATTTCCCACCTTCTTTATTATTATTATTATTATTATTATTATTATTATATTTTTATTATATATATATTATTTTTATTTTATTTTATTTTTCTATCGAAAATTAAAATATGAAGTATTTATAAAGTTTCGTCGTATCTTTAGATTCAGAATATTCAGCAGATATTTCCTTCTCACCCCCTTCACGCACACACGCACACATTATATATGCATACATAATTAATAACCACAAAAAACAATTTTTTTGGACCTTAAAACTTGTAAATCAGGCGAGAAATCGATATCGAAATTTTTCACTAAATTTCACTTACGGTAATCGGGTAATGGAAGATTTTTTTTCTTTTGTTCTTAATTATTATAATTTCTTCAATGATCCGTATCCGTATCCGCGGATATAGAAAAATTGATATTCGTATTGATATCCGTATCCGCGGATCACAGTTTTAGAAGATCCGGCACATCCCTAATTATAACAAACCAAAAGTTATACATATAAATTAGAGTTTAAAAAAAAAACTAAATATACACATATTAAATTTATGGTATTATATAACATACGTAGATGATGACAAAATATGTCTTAAATCACTCTTTATTTCTTTGAATAAATTGGCTGGTAAGTAAACGACGGACCATATATTAATAGAATTAATTTTAATTTTATTTCTTTGAGTTGGAGAAAGTTGACGCTTACCGGCCAACGTAACGGCCGGTGAATTTTTACATTGCCTCACTAGAGGGCGTATCAAAAGGGGCTTACATGATGCCACAGATTAATTAGTAATTGTGGGAGGGAGAAATACTTAACATACTCCCCCAACTTGAAATTTTTGAATTTCAAGAATAATATATCATATAACTAACATGAATCTGATATAAAAAATTACATTATACAATAGTAATATAAAAATAATATAGGTTGCAACCAAAATAATATATAAATCACAATTAAAGATATGTTTCGGAACATTTTATATACATTATATACACAACACATAATATTAAAGAAAATTAACTTACCAAGACATAAACTATAATGCAACCAAATCTATTTTACCAACACATTATATACACATGTATAGTTAAACCTTATTTTTCAAAATATATATCATTTCAAAATTAATAATATAAACCATAAGAATACATTTTTTTTTTAAGATAATCCGAAATAATGAATGAGGATTATATGTCACCAGTAATAATTATAATAAACAGATTTTTTTTTTTTTTTTTAAATTAGAATTCTTGTCTTTTCTAAATGTCTATAATAAAAATATATTTTTAGCCTTATTTACAATATTCTTTAAACGATTTTTTTTTTTTTTTTTTTTTTTTTTTTTAACAATAGAATTCTTTTTTAAGATTACAAGAGAATTAAGAATAGCACGTATTAAATAACTGAGTAACTAAATAAATAAGCAAAAATAAATCACCGCAAAGAACCAGTAAAAAAATAAATAAAAATGAGAAATATAAATAATCAAAGTTACCCTTATGTTTGCATCATCAATTAATATTTTTCTTACCAAGCGCTTGGCGCCCGTCTGCATCTCGCAATCTAGAAATAAAACTAAGTTTAAAAAAAGATCAGTGGTATTACTGTTCAAAATCTTTCAATTTCAGTTTTTGTTTTGAAAAAAATATATTTTAACACCAAAATGTCAGATACTAAAAGGAAAGTAATTGTCCAGAACGAAATTTTAATTAGTTCACTGATTATGAGTCTTTTCGAAAGGGTTTTTATCCATGATAAGATCATCAGTAATCTAAAAACGAAATTTAATAAAAACACATATATACAGTTCGATTGTTTGAACGAACGTAAAAACATAGGTTTTGAAAAGGGACAGTTTGAATTGTTCTTTTGAAACACTTCACTGGAGGGGTGCCTGATGCTCACCTCTTTCTGATCATTTAATGAAATTTTGTCATTCACAATGTGAGGTCGAGACTCTAGACCGTCACCAAAAGTTGGGACGGTTAAGGCACTTCGTCGCCAGTAACTCGTCGAAAGTCTTGGTCGAGTTAGTTTTATGTCGGCATGAGGCTGCAGTGAAATAATTAGGATCTGAGTGTTTGATGAATGGGAAGTGATTGTAAGTTTTAACTGAAATGAAGGGAAAGGATGTTTGTTGGGATGTAGTATAAAATGAAGGATAGTGAATTGCTAGGGGTAATGGAATGGAATGGAATGGAAAAATGTAATGGAATGGTGATGAATTGGTAGCTGATTAGTGTGGAGTTAAGAGTAATGTTGATGGTGATAGCTTTACGAGTATGATGGTAGAGAGGTGTAGTATTGTGGCGTAAGTGAAAAAAAGGATCATTCGCGCTTCGGGAATCCGGCCGATATCCTGGTTTGAGAAGAGTAGTGATAACAGAGAGCTACCATCGACAAGACCAGTATTGGTGAGACACTTTTAAGTTATGCTTTGTTAAAGTTATTTCCTGGGGTTTATTAAAAGTTATAATAGAGTTAGCTCAACGCCCACCTTGATATTGAATGTTAAATAAACTTTGTTATTTATTTGTTAACTTTGTCTCGAGCTCTTCTTATTACTAGCTAATTAAGCAATTAAGTATTCAAGTTTATATTTAAGATCTAGTAAGATCTAAGATCTAGGATTTAAGATCTACATTTGAGAATATGGCATCCCCTTATTCTCTACAACAATAGAGATTTGAATATGAGATGGCAGATTCTTATATTGTTTCTTTTTGATTGACACACTTTTTTGGATTTTATCTCCTATTGATGATATAAACTTGACCTTGAGTTTCGTATTGGTTTCCGCAACGTTTTCCGGAATGAAGTTATTTTGCAAATCTTTAAAATTATCGCCGTAATTTTTGCTCGAAACGAAGTTCTCTTACTTTAAAACTAGTCCGGTGAATTGCTCCGAATTTGATAAATTAAAATCTTGAAATTTATCAGTTCTAGCGACTAGATAACCGAAGACACTGTTTTGAAAAAGGAAACACTCATTGTGTGATTTAAATTTACCTTCTTTTAATAATTCAAAAAGTAGAGTGTTTCCTATAAGAATTTGAATGGAGGTAGGAATGTAAAATTTATCATCTGAAGAGTAATTTCTGATGAAAGGATGAGGCGAGTCGTATTAATGCTGGACGATAGGACCTATGCCCCAGCCCGCCCGGTTCCCGCTGTTCAATGTATTTTTCTAGTCAATTTTGTCCCCTTATTACTTTCGGTGTGAATTTTTTTTTTTTTTTCTTTTTTTTTTTTTTTTTTTTTTTTAACACACTTGACATTGTGAGTTTTTTTGCTTTTCTTCCCATGCTATCTCTATGGGGTTTTTATTAGCTGGAGTTTCGTTCACTATTTTATGTAAAATAGCAAAATTAATAGTCCTTGAAAAGTTATTATTTTAAATTTGTTACTTTAGCTGACAGTTTATTCTTAAGAATAGTTTCTCCTGCATTTATGCCGATAATCGATGTATTTGTTTGTTCTAATTTCAATCCTAATTTGTTAGCAAATTCAGAAGTTATAAAATTCAAATTACTGCCGGAATAAGCGATTCCTTTTACCTTTATTTTTTCTCCAAAGTCATTTTCAATATATGTGTAAAAAGTACATAAAAGACTACTAGAATCTCTTGCATTGGTCGTTAATGAAGAAGACATTATTTGATTTCTTTCCTGACTTTCGGTTTGCGATGAAAGATCGGAGGCGCCAATAATTTCCTGTTCACTCAAATGAAGCAAAGTATTATGTTTTTTAGAACATATTTTACATGTGTATGTAGAATTACAAGGATGGGAATGTGGTTTTAAACAGTTTTTACATAATTTGTGTGATTCGGCTATATTAATTATTTCTTAGACATTTAAACTTTTAAATTTTTCACATTTATATAGAGCATGGAAATTATTACATAATATACATTGTTTTGGAAATGATTTTTTATTTTCATCCTTATCGGATTCGGAATTTATAAAAAATGTATTTTGTTTATTTCCTGAATGTTGGTTTGGAATTACAGAATGTTGATATCTATTTTGATTTTTTTCTTTTTCTAATTTACTTAATTGATCCAAAACAATGGATCTTGACTGCAAAAACTCTATTAAATCATTTAATGATGGAATTTCTTTAGAAGATACTGATAATTAATTTGTTTTTCGCGTATCTTTGTCCTACTTATCTTTATCTAGTATTATATTTACAATCATAGCATTTGACAGGTTATTAGATTCTAAATTAAGCAGTTTTAATGCTCTTAACGATTTATTGACAATGTCAGTAATTTGTTTTAAGCCTCTCGCTGATTCGTATTGTAGTTTTTCTAGCTTTAATATTGATTGACTATAAGTGTCTACAACAACTCTTTTATTCTCATAGCGTTTTTCTAACGCTAATAACAATGACTGAAATATGTAATTCGTTGATTCAATAGATTTCGCTTCTCCGCTTAACGAAGCTTTTAAATAAAATAACTTTTCTTCCTCATTTAAGTTAGCATTTTTTTTTTTTTCAATCACATTTTTAAATTGTACTATGAAAGTTGAATATTCTTCTATTTTACCGCTTAATACCGGTAATGGAATTTGTGGAAGTTTACAGTGTGAATTACATGATTTAAAGAGTCATTCATATTTATTACATTTATTTTAGAAAGTAAGCATTTTAAACTTACCCCTAAAGCCGATCTTTGATCCTCTAAGTCATAAATCGCTCTGTCGATAGTCGATGAAGTTTCTTCTTCTTCAGGATTTATTTGAATGTATTCTTTAAATAATATATCAATTTCATCTTTTAGTTCAATGATGACCTTCAATCTTTCTTCAATATTAATACTGTCCATTTTAGAATCATGAGATTCCGTGAAATCCGTTACAAAACTATTAATCTTTGTTAGTTTTGTTTTAATTCGACCTCGAGTTCTATTTAATTGTTTTAATTTCATTTTTTCCGTACTATCCATTATCGCGAGTTCGACTTTTGGGTTCGACCAGGACCACTTATGGTATGTAAACGACGGACCATATATTAATAGAATTAATTTTAATTTTATTTCTTTGAGTTGGAGAAAGTTGACGCTTACCAGCCAACGTATTTTTCTCTACTGGTGAATTTTTACATTGCCTCATTTAGAGGGCTTATCAAAAGGGGCTTACATGATGCCACAGATTAATTAGTAATTGTGGGAGGGAGAAATATTTAACATTGGCTATTGTCATATAAAAATAAAACTTAAAAAAAACAAAAACATATAGGGTAAGTATACCAGTGATTGACACTTTTAGATCAATCTCTGATGTTTTTAATGTTCTAGTCATCAGAAAATATTTTTAGAAATCTTACGTTAGTTCATATGGCATAAAAGACATTCAGAACCACATATATGTTAAAAAAATACATTTGATTCCAGTAATTGACACTGCCAGTTTTGCATTTTATCAGTAACTGGCCCCCTATGTTGCAGTGTTTGACACTGCTAGTTATTCATTTTATGAGTTATTAGCACCCTATGTTTGACATAAAATTTTAAAATTCTTATATGTAAAATATATGGTGTGGAATGTGCTTTACGGTACTGCTTGGCGACTTGCTTCCGATCGCGGATAAAGATGCCAACCTTGGTAACCACAGTGTTTATGCGCCACTGAACGATCGATGTTTGAAATGTGGTAACCTCACCATGATGTTTTGAAACTATGATTTTCGCGTATGTTATTGTTGCCAAATGAAATTTCGTACGTTTCAAAGATTCATGGAGTTTGTGTGAGACGTATTTAGTGATATTTTTTTTGGTTTTTATATACGGGTTACTGATCGATGCGAAACGAAATTCGTACGTTTTAAAGATTCATGGAGTTTGTGTGAGACGTATTTAGTGATATTTTTTAGGTTTTTATATACGGGTTTCTGATTGATGCGAAACGAAATTTCGTACGTTTTAAAGATTCATGGAGTTTGTGTGAGACGTATTTAGTGATATGTTTTTGGTTTTTAGATACGGGTTTCTGATCGATGCGAAACGAAATTTCGTACGTTTTAAAGATTCATGGAGTTTGTGTGAGACGTATTTAGTGATATGTTTTTGGTTTTTAGATACGAGTTTCTGATTGATGCGAAACGAAATTTCGTACGTTTTAAAGATTCATGGAGTTTGTGTGAGACGTATTTAGTGATATTTCTTTGGTTTTTATGTACGCTCTACTGATCGATGCGAAACGAAATTTCGTATGTTTTAAAGATTCATGCAGAATGCGGGTGAGGTATCCAGTGATTTTTTTTCTGGTTTTCATGTACGCGGAGCGTACAGATGTGCATAATACTGGTCGCTGCAAAACGAAATTTCATGCATTTTAAAGATTCATGCAGAATGCGGGTGAGGTATCCACCCTAACAAGACACACTTGTCTATAATACATCCTGAAGATGTCCACAGGACGTCCTTTCGTCCATAAGACATCCGGAGGACAACAGTTGGAGAAAATGTGCTTTTTAGGCAGTGATTTTTTTTGGGGGGAGGGGGGTCATGTACGCTGTGCGTACAGACGTGCATATTACTGGTCGCTTCAAAACGAAATTTCAAAACGACATTTCGTCCACAAGACATCCCGAAGATGTCCCCAGGACGTCCTTTGTTCACAAGACATTCTGAAGACGTCCCCAGGACGTCCTTTCGTCCATAGGACATCCGGAGGACATCATTTGGAGAAGGTGTCCTTTTAGGGCAGTGATGTTTTTTTTGGTTTTCATGTACGCGGAGCGTACAGACGTGTATATTACTGGTCCCTGCAAAACGAAATTTCATGCGGAAGGCCCTCCGGCGAAAAAGCTTTATGACATGACTAACTAAGCAAAATAAAGGGATTTATTTAATTTTACTGATTGCTGCAAAACAAAATTTCATGCTTAATTAATCCCTTTATTTTGCTTCGTTACTCATGGCAGAAAGCTTTTTCGCCGGAGGGCCCTCCGGCAAAAAATATTTATGACATGACTAACGAAGCAAATTAAAGGGATTTATTTAATTAAGTATGAGATATGCTTCGTGTTTTTAAGAAATTTTGAAATTTTATGCATTTTAAATATTCATGCAGAATGCTGGTGAGGTACAGTCGGCAGCAAAAGTATCCGAGCACTATAAAAAATTCCTACGTAAAAAATGTACACTTAATATTGTTTTATTAAATGAATCCTTGTCGAATCTTGTTCTTAGACTAACTGACTAACTGAGAACAGGATTCGATAAGGATTTATTTAACAAAATTCTATTAAGTGTACTTTTTAACGTAGGAGTTTTTGGTAGTGCTTTTGCTGTCGACTGTAGCCAGTGATTTTTTTTTTTTCATGTGCGCGGAGCGTACACACGCCCAATCGTAGTGCTAGTGCGATGTTAAATGCAACCTTACTCGCGTCTCTCCGAGATTGTCGCCGAAGCTCATTTCTAGAGCGATGTTAAATGCAACCTTACTTGCGTATCTGCGAGATTGTCGTCCAATCGCAGTACTAGTGCGAGTTAAATGCAACCTTACTGGCGTCTCTCCGAGATTGTCGCCGAATCTCAGTTCTAGTGCGATGTTAAATGCAACCTTACTTGCGTATATCCGAGATTGTCGCCCAATCGCAGTGCTAGTGCGATGTTAAATGCAACAAAATTTGAAACGGGTAAGTAAAAAAAATCTTGTTTTTTATTTATATATTTATCTTTTATATATGTTGGGTTAATTAGGGTATTTTTGTTTTGTAATGTTTAATATTTGTTAGTTTTTGTGTATGGAAATTGTACAAATTTTAAAAATTTGATTTTTATTTGTATTTTCTTTTATTCACGCTCTTAAAAGGATTTTTTTACGGTTTATGTTTAGATAATTGCTTTAAAATACGTAAATCGGCCTTCTTGGATAGGACGGTTATAAAAACTGGGAAACCGTGCTTCCAGTCCGCCATTTTGAAAAGGACTGGAGAGAAAACCGCGACACCGCACCAACTTGTCGAGTTCGGAAAAAAATCGACAAAAAATCGCCAAGAAGGGACCGTAAAACACATTTTTCCCAATATATGATTTTATTCTTTTTCTTATTTATTAATTATTTCGGGATATATGTCAATTACTGGAGCATGCCAATCACTGGAGGACCTTATGTATATATATATATATATATATATATATGTGTGTGTGTATATATATATATATATATATGTATATATATATATATATATATATATATATATATATATATATATATATATATATATATATATGGTTGAAAGACCTGTTAATTATAATTATACTGTAATAAATTACTATGTTAAAATATGAGTGAAAAAATGAAAATTATCCTTAAAAGTTACATATTAATTTAATCGTAAAATTTTATGTTAACCTCTTTAATTATATTTTGTAAAACAAATAGCAGTAAATAAACAAATGAATATGGCTCTTTACTTGTTTAAACAAAAGACGTTAAAATTTTATGTGACATTTTAAATTTTAAATGTATTATTCTGTGGAAATAATTTATCAAAAGCAATATTTTAGCATTACGAATGTATAAAAAACGTACATTAATATATTTTTAAAAATGAATTATGTCTCTAAAAGATAATTGTTAAAGTTTATAATTTTTAGAAATTGCAGTAAAATTACAGATTTGTATTAATTCTTACTTTTGAATTTATTAAAAAAATTCTTAAATTTTGATATTTGATGAAAACGAGTTAATTCATACTTGACCTTCCACAAATATTACGAAATGAATAATATTTACATATGCAGAAATAATAAAAAAGAAAAACACTTTTTATTTTTAAAGTTTATAAAATATGTTTTGCTGATAATATTTTTACATGAATTTAAATTTAATTTTGTATTTTGTTCTTATTAATATTAAAAAAAAAAAAAACTAATAAGGATAAATAAAAGCCCCTTTCAATTCCTATAAATATTTAGTTAACTTTCTTTTTACATGTATTATTCATATTTCTCACTTGTTAGATAATATAGTTTTTTTTTTTTTTTTTTTTTTTTTTTTTTTTGTTGTTGTTTTGTTTTGTTTTAGAGATAATAAGAAAATCTTATTTACATTTTTTATGAGATTACTAATATTTTTGTTATATGTCTCTTTATTCATAAAATTAAAATTAAATATGTTATGAAATGAAGCTATTATGAAATGCATCATAATTTTTTCTGTTATGCAAACTAGTATAACCTAATATAAATAACTATTCTTCGATTTCTTTTTTTATAGATTTCTCGAAAATCTCAAAAAAAAAAAAAAAAAAAAAAGTTATTTTCTCCAACAGTCATGTTTGAATGATAACCTTATAGAAAAAAGTAGATAAATAATTTAATTGAATTGTTTCTTATTATGTGCGTAATTTATTTTTAAAAATAAACCTCTACGTGAGAATAAAAATGTAAAATGTATGGAAGATTAAAAATGTAGTTTTATGAAATGAATGAGAAAAATACTATTAACATAAAATGCAATTTTATTTTATAAATATATGTATTTGTGATAATTATTTATTTAATTCAGAAAGCATCATTGGCTATTTATACATAAAACTTTTTCGCTGAAAAGGCCAAATTAAATTTAACCACAGCAATAATGGAATCATTCAAACCTCTGAGGATACTGTATCAAGGGTTTACTGTGTTCTGTTCTGGATCAAAATTCGAGCACTTGTTTGCTAGTTCTAACATCTACCGCTAGTTTATCGAGCTAAAGTCGTACTTTCACCCCTTGTGGTGCTCTTCAGAACTGAATGTGTTTTCTCTCGTTTTAATTCCGGGTTGTTTCATTATTAAGTACCGTGGCATAAGTAACTAGAACAACGAAATAAATTGTGTATTTTAGATTAACGTGTAAACATTACACACACACACACACACACACACACACACACACACACACACACACACACACACACATATATAGTAATATAATATTATCAGTGCAAACATTTAAAATTTAAAGATGATTTAATTTCAGTATTCAAAAAATTATTCTGATCAAAAACTAAGACCACCCAAATCAAACCAAAAAAGAAATAAAGTAAAATCTAAATGAATTATAGCAAATTGGAATGAGAAGAGGGCATTATTTGCATTCTAATGTTATCAAGGGCCTGGCAGAATGCAAATATGCAAAAAATGGATGTTTTTCTGTCACAAAGAAAGCAAAAGCTAAGAATTTCTTTGTTCTCAGGCCCGAAACACCCATTGTAAGTAAAACCAGAAAAAACGAAGATCAAAATAAAACTCATCACTACAAATGGTAATCCAATAACCATTTAAAAACGTAGATCAAAATAAACTCACTTCTACAAATATTAATCCAAAATTTATTTAAAAAATTATTATTGAAAAAGAGACAACTCATAGTTTGTGAAAAACGAGACACATGTGAAATTTAACAAGCAGATATTAGTTAAAAGCACAGTTAGTCAGCTCAAAATTAGCAGTGAACATGAAGTAAAATAGAGAATTCACAAACCTAAACTGGTTGAATCCTTACGTAAATTATGATTCATATTAATTATAGTAACATGAATAGTGCTGCCATCTACAGTAATGTTATGAAAAAAATGGAAAAAAATTAAATAAAATAATAAATAAAATAAAATAAAATGAATAAATAAAATGAATAAATAATAAAATAAAAAGAAATAAAATACTTGTAATGTCTGTACAAAATGGCCAGGAAGCATTGAACAAAGATAAAGAAGACATAAACCTATTCAAGCTAAAAAGAAATTTTTTTTTGTTTTGGATTAAGATATTCAATATAGATATTTGAATAGTGCTGCATCTACGATTGTAATTTGCCACGAAGTTTGAAAGATAATGGGAATAAAAACTAACCATTAAATACCTAATTTAAAATCAAGTATCATAATCTCTAGACTTAAAATACAGTTTATTGGAATAAAAAAATTTTTAGACCTAAATTTCAATTTAAATTGGAATAAAAATTGAAAGAAAGAAAAATAATAATCAAGTGTTTGGGATAGCCATTAATTAATGCTAGATTTTTAAAGAATCGAAATTGTACGTTTTGATGTTTATCAGACACTAAATATTTTATCCGTAGATTAAAATTAAGAAGAATATTGACAAAAACAGATTTATGTAAACATGTTTTAAAATTAGTAAAAAAATTTACTTTAAAGGGGAAATCTTTCCGTTTATCATATAAATCAAATATATATACAGAGGGAGAAAGAAATTCTGAACTCCACGTACAAAATAGGAGGTGCGGTACAAAAGTCAATAGGAATAAGAATCACACAGGAAAGCAGAATTTTTTATAAATCTAATGTTTAATTTAGAATTTTGTATTTAGTGCCATGCAATTTCTTTTTTCTATTATTCTCTCTCGTTTTATTTTCGGGTAGTTTCACTACTAAGGCATAAGTACCGTTGCATAAGTTACAATAACAACAACAACTTTTGCGTGTTTTAGATTAAACTGTAAACGTCCAACCAAAAGAGTTAATCCGTTTGATATTTAGTATAAATTATAGACTTGTGTCATATATATATGTATATATGCAGAGAGAGAGAGAATTTCTGAACACCATATACAATCGGAGGTTTGGTAGAAAGGACCAATAGGAATAAGAATTACTTCGAAAAGCAGAATTTTTAATAAATCTAAAGTTTGATTTATAATTTTGTATTTAGTGCCAAGCAATTTTTTCCCTTATTTTACGCACATAGAAAGTGATGCAGTCTTTAATAACGAGCAATAAGGTCGCCGACTATTTTATGTAATTTGCCTTAATAAAAACAAATAAAATAGTATTTTGGTGTTTTTCTTTTAGAAACTGCAACATAATTGGATGTAAAAAGTACTCAAGGGAACTTTTCGTTTTTCTCTCGACCAGAGGCGGCTGCTGCAATCTAACAACAGTTGTTTTCATCCATTTAAACCTATAAAAAATAAACTGATTGCTGAAAAATCAATATGCTATTCCATTAATCGATCATTTCACATAGATTTGCATGGATAAAAACCACTGTTGCCTGATAGTACATGCAATACTATTCGAGGGAAAAAAATATCGATATTGATTTTTCAAAAATTCCTGACAAGAGGGGGGGGGGGGAATGAAGGTCTGTTTTGAAATCAGACCACCAAATAATATAAAAATCAGCGGAAACGTCTCTTGTATTTTTTAAATTCTTCAAATTTGCTGGCCTATGTTATTTATTTTCTGTTTAACAGACGACATGTTAGTTAAGTACTACGGTGTGTGTGCTTATCATTATTCCTTGATTTTTAATTAAATCTAGCCGTTATTCAAAAACTAACTCAGAACAGCAAAAAACTAGAAAATTTCTTTTAATGAGAAAACCAAAATCTTTAAGGTTTAAAACTTTACAAAAGGAATTGCTTAAATTAAAGTTTCTGCTACTGAATATGTATACTATTTTTAATGTCAGCTTCAGATTCTTTGGCTCCATTGAATTCGACAGCAGAAACTGTAATCCCCAGAATAGTACAAACTAGTACGAAATATTACAACTACCAATTTATCGAAAAGTGTTATATTAGTTATTTTAAAATTTATTACATTAACACAGTATTTTAATCTATTCACTGGTGACTTTTCTTATAAATTCTTTACGAATCATAATTTCGCTGACAGCCAAAGTTTATTTGATTCAGATTTCGAAACATTTGTTGCAGAAGAAAAATCTGAAATGTCACTAAAATTCATATTATAATCTAATCCCGAAACTTGAACTAAATTGAAGCAGTCTAAGAAGAATAATCAGAAAGCAAAGTGAATTTATCGAATTCAAGAATTTCAGCTGCATTTAGATTCCAGAACTGCCTTTCGAAAACAGATTATATTATCTATAACATCTCTTAAGATTAATTTCAATCTTTTGAAAATATTGATTTAATTATTTATTGCAAAAAAAAAAGTAACAATTACGTAGAAAAAACCATGTTATTACGCAGAAGGTAAGTTGGTTACATATACTTCTAGTATATAAAATCTCATGTAATTTACTCTCGTTGTATACTAGAAAATTGTGCACAAGGACGGTAACTTTTAAAGATTCTATTGTAACTTCAATTTCATTTTTTAAAAACAAATATAGAGCACTTTAATCAACGGTTAATATTCCAGAATAATTTATATTATTCTTTAAAGAACAATTTAACGTGTTATTTAATTAATTTATGGTTATATTTAGCTATATATAATTATAAATATTTTCACATGTAACAAATTAATTCACACAATTACCTATTTACTGTCCAAATAATTTCGTAAGCACTGTTAAGTATATTTTAGTTTTATTTCTTTGAGTAAAACTGTAAAAGAAGAATTTCACAACATTTATAAACTGCTGAATTTTCGGTCACATTTTTTATAACGCCCATACACCCTGCGTACATTAAGTACATTGTCTTTTACTGATACAGTCTTATTTATAGGTATAATATATTCGTGTAAATATGTAGGTTAATTATTATTTTGTCGTGATTTATAATTATTTACTTTCTTTTCAATAAATATGTCAGTTTTGCATGTAATATCCCTTTTCAATATACCCCTCCCACCTGCCCCCGATTGTTGTCACTAAATGCATTTTCAAGAGAACATTTCAAAAGAATTGGAGATTGTTGGTCTAAAAATTCTTTTTTTACAAAAATTTTGCTTAATTTAAATTTTTTTATGTACGCGTATATTACAATGGTATTTTTAATTAAGTATTTTCAATTAATCTTTTACTAAGAAATTAATCTTTAACATAAGAAATTTATAATGAATGCTTTAAAAAGTAATATAAATGCATATTTTCTGAAGCTAAAAGGAGTTTCTTAGCTTTTTTCCTCGTAAAGAAACACTAAAATATTTTAGAAAAATCTAACAAGTAAACCTTCTCTCCTTTGATACCGGTTTTCCGAAAACCCATATATTTTCTGAAAGTTTATGTTACAAATAGAAAAACTGTGAAATCTTAGGGGCAGAGGGATAAGCGTTCAGGAGCTATAGGCGATACAAAGTATCAGTAAAGTGTTGGAAACATGACACCAAAAGTCGCTAAAATGATCGTTTCACGTATTTATATGAACTAATAATATGGTAAGAAGGTGGAGACCTCAGTTTAAAGGAAGAAACAACTCGTTGAAATGAAACAATATGCGTTGGGATGTTGAAAATTTGACTTGTTATTGACTTCAAACAAAATCTATTACAAGAGACAATCAATGTGCAATTCATCAAATAAACAGTAAGACGGTACACAATGGGCACATTTTACAAAGAAAAAAAAAAAAAAAAAGCCAAACACTTTGCACACTCATCATTTGTCAATGAATGAAAGCAGTAATTCATTGGCGCAATCCACATTCCATGTTCGTCGTCCAAGTATCCGCCCTTATAAGAAGCATACTTAATCAGGTTCTTGAAACGAGGAGTGTTGAACTTATATAGGGAAAAGAGACTGCTGGGCCAGAAAACTATCGCTATGCCAGATGTTCTCCTGTGTTTCGGTAATGATTGTGTCCGTTATGTAACGAACAAAAGATTTGTAGTGTCTGAAAAAATGAATATCCAGAGGCTTGATCTTTCCCGTATATCCTTCAGGTACCAGTTCTTTTTGTAGGACTTTACCATGGTACTTTGGAAGCAGATGATGCATGATCGTTGTTAGAACACCATGAATCCACTAAAATCAGAATTTTCTTTCTGTCATCAGGCATACTTGGCCAAAATAGGCCGCGATAGAAGTGGAGGACGGCGACTGTTGCGAAGAGCCTTGCTGTTCCTTATCGACACCATCATCTTCGAAGTTCATTTTCCCCTCTCGTTCTTCTCCATGGCCTCTAGCAAATCCAAAGTCCGTATCTCTTCCACAATTTCCATATCATTTTCCAGGAGAGTAGTTATGTGTTTTATCATCTCCGATTCTTGGATGTTCGGAGACCGATTGCTTGTTCTGAATCGGGAGACCAAGGCAGCCACAACGACTTTAGGATCCATCGAAAATGTAAGAAAAAGACATACAATGCGTTAGTACTTGACAGCAACATGCGGGAACATACAAGAAATAGAGACGTCATTGCAGGAAAATGTCCATCTATACACACTTTACTAATTTTTGTGGGTCCTACAGCTCCTAAACGCTTCTCCCTCTGCCCCTAAAATTTCACGGTTTTTCTACTTGTGACATAAGCTTTCAGAAAATATATGGGTTTCCGGAAAACCGGTATCAAAGGAGAGAAGGTTTACTTGTAAGATATTTCAAAGAAAAGTCTCTGAGAATTTTAAGTTTATTTTTTTAAACAAACATATATTAAGTTCGTTCAAATTATTTAGTCATATAAAAATACATCTTCTTTGATCAAAAATTTATTACAATTATTATTATTATTCATAATGCTATACTTTTATTTATTTTATGTAATAAAATTAAGATCAAATAAATTTAAAAAGTATAAAGATAAAAACATATCTAATTTACACGATTTTTATTTTAAATCCTTAATAAAAATTGTTATTAAACATTTTTAAATAGAAATGTTTGACAAAAAAATTACTCTCTCTCTCTCTCTCTCTCTATATATATATATATATTGTATAATTTTGTTAATTAATGGGAGTTTTTACGGGGAGAATGATGCAATAGCCCTTTAAAAATTAAGGAAAAATTGTATTCGCAAAATAATTGTAGCATTATCCTTTTATTTTAAGTGTGAAATTAATTGATAATGCTTTTTTATATAGATTGGCTTTAAATAATGCAGAAAAATAAAACTTGCCTAATTTAATTTATTTTTAAATATTTCTGAAAAATTCAAATTTGTAAACTTTAGAAATGCTGCAAAAAATTCTTCATTTGAATTTTAAAATTGTAAACAATATGTTGAATAAAATAATATTTGTTTTCCTTGATATTTATAATACAGTACCCACCGCTTATTAAAATCATATTCGTTCTGAAACAAAATGAGTTTATTAAGGGGCTAATTTTTACATGCGGCGGTCGTTCCTGCACTCAAGTAAAAGGTATTACACTTCTCTGAATTTAGAAAGAAATTTCAAAAGATAACGAGCAATGGAATTAATAAACAATATTAATTTTTTGACAGATAATTAATTTTTTCGGTAATATAAGTAAGTTAAACGCATTCCAAGTTTATGTGCGCTTTCCTTTCAGAATAATCATCATTAATTTGCTTTCACGCTTCTTTTTTGAATTTAGAAGCTTTCTGTTTAAACCTCTTGCTTCATAGTCATTTCAAAATAAGAACTAAAACTTGTCTTTAAATAATTAAAAAGTTTCAAAAAAAAAAATCACTTGCGAATTAAATCAAATTTGTAACTTATTACCGCACTTTAAATAATACGTTACTTGAAATACATGTGATGGGGCTTGTTTAATTTGTAACTATACTGCAAGTGTAAAAGTTTCGACAAAACAGATACTTGAGAGATTGCTGTGCTTTGGTTTTTTTTTTTTCATTTGAAAAAAAAAAATAAATAAATAAAAAAATAAATCACAATGTAAATAAAATAAATATATAAATAAAATTAGCTTGGATAAATGATATTTCTGCTGGTGAAAAGTTTATTTTGAATTTAATAACCGGCGATGCTGATTTTATTAAGCGGCGGTTTTAAAAGTAGTTTTTATAGATTTGATTCCGGTCCTGGCCATTTAATCAGATTAAGCGGCTGGTTTTATTAACCAGTGAATTTATTAAGCGGCGATTACTGTATATATTATAAGTGGAAATAATGACACCAATATATGTACCGCGGGGTTAATGCGCACAATGTCCATTTTCTAAAACGAATTAGTACCATACTTTTTATGCTCATTTTTTGTTTTATATAGTGGAATTAAGCACTATGTCGAATTGCTATAGAGGTGATAGGACAATGGAAAATAAAACGATGATCGTTTTGCTTATTTATGAAAAATGCGTTTCAATGAAAATCATTAACATAATTCCTAAAAAATTACCCACAAAAGTGTTCTTTATCTCCGTGGTACAGATATGTATGCATATATTTTCATTTTAGTTTGCAACTAATCCACAACAGTTTCCAATTTTGTTTCTCACAGAAGCTTTCTAAGATAAAATTATAAAATTTAGTACACTACATCATTAATATATAAGTTTGCTTACTGGTTATTCCTTTTGTTTGGTGTTCATAAAAATTTTTGGGATTAATTTTAATTTTTCTTTAAAAATTGATTCAAATGAAATTTTATGTTAATTTTATAAATTTCTAATATATATATATAAACTCCTCAAAAGTGAAATTGCAACACCAATAAATAAATGCACGTAGAGTCATGCAAATTTGAGGAGCGATAGTGGTGAGATGGATATACAAATTATTAAAAAAACAGACAAATAAAATCATTATAAACCAATTTATTCAGCATCTAATGTGCCCACATCGGGCAGCTATACAGACCTCAATCTGACGAAGCATGTTACCAGTGAGTTCATTGGTGGTTGCATGAGGTAACCTTTGCCAAGCCACATTCATTGCCGTGCGCAGATCATCCATGCTTTGCGCCAGTGGTCTTCGGTTCATGTCACGCCCAATGAGATTCCACAGGTGTTAGATGGAATTCATATCTGGAGAGGATGCCGGCCAGGAAAGGATGTCAAACCCGGTCAGGCTGTTAAGAGTTCGCCGTGAGACATGCATTGTCTTGTTGGAATACCGTGTTGGGTGCCCTCTGCAACAAGGATCAAACAAGAGGCTCCACAACTTGTGTGGCAGATGTCAAACTGCCGTCAATGCGTACGAGGGGCGTCTGTGATCAATCATTATGCCACCCCAAACCATGATACCCGGTGTAGGGCCGGTGTGACGTTCGGCGAAATAGGCTGGTTCGTAGCGTTCTCCGTATCACCGCCATACACGTCGACGACCGTCTTTCCTCCAGAAACAGAAACGAGATTCATCAGTGAGCAATACCAGATGCCATTCGATGGTCCAGGTACGATAACGATGACACTACTCCAGGCGTCTAGCCCTGTGTTGAGCAGTCAAGGATACCCTTGTTTCTGGTACCCCTGCATATGTCTAGTTTGCTAGGAGCAATACAATTTTTTTAGATCCGGAGAAAACTGTATGCAACGCATGACATGTAAAAGATGGGCTCATGTGAAATGTACCGAAAATGAATCTTATTATATTTATATTAACTGCAAACTGCAAATCAGATGCTGAAATAATCGATGGCAATGAATGATTAAAAATATAGGTAGGCCTATAGGATATAGACCTACATGTTGTAGTAAGCTACCGAGTCAAATATCAATATATGACCATGCATTTTTGTCAGCCTACTTTTTAATTCTTTCCTGATTAACACAGTTTTTTCCCTTTATTTCTATTGTTAAGTGTTTCTAAATGTGGCTTTATAAAAGACTAAGTTTTTACAAGTGTTATTAATTTAACTCTTTTTTTTTTCATTTGGATTACGGAGTTATTAAAAAAATAAAGTGTTTTTATTGTGTTAAGAACGATATAAGCAAATAAAATATTCATTGTTGATTTAAAATATCGCATTTTATTACCTTTCTCACATAATATGTATATGTTACAACGTGTTTGTATGTAATTTGTATGTCACAATGTGACCCAAGTATGTCTCTACTAGCCCCGCTACTGGGCAAGTTGTGACAAATTCTGACGTTACGCAGAATTTCTTTTATGGTATGAAAGACGTTAATAATATTAATGATAGTTTTATAAATATATTACACAAGGTTTACTCTATGGTATTAAATGTTTCACTTCCGTTTAAATCTTACAGCTAACATCAAAAATGACGAAAATGTCAGTACTAGCCCTGGCCTCCCCTGTGTGTATATATATATATATATATATATATATATATATATATATATATATATATATATATATATATATATATATGTATGTGTGTATATAATATATGTATTTATCTATCTACATGTATGGTATAGAAGTTTATAAAACCAATAAAAAATTTCAACTGAATCAATTTTTAAAGAAAAGTTAAAATATATTAAGAGTTGCCATTTATATATATACATATTTATGTATGTCTACGTTCAATTGTTAAGGAATTAAAGCAAAAGTGAAGATTTTAAAATACATTTTGTATTATTTAATGAGAAGCAATTCGGGAATTTAACGATTTGTTAAACTAATATATTAAGTTTATTACTATTTAATAATGAGTTTATATATTATTGAATAGAATCCATTATAATAGTTTTCTGAACTAATATATTTAATTTAAATAATATAAGCATATAATTTTCATTAAACAAAATATTTTTTAACCTTTTGAGGGATTTTATTTTTTTTGCGTACGTGTGTGTCTGTGTGTGTGTGTTACTGTACTTTCATGGAATTTCAAGCACGTGATATTTTTGGTTCCTTTATAACAATGTGTATGTGTGTAATGTGTAATAAAAATTTTGAAAAATGCACTGAATATGAAAATAATATCTAAGTAAAATCAACGAAATCTCGTGCGTAGATACCTTTTTCTCGTTTATATTAAGAAAATAGTATTTAAAAATACATATCCAAACCCCAGTATAGTAACATGTTTCTAAGATTCGTATGTACTTTTACTTTACTTTGCAACTAATCCACAACAATTTCCAATTGCGCTTCTCACTGAAGCTTCTTATGATAAAATTATGAAATTTAGTACACCACGTTATTAATATATAAGTTTACTTAATATTAATTCCTTTTGTTTGGTGTCTATAAAAAGCTTTAAGATTAATTTTAATTTTTCGTTAAAAACTGATTCAGTTGAAATTTTATATTCATTTTATGAATTTTTATGTTTTTTATAAATTTATAAAATCAATAAAAAAATTCAACTGAAACAATTTTTAAAGAAAAGTTAAAATATGTTAAAAGTTGCGATAAATATGTAAAAGATATGTCTAGGATCAATAGTTAAGCAATTAAAGCAAAAGTGAAGATTTTAAAATAATCTTTGTATTATGTAAAGAGAGGCAATTTGGGAATTCACCGATCTGTTAAACTAGTTGATTAAGTTCTATACAATTTAATAAAGAATTTATATATTAAAGATCAGAATCCATTATACTAGTTTTCTAAACTAATACATTTATTTCCAATAATATAAACATAGAATTTGCTTTTCTTTTTTTTAACCCCCTATATGATTCAGTTGTGTGTGTGTGTACTTTACTGTACTTTTATGGAATTTTAAGCACGTGACATTTTTGGTTCCTATATAAAGATATATGTAATGTTAAGAATTTTGAAAAATTCACTGAAAATGAAAATATTATCTAAAGAAAATCAATTAAATCTCGTGCTTAGATACATTTTTCTCGTTTATCTTGAAAAATTATTATTTAAAAAGACGAATCACAGCCCAATATAGCAATATGTTTCTAAGGTTCATATAAAAGTTTTGGTTTTACTTTCTCTTATCTTTATCTTTATTTATTTATTTATTTATTTTTTTTTTTTGATAAATTTCATGTAAAACATTTTTTTAGCTTTATAAAACCTAATTGATTGTTTCTTTTTTAATTTATTTTTTGCAATATACGGTAAAACTATCAGAACTTCGTGTAAACATGATGTTATCCTAAGTTTTTATAAACCTTTTTGTAAGCTCCTTAATTGTTTCAAAAAAATAATCTATCAGCACTAAAAGCTTTGTGTAGACATTAATATTTGTTAAAAGGCTTTATTTACACTAAAGGCTTTTATGAAAACTACGCTTAGCTTATATTCAAAAGTTTTTAAACAAAAATGCCTTCTTCGCATAACTTACAACAAGTATTATTTACGAGAAGTTTTATACTTAATATCCATAAACAAAAGAAAGTTGACGATTTTGTATGATTGATGAAAGTAAGTTCAAATATATGGATAGTAGCTATTAGCATAACAATGAAGGTTGGGTTTTAAAAGTTTAGCAATTTTTCAGGATAGCCTGTCAATTTTTTAAATATTTATTATACACATATACTGCATTTTAAATTGTTTTTTAGAAGGTATGTAAATATTTTAAACACTATTGTAATCAATCCGTAAGCTGTTACGCCGTGCTTCAAAAAATAAATAATTAATGAATTAAATAAATTAAATAAAGAAAATACGATTAAGTAAAATTATTTAAGAAAAGTTATATGGAAAATATTTCTATTTCACGTAATTAATTAACTACAAACAGCCTTTTTTAACTCCACGGCATGACCGGATCGTTTTCACTGGGGTCCCCTAGCTTTTTCAACAGCTCTCCTGGTGTTGGAAGGCTTGGTTCTGCGGTGTTATGCACGGTCACCGTCTCTTTTGAGCATGTGGCACCACAGCCTGTCCATCCGTGGTGACACATGCATCGTTGCAAGAGATTGCCTCGTTGCCATTACAAGAATTTGAAAAGTTAATAATTTCGACAGCTTCTGGTATTTGTGGTTTTGGTAATTTGCGAGTTTCTTTGTGATTTCGAAATAAATGTTTATATCTTCTTCCTTACTGACCTTCGTTAGCGCAGTGGTGATTTTAACTGTTGTGACATCATGGCTATGTTCATTTATTCCAGTTGATTTGTCAATATAACATTTATTATTACCTTTACTATCTGTATATGGGATTTTATAAATACCAGTTGTATCTAAAGGGTGGACCGGATCTTTGTCATTTCTTATAATTTGAAAAATTTTAAGGTTGGATTTTATAGGAATATTTACGTTGTGTTTGGCGGTAATACTTTTAATTTTACAGGAAGCACCACGATCGTAAACGATGGATGTCGTAAAATTAAGGTGCAGTTTCTGGCAGTCTGAGATTTTATCAAGATTTTTTATATGTTTTTATACAGTTTATTAATTAACCTATCGGAATAACCTGATTTTTAGATCATTGCTTTATGAGAGTTAATTCGTTATAAAGGTTATCTGGTTCATTACAAACAATTAAAGCTCTATTTATATACCTTGGATGACACTGATTTTATATCTAAAGGAATGTTGCTATTATAATCAATGATATCGTTGCTGCTGGTTGATTTTTCTATAAACTTTGATATTAACTATGTTATTGTGGCGCGTTATTGTTACATCAAGGTAATTTATTTTTTTATTAATTTCCTCTTTTAAAGAAAATTTAATATTTGGATCCATTACATTTAAAGTGTTTAAAATTTCATTTGGTCTACATGACTGCCAATAATGTCAAAAACATCGTTAGTCTATCAGAACCAATAAAATATTTTATCTTTAAGTTTTTCCATAATTGTATTTTTCGTTTTACGTAATTTGAAATCAGCTAAAAAACCAAAAATGGGAGATACCCTAGGGACCCCTTTAAGTTGCTGGTAAAACTTGTTGTTGTTTCAACACAAGTTTTATTGCAGTATATGTACTAAAAACAATGAATTATTTCAATACAACTAATTCAAAACATCTCACATTAAAAACATCCAATTAGTTATATAATTTCATTTGATCTTTCGACTCTTAACTGTTGAGTCTTGAGAGTTGTAAATATAATTTAAAAAAAATTCTGTCAAAATATACAAATTCAAAAATATATAATCAAAACATAAGTCCATTAATATAAAGTTCATTAAAATCAGTTCATTATAAAAAGTGTAAAATTCAAATGCCATGTTTTACTATTCTAAAAAGTTCATGTTTATAATTTAACATTTCTCTGTAATGACGAATGTCTTCGAAAAATTTCGCTAAACACTTGATTAATTTTACAAAATTTCTATGTTTAAACGCAATATTCATAAAAAAAAAAATTAAAAATATACAATTCGATAACATATTTAAACTCTATTCACTGATGTAACTTTTAACTGTTTTAAAAAATAATCGGACTGTTTTCTTTTGAAGTTACGTTACCTTGACCCTAGTAAGGCTAAATGCTGATAGTTGGAAGCAGTGCAATGCAAGAAACAAAAAACAAAAAAAAAAGATAAAAGATTTAAAATTTACAGTTTTATTTTGAACATTAATATGGGTATGGGAGAATATGAATATCCAAGATATTAAATGTTGAACGATACTGGGTGTAATAAAAAACTGAGTGGAACGCGTATTATGTACCTAAAATTTCTGACGAGAATTAAACATTAACTATACTAATAGCTTAATACATCTCCACTTAAAGTAATTCGTAGTATAACTAAGAGACTTTAAAAATCGCTTGTAAAACGCTGCGGCAGCATACTAAGAAAAAGACTCTCAGATAAAACACTCTGGAATAAAAATGGACTTATTAGAATAATATGAATATAGTTTATAATAATAGGAATATAGGACTAATAGGAACTATGTTGATAATCTCGCTACTTAATTACTGAAGTATCTCTTTAAATAACCTTTATCAGAAACTTCCTTTAATATACTTCTTATCTAATTACGGCACCAAAACTTTGACGTATGCTAAATCTCACACACTCCCATAAAGAGTCGAAACCTCTTGAAACCTCTTAACACAACCCTCTTCAGACTGCACATCTTATAATGCCTCCGAACTGAGCTATACACCACGGAAAATCAACAGATTGCATCCAATGCATATTATAGATATCCTATAGATATTAAAGATATTATAGGGAGTACTTATTGGATGTAACCATTCGATCTCCCGATACGAAGGCATTATTATAGATGGTCAGACTACCTAACACCTGGTTGAACTGACAAATTCATTCGTACTCAGTAAATCATTCTAAAGACTTCACAACGTTTGACATTCCTGAAACATAAGCTCTATATGCACTAACATACTCATACTCTGTATCTGTATCCTCAAATCTTATACAAAAAACAAAGCTGAAAAGTAAACTTCAAGTAATACTTTTTTAATCGTATGGATATGAAAAATTATTCTTCACTCAATTGCAATATTCATCGACATGGTAAAATGTAGCAAAGTACTTCAAACAATAACATTCAATAAAATAGAATTCAATAGAAAAGACTGATTTCGGTTAGTTTTGGGTAGCTGTGTTAATTGTCTATAACTAAGAAAATACGTCATGTTGATCACATAAATTTAGTCTTATATGAAAAAAAAAAAAATAATAATAATAACACAATGTACTTGGAGTAATCTACAAATATAGCCTCAATCGTTCCACATTCTTTTGGTAGACCTGCGTACAAGTAATGAATGATGTCCAAACCACAAACTATAAAGCACATGTATTTACGTTATGAAATATATATAATTATTTCAGTTTGTTTAGTGAATCATGCAAATGTTATATTGTACCTACCAGAAATTTCGCCCATAGACGTAATATATTTGAATTCTCTTGGATGTTCCAGTACATGAATTGTGACAACGAAAAGTTTTGCGTAGTATACCTATTGACGCAGATTTAGGATACCGAGTTTGGACTTCCTGATACTATTTGTTCTTCCGATCTGCTAATAACACACACACACACACACACACACACACATATATATACTAGTCGCTAAAATTATGTTTTCTCGGCTGGAGAGAACTCAAAATGTGTAATTATAAAAATTCAATTTCAGTTTCTTAAATTATTCTGCCGGTCTAGATTTAAAAATTTCATTACCCTTACATGTACGAATATTAAAAACAAGCAAAGGCTGAAAACTTGTAATAAACCTATTTTTGCGTACTTGTTTGATAAAAAGAGAAAAGTTAATTTGTAAAACCGTGACTTAACACTAATTAAATACGGAAGAGTACATTAACATCAAAGTAAGAAAGCTAAATACAATTCACTCACTGCAGTTTCAATGGCATTGACTAATTCATCCACAATTCTCACAATTCTGTTGTCAGCTCATCCGGATCTAGAATCCTATTTTCAATTTTATTTAAGAGAATTACACTAATCCGTCTTCTTATTCTGTAGAGATGTCAGAATATTTAATGTTAATTTATTTTTGTCCTTCATATTGGGTTGTTCCGTAATTATTGGCAGCACCCGATATAGGAAACTTCTACAGATCGTCCCGATCAGTACAGTAGTGATGCAACAGCAACCATCCCTGCAACGGAAGTGGAAGAGTCCACACACTATATAAATGCCAGTCGGAGCACTGGAAACATTTAAGAACGTGATGGAGCAACGCGACGTGCGAATCGTGATTCAGCACGAGTTCCAGCTTGGATATTCGGTGGCTGCAACAGTGGCCAACGTAAACAAAGCATGGGGTGCGGGCACGACAAGTGTGCGGACATTGTTTGCCAAGTTTCGTAGAGGCTATATGGAGACTGGCCATAAACTTGGGGCAGGTCATTCAGTGCGGTGTGATGTAGACCATTTACGGCAGAGAGTTGACGCCCGACCAACATCAACGGTACGGCAGCTAGGAGCCGAACTATCTGTAGCACCAAGGACAATCTCACAACATTGGGCGGCAATGGGCATGGTGAAAAAGCTCGAAACACGAATACCACATGACCTAACGGAAGAGAAACGTCTACGGCGCACAGTGGATCGAAGTATAGGCAGACGCGAACATAGGAACGTTATGGTATTATTATTATCTATGTATGATGTTTTTTGTCACATTTCGATTTAAATATGTATATATGTATGATAGTTAAAGCGATTCCATGCTTTTTTTTAACCCTTTATAAGGCCGAGGGAATATTTTCCCCACCAAATTCGTTATCGTTTTATTCACCTGGCACAATTTTTTTAAAATAATGATTCCTGTGTATCATTTTTTTGGAAAAACATCACTATGAAAATTATTTTGATAATTCTAGTAAAAATTAAAAAGTGGTTGTTTGTGACAATCTTGCTTATGCTAATACGATGGGTTGTGAGAAGTATGCGATTGACTAAGAGAATAAGATGCCAAAAGTAAAATTAATTATTTCTAATGGGCTAAATGAATTTTTTACGTTACATCAAATTTTATTCGTGAAAATAGTTTAATGTGCCATTTGAGGGAAAAATGGTTTAATAAAGGGGTTAAGCGGTATCATATTTTTCTGCTGCAAATAGGTATTTAGAAACATACCTGGTAAAGAAACAAATGTTGTATAAAAGAAGAGAATAAAAGAAAATAAATAAAAATTTCGGGGAGAATATCTATATTTGTAACACAATTAATTTAGCACACAATGATAAATATATCATTAGATTACTGCTTCTTTTTTCTTTTCTTTTTTTTATGTAGTTTTTCAATAGAAAACTCATGCAAGCATTTACTGACAAACTCTAATAAAAAAATTACTTTTGTCTTTATTTTACTAAAGATTTATGGAAGGCAGGCGATCAATAATTAATGAATTTTTTTGATTGAACTGGATTTTTTATTTGCTTTATTTTGCTATCAGAAATAATTTTTAAACAAATAAACAAATAAAGTGAATTCTTATCAAAGAAATTTTAAAAAACGTTGTTTCTATGTTCTGTTATTTTTAGGAGAACAATTTTGGAAGGGAAATTTAGGAGACAAATTTGGAAAATTTGCACTGGAAACAGCGAAACAATGTGTCTCAAAATATGTGTGGTACTATATGCCAGCTTCAGTTCACAAACTATTGATTCATGGAAAAGACATAATAGAAAATTTTTCTATTCCAATTGGACAATTGTCAGAAGAAGCTAGCGAAGCCCGAAATAAAGAGATTCGTAAATACAGAGAATACCACACGAGAAAAATAAATCGAAGAGCTTGTAACGAAGATTTGCTACATCACTTGTTATTAACATCTGACCCCTGATTTCAAGCATGAGAACGAATAAAATAAATGTGCAAAGGAAGGAACTTTTTCCTGAAACACAGGAACATTTACTTTAAATCGTAATATGTTATTACATTATTTAGTTTTAACATTTGATTATTCAACGTTAAACATTTACTTAATTTTAACATTTTATGACATATCACGGCAACTATTTACATTTCCCTCCTTTTTTGGGTCCAACGGAACTTTTCAGTACCATTAAAGTAAAATTAATTATTTTATTAAATATTTAAAAAAAAAAAAAATTAATTTCTGATTTATTAAATTTATTTTAATCATCTAAATTCTATAATATTTTCACGATAAAAATTTTAATATATTTTCTGTCATTAATGAATACAGTTATTCAGATACATTTCTCGATTGATAATTTGAGGGTAAACAGAATAAAATTTTATTTTACTCTAAAAGTGGCGATTTATGGCGCAAATCCTTTTCACAGATTAAAATGCATACTTTTGGGAGTAGTAAAATGTGTTTGAAATTTTGGACAATTTTGGACAAAAAAAGTTACGCAACTTATAAATTTAATTTTGTTGTTAATTTTATATTCACATTTCATGCGTGAATCACAACATAAAAAAACCAACAAAATGTTGGCAGAAGTACCTTAAACTTTTATTAGGACATTATTAAAAGTATTTTTATTTCGTATTTTTTCATAGTTATCGTAAGTGCCACTTGATGGCTATTCAAATAAAGTCATTGAAATTCATCGAAAAATCTTATTTCTGAAAGTTTTCGTTTTGAACTTATTTATATACAACAAAACTTCGTGTAATTGAAGAAATAACCATATATTTGTATTTTTTAGACATTATTTTAAATTATTTCACTGCAAAATATCAGTTATTTAGAGGTTGATTTTTGGGCCTATGTTCGTATTTTAACATTGTTCGATCCACTGTGCGGCGCCAGGAGACCTGTAAATCTCTGCAGGAGCGCGGGGTTAGAAATCCATTCTTGAATCGTATCCTAACTGTGAATGAAAAATTGGTGTTGTACGACAATCGCAAGCGCAAAGCACTGTGGCTGCATAAAAGTGAACCTGCGAAACAGATCCCCAAACCAAACCTCCATCCACAGAAAATTCTCGTCTCCGTTTGGTGGACTGCGAAGAGCGGGGTCCATTATGAATTTCTCCTGAGAGGCCAGACCATTAAAACGGACGTGTACCGTCGTCAGTTGGATGAATGCCACTGGAAACTTTGCATAAAACAACCAGCACTGGTCAATAGGTCAGGTCCCATACTCTTGCAGGATGGAGCTCGATCCCATGCCTCAGTTGGTAGCCGGCAAAAGATCCAGGATTTAGGGTATGAGCTTCTGCTGCACCCGTTTTATTCTCCAGACCTGGCTCCGACTGATTATCTCACGTTTCGCTATTTGGACAGGTTTGTGAGGAACAAACAATTCCCGAACCAGGATGCTTTGATTCAGGGGGTTCATGATTTCTTTGACCAATGTGATGCCGACTTCTGCCACCGTGGCATTTTTTTGCTCAAAACTCGTTGGGCGAAGTGTATTTCTGCCGATGGCTGGAACTTTGATGAATAAAATCCATTTCTTTCTTTGTGCATGACTCATGTTTTCTTTCTTGTTTCATTTTCTGCCAATAATTATGGAACACCTTAATAAATGTCTCATTAAACCTACTATTTAATTTAATATTCAGCTAATTTAATAATAATTACTATAGATATTGTTTTCTTTTTGTGGAATAAACTAAAAACCATTCATTTTACAATTTCTCACAACTGAATCTTAAATTTACTTTTTTTTTTATTTTCGTACTTTTATAATATTTCTGTATTCAATCCTTTATTTTATTTTATTCTACTTTATTTTTTTAATAGAAATATTCAAAATAATATTTTGTTCAAAAGCAAGTGATCGCCATTTCAGTTTAATAAATCACTAGATTTATAATTTTAAATATTTTAAAGTATTTTTTATTCCCTACCATATACCGAATATTTCTAAGTTGTTTTAAATACGTGTAATATTTCAGTTGTGGCGTATTCCCATTAGATTTCTCAAAAGTTTTTATTAAAAAAAAAAAAAAAAATGGAATTAAACAATACATCACGATCATATATGTCTCAAAATTTGAATAAATCATATTCAGCATTTTTTCATTAAAGTATGTATTTTTCTTAACTTTATTTCAGACCAGAAAATTTATGTTGAATATCATTTAATAATTTAGAATAGGTTATTTCTCTCTCTTTTGGAATAAAGGTAAATAAATATTCTTTCCTGTGATGAAAAGGCGAAATAAGAGAATGAATTTTGTTTAAAATTAAAATATTTTTACACTAAAAATTATTTATTATTGGTGATCTGGTAATTAATTTAAAAAAGAGAGTGGAAATTTTTTTTAATACTAGCAGGGTTTGACCGCTTCGCTGGTTACTATATTTAAAGGAAACTCTTTTCTTTATAGCTTTATAAAAGTAAAATACAATAAAATACTGAAATTGCTCAAAAGCTCGCTTCAGGTCCCTGCTGGCTTCGGCAGCTGTTTGGTAATCCGCTGAAACTCGGACGCATGTCTCTATTGCCTGCGACAATGCTTTACCAACGAGCTTCCATTTAGGTGTTATTAGATAATAGTTTCGAAGTACATAGTATAGAAAACATTGAAGTACCTTTCATATTTATATTCCAGTTACATATGAACAACACTATACGTGGTGCACATAATATTTGCTTTTACGTTAGTTCCAATACAGCAATTTCACGCCAAGTATTACAATATACTATGACCGGCTACGTCTGTCGCATGAGACAATTAATTTTGTGGTTATATATAATTCATGCTTTGTAAACCTGATCATAATACAGCCTTAATATAGTTCTTTTTGGCGACTTTTTAATTTTTGTCACCATTTTATTTAATCCCTTGTAACAATAAGACTTAATCCCTTGTAACAATTTGCTATGAGCGCTATTTCTGCCGTATACAACTAACATTTTAATTGTTATATATATTGCCTAATAAAGATACTTTAAGTTTTATTTATTTATTTAAATATTAATTTGAATAATCAAATATTTCTGTTCGACAGCGTGCAAGTGCAGTAACACACAAAGGCTCATTTATTTGTGTGATAAATTAGCATAGTGATTAGTATATAAAAAAATAAATAAATAGGTAAACATTATACAGGTAAACATTACACAACTTTATTATGTCACTCCATTGGTGGTTTTTGAATTTTTTTCGCCATATTAGAGATGGATTTTTTTTTTTTTTTTTTTTTTTTTTTTTTTTTTTTAACACTTAATCCCTTGTAACAATATGCCATGAGCACTATTTCTGCCGTATTTTAGACAACTAACCTTTTTATGGTTATATATATTTCCCATTAAACATACTTTTATTTTTATTTATTTATTTAAATATTAATTTGAATTTATCAAATATTTCTGTTCGAAAGCATGCAGTCACACACAGAGGCTCATTTATTTGTATGATAAATTACCATAGTTATTAGTATATATATATATATATAATAAATAGGTAATTATCGTGCTACACAACTTTATTATGCTGCTCCATAGCCGGCTTTTGAATTTTTGTCGCCGTATTAGAGATGGATTTTTTATTATTTAGTTATTTAGTTATTTAGTTATTTACATTTTGTATGAAAAGGGGAAGACTATTTTGCTAATAATTTTATCAGACACCTTTTTGTTTATACATAAGAGTCCTTCATGTTCTTTTTATATTTTTGAAGGTTTTTAGGTTTAAATTAGTGCTTGCTGAAATAAATTTGTTATCTTTAAAACTGCATTTTTTTCTATAAACTTTCTATAAAAATAAATCATTTATGTGACTACTTATTAGGTTTAATATATTTTTTATTTTCTTTTTATAATATTTTATAATTTCTTCTTATATTTTTATGCGCTACTTAGATTAAAATGGCTGTTGCTCGATTAAACTTCTTATTGAAAAACATTTCAGTGTACTTCAACATCAAAATTTAAAAAAAATCGTCCAGGAGGATATATTAATGAAACTGGTAGAATAAGAATATGGTTCGTAGAGTTTAAATAATCTATTTAAAAAAAAAAAAACTTTAAAAACCCAAATTCTTAATGTATCGTATCACATAAATCTTTTCAAAGTTAGAATAAAATTTTATTTGAAAAAAAAAGTAACTTTTTGTTTATTAACCAAAATTGATGAAATTTGAACTGCAAATTAGCCTTGTGTTGTACAGGCTGTATATTATATGTTAGTGTTCGCGAGAGAAAATTTAAACTTCAAAAACATGTGACTTAATGAGTAGCAGATTTTTTTCCCCTCCAAACGGTATCCATATAATCTTCTGCTGTTGCCACCTTAAATTCATACATTGTTTAATTTTAAAAATCTAATTGTCCAATTGGTAAGCTGTTTAATTCATCGGATTCACAAGGTACCTTATTTGTAACAATACGACTAATATTTCTAATTTATTTTCTAATTTACTTTCCTCATTCTAAGCAAATGTACTTTTTTTTTTAAATTCTGGCGAAAAAAAAAAAAAAAAAATCGGCAGCAAGTAAATTATGGATAAAATTTAAATAGCTAATTTATCAGAAATTAGAACATTACTATTTTCACATTTTAATAATTAAAAGAAAACTAATAAAACATTCGGAAATCGGGCTTCGAGGTGCACCCGAGAGGTCATTACGAACCTCAATGCAAATTTTTGTAGCTCTGCGATCAGTCGTTTTCCTATAAAGCTCTGGACATACATACACAATGACACACACACACACACACAAATATCTTATTTTATTATATGTATAGAAGATCGGGATAAAGTCGTGTTCTAAATAATAAAATATAAATTTTTGAAAGAAAAATCTTTAATGTGTATTATTATATCAAAAGTCGAATAAACAACTACGTCAGAACGCCAAAGAAAAATATTTGATTATGGCGTTCTGACGTAGTTGTTTATTCGGCTTTTAATAGTCCAACACCAAGTCTCCTTTTATTATTATTATATCAATAAATATTAACCTTAAATAAGCGTTCTAACCGTTAAAACAATCAAAATATTACCCCCTCCCCCCCAAATAAATAAATAAATAAATAAATAAATAAAAAGAAAGAAAGAAAATAAAAAGGAAGTATAATGTTACGCTAATCTTAATATTTACTTAGCATTTACAGGGATATTATATACATATTCAACAGCATATTTTCAATAATTAGTAATCGTGATACTTATCAAACTTTTTACAATTATAAATTTTCCTATAATCATTAAAGAAATTCTTCTATTATAGACGAGATCTCTATATCTCACAAAATTGTAATGATGATTATGATTATGATGATGTCAATAATAAAAATAATAATAAAATAATTAAGACATTAAAACATTTTTTAATAAGATACATTTATTTAGAATAAAAATACATACAAGCACATGAAGCTAGACGTTCCAGCAGTACATCAGCCCTTATTAGTGTCAATTCATCACATTTTACGTCTACAACGTTTGTTTTGTTTTTAATGTTTTTATAAAATTTATTTTTTAAAAAACTTTTCTCTGAGTAATTTATTTTTTCGCATATAAAAATATGTTTCACCAGCTATCGTTAGCAGAAGATATGATCATCGTGTTAATGTTTTTAACATGAAAGAAAGTTCTTGGCCGATTTCTTGGAAGATTATATGTCTAGATGAAGCCGATTTTCGTACGATAAATGATCAAATATGAATAGAACCACTATTTTTACCAATTTGAACTTTTTTCAGCTGCCTACGAATTCTCCTCATTAGAAGCCTAAATTTTGTCTTTTATTAACTGCTGCCCTCTGTCGCGTGGGATTTTATATCCGGCAGCAAATGTAATTTTTTTTTTTTTTTTTAGTGTTTATGCAATAAACAACGGGGGAGGCTTAACCTCTAGAAACGGGCTCTTTCAAAATTTCACATTGTTATGTGACATTTGTTGTCAGAGCCCCTCTTTGAAGGTTAAAATCGCTCAAAACTGCTGCATAGTGGTGAGCGGCCTCCTTCCGTCTTTGAATCTTTGAATCCATACCACAATTGTTGAAGTTCTAGCAATAATTCCTACTTTAAAGATGGGCACCTAGTACTGTTTTGTTAAGTAAATATTTGTCAAGTCATGATCTTAGACATATTCTGATTGTAAAAATGTAAGTTGATGATAAAAATTAACGATCAAACTAATATATATATATATATGAAAAGTGTGGATGTGTACTTCAATACTTTTGCTGCCGACTGTACTTCAAACATGTATTCTTCACTCTTCAGAAAAATCCCTGTCTGATGTGATTTAATCTCAAGTTTTATCGTTGGTCCTTATTTTTTTAAGAGGTATGTCTGACAGGTTTTAAAAAAGATTTCAACTTCATCATACCTTCACAACTTTTCAGAGATATTATAAAAACTCATAATTCTTAGTTATTCTTGAATTTAAAGAATGTGGATTAAGTGACGAAGAAATTTTTAAAAATAAATAAATAAATAAATAAAAGCTCATAAATTGTATTTTATAATTTTTTAAAAGAACTTCAAATGTATGGAATAAAAATACGAAGTCTGATTATAGAATTTATATATAATCGATAGAAAACAATGATTGTTAGAAGATTTTGCCAGAAAAATAAAGGAGATGCAAACAATGTTAAAAGGAATTTGGACTTACCATCTTCCACACTAACCGTTCAAAACGTTTGAATAAACATTCGAATATTTGGTGTGGAAAATTAATGCCGCGTTTGCATCTTATAAATTAGTATAAGAAAAAAAATATATATATTTGATCTCACAAAAAATACATTTCTCTCAATGTAAAATTAAATAATGTAGTTATTATAATTATTATTACGCTAAAAAATAAAAATAATAAATAATCTTTCGCTATAAGACAGATAGTTTAATTGTTTTTGCTATAATCTGGAAGAAAGAAAACACGCATTTTCCAAACATCAATATATATCAGGGAGGAGGAATAATATAGGGCATATTTGCATCTTTGTCAACTGCTAAAGTAATTTTGAAAAATATATTGGTATGTAAGGGGATATGTGTTACCTGAAGCTTTACAAGTTTCTCATACAGACTAATTAAGTAAAATTTATTGGCTAATTGAGGAATTCTCCATTTGAACACAATAGAAATTGCTTTGGTACTTTTAGCCCAAAAAGTTACAAAAACAGTACACAATATCATTGTAAATAAAAACTTGTGTTAGCTACTAAACAAATTTGTATTAGCATTTTCGTAGACATTTTGACAGAATTTGCAGCATTGTTAACATCTGAATTTCTTATTTAAATAACTGAAAAAAAAATCTTCCCTTGATTATTAGAGATGTATATGGAAGATACAAGTCAGTCCATATAATTTCATAGAAGTGTGTTGCTCGATTATTTTTGTCTATTTGGATACTTGTGTCAAGTATAGGTAAATGTGAGTGATGTTTAAAACAAATTTTATTTTTTCTCTACTAATGCCTTCGGACTTTATATAGGTCGTCAAAAATCGTTATCGTGGCTAAAAACGGGATTATGAGACCTTTATACCTTACAACAATTTTTTTTAAATTAAATGTATAAATGCTAATTTTAAATATTAGTATTAAAGAATATAAGGTAAAAGTGTAACATGCTTAGACATATCGGGATGATTCCACGGAAAACAGGACAATTATGTCCGGCACGTGACAACTATAATTTCATTTAAAAAAACGTATGTATATATATATATATATATATATATATATATATACAATGGAAAAAGTTTTGTGCTTAAAAAATCATATAAATTTATATGATTTTTTAAGCACAATTTTTTTCCCCCATTATATTTTTTAATTATAATTTTTTTAATGAAATTATAGCTGTCACGTGCCGGAGATAATTGTCCTGCTTTCCGTGGAATCACCGATTGCTGTAATTTAATAACTAAAATAAAAACAATAGTTCAAAGTTCAAGGTCAGACGTGAATAATTTTTGTAGGGGGCGAAAACCGCAAAATAACGTATCACATATATTAATCCCTGTAATTTCACAAAAGAGAAAATTTAATTGAAAGTTTGTGCTTTTTTAACTCTGTACTGTTTATAGCCCTCTGAAATGTCAGAAATATAATAAAAATGGCTTTTTAAGAAACCCCCTTCCCCCCCCCCCCAGCTATAAGCCATAATGGGTTGATTTTTTTTTTCTTATGCTTTGCCAATTTGTTAATACTAGTATCGCCTAGTGGTCGAACATTTTGTTTTTGCAAAGCAAAGCAAAGCAAAGTTATTTCCTTATCTTAACGGAATTAAATTGCAACACAGCTGCGGCAATTGCTTGCCGACATGCACACTAATTGAATCAGCAGTGTTTCACTTAATATATTTCTCTCTGTAGATGTCGAGCCTTTCCTGAAATGAGAGAAAATCGCAACGTGAAAGCCCCCTTGTTGGGTGATACAGCCTAAAAGCTAATCGGTACCATGGCAAACCAAGGACCAACCAAACATCAAATTCTGTTAAATTAATTCCATTGGTTCATAAAGTACAGTGTTTGAACTCAAAAAGAAAGATATTTTGCAAAAATAGTCGAATTGAGTTCGGTAGATTTTAAAACGTATAACTTCATCGAAAACCGAAAATCGGAATTTTTTCTGAATCTTATACTTTCTTCTTATATATGCAGAGGAAAGAATAATAAATCCACTTTTATAAAAATAAGTAAAAAATAATTGAAATGCATAATTGAAATGCAAGGAAATCTCAAAACGTGTAAATTCACCGAAAACCGGAAATCAAAAATTTTTTCGTATCTTCTACTTGCTTCTTATGCACGCAAAAGCTAGCAAAAAATCCACTTTTTAAAAAATAAGTAGTCAATTTCAGTTAATTGAAACGCAAGGAAAACTCAAAACATGTAAATTCAGTGAAAAACGGAAATCGAATGTTTTTTTCTATCATCTACTTTCTTCTTGTACTTTCAGCAGTTAGTAATAAATCAATTTTTTTTTTTTTTTTTTTTTTTTTTTTTTTTTTTTTAAATAAGTAGTCGATTTAAGTTAATTGAAATACAAGAAAATCTCAAAACGTGTAAATTTATCGAAAACCGAAAATCAAAAGTTTTTCCATATCTTCTACTTTTTTCTTACTGATGCAAAAGATATACGCAAGCGAAGTGTGACGTCCCTGATCGTTGTTGGGGCTAAGTAAAAGATTTTTTATGTTAATCATCCATTGGATTTTTTCTAAAACAAAATATTAAAAATTAAGGAAAATTATTTCCCGATTTTAATCCCCATATTTGGATGTAATTATAAATTAATTATCGTGCACATGTGCTAGATTAAGTTATCTTGCTGTCAAATTGACAAAAAATTAATTTTAAATTTCAAAGCTATGTCGTCCTTGGCGATTAAAAACGTAATACGAAAATATGCATACCAGATGTATATTTTCGTAATATTTGTTGTATGAAATATTGTTTCATATTATTGATTGCTCTCTTAATATAAGTTGTTAAAATAACCCTGATTTTTGAAAGGAATTAAATATGTTCGACAGATAATTTGGCGATTTTTTTTCCCTCCAAGAACGACATATATCATTATCTTCCGCTGCAACATATTAGTATCTTATATCAGATACTTTATATAGACATTTGAAAACCAATTTAACTTCAAATTATGATAGCTTATTTACCATTTTCCTTTTATTTAGTATATTAGTTTGATATTTAATGTGTAAATATCACCCTTTGAAATGAAATGTTTTTTTTTACAATTGAAACTCTAAGTTTGCCAATTTTTTTCTACAGTTTTTAAATTTTAAATTAAAATTTTATCGTATTTAAAGCAAAAATAATTCAATCTAACACGTGTAGACAGTAACTTATATATAACTATACCCAAATATGGGAATTAAAATCGGGAGATAATTTCCGTTAATTTTTAATATATTTTTAGAAAAAAATCCAATGAACGATTAACATAGGAAATCTTTTTCGTGGCTCCATGGACGGCCTGTGTCGTCATCATTTCGCTTGAGTATAGTGATGCTACATTATACAAATTACTGTGTCTATGGTTTTATTTGAGTTTTATGAAATTGCCAGATTTAACAACTTTCCACTTTTAGGTATTTTTTAATGTAAAGGAATACGTGCATGAAAGGGAAAAATGGGGGAAAATGCATAAATAAAAGTATTTTTAAATACCTTCTTGACATCGTAAGAAAATAATTTTTGTATTCGCAGCATCTGGCTAACCATACCTTTCGAATGATACCATTTTCAACCCTCTACTGCCATGATTAATATGTTGAAAAGGGACTAAAATTTTATGCTTGCCTATGATTGCCTACTGTAGCATTAATATTTAAAATTAACACTCATAATCTTAATTCAAAGAGATTTGTGTCAAAATATAAAGGTCTAATAACCCCATTTTTAACCATGAGAACGACATTCGATGACCTTTCATAAAACCAAAAGTGAAGACCGGAGAAAAATTAAAATTTGTTTTGAACATCTCTCATATGTGTGTATAAGCGACACAAATATAAAAAGATACAAAAAAATCGAGTAACACACTTCTTTGAAATTATATAGTAATAAATTTTGAAAGTATACTGACACATTTTCCCATGTACTTTTTAGTGTTCATTTTCCAAAGTTCAAATTTTGTGAGGCTCTAACATATTATTTTATGTGTTGACAATTTTATTTTTAAATTTCATATTCGTAGTAAAATATATTAGTTTTAAATGAAAATACTAAATATTTCCACATAATTATATATTGTTCTTATAAAACACTGTATTGATAATACTGACGCTTGAAAAAACAGTCCAAATTCAGCTATTTTTACCATTACATCTAAAAAATTCTCTTAAATTACTTTGATTTTCTTTATGTTTATTTTCCAATAATATATATTTTTAAATTTCGTAATATTATTTCATGATCATAATTGAAAACTTTCAAAATACAAAACTTTTCCTTTATCTTTTTCAAATGATTTACTAATTTTAAAATATGTTCAAACGTACAATTGTGAGATATTTTCATAATCTCATTACTTTATGTAGAAATCATGTATCATTTGATCCTTTGAAAGGTTGTAGAAATAATGTATATATATATAATAAATTTATGTAATTTTAATTTATTTATTGATTAATTAATTAATTTATTTTTGGTGATTGTAATAAAGAAAACATGATCTTTTGTTTAAAAAAAACTATTAGATATTAAGCAGTAAACATATATACTTAAATTTGAAAACCCATGTACTCATTTTTGAGTATATTGACATGTCAAACAGGGGGATATTGGGATTCTTATAGGTCAACCCCATTTTTGAGCATGTCAATATACTCAAAAATGAGTACATGGGTTTTCAAATTTAAGTATGTACTGTTTCGGAGCTATTTTGAGACAACTTAGCTCATTTTTAAGAAACAATTTTTTACAGTGTAGCCAATTTTAAATATTTATAATAGTTATTTTGCAATCTTAGCTCAGTTATGCTTGTGAATGCACGTGATTTTTTTTTTTTTTTACAATATTGTATATATTATGTAATCAGAATCACAAAGTGATTCTAATTTTAGTATAAATGCATCTGAGAGTAATTCAGAAATAAGTGATATGTTTGAAAGTTCGGATAGCGAATCTGAGAACAGTGTATTATACGTTTAGTGTCGTAAAGGAAAAATATTTTCATAGAATTCTGTTTTAATGTTTAAAACACATGTATCTTATTTTTCTATTTACTGGAAAACGAACTTTCAGTCATAATAACCCTGATTGTTGGTTTTATGCAAAATTAAATTTGTTTGATTTCAAGCTTTAAAAAAAAAAAAAAAAAAAATCCAATTATAAAAAATGAATACATATAATGTTCATGCACTTTATTTTAAGCAATTTTCTTGAATGAACAAATAGGTAAGTTTTTTTCCGTTTACTTGAAAATTACAAGATCGTTAATGAGTTAATGTTTATTCGGCAATAATTATGCTTTCTAACATCATTGTATGTTTCTAATGTTTTGCTTTTATTAAGCATATGAATTTGTAAATCTATAAGAATAAAATAACAATAATAAAACACTAAACCCTTTTTATAATTAATTAAAATATATAAAAATCTTTGACTGACTTCGTGTTTGTCATTAAATTTTTCGGCCGGGTACCCGGCTCTCCTCAAATGACTTCCTCTGTGGATAACATGAGCTTGACTGAAGTACAGGATCTTCCTTCACCATAAGGTGGCGCCACGCACGATCGGGGCCCACTGCGCCGCCGTCATTACATGCCTCCCTATTGGTTGTAATTTCTATTGACTCTCAGAACATTGCGTAGTGGTAATCTTCATAGTTAGCAATTTTAATGGCTTTATCAAAATCAATTTTAATGTCCTGTTTGGGCTAAGGTTGTGATAACTTTTCCTGGCTTTATATCGTTTATGTGCTCGTTGATTCTTGTTTTAATTTTCCTTTTGGTAACTCCAATATAAGATCCTGGTTTATTCTCTTGGTTTGTAAAGGGAATTTTATAAATCCATGCGGTTTCTAAAGGTGGAATAGGGTCTTTATCTTTTCTAATCAACTGAAACATATTCTTATTAGGTTTGGTAGGAATGTTAACGCCGTATTTATTTGCTATGTTTTTAATTCAATTGGAAACTCATATGGGAGAGAAGAAGTAAACTTTAATGGGGAGGGGAGGTTTGAAAACTGGGTATTTTATCAAGATTTTTTGAGGAGAGCCGGGTACCCGACCGAAAACTTTAATGACAAACACGAAGTCAGTCAAATGTTTTTATATATTTTAATTAATTGTAATTAGTACTTCGCTTTTATTTAATATTTTTAAAGTTTGATGTAAAAACCTTTTTATAATCTTTAAAATTAAATAAATTAATAATGTAATATATCAGCTTTAAAAAAAAGTAAGGATACATGTGTTAATGAATGGTCTAATATGAGGATAAATGATTGAAAGCTAAAATATACTTTTAAAAAGTGCTATAATGATAGAAAAAGTTCTAAACAACTTTAGTAGGAGTAGCTTTTGCGAAAGAGACAAAAGATTATTACTATGTTTTTCCCAAAACACGATGCAGTATATGTGTTCGCTTTTCACTGCATTTATTCATTGACATGTTTCTACCTTGTTAGTAGTAATTCATATTAATTTTAAAGATCGAATGAGAAAAAAATCGCATTTTATGTTGATTTACAATATCGAAATAGTTCATTTAATTATACAAAATACCGAATATCATATGAAATTTAAGTAAATACCAATATAAGTAAATACCGTTAACTTTTATACATTTATATCGAAATGTGTTAAATATTTTTATAGTTCCACTTTAATAAAAAGTGAAAAATTACTTGCAAAAATGATTTTTTTTTTTTTTTGTAAGTTATAGCCAATAAGTATTTATCAGTTCTTCAATATTTATAGTTTAAAATGCAAATTCTTTCTGAAATTATTGATATTTGAATAGATGTTATAGGTTTAATCTGGAAGAAAAATGATTCCATAATTGATATAAACGCGAATTTTTGTTGATAGAATAAAAGTTGTATCCCCAATTTGATATGTATTCGTAATATTTTTTCCCTAGTCCAATAAAAAAGTATTGAACAAATTTTATTTCTAGAGAAAAATATTTCTTTTCAACATGTGCTTAGCATTTCAAATAACAATTCTCGGAAAAAACCTCTTAATGATCTTACAAAAGTGTTTTCAGAAAAAAAAAGAAGAAGAAGAAGAAATAAATAAAAAGAAACAAATGTGGTTCATCTCCTTAATGAAGACATAATCCAGCTTGTCTAAATGGCCAAGTGACATGGCACATTTTCTTGTTACACATTGTCTAGAAAAATTTCACATCTTTTTCTAGACTGAGCAGTATATATAAAACTAATGTACAATCCGAAAAAAATCTAAATACAAAAAACAGCATTGTTAATAAAGATAAAGAAATCATTAAAAACATTAAAAAAAAAAAAAATGCTTATCTTGTAAACAATGTAATGATATAAAGCTTACTGTTTACAAATATAGACAAAAGAAAGAAATCCCTATTTTATTTTCGATTGTCAAATGTTTATTATTATTACTATTAGTTTTGTTTTCTATTGTTTTTGTTTTTTGACCATATTTCTTAACCATAAAAAATAATATATTTTGCTAATTTCTTATTCAAATTTTGAAAATATATATATATATATATATATATGTGTATATATATATATATTACAAAACACTGTAATTGTAATTAAATGTTACAAATAGTTGAACCGGGCAATTATTAATTATATATTTTTTCTTCATAATAAAACGTAATGAATTACTTTTAGTTCATTAAAAGATACATTTTTAATATTGATAAAATTTAATCGATGTATTTTTTTTAATAAATTAATTTTTTTATTAGATTTTTTTTAACAAAAATATGTAAAAACAAGATATTTCTTTCCTTTACAGAAATTTTATTTATTAAAATAAAGTGTAATGTTTTACGTATTTTGTACTACAGAGTTAATAGGTCGTAAACGGAAAAAACAAACAAAAAAAAAAAAGAACCTATCACAATTTCAATTAATGAAATTAATATGTGCTTTTAGTTTTTGTTTAAAAAAAAATAGTTATCGTACTGAATGTTCCAATAAAAAATTAATTATTGTTGCTAAAACATAAGAAACACTTACCTTATATTTCATATTAATTAAATCTCGCTTTAAATTTAAACGTTTTTCGATGTGTTTAAAGTAAAATCACTTTCATGTTACCATAAATCCAATATTCAATTAATTTCCATACATAACCGTATATTATTCTGTTCAAAATATTTTAATTTAGTATTATTGAACCTACACGACAGTAGTTACAGATTAAGGCATGACAATTTATTTAATTTTTTGTAAGGATATATGGTACACATAAAATGTTCATTTAAGAAAAACTCTTTTATCTTGTACAAATATAATTAACTAGCAAAGCCCCGATTCGGGGACGAACCGAATTCCAGATGCGGGAAAAATTTCAAAATCAATCTCGAAATGTACAAAACTCGGCCTGGTGCTGCCTGCGTGCCAATAGATCAAAGTTTGTTAACGAAACTATTTTTTAATTCATGAAATCAATGAAGGTAGTGAATCAGCGAAGGCTTTTCTCGCTTCGCTGGTCACTATAGTTAAAGAAAACTCTTTTCTACATCGCTTTACAAACAAAAATAAAATTTAAATATATCATAAAATTGCTTTAAAGCCCGCTTTGGTTTCTGCTGCCTTCGGCAGCGACCCACTCATTCGCAGACCCTCGGATGTCTGTCCCTATTGCCTGTGACAATAGCTTACCAGTGGGCTTCCATTTGGGTGCCTACCAGATGACAGGTTCGAAACGGACAGTATCGAAAGTAGCCATTTTATATTTGAATCCCAGTTACATATGAGCAACACTATACGTGGTGTACTTTCTTTCACGTTATTTTCTATATTCATTTGATTTATTTGATCAACCATAAAATGACAACAAATTTACACCAAATATAATATTACAATGTGCTGTGATCGGCTACGTGTATCGCATGAGACAATTAATTTTTGTGGTTATAATAGTAGTTGAGTTAGTTAATAGTAATTGGTATATAGAAAAAAAAAAATGAAATATGTAAACCTGATCATGGTACAGCCTTAATGTAGCTCCCCTTGGCGACTTTTAAATTTTTATCGTCACTTTGGACAAAATTACATAATTTATGTTATTATTATTATTATTTGTTTGTTTCTTTGTTTCGTTTCGTTTCGTTTTCCTTTCCTTTCCTTTTCTTTCTTTTCTGTTTTTCAATATTTTATAATTTATTTATATTTTTTATGCGCTACTTGGCTTAAAGTGGCTTTTACGAAAGTGGAGTCCTTGACGAAAAATGTCCGATCTATTTGAGCAGCAAAATTTTAAAAATTACCCAGGATTATCAATAAGTAAAGCCCTTTAATGTAATGCTCAATTAGCTTTCATGCCAAGCGCGATTCATCCGTGCCAGAAACATACTATTTAAACAAAAAGGGGGGGGGAGTCTAAAATTGAGGTATATTATTTATTATTATTATTATTATTATTATTATTATTTTACTCCATTTTCATATTTTCATTTTTTCATGTGCAGGAGCAAATTTAATATATATATTTTTATTTTTCGCATGAAAGCATATTTCATTTTATGTTGGAAAAAAAAAAAAAAAAAAAAAAAAAGCAAAAATTTTTTTGCAACAATTAAAAATTTAAATGTCCTTTGTTAAAGCTTTTACCAGGTTATTCTTTTCACAGTTTAATTAATTTTAAAAAATCTAATCAAAATTTCGTTACAAATAAGGTACCAAATAAAAGGGGCACTTTTTCTGAATTCGTCGGTTTAATTAACTTATCGATCGGACAGTTAGAATTTTTTTAATTAACTAAAGTATGAAAAGCTGGTGCCAATTTTTTAAATTAACTAAAGCATGAAAAGCTGGTGGCAACTTGCGTCAACACACAGACAAACAGAAGAAAATCTCTCTTAGCCAATCAACTTGGGTCAACACACAAACAAACAGGAAGAAAACTCTTTTAGGCATTTATATAGAGAGAGATACGAGTTCATAAGATAAACTTGAAACTGTTTACGTATACAAATTGTATTTCAAAAAGAAAATAAATCAATTGTTTTCCATAAACTTCGCTAAATAAATTAGTATTTCAAATTACACTTATAAAAGTTTTATCCATTTAATAAAAGAAGATAGTCAGAACAATTAGGAATAAATTAAATTGTTCATATAACATACAGTTAATAACAAGTAAATGAAAAATGAAAAGTATTATTCAAAACTGAGTTCTCATAGGAAATTAATTTCATTTTAAATACAATTAATTTAGAGAAAGTTCCTTTGGATAAAATACAATATAAGACATATAGAATATAACATACAGCATACAAGACATATTTATTTAAATAAGTGGATATTCTTCTACAGACATTTAAAAGTCATGCAAAGTTTTTTGTTTTCTTTTTTTCGTTATCATCACTTAAAAATATTTTCAGTTTTATTATAACTGAAATATCACATATTTTCACTGTTTCATTTATTTATTTTATTTTATTCATTTATTTGTTGTATGACAGTACATTTGTAAACCTGATTATTAAAAATTATGTTAATGTATTCCATAGATAAACAGTGCAAATTTAAACAATGAAAATTTCATAATACATATTAATTTTCCAATCTTGTCTGTGTATTTTTCTAAAATTATAAGAAATAAAATAATTGTACCATAAAAGATGGAATCGTTTTTAAAAAACTGAAAAATAAGGTTCCAATATATACACAGGGTGCCCCAAAATTACAACGACAAACTTTAAGAGGAGATAGGGCACTCATAAAGATTCAGAATTGTACAGGAAACCATGTCCACGAATGCCATCTTAATTCTTTAAGAACCGAGTGCTGTGGGATAATTTTTAAGAGATGTGAGGGGGGAAAAAACGTAGAACTACAAACTCTGAGTTGATGTAAAAAACAGCTAAAGAAATGGGTAATACATGGAATCTAATGACCGCAAACATCACACTAACCTTTAAGAAGTAAATATCTTCTGGTGTTTTTTAACAATTACCGCCGTATATGTGTATTATCTACTGCTCATGTAGTCTAATTTATGTTTATTTGTAACTCCGCCTACCTTGTAAATTCTAAAATCTTGCACAATCGATCATTTTACAAAATCATACAGAATATTCGTATTAATACAATCAGTATTATGAGTACATCGATTTAAATATATATATATATATATATATTACAACGTTTATACTTTAATGTAATCATTTATACAAAAAATATATTTATTAAAAATTAAATGCCATGCCAACATCTGTTAAAAAATACCTCAAATGATCCGGTTCTTAAAGGGTTGATATGGCATTTGCGGACATGGATTCACAATTCTGAATCCTTATGATATGCTCTATCTTTTCCTAAAGTTGATCGCTGTAATTTTAGGACACCCTGTATATATATATATATATATATATATATATATATATATATATATATATCAAAATGTATCATATCTTTTATTTATTTATTTTTATTTTTTCAAAATTCCTTTACCTACAAAACAAGATATGACGCCTAATATTCTTTTTCTGCTATAAAAACTCGCATGCCGATATTAACATCACATTAAAGGAAGGAAACTCGCATATAAAAATTCTCATGTCATTCAAAACACTAGTTCATAAACTGAATGACCAAATGTAAAAGGTCATTCTTGTACAATAGATTTTTTTATGTGTGTGTGTGTATTAAAAAATGCATCTTAAAGCATCTCAGTACAGCATAACAGGTTAAATTTTATCTATTATGTCTTTTACTTAATTTAATTATACCTGTAGGGTAGGTTGGGGTAATTGTAAACATGGGGTATTTGTGAACACACCCTTTATTTTTTTTTTAAATCCAAATTGTAGAATGCAAATGGCAGCACATCTTCATACCTCCAAGAACCGATAAATGTTCATTGTTAATATATCACTTTTGTTATGAAGCACCATTTTGTTTATGCAATTTTGTTTTGATCTGTGAAAAAAGTGAAATATAGAATTGCAAGGATTCATTAAAAGTTCTCTAAATCATACAAAAAGGTGAGATATAACTTCATTTTCTTTAAATACAGTTTTAAACTTTTTAATTTAGTTTATTATAATGATTTTTCTTTGAAATTCTTGACTAAATTTTAGTTATTGCTTGTTTACAATTACCCCAGAAAAATCTTGCCTTGGGGTAATTGTAAACATCAATTCCTCAGTAGCACAACATAGTATGAATGTATCTTATGTTTTTATTTTAATACTAAATTGTATTATAGTTTTAATATGAATGTTATATTTCATTCAATTTTATAATTTGCCTTAGTAATTAGGACTAATCTATTCTATGTTATAAGTAAACTTTTTTTCTGTCTACTATTCTATTTATTTATTCTAATCCTTCTCCACAGAAAAGTATATTATCCCCAAAAATCATTGTTGAATTTTTTTTTCAAACAGTATCAAAACCAATGAATATGCAGTAGCAGTAAAAGAGAAGATAACAACATGTAGACTTAAGCAAATGAATTATGGGGAAGTACTGACTGCTACCAAAGTCTTAGAAGATCTAAAGGAATGTGAAAAAAAAAAAAAAAGAAAATTCCAAAGGAAAAGAAAAATGAGGATCTTAATGATAGAAAACCAAAAAGAAAGAAAGGAATACAAAAGGAATACAAAAAGGAATACAAACAAAAAGATATGATAATGTTGAAGAAATAAAAGAAAACTCTACGGAATACCAATATGCAAAACCCGAATTGCAGCATTTAATTCCTGGAAGTTATATATTAATAGACTTTATTGACAACGATAAAAATAATGTTACTACAAGTATGGTTGTGTTTTAAATTCCATAGCACAAAATGAATGTACAGTCACTGGGATGAAAAGTATGAATAACGAAAAGACATCATTTGTAGTTGTAGAAAATGACATTTTTTCCATAAATTTATCATCCATAAAAGCTATTTTGCCAGCACCCTCTGTTAAGTATAATGAAAGGAAACTTGTGTATCCATTTCCTAGTTTTGTGAGTGTAAAAGAAAAATGAAAATCTAGTAAAACAATATGTTTGTACTTCAGCAAATGTTAAATAAATTGCTTTAGGTTTATTATCATCCAAAATTTATTTTATTATTTATTTAAGACATGATGTATTAATAAAAAAAAAAAGTTATTACATATATCAACATTAAAAAACTTTTTTAAAGCATTATATTTCATGTTGTTATGCATTACATTATGGAAATATACCTGTTTACAATTACCCCATACTATATGGGGGAAATGTAAACGCTATGGGGTAATTGTAAACAAGCCCGTATAAATTTAATTAAAAACTTTAATGCAAAGTAAAATGCTTAAAACTTAGGTAAATGTTCAAAAATTAAGATTCTGTCATTTTTTTAAACTAAAAGTTATTTATTTAGTTTGTATGAGTGATCATATTCAGAAGTGATCAAAAGTGTTTACAATTACCCCAACCTACCCTATATGTATATATACAGTTTAGGTGGAAATATTTCTTTATTGACAATATTTAAAATCTTTTTCATACTTCATCAAGCTTTATGAAATAATATGTTTATTTCAATGGTGGAATTTATTGCATATTTGTTCATTTATATAATTACATGTATCGGTTTCATACTATAAAACAACTTCCTGCCTTACCTCAGCGGTTTCAGCTGGTATCTCAGTACAACGAACGATTTATAACATGTCCTAAAAATTCTGTATTGGTGGAAGATCGGTATAATAGTAGGCATCTATGAAAATTTACACTTTGTTGCGACAATTCATTAGTCTATGGCCCCTCGTTTCCTAATCCAAAAGGAAACTTATCGGAGATTTTTATAAACAGAGCCACTTGCTGCAAAATGTCAACGTACCTGTTAGCACGGAGATCACCTCGTAAATTAAAACGTAATTCTCACATTTAAAGGCATCCGAAGATTGCTTTTCCGCACTATCTCAGCATCGAGTTAAAAATTTAATTCGACATTAAATATGAGAGTCACAGTTTAAAACAGCTTTAGTTTGATCGTAATTTGCCCCAATCAAGAAAATTCTGCATATGATACATCGTAATGAAAGTTGGTTCCTTAACAGAATCTTTGATAATCATCTACGAATGGTAACATCTGATAACACAGTATCCCTAAAAGTTGACATTCGTAGTCGAATTGTCGATACAATCATTGTTACATATCTACTTTCGATAATGAAGTTTTATCCCACAGTGGTGACAGGAACGTTCTTAAACACTGTATCTTCTGTTTTTACTTTCTGAAATATTACTTCAACTCGAGTCAAGAACTACATGTTATTGACCAACATGCTGCCGGATCTCTCTGATCTACCATTTGGCATCTCAAAGCCTACGACGGAACCTATTCCAACCTGCAACGAATGCTTGTAAAAGCGCCGGGCACATCGAAAAGGCATTGTGCGTAACAATGTCGGGCATTAAACCTGCTCATTCAGTTATAAATTTCCATCAATAAGCACATCAGCAGTTTTCAGTTAAATCCCGGGGTAAAACATGCACGTCACATGGCACGCACAATCTTCATATGTGTTCAAATTTTCGCGTAATGCTGCATAACTCGAAAAGCCACGATTTCACCAAATTTAAGTTTCGTCGTTGAAGCTCACTTTTTCATAGGTAGATTTTTTTTTTTTTTTTTTTTTTTTTACATAGTGTAATTATTATTATTATTATTATTATTATTATTTCCTCAAACGACAATTCATTAAAATTAGAATTTTATTTTTGTAATTTTTTTTTATTATCTATTTTAATAAAATCAGACTTTCGTCTGTAAATTTGTCAGAATAAAAAAAAAAAAAAAAAAAAAAAAAAATGCGATATCTTCACGTTTCACACACCATGAAAGCCAAAAATGACCTTAAAAAATTTTGTCTGTGTTTGTGTGAGTGTATGTCACAGCGTCTGTATGTCCGTAACGCTATTTTTGTTCGGGCATCACGTGAGAACGGCAGAATGGAATTCAACGACGCTAGGCAGGAATTTAGATCTTTATGCAACTATATCGATCAGCTTTTTCGAAATTCCCCTCTTTTGCCCCCTTTGGAGAGGCAAAAGTCAAAAACACGTTTGTAAGCATAACTCGGCTCCAAATTATTTCACAGTAAAGAAATTGTACATGGGGAGACTAGACATAAGTGCTAATAAAACATTATCTGCATTTTAGGATTTTTTGATTTTTAAGGGGAGCGGGGGAAAAACGGTTTTTGGCGGGAAATTTCGCTAATTCCGGATTTTTGAGTAGAACTGTAGCAAATATGGAACAAAGATGTTGAAAGAAGCTATCCTTAGGATATTTACAAAATACATTTTTCGTTTTTTGTTATTTGTGATATTTTTTGGGGGGGTGGGTGGAGAGTTACAAGGGGGCAAAATCTGGACATCCCTTTTAGCGGTAAAATTGCCCGGAGAAATCTTTGGGAGCTGAAGTCACAAATTTTGGTGTTTGGATTGCTTATATGTATCCTATACGAAAGTAATGGAATTTATCGAAATTAAACCCGTTCCCCCCTTGGAGGGGACAGAAGGTAAAAACACCTTTGTAAGCATAATCAAGCTCCAAATTACTTCACAGTGGGAATTAATTAATGGGAATTAAACACACTCCAAATTACAATTGCAGAAAAGGCGACTACACATGATTACAAATAAAGCATTATCTGCGATTTAGGAAGTTTTGATTTTTAATGAGAGGCAGGGGGAAAATCGATGTTTGGCGAGAAATTTTTCAAATTCCGGATTTTTCAGTAAAACTCTACCAAAAATGGAACAAAGATGTTGAAAAAATCCATGCGTCTTCTTTAGGATATTTTCAAAACATGTTTTTTTTATTTTTCGCGATCTGATTTTTTTTTATTCGCTTGGGGGGGGGGGGGGGGGGTATGTGTTTCGAAGGGCAAATCCAAGACACACCTTTTAGCGCTATATTTGTCCTGGAAAATTTATTAGTGATGTGGTCACGAAGTTTGGTGCTTGGATTGTTTATATGTATCCGACCCCTAAACTAACGAAATTTATCGAAATTTCCCCCCTGTTCCCTTGGGAGGCAGGGACCAAAAAAAAAAAAAAAACCTTTGTAAGTATAACTCGACCACATATTACTTCACACTGAAGAAATTGCACATGAAGAGACTAGACCCCCCCCCTTACCCTCCAGCGGGGTCGGGGGCCAATAAACACGTGTAAAATCCCGTTTCCCGTTTGAATTCGCTCTAAATTATCTTAGAATCACTAATTTTGGTGTGTGGATGTTGGTTAAGTGTAAATTTATGTACTTTGGTAGGATTTTGCTAAACTTCGAACTTGCCCGCTGGGGAATGGGAAGTAAGAAGAGGGTAGGTTGCTACCGAAGGCTTTTTTTTTGGGGGGGGGAGCGGGGGGAGGGGCCTTACGAAGGTGTAAAATCGAGATCCTTCGCGCTAAATCTGTTTTGGGAAATCCATGGGATCTGCGCAAAACTACGAACTTACCCGCTGGGAAAGAGGAACTTAAAAGTGGGTTAGTTGCTACCGAGTGCAGTGGGAAACCGGACTCCTTACGTTTCGAGTGAGAAATATCTCCACCGAAAACAGTGGGAACTTTAACATAGGTTATTAATAATGATATGGAATTTTGACAACTCGTTTAAATAGTAGTGCCCAGCGAAGCAGACAAGGTCTGCTAGTTATTATAATAATTATTATATACTTCTAATTAAGATGTCCACACTGTTATTTTTTTCAGTTTATTATGAATCATTTTTAATAACGGAAGCTAGCAAAGTAGGCTTTACTCGATTCTCTGGTCACTATTTTTAAATGATTTTTCTTTTTTTTTTAATGAATAATTTAAACATTTAAAATGTTTATTTCGTTCACGAATATTTTCAGAAATTAAAACCATGGCTAAATACCGTGATACATAGTCGTCAGTGAAATGTAAATGATATTTAAATATTTAAATTTCATTTTGTTGATTAGAAATAACACTGTTAATATAAAATAAACCAAATATGCATCCACACTACTTTAAAAGCGGTAAAGGCCAAAAAAAGAAAAAAAAAAGAAAGAAAGGAAAAGAAAGAAAAGAAAAGAAAGAAAGAAAAAGAAAAAGAAAAAATAATCTCTTGGAAAATGATTTTAATAATTAATTTGTACACCGTGAATTTGTATGAAAAAACAAAGAAGACATTTTTGTTTAAAAAAAAAAAAAATGTTCATGCGACAATTTAAAGATATATAATAGTTAAACATAATACTTTGACTTTAATATCTTGAAAAATTATTACGGAACCTGCATGCATTTCTCTTAATGTTGAAAGAAAAGAAAAGAAAAATAATATATTTCATTACCGAAAAGATAAATAAATTAAACTGAGTTTTTATTATAAATCACTAAACCTTAATTAAAAAAATAAATAAATAAATAAAATAAATATTCGATATAATTAACTTGATTATTTATTTTTTTATTCACAATAAATCACTATATACTAATTCACATGAAATAATTAGAATCACGTTTTAAATATTATAATGAAAAAGAATAAATTATAGTGGTTAATAAATGGAAACAAGCTAACAAGCTACTGCAATATACACCCTTTAAAAAAATTTAATCATTTCCCAAATTCATAATTACTCTAACAAGTTTTTTTTAATCTTTTATTCAAAATTTTAATTTTGATTTGCTATTCATACATCATTAAAGCTAATTTTTCAAATTAATTTGCATTTAAGACTATAAAAGAAACGAAAAAAAAGAAGAAGAAATATGTATACAGTTTTTTCTTTGTGAGACAATTTTATCATCTTTACCTTGAAAAGCATAAAGTAATTTATGAGTAATTTAATTACTTAGAAATATATTATCCTTGAAGTTTTTTAAGTTGCATTTCCCTTCTAAAGTGTGCATAAATTTCTTTCTTAATTTATAATAATTAAGAATTTTTTTTTTTAATTACATTTTTTCATTCCCAAGAAAACGTAATTATTTTATTTATTTATTTATTTATTTGCTAGTTTTCTTGATTTATATTTTTTTGTTTTGTCGTATAAATTTGTTTAAATGTGAGGTACAATATTGCATTCATTATAAATGTTTATAAAATAAAAGAATAAATTCTTTTCAAGAAATGAATAATTACGTATAATGAACATTAACAAGTATTTTGCACCGTTACGTTCTCAAATAGCATTTTTAATTTTAATTTGTTTATTTAATTTTTCAGGAATAACAAGTAACAATTTCTATTTCAAAATTTCTAACTTCGTTAAAAAAGTTTGTGTATATATATTAGAGATGAGACGGGCTCAGCCCGAGCCCGTAAGCCCGAGCCCGAGCCCGAGCCCGATCGGTCTCAAATCTTACGCAAGATTTCGGGCTCCGGGCGGGCTCGGATTCAAGCTAAAAGTTCCGTTTATTTTATTTTTCACTAACTGGAAAATGTATTAAAAAAAAAAAAAAGAAATTTTATTCATTTTGAGAACACCTTCAGTAATGTCATAATAGCCATGATAGGTTATAAATCGCAAAATAATCTTGCAAACCTTAGTAGCTTTGTCTTTCCTTTTTCTAAAAAAACTTTTTTTTTTTTTTTTTTTCAACGGGATGCATATTATTTCATAGTGTTATACAGTAATCCTTCCTCCTTCGTTATATTGGGCCTCATTATATCACTCATTCGGATAAATTTTTTGTCCCCCAATAGGCGCGTTATAAACAATGGGCTGTACTATTATATATTATATACATATTATATAAATATATACATGTATACAGAGACACAGACATTAAAAATTGTTATAATAACATTTATAGTTATTTAAATTGAAGATTGGTAATAAGAAAATTATTTTAAAAATGAAAACGGTATTTAATTTTACTATTGTGTATGCGTTGCATAGCGTACCACTTTCAATATCGGGCTCGGGCGGGCTCAGGCTCTGATCACACAAAATTTTTCGGGCTCGGGCGAGCTCAGTTCAAAAATGTTTCGGGCCCGGGCGGGCTCGGATTGCCAAAATAGAGCCCGAACTCACCTCATATATATATATATATATATATATATATATATATATATATATACTTACATACATATGTATATATGTATTACTTACATACGTATGTATATATATATAGTTACTCTAAGGTAAAATTTTGTACATTAAATATTATTAGATCTGGACATATGCTTAAATTTGACTCCGAAACAGTAAACACCCATGCATGAACCAAATATTCATATTTCTCGTAACGTGTTTAGATAACTGTTTTTCCGTCTACTTATATATATATATATATAAATATATATATAGGACTACATCTAAGCTAATTTAAAGTCCACAGGAGAAGTCCTTCAGACGAAGCCATTATCACGCAACCCATGTATTATTCTATCATCCCAGTGTCGCGTTAGAGTTTCCACTCAGGAGTTCCGCGTTAGAGTTTCCTCTGTAGTTTAAAACGGGTCTTTTTTTTTTTTTTCTTTTTTCTCTTTTTTTTTTTATGTGTTTTGTTTTAAATAAACAATACAGCGGTAGGCGTAGGCCTCGGCATATATACACTCTATACTGACACACGACGGTGAGTGGCTTGCTTTCCTCGGTCAATATATATATATAAATACTAGCTGTTACCCGCGACTTCGTTCACGTAGAAATTTTGATGTGTATCTGTGGGAACTGACGGTTTGATCATAATATATAATGTAATGAAACCTTATCATTGTGGTGCTGTGCAAAATAGAGTCTGATAAAGTATACTCAAAAAAATTTGTAACTCATTGAAAGATCTACGGGGAAAATATACAATTTATTTTTATTTTAATACCGATCTGTATACAACATTAAATGACTTATTATTTTCCGTCAACACATGCAAGTTCTGGGCACTTGAAACACGTGAACAACCAACATATAATTGACCGTGTGAGAAGCATGGAGTTCCTAAATGAATGCCTGCCACTTTTAAGGTTTGCCCCTGGGATTTGTTGATCGTCATTGTAAAAGCCAATTTCAATGGAAATTGCAATCTCTTGAAATGAAATAGCAAGTTGTTGGGAATAATAGGTATGCGGGGAATCAAAACGCTGTCTCCTTTAGCAGTTCCTGTAATAATGGTACATTTTATAATATTAATACCCAGCTCTGTGATACAACTCGTCTCTTGACTTCTAGCTACTTTCATAGCCCGAGCTTTATTATTTCTGTTGGAAAGATTAGATTTGCGTTTCCCGGGCATTTCGAAAAACTATCAAATAATAATAATAATAATAAAACCCTTAAAAGGGAACTAAAAACAAAGTACTACTATGAAATAATAACAAATCAAAAGAATTAAAACTACTAACAAATAAAAAGTAAATTATAATTCAAAAAAGTAAGAAAACGCACGTTAAATGACAAAGTGAAATAAAAAGTTAAAAATGAGAATAGTAATTAACCAAAAATATTGAACGTGTGATGCTTTCTACTTATCTATATAATATTTATTTAACGTGTTCCAATTACGATATACATGGGGAATTTATAAATGGACAATATTTACACACGTGGAATAAGCTCAATAATTTAATAAGAAAAACTGACGACATTTGTCTGGTAAGAGTATTTTATAGACTTCATGCTTAGTTAATAGTAGTTGGTATATAGAAAAATAAATAAATTAATTAATGTGTAAACTTGATCATGGTACAGCCTTAATGCCCTTGGCGACTTTTGAATTTTTGTTGCCGTTTTAGACCAAAATAGAATTTATGCGATTATTGTTCCTATACGCAAGAGAAGTGTGACGTCACTGACCGTCCGTGGATGCAAGAAATTTGATTTCCTATGTTAATCGCCCATTGGATTTTTTGTAAAAAATTATTAAAAATCGAGGAAAATTATTTCCCGATTTTAATCCCCATATTTGGGTATATATATATATATATATATATATATATATATGCAATTAGTTATCATGTGCATGTGTTAGATTGAGTTATTTTGCTGTCAAATTGACAACATTTTAATTTTAAATTTCAAAACTCTGTCGTTCTTGGCGCTTATTGTATTTGGTGATCAAACACGTAATACGAAAATATACACGCCAGATGCATATTTTCGTAATATGCATAGTACGAAATATTGTTTCATATTATTCATTACTATCTTAATATAAGTTGTTAAAATAACTATGATTTTTGAAAGGAATTAAAATATGTTTGCCAGATAATTTGGCGATATTTTTTTTTTCTGCAAAGGATGGCCGATATCAAATCTATTCCGCTGCAACATATTAGTATCTTTATCAGACACTTTATTTAGACATTTGAAAACAAATTTGACATCAAATTATGATAGAATATTTATCACTTTCCTTTTAATTAGTATATTAGTTGGATATTTATTGTGCAAATATCATCCTTTGAAATGAAATGTTTGTGTTTTCAATCGAATATGGAAGTTTGCCATTTTTTTTCTAGAGTTTTGAAATTAAAAATTCAAATTTTGTCAATTTTACAACAAAAATAACTTAATCTAACGCATAGCCATGATAACTAATACATATCTATACCTAAATATGGGGATTAAAATCGAGAAATAATTTTCCTCGATTTTTAATAATTTTTTACAAAAAATCCAATGGGCGTTTAACATAGGAAATATTTTTCTTGCATCCACGAACGGCCAGTGACGTCATCACTTCGCTTGCGTATTTCTTTCTATCTTTTCCTTGGCGAAAAATGTCCGATCTACTTCAGCATCAAAATTAAAAAAATTGTCCAGAATTATCAATAACAAAATACCTTTAATATAATGATGAATTAGCTTTTATGCCAAGCGTGTTCATCCGCCGTACTCAAAAAAAAAAAAAAAAAAAAAAAAAAAAATCTGAAGTTGAGGTATATAAAAAAATGCTATGAAATAAAATTCAGAAGAAATATCTTAGATTTGTAATATTACTATTTTATTTTAAAATTATAAAGTGTCATTTTCTCATCGACCAATTTAACATTTAGTAATTTTTTATTTTTCGCGTGAAAGCATATTTCATTTTATGTTGAAAAATAAATAAATAAAAATACCTCGTAAACTTTTTGGCAACAATTAAAAATTTAAATGGCTTTTATTAAGTCAATTACCGGTTTATTATTTTCAAAATTACCGGTTTTTTTTTTTTTTTAATCTAATCAAATTTTCGGTATAAATAGTAGCCTATGTTCTATTCCAGACTATTCTACATCTCTGTACCAAATTTCATCCAGAACCGTTTAGCCGTTGTGGCGTGATTGAGTAACAAACATCCATCCATCCAAACTTTCGCATTTATATATTAGTATAGATATATTCAAATACTTTCCAGTTTTTAAAATTCAATTTAATGTTTTGGAAGCAAAATCAAAAACCTGTTGATTATGTTGCTTTAATGTCGACCTAGTGATCAAAATCTTACTTTTCTTTTTTTTTTTTTTTTTTTTTTTTTTTTCTTTTTTGTTCAACTGTGGAAATGGTTTTCCCTGATGAGGATGAATGGTTTTCCCTCTTTACGGTTTTGAACGTTTTTAACGAAATTTTTTCCAAACAACGAGTGGTCTATTTTTATTTTTATTTTGTCCTTGTGTTAATAACCTATCTGTGCTTCATTTTAAAATTCTTGGTTCCTTTTCATTTTATCATCGTGCTTTGCTATATAGCTTGCAGAAATTAGTTGTGGAATAAAGTTATGTTAAGTTTATTGTGAATAAATTAATTAAATTAACTGAATTAGTAAAGTACTTTTGTGTTTCTCAAGTTATTTGTCTTAGTTAATTATTAATTTTTATTATATTTATTTATTAATTTATTTTTTTCGATGGCATTTAATCGTCTTTGCTCTATATTTTACTTCCTCTTAAATAAAATAATAATAATAATAATAATAAAAAAAAAAAAAAAACTAACATTTGCAATATTGTTACAAAATTGTAAATAATTGTGTTTATTTTTGCATAAATTCTTTCAAAGAGGCTTAGTAAGTTGATAAAGTGCTAATTTTGTGCATTTCTAGTCGTTATAGCGTTGAAATAGCCTTATTTTCCCTTAAAAACGCATTAAAAAGCCCCAATAAGGCAGGTAATGGATTTGGCGCCAAATTTGGCGACTTTTTCCCACCTTGGCGATTTTTTTGGCGACCTTAGCGAGAAAATCCTTATATGGGATATACCAAATATGGAAGCTATAAGTTGATTGGTTGACCACATTCTAGAGTTTTCTCGAAAAATCTGGGTCCCATGGAACAGTATATAAGGAACGCTTCCTCGCCAAGGCAGTAAGTTCAGTTCAGACCTCAGCCAGCTTCGCTAGTGCTTGCATTGCTCTTGAGCCTCTTTGAGAGAAACTTGCTTCAAGTGTTATTGCTATACAGTTTGTACTGTGGATTTGCTATTGACAGCTGTTGGTTAAGCTGTGGTTACTGCTTGAATTGAAGCTGATAATTGGTTTATTGACCTGTATTTTTCTGGAATTTTCTGTGAATAAATTACTGAATTTTTGTACGTTTGGCCTTTCATTCTCAGACAACTCACGAACCCCCAAGTACGCAACATTTCTATATTCGTGAAACATCGTTTTCGTTCAGTCGATTTTTGGTAAGAGTTTTTACAATATTCTTGTCATTTTTTATATTTAAGTTAATTATGGGGTAATTAATTTTTTTCTTTTCGTTTGTATCTAAATAAAATTTTTTTTCGTTATTGGAAAAAAAAAAAAAAAAAAAAAAAAAAACTGCAGTGGTTAAATTCTTTTTTCTTGGTAAGACGTAGGGCGCTAATGAGTTACTTTTTGTTTTTGCTAGTAGCTCTTGAAACATCTTGACGTTTTACTCCTGCATTAAGGGGTTTCCATGATAACCGCCTCAATATTTTTGGGTTAATTTATATTTTCTGTATGGTTTCGCTTTTAATTTTTTGCCTGTATTTTTTTTCCAAAATTTCACACTAGATTTAAACTGGTATATCTTCTATTTGCTACATTTTCTAATGCACTGAGTATGTGAATTTGTTTTCTTCATTTTAGTTATTTTCTTAAGTTTTAGTTTTTTTTTTTTTTTAATCTTTCAAGCATTCTTTATCTCCATGATTAAAATCATTATTTTTGAAGCGCAGAAACAAATCACTTCGTATGGTTTTTCGGCGAAGCCTGCTCACCGTAAGTCTCAGCAAGAATTCTGCGTGCTTTAGTTGCAGATTTTTTTGAATAATATTGTGGAGGAAAATTATCTTCAAATTCCCTTTACTTAGCACAAAATTCCACATTTTTAAACTAAGAAAAAATAATCTGCCGTCTCACTGACACGACTTTCTCTTACCTTGCACATCAATACTATAAAGAAATATTGTGCAATACGGCGTAAGTCCAATGAGATAAGATAATAAAGTTCAATTTACATTAAAAATAATTTAAAATAGGTTTAGGAACAGTATTTTTTTATATTATTACTAGGGGGCTCTGTCCCCTGCTCGCTCCGCTCACCAACCCCCCGATGAGACTCCGCCTCCTCCCCGACTCAATTTACTTATTGAGACATGTAGAACTCTGCTCGCCTATCGCTGCTTTATTTCACTGAAAAGGAATATTCATAGTGATATTACAAGACAAAGGCAGAAAATTATTTTAAAAAATCCTCATATTCAACGTCAAATTCAAATATAATATATATATATATATATTAATAGAAAGAAAATCATAATATCTAGATCATTTTGCATAGCTTTAGTATATGACCCTTTTCATTTCTTTTTTACAACCTTAAATCCGAACCACGGTACCCCAGTCGGTAGAGCGCCGAGCTCATAATTGGAAGATTGTGGGTTCGGTTCTCGAGCCGACCAAAGACCGTCGTGTACACTAATGGTGGCTGGTGCACGTAAAATATGCCGTGGCTACAATATCCTCCATGTCCCCATCAAAATTATACCTCTGGGGGCCACCGAAGCTGGGGAGCTATCCCCTTCCTATAGGACCAAAACTTTGGTGGCATGTCTCCGGAACAACCGTAGGGGTGCGTCCCAGACCGTCGTCAATTACCCCTAGCTCAGTGCGACGTCAATCACAACCTACCTAATTATCTATTTACCTACAACCATAGATTATATTTAATTTTCCCGTGTAAGAAGATTAATTTTCTAAAAGTAGAGAAAAAAAAAGTTGATATTTATTTTCTTTATTTTTTACATCCATGGTTTCGGGCCGCGGTACCCTAGTCGGTAACGCGCTGAGCACGTAATTGGAGGATTGCCGATGCGATACTTGAGCCGGCCAAAGACCGTCGTGTACACTAATGGTGGCTGGTGCTCATAAAATCTGTCGTCGTCGCAAAGTCCTCCATGGTCCCATTCCCACTATATCTCTGGGGATCACCAAAGCCGAGGGGGATCCCCTCCATCAAGGTTCAAAATTCTGATGACATGTCTCCGGAACATCTCTAGGGGTGCGTCCCAGACCGTCGCCAATTACCCATAGCGCAGTATTGGTGCGACGTTAAATCCAACCAACCAACCTAATTACCTACGTACAACCATAGATCATACATTACTTTTCTCCTGTAAAATGACTTCATGATTTTTTCAAAATGCAAATAGAGTACCTTCATAAACTTGTCGTTTTTAGTAAATAGCTTCTTTAATTAAAATGATAGAAATTTCTAAGCGGCAGAAATGTCTTCCTTGGTGTACTCTCAACACATTGATAGCTCTCATGACGCGAAGGACCTTGCCCTCCGTTAAAAGATGCTGTCGCAGACAAAAAAATTTGACGCCAGTGACAGTAACTTTTTTTTAATATATAGATATATTATTTATTTATATATTTATTTTTTGACATATGATTTTGCCTATTTGTGTGTTTGTGTGTGTGTGGGGGGGGGGGGGGTACCGCCTCCCTAAATCCCCCGTTCAATTATATTACCTGCATTTATTTTTATTTTTTGAAATGTTTATGTTATTCAATTTAATATTTTATTTCAAATTATTCATATAACTTTCAATAGCAATGCGCTTTCGGACTTACCAATCTTCATCAAGCGCTTCAAATGACAATCTTAAACGAATCACAAAACAGAAAATTTGAATTTTCTGTAACTAATTACTTTTAAGTTATGCTGATACCAGGCATACATACAGATCAATAACTAAAAAATTAACTTTAAATTGTTTTATTTACAACATGGGTATGAGAAATTAATATTATTTTCTGATCAGTATCCGTCGACATTGTAAAATGTTACAAGGAACTTTCATTAAATATATTCAGTAGAAAAGAATGTTTAATCTTGGATAGCCCTGTATATTGTCTATAACCAATAAAAAAAACTACATACTGTACGTAAATATTGTCTTATATTTAAAAAAAAAAAAAAAAAAAAAAAAAAAAAAAAAACATGATATGCACATCCAGCAATTTCCGTGTATCATGCCACTATATACCAGTTCTTTTCGGTATCCCTGTAAGTGAATGGTGAATGATTTCCATACTATTTTCCATACGGAACATGCTTTTATGGTTATAATATATATATATATATATATATATATATACGTTCATTCCATTTTGTTTAGCTCAGCCTATAGATGTTACGTTGTATTTACCGGAAATTTCGCGCATGAACTTTATGTATATAATTTTTCTTCGATGGCTCTGTACACGAACCATTTCCTTGATCTCAACGAAACGTTTAGTGTAGCATCACTATATAATACATATTAAGAATACCGAATTTAGACTTCCTGCCACTATTTTGTCTTGAAATATGATGATAACAGACACACACACATACATACAGAGACCAACCGTTAAAATAATGTTTTTCTAATTCAAGAAGACTTCAAAAAGTGTAAATATAACAAAAACTCAATTTCGAAAATTCGACCCAAAAACAATACTTTCTCTACCATATATATGGGGAAGAAACGTTTTTTTTACACTGTGACGAGCTAACAAAAACTGAAATTCGAACTTACTGACATTACTTCTTTATAAATTCGTTATCATTTAAGATTGCATGCATGCATTTATGATAATGTAATCTGTTAGGAAACAGTGAGAACTTATTGAAGGTCGGAATATATATGTACATGCATAATGGAGAGACTGCAAAATATAAAGCGCAAAGTCTAAAAAATTAAAAATGACTGTAGTTTCGTTAGGACGCCTACTATAATAAAACTTTAAAAATCAATTATGCAGTACTCACATTTAAATCTTAGAAAATGGTTCAAATTCAGCATTAAAAGTACTTTTGAAGCTTGTTTTGCTAAACGATTTTCTTTAAAAATAAAGTAAAATAAAATAAATAAATAAATACAGCTCTCATATGGAAAGGGAAAAAAACTCTAAAAATGGAAAGGGGAAATTCTCTCAAATTGAGCCATTTTTACCTCAATCGACATGTTGAAAGGCAACTTCTCACTTTCAGAGAAATCCCCTGAAATCATTGAGCTGCTATGAGTGACTCAGATTTGAGCCAATTGAAACAATTTATTTTTGAGAAAAACTGGACCAGACGAGTGAAACTTTTTAATGCTATAAAAAATATCGTATTCTCTCCGCTGGAATCCAACTCGGGTCTCCTTCGGTGGCAGACGAACGCATTGCTCTACACTACAGTTTCATGCAAAAAACGGTTGTATGTATAGCCGTTCTCAATCATTTTCAAACGGAGAAAATATCATTTATCATTTTTTTTTTTTTTTTTTTTTTAAATGTTTAACATAAAGCTATGGGGAACCTAATAAACGTCCTTAAAATAACACTATTGATTTAAAACTGAGGTAAAGTTCTCGAAAACACAACCTCTATGACAAGCAGAGATTTTTGCAAATTAATTCTACATATTATAGCACGTTTAGAAAAATAAATTATTTTATGCTACGTTGCAGAATTTCTTGAACAGCTATTGTTTGAAGAAATAGTATGTACCTGTTTGTTTATGCATATTATTCCCGATGTTGATTTTAATTATAATTGAAACATTATAAAAACACACATATTTGGAGCATTTTATATGCATTTTAATAAATTATTTTCAATGAATATAATAAAAATATTAAATAACTTTAAACATAATTAAATTTGTATATTATATAAATACGCTGTTCCTTTTTTTTTTTTTTTTTTTTTTTTTCAAGAGAGAAAATTTTTAAGACATTCACTTCTTATCTTTAGTTTTTTATGACTAACGCTCGTGATTTGAGAACTCTGTTATTTTGTTGTCAGTTGTATATAAAAGATTTGTTATATTTATATATATATATATATATATATTTAACTTTCATGTTTTGCTTTTCTAATCATCAAAAGTCCACAACATTTCTTTTTAAACAATAAATAAATTAATGAATTTTATACATCTGAAAATATTTTTCATATATCATTTAGAATATGATCGATAGACGGCTCCACCATTACGCATTTTTGTTGCACGAAATGAAAAAATATATAAATTCGTTTAGAACCGAGCGTGAACGTTCATTTTGACTGAAAAGATTTTTGGTCGGAAAAGACTGATTTTGTTCAAATTTGGTTTTTTCTTAGAAATCCATCTGAAATTATGGTTAAAAATATAGCGTCCATTTTTGAGTAAGTAAATCCGGTAACACATTTTAAAAGAGTACAACAAATGAAACTTCTTCAAAATTGTCTATAAGCTAATTTATTACTTTATTCTATATATATAAAAGAATAATGTATTGTATGCGTGAAAATTTTCATCCCCGATATTTCTATGGATTTACAAGTTTTGAGCCATTCTTAACAGGATTTGGCAATTTTTAGAAAATGTCTGTCTGTTTGTATATGTCACAAATCTATGTTGTAATTATACATCTGTGATAATTTAAAACAAAGTTACTTTTTTTTTTTTTTTTTTTTTTTTTTGTTTAACAAACAAAAAAGCTTAGTGAAACACACTTTCCCATATGTTGAAAAAGAATTGACTTACTTTGGAAATTTAGTTTTATGCCTTTTTCATATGAATGTTGTATGCACTTATGATAAAAAAATAATAACGATTTCATTTATTTTAATAAATAATTCAACTGCGGGAATATGTGTTGGAAAATATAGAAGGCACGCTTGTGATGGCCACAACATACTACTTGGAATATTATTTGAAAGTATCATTAATTTGAAAATAATTTACATACCTGCATGCGTTTATTTTATATTTTATATATTTATTTATTTACTTTATCAAGTAAGAACAATATTGTACTCTTAAAAAAAAAAAAAAAAAAAAAAAAAAAAAAATGAAAGAAAAAATGAAAAAATGAAGGAAAAAAAAAAAAAAAAAAAAAGAAGGATCAATTTTAATCATGCAGAAATAGTTAAAGCAAATAGCATCACACATTTTATCATTTTATAATACAAAAAAGATTTACAAATCCTTTCTGGATCATGGTGCCTCTGCGCAGTAAGCTACTTTCAACTGAGTATAAACTGACACAGCTTTAAAGATATGGATATTTTGTATCTTGTAATGTTATTATTGCATTAAAAGTGAAACTTTTGTAATTGGCCAAATTTTTCTTGAGAAGTTGTATGAAAATGAGGAATTTTTTTGAAGAAAAAATATTTTTTAACAACATCGTCTTATTTTCTATAGTATTTAGAACACTTTTGCAAATTGCGTTGCCCATTCACCTAAAACCGATGAAGAATTAAACCACATTTAACATTTTTGAGACACCCTGTATAATTTTTCATCAATACTTGAGTGTAAAAAAAAAAAAAAAAAAAAAAAAAAAAAAATCTATGTCTTCATCAAAATGTTAAATAAATTAAGCTACACTTAAAAAAAGCCCTGCTTGCTACATTTTCTGTAATGACAGAAAATATTCGTAAGCTACAGAAAAAATACGTTGACAGAAATTTTCTGTAACAGACCAATAAAGAAAATATTATTAGACAGGTATTTTGCCTAAAGAAAACTTGGTATTAACGAAGCACCAAGTCGCTCGGTACATTAACAAAATACCTGTCTACTAATATTTTTTTGTATTTTTCTGTTACAGAAATTTCCAGTGAACATATTTTTTCTATAGCTTACAAATATTTTCTGTCATTACAGAAAATTTCTGGCAGAAAACAGGACTTATTTTAAACTGCTTTAATATACACGCCTTTAAAGTACATTTTTATAAAACGTATTTGAAATTCGAAATTATTTTAAGAATGTGAAATTTTAAAACTTTTCAGATAAATTTCAAATTTTATTTTTCTTCATACATCATTAAAACTAATTTTTAAATTATTTTTTGTGTAAAATATCAGAACTTTAACAGTTAAAAAAAGTAAAGAATGTGATTTCTTAATTTTAAGGTGTTTTTACAACTTTATTTTGCAAAAGTGCGAAGTAATTTATAACTCATTAATTTACCTAAAAATAATATTTTTATTTAAGTTTTTCTAGTTGCACTTCTTTTCAGAAAATGTGCAAAACTTCTTTTTCTTTTTAATTATACTAATTAACAAGGATTTTTAACACAAATTTATTTTCATTCGCATTAAAATTAATTATCTTAAATTCATGTTTTTTTTTTTTTTTTTCGAGTTGATATTTATCGAGTTTTCCTGTTTTATTATTTTATTTTGCCAGATATGTTTTAAAACATAAAGAGTAATTCTTACTTTATTAAAATTGTTTATAAAATACAACAATATATATTTTAAACAAATAGATTATTATACATAACAAAACTTCAATTAAAATCTTGTAAAATGAGAATTTTGTGGATATATATATATATATATATATATATATATATATATATATATTTTTATTTTTACCATCATAGGGGTCTTTCCTGACCCATATCAAATTTAACTTTTATAGATTTCTTAAATTGTTTGGCATTTTTAAAAAATAATTTCTGACTTTGGTGTCATGATCATAGTGAACATTCAGTCATGTGTATTAAAAAAAAAAAAAAAAAAAAAAAAAAAAAAAAAAAAAGTACTTTTTTTTACAGTGAAAGTTACAACGGATGAGTCATTTGGGTCAAATTTGACCCATTCGGAATAATAATTCATTAATATTCTCGCATAGATTCAGACAGGGGAATAAATCCTTGGGACCCCAGGGGTAAAGAGATTTTCTTAACTTCTGCTGTCCTGAAAATTATTCTCTCTACGACATCTCCCTTCTCTTCGAAACTGTTATTCTATTATTATTGATGTGACCTCCCTGTGACCACACGTTTGTGAGCTTTTTCCTTTCCTTTCATATTCTTAGTTTCTTGTTAGCGCTAAAGATTCCGCTATTAGTTCTATGTTTTTCTAAGCAATCGGTAATTTCTATTGGTTTCCCACACGTTTTTCCCCGCCTTCGTATGAGTGTGTAGTAGAAAAGGGCGTTTTTACGAGTTTTTTTTTTTTTCTTTTTTTTCATTAAAACTGCTCAAATATAACTAATTGATACTTCAACATTCTTAACCGTAGACATATGAATGAAGAAATACCTCCGTTGTGTCTTGGACGAAAGGGAATTTGTTTCAAAAAATGACGATCATGTTTCTAAAAGCGAACTGCCATCAGATGATAATTTAAATGACAAATTGTTTTAATCGATGAGTCAGACAAATCATTTATTTTCACAAAGATGGTAAATTGATCTAAGAAAAAAAAAAAATCGAACTTCATATGGCTGGCTTCAGGGGACAGACTACTTTTAAAAATAAAAAAATGAAGAAAATTATTGATCAACTTTTAGAAATTTTATTGATTAAAAAAAATATATATATTATTTACTTTTAAATAGAAAAATATTTTTATTGCAGATTATTTTTTTATAAATTCAAGGGTGCTTTCACACTGTGCACAGGATATGTCAATTACAATAACCTTTAACCTTATAATCTTTACATTAAATGAAAGAAAACATTCAAATTAGGAACCTGAACTAAAAGGTCTAGATTATTTTAATAATACGCAGTTTAATTAATAATTAAATATGAAATATGAAATAAACATTAAAACTTTTATATAATCACAATACAGTCATTTTTTTTCTGTTGAACAAAACTTCAGTTCATTTTAATCAATATATCAAAACATATGGTTGAAAAAAAATTTAAGTTCATATTTCAAATATTTTTTGAAATATCATGAAAAATCATCCTTGATTTTCTTTTTTTTTTTTTTAAATAATCTGCAGTAAAAAATAATTTTCTATTTTAAAGTAAACCAAAATAATATTTTTAATAAATAAAGTTTGTCGTACCTGTTAACACACACACACAAAAAAAAAAAGTTTGTACATGCATTCATTCTTCTTTTTAAAATTATGATAGTTGATCGATTTTTTTTTCATTTTCTTATTTTTAAAAGTAGCCTGTCCTCTTAAGGCAACAAATGTAATGAACATGATTCCGGGACTCACGAGATACGTCAAATGTATAATACGTCAATGTACCGTATATTTATGTACATTTTTACCATTCAGAAATATAGAGTATCATACTAAAAATAGTAATATAAAAGGAAAAAAAATTGATGTGGAAACCGCATGACTTTCTTATACAACAATACGAATTAATCCTTGTCGAATCCTGTTCTTAGTCAGTCTAAAAACAGGCTTCGGCAGGGATTCATTTAACAAAACTGTATTAAGTGTACTTTTTTTACATAGGAATTTTTGCTAGTGTTCGGAGACTTTTGTTACCGACTGTACATATTGTTATGAAAATATCGACATTTTTGTAGAAGGTAACCGATTCCGACAAAAACAAAACATGAAAAAAGCTGGTACTCCTACCAAAAAATCACGATAATACGATTATATATACCGCCGAGACAAATATATCAGTTTTTTCAGGTATTATACTTCACGACTTATTACAGAATCTCTCATTGGCAAATACACAGCTTAGAGTTCAATGAAAATCATTCTAGTATAATGGCTCAGTTTTGTTCTCTTTGAGAAAAAATAGTGGGAAGAAACAATATATTTCACCAAAGCAATGAAGTTAAACCATTCATTTAAAACTGAGAAAGCGTTTCTGGCTATCCTGAAACAATATTTGCCACAAAATTTTATTGCTAATCTCACCAAGTCGTCAATTTAGTAACCAGAATAGATTTTTGGTTTTGACATCGAATTTGGCGATTTGGCTTCGAATTTGGCGACTTGGCGTCCGAATTTGGCAAAAACTTGATAGAACTTGTCTATAACTTTATGTGCTACTTTCTATACGTATATACTTTCTATAAGGGGAAACAGATGAAAGTTTTTCACATTTTCATGAAGTTAGGCATTGACTTAACCTCAAATTAGACATTCAAATGTCGCGAAAAGTAGTACTAAGGGATTCACAAAATCTGGAAACTCTAACATTAATAGGAGTCTAGTTCTGAAAATTTTGTAATGATGCATTGGTTTATCACGCAAAACTACCTTGAAAATTCTATAAACCACTGACAACGCTCTTGATGAATTCAAATTCCATTCAAACTTCGAAATATTTGGTTGTTTCTGATTTAGTAAAATTTATGCTCTCTAGTGTATTTAAAAATGTTTATTTGATTTCTGCAGTAAAAATGACCATTTCATTCGATTGTTTCAAGAATATTATTTGATTTTTGATTTTCGAAGCACAAAAAAGCGATTTATTCAACATTTTACTGAGCATTAATTAAATAAAGTGCATTCGTCGACTAGAACTTGCTTATTTCTTTAAAAATTACTTTCTGCACGCCAAAATGTTGACAGCGGTTTTCATCAATATCGTTACAGGCTCTATCTACAGGCTGAATATTCATTAAATGAAGTGCATTCATCGACTAGAACATGCATATGTCTTTAAGAATTACTTTCTGCACACAAAAATGTCAACAACTTTCATAACAATATCATTACGGGCTCTATCTAAGCGCTGAATATTCATTAAATAAAGTGAATTCGTCGACTGGAAGCTTGCTTGTCTTTAAGAATTACTTTCTATACGCTAAAATGTCGACAACTTTTTTTATCATTATCATTACAAACTCTATGTACGGGATGATTATTCATTAAATTCATTAAATGAAGTGCATTCGTCTACTAGAACCTGCTTCTGTCTTAAAGAATTAATTTCTGTACGCTAAAATGTCCACAATTTTCATAACAAAAACATTAAGGGCTCTATCTACGGACTGAATATTCTTTAAGTAAAATACAGGGTGATCAGAAAAATTTGAAAAATTAATAATTCACGGAATAATGTAGGTAGAGAGGTAAAAACTGACACACGTGCTTGGAATGGCATGGGGTTGTATTGCAACCACAAAAAAAGTTCAAAAAATGGCCTATAGATGGCGCTTCTTGTGATAAGAAAAGTAATAATTAGCATTACAAATTATGATAAAGCAAAGACGATGTTCTTAAGAACAGACGCTCAACATGTCGACTGTCATTCCTCAACAATAGCTGTAGTCGAAGGACAATGTTGTGAACAGCACTGTACAGCATATCTATAGTTATGGTGAGACATTCGCGATAGATGTTGTCCTTTAGTATCCCTGTTGATGTCGGTCGATCGCGATAACGGTCGACTTCAGATAACCCCAGAACCAATAATCCACGGAGTGAGATATGTGGACCTGGGAGGCCAAGCTTGACGAAAGGAGCGGCTCCGCACAAGATCACCACCAAACGACGTGCGCAAGAGATCTTTCACACGTCTAGCAATATGGGGTGGAGCACCACCCTGCATAAAAATCGTACGTTCCAGCAGGTTTTTAGCAGCCAGGCTAAGGATGGTGCGATTCTGTAACATATCGGCGTACCTTTCACTCGTCAGGCTAACAGTTACAAAACCAGAATCCCGCATTTCCTCGAAGAAAAAGGGCCCGATAATGATAGATATGGTAAATCCACACCACACTATGACTTTCTCGTCAGACAATGGAGTTTGCACGACAGTTCAAGGATTTTCGGTAGCCCAGATTCTGAAGTTGTGGGAGTTGACAGACTCTCGGAGTGTAAAATAGACTTCATCGGTCCACAACACGTTAGACAGCCAATCGTCATCTTCCGCCATCTTTTGAAACGCCCACACCGCAAATGCTCTCCGCTTCACAAAATCGCCGAGTAAAGCCTTGGTTTTTAAGAACACAAAACGCGTACGTCAACGTATTCGGCGTCGACATTTTCAATTTGCACATGCGTCACGACGCTCTGTTCTGCGGTTTCAACGCCAGCGCTGATATCAAGGAGATTCTGATTGGAGCGTCGCGGTATCGGAAACGTTGACGTTGCTTCTTCTGTTCTTAAAATCCAGGACTTAACAGTTCATGATGGCGCTGGATTTTGTACGGATAGCATCGGAGGGTACGAATTAGATCTATCCAAAGAGTAGTGTATGTAATTCCCGTGCGACGTGCGACTTCACGAGCGCTGACTTCCCCATGCGTAGACGAACCATCATCAATTACCCATTGCGCAGAACTAGTGCAATGTAAAACCCAACCAACCAACCAACTATCTTCAACCAATCTATAGAACGCCAGCAAGAAGGGGAAGAAGTAGAAAGCGAAAAAGATCATTGATGAGAATTTAAAGATTATTTAGATGAGAATTAAGGATGAATCATTGAACATATTTTAAAAATATAAGTAGAAAACTGTTTGATAAAATTTACTTCATTAAATGGAGAGAGAGAGAGAGAAAAGCTTCTTTTGCACAGAATTGCACAATTTACAAATTTTGCACGAACTATTTTTACGAAACTTCTACTAAAAACTATATGTACCGTCTAGTGCCATGTTGTGAGATTAAAATGAGATACATTCGTTCTATTCTTATAAATACATATGACATGTCTTTACTAAATTTTATTTTATATACTTTTTAAATTAATAATACTTTAAAGTACCGTCTAGGTAGACATTTGTGAAAAACCAATTTCTGACATTTGACCTTGCATAAAATTTTTAGCACAAGTAGGATAGATGGGGGCTTTTGATATTTCATTTATCATGATGTATATAAGGTCTGTACAAATTTTCAGCTTTATGCGAATTTCGAGTTTTTTGTGTCTATTTTGACTGGACTATATATAGAGATACAACACTAAACTCTTTGTTGAGATCAAGCTAATGGTTCGTGTATAGGAACATAAAGAGAATTCAAATACATTACGTCTAGGGCAAAATTACAGGTAAGGAGAGTTTAGCATCTATAAATGCCCGAAACAAAATGAAATGAATAGATTTTTTGTATAGGGGAATATCTCCTGTTATGGGCATGCTCTGGTTATGGGCACCCCACCACATTTTTAAAAGAAAGCAAATGCATTGATTTGAGTACTTTCAAACTTGTATTTTGACAGTGCACAGTTTTTGCGCTAACACTGAAGTGACTGCATTTGCTTAGTAAATACACCGAAACATTTTTTGAAGAAAAAGCAACATAAAAGTAATTTGTGAATGTTTAAAGTGTGCGATAAATATAAGTGAATTAATTGCAAAATGCTGCGCAATATATATTCTTGCAGTATAGTCATTATATTTTGTGATGCAATATCGAATGTTGCTAAAATATGGAGAGAAATTGTTTTTTCTGTCATTATAAAAATGGCGGCCATTCCCGGTTGTAGGCACTTTCATGTAACCGGTTGTGGGCACCTTTTTTTTCATTTAAAGCGTATGTTTGACTTGCGAATTGTCAAATAGGGTCGTTTATGTCAACATAACATATTGTAGTAGTGCTTTTGTGCATTTGTAGGTATTTTTTGCCATGTGAACCCCGGAAAACTCAGCTCATCCGAAAAAAATGCCTTTTAATGCGGTGGTTAAAGCCGCTAAGGATTGCTTACTGTATAAGAAACCCTCAAAATCGACTGCCCGAGAATATGGACGTCCTCACAGCATCCGAGTCCCTACAGAAGAAGCCTGGAAAATATAAGGCAACTCAACTTGTCAAACTGTTGTACAGGCGTGCTAAAAAAGACGGAATCTCTACCGTCTAATGATGATGCCTACTTCTGTTTCCTCTGTTTGGAACACCTGCTATCACGCCTAACAAGTGCCAGCTCAATCAAATGTAACGGATGTGGCAGTCTGGTGCATTTCAAGTGTACCAATATGCACGCGTTATTTTACTTGCAAACATTACACTTCCCATTTTGAGTAAAAGAATATGAGTAATAAAATTTTAAAAATTGCCATTTTCTGTTGTTATTTTGGCCACTGAAACCTTACAAAATACATAAATTTTGTGATTTTCTGTATTTATGGTGGTTTGCTTATTATTTTCCCAGTTTTGTGGATTTTTCAGATGTGCCCACAACCAGGTACAATTTTTTTTTTTCTAAAAATTAACACTTTACAAAATTGGTGATAAAATTTTTCTGGTTAACGTAATCAAAAAGAAATAGAATATAGTGGGATAATACTTGGAAAATGACCACAGTGCATTTCAGGGTGAGATGTGTTTCATTAATATATGATTTTATTTAAGTACGCAATGTGGTGTGTGTATAATTTTTAGATGATATACATGGCTGGCAACAATTAAGCGAAAACATTCTTTTTTTGTTGAATGTGATTAGGGAAATGCTTATTATAATATTTTATCATGTCCAAGAAAACTGCTCAGGAATTAAAATTAATTCCTGATACCAATGCGGTAAATAAAGTATTTTTAAGATAAATATTCAGCGCTTGTTCTTTTTATTATTATTATTATTATTTACATGTTTTGAGGTTCCATGAATTCTGAAGTCAAGTTTTTAACGTTTGATCTTTGTTTATCTCTCTTGTCAGAGAACTTAAAAACAAAGAATTTCAGGCAGTTTAAATATTGTTCTTTAAAAATAATTTAAGGCTGTTTCTTGAAAAGTTTGATTAAGATCGATAAGTTCCAAAGAAATGTGTACTGGAAAGTTGTAGGAATAATTTAGAATGAAACTTAAATTTAATTAAAATCATTTAATCATATATAAATGTAGGTATATTACTGAAATGGAAGTCTGAGGGGAAGGTAGACCCCCTTGCGTGGAACCATTTATCAAGTAAAGTTGTTCCGAAGCCTAGTTTGAAATGTTCTTAAAAAAGGTTTATATAATAGTACTCGTTATCTTAAATCGTAATCTCCAATCTGTCTTTATAATAATGAATTTCAAGGTCAGAGAAAGTCGTGTGAGTGCCACAGCAGAATATTTTGTAATTAATTTAGATTTTTCCAAAGCCTCATGCTGGCACTAAATTTACTAATTTATTGCAAATGTTTTTTGGGTCTTAAATTCTAATAATAATAATAATAATAATAGTAATATTCATTTTAGACCATTTAAAGTACCTCTGTAGAATTAAGTATAATACACTAATTACCAATACGTATTTGGATACTTTCGAATTCAGATGTTTTGTCAAATGTCTAGAAAAATTCTTTAGGATTTTTCTTGAAACTTTGGAAGCATAAAGGACATATTATGCCTCATAAATTTCAATAAAAATGTATTTCTGAAGACGAAAAAGGTACCAGCAAAAAATTAAACAAAAAGCAAATTTTTTTCGATTACCCTGTAAAAAGTAATTGAAGTGCGTTTTGGCTGGAGTACGTGATCATGAGAGTTCCTCTAATTACCTGTATAAAATATTATGTGGCTACCACATATATCCATGGAGATATAACGGTTATATGGAGATATAACGATATAATGGTTATATGGAGATATAACGATATAAATTTCAATAAAAATGTATTTCTGAAGACGAAAAAGGTACCAGCAAAAAATAACGGTTATATGGAGATATAACGATATAAATTTCAATAAAAATGTATTTCTGAAGACGAAAAAGGTACCAGCAAAAAATTAAACAAAAAGCAAATTTTTTTCGATTACCCTGTAAAAAGGGTAATCGAGGGGTTTGCGTTTTGGCTGGAGTATGTGATCATGAGAGTTCCTCTAATTACCTGTATAAAATATTATGTGGCTACCACATATATCCATGGAGATATAACGGTTATATGGAGATATAACGATATAATGGTTATATGGAGATATAACGATATAAATTTCAATAAAAATGTATTTCTGAAGACGAAAAAGGTACCAGCAAAATATAACGGTTATATGGAGATATAACGATATAAATTTCAATAAAAATGTATTTCTGAAGACGAAAAAGGTACCAGCAAAAAATTAAACAAAAAGCAAATTTTTTTCGATTACCCTGTAAAAAGTAATTGAAGTGCGTTTTGGCTGGAGTATGTGATCATGAGAGTTCCTCTAATTACCTGTATAAAATATTATGTGGCTACCACATATATCCATGGAGATATAACGGTTCCATTAAAAATTGAAAAAAAAAAAGCCTTTAAAAAAAAAATTATAACGCGTAGGGTATTAAACACAGTGAAAAGCCATTTTTAGGAATCTTGGCATACTCTATTAGACATAGCATACAACAATCGAATGCAAACATTTTAAATATCTTACAAAATATGAGCATTTTTAATAAATATTTTTTAACTACGCATATGTACATTCAAAAATTTCATTTGCGTTATTTATTAGCTAAAAGTATTGAGCAAATTATATGAAATCCCCAAAGAAATCTGTACTGATAAGTATAAAGGATTTAAGTCCAAAAATGTCGATTTTGAGTTAAGTACATAGTCAGACTCAGAGAAAAATTCTCTATCGAGTGGTATAAAGAATTTAAATCCATGTCATTTAGTCTTTGAGAAAATTCATTGGTAAAAAAAGATTCAAGTCAGAAATTTAGCATTAATCTTTGGGATAAAATATTTAATTCAATTTTTTCCCTTTATTAAATGAAGGTTGACAATCTCTGAATTGTATGAAGGGTATAAATCAACATAATAACTTTTTCCTAATCGATTCTTATGATTAGTTTTTAGTTAGTTTAACTTTATTTTGCGTCTCCTGAAAAATCAAGAATCTTAAATCCTTTATACTTATCAGTACAGAAATATCGAGTAATTTCGAAAACTTATGTGAGTTAGAATGAACAGAATTTTAGTTTTTCTCAAAATAAAAACTAAATTATAACTTATTTTACTCACATTATAATTTTAATTCAATCAATGTCCAATGGTAATGCTGTGTTCGATGACTATAAATAAATATTGATAAAAACCCTAACATTTTTCTTTTTTTTTTTTTTTTTTTTTTTTCGAAGAGTTGAAATTCTGTTGACTCTATCTCTCATAACTTTTTGAATTTACACGATATTTGTTTGGAGTTTTCATATAAGTAGCTTAGTACTTTTGGCTATTAATTTTTTTTTTAACTTGCGCATGCGTAGGTAGAAATTATTTAGTACAAGTACTCATATTTCCTAAGATTTTTAACATTTTTGCATTTTGATTGCTGTTTGCTATGCATAATGTAGTACACCAAGTTTCTTAAAAATGGTTTTGCACTGGGTCTAATACCCTACGTGTTATAATTTAAAAAGTGCAAACTTTTTTTGCAGTTTTTTAAAGAAATTGTCATATTTCCATGAATATATGTGGAAGCCTTAAAAAATTTGTACAGTTAATTAGATGAATCCTCATAATCACATACTAGAGCAAAAACGCATTTCGTGCATTACTTTTCACGGGGTGATTGACAACATTTTGATTTCTGTTTAATTTTTTACTGATCCCCTTTTTCTGTTCAGAACAAAATTCTTACTGAAATATATGAGGTATAACATAATTTTTACACGCCTAAACTTTCAAAATAATTCCTGGAGAACATTTATAGATATTTGACAAAACGTCAAAATTCGAAAGTGTTAAAGTACATATTGGTAGATAGTGTATTTAATAAGATATGCGTAATATAAATAATGACACTTAGGAAAATTACTCTAATTTTATTTTGAAAAATTTTAATAAAGAAAATAGCTTTTTTACATAAATAACAAATACTTTCAAAAATAGAAAACTTTTATACATAAAAAGCTTAGCAATTACCATAAGAAAGATGAGATCTTTGCATGATTGATGAAAGTAAATTTAAATACATGGGAAGTCGCTATTATCAAAATTATGTAGGTTAGTTCTTTTTTAAAGTTTGTCTTATATTTAAAAATAACGTGCTATTTTTATGCTTAAAGAACGTGTACTGAACTGTTACTTTAAAATTAAAAAGTGTCTAATTATTATACAGATTTTTGTAATGGTTATTAACAAGCTGTGAGTTCCAAGTAAAAGTACAAATAAAAGGGCATATTTATTACTATTATTTTTTAAATTTTTCTATTTTATTATAAAAACATGAATAAAAAAATAATTCCACTTTATTAAACTTTTGTGGTGTATTGTCGCTTTCATATGACATAGACATTTATCTTTGTATGAAAAGAAAAAGATTTTGATTGTTTGTAAAATGAAAATAAAATTCAAGTAGAACATAATATAATACTTTCTGAACTGAACAATCGCAAAGCATAGCAGATAATTTTGCTATGTTTTACATTTTTCTTTAAGAAACTAACAGATAAATTTGTTTTTTATAATAAAAAGTAATTTTTTTCTCAGATCTACAATAAATATTATCTTTTATCTTTAATTTGAATTAGAAACCTTATAAATGGTATATGACAGTTGTCAAAATACACATTTGTCCAGAGGTTTTTATAATAATCACTTTAATATGGGTCCTGAATTTCAAATAATACTGAATATGAGACTTTCTGAAGTTAAGAATAGAAAACATAACGCATATTTTTGTTAGTTTCTTTGACTATGAGTTTTTCTGTTGCACAGAATTTTTTTAAGTGTGCGCAATGAAATTGGGAACACCCTCTTTAACAGTATTGTTGAATATGTTGGAATGATGTGAATGCAACATTTGCACAACAAAATTTTACATTTAAATAATTTTACTTATTATTATTTATTTAGTAATACGAGTATATGTTTGATTTTAAAGAAAATTTTACCTTAACATTTTTATGCTTAATATATTATCGAAGGGTGTAAATTATTCTATACCTAATTTTAGGTGCACTAAATTTCCTCTTAATGTGTCAGTTTAAGTTAAATTTCTGGTTAAATTTCTTTTATGTATTTTAATTCTCTTATTATTTCTCCTAATATGTCGAATATTTTTTCATTAAATTGTATGCCATACAATATTTTAGACAGCATATTTCTATAAATTTTCAAAAAAATTCAATTTTTCAAAATAGAACTATATACATCATAGATTGTCTGAAAATTTGAATAAATCTTTAGTAAATTTATATTGAAGGTTGTATTTTTAAAACTTACGTCATCTTAATGAATAAATTTCATTTTATTACGTAAATTAGAAAATATTATTGCATGTATTAAAGTTAAATTGTTATATTCAAAGATTTTTTCCTAAAAAAACGTTAACACTTTAATTTAAATAACATTATTTTTTTGACATAAATATAATTTTTTATCATGATCTTTTAAGATTTCTGTACAGAAGTTCGGAAATGCAATTAAATACTCTGTAAAAAAATTTGTGTTTGGTTGAACCGAAACTACTGCAGTAGTATTAAGTAGTTGCAAACATAAGGTGCTGAAATATTTTTGCTTCCATTATCCGACTACCATAGTTAAGGGAAATATTGTATTAGGTCAAAAAAGTTAACATTGGATTCTCACCTGATTTACATGTTTTAAGGTCTCCTTAGTCTAAAAAAGTAGTTTTGGGCATTTCTTTAATGCATGTGCACGTGAGTATGTGCGTATGCATGTTTGTGGAAAATTTTCCGACTATCATATTACCGAAACTAATAAAGATAAGAAGATAAAAATTAAATTTTATGACAGGTCTAATGTACTGATGATTTTGCCAACTTTTGGTAAAAAGTAAAAAAACTGGAGTGGGATCGCAAGTCTGTAATTCAAAAACGGCTCTGACGATTTTCTTCGAAGTGGCCATATAAACACCCTTTTAGATGTCCATAAGAAACTTGCTGCTATATTAGTACAATAAAAGATGGAGAAATCTTTATAATTTGTCCTTTATTTTTCAACAAAAAGCACCAAATAAATACGCACGAATTTTTGTTTCGTTCTAACACCAAAAGTTTTAACAATATAAGTCCTTAAAGTATTTCATCTGTAGGATATTAGAAAAGCTTAAAAAATGACAAGTAAATTACAAGTCATGAAATGGTTTCTGAATGAACAAGTCTGAAAATGTCTCTAAAAATGATATTTAAATTGAAAATATTTACTTACGTAATTACTGTGTATGGAAATCAGAAAATTCATATAAGTGTGTAAAACTTTTATTTCATTGTTGTGTTGATGTTAGCATGCTTTTCTTTTTCTTTTTTTCTTTTTTTTTATTATAATTTTAAAGAGCTTCGGAGTAGATATCGAGTTTTTTTTTCTGTCTTTCTTTTCATTTTTTTTTTTTTTTATTATTATTATTATTAGTTTATTTTATTTTATTTTATTGTTATTATTTATTTATTTATTTGTTTATTTATTGCTATTTAATATTATGAATCTTTTTTTTTTTTTTAAGGACTGTCATTTCATTTTTGCAGAGACATTGAATTTATAGTTTTTAGTGCTGGACGATTTCAGAAATTAAATATCGCGATATATCACCAAGTTAATATCGATATTAGTGATGTATTGCGATATTTCTTTCAAAATAGGAAAAAATAGACATTTGTTATTTTTTAAAGACATATGCACACGAATTTTAAAGTATACAAGTATAGAGTGTTTTCCATGTATTTTCTGGTATATTACTACCATAACTTTATCATTAAACAAAAAAAAAAAAAAAAAAAAAAATGCATAAAAAGTGAATCAATATTTTGTGTTTCTTATAACTTATACTATTGCTTTTTAGTATACCTCTGTATAGTTTGTCATCTATTCTTCCCATTTTAAGCTTTAATTATTTTAAAATCATATTTTAACACAGCTAATATGTGATCTGTGTATATTTGTTATGATCTGTGTTTTATTTGTACCAAGTATATCAAAATTCATAATTCTACTAAAAATAAAGCTTAAGAAAAATTGTCTTAAGATGTAGGTATTAAATAAAAATGAAAATCATTTTAAATAGTTAAGAATTGCCATTGGATACACCTTTTTTGGTCGTAGAGAGTAATATTTTTTACTTAAAACTCTTATATGCATCCTAAATGTCAGTTACTTGTCAGTTTTACTTTTGTATCTGCTTACCAAATCATTACAATATTTTTTAAATATGTATATGTTCAATTCACATTCGTAATAGTTTCACAATAATTGAACATTGAATTATGTATATTATATATATATGTGTGTGTGTGTGTGTGTGTGTGTGTGTGCGTGTGTGTGTGTGTGTGTGTGTGTGTGTATACATTGTCAGTATAAAAATTATATCATTTAAACAAAATTATGTTAAAGTTTCATTTTGTTACTTAAAGTAACTCATTTTGCATTTAAACCAATTTTATTTAACATGTACGGCTTAAAAAAGAAAAAGAAAAAAAAAAAAAAAAAAAAAAAAAAAGGGAAGAGAAAAAATAAATGCTACATAAAAAAAGTAATAAACTATCCAATATTATATAATTCTATAAAGAAACTGTCACTGTAAAATTACTGAAGTTAAAACTTTATTTTACATCAGTCAGATAGCACCCTTTCTCCCTTCCCATGTTATCCAATGGGATTTTTGTCGCGTCGTTTTATAAAAATATTTTATTAAAAAATGAAATTTTTCGAATTCTGTTTTTTTAATATTACTCTTTGAACAGGTCGTCTTTTAGCTTAAATTCTGTTTTTTGAATATTACTCTTTAAACAAGTCGTCTTTTAGCTTAGTGAGCAATTTTTCGAAAAAATAAATTTAAATATTTTACTTAGAGTCCATAATTTACTTATTGAAATAAAATATTTAAATTAATTTTTTCGAAAAATTGTTCGCCACGCTAAAAGGCGACCCGTTCAAAGAGTAATATTCAAAAAACAGAATTCAAAAAACTTCATTTTTGAATGAGATATTTTTATAAAACGAAGCAACGAAAATCCCATTGGATAACATGGAAAAGGAGAAAGGGAGCTATCTGACTGATGTACAGCCTTAATAAAAAAAACATTTATCGAAATATTTAATAATAATAAAATAATAATAATAAAAAAAAAATACATTCTATAATTGCTTATATTTTCAGAAGTTTTTTAGAAGTTTCTTAGCGTTTAGCTAAGAAAATTTGCAAAAAAACTCTTCTAGTAGCTATCAGTTCGGCTTTGATGATCTTTGTTAAACACATGTTGAACCTCGCATCTTATTGGCCAGGAAATATCGATACTTTGAAATAGACCAATATAAATGAACCAATAGCAGGAAATGAGCTAAAACAAAAGATATCGTTTTCATTCGTCATAATAAGCGTTTGTTTTTGTATCGTCCTGTCTGTGGTTTTTCATCACCTACGATATGATCCATGAGAGGTGATGTGCAATATTATCAAAGTACTTATACTAACGGTAGTATAAATTCTTTCATATTATCGTTTAGGGTCAGGTAAATGCATGAATGTAGAGTGGGAAGTCAATATACTGTGATAACTTAATTTTCTTGATGAATATCATTCAGACTTTTTGGACAGTGATAATTTCGATTTGGTAGATAGCACGAATAAAGATAAAGAAAGTAGATACACTTCTTTTCTTAATGAAAGAGAGATATCGTTTGGGGTTGGGATTATGTTTCTCTATTTTAGTCAGTGAGCAACAGAATAGGAGGAAAAAAGAAAAAGGGTTGCACTATTCAGCTCTCTTTTGTTCGGGCTTTGTTCGGTGCGTGGTTACAATGGAGCTCAGTGGGTGATCCATGCTTAGTGGGAAAAGCAGAATTAGAAGAAGGTAGGAAGATTGGCGTTCATTATTATTTATCAGCACATTGATGGAGCGCGCACAAGGGGTTGCATTAGTATAAGCTATACGGCGCGCGTTTTGTTCGGTGCGTGGTGGGGAAAGCAGGGCATCTATTCTCCGACCAGACTATACCTCAATTCCAACTGTGGCAGTCGTTATTTTGGTCACGTGACGTCACATTCCGACTTTTGATTTGACGACTGTCGTTGTTTAAGGACGGTCGCTATGGCAGTCGGATCGGAGAATAGATACAGGATTTGAAGAAGGTATTTAAGATTGCTATTAAACATTATTTATCAGCGCATCGATCGATTGCTCTGTGCGCGCTAAGAAATATCGTTAGAGGGATATATCGGCAGAGCAAGATCTTTAATATCGTTATTTCGATATTAAAAATATATTGATACTTGGGGATATATTGATAAATACTCCAGCCCTAATAGTGTTACATATGCATGATATTGATCACATACACTTTTTGTGAAACAAGTAATTAAAACATTTTGTAACAGCAGTGTCATAAACTACGATTTTTCTAACTTGCTGAGGTATAATGTGTATGAGACTTATATTATGAAAACATGTCAAAAGCTTGTACGAATGTTATTTCCCTCTATTTATTTGTCTCACCCTTATAATAGTATACTAAGCCATTCCTTAATAATAACTAAACTTTTCTTGAATGTTTTTAGCAAACCTTCAAATCAGCCTCAATACCATAAAAATATAAACTAAATTATACTTTAAAAATAGTTGTAGATTTTAGAACATAATATTTTAAATAAAAACCAAATAATTATTTGAAATAAGTTTTAAAACAAGAATTAGTTGACATGGCTTCTGTTTATTACCTTTACAAAATTACATTTTAATCTGGAATACTTTCTACTTAGTTGTTAAAATAAAACTATAATTAACTTAATGTTAAAGAGTGCTTATTAATAATAAATTGTTTAGAAAAAGGATTTGCAAATAAAAGATTACCTCTGCGCGAATGCCTAAAAGTAACAAAACATTCTTAGTTTGAATTTTTACTACAATTCTGTACAAATTCTGTAATTTGGAATACATTTTAATTAGTACTGAGAAAATTAATAAAAAAATAATGCTAAATTAATTAATAATAAATTAATTAAAAATGTAAATAATAAATCATTTAGCGCAATATAAAGAAATATTTCATTTAGCATTTATTTTATTTTTTTTTATAAAATAATTTAAAAAATCAAAACACTATAAAATTCCCACATTCAAAATATATATACATATAACTAAAAACATTTTCCAATGTTTATCTGAATAACTGCTTTTTACGAAAAGGGTAAAAAAATGTGCTGTTGAATAGCTTTGCTTTTTCTTTATGATTATTATCTTCTGTCCCTGTATTAGTCCACTATCTTGATTGAAAAGATTGGAAGCACAAATGCTACTCGTGTCTCATTGAAATATTTTAGCGGTAGAGTAAAATGTTTGCGGACTAAAAGATGGGGTAGTTACTTAATAATTACTTTATACAAAAAGCATGTATCAATTTGTTGTATTGCAGAAAAAGTGAAACAAATCAAGTTCTTTCTTTATTATGATTCATATATATATATATATATATATATATATATATATATATATCTTTTGTTTTTTCTTGTTTTGAATAAAAAATATCAATTTTTGTGTCGTAAACGTAAAAATTCTAAATCAGGTTACTTTTCTCAAAGCGATGTTTAAAAGTGATGAGATTATATTTATTGATAACTATATGACATTACATTATACAATAACCAGAAGAGACTAAAATGTTACATTCATCAAATACAAGTTTAAATTTAAATTATTTCTTTTTAAACATAAGCAAATATTGTTTTTTTAGTATCAAAAAAGCAAAAATGCTGTTCAAACAAGAAAAAAAAATGTTCATTGTGTATGGAGAAAATGTATTGACAGAACATCTGTGTCAAAGCTGTTTTTTTTTTTTTTTTTTTTTTTTTTTTTTTTGCAAAAATTCATTCTGGCAATTTTTATATTGAAAATGTACCACGTTCTGGAAGCTGTTCTCTTGAAATCACAAAGAATTTAAATTTTGAGAATTCGTTCATTCCTGCTCACGTGAAATGCCTTAGTTCAATATCAAGACTGTGTATGATTCAATATATGGGTTTCACGTTTTCTTTAGACAGAAATTTGCTCCGTCGCATTGATGTCTGTGATTTTCTTCTCAAATATCAGAAAAGACTTAATGGGAAGCAAGTCATCACCGAGAACAAGAAATGGCTTGTCTACAAAGATGTTAAATGCAAGAAGTCATAAAGTATAAAAAATACATGAAAAAAAAATGCCGTACAACGTATATTTCTAATGCATTTATTTAGCAATTGAAATTATAGCATCAAAGTAGAAATATAGAAGTTTAAGCTGACAACAGCGAAATCTGCCTTTCTTCTACTGTCGGAAGCAAAATTATTCGAGCGTTAGCAATAATTCCTATGTAAAAAAGTATACTTAATACTTCTTTGTTAAATAAATCCCTGTCGAGTCATGTCTAAGAACATGATTCGACGAGGATTTATTTAACAAAATAAAGTGTAGTATTAAGTGTACTTTTTTAATATAGGAATTATTATTAGCGCTCGAAAAATTTTCCTGCCGACTGTAGGTACGAACACATGTTGTTATTCAAAATGGAGACTTATCTCTAAAAACATATTGTGTATTAGAACGCACACAAACTATTACATCTCTCTAAGCGCAACATAGATTTATGACAAATTATAATAATGCGCAACGCATCGTATCATAATCCGTACTGCACAATGATTATGTTTAGCTTTGTAGTTTTTCCAGCATTTTAATTTTGATTTTTTATTTATCCTGATATTTTTCCTTACATAAGCAACCTGACTTCTCCAAATTCTTCATCCATCTTATGATGTTATTATGATGAGGTCGGCATTTACGAAATTAGGTCTTAAAATATTTCATGACAAGAGTAATGGACGAAGATTCTACATATTCTTACACGCAATAAAAATTATCTTATGGAGAAGCAATCATTTTGAATAACCCCTGCCTGTGGTGGAAAATTCTAACCAAAACGAATTTTTGTTGCCATTTATTTATTTATTTATTTATTTATTTACACTATATTTCCATTTGTTAAATCAATTCATTATAAAAATTGTACGCTGCTCATCTTTTTGAACAATTTATTTCTAATCACTCTGTATGTTATAGCATTGTTAACTTTTTATATAATGACGGTTCTTTAAAGTACAATTAGTTAAAAATCTAATTTATAGAAGAAATAAAGATATTTATAAAAACAGAAAGTATATACCTCAGTTAAATGTCCCTACAAGACACTAGAGGCTACGTGTAGCTGTACACATATATTTTTTCCCAGATTGGATTTTATAGAGTTCTCTTACTGTTTTCCCTTAGCATTTTTCACGATCTTCACGTGTGTTATAATTAAATTCTATATTACTTCAAGACTCTCCCATCAATCTTTAAAAAATATGAGTTATTTAAAAAGTTTTTTTTTTTTTCTTTTTACACTTTTTAAGGTCCAAATATCTTTTTCGACCTTTATGCACCAGTGCACAAAAGAACCAAATCACAAAATCATCATTATTTACTACGATGAGGTGATATGTATAACTTTTATGCATATATTTTTAAATAATATTCTTAAGTAATTAAAAATGTATGCTTCAGATACACTATTTTAACTTTTTTATAATGTTGTAGATAAAAGATTAAGAGGAAAATAAAAAAAAAAATTCACAACAAAAGTAAAAAATTGAATTACAAAATAATAGTAAGTGAATTTAAGAAAAACAATTATCTTCATAGAGTGACAAAAAAAATAAAAATAATAAAAATAAATAAATAAATAAATAAATAAAAATAATGAATGCTCAAAAAACTTATTAGCACGTTTTTCAAATTTTGCCTATAATTAACATATTGCGCATATTTATCGTACATAAAAATTATTATTGAAATACCATGAAAGAGCTACATCAGATTTCACATTAAACTAAAAAAATATGGTATTTATAAAAATCATTTACATAATACCGTATGTAAAATATCGTATATAATTTTTTCTCTTGAGCCTTCATTACTTATATTCTTTTAATTCAACACTAGTCAACTTTTATGTCATTACTTGTAAATTAAATATTCATTACTGCGAATTCTTTTATTTTGTCCGAATATAATTACTGCGTTTTTAAAATATGGAATACAAAGTATATATGCATAATAAAATAATACAAAACAAAATTAAATAAATTACCTTATACTAAATATGACAAATTAAATTATACTTTATGTTAATTGCTCATGACAAACATTTAATAAAACTGTAAAAAGAGTAAAGTCACAAAAATTAAAAATAATTGAAATTATTCAAATTCTATAATTAGAGTAAATTAAATAAATGTATTACTAAAAATAGTATTTAAAATTAAGGTATTACAGAAAAATGATTTCACGTTTAATTCAAAGTAGAGACTAAAAATTTCTTTGAATAAAGTAGAAGATAGTTTTATTTAATTTGGATAATACATTGCTATAGTCGTTTTAAAAAATTTCAACACAATGTCAATTTCCAAAATACCTTAATTATAAAAATATAATTTCAGTTTAAATATTACTGAAATACAACTTTTAGTTCGTTTCTCTTGTTTATTTTTAATAAAAATAGATATATAAGGGCAGTATTATTAAAATTTTCCATTAATAAAACAGACTTAAAATCAAATAGTAATAATCTGGTGTATCACTCACAGGACTTTCACTTACCCTAAAATTTAATACTATAAATACAGGTTGCAAATTAATAGGTAAGATAACGAGTACTGTTATGTAAACCTGCGTTAAACAATTCCAATTAGGCTTCGGAAGAATTTTATATGATAATTAGTTCTATGTGACAACCCCCGTTTCATTAATGCACCTACATTTATATAAAATTTAATTCGGCTATTAAAAAATAATTCTGTCTTTAAAAAATAATTTATTAAAATTATTATTTAAAAAAATTATCTTTTATGATAATTCAGACAATTTCCATATTAGAGAAGTAGTATAACACTAAATATCCAAAAAAAGTTCATTTTATTCTCAATATTTAAAATAAAATAAAATAAAATAAATAAAAAAAAATCGATTTTTTTCCTAAGTTTTTTTTTTTCGTTGTAAGTAAAAAAAAAAAAAAAAAAAAAAAAAATTATAACTTTGTTTTAAATTATCGCAGATCGATAGATCAACCATTCGTTTTAAAGGTATTGGCGAGCTCTTTTGAAAGATACCCATCATGAAAATTTACTCCCTTCGAGGGGGGACTTCCCTCCCCATGGGGGGAGGTGAGGCTCCTACATACACATTTTTTTTTTCCTGCTGACTATCTCTATTACAAGAAATATATATTCGTTTCATTTGGTTTAGTGCAGTCTATAGATGTTAAACTCTACTTACCTGCAATTTCCCCCATAGACGTAATGTATTTGAATACTTTTGAGTGTCCCTGTACACGAACCATTTGCTTCATCTTAACGAAAAGTTTAGTGTAGCATACTTATATGATACACATTTAGAACACCGAGTATGAACTTTCTGACATTATTTGTTTTTGATATATGCTGATGACAGATAGACACACACACAGACACACAGACATACGCACAGGCCATTTGCTAAAAACATGATTTTCGTATTCAGGGACCTCAGAACATGTAAATATAACAAAAACTCGCGTGTGAGATGTCTATAAATAATATACTATTCAATGATTTTTTTAATTTTTAGATTTTTTTTCCTTTTGAAAGAAACATTTCTTAAAGAGAAAATATATTATATTTCAAAAATACCAAGATAAAGTTATTTTTCGAGTAAATAATTGGTAATATATATATAAACAATTCTTTTTTATTAAAAATTACTAAAATTATTTTATGTATTTCATGGAATTGTTTATATCTAAAATGCATTTGACATTTAATATGTTGTAATTTTAATGATTAAAATTTAATACAAATGCTTCATAATTCAAGTATTATACAAAATTTCAAGAATGATAATATATATATACATAAATATAAACATAACTTAAGTATGTAAAAGTCTGTAGGTTATTAAAATACCAATTCAAACTTTTATTTACTTACTTTTGTGCAAAATTAAGCACATTTTAATGCTTTTACAAAGAATATACCTTTTAGAATATATATTTTACAGAAAAATTGTATTCTTATTTTAAATATATATATATATATATATATATATATATATATATAGAAATATTTAAAAAATATATGAAATTTAACATATTATATATTTCTCAATATTTTGAAGCAAATTTTTTCTTTGCATGTGCGATCAAAGCATGTATTACTGTGATAAATATTATTAAAGATACAAAATATGTATCTTATTATTTTTTATTTTCATAGAACTTTTCCTATAAGAATAAATTTATCGAATTTCAACTTCATTTATTATGTAAGTATTGCTTAAAAACAAAACTCGAAAAACGTCAAGCAATATGATTGCCATAACAAACAACAATAAAACTGTCAAAATAATTTAAAATGTATTCCGCTTGATCACTATAATAATCGGTCGCAAATTGCAAAAGGATGTCATATATTTCTAAATAAAGTTTAAAAAACGAAAACTGAAGTAATTATATTTACATTCTTGTTGCAACTGCTTACTAATGTCATGTTATTTTTTTTATGCATTGACTGAAAAATTGGATATTACACTGCACGGTTTATTTTTCAAAAATTATGAATAAAGTAAATGAAAGTTTAGAAATTTATGCATTTTATAAAGATAAAATATTTGCTTTAAAATTTTGCATTGTTTCTTTTTTTTTTTTTAATCAGAAAGAAATATTCATTTCCTATATATTTTTTTGATCAAAAATTCTTAAAACTTATTAAATTCAAAACGTAACCGTCTTATTAGTTTCTTTTGTAGAATACATTATAAGCGTATTTATATCATAACATAAGTTGTCTTTCATTTAATAAACTAAAAACAGGAAAATATAAGGTATAATTTTGCCGGCTTTTTAAAAATCATTTGTCCTGATTTTCTATATATTGATTAACAACGTGTTGACGTGCTTTGAATGAAATAAAAAAAAATCTGTCTTTATCTTTTATATCAGACTTGATTTCACACCTTAATGCACTGAAGATTTTAGATAAAAATGACAAAATAATTTTTACATGATTGAAATAGTGTCAGATTAGGAATCGAACCTAGGTCTTCTCTAATAATCTGCGTCATTACTCACAGAGCTGGGAAAACAAAATGATATACTCCCTTTTAGGGTAATTTAATCAGTACTGATCTTTAATATAGTTGAAGTCATTTTTCAAACGATTAAGTTTATCTAAAATCAGACGACGAAGTCAAAGCATCTGAGAATCTGAAATTTCAGGCTATTTTATTATCATTATCAATGCCTTATGTTGTAATACGTAACTAATGAAACTGCTAAAAATAATTTTTAATATTATGTGATTAAAAGAACCACGAAGAAATTATGTGATAGCAGGGAAGGGAGTCTTACCGTTTATTCTTTTAATGAATGAATCAAAACTATTTTTGTCAATATATATATATATATATATATATATATATATATATATATGACAATAATAATAATTTATTGATTTTTATTGTTCTTATTTAGCTATTAGATTTAGCATTTTTACAGATTTTTTATATTTTTTATACTATTATTTACAAATATTGCTTATAAGGATAATTATTCAAACTTTTATTTCTGATAACATAAAAATTCATTGTGTACTTTCTATGCATAAAAGTCACTATTTAAGGGAAATAAGTTGAACATATGTTTGTTCACTAAAATATATTGAACACTAATACATTATATTTGGTTTAAATTATAGAAGATTTCATTTTGATAGAGATCAATTCTTTCTCTATTTTCCGGTATAAAATATATTATTTTTCATCGCATATTTCACAACGAATTACAAATCACTGTAATCCCAATTTAAATATTAAAATGTAAAATAAAAATAATCTTATTTTAAAATGCAAACGTAAATTATTGTCATGAATACTTTTTTATAAATCTTTATTCACATTCATAATTATTGTAATAATAAAGTTACTTTTTAAAAGTGCTTATATAAAATTTAAATTTCGATTTTTATTCTTGTATCACTAAAGATTACATTTTTAAAATTACTTGGTTGTACTAATTGTGTATATCATACTTGTAAAATATTTCAAACAAACAATTACTCTCGTATATTTTTTTATTCGCAAAATTCTAATCAATTCCTATTTTCTGCATAGTAATGTTTTATTTCCATTAGCCGAAACAACACAAATCTTATTTTACTTAATTCAAGATTTATATATCCCCTAGAATTTTTCACGGTTTTTCAAAACTTATATCACACATATTGAATTCGGTGCATTTATGTATAAAAGAAACTGAGATATATTATCTTAGTAAACAGAAAAACATACAGTATAACCAATGCTCTCATCAGAAGATGCGAAGAAAAATTAAAGCAATGCAGTTTTTCCTGATTGCCATATCACATACAAAGTTTGATCTAATTATACCCTACAGAAACTGAGATATAGCCTTAGCGTAAAGGGTTAAATGAATTCTGTAAATAGAAAAATTATAAAAGAGCATAAATTGTTTTGAAAAAAAAATATTATTATAGAAGTTTTTCTATTATTTATTCCATTTTTATATTTAAAAAATTGGTTTGTTTATGGTTTCATTTTAATACTGTTGAATTAGTTATTAAAAGGCATGTATATACTAAAGTAGTAATTTATTCAAAAATTTACGGAATAATTAAAATTATTTTAATTAAAAATTGTTATAAGAAGATGATGTACAAAGGGTACTAACTGCAATACTTTATTTTTTTTTTTTTCATTATTTTATTTTAAGGACGAGACGGAATTAATTAACATTATTCCGTCTAACAAGGAACCAAACAACCGAACATAAAAATGAATTAAAATAAAATAGAATATTTTTTTTCATTTTTGTAATTATTAAAAAAAATTAGAATAGTGTTTTTTTTTTAAATTTAATAATACTGAAATGAAGCTGAAGAGACAATTATTTTCATAAAAATATTTGAAACAGACTGACATAAAACCATTTAACAAATAATCTAAGCAATGTAAAATTAAAGACCTTCGAATCAAATATTTTTTTTTAGAATTATTATAAAAAACATTTATATTTCATAATTTTCTAAAATTCTGTTAATATAATATAATATAAAAAAAAATTAGATGATTATTAAGATATTTTATAAATAATTTCTTAAATAAATTAAAATGTTAAAACAATGTAAGTATAACAATAGTTTAATAAAACTATTTTTTCATCCTTCTTTTACCTAACGTACTTTCAAGTCCTTAGATTAAACAGTGTTCTAGATGTACCGTTAATAACGAGGACCGTTTTCCATACACTAAGTTGCAGTAGAATTTTTTGGATGTGAGGTGACGTGCGCGCTACTTCGTACAACTGACAAGAAGCTTGAAATTCTCAGAAGTGGGGCGAAGGTGTTAACTTCATATGTATATTTACGCTGAAACATGGCAAAGCTCACGCCAAAAGAAGAGTGTATGTGGGATGGGTCCATTTATCTTTATATTTTCAAGAAAATTGCTCCTATAAGTTATCGTATACTTCAGGAAAATTATGACTATTATGTTCCATGTCAAGATAAATCTGAACGATGGTTTAAATGCCTTAAAAGAGCTGATTTTGATGTGAACGATAACGAACGGCTAGGTCAACTGAAAAAGTGTGAAGACGAACAACGCCAAGCAGTGTTGGAAGAAGATGCGTGTGAAACCATTAACAATGAGCGCTACATACAACAAATAGTCAATCTCAACCATGCATTGGTAGTCAAATGACCCCAAAGTGCAACCACAATGGATAGTATCATTATCGGTACGGTAAAATAATTTTGCTCCATGATAACGTACCACACACAAATCAATATCCATTAAAGATACGTTAAAGCATAGGTGCCAAGTCTCCCGTTTTTCAAGGGAGACTTCAAACCGGAATAATTGTATAGGTGTTTTCTGTAACATTGATCGTCGAAAATATATATAACACATTCCATATAAAAATACTGGTGTCAATTCTGATTTAAAAGTTTAAAATGTTGGCAGCTCTGGTTAAAGGTATGTTGACCAGATTAGAGTACCTTTAAAAATTAGAAGCGTTAATAATTATTAGAATTCCCTAATTAGGAATATAATTTTATATTATTTGTAAATGGGGATCAAAATGCTAATAATTATGATGAATAATTTTCCTCTACAAATTTTTAAAACCTAGAAAAATAGTTTACAAAAACGGACTGTCCTCAGAAAATGAGGACACCTGGCTACCATAGTTAAAGGACCTTTCCTGGGAAGCATTAAGTCACCTACTGCATTCATTAGACCTTGCATTTGCAGATCATTACTTATTCTCTGAATGGTTTGTCTTCCAGGAGACAACTTTCTAATGGGAGGTATCTACAAACTGCCTGAAAGATGGAAGTAATGTGCAACAATTGATGGTCATTACTTTGAATAAAGCATGTGTTCTTTTTTTTGGTTAAAATTTTCGTGTTTAATTTGCCTACAAATTATTATTAAACGGTGCACCTAGTAAAATACTTGTGACTCGCCCCGCCCTAAGGCACCCGAGTAACAAACTGTCTTGTCGAAACGACAGCATCCCCACAGCAGGAGCCCACACAGGCTCAAACACCCCGACGCCCCAAACACCACAACGACACCGGCCCATGCCAGCCGTAGCAACTCAAGGAGCCGAACGAAGGCCCGGTCCCCCAGCAGGTGCGAGGCACGTGCACCGCATCCCGCAGAACACCCAGGCAAAGCCCAGGCGCAGCCACAGCGAGCGGCATCGCACCACAACCCACCAAGAGACACCCCTACAAGAAGGCAACAAATGAAGAGAACATCAAAAATAAATAAACAACTAAAGACTAATACTAGAAGTAAGATTAACAAATGTATTTAAAGTTTACAGACAATAGGAGAAGGGGAAGGGGCAAGGCTAAAAACTAAATCATAAAACCAGGTCAGGGGCACGAACAACCTGTTCACCAAAACATAATGAAGTTACCAAGTACCCCACCCAAAATAAAACAGTACACATAATATTTATTAGTATAAGATAAAAGTGCTTAAGATTTCTAAGCACAAACAAACAAAAAATCAATATAAACAACACTTTAAAAATTCAGAAATCATAAACTAGAAAAAAGTACATTACAGTAATATGTCACAATTTCTAAAATTCCATATCTTGTTCTTTGATTAGTAAGCAAAACATACAGTCGAACATATTTAAAGTTCTTGGGAAAATACTCAATTCTGATGTTGTCGACAAGGGAGCAATGATAAACTACATGATTGATATCTTGGATTCCCGAATTACAAGAACATAAGTAGCTCTTATTGAAAAACGATGTTGGTAAGTTCCGAAGAATCCATGATTAGTAAAAATTTGGTTAAGATAAAAATTTCCCATAACTCTACGAGTATCAATCTTCGGAATAAAGTCATATGTATGCCTGCCTTTATCAGAGCCGTCCCACTCTAGTTGCCAGTCTCTGATTTTCAATTCTTTAAACTTCAAATTAATGTGGTTTTTCTTTTTAGATAAGTTAAAGTTTATATCTTCCAGGAGGGTGGCGTCCTTCGCCAACCCATCCACTTCCTCATTAAATTCGTATCCAGCATGTGCTTTTATCCAACAAATTCTTATATTCACATCGTTCAATTCCTTCAAAAGATCTTTGATGTTACTTATAATCTTGTTTTTAATAATAAATCCTTCAAGAGACATTAAAGTTGATCTTGAGTCAGAAATAATAATAACATTATCAATTCGATGATGCTTAACGAACTTAACAGTTTCTAAAAGGGCAGTAGCTTCAGCTTCAAAGACAAGACACTAGAGTGGTCCGGCAGCCTAAATTTATCAGAGTGAGAAATAGTATTATTATAAACATGGAGGTAAGCACAGCCAACTCTACCATCCAGTTTGGAACCATCTGTAAAAAAGTAGTTCACATCACTCTTCCTGCCGAGAAAGTTATAATCAAAGTATTGTGATATTAAATACATCCCAAGGAGGAGATATAGTAGAGATTTCTTTGGTAATTCGCTAGAAAGAAGAATAAAATCTTCATTAATCACATCTTTTTTTCCAGTCGAGAACTTGAGTTTTGTATTTGTTGTACTTGAGAGCAATTCCCAGAGGAACAATACCTGTCACGGTACAAAGAGCGTCGGTGGACACCGTGGTGTAACATTTGGAAATGAGTAATAAAAATATACATTGAATGCTTTCCAATTTATCAAAAATATATCTATATTCATGGAACCAGATTTCAGAACAATAAAAGATCATTTTCTCTACAACAATAAAATAAAGATAGTTTAATAACGTGGCATCCAAACCCCACATGGCCCTGGAGATACTTTTCACCCTGACAGTATAATCTAACACCTTATTATAAAGGTAAATAAGATGCTCCGTCCAGTTAAATTTATAGTCGATGACGACACCCAAGTAGGTAATTGCAGTGATATTCTTAATATTAATATCATCATAAGTAATCTTGGGAATATAAGTAATCAATTTTGAGCCTTTACGAATCATGGTGAAATTTGATTTGTTCTTATTAACTTCCAGTCAAACCGAACCTTGGTCCATTTAATAACTTTTCCTAAATAACTACTACCAGTAGTAAAATGATAAGATGCAGTAGCTTTTGTAATTATTAAAGATCGTCAGCAAAGGCCAGGACAAAACTCCTGACTTCGGGGTCTTCCAAAAAAGAATTTATAACTATATTCCAAGGTTTAGGGCCAAGGCTGAAGCCTTGAGGAACACCTCTATTGTAACTCAGGTGCACATCATCGAAAAAGACAGATCAATCATCGAGAAAATTTAAAATAATATTATATAAACTTGGAGGTACATTATATTCATTAAGAGCATCAAATATAGTATTACAAAAAATGCTATTGAATGTATTACTGAAGTCAATCGTAAAGAGTAGTGCAATTTCATTATTACTGTTGATAGATTTAATTTTATCAGTAACTCTTTTAAGAGCAGTAGAAGTAGATCCATGCTTACGGAAACCAAACTGACACTCCGAGATGATGTTGTTGCTCTCTAGATAGTAATCAAGACGGTTGGTAATAATTTTGTCAAGTATCTTACCAAAAGTAGGTAGTAGGCAAATAGGACGATAACTTCCTGGAAGGTCGGGTGGCTTACCCTCTTTTAAAATAAGAATAACTTTAGCTTTTTTCCAATTCTTAGGAAGCTTTCCTAATAACAAACAATAATTTAAAACTTCAACGAACCAAGCGCGATCCGCATGAAAAACATGTTTGATAAATTCATATGGAATATCATCATGCCCAGGAGCTTTATTGTTTTCTAATTGATTGATTATGTTATAAACTTCGTTAATAGTAATAGGAATAAAGTTTGTTTCAATAGGTTAAGGAGAATTTTTGTATAAGTTATAATTAAGTCCAAAATGATGCTTCAGAATAAGATTGATGCTCTCATTTCTATTAATGGTGACATTTCCATCTTCTTTAATCATACTTGTAATGTTTAGAGATTTCTTGGCTTTGCCTGCTACAACATTATAAATACTATTTTGGACAGTCTTTTTGGTAATTGAATTAATGTAATCCTTGAAGCTTTTTTTCTTTCCTTGAATGATTAGCTTTTTGTAAAGAGCTTGAGCCTTTCTAAATTCGAGTAATTTTAAGTTCCGTAATTCTTCTTCGGGTTCCTTTTGATACCGTCTTCTCAGGGCGCGGACTTTGCTTCGAAAGATCTGTATTTTTTGGTTCCACCAAGGAGCGTTTTTCTTCGTTTTCTTCAGAGGTTTCCTCACACAAGAGATGGCAATATTATACAGGGCTTCTTGAAATTTTCTAACATATTCATCTATGTTATTCATAGGTTCATTTTTATAAAAGCTAATTAAATCATAAATTCCCATTTTAAATTTCCACCATTTCATTCTCTTCAATGAGAGGTAGCTGCTCTCAGAAATAATATTAATATTTAACTTAATTAATAAAGTAATTAAGTTATGGTCGCTCCCATATCGTCGATCTTCGACAGCAAAATCATATTCGATATTCTCTTCAAAATTATGTACAAAAACTAGGTCGATCCAGCTAATACGCTGGCCTCTAACAAAGGTAGGTAAAGAATCAGCTCGATTTAGCAATTTTAAATCATAATTAAGCATTAGTTGTATATTTTTTCTCCTCTGCTGTCCAAAGGTCTGTTAACCCAGAGATATGATTTGGCGTTCCAATCTCCAATAATAATAATGGGAACGTTGGAATATTTATTTAAAAGGATTTGGATTATATTAATATCTTCAAGGATATCACCCGAAGGTCTGAAATAAACGGAAACAACCATAAAACGAAAATTAGAAATAGTGAGTTCAATCATCACAACAAACTAGCTGCAGTAAGATAAGAAGGTGGAGAATTTATTATTGAGAACTACTCTGACTACTTTAACTTAATGAAGTCAAAGTAGCCATTCTTGGCGTAAAAGGCTGTACTATTTTTAGGGAGACAGGTAATTTTATTTTTAAATAGATACATTTCATTGAGGCCGATAATGTCAACTTCATACCTGTTGAGATCTTGAAGTAGAGTAGCAGAAGCTGCTCTACTATTACCCAAGTTTAAGTGCCAGATATTGATATTCTTGGGGTTACTGTTGGTCATAGTCAGTTCTTAATATTAGTTTCTCGATTTCTTTTAGCCAGATTGAGCAGGTTTTTTCAGTACAGGTATGATTGGTTGTATAAGTAGTTTTCAAATTTTGATTCGTAAATTGGCAATTTATACAGTTAGGTGTTTTGGTGCGGTTATTGGTTTCATGATCATTGTCTCCACATTTTAAGCAAATTTTCTGATTTCTGCAATATTTGCTAGTATGACCATATCTGGCACAGTTGAAGCACATAATCGACCTCAAGTGCTCTTTACAATCTAATCTGCGCCAATTAATCTTGATTTTCTTGTCTTTGATGATCTTGCTAAAGTCAGATGGATTAAAGGTGATTACCCAATTCCACCCTCCTCTCGTTTTGTATTTATATTTTACTTGTAAATCTTCTTTAGCTGTGATTTCGTTGTTTTCAAGAATTTCACTAAGTAGTTGTTGTTCTGTTATTTCTTCATCTACACTGAATATTAGAAGTTGTGGGGTTCTCTTTTTCAATTCGGCTGTTTCGAATGTTTTAAGTTCATCTTTCATCTTGAATTCTTTTATCAAGGTATCAATATCTTCTTTCTGATTCACCTCTGTGATAATTCCACCCTCTCTCAAGTTTCTGACGGCGTTGATCCCCACTTTAAGCTGATTCGGGTTGATGTTCTTTTTGATCTCCTAAGAGTGTCAGCTGATTTTAAGGTTTTATCTTGAGGAGTACCTCTAATGGCAAAGGTCTTTTTTGTTCTTGACTTACTTCTTGCTCTTTCTATTCTGGACGGAGTTACCGTCTTCTTGACGGTATCGCTGTACGTTTTGCTCGGTATAAGTTTATTCTTTCTCCAATTATTTCAGTCTGATGACGTTGGATTGGTCTGTGACTATTTCCATCATATCTTGTAGTTTTGCTCTGACGTTTTCTCTAAGATCTTTCTTTATCTCTTTATAGATGAAAATTCCATTAAGCTCATTTTGAAGTTTAAGAGCCCTGTCTATGAATCCATCAACATCGGACTCGGATTGTCGGCTTGACTCTCCAAGGTCCGGAATGTCTTCATCTTCCTTACCATCGCCCATGACACGCGAAAATACAATAAAACAAAACAAAAAATATCACTTCTTGTGAAAAAATAGTAATAAAAATAAATAAGTAAATGATGTTTTACAGGTTCTTAATTTAGCTCCTACCTAGTAGGATTTCCATTCAGGACCTCTAGGCGGTATTGAGAATAGGTCTTACTGGGTATAGACTATAGGCCGTTGTACCCAGCAATACAAAAACACCAGATAAAGGAGAAAACACACTTTCTATACAGGCTTTGATCAATGGTGGACCCCTGACCACGGTGCACCTAGTAAATGTAAAGGTGTAATTTTTAGAAAGTAAAATGCAATCTTTGGATGTCAAAGGTAGAAATAAGAAAATGAACATGCTTTCCTCTTTAGAAAAAAAATAATAAATAAATATATATATATACATATATATATATATATATATATATATAAAACTATTGACATGAATTTATAAATATATAAGTTTTACAGATTAGAAAAACCAAAAGGAGAATTACAAGCCAATGCGCAAAATTGCAGCGAAAGGAAATGCAAAACTTAGATGTAGGAATATATAAATGTAGAAATATACAAACAAATGAATGAAATTAAACCCCAAAAAACACTGAGATCTTCATCAGGGAGGCCCATCAGTGTAGGGGTGAACCAGAAGTTTCTGAAAGGACAGTAGCTATAAGCTAATAACTATCCTTAGCCCCCAACTTCTCACCAATAAAACTACTAAAAATTTTTTATAAAATTATAAAATTTTATAATTTTATAAAATTTTTTAGTAGTTTTATACATTATATGTATGTTTGATTTCTCTTCAGTTATTGGTGGTTTTCTGTTTGGTGAGAAGTTGGGGGCTAAGGATAGTTATTAGCTTATAGCTACTGTCCTTTCAGAAACTTCTCGTTGACCCCTACACTGAGGGGCCTCCCTGATGAAGATCTCAGTGTTTTTTGGAGTTTAATTTCATTCATTTGCTTGTATATTTCTACATTTATATATTCCTATATATATATATATATATATATATATATATATATATATATATTAATATAAATTCTGACAATTTCCACAACATGCATTTAAACTTGGTATCAATTAAGAAAAGTAAAATCAAGAGAATCATCCGATTCGTATAACGTAAAATTGCTTCGAACATATTATTTTAGAAATTTAAAAAATAATAATAATACAGTAAAAAATATGTCATCATAAGAATTTTATTGCTTAATAAATAAATGGTTTTAAATGTGATTTATTCAATTAAAGCAATTTGTTTAAAGCTTCAAAAAATTAGAAACTTTAAACATGGGACTTAGATAGTTGGCTAAAAATGAAATATTAATGAACTGATTCTTCGAATCATTTAACTATTTTTAAATAAATTATATTATATTTTAGTTAATAAGTAAACATTCACAAAGTTACAATAATAAAATTACATATTACTGAATATAAAGATAAAATCCAGTATCTTACATTAGTGAACTATTCATAAAATTTATAAATAATTTTGAATATAAAAATTGATATTCACATATATTTTGTTTAATTCTGCTTTCGAAATCCTTCATCCTAAAGAAAATTAATAATTCCTAATACATTTCTAACAAACTACAATAAAAGGTATTTCATGCGTGAAATCTTATTTTATTTTGTCACCAAATGCTCTTTTCCTTGCTGTAAATGTAAACAAGTAATATTTTAATGACATTATAGGAATAATGCTATAGAACTTTTCTTTATCTGATGGTTTATGTTATTAATGTCAAAGTTTTCATTTTAATACATTTTAAAATATATTCGTTCTAATACGATTAACTGTCTCACTTCCAAATTTTATCTTTTTAACTTCAAAAAAAGTGTATGGCATTTATTTAATGAAATATTTTTAAGCATAGTAATAAATTAAATTTAAATTTGAAAAGCATTTACATAATGTGACAAGTGAAATTTTAAATCCGATCACACCAAGCATATAAAAATGCATTTCTATAAAAGCTTAACTAATTTGCAGCTTTGAGGTAATTTATGTGAACATAACAGAATTTAAGAACATATTTCAAATGTTATTTCAAAGTTTTAATTATGTTATTTAGTTATAAAGCCAGGATATTTCTTCTTTGTCACGTTCCCCGTCAAAAACAATGTTAAAACATTGAAAATATAGTGTCAAAGTTAAATAATTAATTGCTTGAATAAATTTCATACATAGTATTTCAATTTATATATCTAAATTATTTATTATAAATAATATTGTAAAATTACCTAACTGTATGAAGTTTAATTTTTATATTATGTATGTCGCAATGTGATAGTTCATGAGGTTTTTTTTTTTTTTTTTTTTTAATTAGAAAAAAAAAATGAAATGTAAAACTTTTATCATTCAAAATTAAGGTTCTTATTATTTCTTTGGATCTATTTTCAAAACAATATGTACATATGGTAATAAATTTAGTCACACAAAACTTATTATTTTTTTCTTTTTAAGAAGCGTGTATCCTATAAATTCGAAGAGCATAAACACAAAAATTTTTAACTTAAAACTAAGCGAAAAATGTAGATTTAATATTTCACCTTGCTAGGTTTGGCCTGGCATAAAAATAAATAAATAAATAAATAAATAAATAAATAAATAAAAAAAAACTTTACCTTATTATGATTCGGAGATACTAACAGCTTGAAAATTTAAAAAGATAATGGTATGACAGATTACAAGTAGTTGTTCGTTGTTTCTGAAAAACCTTTAATGCACAAATTTTGCCTTTTAAAAATTTTTAAATTAAAAAATGCTGATACAATTGAAGTATTTTGTTAAATTGCAATATGTAGTGACAAAATACAAATGCAAGATTATTTGATAAACACCATAGGATCTAAATGCGTTTATGCATGGGAAACGAGAGAAATTATATCTTATAAAAATATATCATGACTAGAAATTATTCCTTCTAAATTCCTATATAAAATAAATTAATAAGAAACTATCACAAGTATGTAAGGCTTTTTAATATATTTATTAATTTAGATATTCGATACAATAAAAACAAACAATAAAAATATTATACATTTACCTAAAGACATTTTTTTTCATTTTAAGAGATGAAGGATGCTGCTCTAAGGTCTTTTTTTTTTTTTTTTTTTTTTTTTTTTTACACATTGAAACTCATTAAACCTTCACTGATGCTTTAAAGTTTGGATACTAGAATAAGTATAACAGAAGAATTTGTAATCATCAGCATTTTAAAATAACCACAAAATGACTTGAAGAAATATTTAATTTTCTTTTTTTCGAGGAGATAAAAAGTCTGTAAAATGGCACAACGATACTATCGGACTCTATCCATCTTTCCAATTTTCTCTTCTATAGAAAATTAAAATTTAAAAAATAAAATTGTGTAAACTATTAAAAAAAAAAAAAAAAATAAGCATTACCAAATAAAATTCTCGTCCAATCTCAATTAACGCTTTAATAATAATTAATGTTTTAAAAGGTTTAAATTATTGTTCCTTGTTACATTCTTCTGTATACATGAGAAAGTATTGGATTAGAGAAATTTTTCGAACTCCAGTTTTCGATGGATTTACAGGTTTTGGGATGTCTTGAACGCGATTTGACTGTTTTTAGAAAGTGTCTGTGTGTTTGTGTGTGTGTATCACAAATTTTGTAGACGCTGTATATTACAAACCAATGAACGAAATTTAACCAATCTTGGTATTAAATTGGATCCTGATCTAAGCTGATGCTGATTAGATTTGGGGACCAATAGCTCAATGGATGGAGCTGTGATACTTTTTTCTAATTTTTAAATATGATCCTACAAGACAAAATTTCGTAAAAATGTATATAAAACGAGTTCTTTTTAACATGTGATTGTAAAATTAACATGAATTATTGAAAATAGTAGTTGTAAACTAAGAATAACGTAGGAGCAACGCTTCCCCTCCTATTGGTGGAAGGGGATTCCTCCTATTGGTGGAACTCCCCCCCCCCCGAGGGAGGTATAAATTTTCAGTATGGGTATCTTTCGAAAGAACTCATGAATACCTTTAAAATGAATGGTTTAACCATAGATCTGTGATAATTTAAAACAAGCTTACCGATATTTTAAATTTTTAACGAAAAAGAAGAGAGTCGCGTTTCTTCTGATGCTGACTCAAAATTCACTTTCTTTCGGCAATTACTCTAATAGTTCTGTGAGATAAGAATCATGTGCATTGATCATGAAAACTTATTTTAATATATAATAGTTTAAAAAATAATATGTACTGGAAGAATTTGTGTACATTTATATAGAAAGAATCTTATGGTGGCCACAGCATACCAGTTTAAATTTTCCCTTTGATGAGGTATGGTAGAAAGAGATCAAAACGGATATTTGAAATGTTCATTTTAATTAAACTAATAGTAATATAGTATACGTCGGGGAAAATTATAAGGAAAAAAGTAATTTTTATTTTTATTTATTTATTTATTTTCATTTTATTTTATTCATTTATTTATTTTTATTATTGTTATTATTTTTATTATTATTTTATTTTATTTATTTATTTATTTATTTATTATTATTATTATTATTATTGCGAATATTTGATTCATATTTTAAAAAAATACTTGTTTATATTGTAATGATTAAACATAAAAAATTATTTCTCACTGTATTATTTTAATTTTATGTGGTTGTTAGGAAGGTATTTATCTTCATTTCTCTGTCTTTCTGTCTCTCTCTCAATATATACACCCGCATACACGAATATCTTTCTAAAGGCATTTTATCTGAATTTCTGAATGCATATTACTTACAAACATTTTAATTGCATTTTAACCGCTTTAAAAATATATTACTCGACTTTTTGTTTGAGTAGTATATATATGTGGGATGGCCGATTGGTGTGGGCTTTTAAAACAGAAAAACTGATAATTCACCTAATTATTAATCATTTAAAATTTAATAGAAAATTAAAATACTTTGTACAAATATTTACAGTATTGAAGTTTAAATTATTATTGAATGGCCAACTATAACAGTTGCATTTGCAAATCAAAGTTCACAGTTTTTGTTACAAGAGAATTATTCATAAGTTCCGTTTTCGATTTGATCACTTTGGAAAAAATACGCGGCCTAGTACAAAACTCCGTCACAGCTAAAACTTGTCGTCCACAGAACGAGGTGCGATCGTCGATATGCACTCCTCGCCATCCATCCGTCAACTGGCTCTCTCTCTCTCTCTGAACGCTTTCAGCTCCTGTCTATGAAAACGTGTGTTCCGAAAGTGGCGTCCGTCTGACGTCACAGTTACATTCTTCCGGTAAGATTCTGCGGTCTCCGTCAATAGTAAAGGGAAACTCGGCAGTTTTGGAATCAGCTGTTGCAGGAAGCAAGGGCCCGCTACTATAAGCTCGGCCATCCTGCGTCGACTGGTCCTCCAGGCGGCCACACTGAAAAATACAAAAAGAAAAAAAAACACAAAAGCAACACAAAATAATAACAAACTTATTTACAGTACATTTTCAAATTTGATATTCTTTTTTTTTTAAGTTAAGTGATCCCACGTTTGAGGAATTTGGCATGAGTGGGTGTGCAATGGGGACTTCATGGCATCCATCTGTAATCATGTCACGAATATTTTCATTTTTTATTTTCACTGTTTTACAGTTACAAAAGTACATCAGTTTTGGTTTAATGACAACTTGGTCACCTATTGTACCAGTTTTTGGTGGTTGTCTACTCAATTTATATTTTACTTTATTTTTCTCTTTAACTTTGGCAAATTGTTCTTTGTCATGTGAACGCAATTCTTTACTCTGGGACTCAAAGTTATTTTGGGACTCGAACTCGAGAACCTCTAATTGATCATTTTCAGTTTTAGTGTCTTTTAAGGCCTCTGCAGCATCTTGTTCGGTCATAAAGTTTATAGTAGCACTTTTATGTGTAGGGAAAACTTCTAACTGTATTTGCACAGCTTTGGGAAATAATGCAGCTATTTCACTAATTGTAGTCTTCAATGGAAATGATGGAATGAACAATTTTCTTCTTTTGGGATACTCAGTCTTTTAGAATCAATGGAATCTATCGTCAATGTCTTTTTTCTCAATTTCTTTCTTTTAAGGAGTTTGGAATTTTTTTTCAACTTTTTCCTTCAACTCTTTCAGCTCTTCGGCTAACTGCGAAATTTTTTCAAGTAGGATTCGTTTCTCGTCTTTCTTCGAAGCAGTGTTTTCTTGATTTTGCGATCTCATTTGGTAAATATTCGTCTGACTTTGTTCCTTTCGTCGAGGCTCCTCTTCTTTCTCACTATCATCATCTATTTGGAAAATACTCGTCTGACTTTCTTTCTTTCGTCGAGGCTCCTCCTCTTCCTCACTGTCATCATCTATAATATTATCGTCCTTTAAAAGCATCTTCTTATCGTCATCACTTTCGTCATTTTCGTCGTCGTCATTGTTTTCACTTATGGCTTTTTCGGAGGATTCTAATGATTTTTCTGACAATATAATAGGTTGAGGGGTTTAATTTTTACATTTTCCAACACTAATTAATGTTTCATTTATTTCCGGGGATTTCTCAGAAATTTTATTTTTACAGTTAATGGGAGCATCAATAACAACATTCGTGTTAATTTCATTTTTATATGCATTTACTGGAAGAACTGTTACTAAATTTACTTCAAGTGAAGTAGATTTATTTTTTATAAATATACCTTTTTCATTTATCGTTGTTTCACTTAACATTAACACATTCATGCCAATTATCATGTCATATGGAATTACATCATTGTTTACAACATAAATATTAGTTTTACTTTCAAATTCGTAAACTTTTAAATCAGCATTAAATGAGCCTAACGGCTTTATGGAACTTTTCCCGATCCCCTTCAAAGTAGTACTCATAGGATTTAATCTATTAACATTCCGTTTGTTAAACGCATTTTTGCGCAACAGTGTTGTTTCACTTCCTGTATCAATGATACCTGTAAAATTTACATTGTTTATTTGTATAGTTTTATTCATGTTTGATTTACGCCAATACGCAATGCCTCAACTTCGGATTTTGAACCCGGACATTCCGAGCTCTTATGCCCAAATCGCTTACAGGAAAAACATTTAAAACCTTTCATTCTATGAGGGCAGTCTCTAGACAAATGGTTTTTATCACCACAATTGTAACAAAGTTTGTTTACTTCACTCTTAGGACTAAATTTTTCATGTACATTATGCCCTATGTGTTTCGGTTTTGAATAATACTCAACTTTCTCTGATCTATGTTTGTTTTTATCATTATCTCTTTTAAATGCTTCATATAATTTAATTTTTTCTTTGAAATCATGCAAATTTCTAGCCCCATACAACATAATTTTATGTTCAGATCTGTCATTAATTCCTTGGATCACATAGTGCATTATTGCGGCATCATCAATGTGCCCGTTTTTACATAATTCACGCATTTTAAAGAAATATTCGGTAACGGACTCATTGCCTCTTATTTTCCTTTTACTTAATATATCATGCAATGAGGCAGAGTTGAATTCATCAATAAGCGCTTTTTTTAATTTTTTGTAAGTAAGTACCGCTCTCTCAGATTTAATGAACAGCAGAGCGTTTCCGCTCAAAGATCGTTTACAAAAGATTATTTTTTGTAGTTCATTCAAATTAAACATATCTGCTATTTCTTCAAATTCAGTAAACCACTCAATTATATTTTCATGCGGCTCACCGCTAAATTTTGAGATATTATTTTCAAAGTCATTAAATGATAACTGCACCATGTGTTCCGGAATTCTTACTACTTCTACAATTAATGTTAATTTTTTTAGCTTTATCACAATCATTAATAACATTATCATCATCATTATCATTATGGCATTGCACCGAGGAATCAATTTTCATGACGTCATTATCACAGCTAGACTCATTCTCAGAATCATCATCATCCAAATCGATCTCAGAATTTTCTTTTTTTAATAATTCTATATCATATAAATTCAATAATAACCTATCTCTTAATTCCTCTTTACTCCCATCAAAAGGGACATTTAATATATTACAGATTATAATGAGCTCATTTAGTGAAAAATTATCATCAATCAATTGTTGCTTTTGAATATACTCTTCATCATCAACAGCAAAATTAAATCCGGAGAATTTTTTTATTCTGCATCTGTTTCTTCGATCACCTTCGTCATTGAGTAAAAACCGATGCAGAATTTTGATTTTATTATACTTCTCCGTCCCTAGTGCAACACCAATTTTAGGAATGTTCCCTAGTGATACCATCATGCAACAAGACAAAAACACACGTACCTTTGAAGAACAGAAATAACGGCAGTTCCGCAGAATCCACAGACACTTCTTTATGCATTTTATCATCCACTATAAATTTCAGAATAGACAAAGCACTCCGCACAAAACCTTCAATGTAATTTAACACCGTATCTCATTCGTAGACACACAGTTCAATCATAGTTTTTAAAATAAAAAGTTCAGTTAATATTTCAAAATTTCGATGAATTAAAAAAAAATAGTTCTTTTTTCAGTCCAGGCGCATCCCACTTCTAACTTTTGTGGGATGTCCGATTGGTGTGGGCTTTTAAAACAGAAAAACTGATAATTCACTTAATTATTAATCATTTAAAATTTAATAGAAAATTAAAATACTTTGTACAAATATTTACAGTATTGAAGTTTAAATTATTATTGAATGGCCAACTATATAACAGTCGCATTTGCAAATCAAAGTTCACAGTTTTTGTTACAAGAGAATTATTCATAAGTTCCGTTTCGATTTGATCACTTTGGAAAAAATATGCGGCCTAGTACAGAACTCCGTCACAGCTAAAACTTGTCGTCCACAGAACGAGGTGCGATCGTCGATATGCACTCCTCGCCATCCATCCGCCAACTGGCTCTCTCTCTCTGAACGCTTTCAGCTCCTGTCTATGAAAACGTGTGTTCCGTAAGTGGCGTCCGTCTGACGTCACAGTTAGATTCTTCCGGTAAGATTCTGCGCTCTCCGTCAATAGTAAAGGGAAACTCGGCAGTTTTGGAATCAGCTGTTGCAGGAAGCAAGGGCCCGCTACTATATATATATATATAATAAAAAATCTGTGAAAACATTTAAAATGAACTACAATATCTTTTATTTTTGTAATGTTGGTATTTTCATTTAACCTTTGATTGCTGAGTTTTATAACGGTACTAAATTATTCAATATATATACATATATATATATATATATATATAAAACTATTTACATGAATTTATAAATATATAAATTTTACAGATTAGAAAAACCAAAAGGAGAATTACAAACCAATGCGCAAAATTGCAGCGAAAGGAAATGCAAAACTTAGATGTAGGAATATTTAAATGTAGAAATATATAAACAAATGAGTGAAATTAAACCCCCAAAAACCGTCGGTACTTATTTAAGTACCAACGAGTCGCCCCGTCGGCCGAAGTTAGTTTGTTTTCCAGATAAAGGGTTGTTTTTTTATTTCATTTTATACTTTCTTGTTTACCTTCAGTAATTCTTTATTGTTTTGTATATTTTTTAAATGAATTGATGTAATTTTGTAACTTTTACAATTTGATAATTTTATAAAAAAATTTTAGTAGTTTTATACATTATATGTATGTTTGATTTCTCTTCAGTTATTGGTGGTTTTCTGTTTGGTGAGAAGTTGGAGGCTAAGGATAGTTATTAGCTTACAGCTACTATCCTTTCAGAAACTTCTCGTTCATCCCTACACTGAGGGGCCTCCCTGTTGAAAATCTCAGTGTTTTTGGGGGTTTAATTTCATTCATTTGTTTATATATTTCTACACACACACACACACATATATATATATATATATATATATTGTATTTATTTTGAGTATATATATGTATATATATATATATATATATTATTTATTTTGAGTATATATTTGTATATATATATATTATACATATATTCTTATTTTGTTTGTAATGTAATTTCTTAAAAAGATATTAGATATATCTAGTGAAATGTTAAACAAAAGCGATCTTTAATGAATGTAAAAATATGATTGCAGTAATATTAAAATAATATATACATTTCTTCTGATATCTTATGCTAATAAAATAAATTATCTAATATATTTTTTAAAATACTAGCTTTCTGAAGAAAATAGCATAAAATTAGGTATTTTTCTACATTTAATCTCATAAAGCTCTTTATAATGTAAATTTGTTTCAGATTTATTTTAACTGCATTATTATGGTAATCACATAGAAATAGTCTAAAACTAGATACAATTTTAAAACTTTCTTTGAGTTCTGGATTTGAAATGCTGATAGGTTATTAATATTATGCATTTTCATTCATATTTTCCTTATATATGATATTTGTAAATTTAAATTTACTATGCTTAGAAATAAAGAAAAAAATCGAATTTGTTTCATCCTTACTGTTTTGTTATTAAAGTATTCAACAAAAAATTTGTAGAAATATTACGTTATGATATTAAATAAAAAGAACTATAAAATAAATAATATCAAAGCGGTTATATTACAAACAAATCATTAACAGCATTGCCGTAAATGAAAAATCTTAATGCAGTTAATTGAAATTTTTTATTCATTTTTACTTTCCGAACATACATATGTAAAGGAAAGTACTGTAATCATGTCAAAAACCCGACTTTGAGAGTTTGGTGTTTCTACACGTTTTCGGGTCTCCTGAGTTCACTTTTGCTTTTTTTACGATGATGCATGCGTGTTTGTGTGTCTATGTATGTAAGTGAACACGATAGCGCCTAAACACTTTGTTCGAATGAGCTAAAAGTTGGTCCGTATGCTATAGGTCCCCATAGAACGAACACTATTGATTTTGGTGAATCTAGGACTTGTAGTTTTTTTCAGGGACGAATTCTTTATCATTACGCTATGGACTCAAATTCTTTAAAGTACCATAGCGTCTAAACGCCTGATTCGTCTGAGTTGGAAAATTTATACACAGGTTACACGTTACTGTTACACAAACTGTGTAAATTTTGGTGAATCTATCACTAATAGCTTTTTGCAGGGACACAAAGAAGAATTCTTTATCATTATGGCCTAAGGCCACAAATTTTTTAAAGTGCAGTAGCGTCTAAACGCCGTATTCGTCTAAACTAAAAATTTATACACATGTCATAAGAAATTAGAGCTGGCTTAGATAAAAAAAAAAAAAAAAAAGAGAGAAAGAAAAAGAAAAAGAAAAAAAAAGAGAAAAAAAGAAATAAAGAAATAAAAAAGAAATTAGATCTTAAAAAATTAGAAAAAAAAAAAAAAAATAGATTTTTCATAAATCAAATCCTTTTTTTTATTTCCGTATATTTTCAACGGTATAAACTTTCGATCTATCACACATTTACTCGAATTTCTACCATTCCAATGGCTGTTTTCTCTTAGAATAAAAAATTTATAATCGAGAGTATAGTGATGCTACATCTATGCAAATTACTGCGTCTATGGTTTTATTTGAGTTTGAAGAAATTGCAAGGTTTAACAACTTTCTACTTTAGGTATTTTTTAATATAAAAAAAATATGTGCATAGAGTGAAAAAATTCGTTTAAAAAAAAAAAAAAAAGTGTTTTTAAACACCTTCTTGACGTCGTAAGAACAAATCTGGCTAATCATATCTTTCTAATGATACCACTTTCAACTCTCTACTCCCAAAATTAATATGTTAAAAATGTACCACAAATTTCACGCTTGCCTATTATTATATAGATATAATTTTTGACATTACACATTTTATATATTTTCTGCCTGAATAAAGACGTTTTTAATTAAGAATTGATAAAATGAATAAGAGTGTGTTAGAAAAGCATAAAATTCAATAATTTAAGTAAAATAAGTCATCCGATTATGGAAAAGGTTTGAAAGGATATATGGAGATAAAAGAAAAATTTTATGAAAATATATATATATATATATATATATATATATATATATATATATATATATTATTATTATTATTATTATTATTATTATTATTTTACTTATTTTTTATTTATTTATTTTTCTTTTTTAGTGTTCTGGGTTTAGACCAGTATTAAATAGATTTTCTCTTTTGTGTATTTAAGGGAATAATAATAATAATAAAAAAAATAGTATTTAACTTTTTTTTTTTTTTTTTGCTTTAAATTGCGTATAAAATATTGGCTCTGAACATTAAACATTAAGCCATAAAATACTTCAAACGGTGCTTTGCATTACAGAGAACGCGATATAAAGAAGATAACTGCTTTGTATAGAAATACAATACACTGTTTCAGAAAAAATAAATAACGATGGATTTTTTGAACAATGAGTAAAATGACATACAAATATTTTCTCGATCAATGAAAGTATGTATTCGAATAAGACAAACATATATTATGAGATAAAAAACATGAAACGTTACAGGAAACATTATTTATTTCTGCCATTTAAAGTAAAAAAAAAAAAAAAAAACTAATGATATTGCTTTAAGAAAACATTATTCTGTTGTTGTTCTTGTAACAGTAATTAAGTAATTAAAGGTGATAAAAAGAAAGAAACGACATTAGAATTCCTCTTTCTAATCCATGTTAAAATCCATTAAGTGAATAATAAAAATATCTTAAATTAATTTTAAATAATTGTCTTTCTCTTAATGGGAAAAATAACAGACGTAACAAGTAAATTATGCGTCTTTTACAGTAATTATAGATGCGGTAGAATGAAACAAATTGAAACTTAAACCATAACCGTTTTGCATAGTTTTATAATAATATATAAAAATATAAATTTTATTTAATAATGCATTGAAAATAATAATAAAAAATTACTCATTTCTAGAAAACCAAAGCTTTTAATGTTTCGACTTGACATTTTTTGGAATTAAATTTCGGATGGTTACAGTTAAAAGTTAATAATTTTAGATTTTGAAAAATCTTATTTATACATTAGAACATGCTGAGATGTATAAGGGGTATGGCTTAAAATGTTACACTCTTTATACGAATTAAATTTAGGGAGGGGAAATTGTAGTATTGTTTGCTATTGCATTAGTACAATATCTTGTGTTCCTACGTTATATTCTAAAGCAAAAGCAAAATAACTTTTTAAACAACTTTTCTAAAATTATTTTTTAAAACCTAAATGTGTACGCCATTTCATGGAATGGTCTATAAATATAAATACTTTTCAATTTGTAATAAATTACCATTATTTCTGTATGTTTACTTTCTAATGCATAATATTCTGAAATACATGTAATACTAATTTTCTACCTATAACCCGCGGCAGCATATTATCTGCTGATGCGAATTTCATACTATTCTTAAAGGAAAATATCATACAATCCGCTGCAGTGTATAATCCATAAATGAAAATTCTCTCCAAAAAAGAAACTGATATGATCCGAAAGAACTTTGGGGGTGCAATTTGTAAACCTGTAAAAAAAAAAAAAAAAAAAAAAAAAAAAAAAAGAAGAAGAAGAAGAAAAAGGCGCCAAATATGTGGACCAATACTGACATTTTACATTGATAAAGCTTAAATTTTGCGTGCATGTAAATCTGTAATTCCAAAGACAATACAAGCGTAAGCAATACTGTACTTAGGGAAGAGGACCTAAGTTTAATGAGTCCCCAATTCTAACTAAAAAACAATAATAATAATTACGGTGCCTGGTGGAATTATTTACCTGACTTCAGTTCAAAATTATCAGTACACTTTGGAATAAAAGCAGGTTTTTAAAAGTCTATGCGTTATTTTCATTATTCTGAGAAATTAAAGGGGAAAATTTCCTTTTTTTTTTTCCTACCACTATTTTTATAAAACGTAGTTAAACATGATTTATTACTAAAACATACGATAAGGGTTTCTGCATGAAAACAGTAATTAAAAAAAAAAAAAAAAAAAAACACGGAGATTATTTAGTTTTTAAAGCATGTTGAATAAAGGGTTATGTGATATTTGTAATTAAATGCTTTAAATTACTCTATGAATATAACTTGCAATAAATATAATATTATAAAGTCTTTATAAATTTTAATTTATTTCAAATTAAGCAGTTGTTATTACTTTTTTAATTCTGAAAATAGAAGGTTTTTTTTTAATAACAAATAAAGTATTAATAAATTATATAGGTATTCTACTTTTTAAAATGTGTTTAAAAGTACCAATCCCATTTTTTCTATATCAAAAATGGAAATGTTTTAAACAGAAATGGAAATTTTTAAACTGAATTTAAATGCAGGTGATCTGACAGCTGCTTTGGAAGCAATTAGTTGCAAACTGTACAGCAAAAAGTTTTTCGATTATTTCAATCATTATAAAGTTACATTTAGAAGTTTTTTAATACTAATTATTAAATTAAATGTCAGAATCTTTAATTTTAAATAAACATTTTAATACGATTTGAAATAAGAATAATAACATAAGAAATGTTTCACTATTGCGTTTCTATTTTAATTGTGAAATATTATTTTTTAAATATCATTGTTAAACTCAAAACTTAGATAATTAATAACAAAATTTTTATTCAAGATTTAATTAAATAAAGACATGCTTCATATTATGCTGTTTTACGTCTAAGCTGCTTTAAAATATATTAAATTTTTCAACTTAACAATATTTAAATCGAATAATATGTCGTCTGTCAGAATGAAAGAAATTGGTGAAGTTAATTAAAATTCTTTATTTTTATAAATTATTTGCGAGTATTAACTGAAATTTTCAAGCTAAAATAAATAGTACATTTGTAAAAGCTATACCACAAAAATTATAAAATAATATATTTACAGGTTTCCTTCCATGGTGTTTACGGTGAATATAAATAAAGAACAAGAACATATATGGTGAAGAAATCCGGTAAGAAAATATACGGTGAGGAATGTAAAATTTATATATCCATCGCTCTTAACTTTACTTCTTATATAGCTACAGAACTACCTAACTAGGATAATATATATGTGACCTTATTCTATTTATACAGTTTAATTTATTTATTTATTTATTTTCAGGAAGTTTGAAAACGGAGAAATGGAAATATGCAGATAAACCGAGAAGCGGACGGCGGACAACATTTGTTAAATTGCAGATTGAGAATTATTTGATAATTTGATTCGAAGAGGCTGAGGCATTAAAGTTCATAATGTTGATGAAGTACTGAATGTTTTGTTACAGCTATGACTAAAGATACAGCTTTAAAAATGTGCGACAAAAGGCAAAACGTTGAATTTTATTCAAAGTTGTTTAGTTGTCGAGGTTAATCGATGTCGTATGTGTGCCCAGTGACTTTTTTGAAGGATAGGTGTTTTCAGAACACAGTTCAGACTAAGTAATAACCCATGTAATAACCTATGATATGAAATGTGAAATATTCATTAATAAAGATTTTATCATATATTAAATATTACTTTTTCGAAATTACTCATAAATCCATTAAGAAATTTGAATAAAATATCAAAATTAAGAAAATTGTTAAACATTGTCTTTTTTTGTTTATAACTTTTAATATTAGTTATTTGAACATGTTGTTTCATCACATTTATATTTTGGTTGGTAAAATCTTTAAAACTTTGCAAATAGTTTATAATTATTATTTCTAGTTATTTCAGAATGTAAAATATACTTTTTTAGGTAAAACCTATTTTTTTAATGTACTTTTTTAGTGAAACCTAAAAAATATTTTTTCATGCCTGTAATAAAAAACTATTTTTATATATTTTACATATTGTATTTGTTTACTGTTTATTTGTTTATTTATTTATTTATTTATTATTTCAAAAAACTGTGATTTAACAGCAAAATGAATAAATAAAGAAATACATCTTTTAATGTTTAAAAACTATTATACTTTGAATTTTAAAAATTTATATATACGATTATAGTATCAACTTGCGATTATATAATATTCTATTAATGACTGAGACAAAATAAATAAATAAATGAATAAATAAATTTTTCTAAATGTGGATTGCACTTTTACTCTCTCTTTATCACATAGAACATAGAAGCCTTTTTCTTTTTCCTTAGGAAAAGTTAAACGATATTTTGAAAATTGAAAACCGAACATAAATAGAATGATATTAAATTTGATACAAAGCTTTATTACTTTTATAGAATATATTCAATAATGTTATGAATATTTTATTGCAGAAAATTTTAACAAATTGCTTTCAAAAATAGTTTTTTTTTTCCTCGATTAAAATAAATTTAAACTTATAAGCAATTTCGCAATTTACTGTCGATTAGTATTAACAATTAGAAACATCTCAATTACTATTATAACTTTACCATATTTTTCCTTACATAAAAATAAATAAAGAAAGAAAGAAAGAAAAGAAAAGAAAAGAAAAGAAAAGAAAGAAAGAAAACAAACAAAAGAAAAAAAAAATGAAATCAAATAATATAGGGGTGGGAATCGATTAAGAGTTTTAACTGGGTTAATCGTACTTCATTAATCGATTAATCGGTCGATTAATCGGATTTTTAATCGGTTTACATTTTTCTTTATATAATTTTATTTCAATGATGAATAAAACTCTCATATTGTGTGCATATATATAATATTCAGAAGTTTGACTGACAATTTTTGTCTAATCAATTATATCTGTTTCAAAGCTGAAATTTAATTCAATTTTCAGAGTAATAATTGGTGACTTTAAGTGTTAATTTTATATAAATATTTTCACTTATTCATTTTTTTTTAAATAAATTAATTTTTCAATTCATTTTGAAAGAAACATTAAATGAAATTACACATATTTTAGTTTTACATTTGCAGGCCTTGTTCATCTCGCTTGTCACAATTTTTAAACGAATTCTCAAAATCCCATATCTTTATCATAAAAATCTCAAATTCTTATATTTTAGTTCATTTTTGTCACTTCGGACTAGAACACAGAATGTTATTTTCTGTTTCTACATCAATAGTTACTATAAGCAATTCTGAACAGACAATAAACGCTTGAAGATATTGTGAAACTCTGTTCTCATTTCCTTCATCAGAGGGATAGTGGGAATCTCAATCCCTTCTTCTTTTTTTTTTTTTCTTTTTTTTTTTTTATCTTTAGCATTTCCATTTTATGAAAGCTTCTTGTTTCTTAAAATACTATTACCCTAGCCAACACTTTCTGTAGAAGGCTCAGACAGGTGGTGTTGCTCCAGCATGCACATGAAGCGGCATTTTGTTTAATGACTGCCCTCCCCCTTTTCTCTATCAACAAAAGTGCAACAACTTCTTTTGAGAGGTTTTATTGTTATTTATTTTATTTTATTTTTTTGCTTTTTCATTATTTGGTGGAATGTTAGAATGTTTGTTAGCAAAATATGTGAAAAAATATTTTGTAGGCAGAACAGCATTTTTTCTTTAATTCGTAGTTTGAAAATTTTAAACGGATTTTGAAATTTTTTAATCGAATTAATCGATCCGATTAACTCGATTAAAAAAATTGATCGGGACTAAGCATTGATCGATTAACCGAACCGATTAATCGATTAATCGGCACAGCCCTAAAATAATAACCTGTAGATGAAAAATGTTTCTAGAGTTAACAAAAAAAATGTAAAAGAAGAACTAATATTGTTCAAAAACAACGAATAAATCATTCGAAAATTCATTACAAAAAATGAAGAATACATAACAAACATTACATACTAAACAAATACATACACATTCATATATATATATATATATATATATATTAATTTCGTTATTCGTGTATGTATTTCTTGTAAAATTTGCTTTATTTTTCTCGTGATATATATTTTGTCGTCATACAAATTACGTATAAATATGAATCTGATATAAAATTGAAGTACACTTATTTATTTGATTTCCAACTTTTTTGAATATATTTGAACAATTATGAATTTAATGTAAATTTATCAATTAATCATTATTATGTTAATAACATTTATGTTTATAATTAGGTGACAACATCTTCATTCAATTTTCATTTAAACTTATTTTTAGAATTTAAAGAAATTAATATTGAATCAATAATTTAGGATATATACATATATATATATTTAATAACATGTACTTAACTAACATTTAACAATAACTAGAAAACAAAAATATGTACTATTTAAATTTCTTCAGTAAAAAATACTTTATTGTTTTAATAAGCTGAAAATTGAAAAACTTTAAACAAATGAAAATATATATAAAAAAAAATGAAATTGTAATTTTTTTTCTCCTGAAATTCATAAGTTTCCAGAAGAATGTATTGAATTTAGAAATTTATTAAACATACTCCCATTTTTTCTTGCATTTAATATTAACAGAAGAAATATGAAAAATTTGATTTAATATCAGGAAAACGTAAGGCACATTTTCATGAATAATCAAATATATACTACTATTTAGGTTTAAAAAAAAAAAAAAAAAAAAAAAAAAAAAAGGATAACGTTAAAAGTTTGTAATAAGATTCCATGACTTACTCCGCAAATTTATTGAAATAAATTATTTTAATAAATGTATGTATCATTTTTCAACAATAATTTTCATTAATCCATTATATTTATTTATTTTCTAAAAAATAAATAAATAAATAAATAAATAGTTACAGTGGTACCTTAATAACATTTATTCAATAAAAAAATATATTTACGATGAAAAATGTTCATTAAAAGCAAGTTTTAATTAGATTTTTATGACATATTTTTAAACTAAATGAATGGTTTTGAATCTAATCAATAAAAAATATCATTTAATAATCAAATCATATTTACTTACTGCCTTATAAAGAAAGAAATATCCGAAAGCTATTAACACCCGTTTAAACGTATATAAATACTTTCAAAATTGAAAATATATAAAATAAATTATGATGTATATTTAATTTAAAAAAAAAAAAAATGTGTACACTAAATCCTTACCTCCAACATATCTCCAGAATTGCGATAGTAAATTGGCTATGCGCTAAAAAATGAGATTAGTCATAGCACCCCACGATGTGAAATGAATTAGGATTGTTGTCTCATCTGCAAACTCCGCAAGTATTTTCATTAAAGCATACATGATAATGCAGTTAATATTGTAACAGTAATTTACAAAAATTGTATACCTATACTTTTTTTAATATATATTTTATTTTCTTAAATTTGCCGAGGAACAAAATCGTAAGAAAGTGATAATTATTTAAATACAGCTCATGATTGGTGATTTTTTTTTCCTCATCATTTACAAGGCATTTAAAAAGGCATTATGACCCCCATCGTATAGCATTCAGAAAAAATTTGTAAGATGGGGAGAGACAAATATTCTGTGTCGTTGAAAGAAGCGAATTTTTAGCTGATGAAATTAAACATTCGAAGTCTGTCATTTTGAATTTCGTACAAAATACAACAGCATACAAACAGCATACAAAAACAACTGCATACGACTACGAAACACGAGTAAAAAAAACGGAAATCAAAGAATTAAAAACATAAAATTTTATTTACGAAACAAAATCTTTAGTTAAAATGTACATTTAAAAACAATTAAAATCTAGACGTTTCGAAACCCATCCGAGTTCCCTCATCAGTATCAATAAAACATAAATTGCAAGCATTACATAAACACCAAAGGAATTTACAGAAGTACAGAATATTGAGGAGCCAGTGCGCATGCTTCATTGATAGTGTGGAGATAGCTGGCAGTGTGCCAACTCTCAAGGAAAATATATTTTCAAAATCAGGAGTATGGTCGGTTTTTATTGAATGGATTACAATTTTAGAACTTTGGTTGCAATTTTTATATGATCGTTTGTGCTCTTGTAGTCTAATTCTTGCTGTACGGCCAGTTTCACCTATATAAACATATTTACAATTTTTAAAAGTAATTAAATATATTATGCCAGTTAGATCCAAAGAAAGGGTTACAGGTTTAACGTTAAAAAGAAAGTTTTTAATTGTTTAATCGGCCGGAAAGCAATATAAATATTATGTGGTTTAAGTAATTTAGCAGTAAGTTCTGCAGGAAAACCAAAATATGGCATAGAAATTTAATTTTATTTATTAATTAGCAAATTTTTCATTTGCATTGGAAGAAAGGGGGAAATTGTAAGAAGGAACGAAGAAGAGGGGAAACGGATATTTTTTTCCCGATAAATTCGTTTTAACAATTAAGAGGGTAAACATTATTTATTAAATCCTTAAAAATTCTTTTAATTTCCAACTTAAAAAGTGTCTCATTACTGCATAACCGAAAAGCTCTACTGACCATAGTTTGAAAAAAAAAAATTATAAGAATTGGGATTAGCAGAATGAAAATTTAGATACTGGCCCGTAAAAGTGGCCCTACGATAAACAGAAGTTTGAAAAATATTAGGTGAAGTTGAAGTGCGCTCAACTAGAATATCAAGAAAGGGTAAACTATTATTTTGTTTTTAAATGTATATTTTAACTAAAGATTTTGTCTCGTAAATAAAAATGTTTTTGTTTTTATATAATTGAGACGATTTGATGTTTGTGTACATTAAATCAAAGAATTATATATAAACGACCAAGACTTTTTATTTTTCGTATGGTGGTTAATAAATTATTGACAGGAAAAGAAATAGAAATCGAGATAATGACACCAGCGTCAGTATGGAAAAAACATGAGCAATTAAAAGTTAAGAAATTCTCGTAAATATACACCTACGAAGATGATCATCTTTAACACATGCCAATAAAGCAATTTAAACGAAATTATCCGTAAAAAGAAATCTAAAATTATTTTTGCTGGTGAAGAAATTTTAATTTGGATGTTCCCGATGGCATATAATCAAATTACCATCAGATTCCAAAGGAGAAAGATGCATTTTACTAGCATCAAAAGTGAAGGGCCTCTATTTTAGTTTGGACCTCTTTTTCATCCAGAACTAAGCAGAATATTACTTTTGTACATATATCACAAAATAGGCATCTTTTAAAAAAATATTAATTGAAGAAAAGAGAAAATGAGAGTTTTAGTTATAATTTTCTGAAAAGTTATGTATGAAGTCACTCTGGAAAAAACACAAAATATAGTTAGACGATATTAAAGTTCCCATACCCGTTTGCAGGCTAATAATCCGAACCTGGATTTAACAATGTTTGGGGTATCACAGTGAGGATATAAATTATTGAATATAGCTTTGAAATTTGCTATTCTGGAGCCATGTTGTGTTTCATTTCCTAGGCAAAATTGAAACATTCTTAATTCTACGGCGCACAGTTCTTTATTGAATTTATTAAATACAAAATCTGTCTAATATGTTTAGTAATTCTACTAAAATTTAGAAATATTCTTAACTTTTCCCTCTTATAGCATATCTAGTGAATACAGGATTAATTATATTACAACAATATGAAATATTTTGCAATAATTTTCGATCCTCTTCAGTTTATCTCACTGTGCATCTCTCATTCTGTTCATCTGTCTGTCCACCTTTCCACGTTCTAATTCCAGTAGATATTCGTTGAATTATTTGAATATGGTACATGTTATTTCCTTTCCAAATGGGATGTTACTTATTTAAAATGGTATAGCACAACTGTTTATTTTATTTTATTTTTTTTTTTTATGCCAAAGCATTACATTCTATGAGAGGTATTTTTATAAACCATATTTTAATACCTTTCCAGAAATCATGATGAAATCGACATTTATTTGTCACATTCACGAAACAAATGTTTTCTATAGAACGTAGTGTTATTGGTATTAAGAATTATAGAACCACACAAAAATATTCACACATATTAAGGCATATAATTAGAAATTAATGCAATAGCATTTTTGCTTTTTTAAGAGTTTTCAATACATTCTGACAACGTTTAAGAATTATTATGATTTCAATTAGACTATCTGTCGGTCTCTCTGTCCGTTTACTATCTGCCCGTCTGTCCGCTTCTGGCGTCCGTAAATATTTCAGAGTTACTTCACAATGATATATGACGCTTGAATATACTGTGGGACGATCCCTTTTTAAAATGGTACAAATAACAAAAATGGCGTGTATATAGAGATATCCAAAAGAACGCAATGAGACGCCTAGATAACATGTTTTATGAGAGGCATTTTTAAAAATCATATTTAACTATCTTAGTACTGCATAAATCATAATGAAATTGGCATTTCATATTCATATTCTAAAAAAAAAAAAAAAAAAAAAAAATTCTATATAATATGGTATATTTAAATTTAACTTTTGCAGGAGAACACTAAAATATTCAGATATATTAAGGGCTACAATCGAAATTTTTTTGTGTTAAACATTTTTGACACTTTCCAACAATGTTTAAGAATGGTTACGTATGTGGTTAGTCTTTTTCTCTGTATTCTGTTTTTATTTTTATTTATTTATTTTTTTTTTTTTTTTGTCTGTTCATTGTGCAATCACGTAGGCAAAGTACATTGAAGATTGAACGATGCAGCAGGTATGTATAGTTTGGAAAGTGTCATTTATCTATACGAAACGCATGATTTATCGCTATCATTCATTTTGTTTTATTTTATGTTTTAACTTTCCTATATTTCACTTTTGACAGATTTCACTACCACATTCAACTTATTTTGGAAAGTATTAAAAATGATATTAAAATATCTATTAATTTATAAAAAGTGCCACTTTGATTGTCAAATAAAGAACTTCCAAATTAGACAAATAAACTAGCAGTAGATCGTTTAAGGTTTTTGAGTATGCAATTAATTTAAAAGAATCAGACAGTAAATGCTAAATGTTATTCTTTTTTATTAGGTTTTATTTAGATAATTAATGTTGCATTAACAACATTAGGATAATGTCTTTTTGATGCAGTTTCATTACCATTCTTTTTTTTTTTCGAGTCTGTTGAACTGCAAATACTTTTTGTAAATAATGATTTCTGTACAAATCATTACAATTTGTTGTTGTTGTTGTCATTTTTCCGTTTTCTTGTTAATTGTAGTATTTCATTAAAAAACCAAAAATATATCGTTCAAAAACACCTTCTATATATTTTTTTTCTTAACCCATACGATTTTGTTTCTCTAAAGCAAATTTGTAATTAAAATAATAAAATGCAGATTTTTATTGTTTTTACGGGTTATAATGATTGTTTAATTTTTGTAAATGAATACATATTATGTACAAAGGAATAAACTATGAAACTGCTCGCAACATTTTATTAAAATAAATTTTATCTCAACGTGTATTATTTATATCTGAGTTAATTCGTTATTAAAAAAAATTTAAACAAAAATCTCATAAAATACAAACATAGTCAATTGTTTCAGATAAAAATAAATAAGTATGGCTCTACACCGCACTGAGAAAAATTTCTGCAGCTGACATCTAGAATCTAAATTGTGGCTCAAGTAAAAATAGTTCCATTTCATCCTTATAAATTCTAGTCCACTTTGAAAAGGAGTTCTAGAAACTCCTATTAGAATTCTAGAGCATTTGCCTGTATTATCGAGATGAAACTTATTGAAAAAACTCTGCAAGTAAATGTGAATACAAGAGGCGCGTTTTCGCAGCTACAACCTTGGTTTATGACCCAATTCTAGAAAATCAAGCGAGAAGTTCTCGCAAGACAAAGTATTCTTAATATTCATAATATTTAAAATCTTCTTTCACCGTCTAGAAATGTATAGACTAGAAAATCTCTATCATTTCGTCTATTCAGCTTATTGGCGTGCTTATACGCATAACTCGGAAATCTGTATTTTTAGTTTAGGGATTTACAAAACGTTTACTTATTCGTTCTAGATGATAGCGGTATATCTCTTATGCAGGTGAAATAAAATTGTGTAAGAATTCAAAATAAAAGTACTTTCTCAAAATATTTTTGAATAATAAAGGATTTTCTATAAATAAAAAAAAAAAAAAAAAAAGAGAGAGAGAGAGAGAAAGAAAGAAAGAAAGAAAGAATAGAAGCACAATGTCTAAAATACTTCAAAAGGGAGGAGGGCAAAGTTATCATCAAAATGATAAATGTCTCAGATATAAAAAATATACCTATATTACTTCTGTCATGATGCACTCGAATCTATACAATTTGTGTCTATTGCTGAACAATTTTTACATAACTATTTCAACTTTAAACAATAATTGCATGTTTTTACATTGTTTACTTTTTCTGGTAAATCATTTTAATTAATCACATTTCAACAACAGTAATTCGGTCTTTCTACTTTCCGAACACTATAGTGAGGAAAGTATTGTAATCATGTCAAAAATCAAAATTTGAGATTTTGATGTTTCTATACGTTTCGAGGTCCCCTGAGTCTGTCTTCACTATTTTTACGATGATGTATGTATGTGTGTGTGTGTATGTATGTGTGTGTGTATGTCTGTGAGTGAACACGCTAGAGGCTAAACGCTTTGTTCGAATAAGCTGAAAAATGGTACGTATAATGTAAGTCACCATAGTAAGAACCCTATTGATTTTGGTGAATCTAGCACATATAGTTTTTTTACAGGGACACCAGGAAAAATTCTTTATCATTATGGCCTATGGGGCCAAATTTTTAAAAGTGCGATAGCGTCTAAACGCTTTATTAATCTGAGCAAAAAAAAATGTACACATGTTATAGGTCACTGTTGCATGAACTGTATAGATTTTAGGAAATTTAGCACTTACAGTTTTTTTACAGGGGCACAAAGAAAAACTCTTTATCATTATGGCCTATGGGGCCAAATTTTTAAAAGTGTAATAGCGTCTAAACGCCTTATTAATCAGAGCAAAAAAATTGTACACATGTGAATTGTGTGTACACATGTGTACTTTATTAATCTGAGCAAAAAATTTTACACATGTTAAAGGTCACAGTTGCACGAGCTGTATAGATTTTGGTGAATTTAGCACTTACAGTTATTTACAGGGACACAAAGAAAAATTCTTTATCATTATGGCCTATGGGGCCAAATTTTTAAAAGTGCGATAGCATCTAAACGCCTTATTCAATTGAGCTGAAAATTGATATGAATATTATGAATCACTGTTGCACTAAGTATAAGCATTTTGGTGAATCTAGCATTTTTAGGTTTTTACAGGGACACAACAAAAAATTATTTATAATTATGATCTATGGGCTCAAAGTTCAGTAGCGTTAAATAAAGCATCGTGTAATATATAAAGAAAAATACTCAAACAATCTATTGTGGTTTTTTCTCTTTTAATTGTTTAACAACACCTCTTTCTTTACTTTATCTACAAAACTGTTAATTACTCAATGTTCGAAATGTCGAGTGGAGTCACTCCAGATTTTTTTTTTTTTTTAATAGATATTCTGATGCATAATAAATATTTAAAAAAAAATCATTTATGTTTAAATTTTCACCAAAAATCTAACTGAATTAAAATAATAATGATATTAATAATAACAAAAATCATCTGATGTAATTTTTTTTGCAAATTAATGGCATTTTAAAATCTCTCTACATTAAAAAACTTTAGGATCATCTTAAAATATAGATATTTTGTGTTACATTTTATCCATATTGAAATTTAAAATACAGAATTTTACCTTAATTAAACAACCGCTTCTCATTTGTTGCTACTGAACTTTTCTTTTATTATTATTTCCTTTAAAGCTTGATTAATTAGATATCAATTCTTCAAATTTTTAATAAAATGACGATCCTATGGTAAAGTATGGTGATATTTTTTTTTCTTGTAAAATAACAGATCGTGTAATTTTATAACATTACTTACTGAAACTGTTATTCTTAGAATGAAAAACTTTCTTTATCTTGTCTTTAACACGAAATGCGTGTTTATCTAGAAACTACTTTGGTCCCATCATTTTCTGCGTTTTATCATCATACTATGAACATAAATTTAATTTTACTTCATTCTTCATTCTTCATATATGAAAGTTTTGGATTCGTCAAAAATTTATATCTCGTTTTCGAAAAACTTACTCACTTTAAGATGTCCTGAAGAATATTTTACCTGTCTTATTAAATATCTTTCTGTAAGTCTGGCACTTTGGTTACATTTAAACTTGAAAAAATTGTAGGTGCTATATTAGACGAGCCGACAGATAGAATTAATATACAGGGTGATTAGAAAAAAACTACCCCGATATATGAGACCATAGCTACCATACCGTTCCGAGAAACTAAATAAAAATTTGGTGGAAGGTATTTTGAGGTATGCGCTCAAGAATTATATAAAAAACAACAGTTAAACTCTTAACAGATACAGTTACAGTGACAAAATTTCAAAAATTTCATATGGCAACACCAATTTTTTATTATTATTATTATTATTGGAATGGGGTATCCATAGCAAAAAATCCTAAATAACGTTGAAACGGTACCTCTAGCATGAAAATCACCAACGCTAGGCATACTAAGAAAAAAAGAGAAAACAGCTGTGATGTGCCTACCAAAGCACGACTTTCCTTTTCTTAATGACGTCACATTTCACACTGAATCTTCAGTTTTCACTAAAGTCTACTGATTCTGCTTCGAAAAGAAAAGAAGAGACCTTAATTTCATGTAGATCTACTGAATAGGTTTTTTAATTTCGTTGTTAGAAGTAAGACACCGTCATCACTGACGTCATCACGCTAATTGAAAAATAAGGCATTTTGAAATGCGTGATATGTATCTTGCTTTCTTGCTCTGTGAACAATATGTTGCTTACTGGGAAACATCATTATCATCATCAAAATCGATTTTGATTGCCATTTCACAATGCCTTGTTTTTCATGTAGTGCTATGACGTCAGTCATGACGGCGTCTTACGACTAACAACGAAATTAAAGCCTTTATTCAGTAGCCTTACACGTAATTAAGGATACCGTGATCTCTTTTTTTCGTTTCGAAACAAAATTAGTAGACTTTAGTCTGAACCAAAGACTCAGTGTGAAATATGACGTAATTAAAGGAAATGAAAGTCGTGCTCTGGTAGGCACATAACAGTTTTTTTTTTTTTCTTTTTTTCTTCTTGCTGGCAATTTTCGTGCTACAGGTACCGTTCCAACGCTATTTATGGATTTTTGCTATGGAGATTCCTTGAATATAAAAAAGTATGTTTTGATATTTGAAATTTTTGAAATTTTGTCTCTATAACTGTAACTGTTAGAGTTTAACTGTTGTTTTTTTATATAATTCTCGAGCACATACTTCAAAATACTTTCCACCAAACTTTTATTCAGTTACTGTGAACGGTAGGGTAGCTATGGTCTCATATATCGGGGTAGTTTTTTTTTTAATAACCCTGTATATGTATATATATATATATATATATATATTTATTATATTTACTAGGACTTGGAGTTAAATTGGCAGTGATAAGATTTTGGGATATAATCGCCAAGCAGATGGCGGTGATATTCTGCCTCATTTTTTTCCATTCAGGGAGGCTATATCTCAAAACTCTTAGAGTATAAATGCACAAAATTTGGAATGTATAAAGGGCATATAATAATATGTTCGTTCAATATGGGTGCATGTCGACCGACGGATAGGGCATCTATGCTGTATTTCTAATTAAATCCCCTTCAATCTAAAGCAATATATCTCAAATTTTATGATATAAAGCTCCATAAAAGTAGGTATAAGAGGTTGAGGTTATGAAAAAGGATACTGAATCAATTTGGATACTTTCCATAGGTGTATGTATCAGGGAATGCTGTTATACTGCAATATTTACGGTTGACAGAAAGAATATATTTCAACTTTTATGGTATGTAAATGAATCAAACTTGGTATGTGAGATGTATACATGAAAATCAATCTGATTAAATTCGAACGTATATCGGATGACAGTATGATATTATGCACTTTCTGAGTTTTTTAAGAAGGAGGTATATTTCAGCTCATGCTGATTAAAATTTCACCAAACTCCTTAAGTAAAATCTTTATCATGAGAAACAATGTTGATTAAATTGTCTAATTATTTAATGAATTGATGTTTTATATATCATAATTATCATGAAGGATCATTGAAATATTTTTTTTAATAATGATTAAATTCTAATTATTTTGTAATTAATTAATTAATTAAAACTGAATGTCTCCTTTAAAAAAATGCAGATTCGTAAAAAATGCTCTAAGAGAACTAATTTTATTGTTAATTAAAGTTCGCTTATTACTTTTATATTGACATTGTCATCTATACAATATATTCAATAAGCACTTTTTTAAAACTATCAGCAGATTTTCGTAATTAATGTAAATAAAGTTTAAATAATAATAAAAAAAAATAGTTTTCAAAATATCATTAATTGAAAGCTGTTCTTAAAATGAACGAAAAAATTTTAAAGATTTTACAGATGTCTGGATAATTATATTTTTTTATTTTCCAAAATGAAATTAATTATCTTGTAAAAAACACGTTAAACATTTATTAAAAAGAAAGTCTGTGATTGAATAAAATCAAAGGTATAAAACAATATACATTTTATAGTTTTTTTTTTTTTTTTTTTTTTTTTTTTTAACGCAAAAGCACTTTTTATGCATCATCGTAACCTCATATTATCTTTACATACAAAGCTTAGTATTTATAGTAGGTTGTTAAAAATATTCAACGCCATTATATGAATCCCACAGGAAAAATTAGAATTTTCGTATGTTTTGGGCTTCAATACAATATACACCTCAAATAATATGTAGTTTAAATAATTAAAAAATAGATTTTGTTACAAGATATAATATGTTCCAAAGTGAGAGACATGGCACCCAATAGGTGTAGGATAGATGTAGATCTCTAAATCTATTTTAAATTAGTTTTCTTGATCCCTGTTTGTTAAAATTTAAGAAAATAATTGTTTTTATTCGTAATCAATGTTTCTAAACCCCTGCACATTAATGATTTATTTTTTTCTTACACAGTAAAACTAGGAAATTTTGCTTGAACAATTAAACAAAAATACAATTTACATTTCAAACCTTTTGAAAAATTGCCAACAAATCTAGGCATTTTAATAGTTAATGATAAGTAAATATATTTATTTATTTATCTTAATTACTTGTAGAGAAAAAATTCATAATCAAAGGTTCCCGAAATTAGAGACTTGCTGCTATATGCGTTAATTAACTATCTCTGTGATGAAATCACTATGAAGTAAATAAATATATATATGCATTTTATGGAAAAATTTTGTTACTCATAATTTTTTTTTCAACTTGTACACTAATTCGAAAGCTTTTTCTGTAAAGGTTTAAAACTGTTACATTTTAAAATGAAATTTATAAACAAGAAGTTTCTTTACACTACATATTTAATAATTTCAGCATTTTCTATTGCAACAAAAAATGCTGTAATTCTACATAAATATTTTTCTTAACATTTGCATTTTTTTTTTCTTTCTTATTCGCATCTTTACAGAGAATTTGCTTTATAACGCGAAATAAGGTCTTTTTTAAACAGACTTAATGGGGAGAAAAATTAATGATACAGAAAAACTATAATAAAAAAGTAAGCGATAATAAAATAAAATGTTAAATTTTAATGTTTATACTTAATGCATTATATTTCACTGTAAAAGTAACATTATTATAATAAAGTACTTATCTTTTCCTCAAATAAAAAATTAAATAAATAAATAAATAAACATTCGTTTTACGTTATACAAATATTAATATAATTCTTGTAATTTTCTTTTTATTTATTTCTTTTCGTTTCTTTCTTTCTCTCTCTCTCTCTCTCTCTCTCTTTTTTTTTTTTTTTTTTTTTTTTTACTCTCTCCCCTCCCCCTTTTTTTATATTAAAAATTCTAAACAAATATAAATATTTTATTTTGTAATATCTAAACTAAATTTTATGTGAAGATTTTATAGTTTGTACATATATGCATGTATATTATATATACATAATATATATACTGCTGTTCATTAAAATTGCAAACCCAAGAAGGAATACGAATATAAGAATGATATTTATTGGGTACATGCATTATATTAGGAAGAACAATTTATTAAATTTTCAGGAAGTTTTGGGTAATATATCCTGAGAAAACAGTGCATAAAGCAGCGACCTCTGGGAGCAATAACTACACTTATCTGCCTAGGCATTGAATCGAACAGCGATTGGATGACATATTCAGATACAGCCCTTCATGAAGCTTCAACAGGATGCCATAGTTCATAGACCGTAGTTACTGGTGAGTGGTAGCGGGCCACTAGCTTTTCAACGATTAATAAGTCGTTTTCATTGGTGCGAGATCAGGAGAACGCGCTGTCCGGAGCAACGGTTAAACACATTCTGTATCAAAAAAGGTCCGTACAATACAGACAACTTGCGGTCGTGCATTATCCTGCTGAAAGATAGCTCCAGGGATGCCTTGAAGGAAGGGAACGACATCGGGCTGTAGCACTTCACGGACGTACCTGTTGCTATTGAGATCACCCTCAATACGTAGCAAATTGAATTGTCCATGATACGAAATCGCACCCTAGACCATAACTCCGTGTATTCGGCCGTTATGTCGTTCGATAACGTACTCTGGAAGGCAGTCTTGACCAGCATGGCGTCTAACACGAACTCGGCCATCATGGTCCCACAAACTGAAACGTGATTCATCTGAAAAGACAACTTGTTGCTAATCAGCTTGCCAGACTATGTGCTCATGAGCCCATTGCAGAGGCAGCCGTCGATGGTTTGCCGTGAAGGGGATCCTGTATAAAGGTGCTTTTGCACGTAGTCCATGGTGCAGCATACGTCGACAAATTGACGAAGCCGACATTAGTAGACCTGTAGCAGTAGACCAACGTGCTACCATTTGCCTGGAGGAAGCTGTACAGTCATTCACCGCCATGAGAAGCAGGTGTCGATCGTCGAGCGCTGACGTCACCTTCCATCGTCCACTGCCAGTTTTTCGAGTTGTTCAGTGCTCGTCGGTCCACTGCTTCCAAACTCGCATCACTCTGGAACTGTTCCGCTGCACATGAGCTCCTATTGCGCAATCGAAAAATCCCCCTTCTCGAAGGCCGATAATCCTCCCCCGTTCAAACTGCGTAAGTTGTTGGAATTTCTCCTTCTTCCGTCGTGCAGGCATACTTAGGCCTCACTAAACGTTCGCCACTAACAAATAATCATTAACAATTTTGAACGTCCCGCTACAGCCCTCTATTTATACGCTTTCAGCATCAGTTCCTTGGGCGCTGCGTACGCCACGCATGTGCGGTGGCTCTGAAACTTTACTATTTTGCATAACATCCTATAATTGACATTTGCTGCAAATTTCATTTAATTCTGATGATTTCTTCATGGTGTTGCACGTTTTACAAACAGCAGTGTATAAAGTAATTATTTATTTATTGATCGGTTGAATTATTGTTTGAAATTATTAAAGTAAAATTTAAAAGAGCATTTTTGAATATTGCATTTCATGGTGTTTATTCAAAGTTTTGTAAGTAATAATTTAAAACGCCAGTTCTGTGGTGCTTTCTTATTAAATACCAATGTTGTAAAATAACTTCATTTAAATGAAATTATTTTAGTGTATTATATTTTATCGAAATTCTGTCAAAATACATTTTAGTATTATATAATGTAATTAAATAATTTCAGTATTTTTAAAATGAATATTTCTCTGTTTTGAAGTATATCATTTTCTAACTGCAGACTGTATGATCGAAATTATTGGTGGTGCACTGTTGAAAATTTAGCTTTAGTTTGAACCAAACTTGGTACTGAGATAGTTTAACCTTTACCATCCGATAGTTTAGTTTACACCCAATAGTTTAACCCTTTTTCTAAGATTTGGTTATTTTATGTTGAGCCAAACATTTCTATTATGTTTTAAATAAAAAAATATTCAAATTTCGATCGAATTGAAGAAAATCGTGTCACAAGTCGAAAACTCTGGCACTGTGCTACGCTTTCTTCCCCGGTGTTTCTGTTTCATTGATTTTTGATAAAAGGAGCTAAATTTTCTAGGATTTACCCTAGAGTGATTTCCCATGGGTGAGTTGTTGCACAAAATTTGCACTTTACCCTATGTTTTCGACCACGCTCGTTAATTTAAGCTTGGTTTTGTTTCAAAAAGAATTTTACTGATTCATATTTCCTGGACTGTATAATAGATTTTTCTCTCTTCTTAAAAGGATATACTTCAATAATCTTTCTTAGTAACATCTGGTTAGCGATCAATTGAATAAAGAACTCTTTTTTTCTTGTAATGAAAATTTGTTTTGCATGACATAATCATACGTGTTTTCACATCACAGATTTCATTTTCGATCTCCGGCTTACAGCCGGTGATTTTTAGTGCGCTAGTGCTGAATCTCCTGAATAAAAGTGAATTAAATTTCATGTAGGCCGAAACATTTCTTCAAGTTTTGGTGCAATTGAAATTTAATCACAAGAAGTAGAAATTTAAAAAGTAAGGTTGAACCATATTATGGTATTGCTTATAACTTTATTACATATTGTTGTTCAACTTTGAACTGAAATTTTTAACAGTATAGTTAAATAAATTTGATTAAATTTAATTTGTACAATCTGTCAAAGAAAATCAGATGAATAGTAATGCATAAAAATGTAAGTCTAAATTTAGAGATTATTTGCAGAAAAAATATTTAATTATACTAAAATACAAATTCTAGAAGCAGACAAAATAATTATAAAAAATCCAATATCACTTCATAATTATTCAAATCTTTTTTAAATGTTATTTTTAAACGTATCTAAAAGATCACATCTCATAAAAAAAAAGCAATAATAATATGATTAACTATAATTATAGTTAATCATATTTAGTAAATATAGCACTAAGTAAAGTCGGCAGTAAAATTATTGAAGCACTAGCAATGACTCCTACTTAAAAAATGGGCAACTAATACTGTTTTGTTAGGTAAATATTTGTCGAGTCATTATCTCAGTCTTATACTGTCTATAAAAAATTTAGTTGATGATAAAAATTAGTAATCAAATTAACATATATATATGAAAGTGCGGATGTGAGTTTCAATAATTTTGCTGACGACTGTATACTACACTGTTAAAAAAAAAATGCAACTTTGCTGCTAGAAATTCTCTGTTATTACAAAATAATAATAATAATAATAATACGTTTTATTAACGTAATTTTTCCGTAACTTACGACATTTTTTTCAAATTAGAGAGAATTTCTAGCAGCAAAGTAGCATTTTTTTTAACAGTGATTACACTATTACGTTACTAGAACTGTTAATTTTTTTGCTTAATGGTATTTATGTGTACACGTATATGTTGCTATTAATTGCGTATACATGGTATTTTAGTTTTTCTGTTACAGATAATATTTCAATTATGCATAATTTTTACCTTAAATTTAATTGTAAATTCAATGTACAGTCGAGAATAAGTACAGAGTGGGGATGGGTAGGAACCCATTTGGTGTTTTTCCATTTGAATAGTACTGTCGAAGTCAGTGATACCCTCTCCTCTGTTTGTTGTTTTAAAACATGCTGCATTACAAGAAGACGTATAAATAAATTTATTTAGTAAAAACTAATCGATAAAAATAACTATATTGAAAGAATAACTAATATGTTTATCGAATAATTTTATTGTCCTTTACTTTCGAAAACCCTGTTTCCATTAAGCTTCTTATTTCAATGTAAAGTAAATATCATTTAAAACTTAGTAATAAATCTGCTGAAAATAATCTAATAATCTGATTTAAAAAATTATTACTAATTGATATAAATCTTTTTAGTTTTTCATCCGGGTCTGGTATGCATTATAATGCTTCACTTGTCTTTATTATGCTCTTTTTAGTACGGTGGACTATTAGTCTCAATTTACGGATAAAACGTTGTCAGTTTTACTATGGTTGGACCTTTGTCAAAATTGAAAATTTATCGAAAATATAATTGAATAATTTGAAAGCGATGTTATAACTTGACAGAGAAAAAAAGAAAAACAACTAATAGTCTTCCGTGCTAAACTAAATTCTGCTTTTGCCAGAATTTCATCAAAAGCTCTTTTTTTTTTTTTTTTTTTTTTTTTTTTTTTTTTTGTAAGAAAAAGAAAAGAAAAGAAAATTAATAATACTCAGTATCGAAAAAGTTGAAGAAGACCTTTCTTTAGACAAAAATACATAATTTATTTTAACTTTTAATTGTTGCGAAAAAAGTTTACAAGTTGATTTTAATTTTTGTTTGAAATAGAAAGAAATCCACGTGCAAATATTAAAATTGATATAAAACTTTTTGAAAAATTAAACTTGTAGAGTAAAATTGATGAATGCTCTAAAAGTTTTTTTTTTTTTTTTTTTTTACTTTTTCGATCAACAATGTAATGATTACAAATGAAACTGAATAACTAAGTATGCTTTCCTTAATTTATTTATTATTATTATTATTATTATTATTTATATCGTTCTTGGTTTTCTCAGAAAGTAGAACCGAACGGACATAATATGCAATACAAGTGTCGTTGCTTCTTCTGATAAAAGAGGGACGGTACAGTTACTACCCTCTTTCCACATGTTGGTAATTCTCAATTCCGACTTTGCGATAAATTACGTTAATCTTTTCGTAGCATCTGAGGAAAATCTGAACATTTTTGCTTTTTCCTGGAGTGATTCAAGATTCAAGCAACTTAACCCGTTAACGTCCAACTTAATTTAAAGCTGTTTGTAGAAGTTTGGAATAAATAAGATTTTCCTGTGTGATTTTCGTAAAATAAAATTGTCCTATAAATAGGATGCTGGGCGCTAACGGGTTAGTGCTGAATAGCCTCTTATCTGAAAAGAATAGAAACTAGAAAAAGCAGTGGATTATTAAGATAGCAATAAAAAAATGTAAACAGGGTTCTCACAAAGAGAAATTTGGACACAAGACTTTTTATATAGCATATATATATATATATATATATATTTTTTTTTTTTTATAGGTATTAATGGATATCAGAGATTAGCCAAGTCTAAAATTACTATATGTAAATAGGGCAATCAAAATTTCTCCTTGTGAGAATTCTACATGTAAATAATATATTGCATTTAATATTTTATGTAAAATGTTTATGTAATTTATTTTCCTTTATTTTCAAATCTAGATCAACCGATGTCATTTGCCGTGTACTATGTTACTTTTTCTATTCTATTTTTTCTCTCTTTTTTTTTTTTTTTTTTTTTGAAGGATATTTATAATTTAGAATTGCTGTAGCAGAGTTGCCAACACTTTTATAATTTATTCCTGAGCATTGTATGCCCCGCCCTTTTTTTTTTTTTTTTTTTTTTTTTTTTTTTTTACATACAAGTAATCTTGAAGAGTTATCTTCTTATTTATTCGTTGTCACATAATGAAGAGAAATATCCTATAAAAATTCTGGTGCAGAAAAAAGGCGGGGTTTAAAACGTTTCACAATAAATTAGAACAGTTGACAACTCTACTAAAATTCAGAATTCTGTTATCAGAGATCAATTAAGGTCTAATTAAAATTTATGATCGCAGTATAAAAAATTTTTGTGTTAGTATGCAACATCATCAATTAAATAAAAGTTTTTCAGTGATCCACTTCAGCTCAAACTCACAATATATATATATATATATATATATATATATATATATATATATATATATATATATATATATATATATATATATGTTGTTATATAAGAAGAAAAAATATTTAGGTATAAATATATGATGAGTACAAAAACAATACACATAAAAAATATTGTAATATTCCTGCAGTTTTAATATTTTTAGTTCCCATCATACTATAGGTATGGGGAACTTAGGTAATCGTGAAAAAATTCGACCTCCGTTTTTTGACTTTTTTATACGTTTTCAGGTGTGAGGAATCCGAAAATGACAAAATTTGTATGGTGTCTGTCTGTAGGGTGTCTGTTAGTGGGTCAGTGGGTCAGTCCGTTAGTGGGTCAGTGTGTTAGTCCGTTAGTTTGTTAGTCTGTTAACACGATATCTCACGAACAAATGATAGCAGAGAGGTCAGATCAGTTTCAAAATATTACTTTCGATACTGGCAAGAACCCTATTCATTTGCAACATTCGAACTAAGCAACTTCGTAAGTTATGAGAAATTTACGATTTTCTTAACATGGGAGAATAGGACAAAAATTCACTTAAACGTGCATTAAATGGAAATTTTTTACTGTGAAAATGTCAAACCAGTTTTAAAATATCGGTTTTGATGTCGGAATGAACATCAGTAACTATAAATATGCTACTTTGAAAATTTAGCAAGTTATTGGAAATTTACGAATTTCTTAACATTTCAGTATAGGGCAAAATTTCACATAAACGTCAATTTTGAGAGATATTTTTATCGTAAAGATGTCAGACTAATTTTAAAATATTATTTAAGACACTGGCATGAATATTAATGACTATGAACTTTCGAATATTAAAATTTCGTAAGTTATTGGAAATTTACGAATTTCTTAACATGGCAAAATAGAGCAAAATCTCACATAAACTGAATCTTGAGGGATATTTTCATCGTAAAGATGTCAAACCACTTTCGAAATATTATTTAGGATACTGGCATGAATACCATAGACTATGATTTTTTCAATTTAAAAAATTCGTAAGTTATTTGGAATTTACGCTTTACTTAACATGTCAGAATATGGCAAAATTGAGCATAAACTTCCATTTTGAGGATCATAAATACATTAGACAACTTCAAAATTACATTTATGATATTTGTTTAAACATGATTGAATACAAATATTCTAATAGGAAATTTTCGTAAATTATTCATAATTTACGATTTTATCAACATATCGAAATTGTAAATTTTTCATATAAATATGAATTTTGAGGATTATTGCATTGGAAACAGTAGCATGAAAACTAAACAACGGAATCGACACTGATAAAATAAATTCATAGATTAGAATGAGGTAAATATATCGAAGTGAACGGTGGATAGCCTATTAGGCGGGGATTTCATTCTGTCACTGTATCAAGCTTTGGTCATTTTCATTTCTTTTAACATGATTATAATATGTCTCGCACTAGAAATTTATGAGAGCGTAAATATGATGGGGAACTGAGCAGAGTCCACCTATGCCAACTATCGTGAAGCACGACATTGTCGTTATTCAATTTTAATTATTATTATTTTTTTAAATCAAAATCAAGCTATTATTTAATATTCAGGCTAAATTTCCTTAAGTTTCATTTCCTCCCGTTTTACCCCTGCACGTATGTTTCACAGCAACGCTCAAAATTCTCTCTTGGTTCTTCTTTGCAGTCCCATACCTCTCTTCCCGGTAATGTACGTGTTTCAGCTTTCCCTTTCGCGAGCGCTCGCTCCGATTGGCTGAACAGCGCCGTGACGTTTTGGGAAGCTTGGTAGCGTCTACCGCGAATTTCTCCCAGTCAGACTTGCTATGGGATCGTGAGGAGTCAACATCTACTGTGGTCGCGCTTTTCCGCGCACCACGTGTGTTTCGCGGAATTTCCCGCATGCAGATTCCAACCTACGACATATCCAGCATATAACTTTAAAATAAATGAAATTACTATTAAATAATTAGTTACATCTAAATAACATATCTTAATTATTCATATTCCAAGACGTGTGCGGAATTACATGTGTTTCTCGTACCGATGTAAGTGGATTAAGATCGCAGCTTATTGTCAATCCGGTTGAAGCAGCCAAGATGTCATCGGAAAGGAAATGTCCGGATCATGCTCTATTCCTTGATGCTGGTTGTTTGAATAAAAATCTTTTGGAAGTGTATTAAATGGTTTCGTCTCAGTTCTTCACTGGCTCCTGGTAAGCTGTTTTTATTCCTATTTTTTTTAATGTGCATCGAAACGTGGCACGTCATAGCGATTCCTGCTCATGCAGAATGGGTTTTGCCAAAACAACGTATTCCTTCCTTGCTGTTATAAGTAACAAATGTACGATCACAAGATTTATTTTTAAAACCATATAATATAAGAACCAATCTATATACCCAGCAAACGCTATACGACATTTGGTGCCGTGTGTTTTGTCGCACGATGTGCCGCAGCGATGTTTTTTATAAGAAATTCCTCTTAAAACTATTGAAGTCAACATGTACGAACTTAGATCAATATCAATATGAAGGAGATAGAGCAGTAAAATAGTACATTTAAGATTGAATTTTTTTTTCAACCGGAACATCTCTGTCAATTCTGCATTTTTCAGTCTAAGATTACGCTACAAACCCTGCACGCCCGTATTTAGCCAATACATCGTTAATCAGAAGTCATGTCTACCGGATGTTAAATTTTTAGTTTCTCCCACGATCTATTCCGAATGGATGCACTGGTGATAACGGTGCACAAGTTATATGCCTGTGTTAACCTCTCAGCAATATGTAGACCTGCCGGCCAGATCGTCATTTTGTCGTGAGGAAGTTTCCTGATCAAATTATCGACTGTGGAGAGCTATCCTGATAAAAATCTAGTTTTTCCTGTATCCTTTACCTGTTATAAATTACAGATTTTATATTAATACCCATCTATTTTTTTTTCTTCGTCAATATAATAGACTTTGGAACTGTAAAACTAAAAATTAATACAGTGGTTGTGCAGTGTATTCATAGTCTAAAGTTACCAATAGTAATATTTTAGTTCCCCATCATACTATACGTATGGGGAACTTAGGTAATCGTGAAAATTTTCGACCTCGGTTTTTTGACTTTTCTACGCGTTTTCAGGTGTGAGGAATCCGAAAATGACAAAATTTCTATGGTGTCTGTCTGTAGGGTGTCTGTTAGTGTGTTAGTCCGTTAGTTTGTTAGTCTGTGTACACGATATCTCAAGATCAAATTGTCGCAGAGAGATCAGATCAGTTTTAAAATATTACTTTCCACACTGCCAAGAACCCTATTCATTTGCAACATTCGAATTTAAAAACTTCGTAAGTTATTAGAAATTTACGATTTTCTTAACATGGGAGAATAGGACAAAAATTCGCTTAAACGTGCATTTAATGGAAACGTTTTACTGTAAAAATGTCAGACCAGTTTTAAAATATCACTTTTGATGCCGGAATGAACATCAGTAACTATAAATATGCTACTTTGAAAATTTCGCAAGTTATTGGAAATTTACGAATTTCTTAACATGGCAGAATGGAGCAAAATTTCACATAAACGTCAATCCTGAGGGATATTTTAATCGGACAGATGTCAAACCACTTTCGAAATATTATTTAGGATACTGGCATGAATATCATAGACTATGATTTTTCCAATTTAAAAAATTTGTAAGTTATTTGGAATTTACGATTTACTTAACATGTCAGAGTAAGGCAAAATTGAGCATAAACTTCCTTTTTGAGGATCCTAAATACATTAGACAACTTCACAATTAAGTTTATGATATTTGTTTGAGCATGATTGAATACAAATATTCTACTAGGAAAATTTCGTAAATTATTCGTAATTTACGATTTTATCAACATAGCAAAATTGTAAATTTTTCATATAATTATGAATTTTGAGGATTATTGCATTGGAAATAGTAGCATGAAAACTAAACAACGGAATTGACCTTGATAAAATAAATTAATAGATTAGAATAATATAAATATATCGAAGTGAACGATGGATAGCCTATTAGGCTTGATTTCTTTCTATCACTGTATCAAGCTTTGGTCAAATTCATTTCTTTTAACATGATTATAATATGTCTCGCACTAGAAATTTCTGAGAACATAAATATAATGGGGAACTGAGCAGAGTCCACCTATGCCAACTAGTTTATAAATATATATATATATTTTTTTTTTTCCCTGGGCCATTTTTCATTTTTAGTAAACTCCATTATCACTTCATGACACCAACTAGTTTATAAATTTTCCTGTAAATAATAAAAGTTTTTTTTTTTTTTTAAATCTTTATAAAAAATTAAATTTCCGTCTATTTAAAACGTGGAAGCGCAGACAATTATCTAAGTAATACTTTATTAAGGGGATAGAAATAAAAAATTCTTACGTTTAAAAGGAAATATTTAACGGGAGTACGAAATTAAAAGAGAAATACTTGCTTACAGGAGTAATATAGAATAATTACAATTAATCGCTGATAACATAAAAACCAAAATAATTGAATTTCTATTTTAGGTCAAATCATTTTGTTAAAGACAAGTCAAACCAGATTTGGCTTTTAAAAGTTGTAAGAATAACTGAAATGAATTGTGTAAGATAAGGGGAAAAATTGTTTGATGATAAGTATTCTATTACATTAAACTGTGTACAATGAAAAACTGAATTAAATAAAAGAAGGCCGTATTTTTCTTTAAAAAAAAAAGGGGGGGGGGGTGAGGGAGTTGCTCACATATGCTTTTATTTCATCAAATTTATTCTATTCTAATTAAATATCTATTTATCACGATTAAAATTTATTAACCTTTAGTAATCCTCTTTATATATGTCAGTCTTATTCCAAATTATTAAATTCTTAATTGGAAATTAAAAGACATAATATTTTCTAGTTTTAAAAATGAATTCAGTAATAAATACATTGAACTCCTTTTAGCATAATGCAATATATATATATTAGGGATCTTATACACAATTTAATTTTATTCTCCCTGAAAGTAATTATATTTTAATTTTATTCTCCCTGAAAGTAATTATATTTTTATTTCTATTTCACTGCGTTTCTCAATAAATCTATTTATATTTATAGCTGTAAATGTTCTATTAGAAAATTTCCGTTATAATTTTTATTATTTTTTTTTTTTATATATATATATACATATAATGTATTTAATTGCGGTTAAAAAATTAACTAATGACTCATAATTTAGACATCATGTCGCAAGAATTTCGTAATATTTCATGATTACTTACATCTGTTTCCAACGGCCTTTTTGGCACAAGTGATATATGCCAAGATAGGGTTGCCATATTTACAACCGTCTTTTGAGATTTAAAAATTCTCATTAAAATATCATTAAGACAAAGAAAAATGAATTGGCGCTCTTGGCTCCAAAATGTGGTGATGTTACCACAATCTGGCGGTTTACAAGTGTGCTGTCGTTTTTGGTTCCGTACACTTCGACTAAGATTATCGCGTAATAAACATGTAATCGCTTTGCTCTCTCTCCCGCAAATTTATAACGGTTTCCATCAAAATTTAAAACCTGAGTTATTGCCTTTGATTTTAATAATATCTTGAGAATGTTTGTTTAAAATAAATTTCAATAAAATATTCTATAGTTTAAGAAGAATTAGCCTTTGTATTATTTAAAAAGAGTATATTTTATTTCGCAATGTACAAATAATTCGTCAATAGAACTTTTAATGTACAAATAATTCGTCAATAGAACTTTTAAAAATAAATTACTTTTCTACATGGATTCTCTTTATTGTACGGGGGGGGGGGGGGGTGCGATTTAACGTTAAAAGTGATGATGATGATTTCAACATTCTTTAAAGCATTGCTTACTGCTATACTAATTTTTTCAAATCTCTAAAAACAAAAACATGTAACATTTTGTGAATAAAATTATCTGTGCAAACAAATAAAAAATATTATCAAAAAATCTTTTTAATTTGTGTGCGTTAAATTTGATCATAGTTACTTTAAATGCAACTTATTATGCTTCACTTCTCTGTCAATATCATTTGTGTAATAATATCTGCTGAGCTTCATTTTCAGAGAGGTTTAAAAATACGTTATACAGTATTGGTTTTATTGCAAAATTATTTACTGAAAACAATTTTTTAAATAATAATATGATTGTACAGGATGTTAATACATGCTTAAGTATATTTTTTGCAAATGCAATATTATTATTACTTCCTTCAAATAGAAAATATTGGATTCACAGAATTTTTTTCAATATATTTACAGGATTTTAGGTATCCAGAACACGATTTGCCCAAGTTTAGAAAATGCCCGTCTGTGTATGTGTGAATCAAAAACATTTCGGAGGCTATATCTCACGAACGAATGGACGAAATTTAATCAAATTTGATATTTAATTGTCCCATGACTTAAATTGACGCTGATTATATTTAGGAATGAGTTGCTTAATAGGTGGCACTATCACCCCCCCCCCCTTTTATAATTTTCTGTAGGGCAGTACAAGAGAAATCTTCTTATAAATATTAAGAATTACTTTTAATATTATTAAGTTTTTAAAAAAAAGTGCATATATAATTGTAGCGATATATTGGACATCACTTACTCCCTACCCCTGGTGACATAAAATTTTTATATGGTTATCTTTAAAAAGAACTCCCCAAAAACTTTTAAATGAATGGTTGAACCATAATTCTATGATGATTTAAATAATGTTAACGATTGTTTTTCCTTTTTAACGAAAAAACCATTTCCTTATATATATTATATTATGCATTAACTTAATTAGACATATAGTGTTTTACTTCTTTAAGTTGAATACCATTTGCATTCGTTATGGAAAATAACCTCGATAAGTAATTGTACTGTGTAAAATTGTATAAAAAAATACAGAAGAAAGTATTGGAATGGCAGAAATATACTAATATTTAAAAGTGTTACAAGCATTATCTTATGTTACGCACAACCGTATTTACAAAAATTATTACAATCATTTAAACTTCAATTTTTCAATATAAGGTTTTTCCATAAAGTATTTTCTCATAAGACATGCAAAATATGATACAATATTTAATTATGGGTAAAATGTCATCTACAAAATTCTACTCATTTTATTTTACAGAACAAAAAGAAAAAAAAAAAAAAAAAGAAAAGGAAGACAGTTTAATAATTATATTCTTGAAAGAATTTCTAGACTAGTTTCGTAAGACTCAACTTCACTAAAATTGAAAACATGATTGACTTTGTTTATAAACCTATATATTAAAATATATATATACAGTTTAAAATTATGTAAATCAAATATTATTCGAAAATTCTTTTAATAAACTAATCGTTTAAAGCAATAATATTTTAAATTTAATTTGTATTAAAAGAAGTTTGCTTTTTTAACATTTGTGTAATAAAATCATGTTTAAAATTTACAATAAATATTTTTTTTTTCCCAATTGAGAACATTGTACTGTAAAAGGTTAATTGGCCCATGACTTAAATTAACGTTGATTACATTTAGGAACCAATCGCTTAATAGGTGACGCTATCAACACCCCCCCCCTTTTTTTTTTTCGAATTTTCTATATGGCAGTACAAAAAAGGTTTTCGTATTAATATTTGGAAATTACTTTTAACTTTATAGAGTGAAATAAAAAAAAAATAAAATAAAATAAAATAAATCTGATAGTAAAAGTCAACCAGGAAAAAAAAATGTATATTTGTAATTCAAGAAATGTATTGGACATCAATTACTCCTTACGATCTGGGGACATAAAATTTTGGATATTTTTTAAAAGAACTCGTCAATAACTTTAAAACGAATGGTTGAACCACAGTTCTATAACGATTTAAAAAATATTATCCATTGTTTTTCCTTTTTAACGAAAATATCCTTTCCTGAGATATTGTTAATTATGTAATAAAATGAATTAGACATATAGTGTTTTACTTCTTTAAGTTGAATATCATTTGCATTTATTATGGAAAATAATTATAACAAATAACTGTGCTGTGCAAATTTGTATAAAAATATACAGAAGAAAGTTTTATAATGGCCACAGTATACCAATATTTAATTGTATTTCAGATATTTATCCAATGTTACATGCAGCTGTATTTACATAAATTTGTACAGTTGTTTAAGCTTCAATCATTCATTATAAGATTTTCCCACAATACAAACTTTATGACGTGTAAAATCTCTTCTACAAGATATTACGTATTTTATTTTATAGAGCAAAGAAGCAAGAAAATGAAAACAGTTTTAAAATTATATTCTTGAAAGAATTTTCCCAGAGACGTTTCGTAAATCTCAACTTCACTAAAATTTAAAATATGATTGATTTTGTTTGTAATCTTATAAATAAAAAAATACATTTTCAAATTATGTAAATACAATATTAATCGAATATGCTTTTCATAAATAAATAACTATATATATTTATTTAATTAGCTGAGCGTGTTATATTTTCAATACATCTTTAAAGGACTCATTGCATATACCAATCCTTTAGTTCTGAAACATACGTGTATATAACTTTTTTTACTTTTTATCCTCTACTTCTATAAAAAATTATCATAATCTTCTATAAAAAATATTATACTTGAGTAAAAAAATTCTCTTGTTATAAAATAAGTAATTCCAATTCGTTGAAATAATTTAGTGGGAAAAAAATTAACTTTTCAAAAGAAGCACCTTCTAGAATGCATAATATTATAATCAAACATAAAAATTTTTTATATAATTTCATTGATGAAAAATAACGAATGATATAAATTTAAATTTTTTAACAATCTTTGCCGTAATATTTGTTTCTGCTTTGATTAATGAAAAGAATAATTTCTTCTCGAACAAAAAAAGGCTTTCATAGTGTTTTAAATTAGAGATAGAAAAATTATAAGTAAAAGTTATGCAATTAAAATTTAATAATTATACTTATTTAAAAACATTACCTTTCTTTCAAAACTGAAACTATTATTAGGGAAGAAATAAAGGTAAAGAAAATCATTATCGCTAATGAATGTGGATATGAAATTTTAATAAACATTTTTAAAATGAAAACAATAGGAAAGTTCTGAAACATTAATTTTTACTTATTTATCTTTATTCAAATTAATCACAATCCAAGTGAGTGACAATTATTTCCCTTGGCGTTATGGATATTTTAAAAAGATGTTCCACACAACATTCCATTCATGTGTAAGCAATTCTTAATAAACTGATATTTTTTATCGAGTCTATTCCTGATAAAAATCTTATTTAATAGCATAATTTTAGTTTGAAGTTTAATTTAAGAACACTTGTTAATTAATATTTTATTTGTATCAAAACAGCCTTTAGTGCATGTATTTAAAAAAAAGATTTTTTTACAAATTATCAGAAAGTAAACATTTTTCATCATTATTAACTGAAAGATTTATCAGCTAATTTATATTTAAATTTTAGATTAGGTATGAGTGTTATAAGATAATGAAATTTTTGAGGCGTGTTTTCAAAAAGTAGAAAATAATAAACAGCTCGCCAATAAGATATACATCATTAAAATAAAGAGGTATCATTATAATTTTAGTTTTAAAGTTAACTTTATATATATATATATATATATATATATATATATATATATAACATGGCTCTTACCAGGAAATCGTTAGTTTTCAAATATGTTTCAAATAAGAAAGTTTTAAAACAAAGCAAATTCAAATTTACTTGAAAATAAATATATGAATTTAGGAAGGAGCTTTGTAAGTTTATTCATTTCTTACGTTATTTTGAAAAAAAAAAAAAAAAAAAAGCTGTAGAAAACCACACCTTTCACAAACCCACAGCATCGAAATAGTTTTAATTTAATGATTATCGAACAATATTAACGATAGTCACGGATTTTATAAAACGTAGCCATGTCAACATAGCCAAAGCATCTAATCTAACCAATCAGTTTATAGAAGCATTTCTTACTATAGTCAAATAAAAAAATACTTGTTCCTAAGCGTGTTACTTTTTTACGAATATTTTTAAAATAATCAAATGTTAGTTTGATACTTAATTTTAAAATCTTTTCGACAAAGTTTATATATATATATATATATAATATTTTTTTTTTTTTACTTTAATCTATTGATCTACCTATTCTAGCTCTAAGTTGTGAAAATAACTTAAAATGAATTTAAACTAAAACATTTAATATGGCAAGATCTCAATTACAGATGATCTATCCAACACTATTGCCTCATGTATGTGTACTCAAAAAAAAATTCCAATACAAAACATCCTACATGAGATAATAATTTAATGCACATTTCATAATTTTGTCCTTCAGAAAATATAAAAGAAAATAATAATAATAATAATAATTAGATAAAAAAATGATTCTTTCTTTTTTTAACTTCAATATGATTTGACCGGGATAAACGACTGGTTTATAGAGCAACATAAAATTAAAAGATCAAGGATATATGTAAAAATTGGTACATTTGGATTTTTACTTTATATTTGTAGTACTTCCCCCCCCCCAAAAAAAAACTAGTATGTTGTGGCCACCACAAGACTTTTTTCTATATTTACCTATACATATTCAATCAGTAACAATATTTAAAAAAAAAAAAAAAAAAAAAAAAAAAAAAGTACGATTTTTTTTTTCTAAGTTTTTTTTTTTTTTTTGTTAAAAGTGAAAAAAATCGATAACTTTGTTTTAAATTATCACAGATTTATAGTTCAACCATTCGTTTTAAAGGTATTGACGAAACCTTTCGAAAGATACCCATCTTGAAAATTTATCCCCCCCCCGGGGGGTACTTCCCCCCAGGGGGGGAAGCGATGCCCCCCCATGCAGAAAATTTTTTTCCTAGTTACATACTACTATTATCAATAATTCATATTAATTTTACAATCACAAGTTTAAAACAACTCTTATTATGCACATTTGTACGAATTTTTGTCCTATGCTGCCATGTTAAAAATTTAGATAAAATGCTATCACAGCGCCAGCTGTTGAGCTATTGATCCCCAAACACAATCAGCACCAGTTAATGTCGGGGACAAACTAAATACCAAGTTTGGTTAAATTTCGTTAAAAAAAAAAAAAAAAAAAAAAAAAAAAAATGTGATTTTTTTTTTGTTTTGTTTTGTTAAAACTAAAAAAAATCGATAACTTTGGTTTAAATTATCACAGATTTATCGTTCAACCATTCGTTTTAAAGGTATTGACGAGATCTTTCGAAAGATACCCATCTTGAAACTTTGCCCCCCCGGGTGGGAACTTCCCCCCCGGTGGGGGGGGAACCGATGCCCCCACATGCACAAAAATTTTTTCCTAGTTAACTACTACTATTATCAACCTGATCTTTCGAAAGATACCCAATGTGAAAATTTACCCCCCGTGGGGGGGTATTTCCCCCTGGGGGGGGAAGCGATGCCCCCCCATGCAGAATTTTTTTTTCCTAGTTACATACTACTATTATCAATAATTCATATTAATTTTACAATCACAAGTTTAAAACAACTCTAATTATGCACATTTATACGAATTTTTGTCCTATGCTGCCATGTTAAAAATTTAGATAAAATGCTATCACAGCGCCACCTGTTGAGCTATTGATCCCCAAACATAATCAGCACCAGTTTATGTCGGGGACCAACTAAATACCAAGTTTGGTTAAATTTCGTTAAAAAAAAAAAAAAAAAAAGAAAAAAAAAATGCGTTTTTTTTTTTGTTAAAAGTAAAAAAAATCGATAACTTTGGTTTAAATTATCACAGATTTATCGTTCAACCATTCGTTTTAAAGGTAATGACGAGATCTTTCGAAAGATACCCATCTTGAAACTTTGCCCCCCCCGGGTGGGAACTTCCCCCCCGGCGGGGGGGAACCGATGCCCCCACATGCACAAAAATTTTTTCCTAGTTAACTACTACTATTATCAACCTGATCTTTCGAAAGATACCCAATGTGAAAATTTACCCCCCCTGGGGGGTATTTCCCCCTAGGGGGGAAGCGATGCCCCCCCATGCAGAAAATTTTTTTCCTAGTTACATACTACTATTATCAATAATTCATATTAATTTTACAATCACAAGTTTAAAACAACTCTAATTATGCACATTTATACGAATTTTTGTCCTATGCTGCCATGTTAAAAATTTAGATAAAATGCTATCACAGCGCCACCTGTTGAGCTATTGATCCCCAAACATAATCAGCACCAGTTTATGTCGGGGACCAACTAAATACCAAGTTTGGTTAAATTTCGTTAAAAAAAAAAAAAAAAAAAAGAAAAAAAAAAAAAAATGCGTTTTTTTTTTTGTTAAAAGTAAAAAAAATCGATAACTTTGGTTTAAATTATCACAGATTTATCGTTCAACCATTCGTTTTAAAGGTATTGACGAGATCTTTCGAAAGATACCCATCTTGAAACTTTGCCCCCCCCCGGGTGGGAACTTCCCCCCCGGTGGGGGGGGGAACCGATGCCCCCACATGCACAAAAATTTTTTCCAAGTTAACTATTACTATTATCAACGAGACCTTTCGAAAGACACCCATCTTGAAAATTTACTTCCCCGGGGGGGAACCGATGCCCCCCCATGCACAAATTTTTTTTCCTAGCTAACTACTACTATTATCAATAATTCATATTAATTTTACAATCACAAGTGTAAAATAACTCTCTTTATGCCCATTTATACGGAATTTTGTCCTATGCTGCCATGTTAAAAATTTGCATAAAATGCGATTACAACGCCACCTATTGAGCGATTGATCCCAAAATCTAATCAGCACCAGTTTATGTCAGGGTGCAACTAAATACCAAGTTTGGTTAAATTTCATTCATTGGTTCGTGAGATACAGCGTCCACAAAAAAAATGATACAGACAGACAGACAGACAGACAGACATTTTCTAAAAACTATTAATTCGTTTTCTCCATATCCCAAAACATGTAAATCCATCAAAAAGTGGACTTCGAAAATTTTCGCTAATCCAATACTTTCTCTATATTACATATAGAAGAAAGTAAAAAATTAGAAATTTTTACGATTTTTCCTTTTTTATGTTTGTCCGTGTGTTCCCATTTCTGTAAATGTTTTAAAATGATTTAAATATTATGCATATAATTCTTGTTCTGCATTTCATACTTGGTATTGAGTATGGTATAAATACCAAAATTAGTTTGTGTTCAGAGACCTTAGTTCTCTGATATTTCTGAGTTCTATAAGGTGTATGTCTTTCGAGCATATTTCAATACTTTTTTTCAATACACATATTAAGAAATATAACAAACATTATTCATATGCAGAAAATTCAGTTTCCTGCATAAAAGGATATTTTTAATAACACAGATTGTTTTTTTTTTTTTGTTTTTTTTGTTTCCTTTGAAAAAGCAGGAGTGATGTATGTATAAATTGATCAATGTAATTTTTAGAATTTTGATAATTTCGTTGATAATAGAGAATACAATAAGATTGTAATTTACCCGAGATGAGCCCGGACAAGCGAAACATGCCTTCATGGCCGACTGTAGCTATAGTAGTAAAAAATTAAAAAAAAAAAAAAAGTCTATCTTTTGATATATATTCTTCAAAAAAGAATATATATCAAAAAAGAATATATCTATTTCAGAATATATATATATATATATATATATATGAAAATAAGCATAAAAAAATTAACACTTCTTTTCTTTTAAACCAGGGATAAACTGAGCCGACAAGGGCTTAATATATTTTTCACCATATTTAAAAATTATATATATATATATATATTATGGAACATAAAATTTTCAGCAATGTACAGGGTACAAAAAAGAAATCTCTTTTACGCTCTCTCTTTCAACAGTGAAGATAGTTTCTTCGAAATTTCTTCATCTGCAATTAAGAAAATCCTGTCTTAAGATCTTAATCCTATAATGCATTTTTGATTAGACGATGTTACATGTCCGTGTAATTCGAAAATTTTTTGCAGTGCCTTCATGATCATTCTTTTTTGTTTTACTTCAATGAACGTACTTTGTTTTAACGAGACAACTGAATGCACATCTATTAAAAATAAATCTAAGCAGGAAAGTTTTTTTTTCCCTCTTTCGCCCTAAATAATATATTAAAAGAATTGTTTTCAATTTATTAATATTATTATTAATTTTTCAGTCTCTAACATTAATTAACATTCAATTATTTACTTATTTCCCTTTTTATTTTCTCTACTTGATATATACATGATTGCTAGTGTATCAATTTTTATTTTACTTCATATAATTCCACCGAAACCTTATTTACACTATTGTAAAATAGCTATGAATGCAATATAACTTAAATTAAAATGATTAATTTTATCTAAAGGCTAAACTTAAAATATTAGCAGATTTATTTATTTATATTTTAATATTTCTTAAAAATTTTGTTATTAAAATATATATATATATATATTTTTTTTTTTTTTTTTTTTTTTTTTTTGGGGGGGGGGGGGATTGGGAGGATTGTTATTCTGCACAAGATAATTTAAGATTACATCTCATATATCATTTTTTAAAGATTATTTCTTCAATAACGAACACAATTATAAAAAAAAAAAAAAAAGTACAAAATTTATACGATGTATACATTCATTTCTTACAATTACTCATTATTTTATTATATTGTCGTTTATATAATTATTTATTTATAATTAATGTAACAGTTGTTGTATATTAAATATGTTAATTGTACTACTGATAGTATTAGATGCAGTTTAGAAAACCGTAATTAATGCGGTCAGTAAACATTATTAATAGCTATTTTTAGTTTATTTTTAAAAAATTTAGTCATTATAAGTATAAATTTAAGTGATAGAAAAAAATTCATATGATGCAGCATAAGAAGTAACTTACTTTCAGCAGTTTCAAATTCTTTTCTTATTGGAGTATTTCCAATTTTTCCAAAGTACCATCGCATTAAAATCCTATTTACCATGAATGCAATAAACTCGAACTAAAAATTCTGCATTGATAAGCTTATTATCCCTTAATACACTTATAAAAAGAATATCAGATTTATATGTAAACTAAAGCTTGATTTAAAATTTGTTTCAAGAAAGCGTTTAATCAAAAGCCAACATGTTTATAACATACCAAAGAAGGTTTAAATATCCGCATGTTAATTTGCAATCAGTTACTTTTTCTTAGAAGAAGCAATTTAATATTTTATAAATTAAAAAGAGAAAACAGAATTTTTGAGAAGGTAAAATATAACTTTAAAGGATTTTCTTGTACAGTTTTATAATGAGGAAGCACTTAAAAGGAAATGAAGTGCAAATTAAATTATTGGGTGTTGAGATTTTTTCTCGGGAGGATGTACCATTAAGAAATTAGATACTCTGAAGTGCTATTTCGAAGTATATTTTTTATAGAAGAATATAATAAATGTGGCTAGAAATTATTATGATAATTAATAGATAATAAAATTGAGTTATAAACGTAGCATGTTTTATTCTTTTAAATATCATTTATTTATTATGACGTATAAATCTCAATCCAAGCAGTTCGAGTAAAACTAATTTTGAGTCAGTTTTAAAAGATAATATGTTTAACTATTTTTCGTTAATTTTTTTAGTAATAAATATGGTTTAATATTTAAAAAAAAAAAAAAAAAAAAGAGTGAAATTAAACTAATTAAAATATTTTTGTATTTAACTAAGGATTTGTTACGAAATAGAAATTTATATAAATATTTCACAATAAATGATATAAACAATATATTTATGCCATTTATACATATTTAGCATATTGTTTGTTGTATATTAAATGTGTTAATTGTAATTTTTAATGCTATTGGATATACGTTTAGGAAACCGAATTAATTACAATTAATAGATATGTTTAGTAGCTATTTTAAGTCCACTTAAAAAAATTTTAATTATTAATTTTGAATAAGTGACATATTTATGTCATCTATTAAATTTTAAAAATGTATATTTCTAAGTAATGGTATTATTCTAAAAATATGATTAACTATAATGCTCCTTACATAAATATGGCACTTTCTGCTCCTAAAATTTAGACGATATTTTTCCTAAATTTTTCCTTTTAACTTATTTATTTAATTATTCAAGAAAAGTCATGCTTTTCTGTGTATATTTATTGCTTCTTAAATAAAAGTTTATGGAGATAAATGATTTTTTTTTTTATAACCGTGCTTAATCTTCCCCAAACCTTTACCATATTTGCCAACATACTAGTTTATATTCCGTTGTATTGTTAGCCCCGCTTTTTTTTCACACCAGTATCTTTTCAGAGTATTTTTCTTCGTTTTTAATCGTAATTGAATTTAGAGACTAAAAATTTACTCTAAAAATTTACTGGTGGGAAAAAAGGGTGGGACTAACAACACTACGGAATATTAATTAAGATGTTGGCAAGTATGCATTACATCTCTACCATTTTCAGGTTTTAATTTAAATCACTAGATTAAAGTAACAAGATCATAGTGAGTAAAGATCTATAACTGAATATTTCCATGTATTTTTTAGATTTTTCATCAGTGTTGAAAAAAGAAATAATTTTAGTTTTTGTCAGGCAAGGTGAGTCCTTTTATTCATACTTATAAGATTTACTGTAAATATTATATAAAAGTTACATAAGTTGCGAATTGCATAATTAAAGCTAGTTCACTACACTATTATGTTACTAGCACTGATCATTCTTTGTTTAATTGTATTTATACGTACATGTATATGTTGCTATTTATTCCATATGTATATGGTATTTTAATTTATGTGTTACAGGTAATATTTTAATTATACATAATATTTATCTAAAATTCGATCGCAAATTCAATATACTGTCGAGAATAAGTACAGAGTGGGGGCTTTTGGGAATCCATCTGGTGTTTTGTCATTTGATCAGCAATGTCAAAGTCAGCAACACCCTCTCCTCTATTTGTTGTTTTAAAACATGATTTCCCATTAGAAATACATAAATGTAATTATTCAGAAAAAAGGACTTGATAAAAATTATTATAATATAACACTAACTAATATGCTTGCCAAATAATTTTATTGCTAACCCATTACCCGCTGGTATTGCGTTTACACAGCGCCAGAAATAATGGCGTTTAACAGTTAATTAAAAAAGGTTTTTTTTTTTTAATAAGTGTTGTTTTTAAGTAAAAAAAGGATAGATATTTATTTTATTACAAAAAAATTTTAATCTGAAAAAAAGTTTTAATTTTAAAAAGGGATTTCAAACTTGAAACACATTTCAAGAGACAAGTTTTGAAAATCTTCATATTTGAATGAGTTTACACAACTTGTACAAAAAATGTTTTTGTAATAAAATAATTACCTTTGTAATTATCTGTAGTTTATTATGTTTTATGCTCCACCAAGAAAATTTCTGTAAACATTTATGTGTAATAATTCTATACTCTTATTCCATTGAAGTTGTACAAATACAGCACCCTGTATTTAGTAAGATAAGACTAATTTTAATAATTTTATTTAAAATTTTTGTTATATATAATCCATATAATCAGTATTACTTTGTATTTAGAGAAAAAAAAACATTATTGCGAGTTTTGGCGGTTAATGGGTTAATTTCGAAAACGCTGGTTCCATTTTCTCAGAAATGCAGTCTCTTCTTATGCTTTTTAAAAGTTCTTATTTCAGTATAAAGTAAATATTATTCAAAACTTAGTACTAGATCTCCTTGAAATAATCTAATAGTCTGATTTTAAAAAATATCATTATTAATAGATATTAAACTCTTTTTGTTTGTCATCTTGATCTGGTATGCATAATAAGGCTTCACTTATCCCTTTTCTTTCTTTTTTTTTTTTTTTTTTTTTTTTTTTTTCTTGTAAAAAAAAAAAAATAGTAATAATTTTTTTTTATTTAAACTATGGAATTACAGACAATTATGGAAGTAATTCTTTATTAAGGGCACAGAAATAAAAACTTCTTACGTTTAAAAAGAGTACACCTTTAAAATAAAAACACTTACTTACGCGAGTAAAATAACAATTAATCGTTTATAGCATTAAACAATGAGACTAAATTTCTAGTTCAGGTCAAATGTTTTTGTTAAAAACATGTCAAACCAGATTTGGTTTTCAAAAGCTCTAAGAACAATTGAAATGAATTTTGTACAATAAATGTGTAAAGGAAAAAAAAATGTTTTGTGACAAATGTTCTATCGTTTTAAACTGTGTGAGATGACAAATTGAATTAAATAACCGAATTGAAGACCGTATTTTTGTAAGAAAATAAATGGCTTGCGATTTAACATTAAAGATAATGTTTGAATTTCCTTTAAAGCGTTGCTTCCTGCCACACTACATTTTTTATATCTCTAGAAAAATCATCAAACGTTTTGCAAATAAAATTGTCTGTACATATTAAAATAAACAAAATTATCAAATAATATTTTTTTTTATTTATATACGTGAAATGCGATCACATTTATTTTAAATGCAAAGTGTTATGCTTCATTTTTTCTGATAATTTTACTTGTGTGATAATATAAAGTTAGTTACATTTTCAGAAAAGGCTTAAAAATAGGTTACACAATATTAGTTTTACTAGAAATATATTTACTAAAAGCAATTTTTAAAAACAGTCTTTCGATTACACGGGATTTTGATACAAGTTTACACACATGTTTGCAAATGCAATATTATTATTACATCCTCCTATAAGAAAATATGTCACTCATAAAATTGTTTGACCTATAGTTACACGTTTTGAGATGTTTCGAACACGATTTGAAAACTTTTAGAAAATGTCTGTCTGACTGGTTATGTAATCAAAACTTTTTCTTGTGCTGTAGCTCACGAACTTATAGACGAAATTTAACCAAACATGATATTTAGTTGATGCACGTTTGAAAACGATGCTGATTATTAGGGATTAGTCGCTCAATAGGTGGCGATATCCCCCCATTTTTTCATAATTTTCTATGGCAGTACAGGACAACGTATAGATGTTCATTAAAAGAATTACGTTTAAGTTTTCAATATGAAATTAAAGAGTTTTTTATGATAGTAATAGTCAACCAGAAATAAAATACCCTTTGAAAAGATCACCACGCACCCTCTCGCCCTGAGGCCGTAAGCTTTCAGTTTAGGTATGTTTGAAAAGAATTTCCCAATACCTTTAAAATGAGAGGTTAAACTATGGATCTATAATGATTTAAATAAAATTTTCGATAGCTTTTCATTTTTAACGAAAAATGATTTCTTCAGATGTACGTACCATATTATTGAGACATTTAATGTTTAAATTCTCTGAGTTGAATATCATCTGCATTACGTCATTGAATATCATCTATTACGTTCCCAAATTATTTAGACATTTAATATTTTAATTCTCTGATTTGAATATCATCTATATTACGTCAATGAATATCATCTATTACGTCACCAAATTAGTTAGACATTTAATGTTTTAATTCTCTGAGTTGAATATCATCTATATTACGTCAATGAATATCATCTATTACGTCACGAAATTAGTTAGACATTTAATGTTTTAATTCTCTGAGTTAAAAACCATCTGCATTCGTTATAGAAAGTAATCTTGATAAGTAATTGTACTGAGTAAATTTGTATAAAAATATACAGAAGAAAGATTTGGAATGGCAGCAATATACTAATATTTAAAAGTGTTACAAGCATTATCTTATATTACACACAACCGTATTTACAAAAATTATTACAATCATTTAACTTTCAATTATTCAATATAAGGTTTTTCCATAAAATATTTTCCCATAAGACAAGAAAACTACAATATTATATGATGCGTAAAATATCATCTACAAAATGTTACGCATTTTATTTTATAGCAAGAAAAGGAAGACAGTTTTAAAATTATATTCTTGAAAGAAGTTTCCAGACTAGTTCCGTAAGTCTCAACTTCACTAAAATTGAAAACATGATTGATTTTGTTTGTAAACTTATAAATAAATAAATTTAAAAAAATACAGTTTAAAATTATGTAAATCAAATATTATTCGAAAATTCTTTTAATAAAATAATCGTTTAAAGGAATAATATTTTGAATTTAATTCATATTATAAGAACCTTTTTTAACCTTTATGTAATAAAACTATGTTTAAAATTTACATTAAATATATATTTTTTTAATTAGCTGAACGTAATATATTTTTAATACATCTTTAAATAATTCATTATATATACCAATCCTTTAGTTCTAAATATATATATATATTACTTTTTATAGTTTCTTTTTTTAACACACCCGAGCAAAATATTTCTCTTATTATAAAATAAATAAATTCAATTCATTAAAATAATTTCGTAGGGGAAAAAATTGAAATTTTCAAAAGGAGCACCTCTTCTAAAATGCATAATATAACAATGAAACACAAATTCTTCTCTCCAAATTCATAGATGAAAAATAACGAATAATATGCATTTAAATTCTTTAAAAATCCTTGCCATAAAATTCGTTTCTGCTTTGGTTAATGGAAAAAAAAAATATTTTCTTCTCGATCAATAAAACTCTTTCATAGTGCGTTTAATTAGTGATAGAAACATTACAAGAAATACTTATACGATTAAAATTTAATAATTATACCTATATAAAAAATCAATACCTTTGTTTCAAAACTGAAACTGCTATAAGGGAAGAAATAAAGGTAAAGATATACATTATCTCTGAGAATATGGACATGAAGTTTCAATTAACATTTTTTAAGTGTTAACAACAGCAAAGTTATGAAACATTAATTTTCACTTATTATATTATCTTTATTCAAACTAATCGCAATCCAAATGAGTGATAATTATTTCCCTTGGCGTTATTGATATTTTAAAAATGTGGAGAAACTTGCCAACCAAAATCATAGATATTGGAATGATAAATCCATCATTGGACTTTAGTTCGAATTGATTAATTATTTCAAAAATTATCGTGGTAACAAAATTTCAAGTGGCCGCGACTTGGAAACGATATGGCGGAGCAAGATGAACTCCTCCAAACTCATTGCAAACTGAGCCAAGATACTTGAAGCATAACTCACTATCCAACTTCGTTTCGAATCAGTGTAATATTTCAAAATTTATTGTTACGATAAATTTTCAAGTGGCAATCTGATTTTAAGTGGCCACAACTTGGAAAAAAAATGCGGAACATCTTGCTCTGCGAAATCATCCAACATATTTATATGGTAAATTTCTGTCCAACTTTGGTTAGAATTAATTCAATATTTTAAAAGTTATCATGATAAGAATTTTTCAAGCGACAGCCAGATTTTAAGTGGCTGAAACTTGGAAACCAATTTGCGGAGTAACTTAACCAGCGAAATCATCCAATATAATAATAACAGGAGACTTGGCGTTGGAATATTAAAACCCGAATAAACTACTACGTCAGAAACGCCAATGAAAAATATTGGAAATGCATACAGCTGTTTCCGTAGCCTAAAGCGTACCGTCTTCAGTGCGAAAAGGATGATTGATCCTTTTTGCACTGAAGACGGTACGCTTTAGGCTACCGAAACAGCTGTATGCATTTCCAATATTTTTCATTGGCGTTTCTGACGTAGTAGTTTATTCGGGTTTTAACGTCCAATATAATTGTATGATAAATTCACTGTCAAATTTTGGTTTGAACTGATTCAGTATTTCAAAAATTATCGCGATAAGAACATTTCAAGTTGGCATCATGATTTCAAAGGGCCACCACTTGGAAATAAAAGAGCAGGGGGAGATTCCCAGCGAACTTATTTCAGATATTTTAATGATAAATCCACACCCAAGTTTAATTCGTATCGATTCAGTATTACAAATGTTATCATAATGATAAATTTTCAAGTGGTAGCCACTGGGAAATAAAATGGTTTGAATTAATTTAGTATTTCAAAGCTTATCGTGAGGGCACATTTTCAAGTGGCAGCCTGATTTTAAGTGGCCGCAACTTGGAAACAAAATACCGGAACAGGATGCCCAGTGAACTCATCCAAGATATTTGTAGGATGAGTTCACTATTCAGATTTGGTTTGATTTGGCGTATAATTTCAGAATTTATCATTATTATAAATTTTATAGTGGTAGTCTGATTTCAAGCGTCTCTGCTTAGTTTGAAATTTTGCCACTTTGTTAAAATTGGCAGATAAATTTCATTAATAAACTTCGTTGAGAGACACTTATATGGTCTATGTATACGTCAAAATTCAAGCAAATTCGGGCGTAAATACGCTTTGTACAATGTGAATTTGAAATTTTCAAGTAGCCTCTACTTGAAAAAAAAATGGCGGAGCAACTTGGTTAATGAACCCATCCAAGATAATTACTTGATAAGTTCGTTGTTCAAATTTGGTTCGATTTGGAAGTAATTCGGAATTAAGTTATTTCGGAAGTAATCATGACTATAAATTTTCAAGTGGTAGCTATATTTTTAGAAAGGTTTAAAATAAATATATTACACAACATTTTACTGGAAAATAATTTACTAAAACAACTTTTTTAAATAATCTTTTAATTACGCAGGATTTTGATACATACTTTCTAAAAATAATAGGATCGACAGGTGGCACCATCAGTACGAACTTTTCTTGCACGAAATGAAGATCGAAGTTTGTTCAGAGTTGAACTCATAATTGTTCGATCATTTTGATCGGAAAAGACTGATTTTACTCAAATCTGATTTTTTCCTAGAAATCCCTCTCATATTCTGGCTAAAAATATTGCATCCGTTTTTGAGTAAGTAAATGCGGTCGCAAATTTTAAAAGAGCACTTACATACATTTTTTGCAAATGCAATAATATTACTACTTCCTTCAAAAAGAAAATATTGGATTAATAATTTTTTTAAATAGAATTACAGGTTTTTTAGATCTTCTGAACATGATTTGACCAATTTTATAAAATAACTGTCTGTGAGTGAAAATAAATTTTTTTTTCGATACTAATATCTCATGAACCAATGGACGAAATCTAATGAAATTTAATATTTAGTTGACCCTCAACTGATATTGATGCTGATTAGATTCAAAAATTAATCACGTTATAGGTGGGGCCATATATTTTTTATACGGGTATCTTTTAAAAGAACCTGACAAAAACTTTAAAAAGAATAGTTGAGCCAAATATATATGATGGTTTAAATAAATTTATGGGCAGTTTTTCATTTTTAACGAAAAAATCATTTCCCGATATATTACATTCATTACATTCATTATATTACACTCGAACCTCCCGTAAGGGACACCTCCGAATAAGGGACACCTCTATTTAAGGGACAAATTCTCTGGTCCCAGTCCCTAGAAATTAGAAATTTATGTGCATAAGCAAGTTCAGTAAAATTGGTCCTAATATAATAATTTACTATATCATGTAAATAATTTTCTTTTTAAAAAGACTTGACTTTATTAGTGTGTAACTTGCATTGCCAAAGTGCATTGATTAATTGATGTGTAACTGAGTGTAAATTCTATTTAAAAAAATTTCATTGACCCTCTGAATAAGGGACACCTCTATTTAAGGGACAAAATGTCTGGTCCCATGAGTGTCCCTTAATGAGAGGTTCGAGTGTATGTCACAAAAGTCTTTGGACATTTACTGTTTCATTTCTGTAAGTTAAATAATCTGTATTCCTTATGGAAATTAAATTTAACAAATAAATGTAATGCGTATATTTATATAGGAATACATGGAATGAATTTATGCAATGGCTACAGTATATTTGCTTTAAGCATTCCTATTATGTTACATGCAGCTGTATTTACATAAATTATTACTATCGTTCAAATTTTAGACATTCAATACAAGATTTTCAAAAAAATATTCGCTTTATGATTGTAAAATGTTTTGTACGACTTTTATAGAGCAAAATAGCAAAAAAAAATGAAGACAGTTTTAAAATTATATTCTTGAAAGAAGTTTCCAGGTAAGTTTCGTAAATCTCAAATTCCCTAATATTGAAAACATGATTGATTTTGTTTGTAAAAGCATATATATATATATATATATATATATATATATTACAGTCTAAAATTATAAAATCAAATATTAATCTAAAACACTTAAAAAAAAAAAGAGTTTAAAGAATTAATATAAAAATTAATTAAAATAAACTTGCTTTTTTAACATTTATGTAATAAAACTATGTTTAAAATTTATAATAAATATATATATATTTTTTTTTTAATTAGCTGAGCATGATACCTTTTTAATGCATCTTTAAAGAATTCGCTTTATATGCCAATCCTTTAGTTCTAAAACATATGTATATCATTTTTTTTTAGTTTTTATTCTTCACTTCTATAACACTTGAGCAAAGTTGTTATTATTATAAAATAAATAAATTCAATTCATTGAGACAATTTCGTGAAAAAAAAAAAAAAAAAAGAAGTTGAAATTTTCAAAAAGAATGCTTTTTCTAAAATGCACAATATTACAATCTAAAACAATTTTTTGAATATATAAATTCATAGATGAAAAGTAACGAATAATAGATATTTAAATTCTTTAACAAACTTTGTCGTATAATTTTTTTCTGCTTTATTTAATGAAAAAAGAATATTTTCCTCTGGATCATTAAAAGGATTTCACAGTGTTAAATTACATGTAGAAAAATTGCAAGGAAGAGTTATACGATTAAAATTTGATAATAATACCTATATAAAAATTATTACCTTTGTTTCAAAATTGAAACTATTATGAGGGAAGAAATAAAGGAAAAGGAAATTGTTATCTATAAAGAATGTGGATATGAAATATTAATTAACATTTTTAAAATGAGAACAATAGCAAATCTTTAAAACATTAATTTTCACTTATTATAATATCTTTATTTAAATGACTCACAATCCAAGTTAGTGATAATTATTTCCATTAGAGTTATGTATATTTAAAAAAGAAATTGTATCATTCCATCCATGTGTAAGCAATTCTTAATAAACTAATATTTTTTAATGAACCAATTCCTGATAAAAGTCTTATTTAATAGCATATCTTTAGTTTCAAATTTAAATTAAAAACACTTGTTAATTAGTATTTTATTTGTATCGAAATAACCCCTTTATTAAATAGATTTTAAAAATAATTTTTTTACAAAATATCAGAAGGTAAAATTTTTTTATCATTATTAAGTGAAAGATTTATAAGTCAATTTATATTTATATTTAAATTTCAGATTAGATATGAGTATTATAAATAAGATAAAGAACCTTTTGAGGCATGTTTTATAAAATAATAATAATAATAAAGGGCTTGCCTATAGGTAATAAAATATACATTATCTAAAACACAAGATATCATTATTATTTTATTTCTGAATTTACTACACTTTACAAACAATAATATTCATCTTATTTAATTGCAGATAAATATTATAAAAGAATACTGTTGAAATAGCGGTAAAAAGATTGCAATCACTCCACAAGGCATTTTCACTTCTAATTATGCATTTTTATTGTTTCTTCGTTATTTTATACGAAGAGAGATATTCAATTATTCGTTAAAAGTAATATTAAAATAAACAATTTTTCGAATTTTAGGACATTTTTTATGCAATTGTGGACTCTTAACATATTTTTAGATATATTCAAACATTGCACAGCCCTTACATAACGTTTAAATTCACCTTTTATCTCTAATAAATATAAAGAGAGACTTTTATGTATGAGTTTTAAAAGTTATTAAAAAAAAAAAAAAAAAAAAACACAGTTTTTCGAATTTTTTCCCATTTTGCAGCAAAAGTTGACCCTTAAGCTATATTCCAAAAATTTTGACTCCCTTCCGTGCAGGATCAAAATTGTGATGGCATGTCTCCGGACCACCTCTAAGGGCGTGCCCCAGACCGTCGCCAATTGCCCATCTGCGCAGCACTAAAGCGACGTTAAACCCAACCAACCAACCAAAAATTTTGAAACGCGGTATTTTTCTTATTCAATCTAAAATACAACTTATGGTCGCAATTACATTTTGAGATTCAAATTAAGAAAAAAAAAAAAGAAAAAAAGAAAGAAAGAAAATTCACGGCACCCTATTGCGTATACGTGAAGTTTTAATTGTGGTGCTGACTTAATGGATAAAGCATTATTGGTACAGATGTTCTCCCTCAATTAAGAACCGCCTACTGAATCTGCAGTTAGCGGTGTTCTGACTCGTTTACAAACTGAAATTTATTGTGATGGCGGACACACAGAATATGATTTATATGCCTGTAACCATTTATATGACTGTGCCATTCATGTAAATAAAGATAGTTTTCGTGGAAATGTATAATTTAGATCCAAGACAACTACCTCTCTCGATGAAAAGTTTCACTATTTTTTCTGCAACCCCCTACCCACCCACCTAAAAAAAAATCACCCTTTACGAGAATTACTTTTTTCTCAAATCGCGTTCAATTCTACCAGTTTGTTCAATTTTTATGAATTTTTGAAATGTCTACAGACCTATGAAGCACCCGGTATATATATATATATATATATATATATATATATATATATATATATTACTGTTTATTGCATTCGTAAGTAGTATTTCATTTTATCTGTTTCAGATGTTATTTTGTCATCCAAAATTCAATGTGATGTTGAGAATTAGTACAGAGCGGTGGCGTGTGGGATCACATTTTGTGTTTTGTCATCTGATCAACACTGTAGAATGCAGCGATATCCCGTCCAATATAAACGAAATATCATTTAAAACTACATTAGTACCAAATTTACTGAAAATAATTTAATAATATGACTTAAAACAATATTATTAATTTTTTTAAAAGTATTAACTGATATAAAACGCTTTTAGTTAATACTCTGGATGGGGTATGCATAATAATGCTTCACATTCCATTAACATTTTTATATACATCCTTGTAAAAAAAAAAAAAAAAAAAAAAAAAAATTCCTTTTATTTATAATATGAGTACAGACAATTATCTAAGTAATACTTTATTAAGAGAATATATGTAAAAAACGTCCCACATTTTAAAATAAATTTTTAAAGAGACTATGCCTTTAAATGAGAAATATTTGCTTACACGAATAAAATAGAATAAATACATTAATCGCTTTTAGCATTAAAAGAAAAGAAAAGAAAAGAAAAAATAATTCGTAGTTCAGAAAATTATTTCGTTCAAGACATGTCAAACCAGACTTGGTTTTTAAAAGTTGTGAGAACTATTGAAATGAATTGTGAAAGGTGAATAAAAAAAAAATAATGTTTGATGACAAATGTTCTATCAATTTAAACTGTGTACGATGACAAATTGAATTAGATAAAAGAAGACCGTCCTTTTAAAAGAAAAATAATAACTTGCGATGCAACGTTAAAGATGATTATGATTTCAACTTTCTTTAAAGCAACGTTTACTACTACACTAAATTTTCTAAATTTCTAAACAAACCTTGAAACATTTTGCAAATAAAATTACCTGTACAAATTAAAATAAAAAAATATTATCAACCATTTTTTTTTCTTTTTTTGGTGTGTGTGTACGTTAAATGAGATCATAGATATTTTAAATGCAACGTATCATGCATCACTTCTCTGACGTCATATATTCAGCAATATTTTCAGAGATGTTTAACAATATGTTACACAATATTATAATAGTTTTACAGGAAAATTATTTACTAAAAAGATTTTTTTAAATAATCTTTTGATTGCGCTTGAAACATACTTAATTACATTTTTTTTTTCAAATACAATATTATTATTACTTCCTTCAAGACGGAAATACTGTATTCATAAAATAATAATAATAATAATATATTTACAGGTTTTTAGGTGTCCTGAACACGTTTAGACCAATTTTGAAAAATGTCTGTCCGTGTGTGCGAACCAAAAAATTATTGGATGCTATATTTCCCGAACCAACGGGCGAAATTTAATCAAACTTGATATTAATTGGCCCACGACATAAATTGACTCTGCTTACATTTAGGGATCAATCACATAATACGAATCGTTATCATCTTTTTTCTTTTCCATAATTTTCTCTATGGCAGTAAAAGACAGATTTTTGTGTAAATGTTCATACTTTTAAATTTTTATTGTTAAATTTAATTGTATGCTTAAGATCATCGCTGAGCCATAAATTTTCGATAGGATATTTACTGTTTCACTTCTCTAAGTTGAAACACCTGCATTCCTTATGGGAAAAAATTAATAAGTAAATGTGCTACGTATATACATATATATCGGAATACATAGAAGGAAGTTTTGCAATGGCCACAAAACATTTATTTCAAGTATTTATTTTAAGTTACATGCAGCTATATTTACATAAATTATTACAATCGTTTAAACTTCAATCATTCAATAAGATTTTTCATTAAAAGTTTATGATTGTAAAAAATTTCTACAACTTTTATGCAGCAAAGAAGTAAGAAAATGAACACAGTTTTAAAATTATATTTTTGAAAGAACTTTCTAGATAAGTTTCGTAAATCTCAACCTACCTAAAATTAAAAACACGATTGATTTTGTTTGTAAACTTATAAATAAAAAAATGCACTTTAAAATTATGTAAATCAAATATTAATCGAAAACACTTTTAATAAAACAGCCGTTTAAAGAAATAATATATTTAGTTTTATTTTTATAAAAATAAACTTGTTTTTTTAATATTTATGTAATAAAACTACGTCGAAAATTTATATATATGTTTTTTTTTTAATTAGCTATGCATGGTACATTTTTAATACATCTTTAAAGACCTCATTACATTTACCGATACTTTACTTCTAAAACATATAGACATATTACTCTTTTATAGATTTTATCTTTTACTTCTACAACACTTAATCAAAAAGTTTCTCTTACTATAAAATAAATAAATTCAGTTCATTGAAATAATTTCGTGGAAAAAAAGTTGAAAATTTCAATTTCCTTTTTTAAAATGCATAATATTACAACCAAACACAGAATTATTTTATATAAATTCATAGACAAAAAATAACGAATAAAATAAATGTAAATTCTTTAAAAATATCTTTCGTAAAATTTGTTTCTGCTTTGATTAAGGAAAAAATAATAATTTATTCTGTAAAAATAAAAGGCTTTCATAGTGTGTTTAATTAGTGATAGAAGAATTGCAAAGAATAGTTATATAATTAAAGTTTAATAATAATACTTATATAAAAAACATTACCTTTGTTTTATAATTAAAACAATTATGAGGGAAAAAGTAAAGATAAAGAAAATCGTCATCTCTAATGAATGTGGATATGAAATTTTAAATAACATTATAAAAATTAAAAAAACAGCAAAGTTATGAAACATTAATTTTTGCTTATTATAATATCTTTATTCAAAATAACCGCAATCCAAGTGAGTGATAATTATTTCCCTTGGAGTTATGGATATTTTAAAATATGTTCCAACATTCAATTCATGTGTAAGCAATTCTTAATAAACTTATATTTTTTTATTGAACCCATTCCTGATAAAAATCTCAATTAATAGCTTATTTTTAGTTTGAAGTTTGAATTAAAAACGCTTGTTAATTAGTATTTTATTTGTATTGAAATAGCCTTTAGTGCATATATTTAAAAAAAATTACAAATTATCTGAAGATAAACATTTTTCGTCATTATTAAGTGAAAAGTTTATCAGCCAATTTATATTTAAATTTCAGATTAGATATGAGTATTATAAATATGATAATAAAATTTTTGAGGCATGTTTTATAAAAAAAGAGAAAATAGTAAAGCGCTCATCTGTAAGTAATGAGACTTACATCATTTAAAACAGAAGATATTATTATAATTTTAATTCTAAATTTAACTTTATTTTTAATTAAAAATACTCCTTTTACCGGGAAATTGATAGTTTTGAAATAAAGGGGGTTTAACAAATTAAAAATTACTTGAAAATAAATATATGAATATGTAATGTGGACAATTACATTCAAAAGAAAGAAATTAAACATTTTACAACTTAAATTTGATATTAAGAAGACGGTATACAGATTTAATTTACTGTTTTTAAACGCACCAGAATTAAAAATTTTACTACTGACAGGGGTCGTACTCTCCGCCCTCTTTTCAGAATACTCTTAGAGATAAGAAATTTTCGCCTTTTTTTGCCACCACTTATTTCATGCAGAAATACTTCTGATATATGCCATAACTATACTAATTGCAAATTACTATATAAAAATAGTGATAGCAATAAATTAAAAAGTTTCTCATCCCTGAAAGTGTCCTGAAAAAATGGCGGAAAGTTCGACCCCTGCACTTACACAATCATATATTTAATATATATATATTAATATATTCAAAATTGTATAAAATATAATGATTAATTAAAAAAAATAAACATTATGTTTTATACAATTTTATAAATAAAAAATAAAATACATTCGGAAGAACATGAATGATGAAAACACTTTATAAACTACTTCATTTCTTATATTCTCCCAAAAAAAAAAAAAAAAAAAGTAAAAAACCGCCTTTTTTAGAAACACACATCATCGAAGTAATTTGAATTTTATACTTATCAAGCAACATGAACGATTCTAACAACCGTTTTAAACCATAGCCATGTCAACACAACTCGGTCGTGGCTCACACTGAGTGTAGCTCTGCCAATGGAAATTTTTTCAATAAAGAATATCTTGGGATTCCACCATACAAAAAGACAAATTTTAATGCAAAAAGCAATTTTTGTTTTCATTTAAATATTTTTTTAACATTATTTTTTAAGAAATATTATATAAAAATGGTGCTTTTAAGTTTAATATATATATAGCGATGAAAGTAGGTATTAAAAAAAAATTAAATTAAAAAAATACTTTTTACCTTTAATCTCGGGATAAATTGAGACGTCAAAGTGTTAATATCATGTTCTTTTACCATATTTAAAAATTATATAGATATACAACATGGCACAACCCATAAAATTTTTGAGAAATGTATAAGACAACACAAAGGAAATCTATAAATCTATTTTGTGCCCTCTCTTTAAACAGGGGAGAGAAATTTCTTTATCCGTTATTAAAAAAATCACCTTAAGAAGTGGTCATAACCTTAAAATGCATTTTTTATTAGTCACATGTTGTTTTTGTCACACATTAGTGCAATTTGAAAAAATTTGTAGGAACTTCATGATCATTCTTTTTCGTTTTTCCTTCAATGAACGTGCTTTGCTTTAACAAAACAATTGGCTGAACAACTGTGAAAATAAATAAAAGCAAAAAAGTTTTTTTTTTACTCTCTTTTTTTTCTCTAAATAATATATTAAAATGATTGTTTTCAATTCATTATTATTAATTTTTCAATCTCTAACATTAACTATTGTACAATTATTTACTAATTTTATTTTTTATTTTCCCTACTTGATGTATACATAATTTCTAGTGATGAATGCATAATTTCTATTTTTATTTTACTCAATATAATTCCACGTAAACCTTATCTATACTATTACAATAATCAATATTTTTCTCCAAAACGTATATATATTGATATTTCTGCAAAACTTAATTTACTATGATTAATTTTATCTAAAGGCTAAAATTAAGTTGTTAGCAGATTTTATTTATATTTCATAAAAATTTGCTATTAAAACATTTTAACTTTTTTTTCTTAATTTCTTTTTCTTCTTTTCTTTTCTTTCTTTTTCTTTCTTTATATATTTCTTTCTTTCTTTTGTATGTTTTGGTGGGTGGGTGGGGGGTGGGGGGTTAATTCTACATAAGATAAATAATTTAAAATTACTTATTATATATAAATGTCTGAAGATTCTTTCCTCAATAACAGACATAGTAATAAAACAAAAATAAAATAAATTGCACAATTTATGCCATGTATACGATAATTTCTTATAATTACTTATTATTTCATTTTATTGCTATCTATATAATTATTTATTTATAATTAATATATCATTTGTCACATATTAAATATGCTAAATGTAATACTGATTTTATTAAAGGCAGTTTAGAAAATCGTAATTAATGCAGTTATTAAACATGTCTATCAGCTATTTTCAGTTTATTTTTAAAAACTTTAACTATATTATAAGTATAAATTGAAGTGTTAGAAAAATTCATATGATGCAGCGATAATAAGTAATTTACTTTTAGCAGTTTCAAATTCTTTTCGTATTGGAGTATTTCCAATTTTTCCAAATTACCATCGCATTAAAATCCTATTTTCCATGAATACAATAAACTCGCACTAAAAATTCTGCATTGATAAGCTTATTATCCCTTAATATACTCATAAAAAGAATAACAGAGTTATTTGTAAACTAAAGCTTAATTTAAATATTGTTTAAAGAAAACGTTTAATCAAAAACCTACATGTTTATAACATACTGAAGAAGGCTTAAATATCCGCATGTTAATTTGCAATAAGTTACTTTTTCTTGGAAGAAGCAATTTCATGTTTTATAAATTAAACAAAGATAAAAGAATTTTTGAGAAGATAAAGCATGAAAAGATTTTCCAATACTATTTTAGAATGAAGAACCACTTAAAAGGAAATGAAGTGCCAATTAAATTATTGGCTGTTGAGATTTATTCTCGGGAGTATATGCCATAAAGAAATTAGATACTCTCAAGTGCTATTTGGATGTTTATTCTTTATAGAAGAATGTAATGAATGCGGTTACAGTTTATTATTAAAATTACGATATTAAAATTTAGTTTCAAATCAAGCATGCACTTTGATTTTATGGCTCTTTTATTAAGTGTGTCATATAAATCTAAATATAAACAGTTCGAGTAAAATTTCTGATATAAATTTAAGTAAAATTTAAATGAAAAGACGTTCTTATTAACTATTTTTTGTGAAATTTACAATAATAAACATGATTTAATATGAAAAAATAGAATATGTTAATTTAAATTTTATATATTTTTACTTCCATTACTCTTCTGCTGTAGATAATGGAAGTATTGCTTTAGGTCCGAAAATTTTATACCGAGTTTTTATATGATTTGCACGCTTTAAGGCCTCCTGAGTCCAAAAAATTAGTTTTTGGAAATTGTCAGTGTGTGTGTATGTAGTATGTGACAAATCTTCTGGTTATCAACTAACAAATATGGAACTACGAAATTTCAGAAATCATACAGATATGGTGTCCATATTAATCTTCCAAATTTTGGTGAAAATTGGAAAAATGGAAGTGTGTCATCTGAATCTGGAAAAGGGACCGTAAGTCTGTATCTCAAAAACGGTCCCAAAGCGTACCAATTTTCTTTAAATTTTCTATATAATAACTCTATTAGATGTCCTTTCGAATGATATAGTTGGTTAGTTCAGAAACATTGATATGCGTTCTGTATAAATGGCTCGATTTCAAGTGCCGCAAGTGCGTTCCTTTAAAAACGGCTGTACGCATTTTTTTTTCAAACTCATCATATTAACTCCCTTTTAAATATACTTTTGTATGTAATTATTGTTTCCCGGTCAATAATTGAGTATACAAAGTTTTGGTGAAAGTTGGTATCTCAAAAACGGCTCTAACGATTTTCTTGAAAAAGTTACATAAACCAATTTCAGATAGCCTTTCGCATGTATTACGTGGTAATTACAGAAAAAATAACAGTCATCCTGATTAGGTAGGTTAATTTTAGATCTTGGAAATTGGTGTTTCAAAATATAACTCTACCATTTTTCTGCGTATTTTTGTAACTTGTTGTGGAAACCTTATTTTATATGTCTTCACACGTGCATTACGTTTCTCATACCGGAAAAGTTTAAGTTTCTACTTCGTTAGTTCAATTTTATGTTTTCTGATCATATTATCTCAAAAAAAAAAAAAAATAAATAATAAATAAATAAATAAATAAATAAAAATGCATATAATAAGAGTACTAGTGGGTAGTGGAAGTCGTGTTGTTGTTTCACGCCAGTTTTTTATATAAGTATTTGTTTTGAAACTTTATTTTATACAAATATTTACAATAAATGACATAAATGAAGTGTTATTTAATAAGCTATATAAATTGATCTAATATTCATCATACCCTTGAATGTTATAATGCTAAAATTTTAAACTTTCCTTATAAATTAGATAGAAAATGTATTGTCAATTTAAGAAAAATTATATTAAATTTTGAATTATACTGATTCATTTTAAGGCAATTTTATGTACAAAAAAATTCGAAATATTGGTGTATTATTTTGTGTTTTATTTCCAGAAAAAAAAAAATGTATATTTTTCTTTGAAATGATATTAATCTAAAACGTTACATTCTAACCTACAAACTAAATTTTTTTCAGCAGCATTTATCAAATATCATATGACATTCAATAATTAAATTATAATTTCAATTGATGTAATACGCAATTTGTCAAAAAACAAAAATATAAATTACATATATTGGGTGGATACAATTAAAATTATCCTGTTTAGATCTACATAATAAGAAGAGACTAGAAATTTGTTTACATTATCAGGAAGAAGACGAATTTTGATTTCTAACGGAAAGAGGAAGAAGTCATATTGCTGTTGTCTAAAGAGCGTTCAGATCTTCCAGGAATGATAAAAGAGGAGATGGGATGTTTTGTAAAACATGAAGCTAAATTCCTAACTGAAGAAGCTGTTAAGTAACATAGTTATGTAAGAACACGTTTATATAACATTAAGCAACGTCATTGTGAAATTATCTAACAGGAATCATTCGAGACAAAGGGTATTATAATTATGGTCCCAAAGTTGTCAAATTTATTAAGTATAACATAGTGTAAATAATAAATTTTGAAGAGATTATTTTTTTTTATTGCGTTTTACTGGAGCATTGTACAATGATATGTTGGTGACAGTATTTATGGCAGAACTAAATACAACGCTTATTTCGAAGAAAAGGTATGTTCAAGAAATTAAGAGGTTAATTCAAATTTTTTTCTCATAGATGGCGCTGTATCTAATAACAACAAGAAAAAGCTTAAAAAATACAAGACATACAATTAAAGAGAAATTTACATTGTGAAATTCACAACAATATTTTAATACCTGCAATTTTTGTGTCTCAAAACTTACCGAAACAGCAATCCAATTCAATCTACGCGTTCTCCAACATTATATGTAGAAGTACATACTACGTTATATGTGCTGAAATGTCGGCCACAAGGGAGGCATAGCTTTGTAATTTACATAGTCTCACAGGAAGAAATAAAGAATGGCTAAAACTTAGTATAGCTGTAGCAAGAAATACCTTATATCCCTTTATTGACCGCATTATGAAACAGACAAGAAAAATATCTATGAAATATTTTATTTCAGTTACTTAAGAGTATTATTTAAAGATATACGCAATAGAAATTATTAATATCACCTCCTAATAGTACAGGGTGACAAGAAGTAACTTGGACACACATGATACATTAAAACTTTAATGCTAATGAAAATATTACGACCAACCTTCAATAAATATGAATACATTATTTTGTGTATTATGTTTGCAAATTTTCAAGGTGGCTACCTTAGCCTTAATACAGAGCTTTAAACGTGTCACAAAATTTTCGGCTATGGGCCCACAACTCAATAACAGACATAGTAATAAAACAAAAATAAAATAAATTGCACAATTTATGCCATGTATACGATAATTTCTAATAATTACTTATTATTTCCTTTTATTGCTATCTATATAATTATTTATTTATAATTAATATATCATTTGTCACATATTAAATATGTTAATTGTAATACTGATTTTATTAGATGCAGTTTAGAAAATCGTAATTAATGCAGTTATTAAACATATCTATCACCTATTTTCAGTTAATTTAAAAAAAAAAAAAAAAACTTTAACTATATTATAAGTATAAATTGAAGTAGTAGAAAAATCCATATGATGCAGTGATAATAAGTGATTTACTTTCAGCAGTTTCAAATTCTTTTCGTATTGGAGTATTTCCAATTTTTCCAAAGTACCATCGCATTAAAATCTTATTTTCCATGAATACAATAAACTCGTACTAAAAATTCGGTATTGATAAGCTTATTATCCCCTAATACACTCATAAAAAGAATAACAGAGTTATTTGTAAACCAAAGCTTAATTTAAATATTGTTTAAAGAAAACATTTAATAGAAAACCTACATGTTTATAACATACTGAAGAAGGCTTAAATATCCGCATGTTAATTTGCAATCAGTTACTTTTTCTTGGAAAAAGCAATTTCATGTTTTATAAATTAAACAAAGAAAACAGAATTTTTGAGAAGATAAAGCATGAAAAGATTTTCCAATACTATTTTAGAATGAAGAACCACTTAAAAGGAAATGAAGTGCCAATTAAATTATTGGCTGTTGAGATTTATTCTCGGGAGTATATCCATAAAGAAATTAAATACTCTCAAGTGCTATTTGGATGTTTATTCTTTATAGAAGAATGTAATGAATGCGGTTACAGTTTATTATTAAAATTACGATATTAAAATTTAGTTTAAAATCAAGCATGCACTTTGATTTTATGGCTCTTTTATTAAGTGTGTCATATAAATCTAAATATAAACAGTTCGAGTAAAATTTCTGATATAAATTTAAGTAAAATTTAAATGAAAAGACGTTCTTATTAACTATTTTTTGTGAAATGTGCAATAATAAACAGAATTTAATATGAAAAATAGAATATGTTAATTTAAATTTTATATATTTTTACTTCCATTACTCTTCTGCTGTGGATAATGGAAGTATTGCTTTAGGTCCAAAAATTTTATACCGAGTTTTTATATGATTTGCACGCTTTAAGGCCTCCTGAGTCCAAAAAATTAGTTTTTGGAAATTGTCAGTGTGTGTGTATGTAGTATGTGACAAATCTTCTGGTTATCAACTAACAAATATGGAACTACGAAATTTCAGAAATCATACAGATATGGTGTCCATATGAATCTTCCAAATTTTGGTGAAAATTGGAAAAATGGAAGTGTGTCATCTGAATCTGGAAAAGGGACCGTTAAGACTGTATCTCAAAAACGGTCCCAAAGCGTACCAATTTTCTTTAAATTTTCTATATAATAACTCTATTAGATGTCCTTTCGAATGATATAGTTGGTTAGTTCAGAAACATTGATAGGCGTTCTGTATAAATGGCTCGATTTCAAGTGTCGCAAGTGCGTTCCTTTAAAAACGGCTGTACGGATTTTTTTCAAACTCATCATATTAACTCCCTTTTAAATATACTTTTGTATGTAATTATTGTTTCCCGGTCAATAATTGAGTATACAAAGTTTTGGTGAAAGTTGGTATCTCAAAAACGGCTCTAACGATTTCTTGAAAAAGTTACATAAACCAATTTTAGATAGCCTTTCGCATGTATTACGTGGTTATTACAGAAAAAATAACAGTCATCCTTATTAGGTAGGTTAATTTTAGATCTTGGAAATTGGTGTTTCAAAATATAACTCTATCATTTTTCTGCGTATTTTTGTAACTTGTTGTGGAAACCTTATTTTATATGTCTTTACACGTGCATTACGTTTCTCATACCGGAAAAGTTTAAGTTTCTACTTCGTTAGTTCAATTTTATGTTTTCTGATCATATTATCTCAAAAAATAAATAAATAAATAAATAAAAATAAATAAGTAAATAAATAAAAATGCATATAATAAGAGTACTAGTGGGTAGTGGAAGCCGTGTTGTTGTTTCACGCCAGTTTTTTATATAAGTATTTGTTTTGAAACTTTATTTTATACAAATATTTACAATAAATGACATAAATGAAGTGTTATTTAATAAGCTATATAAATTAATCTAATATTCATCATACCCTTGAATGTTATAATGCTAAAATTTTAAACTTTCCTTATAAATTAGATAGAAAATGTATTGTCAATTTAAGAAAAATTGTATTAAATTTTGAATTATACTGATTCATTTTAAGGCAATTTTATGTACAAAAAAATTCGAAATATTGGTGTATTATTTTGTGTTTTATTTCCAGAAAAAAAAAAATGTATATTTTTCTTTGAAATGATATTAATCTAAAACGTTACATTCTAACCTACAAACTAAATTTTTTTCAGCAGCATTTATCAAATATCATATGACATTCAATAATTAAATTATAATTTCAATTGATGTAATACGCAATTTGTCAAAAAACAAAAATATAAATTACATATATTGGGTGGATACAATTAAAATTATCCTGTTTAGATCTACATAATAAGAAGAGACTAGAAATTTGTTTACATTATCAGGAAGAAGACGAATTTTGATTTCTAACGGAAAGAGGAAGAAGTCATATTGCTGTTGTCTAAAGAGCGTTCAGAACTTCCAGGAATGATAAAAGAGGAGATGGGATGTTTTGTAAAACATGAAGCTAAATTCCTAACTGAAGAAGCTGTTAAGTAACATAGTTATGTAAGAACACGTTTATATAACATTAAGCAATGTCATTGTGAAATTATCTAACAGGAATCATTCGAGACAAAGGGTATTATAATTATGGTCCCAAAGTTGTCAAATTTATTAAGTATAACATAGTGTAAATAATAAATTTTGAAGAGATTATTTTTTTTTAGTGCGTTTTACTGGAGCATTGTACAATGATATGTTGGTGACAGTATTTATGGCAGAACTAAATACAACGCTTATTTCGAAGAAAAGGTATGTTCAAGAAATTAAGAGGTTAATTCAAATTTTTTTCTCATAGATGGCGTTGTATCTAATAACAACAAGAAAAAGCTTAAAAAATACAAGACATACAATTAAAGAGAAATTTACATTGTGAAATTCACAACAATATTTTAATACATGCAATTTTTGTGTCTCAAAACTTACCGAAACAGCAATCCAATTCAATCTACGCGTTCTCCAACATTATATGTAGAAGTACATACTACGTTATATGTGCTGAAATGTCGGCCACAAGGGAGGCATAGCTTTGTAATTTACATAGTCTCACAGGAAGAAATAAAGAATGGCTAAAACTTAGTATAGCTGTAGCAAGAAATACCTTATATCCCTTTATTGACCGCATTATGAAACAGACAAGAAAAATATCTATGAAATATTTTATTTCAGTTACTTAAGAGTATTATTTAAAGATATACGCAATAGAAATTATTAATATCACCTCCTAATAGTACAGGGTGACAAGAAATAACTTGGACACACATGATACATTAAAAATTTAATGCTAATGAAAATATTACGACCAACCTTCAATAAATATGAATACATTATTTTGTGTATTATGTTTGCAAATTTTCAAGGTGGCTACCTTAGCTTTAATACAGAGCTTTAAACGTGTCACAAAATTTTCGGCTATGGGCCCACAACTCAATAACAGACATAGTAATAAAACAAAAATAAAATAAATTGCACAATTTATGCCATGTATACGATAATTTCTTATAATTACTTATTATTTCCTTTTATTGCTATCTATATAATTATTTATTTATAATTAATATATCATTTGTCACATATTAAATATGTTAATTGTAATACTGATTTTATTAGATGCAGTTTAGAAAATCGTAATTAATGCAGTTATTAAACATATCTATCACCTATTTTCAGTTTATTTAAAAAAAAAAAAACTTTAACTATATTATAAGTATAAATTGAAGTAGTAGAAAAATCCATATGATGCAGTGATAATAAGTGATTTACTTTCAGCAGTTTCAAATTCTTTTCGTATTGGAGTATTTCCAATTTTTCCAAAGTACCATCGCATTAAAATCTTATTTTCCATGAATACAATAAACTCGTACTAAAAATTCGGTATTGATAAGCTTATTATCCCCTAATACACTCATAAAAAGAATAACAGAGTTATTTGTAAACCAAAGCTTAATTTAAATATTGTTTAAAGAAAACATTTAATAGAAAACCTACATGTTTATAACATACTGAAGAAGGCTTAAATATCCGCATGTTAATTTGCAATCAGTTACTTTTTCTTGGAAAAAGCAATTTCATGTTTTATAAATTAAACAAAGAAAACAGAATTTTTGAGAAGATAAAGCATGAAAAGATTTTCCAATACTATTTTAGAATGAAGAACCACTTAAAAGGAAATGAAGTGCCAATTAAATTATTGGCTGTTGAGATTTATTCTCGGGAGTATATCCATAAAGAAATTAAATACTCTCAAGTGCTATTTGGATGTTTATTCTTTATAGAAGAATGTAATGAATGCGGTTACAGTTTATTATTAAAATTACGATATTAAAATTTAGTTTAAAATCAAACATGCACTTTGATTTTATGGCTCTTTTATTAAGTGTGTCATATAAATCTAAATATAAACAGTTCGAGTAAAATTTCTGATATAAATTTAAGTAAAATTTAAATGAAAAGACGTTCTTATTAACTATTTTTTGTGAAATGTGCAATAATAAACAGAATTTAATATGAAAAATAGAATATGTTAATTTAAATTTTATATATTTTTACTTCCATTACTCTTCTGCTGTGGATAATGGAAGTATTGCTTTAGGTCCAAAAATTTTATACCGAGTTTTTATATGATTTGCACGCTTTAAGGCCTCCTGAGTCCAAAAAATTAGTTTTTGGAAATTGTCAGTGTGTGTGTATGTAGTATGTGACAAATCTTCTGGTTATCAACTAACAAATATGGAACTACGAAATTTCAGAAATCATACAGATATGGTGTCCATATGAATCTTCCAAATTTTGGTGAAAATTGGAAAAATGGAAGTGTGTCATCTGAATCTGGAAAAGGGACCGTTAAGTCTGTATCTCAAAAACGGTCCCAAAGCGCACCAATTTTCTTTAAATTTTCTATATAATAACTCTATTAGATGTCCTTTCGAATGATATAGTTGGTTAGTTCAGAAACATTAATAGGCGTTCTGTATAAATGGCTCGATTTCAAGTGTCGCAAGTGCGTTCCTTTAAAAACGGCTGTACGGATTTTTTTCAAACTCATCATATTAACTCCCTTTTAAATATACTTTTGTATGTAATTATTGTTTCCCGGTCAATAATTGAGTATACAAAGTTTTGGTGAAAGTTGGTATCTCAAAAACGGCTCTAACGATTTCTTGAAAAAGTTACATAAACCAATTTTAGATAGCCTTTCGCATGTATTACGTGGTTATTACAGAAAAAATAACAGTCATCCTGATTAGGTAGGTTAATTTTAGATCTTGGAAATTGGTGTTTCAAAATATAACTCTATCATTTTTCTGCGTATTTTTGTAACTTGTTGTGGAAACCTTATTTTATATGTCTTCACACGTGCATTACATTTCTCATACCGGAAAAGTTTAAGTTTCTACTTCGTTAGTTCAATTTTATGTTTTCTAATCATATTATCTCAAAAAATAAATAAATAAATAAATAAAAATAAATAAATAAATAAATAAAAATGCATATAATAAGAGTACTAGTGGGTAGTGGAAGCCGTGTTGTTGTTTCACGCCAGTTTTTTATATAAGTATTTGTTTTGAAACTTTATTTTATACAAATATTTACAATAAATGACATAAATGAAGTGTTATTTAATAAGCTATATAAATTAATCTAATATTCATCATACCCTTGAATGTTATAATGCTAAAATTTTAAACTTTCCTTATAAATTAGATAGAAAATGTATTGTCAATTTAAGAAAAATTGTATTAAATTTTGAATTATACTGATTCATTTTAAGGCAATTTTATGTACAAAAAAATTCGAAATATTGGTGTATTATTTTGTGTTTTATTTCCAGAAAAAAAAAAAATGTATATTTTTCTTTGAAATGATATTAATCTAAAACGTTACATTCTAACCTACAAACTAAATTTTTTTCAGCAGCATTTATCAAATATCATATGACATTCAATAATTAAATTATAATTTCAATTGATGTAATACGCAATTTGTCAAAAAACAAAAATATAAATTACATATATTGAGTGGATACAATTAAAATTATCCTGTTTAGATCTACATAATAAGAAGAGACTAGAAATTTGTTTACATTATCAGGAAGAAGACGAATTTTGATTTCTAACGGAAAGAGGAAGAAGTCATATTGCTGTTGTCTAAAGAGCGTTCAGATCTTCCAGGAATGATAAAAGAGGAGATGGGATGTTTTGTAAAACATGAAGCTAAATTCCTAACTGAAGAAGCTGTTAAGTAACATAGTTATGTAAGAACACGTTTATATAACATTAAGCAACGTCATTGTGAAATTATCTAACAGGAATCATTCGAGACAAAGGGTATTATAATTATGGTCCCAAAGTTGTCAAATTTATTAAGTATAACATAGTGTAAATAATAAATTTTGAAGAGATTATTTTTTTTAGTGCGTTTTACTGGAGCATTGTACAATGATATGTTGGTGACAGTATTTATGGCAGAACTAAATACAACGCTTATTTCGAAGAAAAGGTATGTTCAAGAAATTAAGAGGTTAATTCAAATTTTTTTCTCATAGATGGCGCTGTATCTAATAACAACAAGAAAAAGCTTAATACAAGACATACAATTAAAGAGAAATTTACATTGTGAAATTCACAACAATATTTTAATACATGCAATTTTTGTGTCTCAAAACTTACCGAAACAGCAATCCAATTCAATCTACGCGTTCTCCAATATTATATGTAGAAGTACATACTACGTTATATGTGCTGAAATGTCGGCCACAAGGGAGGCATAGCTTTGTAATTTACATAGTCTTACAGGAAGAAATAAAGAATGGCTAAAACTTAGTATAGCTGTAGCAAGAAATACCTTATATCCCTTTATTGACCGCATTATGAAACAGACAAGAAAAATATCTATGAAATATTTTATTTCAGTTACTTAAGAGTATTATTTAAAGATATACGCAATAGAAATTATTAATATCACCTCCTGATAGTACAGGGTGACAAGAAATAACTTGGACACACATGATACATTAAAACTTTAATGCTAATGAAAATATTACGACCAACCTGCAATAAATATGAATACATTATTTTGTGTATTATGTTTGCAAATTTTCAAGGTGGCTACCTTAGCCTTAATACAGAGCTTTAAACGTGTTACAAAATTTTCGGCTATGGGCCCACAACTCACTTACTGATATTTTATCCCATTCCTTGCATAAGAATTCCTTTAGGGATGTCAAAGTTTTATGTGGTTTAGCACACACCCTTGTCTCCAAGATGGACCAAACAGAATAATCCATCGGGTTCAAATCTGGGGAATACGATGGCCTATCTTGAGCTCCAATGAAGTCAGGAAAATTTGTCTTTCACCAATCTTGAGTGCCTTTAGCTCTGTGTGCAGGTATCCTGTTGGAAGGTCCATCTTTTGTTTCCAAAGAACTTTTGTGACCAAGGTGAGACAACATCTTCCAAAATGAGTTTGCGATAGTGGTAGTTACAAATATTTGGTTTCAAACTTCGTCCAAGTTATTTCTTGTCACCCTGTAATTAACGAGGATTTTTTGAGGTGGTACTTTCGTGTACAACTAGTACACATGGGTAGAAAATTACAATTTATCCTTTAAAAAGTGTAAAAAAGTATTTTTTTTTTCTAAGATAGGCGGAATATTTTTTAAGTTACATAGGAATAATAACACACGAAGAGATTTTGAAAACATCCAAGCAGAAACAGCGAAAGCACTCTATAAAATCCTTTTTGAAATAAAAACGACTGTATGTAGCCTCTAGTGCCCTGTAGAGAGATTAAAGTGAAGTGTATACGGTCTAATCTTACGCTTGCCTTTAACATATCAACAATAAATTCCGTTTTAAATTGTTGGTACTTTAAAGTAACGTCGGTACATACAGCGCCATCAATGAAAAAAAATTTGATTTTTTTTTTTTTTTCTTAAACCAGTTTTTGCATCAAAAGATGCATTGTAGTGACAATCACGCACTCATACACCCCTAATTGGATTTTATAGGGAATTTGTTTATCAACCAAACATTTTGCTGAATCTTTTAATAGAAGCTGGTATTTCTCTACAGAGAGAAATAATTTGGAGTTCGAAGAGAAATTCTGTAACAAGGCTCCCTGTTAAGATCCTTGCTTCCGCATACTGTACACTGGTGGTCACTAAAGCAGGGAAACCGTCATTCTTGTAGAAGGAAAAAATTCTGATGACATGTCTCCGGACCATCCTCAGAGGTATATCCTAGAGATGCATTTCCGATAACGTAGCACTAACGTAACATAAAACCGTAGCACTCACGCCAAACTATACAAATTTTGTGCAAGAAAAATAAATATTTTTTCATTTTTATCATAGAATATACATAAGATTCGATGTCAGCAACTAAAACATCTCGATGTCAACAACTCAAAAAGTTTTAAAAGTATGATTTACAAAATTGAAAATCGGTATAGTAAATTTATCCTTAAATTACGCTCACTATAAAGTATTTCACCTAAGATACAAGGTAAGTAGAATAAAAGTAATGGAATTTATAAACTATAATAGAGAGTTTTTAACAGGGCATTTCCTTAATTTCATTTGGAGTTGTATGTTAAATCACCAGCTCTCAGTTATTTAATGCTGCAATTTTACTTAGAACCTTTTTAATAGTCCCATCAAAATTCATTAAACGTTAACCTAATTATTCTGAATTATCACTAAAACCTGTTCTAAATGAGTGAGACACAATATTTACTAATAAAAAGGAAAGTAAAAGTGTTTCTTACTAAAAAGAATTTAAAAACAATTCTGCAATAAGTAAATAGCTTTTTATGACATCTTTAATTCACAAGTTATATTTTTGATATTTTTTATATTATTACTGCTTTTTTTTTCCCATTCATTAAAATTGATTGTTTGACGATTTTCATAAATTGGTTTAGAATAAAATATAAATAAAATTCAGAAAATAAAATTTCTTGAAAATGTTTTGCATTCGAATAATGAGCATATTTTATCATCATAACCTAAAATCGAACTTTAAAAAATTACTGTCTAATAAAAATCGTCTTATATCTGAAGTGTCATTTTGTCCCTGTAAACGAAAAATAAATGTTACGCATTCTAATTTAAATAAGACATATTCTAGTACATTTAAAATGTCAATATTGTCTTTGACGTTTTAAATTCGTTAAAATGTATATCAATTTCCGTTTAAATAAATCTATATAAACCGCGATGTATTAAGTTTCTCTTTTTTTTTTTTTTTTTAACTATTGTAAAAGACGAACAATGGTTACACATATGATTTATTATACCACACTGTACTTTGGTCACACACATGAATTCAGGGTGTCGTACTCTCCACTTTTTTTTCAGGACACTATGGAAGATAAGAAATTTTCGCCTTTTATACCACCACTGATTTTATGCACAGATACGTCTGGATGTGTTAAAAAAATATGCTATGATTATACAGCGTAGATATTATTGCATAAAAATAGTGGTAGCAATAAATTAAAAAAAATTTCATTCCAGCGTGTGTCCTGAAAAATGGGCGTGGAGTACGACCCCTGTGAATTTCATAGCAATACAAGTATATGTACATGAACAAAAACTTTAAGACATGCGAAATAAAAGGAATATAGCATATCAAAATATTTGTAATGTTAAAATATGTACAAATGATTGCTTGCTAATTACACTAGTATGTTCTGGAAACCACAAGACTTTCTCCTATGTTATCTGATAGAAATTCACGCAATATAAATTATTTATTAATTTATTACTTATTAAAACTATTTTCCATGACGAATGCAGACGATTTTTATCTCAGAAATGTATAACACTAAATACCGGAAAAAAATTCAATTTTGTGTCAACATCAGAAGAAATACGATTTTTTTTTTCCGTTAAAAAATTTAAAAAAATTCTATAACTTAGTTCCAAATGATCACAGATCTATAGTTTAACCATTCGTTTAAAAGGTATTAATGAGTTTTTGGAAAGACACCCATAATGAAAATTTACACTACGTGGAGGAGGGCAACGATGCTCCAACATGTACATATTTTTTTACTGCTATTGTCATCAATAATCCATGTAAATTTTACGATCATTTGTTAAAAATAACTATCATTATGTACATTTATACGAAATTTTTTCCTATAGTGTCATATTGAAAGTTATAAAAAAATGGGATGACAGCACCATCTGTTAAGTTATTGATCGTAAAATATACTCAGCACCAGTTTATGTCAAAGTCTAATTAAATACAAGTTTAGTTACATTTCATTCATGGGCTCGTAAGATACAGTGTCCACAACATTTATGATACACACAGACACTCAGATAAGCAGGCACTTCCTAAAAATGGTCAAATAATGTATAGGACTTCTTAAAGCTTCTAAATCCATTGAAATCCGGAGGTCGAAAATTTTTACGAATCCAATATTTTCTTCTTACACACACACACACACACACACACACACAGTCTCGTATTAGGTGGAAAGCGAGGACTGTATGTATTGCCTATCAAACCGAGGACTTCTCAAAAAATATTAATACAAATAAAAAATTAGTGTCGAATGTATTCAATCTGTTAGCATAATAATATTTTGAAATAAAATTTCAAAATATCCTATTACTTTTTAATGCACCTGCAAACGAGGACTTGTTATACACACTGTGTGTAATCCGAATGTCATTACATACAATCAACCGAGGACTTTGTATACGGACAGTCAATCGAGGACTTAGTAAAACGACAATCAACCGAGGACTTTGAAAGCATACAGTCAACCGTGGACTTGAACACACACACAGTCAACCGAGGACTTAGTAAAAGGACAATCAACCGAGGACTTTGCAAACATACAGTCAACCGAGGACTTGAACACACACAAAATTTCAACCGAGGACTTTACATGCTGCCCCCCCCCCGAGGTGGAGGAATCGTTTGCAGATACTTTCGAAAAAATAAAATTATTTAGGGGGTGGGGGCAGAGGGCCAAATAAAAAAATAGAGATAAAACTTTGAAAATTGGCAATAATATATGTATATATATATATATATTTTTTTTTTTTTTTTGGGGGGGGGGGGAGGGCGTGAAGATTAGTTTGCCAATACTTTCGAAAGTCTAAAGTTATTAGGTTTAGGGGGAGATAAGGGGAGGATTTTTTAAGATTAGGTTACAGTCTTTATTTATTTATTTATTTTATTTTTTTTTTTTTTAAAGGGTAAAAGTGTTTTAAAGGGTAAAAATTTTATTGTGGTTACTTTGAAAAGTGTAAAATTATTAGGGGACAGATAAGGGGGGAGGGAATTTTTTTAGAGAGATGCAGCTTTAAAAAATTGTATTTGTAAGTTTTCAGAGGTTAGGAGTCGATTGCGAATAATTTCGAAAGTACAAAATTATTAGGGGAGCAGAAGAGGTGGAGTAAATTTTTAAAAATAGAGATACATGCTTTGAAATTTCGTATCATCGAGTTTTGTGTATAACAAATAGATTGTGAATCTTTGGAAAGTGTAAATTTAGAAGGGGGGCAGATGGGGTTGAGGGATCAAAAATTTTAAAGTAGAGATAAAATCTTGAAAATTTATATTATTATGTTTTTGTGGGTAACAGATAGATTGCGGATACTTTGGAAAGTGTAAAATTATTGGGAAGGCAGATGGAGAGCAAATATTTTTTTATGGGGATGCAGCTTTAAAAATTTGTATTTTTGGGTTTTGAAAAGTTAGGAGTCGTTTGTAGATAATTTCGAAAGTGCAAAATTATTAGGGGGGCAGATGAAGAAGGGACAGGTGGAGGAGACCAATTTTTTAAAATTAGGGATACAACTTTGAAACTTTGTATCATCGAGTTCTTGGAATGTTTCAGAAAATATCAATACAAATAAAAAATTAGTATCGAATGTATTCAATCTATTAGTAAATGTTTTTAATACACCTGCAAACGAGGACTTGTTATACACACTGTGTAATCCGAATGTCGTTACATACAATCAACCGAGGACTTTGTATACGGACAGTCAACCGAGGACTTAGTAAAAGGACAATCAACCAAGGACTTTGCAAACATACAGTCAACAGTCAACCGAGGACTTGAACACACACACAGTCAACCGAGGACTTTGCAAACATACAGTCAACCGAGGACTTGAACACACACACAGTCAACCGAGGACTTTGCAAACATACAGTCAACCGAGGACTTGAACACACACACAGTCAACCGAGGACTTTGCAAACATACAGTCAACCGAGGACTTGAGCACACACACAGTCAACCGAGGACTTTAAATGCACGGGATGGGGGGAAGGGGAGTTGGAATCATTTGCAGATACTTTCGAAAAAGTAAAATTATTTAGGGGAGGGGCAGAGGGCAAAATAAGAAATAGAGATAAAGGTTTCAAAATTGGCATTAAGATGTTTTTGGGGATGAGTAATAGTTTGCCGATACTTTCGAAAGTGTAAAGTTATTAGGCTTAGGGGGAGGTAAGGGGAGGATTTTTTAAGACTAGCTTACAGTCTTTATTTATTTATTTTATTTTATTTTATTTTATTTTTATTTATTTTTTTTTTTAGGTTTTAAAGGGTAAAGATTTTATTGTGGATACTTTGGAAAGTGTAAAATTATTAGGGTAAATTGTATTTATAAGTTTTGGGGTCTAAGGAGTCGATTGCGGATGACTTCCGCGCAAATTTAAAAAAATAGAGATACTCACTTGGTATCATCGAGTGTTTGGGGATAACAAATATATTGCGAATACTTTGGAAAGTGTAAAGTTATAAGAGGGCAGATGAGGGGGAGGAGTTTTAACATAGAGATAAAGCCATGAAAGTTGTTATTAGGATTTTAGGGTAACAAATACATTGCGGATACTTTGGAAAGTTTAAAATTATTAGGGGGCAAATGGTGGGGGGGGAGACTTTTTTAAATACAGTTGAAGCTTTAAAAATTGGTAATTATAGTTTTTGGGAGTTTAGGAGTCGATTGCGGATAATTTCGAAAGAGCAAAATTATTACAGGGACAGATTAGATGGAGGAGACAAATTTTTAAAAAGAGAGATACAGTCTTGAAACATGATATCGTCAGGTTTTTCAGGGTAATAAATAAATTGTGAATACTTTGGAAAGTGTAAAATTATAAGGGGACAGATTGGGGGAGGGGGGGGCAAAAATTTTACATAGAGATAAAAGTTTTGAAAATTGTTATTATTAGGTTTTGGGGGGTAAGAGAAAGATTGCGAATAGTACTTTCTAAAGTGTAAAGTAATTAGGAGGAGGGGGAGCAGATGGAGGGCAAAATGTTTTAATGGAAATTCAGATTTTTAAATTAGCACATTTAGGTTCTGGGATGGTAGGAGTCGATTGTCGAAAGCTCAAAATTATTAGGGGACAAGTATTTTTTTTTTTTTTATTGTATATATATATATATATATATATATATATATATAAAGGTCATTACTTTTTTTCTTTATTCTAACAGATAGCGCTCATTCCTCTAAAACTTGTTCTTTTGAATCCATGAAAAACTTCTTTTTTTACATGATACTTTTTAATTGCGAATTTACATAACTCAAATTAATCTCTGTAATAAAATAAAGTTTAATTTTAGTTTTAAATTTAACTTTTAACTTTCAGGTTTATTAGTTAAAAATTAGAAGAAACTATATAAGCTAAAATTTAAACTAAAGAAAAGTTTAAAAAAAGAAAAAAAAAAAGCATAAAGCATTTTAACATATTTTTTATTTTTATTTAGATTGCAATGGGAGGCGGAAAAAATCGCACCGGAAAAAATCGCACGGAAGAAATCGCACCGGAAAAAATCGCACTTGGAAAAAATCGCACTTGGAAAAAATCGCACTTGGAAAATATCGCACCGGAAAAAATCACGCAGGAAAAAATCGCACTCGGAAACAATCGCACTCGGAAAAAATTGCACTGGAAAAAATCGCACAGAAAATAAAACTATATCACAGAACTTATTTCTAAATAGCTGTGTAACATATATGTACATATAAAGCAGTGTTGGGCATAATTGATTAAAAAGTAATTGAATTACAATTCAATTACAATTAAATTATAATTATTTTACTGTCAATCGATTATTAAGTAACTGATTACAAATAAATTGGATAAGTAAGTCAAGTTATTGAATAAGTAATTCAATTTATTTGTAATCAAGTGCTTTTTAATTGATTGACAGTAAAATAATTGTAATTTAATTGTAATTCAATTGTAATTCAATTACTTTTTAATCAATTATGCCCAACACTGATATAAAGAGAGAGGGTATTTTATGAAGCAGTTATTTTGTTTCTTTTATTTGAGGTCTGCAATCTTGCAAATTCTCATTTTGTCTGTGCGCAGTAAAAATGGCTGCAGTTAGAATAGTAATCGGGAGGAGGGGGGGGGGGGGAAGAAATGATACCAGAAAGAATGGCTACGGTAAAAATAGAATTTAGTTAAAATGTAAACGGTAAAAATGGCAACCGGAAAGTATGGCAACAAGAAAAAATGGCAACGATAAATATATAAAAAAAAAGGGTAACAAAATAAAGTAAAACGAAAAAGGATAATTTGAGAATTCTTACTAGCGAATTTTATGCTAAAATATCTCAAGAGTAAAATATATTTCACCTTTGGTACTGATAACATTTTTCGCCGTCAGATATAAATGTGTATATATATATATTTTTTTTTTTTTTTCCCAAGGGGCTTTGAATATTAGAATCATTCATTTTCCAACATTTTTCAGTCTTAAAGAAGGAATTTTAGCCTTTATTAATATATTTATTCACGTGTTCAATATTTGTGTGATTTTATATCAATGTTAGTTATTTAAAAAAAAAAAAAAGAATAAATTAAAATAAGTAAATAAAAATTAAAAAATTAATGGTTAAATAAAAAAAAATAAATAAATAAAGAGTTGAGGATGGGAGGAGATTGGATGCTAATTTTATTTTTTGAGCATGGATAAACAGAAATCCTTCTTTGTGTAGACAATGAGGGAATTAGGAAGGAAATGTTTTTCCTAGAAGCGTTCTCCAGTTTTTTCTTTCATCAGGTAATGTCATTGAGTTACCCTCTCCTATTCCAACCCAGGACTATAGAATACAAGGGCTAGGTCATCCCTTTGAAGATGTGCTTGCCGCCTTGTGACTGACTTTTTCCCCAACCGGATATCTTGTGACGTCACTAGAAACACGCTTCCCGAAAGCGAAATGTTTTGGACACTGGGCAGTTGTTTTGTTCTTTGTCTCATTGTGGAAAAACCATGAAGACAGAGAGAAAACACACACTTATTGAATTTATCATGCTTCGATTCTCAACTGTTTTATTTTACAATTTATGTTTTTAAATGCCTAATGTTTTTAAATGCTACCTTGTGCAGTTGCTACGTTTAGTAATACGCATCGTAACACAAAAAAGAAAACGTATGATTCTTCATATATTTCCACAAAAGAATGAAAATTTATGTAAAGAATGGATGCGAATATGCCAGAAGAAGGATTCAGTAAATATTAAAAAAAAAAAAATGCAAATGTCTGTAATGACCATTTTTCACAAAAGGATTATATTGACCTGGTAGCATTTTGAACACACAGGCATTAACACATACACACAATAGGAAACCTTAAACTTAATTTCGGCCAATTTTTTATAAATTTTATTTACATTATTTATTGTAAGTAAATAATTTTACTTAAAATTTCAATTTCTCGTACTTTATGTCATAGTAAGAATTTACGATATTTGTTACGAAAATATTTAAATTCCTCTGATTCCTCCAATCGTACAGTAGGTAACAAAAGTGTACGAACGCTAGCAAAAATTCACATTTAAAAAAAGTCCACTTCATACGGTTTTGTTAAATAAATCCTTGTCGAATCCTCTTCTTAGTCAGTCTAAGAACATGATTCGATAAGGATTTATTTAACAGAACCGTATGAGGTGTACTTTTTTATACATAGGAATTTTTGCTAGCGTTCGGACACTTTTGTTAACGACTGTACATTTGATAAAATTTCATATTAATTTTACGTAAATTAAAATATCCTTTTTCATTCAATTAAACAAACATTTAATGAAAATAAAATAAAAATTATAGTAGAAGGCACCTGTGACTGTCCATATAATTTTTAAAAAATATATATCATAGCCACGGAAGTAATTAAAGTAAAAAAAGGTTTAAAATTAACGTAGTAACTGTTGCTAAGAAACACAACTTCATATTTTGATGATGAGAATCAGTTTCTTTTAAACATTTTTGCATAAAAGAAAATTTTATATTTTTGCATAAATTTTGCATTAAAGGAAAAAAAAATACACTATCGGGTGTTGATGTTTATGTTAAGGCCTATTGTCTGCACTAGGGGCCTGAGCCCAAGGAAGGAGATGCCCTAGATGGAAGCCTTACAAAGGGGTTCTAGCACGTAATTTTTCGAGTTTCGGAGAAAACCACGAAAAACTCTGAATGGCTAAGTCGACGAGTGCAATCTGGGATTGAACACAGTACTTCCCGTCTTGCAGCTTCGAGGGCAGAATTTCTCAGCCACTAGTGGGAGGCTATAATTTTAGAAACAACAGGACAATTTTTTTCAGACAGACAAAAAGGTGGATTTTTTTTTTTTTTTTTTTTAAAGACCTCCTTGAATAAAGCTGAATGTCGGGCAAGGCAATATCTGGTATTAAACAAGATAAAATAATATAAATAAAGCTATCTTGTCTAAAACTAAATTGTATTTAGCACAGACTCTTTTTCTTTTTTCGTTTCTTTTCTTTTTTTAATGGAAAAAAAAATGATAAATAATAACAAAAAATAAATAAATAAAATCGTTGGGAAAGTTATTATTTGTAGCAACTACTGTTGCAATCTAAAAAGTCAGTTGTTATACTTAATTTACAAAATAAATAAAATTAAAAATAAATAAAAAAGTTACTTCTGTTTTTTTTTTTTTTTTTAACTTAAAATCCTTTATTAATTGTTATGTATGTATGTACTTTTTTTATGTTTATACAATAGGTCTAAAAAATGTGTTTTCCCATGGCATATCTATACATTTTCCCGAAATTTGATCGGACTGGTCCATTTATTTATATGAATGCCGTAAAATTATGCCACTTTTACCGAAATTTTGATTTAATGAATGATGATTGTAAATTTATTAAACCATAAATGATTACACCAGATTTCACATTTTCAAAAATCTTATGTTAATTATGCTGGTGTTAAAACTTTACTTAAAAAAAAAAATTATAATTATAGAAAGTAACCTAACGCATAATTGCTTCATTTGAATTTCAGTAGCATTCATCTCCATGAATTTTCTATTTAAAATAACCAAATAAGCCTGGGCAAAAAAAAAAAAAAAAATCAAAATTATTTTAAAATAATACCTGCATTTTCATTATATATTTGAAATTCATGTTTTATTTAAAAAAAATTTTTTGCTTTTTGATGCATATGGTATTTTTTAATCTTGAAATGCATAAAAAAGCCAACATTTCATACAAATCTAATTTCAACTTCTGTCTATAAAACATTTAAAATATGCTTGCTTTTCAGTACCGCATCGTTTTAGCAAAATTTTATTAAAATTTGTTCCCGTTAGTGAAATTTTGAAAATCAAAAAATATTTTTTCTTTTGCATTTAATGATTTCAATATTAACTATGAAAAACCATGGCTTGCTAATATTTTTAACAGCGCTCCCTATTCCAACCAATTTGATTCAATCAATAAAATAAAAAATATATTTAAAAGGAATTAAATACATGAAAACAAATAAATTTTAATCGGATTAGTCCTTTCTACTATATACTACCATTCCCCCCCCCCCCCGATAAATAATGTAAATTAAAAGGGGGGGGGAGGGAGGAAGGAAAAGATTTTTCTTTTAAAGAGATTAAAAAAAGAAAATATTTATATATATATATATATAAAACGAAAAATAAAAAGTTGTTATACTATAAAAATTATAGATAAACATAACTGTTATAAGTTTTTTAATTTAATATACTTAACTTTTTCTGCTACATTATCATTTTATTTTCAATAAATATAATAAATTAAAAAAATAAAAAAAAATTTCGCTTTCAAATGAATGTATTAATTAAAAAATAAATAGCGTAATAGCAATTGCTAAGGTACTCAGACGATTACAATGGTAAAATAAATTTATGAAAAATGAAACGTTGAAGCCAATATTTAAAATTGAAAATTAATAATAATAATAATAATTAAAAAATTCAAATTCGAAAAAAGGTGGATGAGGTGCACACTTACAGGTTCCCAAGTATCGATATGCAAGTTTTGTAGCTGTGCAGTTGGCAGTGTGAGCAGTAGAGAGCAGACAGTCACGCACACACATACACTTCTCTTTATTTATATAAATAATTTTTTATATGTTTTTTTTTTTTTTTTTTTTTTTTTTTTTTTTTTTTAACTTATAAATATTATACCAATTTCACCACCTAACTAAAATTTTAATTTACCAGCAGCCAAATTATTATTATAACCGAATAAATATTGTACAATAATGAAACCAGAATCATCCAAAGAAAATTTTCAAAATAAAATTCATGGTAGACGACACAGTTTCCATACATCCACAGGCAGTACAGTTTTAGTAAAGGACCCCCATGACGCCTTTTAACGTTTTATCGCCAGGAGTGCAATGCCATTTTATTTACTTTGGCGTAATTTTGTGTTAAAAAAAAAAAAAAAAAAAAAAAAAAATCCTAATTTGATTATACGTTTTATGATTGCGTCAATTTATGATGATGATTTATATTCTGTATATATCTTTAAAATAAGAAACAATGCAAAGATTCTGAAGAAATAACTTTTAAAAATACATTTTACATAAAATAATGTCATCATACAAATGTCGTCATGTTTTCTTATTAGAACATTGAGCTGAATCCGCGTGCTTAAATATTGTTAATTTTTAAATATTTTTTATCCTCGCGTATTTTATTAATTTCACCGCTATCGTATCGTTTCGACAAAAATTAATTGAAATTGGTCCACGTTAGAGAAATATTATATAGATTATTATTATTATGTGCTGCTTTGTGTAATTATTGTGCACTGCTATTTTTCTCCTTATCTAAAATAAACGCTAATTTTATGCATTATTAAAATTAATTTCTTTTGAAGCTTCATAACTTTATAATTTTTACATGTATAGGTGAAAAATTAATCAGTGGAAAAGAAGTAAATCGCATACATATTTTTTTTTTTTTAACTTTATAAATTTTAAATTGAAAGAGGAAAAAAAAAAAAGAAGAAGAAGAAAAGGAACAAGATTTATTTATTGACATTTTATAATGAATAAATTCGTCTGTTTTTATATGAATCATATGTGTTGTTATTTTCATTTTAACATTTTAATTATTTCATAATTAATAACTGAGTAGTTGGCATTATTTTTTTAACAGAAAAAAGAGAAATCTAAAAGCTTCCTGACTTTGAATTCAAATCTTCTTCACATATGGTGTTAGAAAGGTTTGCGAAAAAACTCCCCTAAGGCCCTAAGTAATAAATTGTGCTTGTTGACAGTTGTTAAGCTGAAACGGATGCCTCGATAATTAGAGCTAATGGTTTTCTAGCACATATGAAAGAAGAGGAGCGCCATTTTCTCTCGGAATCCCGAACAAGAAATATCTTTGCCTGCGTCTTTGCAGAGATAAGAATTCTAAAATTTGTCCCAGTACCTTTTTCGATTATATAAAATCCATCTACATTCTTTACATTACAGGTGGTAAGAAGCTGAGTACTTACTTCTTCATTCAACTCGTCACATGAATGTTCGAATGCATATCAAAAGTCGGAATTTAAAAAATGAAGAGAAATAAAGTATAAGAATAGCACGAATAATTTCTTTAGTATGATAAGGTATGCCTTTTTCAAAAGATAGTCATGGACGATATTTGAATGAGAAGAGGAATAAGCAAAATTTAATAAACAATGTTGATTCTTACAAGAGCAGAATTATACAAATGAAATTTCATGTAAATATATACATATATATATACATGCACTCTTAATTATTATTTATTTCATAAAATAAAAATTAAGAATACGCATAATATTATTAATTAAAACATTACATAGATTGAATAATTTTATTTTTTAAATAGTAGTATTTAATGAATTATTACGCATTTATTGAAAATAACAAATAAATTTTATAATAAAACATCGACAGAAAAATTAGAATAATCACAATTTGGCTGCATATCTTTAGTATCATTTACCTTTGCTTAACTTAGATAGGAATACAAATATAATCCTTACTGATTCTATAACATACACAGGAGTTAGGGATTAATTACAAAATATATTTAATAATCATATCAAGTTCAATTTGTCTGTGAGCATTAAATGTAGCATAATGAATTAAATTAAGTTTATATATGTAAATACATATAATTAGGATGAAAATAAAAAGAAAAATATTTTTTTAATGAAATTTAAAATAATTAAAAATTGAACAACAAATAAATAAGGACTGGAGTAAAAAGTTCGTTAATTTTAGAAAACTGCAAAATAATTTATAACAAATTTTTACATCGTATATCCATGCATCTTTATATTAAATTGAATAGAAAAAAATTTCGACTATACTTGTACAAAATGGATATAAAAACTTAAAAGAGAATAAATGAACGGCTTAAAACAATTATTTACTGTGTGTTCATGTAAATATACAACTATATAATGCCCCATGCCGATACTTCTCTTTATATCAAGCTTGTTGTTTTCTGATATTTACTGTTTTAAATTAATTTATAAATAAAAATAATTTCTCTCTCTCGCTGAAGGAAAAAAAAAAAGTGCATTGTCGTTACCACAAAACTTTCTTCTATATTTTCCCATAAAAATTGGCCCAGAGCAAATTATTTATTAAAATTCCATGATGAATGGGGTCCATTTTCATCTCAGAGAAGTATAACATGAAATGTTCAGTAGGAATCAACTATGTGCCGATATCAGATTTTTTTTTTTTTTTTACTGAACAAAATCAATAAAGGATCATTTTAAGTTTCAATATTATTATATATATATATATATTATTCCAGTATTTGTTCGTTCCTAAGGGCCCAAAGATTCACAATTTTGCATTTTTGGCCAAAATTACCCCATTTTCAGAGACTTGACCTACTTTTTTTTATGTGAGCGCAAAGGAGCAATGCTTTCTTATCGAAATATATTATGAAGTATACTATGATGTAAATTATATATAAAGATAAAAGTGTTGCTCCAATTCGTTCATGTAAAAAAAAAAAAAAAAAAAAAAAAAAAAGATAAAATTTGAAAGAAAAACACAACACTAATTTCAGCATATACATTGCGTAAGCTACCACTTCACAGTGGTTTAAAAGAGATGAAACTGATGAAATCAAATTTATTAAATCAAATTCCGTTTAAAACTCACTTTCCTAAACTTTTTTTTTTTTTTTTTTTTTTTTAAATATTTAAGTGTTTTATCAGTTGATAGTGTGATTTTAATAAATTGTACTTCTTCCTCCCATTGTTTAATGGTGTTTTCCAATGCCTGCGGCTTATTCTGTCGAGGTATCTACATGATAGATCAGATATTTCTGCCTAAAGGTTGTCTGAGTGAGTAATGGCCAATGATTGTCGGCCGAGATAGCTCAGTTGGTAGAGCGTTGACCTTATAAATCAAAGATCCGTGGTTCGACTCCCGGTCCAGGCATTATTTTCACTCAGTTGGAAAAATGAATTAAAAAAATATGATTTTCTTCCCAATCAGTTGATTGTGTGATTTTAATAAATTGTATTTATTCCTCTCATTGTTTAATGGTGTTTTCCATTACCTGCAGCTTATTCTGTCGAGCTATCCATATGATAGACCAGCTGTTTCTTCCTAAAGGTTGTCTGAGTGAGTAGTGCCCATCGGTTGTCGGCTGGATAGCTCAGTTGGTAGATCGTTGACCTTGTAAGTCAAAAATCCGTGGTTCGACTACCGGTCCAGGCATTATTTTCACTCAGTTGGAAAAATGAATTAAAAAAATATGATTTTCTTCCCAATCAGTTGATTGTGTGATTTTAATAAATTGTATTTATTCCTCTCATTGTTTAATGGTGTTTTCCATTACCTGCAGCTTATTCTGTCGAGCTATTCATATGATAGACCAGCTGTTTCTGCCTAAAGGTTGTCTGAGTGAGTAGTGCCCATCGGTTGTCGGCTGGATAGCTCAGTTGGTAGAGCGTTGACCTTGTAAGTCAAAGATCCGTGGTTCGACTACCGGTCCAGGCATTATTTTCACTCAGTTGGAAAAATGAATTAAAAAAATATGATTTTCTTCCCAATCAGTTGATTGTGTGATTTTAATAAATTGTATTTATTCCTCTCATTGTTTAATGGTGTTTTCCATTACCTGCAGCTTATTCTGTCGAGCTATCCATATGATAGAAGACCAGCTGTTTCTGCCTAAAGGTTGTCTGAGTGAGTAGTGCCCATCGGTTGTCGGCTGGATAGCTCAGTTGGTAGAGCGTTGACCTTGTAAGTCAAAGATCCGAGGTTCGACTACCGGTCCAGGCATTATTTTCACCCAGTTGGAAAAATGAATTAAAAAAATATGATTTTCTTCCCCAATCAGTTAATTGTGTGATTTTAATAAATTGAGACAGTATTAATCGTAGCACAACTCCACAGACCACGAAATTTCAATTTAGAAATTTTTTGTTCAAAAATCCATCAACCGTGAATATTTATTTAAAAATTGGTTGGAGTGTAAAGGTTGTTTAAATTTTTCGTAAACCATTTTTGTGAAAAATGCGAGAGCCGGGAATCGAACCCGGGCCCTTCCGCTTAACGCGCGAATTCTCTTCCACGGAGCCACTGTTAACCAACCTAGCATTTCTCACATAACAACCGTTAGCAAGATCACGTCTCTGCAAAAGCAGGTGTAACAGGTAAGACAATTAGTCGTTGTACAACTCCATAGACCACGAAATTTCAATTCAGAAATTTTTTGTTCACGAATTTATCAACCGTGAACATTAATTTAAAATAGCTTGTTGTGTAAACGTTGCTTAAATTTTCATAAATCAACTATGTGAAAAAATGCCTAGTCAGTCAGTGTGTCTCAGTGAAAGAGCATCCGCGCGTTAAGCAGAAGGGCCCGGGTTCGATTCCCGGCTCTGGCATTTTTCTCATAGTTGGTTTATGAAAAATTTAATCAACCTTTTCACTCCAACCTATTTTAAAACTCCAACCACTTTTCACAATAGCTGCTTGTAAAAGATATGTTTTCAAAATTATTTAAGGGGTTCTAAGGGGAGAGAAAAGAAGAATGATGTTATGATATGAAAAACATTATTTCGTTTTTCTCTGCACCTTTATCGCTAAATATTTTCGAAGCATACGTGTATTTTGCAAGTAGCAATTGTAAAAAATGCGAAAAAAAGGCACTTTTCTTAATTTCTACTTGTAAAACACATGTCATGCTAAACATCAACAACAGCGTTAGTTTTTTATTTCTACATGGGCGAAGGAAGGAGGCAAAATGGACATATTAAAGAAGAATTTCTTTTTTGAATCACTTTCATACAGATTTACATTGAATTTTTGGGTACAAACTTAGGAAAAGAAAGAGACTGATACTTTTTATAAAACATTACAGTAAGAATTACGTAAGCAATATTTCTGCAAAGTTTCATTAGATCGACAACAGGGTAGTAAAAATATATATTCTTTCTATGTGTCCCCTAGCCCTCACCAGATAGTGTAACCCTCTCTGCAATTTTTGATAAACAATAAGAGATATTTATATACAATTTAATATAAATATAAAGCATAGTGATATTAAAATAATCATTTTCCCTCATCATCTTCCCCCTTCTAGGTATATGTAATACTCTTTGAAATTTTTCATTAAAAGTAGGTGATAGTTGCTGAAATTTTAGTTAAAATTGGCAACATTGAGATATTTTTGCAATCATTCCCCCTTCCCCCCCCCCCCCAGCCCTTCAAGATATATATGACAATCAATGTAAATTTTCCTAAACATTCAACGATATTTATAAAAAAAAATTATTAAAACGCAAAATAAAGGGATATTAACCCATTTTCGGCCAAGAACAGAAATTTTGTAAAATGTGGTATTATTTTCATTGAAATATGTTTAAATCACATTCATTAAGACACAAAAAATATTTCATGCATGAAAAAAATTATTTTATTTAAGAAATAAAATGGTGCATATTAAATGAAATAAATTTAAATAAAAAATAAATTTAAACAAAATTTTAAGTTTTTTCCATGGCATTTGTTTTATTCTTATTTTATTTACAGAACTTACAAATTTAATTCATTATAAAAACATACATGATTAATCTTAAATCGAATAATTATAGATTTTCAAAATGCTGAATTTGTCAATAATCGATTAAAGTTAGAAAACTAGCGTATATTGAAAATTTCTCAACAGAAAGTGTTTAATCCAATTCAATTACTAATATTTTGTAGATGTTTTCAGAACCTTTAAAAATAACAATAAAATAAAATTTATACGTGACAGTGAGAAAAATATTTATTGAAGTGGTGCGTTTACGCATCTATGGCAGAAATTGGATTAAACATTCAATTTCTCTCCTTCAGTACTCCTGCCCCCCCCCCTCCCTAAGAAATATTTAATCCCATTATAAATTTTCATGAACCGTAAGTGATATTTGCTGAAAATGACCATGAAAAATTGGTTATAAGTGTTGTTTAAAAGGATTCTTTCCTTTTTTATCCCCCCCCCCACACACACATTTTTCCCCTTTTTCTAGAATATATAACTTTCACTATTATTTTAGTAAAAAGTATGTGATAAGCCTTGCAAAATTTCGTATAAATAGGTAGCATGATGATATAAAAAACACATTTTTAACTTCCCCATTACCAACTACCCCACTCCCAAAATATATGTAACGCTCACTGTTTTTTTTTTTTTTTTTTTTAAATCGATATTAAGGTAGTTTAAAGAAGAATATATTTTATTTCCATCTGAACCCCCCTTACCTCCCACAAATGTATAATACATTCACTGTGATCTTCATTAAAAGTAAGTGATATTTATAGAATCTCCTTATATTATTAAGATTTGTGCGCATCTGTTTATGTGTGTCTCTGTGAAAAACGCGTTGTAATGGGTTTGTCTCCGGCTCTAATGATCGCAGCGTCATGATACGGATCCCGGAAAAAAGGGCACCGGAAAAAAGTGCACGGAAAAAGGGCCCCCCCCCCCCTCCAAGTATGTTTGACACATATTGTAATTTTTTCATAAAATATGTGTAATCATACAAATTTTTTTTTTAATCGATAATAGGATAGTTTAAAGAAGAATATATTTTATTTTCATCTGCTCCCCCTTGCCCCCCCCCCTCCCAGATATATAATACACTCACTATTATCTTCATAAAAGTTAAGTGATAGTTATAAAATGTATCATTAATTCGGTAAAATGGTGATATAAAAAAATCATTTTGTTTTCCCGTCCCCCCCCCCCAAAAAAAAAAAAAAAATGTCTGACACTTACTGTAATTTTTTCACAAATTATACGTGATTATACGGTTTTTTGAATCGATAAAAGGGTAGTTTAAAGAAGAATGAAATCTATTTCCATATCCCCCCTTGCCCTCCCCCCCCCCAGTATATAATGCACTCATTGTGATCTTCATAAAAAGTAAGTGATAATTATAGAATATATCATTAAATCGGTAAAACAGTGCTATAAAAGATAATTTTATTTTCCTCTGCCCCCCCCTCTTTAACCCCCCCCCCCAAGTTTGCCTGCCACTTACTGTCATTTTTTTCACAAATTGTACGAGATTATATAAAGTTTCATTAAAGTCTGTAAGAGTTTTTGTAAAAACAATTATTTTCTTTCGATCTGCTCCTGCCCCCCTCCCCCTCTTCCCCGAGATATATACTAAATGAATGTTGTACCAAATCAATTGAAATTTCTAAAAATGTAGTTTGAAAGTCATTTTTTAAATTCATTATTTGATGTTTATTATTTTGCGATTTGCGAATTGGAAAAGTGCCCTTTTTTCCGGGTGCCCTTTTTTCCAGTGCCCTTTTTTCCGGTGCCCTTTTTTCCGGGTGCCCTTTTTCCGGTGCCCTTTCTTCCGTGCCCTTTTTTCCGGTGCCCTTTTTTCCGGGATCCTCATGATACCGGTGCCATTAGACGCAGAAATTCTTCATCTCGACGTATTCACTAATTGTTAATTGATGCGACCCCCTGATGCGAGTTTTTATCGGATCAGAAATGATTTTTTTTTTCTTTTCTTAAGACTAAAAGTTACTGTTAGTGATTCATTAATTATAGTAATTCATTTAAAAATACTGACCCGCTAGCGGGCGAAGCTCGCTAGTATATCATTAAAATCTGTAAAATAGTGACATAAAAAAATAATTTTTATTTTACTCTGCCTCCCACTCCCCCAAAAGTACGTCTGACACTTGCTGTAATTTTTTCACAAATTGTATGTGATTATACAAAGTTTCATAAAAATCGGTAAGAAGGTGATATAAAAACAATTATTTTCTTTCGATCTTGTTCTAGCTCCCCACCCCTTTCCCCAGGTATATACTAAATTAAATGTTGTACCAAATCAATTTAAATCCCTAAAAATGTAATTTGAAAGTCCTTCTGTAAATGCATTATTTGATATTTATTGTTTTACAATATGCGGATTGTAAAAGTGCCCTTTTTCCGGTGCCCTTTTTTCCAGTGCCCTTTCTTTCGGTGTCCTTTTTCCGGGATACAGGGAAAAGAGCGTCTGTGTTAACTTGTAACAAAAGAATATAAAATGGTAAATTGTTGCATTTTCGGCTAAAAAATACTTTATTCTTGATAAATCAAATGGCTTTAACAGTTATTGGTACGATATGAGAAAAATGAAAAACAGAGCTGAGGTCTTTTAAAAGCAGATATGGATCAGACATTTTGAAGGCAAATATACGATGATCTGGAGAGAGTAGTTTTACGTAAAAGGTAGGATTAATTTAGTACGTTTTGCAGATTACTATAAACACCAAGAGAATACCCACAAATTTGGAATTTGGAATTCTAATGACTTTTGTTAGATTTTAGAGAGAGAAGGGGTAATATTGTTTCAACATGACCGAAACTTTTGTTCTACATCTAAACCAGTAAAAAATGGTTTCAAGAAATAAGTTTCCGCATTTTTACCTTTACCTTGACCTAAAAAGATGACGAACTTATATATATATATATATATAAGAAGAAAAAGAACAGAAGTCCCCTTATAACTGTGAACTGAAAATAATAATAAAAATAATACTATTAATAATAAAGGAAAAATAAATAAAGACCTTATTTTCGATTTTTTTCAGATCAAAAAATAAAATAAAAATTAAATTAAATAAATAAATAAAAATAAAATAAATAAATTAAATTATAAAATTATAAAATTAAATAAATAAATAAAACTTTATGAATGTCTTCTAATAATGTAATTGAAATTAATACAAAATGTAATAAAGAAGCACCACAAAACTGGCGTTGTAAAAATTGTTACTTACAAACTTTGAATAAACACCATAAAATGCAATAAACTCGCAACAATTGTTTCGGGTCGAAAAAACACACGACCCTTCATCAGGCGAATAAAGTAAGCACGAGTGCTGCAGTCAAAGCTATTGCATTTTATGGTGTTTATTCAAAGTTTGTAAGTAATAATACAAAATGTATTTAACTCAATAATAGTTATTATCAGTATCCAGTTAAAGTAGAAAAACTGATGGTCTGAAAATTATGAGAACCAATGGAGTAATGCGTTACTTCAAGTATGCAAAAATATGCTTCAGGTTTAGTGCAGTGTTGTGCCCGAATGCGTTCTTTTGAACGCGTTCATGAGTTTAGCTCAACATTTTTGAGTTTTGAGTTGAACTTCGCTCGTTTTTTAAATTATAAACTTGAGTTGAGCAAAGTTCGTTTTTTCTTTTTTTTTTTTTTTTTTTTTTTTTTTTTTCGCGAATTTGAGCGAAAAAAATATTTCAAGCTCAAACTCATAATAACTCAATTTTTTGTGAAATTTTTTTTTTCCATCTTAGTAATTACATAACGTGGCCGGAATAGGAGACGTTTGCCCTTCCTCCCCCTCCAAGCATTTTAAACATTAAATTTATAAAAAAATTCTATTGAATATAGATATTTTTGTTTCCAGTTCTGATTTCCTTATCATTTACGATTCTTTTTTTTTTTTTTTTTTTTTTTTCGTTAAATAAATAGTATGTATGCTTCCTACAAAATAAGGAATTGGTATTTTAATTTGCTAATTCCAATTTGTGCAACCTGTTTAAAGTATTTACGTAACATAACGTGTTTAATGTTTACATTGCACAGTAAAATAAATAAATTTTCGTTAGAAAGCCCATGCTTAAATCTTGTAGCCTTTCAAAATATAAAACTTTCCGAAAAAGTTTCCCTGAGATCCTGCTCTCAAATCTGTTAGACGCGAAGTGCGGGGTTCGATTCCAAATTGTGCCTATCCTCTTAGCCATTCAGAACTTTTCTCCTAAACTTGCTTAAATACAGGCTAAGCTCCTTTGAAAGGCTTCCCCGGAAGCTATTGCACTCCACCAAGGCCTTCATTGTCAATCGTCCTCCAACTTAAGGCACACAATGGAGCACGCACACACTTAAAAATATAACTTAAATATGTATTTTGTTTTACGAGTCTGTCCCCTTAGTAACGGATTTAGACGAAAGCGCACTTTCAATATAATTTTATTTAACATTAAATGCTGACTTATATATATGTAACGAAAATTCAGAGTTTAAATAATGGCATGGCTATTATTCGTAACTAATTAGAGCTTTAAATATATATATATATTTACATAGTATTTATCTACATCTATACTTATTTAAATGGAAAACTTTTGTCTTAAATGAACAAACAATAAATTTGTAGTGATTGTGGTGTGTGTGTGCCCCAACCAAAATTAGTTGTTGGCTCTCTTCTGTTTTTCCTTTTTATTACTAATCATGAAAAATTAGTCTTGTATTATCCTTTGGTTTTTATTTTATTTTCTTCTTTATTTATTTATTTATTTATTTATTTTTTAATGTAATTTTTATGATGTTTCTTTCTTTCTTTCTTTTTTTTTTTTTTTAAGTTGTAAACTTCTTGTAGTATTGCATCTTTAAATGTACCTAAAAGTTAATTTCAAGTACACTGAAGAATGTAAATAAGATGAAGATAACTTTAAAAATTATGGTTAAAATTATCCCCCGCAAAACGGCGGATAAATTTAACATATATTACTGATTCATAGCAGTTGGAAATAATTGATTAGATATTACTGTTAGTAACAAAAATAAAAAACGAATTGTCTTCTACCCGAAATTTCATTCAAGATTTATTTTCATATATTTTCTTTTTATGAACACAGAATGATAGATATCAGAACTGTGTAAATTTGTTTTTTTGCTCTCGTGTAACTTTTAATGATTCTACTTCTAGATATGAGATTTTCCAAGAAAATTACTCTGTATGTTTCCTGGACATTAGACAAGCTCTTTTGCCCAGCTATATTTCCCGGGGGCCACACAACACAACACAATATCAGTTCTATTTGTTCTCTCGCGCGGCCCTGATATTCTCCATTTTTCTTTCAAAAAAGGCGGGAATTCGGTCATTCTCTATGGTCCTACCTGCAGCATGGGAGGTAGTGAGTGACTTGTTATGTTGTTATTCTGAACCTTGACTCCAGCAGTGACAGTAACAAAGACATACAATCATTTAGTTTAGTATTAATTGTTTTTAAAACTGAAAGCTACGAGAGAGAGAAATGTTAAAGCAGAAACAGTTTTATTTTACTTTTTAGAAGAGCATTTAAAATTTTAAGTTTACAATTTATAAGTGCAGTTAATGATAATATGACAAATTAATAAAATTTAAAATTAATTGAACATTACAATATTTTTACAGATTATTACAATTTATTTTAATGAATAATTATTATATATGAATTCATATATTTTTTAATTACAGTATTTATCTAAATGTAATTAACTATACGATATAAATGAACATGAAAGGTAATTTTTATACAAAATCTTACCTAACCCTGCACTTTTCAATGTGCAATCTTTTAATTACAATTTATACTTCTTTTAAAGTGCAATAATTACCTCACCATTTCAAAAATATTGCTTTCATTTGAATTTTTCAAGTGACCATATATACTATTCAAGTCTAAATATTTTTAATTTTGAGACGCAACTTTTAATTTCTAATATTTTAAAAGCAGATTTGCTACATTTGAGAGACAAAAATAATATGTTAAAGTTTTTTGCTGACAGATTAATTAAAATTTTATCCCTGTACTTCTAAACGATGTGATATTGAAGACAAAGTTTCAATTAAATGGTGTTGTTAAAGATGTATGTAAAGGTAAAATTTTAGAAAAATTTCTTTTCCATTTTTTCCTATATTACAAGAAAAAACGAATTGAATTAGAAAAAAGTTTCAGCAACCATATTTTTATTAAATTTAGACATATTTGGAACATGCAAAACACAATTTTACTTTTTCTAAGAAAGCTTCGTCTTTCTGTGTATGGTATAAATAAAATGGTCTCTTTAATTAGAAATAATTTACTAATTTCACGGAAGTTCTTGTAGAGCTGAAACATAAATATTAAATGATATTGATTAGATTTTGATGTATATCACTTGATAGACAACGCTTATGTGCCATGTTTTTTTTTTTTTTTTTTTTTTTTACCTATTATTTTTGCGGTTTTCTTTTGGTACTTAAAAAATAAAAGCACACGAAATTTGATATACACAGAATGTTATAATAAAGAAATGAATATTAATATTTTTGAAGTAGATCTTCTCATAGGTGAGCTGCCGAAGCGTTTTACTAATGGATTTCTTTGACTACTTTATATTAAATTTTAAGAGATGGAATTGTAAAATCTTCAGATGAGATTTAATGGTGTTGCTATTATATATATATATATATATATATATATATATATATATGACAAAAGAAGTAATGCAGTTTTGTAAATAAAATATGAATTTATAACATCGATTTGTTGACTTAACGTTGCACTGTATCTGAGCATTTGGATATGCATAGCTAGCTACTCAAGGTCAAGAAAAGGGTTGCATATTTTGAATCGCCCCAGTCGCTTCGCTTCAAACATATGCTATGCCACTGGCTCTTGATAACGGAATTTGTCTCCTGGTCAATTCTTTTCAATCAGTTTTTGAAGAGTAAAAACTAGAAAACAAATAAGAAGTTTGACATTGTAAAACTATTCTCAAAATTGAGGTGTCCTCTATTCGGAGGTGTCCACTATATAAAGTTTTGCTGTAATTTTCTTAATTTATCAAATTAAATTAACAAAAATCTTTCTGTTAATTAAGAAACATTTAACAAAAATATAAGTTATTTAAGAAAGTGTTCGTAGAGAGGGGAAAATCTTTAGAAAAAATGTATAAAAATTGACATAAAAATGATTCTTTAAAGAATTTCGTTGTTTTTGAAAAGGAATTTTAATCGAGCAGATTTTTTTTTTTTTTTTTTTCTTTTTTCAAATATGAATTTAAGCTCAAACTTAAACTAACTCCTTCTTTAGACATTGAACTTCACTTTAAATTAGTTCTTTTTTTTTTTTTTTTTTTCCGTGAGTTTACACAACACTGCACTGGTTATCTCACGTATCAAGCTTTGTACAGTTTTATGCCCCAGAAATTGAGGTATAGCCTTCCATTTTTCTGGAAAGTTTGCTGTATAATAGGTTACTTTTTGGTTGATATGAATCCAAACTAAATCCGCATAATGTCTCATAATAGCCGTCTCATATATCAGCATCTGTTTAATTATACGTAATGTAACCTTAGATATAACCGTCCCTTAAATTACAGAAATCACTCGATAGCAGCGACATCAGTTACACGGATGAGACCGAAAGTTTATAAGCATTAATTTAAGTTGAAGTTCATTTACATATAAATTTATATGCAATTCTCTGCAGTAGTTCCTGATATATAGCCATCTCAAAAAATGCATAAATTGCTATAAAACAGCGAAACCTATTAAACTATTGGAACAAAATATTGATAAAAACTAATGTCAAGATGCAATTACATATTATATGCAATTCTGAGCAGCAGTTAACGAAAAATGGCTTTTCCTCAAATTGTAAAAATCGCTCTAAAGCAGTGCCACCTATTGAGCGATGGACACCAAAAGTCGCTAGGCACTAATTTAGATCGAAGTGCATATACTAATAAATTTATATTCAATTTTGTTCAGTTAGTTCTTGAGATACAGTTACCACGATTTTTTTTTTTTATCTCAGGAGGTCATTTTACATAAGAATATGCTGAAATGGTGTCAGAGGCAATTTTCATGCCGAGCAGTGTAATTTCTGATGTTTTCAAAGTAGCGTGTTTATAGTTAATGGTGTTTATCCCCGCATCGAAACTGATATTTAAAAGCTGTACTTACATCTTTTCTATAAAAATACTTGTTTTCATGCATGTTTAAGTGAAATTTAGCCCTATTTTCCCATGTTAAGAAAATCGTAAATTTCGAATAAATTCAGAAGTTTTTTAATTAGGATGTTGCAAAGGAATAGGGTTCTGACCATTGTCATAAATAATATTTTAAAACTGGTCTGACCTTTCTGCGATCATTTGTTCCTGAGATATCGTGTACACAGTCTAACATACTAACACACTATACCGAACTAACAAACTAACAGACATCCTACAGACGGACACCATACACATTTTGATATTTTCGAATTCCTCATATCTGAAAATGTGTTTAAAAAAAAGGGGGGGGGGGTCAAAAAATTTCTCGATTAACCAAGTTTCACATACTATGGGGAACTTAAAAATAATGAAAGCAATATTTTATTATACATAAAGGGGGAATCGATTAAAGTTTGAAATGAATTAATTCTGGTTCTTTAAACAAGTAGTCGGCTGATTGATTGCATTTTTAATTAGTTTTGACATTTTATATGATTTTATTTGAAGAATAAATGAATTTCTCTATATGTTTTATTATTATTGCTACTTAGTTCAATTTAAAGACATATATATAAATACTATATTGAATGAATATTCAGCTTGTAGGTAGTTCCCGTTATATTATTATGAAACTTGTGAAAATTTTTGCGTGTAGAAAGTAGATAAGCAGGTTCTAGTCGAGAATTGCACTTTATTTAATGAATATTAAGTTCGTAGACAGAGCCCGTAAATTTATTGCATGAACTTGTCGACGTTTTTGCATGTAGAAATGTAATTTTTAAAGGCATAATGAGGCTCTAGTCAACGAATTCACTTTAATGAATACTCAGTCCATAGATAGAGTCCGTGATGATATTGTTGAAAAAGCTGTCGATATTTTTGCATGTAGAATGTAATACTTAAAGATATTAAGCCGGTTCTAGTCCATAAATGCACTTTATTTAACAAATATTCAGTAAACACTTGAATAAAGTTCTTTTTTATGACACAAACTCAATTATCATTGATTATTCTCAAGATAGTGCAATGAAATAGTTTTTTCTTTTTCTTTTTTTTTTTTTTTTACTACAGACTTAAAGTAAATATTGTTAAATAAATACTCTACAGCGTCGACATTTTCTAATCCAACCAAAAACTTCGAAGTCTAAATAGAATTTGAATTCATGGAGATTATTTTCAGTGGTTTATTTAATGAAAATTTGAAACTGCTTGCTCTTAGGAATGCTTCCTATAATATCAAATATAAATGATTTATTTATTTATTTTAATGCGGAGCTTCGATCCTACACATATTGTAAAGTAAAGAATAAAAGTATAAGTAAAAAGCTATAACGTTCTGAATATTGAAATTTTGCTTCACTCGATCTCTCAGAATTTTATAAAATATTTATGTGTTCTGATATCAATACACTTTTAATGAAATCATCCGTTGCTTTACCCCTCCCCCCCATTCCACACACACACATAATAAACATATATCTGCAAAAACATGGCTACCAGTATAGTGCATTGCATCTTCCTTAAAGTTTTATTAAAGATACTACAAATAGCATAAAAATACCAAACACAGATTTTTTTTTTTTTTTTTTTTATTCCGTACTCTCCCCCCCCCCTCCCCAACCCTCCGAATTAAAGAAAAATCCCACAGGAAAAAAAAAAAAAAAAAAAAAAAAAAACGCACGGAAATAATCGTACAGGAAAAAAATCGCATTATATATATTGCGTACACTGCACACACGCCTCTTCCCCTAGGAACAAAATGTATCTCAAGATTTATATGGGCCTTAGGTAATGAATTTTAATTCTGTTTTACCTTACAAACGAAAAACAGAGAGGTATAGGGTAGGTGACTAATCCTTATTTCTCGTGAAACGGAAAGGGTGATATGTTTGATAATTTAACAATTTCTTAAGGATGAAGTTTAACAGAATGGCAAATGTTAGAAATACCAATGGGAGATATGCAACCCTTTGGGCTATAAGAAACACAAGACTCAATTGCAGATTATGAATCTTAGAACGTTATGAGGTAAAAAAATACGCACTCTACAAAATGCTTCTAACATAGAATATCGGCTCGGTAAAAATGGCCAAAAAATTTAGAGAATTAATAACTTTTCATAACAGGCAGTATTCGAGAGATGTACGGCAAACAAAAAAAAAAAAAAAAAAAAAAAAAAAGAAAGAAAGAAAGATAGGGGGAGAGAGAGAGAGAGACAGAGAGATTGGGGGGGGGGTTGTAACGATAAAAATAACATTGTTAAAAAGTGCGATGTTAAAATTGTAGCATACTATCATAGAGTAAAAGCCTCAACGTTAATTATGACATTACAGTCACAATTTTAAACAATATCAAAAGTAAACCATAAAAAAAAAAAAAAAAAGCGAAAATTAATGACAAACTTTGTAACCTGGCTTTCTTGTATAATATTTCTCATACCCTACATTTTAATTCAAAGAAAGAATGCATTCGTCCCATTTTGAAACCCATATATAATGTTTAGAAATTATATAAAGACATGATAGTTTATTAATATTTATCCTAATTCAAATGTGCATATCAAAATCCGATATCCACTTCCAGGAAATTCCAACCATAATCCGTAATATATCCGAATTCAATAGTGTGGCTTGTAAACAGTTGGTGGATACTATTCATACCATGTTCTGTAAAAAGACATGCTTTTGTGCATAAAAATATTATCATTTTGTTTCTGTTTTTAGTATTATTTAAAGATGTCCAAACGTAATAGTTCGGTCCTTAGCCATATGTGTGTGATAAGTACAAAACTTTGAATAAACACTGTAAAATGTAAGAACACGCAACAGATATTTAGGGCTGAAAGAAAACATGATCTTTCGTCAGGCGGACAAAGTAGGCACGAGTGCTGCAAATAAAACGTTGCCGCTTTGTTTTCAGAATTAAATATTTAGATTTAGAGTCCTAGAGTTAGGAAATTTTGCATACATGTGCATTAAAATATATCAATATTAAATATATTAAAATTTATCGAAAACTATTAAAACTCAAACTACTAAAACTCGAAATTTTAATTTGAAAAAAATAATTAAATGCTCCATGTGAATGAGTTTTTAATTTTTTCACTTGATTTCACATTGCTTTAGTTTATCAATGTATTCTAATGATTTTTGCGCATTAATAGGTTTGATTGATAAGTTAATTGTTTAAATATATTTGTAAGTCCAAATTCTGAAATTTCTAGTTATTAAAACCTAGTTATTATTATTTATTATTATTATTATTCCTGTCACAGTTTATTCATAATTGTTAGAAATTATCTCCTATATTAATCTCTCCCAAACAACGTATTTTCAAAATTTTTTGTTTTTGTAAGGCTTCACTTCCATATGTAGAAATATAATAGAAATATAATGATGAATAAAAATAATTTTTATTTTTAGTTAAATAGGATAGACAGTTAAATGCAGATCATATATCATCGTTCAAAATTGAATTTTATATTGTCAGCTTTCATTTTCTGCAAATTAGAGTACATCTTAATGGAAAATTATAAAATTTTATTGCTATTATTATTTATTGCACGGATATTTTTTTTTTAGTAGCAATGGCAATAGAGGCTCTAGCATAATGCGTAAAAGCCCGACACTCAGGTCGACCATGCTATTTTTGTCAGAGTCAAAAGCTTACAAATACGTACAAAAAAAAAAAAGAAAGCATAGGCGCCGCCTTTTGATTTTCACTACGGGGACGAAATTTATTACATACAACCGACTGAATTCTAAGGGGGGGGGGGGGGAGAAGAAAAAATACATAAAAAAAATTATTAAATATAATATCACATTACTAGAAATCAATTAATTAATAAGGATAGTGAAATTGTTAATTATATAGTCATCAATTAATTTTTTTCTTTTACAACTGCTTTAATAGTTTGAAAGAAAATCACTAATTTAAAAAAATCAGGTGAATATAATTAAACTTCAGCAGCATCTTTTCAACGTTATTTTTTTTTTTTTTTTTTTTTTTTTTTTTATCTTTCTTTGTTATTAATAAGCACAGTAATTTTTACAGAAAAAACAGGAATTCCTCAAGAATTTTTTTTTTCAAGAATTTTAAATTTTTTTCTACAGTTTTCTACATTTTGTTCCTAAATTTTTGTTGTAACCATAAGAATATGCGTTATAAATTCAAGCACACTGAGAAAAAAATATACCGCCTTTTTCTAGAATGGATAAGTGGCCATTTTCTAAATCCCTAAACTGGAAATATAGATTTCTGAACTATGCGCATAAGGCACACCAATAAACTGAATAGACGAAATGATCGAGAATTTGTAGTTTACACATTTCTAAATGATGAAATAATATTCTGAATCTTTTGTATTGCGAGAAATTCTCGCTTGATTTTTCAGAATTGGGTCATAAACCAAGATTATAGTTGTTGAAACCCGCCTCTTGTAGTCTCATTTATTTGCAGAGATTTTTAAATAACTTTGCGCTCGGTAATATAGGCAAACGCTCTAGAATACTGATAGAGGTTTCTAGAACTCGCTTTCCAAGGGGACTAGAATTTGTAAGGATGATACGGAACTATTTTTTCTACAACCACAATTTAGATTCTAGATGTAAGTTACAGAATTTTTTCTCAGTGGATGAAAACGGACTTAAATTTACTAAACCTATAACGATCAAATAAATTTTAAATTAAAATTTTTTTCTCATTTATACTGGAAATGTCAAAGCACTTTGTTAGTGAGAAAAATGTTAAATCGATATCTTCACTCATTTTTGTTTTTCTTCTGAAAGATCCCAGGGACAAATGCATAATAGAGCAGTAAAATGCACTGATATGTTGTTCAAAAATAAAATGAATAAAATCTTTGCGATCACCATAAAGTTTCAAGAAGTCGTAACAATCATTTCGAATCGAAATAATTGTACAAGACCATTTATCAAACGAAAAGGTATAAAAGCAAGGCAGAGTGCAAGCAGAAACGCATTACAAAGACAGAGAGAGAGAGAGAGAGAGAGAGAAAACATACCGACAATATACTTGTATTTACTGATAAATAGATAAATGGACGAATTTCATAAATAAAAATATTAAAAATGTGAAAACCAGCAATAGTTATTTCGGGTCGAAATAATTTAGTATGATCTTTCACCAGCAGATGAAAAGTTAGACATTAGCAAAGCTTCTGCTTTCTTTGATGTTTTAAGAACGTTGAATAAGAATCAAGTCTAATTATTTCGATTCGAAACAATCATTGTTTGGTTTTGGAATTCATGATATTTGCGTACAAAATTTTCTTCATTGTTTTAATGTAATGTTATTTCTAAAATTTACTCTTTGAAGTCTGAGTAATTAAAAAGAATATTTATATTATATTATTTGTTTAAATAAATATTTCTATTACACGAATAAAACTTGTCTAATAAATAAAAGCAAATAAATACTCAGATAAAAGCAAGTCTTGCTTTTGCCTCCAAGGCAGTAGCACGTGTTTTTTAAACCTAATGAAGAAAGGCGACGTCCTTTCGAAACCGGTTGTACCGGTAAATTATTTGATTAATATATTAAAATTAGAGAAGAAAATGTTTATTTATCAATATTGTGAATTGTGATGTGTATTTAATAAGAATATTCAACCTGTATAAATGCCAAAGTTGTAACATTTCTTTTACAATTTTTTTCTTAGATTAGCATAGTCTGTACTTAAGCTACGGATTTTATTGAAAAATAAAAAACTGTGTTACATAAATTATCTAGTAAATATTTTCTAAAGCTAAAGTTTGCATTATGGTTAATTTAGAATGTTGCTTATCAAAAATGAAATACTCATATATTTTATTCTAGAATTTAGAAATATATATACTTATTAATACATTTTCTTTTTTGATTCAACTAGATTTACATCTGTGTTTACATTTTCGCGGCGGATTGGCAATTATTGATAATAAATTCAGTTAAAATGTGTGAATAACTTTAGTATAAATGCCGTAAATAAAAATTAGCACATTTGTATTATTATTATTTATTTAATTTTCAGTGTATGTACAATTCAATATCTTCGAAATTGAACTCAGTTTTATTTAGATAAATTAAAATAGATATTTTTTTGGTTTGTTACCAATATTTTATTTCATTTGTAACTTGGTTAACTGCAGTGCGGATTTTTTTTTTTTTTTTTTTTTTTTTTTTTTTTTTTTTGTCGCTTAGAGTATTTATTAATGTTATAGATTGGTAACCTAAGACGTCTTGTAGAAATGTGTCGTATGCACTTGTCCGTTAAAATTATATTAATTATGAGATCTGGTCCTCTAAAACAACGGTTTTTTACCTATTAAATATAATTTTTAACAACTTGTTCCTTTTCGACGGCCCCACCAGTGGTCAATCGGTTCTGTGCTCACACACAAGAAGTGCGGGGTTCGATTGGAGGTCTCGCTCTTAGACCTGTTCGGAGTTTTCCGTGTTTTTCCGAATCTTGTGTATATGCGGGCTAACACCCCTTTGAAAGACCTTCCATGGAGGCTATTCTATCCTATAGGCCTATAGTCCATAGTGTAGTCAATTGACCTTAATCCTTACTGCTAACGGTCAACGTCGTGCAAGATTGAATTTACTGTTGTGACAGTAATAAACAAGGATTTAAAAGAAATAGACAGACTAATACAAATATAAATACATTTAAATTAAATAGAAATATAAAAATAAGTCTGTATTTTTAACATCATTTTTAGCTTGTTTCCTTTTAAATATTAGTACTTTTCTCCTCAGTAAACGATTAAAAAAATCATTGAACATGAATTCTTTTGTGCTATGGATAACAAATGCCATCCTATCTTTTCTCTATAGAGACAGGGACTGACCTTGACAAGGGGTTCACTTAATCGCGTTTGTTTAGCTTTACTGGCACATATAGATGTTTCGGAAGTAAAAAATCAAGTTTACACAGGACAACTGACCATCTTTGCGGTTGCGGAAACAGGCGCCCTTTTGTTAATTAATCCCCATCCAGTTTTCGTTTATTCCCCCATTCACTCCGGGGAAAAGGGTAGGCTAAAGCTAAAAAATACACCAGTTTTCTGAGAAAAATATATCAATATTAATTTGTAATTGATTATAATGACGTTATTTTTAATTCAAGTATACTTTAATTTCATTTTTTTCCGTGCTTCTAATAGAAATTTTTTATTAATAATTATGTTGTACTTTATTGTTATTATACTTTTTTTTCGCGCTATATGCGTCAACTATAAAACTCACATATAATGAAGAGATGTGCAGCTATGTGCAGCACTCTATGTGCAGCTCAAAAGAAAAAGAATTAGAAAAAGCACCCCACTGTTAAAAATATCAACAGAAAACTCTATGTAATCTAGTATCTTAAGTCTTACGTAAAACTACAGAGAAAAATTAACGGAGACGCTAAAAAACGTATTAATATTAATATTAGCTATTAATATTAGCTATTAATATTAGCTATTAAAATGATTAATTAAAATGATTAATTAATATTAGCTATTAAAATGAATGTGTAAACATTTTAATAGCTAATATTAATTTAATTAATTATTGGTGAAAATATATTTCGGACTTGGAATGCTTTTTCTAAAGTAGAAACAGTCATTTTTAATTTTAATTAAAAAATTAAATATTAAAATTACGTAAAAATACAGACTAATGATTGAGAATCTCGATTATTCACTTTAACTAAGAATTACTATAAATTTATAGTAACTCTGGATAAATATTTACGTTAAATTTACAGAAATTTTTAACAGTGTGTTCGAAACATAAAAGCTGCTAAAATGGCATAATTTGGTGAGTGGGGGAGTGAGGGACCGATTACGTGTGCATTTGATAATGTAAAATTATTAAATAAAGAGATCTAGAAAAGAATTTAAAAATTTTTAATTGCCCTTTGCAAAGCTCTAAAATAATAAATATTGAAATTTTTTGTTCTTTTCGTTTTGTAAATTATTAAATTTAATCTAACTAAAGCAAGAACGAAAAATCATACGGTACCCATTGACTATTAACATTTTTAAATCTACGTCCTTGTTGTATCATATAATTTTCAATGTTCTTTATCTACGCTATCGCCCAATGAGCTTTTTTCCGGAGGTCTTTTTTCCGGGATCCGATAAACAATTAAATAATATTTTTAAACAACACTTATTATCGATTTTTTTATTGACATTTCGTGCAAATATTACTTACTATTAATGAAAAATTATAGTACGGTTACGTATGTCGGGGGGGGGGGGGGGCAGCACAGAAGGAAAGAAAATAAATGTTTATTCCACTATATTTTGCATTTTAATAAAATTTATTATACATATCACTGAATAGTTAGGAAAATTTACGCTGATATCTTGGGGGCAAAAAAAAAAAAAATAAAAATAAATAAAACTGTGATTGGGAAAAATGTCGCACCGGGTCCCACTGCCTTCGGCAGCGTAGCCCCGTGTGCGATGCGCACGCGCGAATGCATATATATGAGCGCCCTAATAATTTTACAAATTCGAAAATATCCGCAATCGATTTGTAAGTATCAAAAGCCTCTATGCACCAGTTTTGAACGATCTATCTCTATTTTTATTTTTTTGCCCCTCCGCTCCCGCCCCTCCCAATAATTTTAAAAATTCAAAAATATCCGCAATCGATTTGTAGGTATCGAAAACCTCGATGTACCAATTTTGAATGATCTAACTCTTTTTTTTTTTTGCCGCTCTGCCCCCCCCCCCTTCCCGGCCCTTCTAATAACTTTACACTCGAAAATATCCCCATTCGATTTGCAGGCCTTTTGAATGGCCTAACTGTATTTCTATTTGTTTTTGCCCATAGCCCCCCCCCCTTAACGCCCCTCCTAATAATTTTACATATTCGAAAACATCCGCAATCGATTTGTAAGTATCGAGAACTTCTATATACCAATTTTGAACGATCTAACTGTATTTTTATTTTTTTGTCCCCCTCTCTCTCCTCCCCCCTTCTCGCCCCTCCTAATAACTTTACACTTTCGAAAATATCCCCATTCGACTTGAAGGCCTTTAAAACCTGTCTGTACCAATTTTGAACGGCCTAACTGTATTTCTATTTGTTTTTGCCCCATAGCGAATTTTGTAAAATTGCTTGCGACGTTGTCTTTCTCGGGTCGTAAACCTTAACCGTGCCAAATTTGGTCCCGCTCGGTGAAACGGCCTAGGATTCTATAGCGGACAGACAGACAGACAGACACACAGACTCTGCTCTTATATATATATATATAGACAATACCTATTGAAATATAATATAGGACCGTGTAATTTGATGCAAAAGAAAAGAAGGAATATTACGATAGTATTATAAGGGGAAATAATAGAGCTTTCGTTAATGAAAAGAAACTTTTTATTTTGAGAAGAGCAAAAACCTCAAAATGTTATAAGACGTTTTTAAATGCTATCCTCATATCATTGAGTAAAGAATTGTAGGTTTTCTGTATTTGGTAAGCATTTCAGCAAAATAGCACATATATATATATATATATATTATATACCATTATTATTATTACTTTAAAACGAAAAAAAAAAAAAAAAAAATATATATATATATATATATATATATATTGTTTTAAGATTCTGAATACGTAATAGCTACAAAAGTTAATTTTAATATTAAGTATTACGCCTAAATTATTTTTTGCAATCAATAGTCGCTATTTACCAATAGCGCAGTACAAATGCAACATGCAACACAACCAACCTACCAACAATCAATAATTATATTTGTTCTTGTGTGATATCAATTAAACCAAGCCAAAATATTGAAAAAAAAATAAAGGTATTAAAATAACAGAAAACGCAGATAGTTTATTACTTTAAACTAAACTTTCTTGGAATAGTGAGAAAATGTTGCCTTTTATAATAACAATAGACGGAAAAAATGATAAGCGGTAAAAATGGTAACAGGTGTAATAATAAGATATTTAGCATGTCTGAAACGTACTTAATATTTAAAACAATCGTAACAATTTGTTCTCAAACATAAATTAACTTTTGACTGACAGAGAAAAAGAATTCATGTTAACATTCACAGTTAAATTATCGCTTTTCTTATTCGATTTTCAAGAAATGCGAAAGTCTTTAAAAGCATGTATTTTCCATACAAGTAAAACAATATGAAAAAAATAATATTTATTTTAAAATAAATTATTTTAGAAGGCAAAACTTTCATATTTGTCTTTTAATATTTTTTTATTAATTTATTTACATAAAAAAAAAAAAAAAAAAAAAAAAAAAAAAAACCTTTTATTATTATTATTGTTGTTGTTGTTGATGTTGTTGTTTTTCTTTATTTGTGTTAAAATACTATTTTAGAGAGGAAAAAAAAATAGCAAACATTATTTTAAACTATATTTTTTTCAACTGCATTTGTTGTCATAGTTTCTTTCCTTATCATACAATGCACACTACGGATTTGTTTAAATGTTTGAGTTTGATATGATTAGTCCCTAAATATTGAAAGATACAAGTATTTCCCAGATTTCAATATCGCTTCCCGATTTTTGAAAAACTCTCTTAAATTATTTCAAACTAATAAAAGAGTAAAGTATCAGTTTTATATACCTAGATTTCGAGAGGGCATACAGGTAAAAAAAAAAAGGGGGGGGGTTGACTTTTATAGGGTTTACTACTGGTTTAAATATACATATATATATGTGTGTCTGTTATATAATTATTACTTGACAGAAAGCACAGTAGAATTATAATGTACTTGAAGTATGAAGGGGGATGGGGTGCGCAAAGAAAATTTAATCTTTTTCTTTTTAAATTTCAATAAAATTTTGTATGATTTTTACATAGTAACTTATATTGTGACGACTAAATTTATATGCAATGGTTTTGGGGAGAGGTAGATAGCAAATAAAAAGTCTTTTTATTTTTTACTTTTTTATTTTCTGAGTTCCATGTAACTGTTCGTACAATTATTATTTACTGATTCAGAAAGAAAAAGTACACTATTTGTAAATGTATGTCGGGGGATAGGGCTAGAGGGACGTGGGGGGGGGGATAATGATTTTTATTTTATATTAAGTTTTACTGGTTAAAGAAATAAGAAAAATCGCTGCAAAGTGAGGTTTTAAGAGGTGGGGCTGACAAGGAAAATAAAAAATACATTTTGCCATATATATATATATATTTATTTAAATCCTGCTTAAATGAAATATTGTGAAATAAATAAATATATAAAATAAGAGGTTGTTCGATATATAAAGAGGGGTTGGCGCTTCGGGAAAAAGAAAGGAGCTTTATATAATTTGTTGACTGAATTAGATAGAGTTTTATATAATTATCATCTAGTTATGTGGAGAAACACCCGAAGCTTAGACATAACAGAGGTACAGAAGGAAGGGATGTAAAAACAATCTCTTTTTCTTCAACTCCCTATGTCCGAGCGGTTCTGCGATCAAAGCTGGTAGATGGGAAGTTGCAGGTTTGATCCCAGGACACGGTCATCGACCTACTGTTAGGAGTTTTCCTGAGTTTTCTCCGAAACTGACGTAAATGGGGCTGGGACACATTAGAGAGAATCTTACAGAGGGAATTACCCTTATTGGCCTAGAACCTTAGAGCAGCCAGTCGTCATTGAGCCATACAACCATATCCATATATGTGTGAGTGTCTATATGTATATATGCACCAAAGCTATAATATCCAATTGCCCTATAAGAGCCAATACTATAATATCCAACAGGGCAATTGGCAGTTTGGAGCCCCTAGGAGAGGGCTTCATCCTGCAGTGGATTGATAAAAGCTGAAATTGATTATGTATATATATATATATATATATATATATATATATATGATTAAGCTCATGTGGTTAAATGACATTATAATTCTTCATATACTTTGATTCGAGCAGAAACAGTTTGGTTTCGGGTGTTACGAATGGTAATTTTTTATACACAATCAAATAGAGTACGTTCTTTGCATTTTTTTCAAATGTTAAAAGTAATTTTATTAAAATCTTGTTACTTTCTTTCATATTCAATAGAAGAAAATATGGGCTTCGCAAAAAATTTTAGACTTTTGGTTTTTGAAGGATTTAGCCATTTTGAAATCTTGAAAATTAATACGTTTATGAAGGAGAACAGTAATTCGAAAAATATACTTCATTTTTCATATGTTACATTTTAAAGAGGAATAACTTTAAAATCTTTATGAAAAGAAATATTTTTTTAACTAGTTACATGTTGTTGATTTTAAATTTATCAGCGTAAGAATAAATTCAGTATAGAAGACAAAAATATATAGTAACTTTTTAAAAAAGAAAAAAAAAAAAAAAAGAAAAAAAAAAAAAAAAAACTATCATAGTAACTGGATTTTGATCTAAAAAGACACCCGTAAGTCTGTATGTACCGAACGCAAGAGTTGGTTTTTCTTATGACTATTCAGCCAGTATATTTTTAATTTGTCCTTTTATTATTTTTCTCATTGCATTTTTTTTACTTTTTATCTTGGTTCACTTCATTTACACACTATATATATCATAATAATTAAAAGAAAATAAAAGAGGAATGAAGTTGCGTTAAGTTTATTATGAATTAATTTAACATAGCTTAATTAATAAAATTATTTGCTTTAATTATTATTATTCAAGGAGCTGTTATTATTAGTATAGTATTCATAGGATATTCAATTAAGCATATTAATTCTTTTTGGTTATTTTGGCTTTCGATTGCATTTATATGTATATATAAATTCACACAAGAATCATTATATCCCTTTATATTAATTACCAGCAGGCTACGCTCGCTTTGCTGGTGACTATTTTTAAATGAATTTTAAAAATAATTGAATCTGTATTTATTTTTTATATCACATTATAAATAAAACTTTAAAAAATTAACATTGAAGTTGCTCTAATCCTCGTTTCAGAGCATCTTCTTTCCCCTCAGCACTACTTCAAGTTCAGGTTGTCACGGCTTACAGAAAGGTCTTTCCCTTCCCGGGCACCAACCTGGGTATCGATGACAGGTGGATCTGCTATTATTTTAGAACTACAATTTTCAAGATGACTGTATCTCATCATCTATTAAATATTTTAGATTAAAATCATGTATTTTATAGCCCTCGTTCCTTATGCCATATTAACGTATTATTCCGAACAGTATAATAAATCAGTAAAATATCATCACTTCGGTTACACTTCGGTCCCTACAGCCCTTTGCCGCCCGCACTACATCGGATTCAAGTTCCCACTACTTAAAGAAAGATTTTTCCAGGGCACTTGAATTTGTGTATTTATCGATGACAGGTGGGTCTACTATTATTTAAGAACTAAGATTTTAAAGATGACTGTATCTCAGCATCTATTAAACATTTTAGTTCTGAAGCATGTATTTTATAAATCTCGCGCTTTACACTGTATTATCAAATGATTCCTACAGAATAATAAATAAAAGTTTACATTAAAAAAAGGAATTAAATAATGATAATAATAAAAAAAAGATTAGTTTAATCTTTTCTGCTATGTTCTATCATTTTTTTCAATAATTACTATAGATAATAACAATAATAATAATAATAACAATAATAAATCCCTTTCAAAGGAATTAAAAAATTAAAAAATAAAAAGTTGTTATACTATAAAAATTACATATTATGCATAACCATAACTGTTTTAAATGAGTTTTTTTATTTAAAGTTTAATATACTTATTTTTTCTACCGCATTACTATTTGATTTTAATAAATATAATAAAAAAAAAAAAAAAAAGAATTTGGTTGCCAAATAATTAATCAAATAAATAAAAATGAAACATCGTAACAGCAGTTGCTAAGAGGCGCAGACGTTTGAAATTATTTTTTTTTTTTTTTTTTTTTTTTTTTAATATAAAAATAAAACAGAGAAACCAACGTTTTAAGTTAAAAAATTAATTAATTAATTAATTAATTATTAAGATTAAAATTTGAAAAAAATCTCAATAAGGTGCACACCAGTAGGGTCGCACCTACCAATCTGCCAAGTTTTATTGTTCTGGGATCAATAGTGTGAGCACCAGAGTACAGACACACAGATATACCAACACGCATATTCAGAGAGATACATACACAGATATTTCTCTAGCTGCAGCTAAATTGCATTGCACACGCAAAATAAATAAAATTCTTTAAAAAAGGACAATATTTATTTTAAAATTGCAAATAAAAGCAAAAAAAAAAAGTTCAAACACCTAAAAAAAGAAAGACATTAATTTGTTAAATGTGATGTAACTTTATTGTAAATACACATAAAAAAAAGATACTGTGGCCATCACAAAACCATTTTCTAAACCGAAAAAAAAAAAAAAAAAAAAAAAAAAAAAATCTTTTTTGCGATAAATTTTTACCGTATTCAGTTTGATGTAAGTTTAATAACATGCAAAATCTGAGAAAGCAAGTAAAACCAGCGCCACCTGTCGATTGAGACACACAAATTGAATCTATATATATTTATATTAGGGTGGTCGTTAAAAATTAACATTTAAATTTATGTATGAGGCACCCACTTATTTTGTTCTATGCATAAAATAACGACTTCCACAAAAATTTCAAAATTTTAAAACAAGTTTTAAGGGAGGCTAAAATTGACAAATTTGACATATTTTGTAATTTCATTATAAATTATTCTATTTTAATTACATTAAAATAAAGACAATATACATTAAAATATTCAATTTAAAATGTTAAAATACACGTAATAAAAATTTTAACGTTTCGAGCCTTATTTTAGACTCTTCATCAGTAAAATGCATCAAAAGTAAACACTGAGAAGAGCAATAGATTTCCTTAACGAAAGTACAGCGTATTCAGCAGGGCTTGTGCATGCCTCATTAAGCAGTGAAAAATTCTGTTTCATATACCAGTCTTCCTGGAAAATTCTTGAATGATAATTTGGACAGTTAGATATACCAACGATTATTTTAGCATTGTTAAAAACATGTAGATAATCGGTTTCTATAGCATACTGCACTATTTTAGGATGAATATCGCGGTTTTTGAAATTTATTTATGTTCGAGAATTCGAGTATGAAGGGCACGACCAGTTACATCAATATAAACAGAACTGCAATATTTACAAGTAATATTATAAATAACCCCTGTAAGTGAAAAGGGGGGGGGGGGATAACAGATTTAAAATTAGAAAGGAAATTAAGAATCATAAATTGAGGTTTATAGAATGTAGCTATAAATTCAGAATTTTTTCTATAGTATGGAATAGTAACGAAAGATTTAGATGATTTGGAGGAATTAATATCATAATTACCAATGTTAAGTCTTATTTATTCAATTTTCTTTTAAGCCAGTGAAGGGGATAATTATTACGTGTAATTCCGTGAACCCCTCTTCGCATAAGTCTGCTGTTTTTCATACTTTACTTCCCCGTGCTAAATCATATTGCTGTACTAAAGATCTTTTCCAGTTAGAATTAAAAAGAATTTTTTTGGACTTAAAACGCGATAGTTATTCTTCTCGCTGGCTTAAAAGAAAGGTAAATGAATACGATTTTAACATTGATAATAACGATATCAATTCCTCCAAATTACCTACATCTTTCATTACTATTCCGTACTATTGAAAAATCTTTGAATATATAGCTACAGTTTTACGCACTGTTAATATATCTGCATCATATAAACCTCAATTTCTGATTCGTAATTTCTTTTCTAATTTTAAAACTTTTATACCCCCACCTTTTCCCGTACAGGAGTTATTTATAATATCCCTTGTAAATATTGCAGCTCTATATTAGTGAAAGTGGCCGTTCCCTTCATACTTGAATTCTCGAACGCAAAATAAATTTCAAAAACCGCGATATTCATTCTAAAATAGTGCAGCATGCCATGGAAACCGACTATCTACTTGATTTTAATAATACTAAAGTAATCATATCTAACTGTACAAATTATCACTCAAGAATTTTCAGAAACAGCATTTTTCACCGCTTAATGAGGCATGGGCAGTCCCTGCTGAATATGCTGTACTTTCGTAAAGGAAATCTATTGTTCTTCTCAGCGTTTACTTTTACTTTTGATGTGTTTTACTGATGAGGAGCATAAAATAAGGCTCGAAACATTAAAATTTATGTTATGTGTATTTTAATATTTTAAATTGAATATTTTAATGCACACTGTCTCGATTTTAATGTAATTAAAATATAATAATTTATAATAAGATTACAAAATCTGTCAAATTTGTCAATTTTTTAATTTTTAAACCTCGGTATCCACCCTTAAAACTTGTTTTAAAATTCTGAAATTTTTGTGGAAGTCATTATTTTATACATAGAACAAAATAAGGGGTGCCCCATACAAAAATTTAAATGTTAATTTTTAAGGATCACCCTAATATATATATATATATATATATGTATAATGACTATTTTACATATCAAGATTAGGAATTTATACTCTATAGGACCTGATAAATAACTTTCCCGTAAACGGAGTTACAGTACAATATCGATATCATTCGGGCGATATATGCACACAGATTGAATCAGTATAATGATATATAATCATCCGTTGACGTATCAGGTTTCGGCTAATTATAAACAATGTATGTAACATGAGAGATATACCCTTCTAAAAAATATTACAGTTTTAAAAAATTAAAGAACACGCTTTTATGGAAATGTGAACTAAGAAGCACAAAATATCTATCTTAGTATTAAAATGCAGGGTAAGAGAAAATCGTGTGTGTGACACAACGTAATATTTACATACATTTAAATCTTTAATTAAAATAATTTAGAATTAAACAAAAATCATTTTTAAAAATCTCCCCTGACTGTGCTCGAACGCTAGACCTTCAGCTTCGTAGCGCGGCACTTTACCTCACAGCCACGGTGTTCACATAAGGAAAGCCTTTTTGTTACAATATAGATTTTTTGTTTGCTCCCAGCGCGGTTACAAACATACATACAAACATACATATAGGTGAAGCTAATATAATATTATAGTTTAAAAAAATTAAAGAACACGCCTTTATAGAAATGTGAACTAAAAAACACAAAATATCTATCTTAGTATTAAAATGCAGGGTAAGAGAAAATCGTGTGAGTGACACACCATAATATTTACATTCATTTAAATCTTTAATTAAAATAATTTAGAATTAAACAAAAACCATTTTTAAAAAATCTACCCTGACTGGGATCGAACGCTAGACCTTTAGGTTCGTAGCGCGGAACTATACCTCAACGCCACGGTGTTCACGTAGGGAAAGTCTTTTTTTTACAATGAATATAGATTTTTTGTTTGCTCCCAGAGCGGTTACAAACATGCAAACATACATACAAACAAACATACAAACATACATACAAACTTACATAACAGGTGAAGCTAATAAATGCGTGTTAAAAATATGATAGGCTCTAATTTTAGTCAAGATATATTCAAATATAAATTTAAAGAAACTATGTGTATTAGTTTTTGAGATAGAACTGACACAAAATTTTTGTCACAAACAAATGAATATTTTTATTTTTATTTATTTTTAATTTTTTCAATACACATAAAAAAAATATAGGACTCGTAAAAATATTCGATAAACAAAACAAAATTCATACAAAATTTCATATAAATAGGTAGCGTGGGGAGGAAAAAACAACCACTTTTTTTATCCCCCTCCCTTAGCAACTACCCTCCCCCCCCGCCCCCAGATATGTGTAACACTCACAGTAATTTTTTTTAGACAGTAAGTGGTATAATATACAAAGTTTTTTAAAATAGATATTAGGTTAGTTTAAAGAAGAATATATTTTATTTCCATCTGCGCCCCCCTCGCTTCCCCACCCCCCAGGTATATAATACATTATTTGTGATTTTCATAAAAAGTAAGTGATAGTTATACAATATATCAGTAAAATAGTGATATAAAAAAATCATGTTATTTTACCCTGCCCCACCCCTATTACATCTACCCAAATATATCTGACACTTGTTTGAATGTTTTCACAAATTGTACGTGATTATACAAAGTTTCATTAAAATCGGTAAGTGAGTGATACAAAAACAATTATTTTCTTTCGATCTGGTCCTCCCCCTTCCTTTTAGCCCGAGTATATACTAAGTGAATGATGTACCAAATCAATTGAAATGTCTAAAAATATAATTTGAAAGTCTTTCTTTAAATTCCTTATTTGATATTTATTATTTTGCTATTTGCGAATTGGAAAAGTGCCCTTTTTTTCAGGTGCCCTTTTCTCAACGTGCCCTTTTTTCCGGCGCCCTTTTAACCGGGATCCCTTTACATGTTTACAGGTTATTATTATTATTATTATTATTATTATTATAAATATAATATTAATTTGAATACGCATAAATGTTGATTTCAAGCCATTCCATCAAAATTACGTGCAAATTCAACAGCAGGTATTTTTGGTAGAGTAGTAAAATAGATTATGATTCTTCGATCTTATCAAATAACTGTGATTTGGCACCAGATCTCTATTCTACGCTTCTATCGAGCCAGCAGTTACATGTGTGATTGCATTTGCTTTAGCAGTATTAGATATTCAAATTCCATTAGCTATAGGGCAAACTGAAATTAAAAAATAAATTTATCACATTTCACTACATGAACATTCTTTTTCTCGAAGAATTGACAGTATTGTGTGTTCGAGGGAAAAAAAAAATATTATATATGAATCAAACTAGTCCAGTAGCTAACAAATCCGTATATCAACTGTAATTTATTCATTCGTAAGTTAAATTATATATATATATATATATTGTCCGTATAACTAATGTCTAAAAACGTCGGGAAAATATATCTTGCATTATTTTTTATTAATTTTATTTTATATTGCAAATCATTGAAAATGAATTTGCAAATGCTTTTATTCTTTTAAATAGCATTAAACATTTGTAAATTATTATTCTTTTTTAAATCGATTTTTTTTTTTTTTTTTTTTTTTTTTTCATATATATGTATATATAGAGATATGTATGTATGTATGTATATTGAATATAAATATAAATTTTTTTTAAATTTTTTTTTCAGATTTTACAAATTAAAAGTTGCAAATAGTATCATTTAGTTTATGATTAAACTTATTGTGATATAATGTTTGCGTGGTACATTGACTAAAATTTCTTATTCTCTTTAGAACCGAAGTAATAATAATTACGTAAAATTTATTCTATGGTATTTAAATAAGAACGTTGGCATAATAGACTACAAAAAGGTTTGGTTTTTGCAGGTGATAATTTCGAAAGCTAGTAATGTAAAGGCATACGTATGTAGAACTCAGGGCTCAACATAGTAAAACATAGAAAAATTAAAAAAAGAAATTTAAAATTTAAAAAGATTTCAGTGTTTCTCACTTTTATTTTTATCTTTTTATTTTATTTTAATTTTAATTTAATTTTATTTTTTTACTTATTTATTTATTTTGTTAAATAGCTTTTTGCTTTTACTTCAAGGAATCTTCAGCAAGTAAATAAATAAATAAAATCTATAATAATAATAATTACAATAATTAGGGGAAAATATTTTCTAATTCATTAATTATGTGCATTTCGCTAAAGTGTTACAGAAACTTCTCTTGGTATAGATACTTTTTCAATCACTGTACATGCTATGTTAGTAACACAAATGCAATTTCCTTTCACTTTACTTTTAACTATTTTTGGATTCCTGTAGAATTTTGGTAAGGTGATTAACTGATAGGTTTGCTTAGAAGATGAAAGAAGGAAAACCTGATATGTCAAATCACTTATCGGAACGCTAATCACTTTTCGGAAAGAACAAGAATCCTCTCAATTTTAAACGTCTTTCTGTATATAATAGAAATGTGTTGACCACATGTTTTGAAGAATTTGGGTGGCCTGAGGGTGAGGACTGAAAATTCTGATGCAAGTGGCAGGACATCAACAAAAGCATTTTATTATTATTATCATTATTATTATTATTATTAATTGTGTTCCAACTTATGTCTTATATTGAAAAAAAAAAGGAACAAAGGGAGAATTCAAATTCTATCAACAGACAAAACCCGTGTTATTTATTCTATGGGGGAATTAGTTTCCAGAATTTACTCAATTAATTCAAGACAACTATTTTTCTTTCTCGTGATAATAATAGCCATGCAGTAGATAATCCAGGTCCTTTATCCCTTTCTTATAAAGAAGTGCACATGTTTATTGTTAGCAGACAGTTTACTGAGGAGAAGAATGAATAACTTGTTTTCATCGATAACAAACAAGCTGTGGTACAAAATTTAAAATATTTGAAATTCGAAGCATACAATACACATAGTGAAAAATATATTACATTATTTTATAAACTTCTTTATTTAAACTATGCATATCACTTTAAACTAAAAATAAATATAATAAAATTGATTTTAATGATTAAATTTTGAATTTTAATCTCGGACAAAGACACACACCTCACATCGCAAAATATTTTACAGTTTCAAAATTTCGCTCTTTACAAAGTAGTAAGAACTGACATAGTTTTATGATATTATGGTATTTTAAAGCTTTTGCATTAAAGTATGATTTTAGATCTAATACAAACAGCCTATGATATCGATGCGTAAACCTAGTTTTTACAAGGTCACACCACATCTTTTACTATCACTGTTTAATGGCAATTTTTTTTTTTTCCACTGAACATGTACTGTATAGGAATATTCGTAATGCATTATTCACAATACAATAAGTTGCTCACAGTTCTGTACATTTTAACTACACAATATCCTTCATTATTATTACTATTATTATTTTAAGCATGGCATAAAATATTGTGTCGGAAAATTCAAGATTCTAGGCGTCTCCTGCGGGAAAATTTTCAAAAAAGAAAGTCTGCAATAAAATAAATAAATAAATAAATAAATAATAATAATAATAAATAATCGAGGAGTATGAATAATTATTAAAATTGCACTTATTAGAATATCATATTTTAGTGCAATTATTTTTTATTTTAAATATTATGCTTGCAAAAAAGCTTAATATTAATATCGTTTTTAAATAATTACTGAAGTTTAAATTTAAAATAAAATTTAAATCTTTATGTGGGATAGAATAGGTATTTCCAAAAAGAAACATGAAAGGAAAAAAGTTTTAGAAATATACAATAGAAGAAGAGAAGGACGCAAAATAAAATTTCATTTATTTATTATTATTATTATTTTTTAATTGTAGTCAAATGCAAATTAATTCATTCCTAACACATTCCTGCATCCATTTTCGCTCATAAGTATATGGAAATTGTAATGAAAGAAAAATTGATTAAAATATGTTTTTTAAAGATTCAATTTCTTTTTAAAATAAATTTAAATATTTTATGTAAAAACCTAATACTCTGAAAAAATAAATAAATAAAACTGATTCTCACTACAATTGATTTTTTTTTCTTATAAATGCTGAAATATGTTTTAAAATCTATTTAGATTACATAACGTCTCAGATTTCTTTAAAATATTTTTATCAAACTAATTTAAGTATCTCCAGCACATCTAAATCTGTGTGATAATTTCAAGAAACAGGTTTTACTTCTGAATTACATTTCATATAAATTTCGATCTATATCTATCTTTATTTTTTTTACCTTCCGCTCCCTCCCCCCTTCCCGCCCCTCCCAATAATTTTAAAAATTCAAAATATCCGCAATCGATTTGTAGGTGTCGAAAACCTCGATGTACCAATTTTGAATGATCTAACTCAATTTTTTTTTGCCCCTCTGTCCCCCCTCTTCCCGGCCCTTCTAATAACTTTACACTTTTGAAAATATCCCCATTCGATTTGCAGGCCTCTAAAACCTATCTGTACCAATTTTGGACGTCCTAACTGTATTTCTATTTGTTTTTGCCCATAGCCCCCCTTACCGCCCCACCTCCTTACCGCCCCTCCTAATAATTTTACAAATTCGAAAATATCCGCAATCGATTTGTAAGCATCGAAAACCTCTATATACCAATTTTGAACGATCTAACTGTATATTTATTTTTTTGCCCCCCCCTCTCCCCTCTCCCTTCTCGCCCCTCCTAATAACTTTACACTTTTGAAAATATCTCCATTCGACTTGCAGGCCTTTAAAACCTGTCTGTACGAATTTTGAACGGCCTAACTGTATTTCTATTTGTTTTTGCCCATAGCCCCCCTTCCCGCCCCACCCCCCTTCTCGCCCCTCCCAATAATTTTACAAATTCGAAAATATCCGCAATCGATTTGTAAGTATCGAAAACCGCTATGTACCAATTTTGAACGATCTGACACTATTTTTATTCTTCCCCCCCTCCCCCTCCCCCTTCTCGCCCCTCCTAATAACTTTACACAATCGAAAATATCCCCATTCGACTTGCAGGCCTCATAAACCTATCTGTACCAATTTTGAACGGCCTAACTGTATTTCTATTTATTTTTGCCCCATAGCCCCCCTTACCACCCCACCCCCCTACCCGCGCCTCCTAATAATTTTACAAATTCAAAAATATCCGCAATCTATTTGTAAGTATCGAAAACCTCTATGTACCAATTTTGAACGATCTGACACTATTTTTATTTTTTGCCCCCCCTCCCACCCTTCTTGCCCCTCCTAATAACTTTACACAATCGAAAAATCCCCATTCGACTTGCAGGCCTTTAAAACCTATCTATACCAATTTTGAACGGCCTAACTGTATTTCTATTTGTTTTTGCTCCATAGCCCCCCCCCCCTTGCTGCCCCACCTGGGGGCTGAATTTCTAAAATTCCAGAAATTGGTTTTTTGATAGTTGCATTAGCTATATTTTAGAGCAAAAATTTCACGTATATCTATTTTTTTTTGTTTGAGATATGTGGGATTATGCGAAATCACGTTTTACGCATGTGAAATCACGTTTTGCCCCCCCGCCCCCCTTGGGGAGCAAATTTCAAAAATTCCAGAAACCGATTTTTAGACATTTGTATTAGCTATATTTTAAAGCAAAAATTTTACGGATACCTGTTTTTTTGTTTGAGATATGAAGGATTTTGTGAAATTACGTTTTGCCCCCCTCCCCCCCTTGGGGGCGAATTTTGTAAAATCGCTTGTGGCGTTGTCTTTCACGGGTCGTAAACATTAACCGAGCCAAATTTGGTCCCGCTCGGTGAAACGGCCTAGGATTCTATAGCGGACACACAGACACACAGACTCTGCTCTTTTATATATATACACGTATCTAATTATGCCTTCAAAAATAACTTTCATTCACAACTTTTCATTCCTGTATTCATTCAACATCAACAATAATAATAATATTCTTATAATATCTAAATTCTAAACGATAATGCATAAATTCGTTATTTCATGAATTTACATATGTACGTGAATAATACAAATCAACTTCCTTTCCATTTGTTGAATGATTATCCTTCGATTTAAATTACATCGCAACGCAAGTTAGTTATCCTATGATAATACTACACTACTATTTTTCAACTTCAACCAATCGTAAACTTGTAGTAAACCTTTGACCTTGTAGTAATTTTGCCCCGCCTCTCGTAGTAAATTCGCCCCTCCTATCGTAGTAAAATAATGGATACTGTTTTTCACCGCACAACCGAGGACCTGGGTGTGTAAGCCCTTTCAAAATGTTTACACACTTCACACACAAAAATGTGCTCCTTTTATGGAAACTGAGGACTCGAAAAAAAATCACCTGAGAAGTCGTCAATGTACTAAATAATACTTATATATCACAGTACAATACGAATTTCTCATGTCTGGGAACCGAGGACGTCCTCGGTTCCTGAGCGTCCGCGCTTAGAAGGTGTGTATAGGCATTCAAGTCCACGGTTTCCACCTTACGGGAACACACACACACACACACACACACACATAGTCTCGTATTAGGTGGAAAGCGAGGACTGTATGTATTGCCTATCAAACCGAGGACTTCTCAAAAAATATTAATACAAATAAAAAATTAGTGTCGAATGTATTCAATCTGTTAGCATAATAATATTTTGAAATAAAATTTCAAAATATCCTATTACTTTTTAATGCACCTGCAAACGAGGACTTGTTATACACACTGTGTGTAATCCGAATGTCATTACATACAATCAACCGAGGACTTTGTATACGGACAGTCAATCGAGGACTTAGTAAAACGACAATCAACCGAGGACTTTGAAAGCATACAGTCAACCGTGGACTTGAACACACACACAGTCAACCGAGGACTTAGTAAAAGGACAATCAACCGAGGATTTTGCAAACATACAGTCAACCGAGGACTTGAACACACACAAAATTTCAACCAAGGACTTTACATGCTGCCCCCCCCCCCGAGGTGGAGGAATCGTTTGCAGATACTTTCGAAAAAATAAAATTATTTAGGGGGGGGGGGGCAGAGGGCCAAATAAAAAAATAGAGATAAAACTTTGAAAATTGGCAATAATATATGTATATACATATATAATTTTTTTTTTTTTTTTTTTTTTTGGGGGGGGGGGAGGGCGTGAAGATTAGTTTGCCAATACTTTCGAAAGTCTAAAGTTATTAGGTTTAGGGGGAGATAAGGGGAGGATTTTTTAAGATTAGGTTACAGTCTTTATTTATTTATTTATTTATTTTATTTTTATTTTTTTAAAGGGTAAAAGTGTTTTAAAGGGTAAAGATTTTATTGTGGTTACTTTGAAAAGTGTAAAATTATTAGGGGACAGATAAGGGGGGAGGGAATTTTTTTAGAGAGATGCAGCTTTAAAAAATTGTATTTGTAAGTTTTCAGAGGTTAGGAGTCGATTGCGAATAATTTCGAAAGTACAAAATTATTAGGGGAGCAGAAGAGGTGGAGTAAATTTTTAAAAATAGAGATACAGGCTTTGAAATTTCGTATCATCGAGTTTTGTGTATAACAAATAGATTGTGAATCTTTGGAAAGTGTAAATTTAGAAGGGGGGCAGATGGGGTTGAGGGATCAAAAATTTTAAAGTAGAGATAAAATCTTGAAAATTTATATTATTATGTTTTTGTGGGTAACAGATAGATTGCGGATACTTTGGAAAGTGTAAAATTATTGGGAAGGCAGATGGAGAGCAAATATTTTTTTATGGGGATGCAGCTTTAAAAATTTGTATTTTTGGGTTTTGAAAAGTTAGGAGTCGTTTGTAGATAATTTCGGAAGTGCAAAATTATTAGGGGGGCAGATGAAGAAGGGACAGGTGGAGGAGACCAATTTTTTAAAATTAGGGATACAACTTTGAAACTTTGTATCATCGAGTTTTTGGAATGTTTCAGAAAATATCAATACAAATAAAAAATTAGTATCGAATGTATTCAATCTATTAGTAAATGTTTTTAATACACCTGCAAACGAGGACTTGTTATACACACTGTGTAATCCGAATGTCGTTACATACAATCAACCGAGGACTTTGTATACGGACAGTCAACCGAGGACTTAGTAAAATGACAATCAACCAAGGACTTTGTAAACATACAGTCAACAGTCAACCGAGGACTTGAACACACACACAGTCAACCGAGGACTTTGCAAACATACAGTCAACCGAGGACTTGAACACACACACAGTCAACCGAGGACTTTGCAAACATACAGTCAACCGAGGACTTGAACACACACACAGTCAACCGAGGACTTTGCAAACATACAGTCAACCGAGGACTTGAGCACACACACAGTCAACCGAGGACTTTAAATGCACGGGATGGGGGGAAGGGGAGTTGGAATCATTTGCAGATACTTTCGAAAAAGTAAAATTATTTAGGGGAGGGGCAGAGGGCAAAATAAGAAATAGAGATAAAGGTTTCAAAATTGGCATTAAATTATTTTGGGGATGAGTAATAGTTTGCCGATACTTTCGAAAGTGTAAAGTTATTAGGCTTAGGGGGAGGTAAGGGGAGGATTTTTTAAGACTAGCTTACAGTCTTTATTTATTTATTTTATTTTATTTTATTTTATTTAGGTTTTAAAGGGTAAAGATTTTATTGTGGATACTTTGGAAAGTGTAAAATTATTAGGGTAAATTGTATTTATAAGTTTTGGGGTCTTAGGAGTCGATTGCGGATGACTTCCGCGCAAATTTAAAAAAATAGAGATACTCACTTGGTATCATCGAGTGTTTGGGGATAACAAATATATTGCGAATACTTTGGAAAGTGTAAAGTTATAAGAGGGCAGATGAGGGGGAGGAGTTTTAACATAGAGATAAAGCCATGAAAGTTGTTATTAGGATTTTAGGGTAACAAATACATTGCGGATACTTTGGAAAGTTTAAAATTATTAGGGGGCAAATGGTGGGGGGGGGAGACTTTTTTAAATAGAGTTGAAGCTTTAAAAATTGGTAATTATAGTTTTTGGGAGTTTAGGAGTCGATTGCGGATAATTTCGAAAGAGCAAAATTATTACAGGGACAGATTAGATGGAGGAGACAAATTTTTAAAAAGAGAGATACAGTCTTGAAACATGATATCGTCAGGTTTTTCAGGGTAATAAATAAATTGTGAATACTTTGGAAAGTGTAAAATTATAAGGGGACAGATTGGGGGAGGGGGGGGGGCAAAAATTTTACATAGAGATAAAAGTCTTGAAAATTGTTATTATTAGGTTTTGGGGGGTAAGAGAAAGATTGCGAATAGTACTTCCTAAAGTGTAAAGTAATTAGGAGGAGGGGGAGCACATGGAGGGCAAAATGTTTTAATGGAAATTCAGATTTTTAAATTAGCACTTTTAGGTTCTGGGATGGTAGGAGTCGATTGTCGAAAGCTCAAAATTATTAGGGGACAAGTATTTTTTTTTTTATTGTATATATATATATATATATAAAGGTCATTACTTTTTTCTTTATTCTAACAGATAGCGCTCATTCCTCTAAAACTTGTTCTTTTGAATCCATGAAACACTTCTTTTTTTACATGATACTTTTTAATTGCGAATTTACATAACTCAAATTAATCTCTGTAATAAAATAAAGTTTAATTTTAGTTTTAAATTTAACTTTTAACTTTCAGGTTTATTAGTTAAAAATTAGAAGAAACTATATAAGCTAAAATTTAAACTAAAGAAAAGTTTAAAAAAAGAAAAAAAAAAGCATAAAGCATTTTAACAAATTTTTTATTTTTATTTAGATTGCAATGGGAGGCGGAAAAAATCGCACCGGAAAAAATCGCACTTGGAAAAAATCGCACTTGGAAAATATCGCACTCGGAAACAATCGCACTCGGAAACAATCGCACTCGGAAAAAATTGCACTGGAAAAAATTGCACAGAAAATAAAACTATATCACAGAACTTATTTCTAAATAGCTGTGTAACATATATATACATATAAAGCAGTGTTGGGCATAATTGATTAAAAAGTAATTGAATTACAATTCAATTACAATTAAATTATAATTATTTTACTGTCAATCGATTATTAAGTAACTGATTACAAATAAATTGGATAAGTAAGTCAAGTTATTGAATAAGTAATTCAATTTATTTGTAATCAAGTGCTTTTTAATTGATTGACAGTAAAATAATTGTAATTTAATTCTAATTCAATTGTAATTCAATTACTTTTTAATCAATTATGCCTAACACTGATATAAAGAGAGAGGGTATTTTATGAAGCAGTTATTTTGTTTCTTTTATTTGAGGTCTGCAATCTTGCAAATTCTCATTTTGTCTGTGCGCAGTAAAAATGGCTGCAGTTAGAATAGTAATCGGGAGGAGGGGGGGGGGGAGAAATGATACCAGAAAGAATGGCTACGGTAAAAATAGAATTTAGTTAAAATGTAAACGGTAAAAATGGCAACCGGAAAGTATGGCAACAAGAAAAAATGGCAACGATAAATATATAAAAAAAAGGGTAACAAAATAAAGTAAAACGAAAAAGGATAATTTGAGAATTCTTACTAGCGAATTTTATGCTAAAATATCTCAAGAGTAAAATATATTTCACCTTTGGTACTGATAACATTTTTCGCCGTCAGATATAAATGTGTATATATATATATATTTTTTTTTTCCCAAGGGGCTTTGAATATTAGAATCATTCATTTTCCAACATTTTTCAGTCTTAAAGAAGGAATTTTAGCCTTTATTAATATATTTATTCACGTGTTCAATATTTGTGTGATTTTATATCAATGTTAGTTATTTAAAAAAAAAAAAAAGAATAAATTAAAATAAGTAAATAAAAATTAAAAAATTAATGGTTAAATAAAAAAAATAAATAAATAAAGAGTTGAGGATGGGAGGAGATTGGATGCTAATTTTATTTTTTGAGCATGGATAAACAGAAATCCTTCTTTGTGTAGACAATGAGGGAATTAGGAAGGAAATGTTTTTCCTAGAAGCGTTCTCCAGTTTTTTCTTTCATCAGGTAATGTCATTGAGTTACCCTCTCCTATTCCAACCCAGGACTATAGAATACAAGGGCTAGGTCATCCCTTTGAAGATGTGCTTGCCGCCTTGTGACTGACTTTTTCCCCAACCGGATATCTTGTGACGTCACTAGAAACACGCTTCCCGAAAGCGAAATGTTTTGGACACTGGGCAGTTGTTTTGTTCTTTGTCTCATTGTGGAAAAACCATGAAGACAGAGAGAAAACACACACTTATTGAATTTATCATGCTTCGATTCTCAACTGTTTTATTTTACAATTTATGTTTTTAAGTGCCTAATGTTTTTAAATGCTACCTTCTGCAGTTGCTACGTTTAGTAATACGCATCGTAACACAAAAGAGAAAACGTATGATTCTTCATATATTTCCACAAAAGAATGAAAATTTATGTAAAGAATGGATGCGAATATGCCAGAGGAAGGATTCAGTAAATATTAAAAAAAAAAAAAAAAAATGCAAGTGTCTGTAATGACCATTTTTCACAAAAGGATTATATTGACCTGGTAGCATTTTGAACACACAGGCATTAACACATACACACAATAGGAAACCTTAAACTTAATTTCGGCCAATTTTTTATAAATTTTATTTACATTATTTATTGTAAGTAAATAATTTTACTTAAAATTTCAATTTCTCGTACTTTATGTCATAGTAAGAATTTACGATATTTGTTACGAAAATATTTAAATTCCTCTGATTCCTCCAATCGTACAGTAGGTAACAAAAGTGTACGAACGCTAGCAAAAATTCACATTTAAAAAAAGTCCACTTCATACGGTTTTGTTAAATAAATCCTTGTCGAATCCTCTTCTTAGTCAGTCTAAGAACATGATTCGATAAGGATTTATTTAACAGAACCGTATGAGGTGTACTTTTTTATACATAGGAATTTTTGCTAGCGTTCGGACACTTTTGTTACCGACTGTACATTTGATAAAATTTCATATTAATTTTACGTAAATTAAAATATCCTTTTTCATTTAATTAAACAAACATTTAATGAAAATAAAATAAAAATTATAGTAGAAGGCACCTGTGACTGTCCATATAATTTTTAAAAAATATATATCATAGCCACGGAAGTAATTAAAGTAAAAAAAGGTTTAAAATTAACGTAGTAACTGTTGCTAAGAAACACAACTTCATATTTTGATGATGAGAATCAGTTTCTTTTAAACATTTTTGCATAAAAGAAAATTTTATATTTTTGCATAAATTTTGCATTAAAGGAAAAAAAAATACACTATCGGGTGTTGATGTTTATGTTAAGGCCTATTGTCTGCACTAGGGGCCTGAGCCCAAGGAAGGAGATGCCCTAGATGGAAGCCTTACAAAGGGGTTCTAGCACGTAATTTTTCGAGTTTCGGAGAAAAACACGAAAAACTCTGAATGGCTAAGTCGACGAGTGCAATCTGGGATTGAACACAGTACTTCCCGTCTTGCAGCTTCGAGGGCAGAATTTCTCAGCCACTAGTGGGAGGCTATAATTTTAGAAACAACAGGACAATTTTTTTCAGACAGACAAAAAGGTGGATTTTTTTTTTTTTTTTTTTTTTTTTTTTTAAAGACCTCCTTGAATAAAGCTGAATGTCGGGCAAGGCAATATCTGGTATTAAACAAGATATAATAATATAAATAAAGCTTTCTTGTCTAAAACTAAATTGTATTTAGCACAGACTCTTTTCTTTTTTTAATGGAAAAAAAAATGATAAATAATAACAAAAAATAAATAAATAAAATCGTTGGGAAAATTATTATTTGTAGCAACTACTGTTGCAATCTAAAAAGTCAGTTGTTATACTTAATTTACAAAATAAATAAAATTAAAAATAAATAAAAAAGTTATTTCTGTTTTTTTTTTTTTTTTTTTTTTTTTTTTTTTTTTTTTTTAACTTAAAATCCTTTATTAATTGTTATGTATGTATGTACTTTTTTTATGTTTATACAATAGGTCTAAAAAATGTGTTTTCCCATGGCATATCTATACATTTTCCCGAAATTTGATCGGACTGGTCCATTTATTTATATGAATGCCGTAAAATTATGCCACTTTTACCGAAATTTTGATTTAATGAATGATGATTGTAAATTTATTAAACCATAAATGATTACACCAGATTTCACATTTTCAAAAATCTTATGTTAATTATGCTGGTGTTAAAACTTTACTTAAAAAAAAAAATTATAATTATAGAAAGTAACCTAACGCATAATTGCTTCATTTGAATTTCAGTAGCATTCATCTCCATGAATTTTCTATTTAAAATAACCAAATAAGCCTGGGCAAAAAAAAAAAATCAAAATTATTTTTAAATAATACCTGCATTTTCATTATATATTTGAAATTCATGTTTTATTTAAAAAAAATTTTTTGCTTTTTGATGCATATGGTATTTTTTAATCTTGAAATGCATAAAAAAAGCCAACATTTCATACAAATCTAATTTCAACTTCTGTCTATAAAACATTTAAAATATGCTTGCTTTTCAGTACCGCATCGTTTTAGCAAAATTTTATTAAAATTTGTTCCCGTTAGTGAAATTTTGATAATCAAAAAATATTTTTTCTTTTGCATTTAATGATTTCAATATTAACTATGAAAAACCATGGCTTGCTAATATTTTTAACAGCGCTCCCTATTCCAACCAATTTGATTCAATCAATAAAATAAAAAATATATTTAAAAGGAATTAAATACATGAAAACAAATAAATTTTAATCGGATTAGTCCTTTCTACTATATACTACCATCCCCCCCCCCGATAAATAATGTAAATTAAAAGGGGGGGGGAGGGAGGAAGGAAAAGATTTTTCTTTTAAAGAGATTAAAAAAGAAAATATTTATATATATATATATATATATAAAACGAAAAATAAAAAGTTGTTATACTATAAAAATTATAGATAAACATAACTGTTATAAGTTTTTTAATTTAATATACTTAACTTTTTCTGCTACATTATCATTTTATTTTCAATAAATATAATAAATTAAAAAGATAAAAAAAATTTCGCTTTCAAATGAATGTATTAATTAAAAAATAAATAGCGTAATAGCAATTGCTAAGGTACTCAGACGATTACAATGGTAAAATAAATTTATGAAAAATGAAACGTTGAAGCCAATATACAAAATTGAAAATTAATAATAATAATAATAATTAAAAAATTCAAATTCGAAAAAAGGTGGATGAGGTGCACACTTACAGGTTCCCAAGTATCGATATGCAAGTTTTGTAGCTGTGCAGTTGGCAGTGTGAGCAGTAGAGAGCAGACAGTCACGCACACACATACACTTCTCTTTATTTATATAAATAATTTTATATATATATATATATTTTTTTTTTTTTTTTTTAACTTATAAATATTATACCAATTTCACCACCTAACTAAAATTTTAATTTACCAGCAGCCAAATTATTATTATAACCGAATAAATATTGTACAATAATGAAACCAGAATCATTCAAAGAAAATTTTCAAAATAAAATTCATGGTAGACGACACAGTTTTCATACATCCACAGGCAGTACAGTTTTAGTAAAGGACCCCCATGACGCCTTTTAACTTTTTATCGCCAGGAGTGCAATGCCATTTTATTTACTTTGGCGTAATTTTGTGTTAAAAAAAAAAAAAAAAAAAAAAAAAAAAAAAAAAAAAAAAAATCCTAATTTGATTATACGTTTTATGATTGCGTCAATTTATGATGATGATTTATATTCTGTATATATCTTTAAAATAAGAAACAATGCAAAGATTCTGAAGAAATAACTTTTAAAAATACATTTTACATAAAATAATGTCATCATACAAATGTCGTCATGTTTTCTTATTAGAACATTGAGCTGAATCCGCGTGCTTAAATATTGTTAATTTTTAAATATTTTTTATCCTCGCGTATTTTATTAATTTCACCGCTATCGTATCGTTTCGACAAAAATTAATTGAAATTGGTCCACGTTAGAGAAATATTATATAGATTATTATTATTATATGCTGCTTTGTGTAATTATTGTGCACTGCTATTTTTCTCCTTATCTAAAATAAACGCTAATTTTATGCATTATTAAAATTAATTTCTTTTGAAGCTTCATAACTTTATAATTTTTACATGTATAGGTGAAAAATTAATCAGTGGAAAAGAAGTAAATCGCATACATATTTTTTTTTTAACTTTATAAATTTTAAATTGAAAGAGGAAAAAAAAAGAAGAAGAAGAAGAAAAGGAACAAGATTTATTTATTGACATTTTATAATGAATAAATTCGTCTGTTTTTATATGAATCATATGTGTTGTTATTTTCATTTTAACATTTTAATTATTTCATAATTAATAACTGAGTAGTTGGCATTATTTTTTTAACAGAAAAAAGAGAAATCTAAAAGCTTCCTGACTTTGAATTCAAATCTTCTTCACATATGGTGTTAGAAAGGTTTGCAAAGTTACACAATAAGAGAAAGACCAAAAAAACTCCCTAAGGCCCTAAGTAATAGCCTCGATAATTAGAGCTAATGGTTTTCTAGCACATATGAAAGAAGAGGAGCGCCATTTTCTCTCGGAATCCCGAACAAGAAATATCTTTTTACAGATCTTTAACAGATGTCCAGCCTATACTTATTTGCCTGCGTCTTTGCAGAGATAAGAATTCTAAAATTTGTCCCAGTACCTTTTTCGATTATATAAAATCCATCTACATTCTTTACATTACAGGTGGTAAGAAGCTGAGTACTTACTTCTTCATTCAACTCGTCACATGAATGTTCGAATGCATATCAAAAGTCGGAATTTAAAAAATGAAGAGAAATAAAGTATAAGAATAGCACGAATAATTTCTTTAGTATGATAAGGTATGCCTTTTTCAAAAGATAGTCATGGACGATATTTGAATGAGAAGAGGAATAAGCAAAATTTAATAAACAATGTTGATTCTTACAAGAGCAGAATTATACAAATGAAATTTCATGTAAATATATACATATATATATACATGCACTCTTAATTATTATTTATTTCATAAAATAAAAATTAAGAATACGCATAATATTATTAATTAAAACATTACATAGATTGAATAATTTTATTTTTTAAATAGTAGTATTTAATGAATTATTACGCATTTATTGAAAATAACAAATAAATTTTATAATAAAACATCGACAGAAAAATTAGAATAATCACAATTTGGCTGCATATCTTTAGTATCATTTACCTTTGCTTAACTTAGATAGGAATACAAATATAATCCTTACTGATTCTATAACATACACAGGAGTTAGGGATTAATTACAAAATATATTTAATAATCATATCAAGTTCAATTTGTCTGTGAGCATTAAATGTAGCATAATGAATTAAATTAAGTTTATATATGTAAATACATATAATTAGGATGAAAATAAAAATAAAAATATTTTTTTAATGAAATTTAAAATAATTAAAAATTGAACAACAAATAAATAAGGACTGAAGTAAAAAGTTCGTTAATTTTAGAAAACTGCAAAATAATTTATAACAAATTTTTACATCGTATATCCATGCATCTTTATATTAAATTGAATAGAAAAAAATTTCGACTATACTTGTACAAAATGGATATAAAAACTTAAAAGAGAATAAATGAACGGCTTAAAACAATTATTTACTGTGTGTTCATGTAAATATACAACTATATAATGCCCCATGCCGATACTTCTCTTTATATCAAGCTTGTTGTTTTCTGATATTTACTGTTTTAAATTAATTTATAAATAAAAATAATTTCTCTCTCTCGCTGAAGGAAAAAAAAAAAGTGCATTGTCGTTACCACAAAACTTTCTTCTATATTTTCCCATAAAAATTGGCCCAGAGCAAATTATTTATTAAAATTCCATGATGAATGGGGTCGATTTTCATCTCAGAGAAGTATAACATGAAATGTTCAGTAGGAATCAACTATGTGCCGATATCAGAATTTTTTTTTTTTTTTTTTACTGAACAAAATCAATAAAGGATCATTTTAAGTTTCAATATTATTATATATATATATATATTATTCCAGTATTTGTTCGTTCCTAAGGGCCCAAAGATTCACAATTTTGCATTTTTGGCCAAAATTACCCCATTTTCAGAGACTTGACCTACTTTTTTTTATGTGAGCGCAAAGGAGCAATGCTTTCTTATCGAAATATATTATGAAGTATACTATGATGTAAATTATATATAAAGATAAAAGTGTTGCTCCAATTCGTTCATGTAAAAAAAAAAAAAAAAAAAAAAAAAAAGATAAAATTTGAAAGAAAAACACAACACTAATTACAGCATATACATTGCGTAAGCTACCACTTCACAGTGGTTTAAAAGAGATGAAACTGATGAAATCAAATTTATTAAATCAAATTCCGTTTAAAACTCACTTTCTTAAACTTTTTTTTTAAATATTTAAGTGTTTTATCAGTTGATAGTGTGATTTTAATAAATTGTACTTCTTCCTCCCATTGTTTAATGGTGTTTTCCAATGCCTGCGGCTTATTCTGTCGAGGTATCTACATGATAGATCAGATATTTCTGCCTAAAGGTTATCTGAGTGAGTAATGGCCAATGATTGTCGGCCGAGATAGCTCAGTTGGTAGAGCGTTTACCTTATAAATCAAAGATCCGTGGTTCGACTCCCGGTCCAGGCATTATTTTCACTCAGTTGGAAAAATGAATTAAAAAAATATGATTTTCTTCCCAATCAGTTGATTGTGTGATTTTAATAAATTGTATTTATTCCTCTCATTGTTTAATGGTGTTTTCCATTACCTGCAGCTTATTCTGTCGAGCTATCCATATGATAGACCAGCTGTTTCTTCCTAAAGGTTGTCTGAGTGAGTAGTGCCCATCGGTTGTCGGCTGGATAGCTCAGTTGGTAGATCGTTGACCTTGTAAGTCAAAAATCCGTGGTTCGACTACCGGTCCAGGCATTATTTTCACTCAGTTGGAAAAATGAATTAAAAAAATATGATTTTCTTCCCAATCAGTTGATTGTGTGATTTTAATAAATTGTATTTATTCCTCTCATTGTTTAATGGTGTTTTCCATTACCTGCAGCTTATTCTGTCGAGCTATTCATATGATAGACCAGCTGTTTCTGCCTAAAGGTTGTCTGAGTGAGTAGTGCCCATCGGTTGTCGGCTGGATAGCTCAGTTGGTAGAGCGTTGACCTTGTAAGTCAAAGATCCGTGGTTCGACTACCGGTCCAGGCATTATTTTCACTCAGTTGGAAAAATGAATTAAAAAAATATGATTTTCTTCCCAATCAGTTGATTGTGTGATTTTAATAAATTGTATTTATTCCTCTCATTGTTTAATGGTGTTTTCCATTACCTGCAGCTTATTCTGTCGAGCTATCCATATGATAGACCAGCTGTTTCTGCCTAAAGGTTGTCTGAGTGAGTAGTGCCCATCGGTTGTCGGCTGGAAAGCTCAGTTGGTAGGGCGTTGACCTTGTAAGTCAAAGATCCGTGGTTCGACTACCGGTACAGGCATTATTTTCACTCAGTTGGAAAAATGAATTAAAAAAATATGATTTTCTTCCCAATCAGTTGATTGTGTGATTTTAATAAATTGTATTTATTCCTCTCATTGTTTAATGGTGTTTTCCATTACCTGCAGCTTATTCTGACGAGCTATTCATATGATAGACCAGCTGTTTCTGCCTAAAGGTTGTCTGAGTGAGTAGTGCCCATCGGTTGTCGGCTGGATAGCTCAGTTGGTAGAGCGTTGACCTTGTAAGTCAAAGATCCGAGGTTCGACTACCGGTACAGGCATTATTTTCACCCAGTTGGAAAAATGAATTAAAAAAATATGATTTTCTTCCCAATCAGTTAATTGTGTGATTTTAATAAATTGAGACAGTATTAATCGTAGCACAACTCCACAGACCACGAAATTTCAATTTAGAAATTTTTTGTTCAAAAATCCATCAACCGTGAATATTTATTTAAAATTGGTTGGAGTGTAAAGGTTGTTTAAATTTTTCGTAAACCATTTTTGTGAAAAATGCGAGAGCCGGGAATCGAACCCGGGCCCTTCCGCTTAACGCGCGAATTCTCTTCCACGGAGCCACTGTTAACCAACCTAGCATTTCTCACATAACAACCGTTGGCAAGATCACCGTCTCTGCAAAAGCAGGTGTAACAGGTAAGACAATTAGTCGTTGTACAACTCCATAGACCACGAAATTTCAATTCAGAAATTTTTTGTTCACGAATTTATCAACCGTGAACATTAATTTAAAATAGCTTGTTGTGTAAACGTTGCTTAAATTTTCATAAATCAACTATGTGAAAAAATGCCTAGTCAGTCAGTGTGTCTCAGTGAAAGAGCATCCGCGCGTTAAGCAGAAGGGCCCGGGTTCGATTCCCGGCTCTGGCATTTTTCTCATAGTTGGTTTATGAAAAATTTAATCAACCTTTACACTCCAACCTATTTTAAAACTCCAACCACTTTTCACAATAGCTGCTTGTAAAAGATATGTTTTCAAAATTATTTAAGGGGTTCTAAGGGGGAGAGAAAAGAAGAATGATGTTATGATATGAAAAACATTATTTCGTTTTTCTCTGCACCTTTATCGCTAAATATTTTCGAAGCATACGTGTATTTTGCAAGTAGCAATTGTAAAAAATGCGAAAAAAAGGCACTTTTCTTAATTTCTACTTGTAAAACACATGTCATGCTAAACATCAACAACAGCGTTAGTTTTTTATTTCTACATGGGCGAAGGAAGGAGGCAAAATGGACATATTAAAGAAGAATTTCTTTTTTGAATCACTTTCATACAGATTTACATTGAATTTTTGGGTACAAACTTAGGAAAAGAAAGAGACTGATACATTTTATAAAACATTACAGTAAGAATTACGTAAGCAATATTTCTGCAAAGTTTCATTAGATCGACAACAGGGTAGTAAAAATATATATTCTTTCTATGTGTCCCCTAGCCCTCACCAGATAGTGTAACCCTCTCTGCAATTTTTGATAAACAATAAGAGATATTTATATACAATTTAATATAAATATAAAGCATAGTGATATTAAAACAATCATTTTCCCTCATCATCTTCCCCCTTCTAGGTATATGTAATACTCTTTGAAATTTTTCATTAAAAGTAGGTGATAGTTGCTGAAATTTTAGTTAAAATTGGCAACATTGAGATATTTTTGCAATCATTCCCCCTTCCCCCCCCCAGCCCTTCAAGATATATATGACAATCAATGTAAATTTTCCTAAACATTCAACGATATTTATAAAAAAAAATTATTAAAACGCAAAATAAAGGGATATTAACCCATTTTCGGCCAAGAACAGAAATTTTGTAAAATGTGGTATTATTTTCATTGAAATATGTTTAAATCACATTCATTAAGACACAAAAAATATTTCATGCATGAAAAAAATTATTTTATTTAAGAAATAAAATGGTGCATATTAAATGAAATAAATTTAAACAAAATTTTAAGTTTTTTCCATGGCATTTGTTTTATTCTTATTTTATTTACAGAACTTACAAATTTAATTCATTATAAAAACATACATGATTAATCTTAAATCGAATAATTATAGATTTTCAAAATGCTGAATTTGTCAATAATCGTTTAAAGTTAGAAAACTAGCGTATATTGAAAATTTCTCAACAGAAAGTGTTTAATCCAATTCAATTACTAATATTTTGTAGATGTTTTCAGAACCTTTAAAAATAACAATAAAATAAAATTTATACGTGACAGTGATAACAGAAAAATATTTATTGAAGTGGTGCGTTTACGCATCTATGGCAGAAATTGGATTAAACATTCATTTTCTCTCCTTCAGTACTCCTGCCCCCCCTCCCCAAGAAATATTTAACCCCATTATAAATTTTCATGAACCGTAAGTGATATTTGCTGAAAATGACCATGAAAAATTGGTTATAAGTGTTGTTTAAAAGGATTCTTTCCTTTTTTATCCCCCCCCCCCCACACACATTTTTCCCCTTTTTCTAGAATATATAACTTTCACTATTATTTTAGTAAAAAGTATGTGATAAGCCTTGCAAAATTTCGTATAAATAGGTAGCATGATGATATAAAAAACACATTTTTTAACTTCCCCATTACCAACTACCCCACTCCCAAAATATATGTAACACTCACTGTTTTTTTTTTTTTTTTTTTTTTTTTTTTTAAATCGATATTAAGGTAGTTTAAAGAAGAATATATTTTATTTCCATCTGAACCCCCCTTACCTCCCACAAATGTATAATACATTCACTGTGATCTTCATTAAAAGTAAGTGATAGTTATAGAATCTCCTTATATTATTAAGATTTGTGCGCATCTGTTTATGTGTGTCTCTGTGAAAAACGCGTTGTAATGGTTTTGTCTCCGGCTCTAATGATCGCAGCGTCATGATACCGGTGCCATTAGACGCAGAAATTCTTCATCTCGACGTATTCACTAATTGTTAATTGATGCGACCCCCTGATGCGAGTTTTTATCGGATCAGAAATGATTTTTTTTTTTTTCTTTTCTTAAGACTAAAAGTTACTGTTAGTGATTCATTAATTATAGTAATTCATTTAAAAATACTGACCCGCTAGCGGGCGAAGCTCGCTAGTATATCATTAAAATCTGTAAAATAGTGACATAAAAAAATAATTTTTATTTTACTCTGCCTCCCACTCCCCCAAAAGTACGTCTGACACTTGCTGTAATTTTTTCACAAATTGTATGTGATTATACAAAGTTTCATAAAAATCGGTAAGAAGGTGATATAAAAACAATTATTTTCTTTCGATCTTGTTCTAGCTCCCCACCCCTTTCCCCAGGTATATACTAAATTAAATGTTGTACCAAATCAATTTAAATCCCTAAAAATGTAATTTGAAAGTCCTTCTGTAAATGCATTATTTGATATTTATTGTTTTACAATATGCGGATTGTAAAAGTGCCCTTTTTCCGGTGCCCTTTTTTCCAGTGCCCTTTCTTTCGGTGTCCTTTTTCCGGGATACAGGGAAAAGAGCGTCTGTGTTAACTTGTAACAAAAGAATATAAAATGGTAAATTGTTGCATTTTCGGCTAAAAAATACTTTATTCTTGATAAATCAAATGGCTTTAACAGTTATTGGTACGATATGAGAAAAATGAAAAACAGAGCTGAGGTCTTTTAAAAGCAGATATGGATCAGACATTTTAAAGGCAAATATACGATGATCTGGAGAGAGTAGTTTTACGTAAAAGGTAGGATTAATTTAGTACGTTTTGCAGATTACTATAAACACCAAGAGAATACCCACAAATTTGGAATTTGGAATTCTAATGACTTTTGTTAGATTTTAGAGAGAGAAGGGGTAATATTGTTTCAACATGACCGAAACTTTTGTTCTACATCTAAACCAGTAAAAAATGGTTTCAAGAAATAAGTTTCCGCATTTTTACCTTTACCTTGACCTAAAAAGATGACGAACTTATATATATATATATATATATATATATATATATATATAAGAAGAAAAAGAACAGAAGTCCCCTTATAACTGTGAACTGAAAATAATAATAAAAATAATACTATTAATAATAAAGGAAAAATAAATAAAGACCTTATTTTCGATTTTTTTCAGATCAAAAAATAAAATAAAAATTAAATTAAATAAATAAATAAAAATAAAATAAATAAATAAAATTATAAAATTATAAAATTAAATAAATAAATAAAACTTTATGAATGTCTTCTAATAATGTAATTGAAATTAATACAAAATGTAATAAAGAAGCACCACAAAACTGGCGTTGTAAAAATTATTACTTACAAACTTTGAATAAACACCATAAAATGCAATAAACTCGCAACAATTGTTTCGGGTCGAAAAAACACACGACCCTTCATCAGGCGAATAAAGTAAGCACGAGTGCTGCAGTCAAAGCTATTGCATTTTATGGTGTTTATTCAAAGTTTGTAAGTAATAATACAAAATGTATTTAACTCAATAATAGTTATTATCAGTATCCAGTTAAAGTAGAAAAACTGATGGTCTGAAAATTATGAGAACCAATGGAGTAATGCGTTACTTCAAGTATGCAAAAATATGCTTCAGGTTTAGTGCAGTGTTGTGCCCGAATGCGTTCTTTTGAACGCGTTCATGAGTTTAGCTCAAAATTTTTGAGTTTTGAGTTGAACTTCGCTCGTTTTTTAAATTATAAACTTGAGTTGAGCAAAGTTCGTTTTTTCTTTTTTTTTCTTTTTTTTTTTCGCGAATTTGAGCGAAAAAAATATTTCAAGCTCAAACTCATAATAACTCAATTTTTTGTGATTTTTTTTTTTTTCGATCTTAGTAATTACATAACGTGGCCGGAATAGGAGACGTTTGCCCTTCCTCCCCCTCCAAGCATTTTAAACATTAAATTTATAAAAAAATTCTATTGAATATAGATATTTTTGTTTCCAGTTCTGATTTCCTTATCATTTACGATTCTTTTTTTTTTTTTTTTTTCGTTAAATAAATAGTATGTATGCTTCCTACAAAATAAGGAATTGGTATTTTAATTTGCTAATTCCAATTTGTGCAACCTGTTTAAAGTATTTACGTAACATAACGTGTTTAATGTTTACATTGCACAGTAAAATAAATAAATTTTCGTTAGAAAGCCCATGCTTAAATCTTGTAGCCTTTCAAAATATAAAACTTTCCGAAAAAGTTTCCCTGAGATCCTGCTCTCAAATCTGTTAGACGCGAAGTGCGGGGTTCGATTCCAAATTGTGCCTATCCTCTTAGCCATTCGGAACTTTTCTCCTAAACTTGCTTAAATACAGGCTAAGCTCCTTTGAAAGGCTTCCCCGGAAGCTATAGCACTCCTCCAAGGCCTGCATTGTCAATCGTCCTCCAACTTAAGGCACACAATGGAGCACGCACACACATAAAAATATAACTTAAATATGTATTTTGTTTTACGAGTCTGTCCCCTTAGTAACGGATTTAGACGAAAGCGCACTTTCAATATAATTTTATTTAACTTTAAATGCTGACTTATATATATGTAACGAAAATTCAGAGTTTAAATAATGGCATGGCTATTATTCGTAACTAATTAGAGCTTTAAATATATATATATATATTTACATAATATTTATCTACATCTATACTTATTTAAATGGAAAACTTTTGTCTTAAATGAACAAACAATAAATTTGTAGTGATTATGGTGTGTGTGTGCCCCAACCAAAATTAGTTGTTGGCTCTCTTCTGTTTTTCCTTTTTATTACTAATCATGAAAAATTAGTCTTGTATTATCCTTTGGTTTTTATTTTATTTTCTTCTTTATTTATTTATTTATTTATTTATTTTTTAATGTAATTTTTATGATGTTTCTTTCTTTCTTTCTTTTTTTTTTTTTTTTTAAGTTGTAAACTTCTTGTAGTATTGCATCTTTAAATGTACCTAAAAGTTAATTTCAAGTACACTGAAGAATGTAAATAAGATGAAGATAACTTTAAAAATTATGGTTAAAATTATCCCCCGCAAAACGGCGGATAAATTTAACATATATTACTGATTCATAGCAGTTGGAAATAATTGATTAGATATTACTGTTAGTAACAAAAATAAAAAACGAATTGTCTTCTACCCGAAATTTCATTCAAGATTTATTTTCATATATTTTCTTTTTATGAACACAGAATGATAGATATCAGAACTGTGTAAATTTGTTTTTTTGCTCTCGTGTAACTTTTAATGATTCTACTTCTAGATATGAGATTTTCCAAGAAAATTACTCTGTATGTTTCCTGGACATTAGAGAAGCTCTTTTGCCCAGCTATATTTCCCGGGGGCCACACAACACAACACAATATCAGTTCTATTTGTTCTCTCGCGCGGCCCTGATATTCTCCATTTTTCTTTCAAAAAAGGCGGGAATTCGGTCATTCTCTATGGTCCTACCTGCAGCATGGGAGGTAGTGAGTGACTTGTTATGTTGTTATTCTAAACCTTGACTCCAGCAGTGACAGTAACAAAGACATACAATCATTTAGTTTAGTATTAATTGTTTTTAAAACTGAAAGCTACGAGAGAGAGAAATGTTAAAGCAGAAACAGTTTTATTTTACTTTTTAGAAGAGCATTTAAAATTTTAAGTTTACAATTTATAAGTGCAGTTAATGATAATATGACAAATTAATAAAATTTAAAATTAATTGAACATTACAATATTTTTACAGATTATTACAATTTATTTTAATGAATAATTATTATATATGAATTCATATATTTTTTAATTACAGTATTTATCTAAATGTAATTAACTATACGATATAAATGAACATGAAAGGTAATTTTTATACAAAATCTTACCTAACCCTGCACTTTTCAATGTGCAATCTTTTAATTACAATTTATACTTCTTTTAAAGTGCAATAATTACCTCACCATTTCAAAAATATTGCTTTCATTTGAATTTTTCAAGTGACCATATATACTATTCAAGTCTAAATATTTTTAATTTTGAGACGCAACTTTTAATTTCTAATATTTTAAAAGCAGATTTGCTACATTTGAGAGACAAAAATAATATGTTAAAGTTTTTTGCTGACAGATTAATTAAAATTTTATCCCTGTACTTCTAAACGATGTGATATTGAAGACAAAGTTTCAATTAAATGGTGTTGTTAAAGATGTATGTAAAGGTAAAATTTTAGAAAAATTTCTTTTCCACTTTTTCCTATATTACAAGAAAAAACGAATTGAATTAGAAAAAAGTTTCAGCAACCATATTTTTATTAAATTTAGACATATTTGGAACATGCAAAACACAATTTTACTTTTTCTAAGAAAGCTTCGTCTTTCTGTGTATGGTATAAATAAAATGGTCTCTTTAATTAGAAATAATTTACTAATTTCACGGAAGTTCTTGTAGAGCTGAAACATAAATATTAAATGATATTGATTAGATTTTGATGTATATCACTTGATAGACAACGCTTATGTGCCATGTTTTTTTTTTTTTTTTTTTTTTTTTTTTTTACCTATTATTTTTGCGGTTTTCTTTTGGTACTTAAAAAATAAAAGCACACGAAATTTGATATACACAGAATGTTATAATAAAGAAATGAATATTAATATTTTTGAAGTAGATCTTCTCATAGGTGAGCTGCCGAAGCGTTTTACTAATGGATTTCTTTGACTACTTTATATTAAATTTTAAGAGATGGAATTGTAAAAACTTCAGATGAGATTTAATGGTGTTGCTATTATATATATATATATATATATATGACAAAAGAAGTAATGCAGTTTTGTAAATAAAATATGAATTTATAACATCGATTTGTTGACTTAACGTTGCACTGTATCTGAGCATTTGGATATGCATAGCTAGCTACTCAAGGTCAAGAAAAGGGTTGCATATTTTGAATCGCCCCAGTCGCTTCGCTTCAAACATATGCTATGCCACTGGCTCTTGATAACGGAATTTGTCTCCTGGTCAATTCTTTTCAATCAGTTTTTGAAGAGTAAAAACTAGAAAACAAATAAGAAGTTTGACTTGTAAAACTATTCTCAAAATTGAGGTGTCCTCTATTCGGAGGTGTCCACTATATAAAGTTTTGCTGTAATTTTCTTAATTTATCAAATTAAATTAACAAAAATCTTTCTGTTAATTAAGAAACATTTAACAAAAATATAAGTTATTTAAGAAAGTGTTCGTAGAGAGGGGGAAAATCTTTAGAAAAAATATATAAAAATTGACATAAAAATGATTCTTTAAAGAATTTCGTTGTTTTTGAAAAGGAATTTTAATCGAGCAGATTTTTTTTTTTTTTTTTTTTTTTTTTTTCTTTTTTCAAATATGAATTTAAGCTCAAACTTAAACTAACTCCTTCTTTAGACATTGAACTTCACTTTAAATTAGTTCTTTTTTTTTTTTTTTTTCCGTGAGATTACACAACACTGACTGGTTATCTCACGTATCAAGCTTTGTACAGTTTTATGCCCCAGAAATTGAGGTATAGCCTTCCATTTTTCTGGAAAGTTTGCTGTATAATAGGTTACTTTTTGGTTGATATGAATCCAAACTAAATCCGCATAATGTCTCATAATAGCCGTCTCATATATCAGCATCTGTTTAATCATACGTAATGTAACCTTAGATATAACCGTCCCTTAAATTACAGAAATCACTCGATAGCAGCGACATCAGTTACACGGATGAGACCGAAAGTTTATAAGCATTAATTTAAGTTGAAGTTCATTTACATATAAATTTATATGCAATTCTCTGCAGTAGTTCCTGATATATAGCCATCTCAAAAAATGCATAAATTGCTATAAAACAGCGAAACCTATTAAACTATTGGAACAAAATATTGATAAAAACTAATGTCAAGATGCAATTACATATTATATGCAATTCTGAGCAGCAGTTAACGAAAAATGGCTTTTCCTCAAATTGTAAAAATCGCTCTAAAGCAGTGCCACCTATTGAGCGATGGACACCAAAAGTCGCTAGGCACTAATTTAGATCGAAGTGCATATACTAATAAATTTATATTCAATTTTGTTCAGTTAGTTCTTGAGATACAGTTACCACGATTTTTTTTTTTATCTCAGGAGGTCATTTTACATAAGAATATGCTGAAATCGTGTCAGAGGCAATTTTCATGCCGAGCAGTGTAATTTCTGATGTTTTCAAAGTAGCGTGTTTATAGTTAATGGTGTTTATCCCCGCATCAAAACTGATATTTAAAAGCTGTACTTACATCTTTTCTATAAAAATACTTGTTTTCATGCATGTTTAAGTGAAATTTAGCCCTATTTTCCCATGTTAAGAAAATCGTAAATTTCGAATAAATTCAGAAGTTTTTTAATTAGAATGTTGCAAAGGAATAGGGTTCTGACCATTGTCATAAATAATATTTTAAAACTGGTCTGACCTTTCTGCGATCATTTGTTCCTGAGATATCGTGTACACAGTCTAACATACTAACACACTATACCGAACTAACAAACTAACAGACATCCTACAGACGGACACCATACACATTTTGATATTTTCGAATTCCTCATATCTGAAAATGTGTTTAAAAAAAAGGGGGGGGGGGTCAAAAAATTTCACGATTAACCAAGTTTCACATACTATGGGGAACTTAAAAATAATGAAAGCAATATTTTATTATACATAAAGGGGGAATCGATTAAAGTTTGAAATGAATTAATTCTGGTTCTTTAAACAAGTAGTCGGCTGATTGATTGCATTTTTAATTAGTTTTGACATTTTATATGATTTTATTTGAAGAATAAATGAATTTCTCTATATGTTTTATTATTATTGCTACTTAGTTCAATTTAAAGACATATATATAAATACTACATTGAATGAATATTCAGCTTGTAGGTAGTTCCCGTTATGATATTATTATGAAACTTGTGAAAATTTTTGCGTGTAGAAAGTAGATAAGCAGGTTCTAGTCGAGAATTGCACTTTATTTAATGAATATTAAGTTCGTAGACAGAGCCCGTAAATTTATTGCATGAACTTGTCGACGTTTTTGCATGTAGAAATGTAATTTTTAAAGACATAATGAGGCTCTAGTCAACGAATTCACTTTAATGAATACTCAGTCCATAGATAGAGTCCGTGATGATATTGTTGAAAAAGCTGTCGATATTTTTGCATGTAGAATGTAATACTTAAAGATATTAAGCCGGTTCTAGTCCATAAATGCACTTTATTTAACAAATATTCAGTAAACACTTGAATAAAGTTCTTTTTTATGACACAAACTCAATTATCATTGATTATTCTCAAGATAGTGCAATGAAATAGTTTTTTCTTTTTCTTTTTTTTTTTTTTTTTTTTACTACAGACTTAAAGTAAATATTGTTAAATAAATACTCTACAGCGTCGACATTTTCTAATCCAACCAAAAACTTCGAAGTCTAAATAGAATTTGAATTCATGGAGATTATTTTCAGTGGTTTATTTAATGAAAATTTGAAACTGCTTGCTCTTAGGAATGCTTCCTATAATATCAAATATAAATGATTTATTTATTTATTTTAATGCGGAGCTTCGATCCTACACATATTGTAAAGTAAAGAATAAAAGTATAAGTAAAAAGTTATAATGTTCTGAATATTGAAATTTTGCTTCACTCGATCTCTCAGAATTTTATAAAATATTTATGTGTTCTGATATCAATACACTTTTAATGAAATCATCCGTTGCTTTACCCCCCCCCCCCCATTCCACACACACACATAATAAACATATATCTGCAAAAACATGGCTACCAGTATAGTGCATTGCATCTTCCTTAAAGTTTTATTAAAGATACTACAAATAGCATAAAAATACCAAACACAGATTTTTTTTTTTTTATTCCGTACTCTCCCCCCCCCCCTCCCCAACCCTCCGAATTAAAGAAAAATCCCACAGGAAAAAAAAAAAAAAAAAAACGCACGGAAATAATCGTACAGGAAAAAAATCGCATTATATATACTGCGTACACTGCACACGCCTCTTCCCCTAGGAACAAAATGTATCTCAAGATTTATATGGGCCTTAGGTAATGAATTTTAATTCTGTTTTACCTTACAAACGAAAAACAGAGAGGTATAGGGTAGGTGACTAATCCTTATTTCTCGTGAAACGGAAAGGGTGATATGTTTGATAATTTAACAATTTCTTAAGGATGAAGTTTAACAGAATGGCAAATGTTAGAAATACCAATGGGAGATATGCAACCCTTTGGGCTATAAGAAACACAAGACTCAATTGCAGATTATGAATCTTAGAACGTTATGAGGTAAAAAAATACGCACTCTACAAAATGCTTCTAACATAGAATATCGGCTCGGTAAAAATGGCCAAAAAATTTAGAGAATTAATAACTTTTCATAACAGGCAGTATTCGAGAGATGTACGGCAAACAAAAAAAAAAAAAAAAAAAAAAAAAAAGAAAGAAAGAAAGATAGGGGGAGAGAGAGAGAGAGACAGAGAGATTGGGGGGGGGGTTGTAACGATAAAAATAACATTGTTAAAAAGTGCGATGTTAAAATTGTAGCATACTATCATAGAGTAAAAGCCTCAACGTTAATTATGACATTACAGTCACAATTTTAAACAATATCAAAAGTAAACCATAAAAAAAAAAAAAAAAAGCGAAAATTAATGACAAACTTTGTAACCTGGCTTTCTTGTATAATATTTCTCATACCCTACATTTTAATTCAAAGAAAGAATGCATTCGTCCCATTTTGAAACCCATATTATAATGTTTAGAAATTATATAAAGACATGATAGTTTATTAATATTTATCCTAATTCAAATGTGCATATCAAAATCCGATATCCACTTCCAGGAAATTCCAACCATAATCCGTAATATATCCGAATTCAATAGTGTGGCTTGTAAACAGTTGGTGGATACTATTCATACCATGTTCTGTAAAAAGACATGCTTTTGTGCATAAAAATATTATCATTTTGTTTCTGTTTTTACTATTATTTAAAGATGTCCAAACGTAATAGTTCGGTCCTTAGCCATATGTGTGTGATAAGTACAAAACTTTGAATAAACACTGTAAAATGTAAGAACACGCAACAGATATTTAGGGCGGAAAGAAAACATGATCTTTCGTCAGGCGGACAAAGTAGGCACGAGTGCTGCAAATAAAACGTTGCCGCTTTGTTTTCAGAATTAAATATTTAGATTTAGAGTCCTAGAGTTAGGAAATTTTGCATACATGTGCATTAAAATATATCAATATTAAATATATTAAAATTTATCGAAAACTATTAAAACTCAAACTACTAAAACTCGAAATTTTAATTTGAAAAAAATAATTAAATGCTCCATGTGAATGAGTTTTTAATTTTTTCACTTGATTTCACATTGCTTTAGTTTATCAATGTATTCTAATGATTTTTGCGCATTAATAGGTTTGATTGATAAGTTAATTGTTTAAATATATTTGTAAGTCCAAATTCTGAAATTTCTAGTTATTAAAACCTAGTTATTATTATTTATTATTATTATTATTCCTGTCACAGTTTATTCATAATTGCTAGAAATTATCTCCTATATTAATCTCTCCCAAACAACGTATTTTCAAAATTTTTTGTTTTTGTAAGGCTTCACTTCCATATGTAGAAATATAATAGAAATATAATGATGAATAAAAATAATTTTTATTTTTAGTTAAATAGGATAGACAGTTAAATGCAGATCATATATCATCGTTCAAAATTGAATTTTATATTGTCAGCTTTCATTTTCTGCAAATTAGAGTACATCTTAATGGAAAATTATAAAATTTTATTGCTATTATTATTTATTGCACGGATATTTTTTTTTTTAGTAGCAATGGCAATAGAGGCTCTAGCATAATGCGTAAAGGCCCGACACTCAGGTCGACCATGCTATTTTTGTCAGAGTCAAAAGCTTACAAATACGTACAAAAAAAAAGAAAGCATAGGCGCCGCCTTTTGATTTTCACTACGGGGACGAAATTTATTACATACAACCGACTGAATTCTAAGGGGGGGGGGGAGAAGAAAAAATACATAAAAAAAATTATTAAATATAATATCACATTAATAGAAATCAATTAATTAATAAGGATAGTGAAATTGTTAATTATATAGTCATTAATTAATTTTTTTCTTTTACAACTGCTTTAATAGTTTGAAAGAAAATCACTAATTTAAAAAAATCAGGTGAATATAATTAAACTTTAGCAGCATCTTTTCAACGTTATTTTTTTTTATCTTTCTTTGTTATTAATAAGCACAGTAATTTTTACAGAAAAAAACAGGAATTCCTCAAGAATTTTTTTTTTTCAAGAATTTTAAATTTTTTTCTACAGTTTTCTACATTTTGTTCCTAAATTTTTGTTGTAACCATAAGAATGTGCGTTATAAATTCAAGGACACTGAGAAAAAAATATACCGCCTTTTTCTAGAATGGATAAGTGGCCATTTTCTAAATCCCTAAACTGGAAATATAGATTTCTGAACTATGCGCATAAGGCACACCAATAAACTGAATAGACGAAATGATCGAGAATTTGTAGTTTACACAATTCTAAATGATGAAATAATATTCTGAATCTTTTGTATTGCGAGAAATTCTCGCTTGATTTTTCAGAATTGGGTCATAAACCAAGATTATAGTTGTTGAAACCCGCCTCTTGTAGTCTCATTTATTTGCAGAGATTTTTAAATAACTTTGCGCTCGGTAATATAGGCAAACGCTCTAGAATACTGATAGAGGTTTCTAGAACTCGCTTTCCAAGGGGACTAGAATTTGTAAGGATGATACGGAACTATTTTTTCAATACATAATTCAATACTACCACAATTTAGATTCTAGATGTAAGTTACAGAATTTTTTCTCAGTGGATGAAAACGGACTTAAATTTACTAAACCTATAACGATCAAATAAATTTTAAATTAAAATTTTTTTCTCATTTATACTGGAAATGTCAAAGCACTTTGTTAGTGAGAAAAATGTTAAATCGATATCTTCACTCATTTTTGTTTTTCTTCTGAAAGATCCCAGGGACAAATGCATACTAGAGCAGTAAAATGCACTGATATGTTGTTCAAAAATAAAATGAATAAAATCTTTGCGATCACCATAAAGTTTCAAGAAGTCGTAACAATCATTTCGAATCGAAATAATTGTACAAGACCATTTATCAAACGAAAAGGTATAAAAGCAAGGCAGAGTGCAAGCAGAAACGCATTACAAAGACAGACAGAGAGAGAGAGAGACAGAGAGTGAGAGAGAGAGAAAACATACCGACAATATACTTGTATTTACTGATAAATAGATAAATGGACGAATTTCATAAATAAAAATATTAAAAATGTGAAAACCAGCAATAGTTATTTCGGGTCGAAATAATTTAGTATGATCTTTCACCAGCAGATGAAAAGTTAGACATTAGCAAAGCTTCTGCTTTCTTTGATGTTTTAAGAACGTTGAATAAGAATCAAGCCTAATTATTTCGATTCGAAACAATCATTGTTTGGTTTTGGAATTCATGATATTTGCGTACAAAATTTTCTTCATTGTTTTAATGTAATGTTATTTCTAAAATTTACTCTTTGAAGTCTGAGTAATTAAAAAGAATATTTATATTATATTATTTGTTTAAATAAATATTTATATTACACGAATAAAACTTGTCTAACAAATAAAAGCAAATAAATACTCAGATAAAAGCAAGTCTTGCTTTTGCCTCCAAGGCAGTAGCACGTGTTTTTTAAACCTAATGAAGAAAGGCGACGTCCTTTCGAAACCGGTTGTACCGGTAAATTATTTGATTAATATATTAAAATTAGAGAAGAAAATGTTTATTTATCATTATTGTGAATTGTGATGTGTATTTAATAAGAATATTCAACCTGTATAAATGCCAAAGTTGTAACATTTCTTTTACAATTTTTTTCTTAGATTAGCATAGTCTGTACTTAAGCTACGGATTTTATTGAAAAATAAAAAACTGTGTTACATAAATTATCTAGTAAATATTTTCTAAAGCTAAAGTTTGCATTATGGTTAATTTAGAATGTTGCTTATCAAAAATGAAATACTCATATATTTTATTCTAGAATTTAGAAATATATATACTTATTAATACATTTTCTTTTTTGATTCAACTAGATTTACATCTGTGTTTACATTTTCGCGGCGGATTGGCAATTATTGATAATAAATTCAGTTAAAATGTGTGAATAACTTTAGTATAAATGCCGTAAATAAAAATTAGCACATTTGTATTATTATTATTTATTTAATTTTCAGTGTATGTACAATTCAATATCTTCGAAATTGAACTCAGTTTTATTTAGATAAATTAAAATAGATATTTTTTTGGTTTGTTACCAATATTTTATTTCATTTGTAACTTGGTTAACTGCAGTGCGGATTTTTTTTTTTTTTTTTTTTTTTTTTTTTTGTCGCTTAGAGTATTTATTAATGTTATAGATTGGTAACCTAAGACGTCTTGTAGAAATGTGTCGTATGCACTTGTCCGTTAAAATTATATTAATTATGAGATCTGGTCCTCTAAAACAACGGTTTTTTACCTATTAAATGTAATTTTTAACAACTTGTTCCTTTTCGACGGCCCCACCAGTGGTCAATCGGTTCTGTGCTCACACACAAGAAGTGCGGGGTTCGATTGGAGGTCTCGCTCTTAGACCTGTTCGGAGTTTTCCGTGTTTTTCCGAATCTTGTGTATATGCGGGCTAACACCCCTTTGAAAGACCTTCCATGGAGGCTATTCTATCTATAGGCCTATAGTCCATAGTGTAGTCAATTGACCTTAATCCTTACTGCTAACGGTCAACGTCGTGCAAGATTGAATTTACTGTTGTGACAGTAATAAACAAGGATTTAAAAGAAATAGACAGACTAATACAAATATAAATACATTTAAATTAAATAGAAATATAAAAATAAGTCTGTATTTTTAACATCATTTTTAGCTTGTTTCCTTTTAAATATTAGTACTTTTCTCCTCAGTAAACGATTAAAAAAATCATTGAACATGAATTCTTTTGTGCTATGGATAACAAATGCCATCCTATCTTTTCTCTATAGAGACAGGGACTGACCTTGACAAGGGGTTCACTTAATCGCGTTTGTTTAGCTTTACTGGCACATATAGCCGTTTCCGTGTATTCCCAAATTTCACAAGCTCAAGTGATCGATGATGATTAATAGTGTTTTTACCCTCCTCTGTTAAGAGATAAAGGATTTTTAACGGAGAAGAAATTGTCCCTTTATTTTCTTCTTTTTAAACTACAGAAAACCCCTTAACAGGATTTTCAGGTGCGTTGTGCGTTCTTAGAAAAAGGACAACAGATAAGAATTGCCACATGCAAGAATTTGTATGAAGGAAGACACGAGTTATTTCTTTAGTTTGAGACCATACACATTTTTCAAGGAAATGGCATAAAACTATATTTAAAAAGACTTAAAATCAAAATATACGTGTTTATGTTTATGTTTATTTTAATTAATTATTTAATTAATTTATTTATATTAAAGATAGTAAATAAATTTTAAAATAAAAGTACTAATTATGATTGCTTAACTTGAACACGAATAAAAATACATTATTAATAAATATTAAACATTAAAGATAGGCATTAATTGCAAAATAACTTTAATAAACAAATATCTGAATCACTGATTTTCTATGGGTATTAAATTTAGCATTACGAATAAAGTTTTTGCTGTTTTTCTCCTTAGAGCGACGTAAAAAGAATAATAATAATAAACATAATCATGAAATTTCTCACAAAATTTAAGATAATTAATATCTGAAGAAATAAGAAATAAGGACTTAAGCAGAAAGTTCGCTAATACTAGAAAAGAGAGAGAAAAAAAAAAAAAAAAAGATTTATAGTCGATATTCGAATCGTATAAACCAAACAATTTTGTATTATAATCAATAGGAAAGAATTTTAACTATACCTGTACAAAATAGATATATAAAACGTAAAAGACTAATAAATGAAAAATGTAGAAACGGTATTTAACTGCGTATAAATATATGCAGTAATCTTTTTTTTGTTGTTGTTGTTTGTTTGTTTCCTTTCAAGACAGACAGGACTAAAAGGCATACATATTAAGACTGAATTCATAGTAACTCTTAAATATTGTTGAAAATGTTTAAAATGCTTAACACGAATGAAAATGCAGTCTTCAGATTTTAACTGCAATCTTTAATAGATCTGAACATTTTTATGCAGCCCTGACAATCTCGAGGTTAACCATACCATATTGTATACAAAGCATTATTATAGTATTACTAGCATTAAATGTTGATTTCTTTATGATTTTTACGGTAGTAAGTTATTTAAATGGGGTTTATAAAAATCTGTTTTAAAACGCAATACATTTTTTTTTTTTTTTTTTTTTTTTTGAGGTGGGGGGGGGGGGGGGGGGGCGAGCGGGATGTTTTTGTACACATACCTATGTATAGGACCTATTAACACCATATTAAATAGGGAACATTCCATAGTGAACAGAGTATCGTTATTTAAAATTTTCCAAAGCATTTATAGAATATCGGAACGGACAGTCAGATAGATAGATATACAAATTGCAATCATATTCACACTTAAGAATTGTTAGAAAGGGTTAAGCACGCTTAATGTTTATCGGAAATGCAATTCCAGTCACTTTCCAATAATAGCCCATAATGTAACTGAATATTTTTGTGTGGCCCTACAAATCTAATACGGATCATACTATACTCTATAGAAAATATTTTTGTGTACATATGAATAATACACTTCAATTTTACTACGATATGTGAAAAGTCAAGTTATTAAAATTTGGTGTATAGAAATGCCTCTCATAGAACGGAATGCTTTGGAATACTTTCGGGAATTCTTGTATACAAATCAACGGTGGTATGTACTCCTTTTTTTTTTTTTTTTTTTTTTTTTTTCTTTTTTAAGGAACATCCGATGGTAAACTTAAATAACATATTTCAGTTTCATTAAGATTTGTGAGAAGTAAAATTATTATTATATGATTTTTAGAAATACCTCTCATAGAACACAATGCTTTGGAATGTTTTTAGGTGTCCCTGTAGACAAACCAGTAGAGGTATTCACACCATTTTAAATAAGAAATATCCAATAGTAAAATAAAATAATATATGTCAGTTCAAGAAATTTCATGAATATTTTTGAAAGTTAAAACGCGGACAAAAAGACAGACACAGAGAGACAAACCGAAGTCATTAACACTTTTCAAACTTGTTAGGAAGTATTAAAAGAGAGACAGAGAGAATACATAAACATCTATAATGCTATTTATTTATTTATTTTTAAGAAATGAAATATAGATCTACTATAATCGCACTGTAGGTGTTAAATTAAGGCGAACACAGGCATTAAAATTTTAGTCTCTTATTTTATATGATCGTTATTTCTTCTTTTTATATAAAACTATCAGGCTTCGCCCGCTTCGCTGCTCACTATATTTAAATGAATTTTCAAAAGAGTTGGATTGGTATTCATTTTTTTCATCCCATCATAAATAAAAATTAAAAAATATATATTGAAATCGCTCTAAACCTCGCTTCTGGTACCTGCTGCCTACGGCCTTTTTTTCTCTACCCGCTCTACAGCGGGTCCGGGTTTCCACTGCCTGCAGAAATATCTTTCCAGGATATTTCATTTTGGATATTTATCGACGACAGGTAGATCTGCTATTATTAAAAAGAAAAAAAAAAAAAAAAAAAAAAAAAAAACTACGATTTTAAAGGTGACTGTATCTCAACATCTATTAAATATTTTAGTTTTTGAACCGTGTATTTTATAGTTCCGTCTATTTCCACTATATTATCATATCATTCCGAGCAATATAATAAATGAAATAAAAAATATACTTTCTTTTAAAAGGAATTAAATTCATAAAAAATCAGTTTAATGGTTTCTATGATATGTTACGATTTTTTCCGATAAATACTATAAATTAAAAAAAAAAAAAAAAAAATTAATGAATGAATGAATGAAAAAAGAAAAAAGACAGAGAAAGAAAAAAATATATATATATTTTAAAGGAATAATATTTAAAAGTGAAAAATAAAAAGTTCTTATACTATAAAAATTATGCATAAACTGTTATAAATAAGTTTTTAAATTTAAAATTTAATATAATAAATTTTTTCTTCTACTGTATTGCCATTTTATTTTCAATATATATAATAAATTAAAACAGGTTGGAGATTAAGGGGTAAGATAGTGAGTACTATTATGTAAACCTATGTAAAACAATTCAAATTAGGCTTCGGAAGAGTTTTATATGATAATTAGTTCTGTGTGAGAGGGGCTATGCACCTACATTTATATAGAATTTAATTCTGTTAATAAAATTAAAAGTTTACTTAAAATTATACAGACAATTTTCACACGCAACATACATCGAAACATATCAATCTTGATCAAACTTTTCCGGCAACAAACTTATATTAACTTCAAAATACAACATTTGGATCTCCTAAAATTATTCGTTTTTAAGTTACTCTAAGAGACACAGACAAAGATCAAACGTTAAAAAACTTGACTACGGTAATCAGGAAGCCTCAAAATGTATAAATATACAAAAAACAAGCGATGAATATTTAGCTTAAAACGTATATTATTTACCATATCTCTATGAGGAATTTATTTCAATTCCCGAACAGCTTTCTTGGAAATGGTAAAATATTATTAGTAAAGCACATCTACTAACAAGAAATAACTAGTGTGTTGTGGCCACCACACGACTTTCTTCTATATTTTTTTATACAAATTCGTAAAAATAATTTATTAAAATTATTATTTAAAAAAATTATCTTCCATGATAATGCAGACGATTTCCATATTAGAGAAGTAATATAACACTAAATATGCAAAAAAAAGTTAAATTTATTTATTTATTCTCAATTACATTAAAAAAAAAAAAAAAAATGTTAAAAATGAAAAAAATCGATAACTTTATTTTGAATTATCGCAGATCGATTGTTCAACCATTCGTTTTAAAAGAATTGGCGAGCTCTTTTGAAATATATCCATCATGAAAATTTACTCCCCTCGAGGAGGGACTTTCCCCCAGGGGGGGAGGCGAGGCTCCTACATACACAATTTTTTTTCCTAGTTGACTATCTCTATTACAAAATATATATATTCGTTTCATTTTGTTTAGTGCAGTCTATAGATGTTAAACTCTACTTACCTGCATTTCCCCTATAGACGTAATGTATTTGAATACTTTTGAGTGTTCCTGTACACGATCCATTGGCTTCATCTCAACGAAAAGCTTAGTGTAAAATCCCTATATGATACACATTTGGAATACCGAGTTTGGAATTTCTGCTACTATTTGTTCTTGAGATATGCTGATAACAGACAGACACACAGACCATTCGCTAAAAACATGATTTTCGTATTCAGGGGACCTCAGAACTTGTAAGTATAACAAAAACTCACGTTCGAAAATTTGACCCTAAAACAGTACTTTCTCGACCCTATGGGTAAGAGAAAGTAATAAATTGTGCAATGGCCGTTGCTAAGAATGCAGACGATTACAATGGAAGAATAAATTCATGAAAGATTAAACATAAAAGCCAATATTTAAAATTGAAAAAAGAAAATAAGTTCAAATTCGAAAAAATCTCGATGAGGTGCACACCTACAGGGTCCCAGGTACCGATATGACAAGTTTTATAGCTCTGTGATCGGTAGTGTTAGCACCAGAGCGGAGGCAGACACAGACACTTCTCTTTATTTATATAGATAAGCGTCCTTTTGCTGAAAATCAGTATTTATAAATCTTATCTAATAGTATTATTTTAGGGTAATTTTTTAGTTAAATGTTGAATTATCAGAATTCTGGGATTTTCTCTTTTTTTCCGTGTTCGAATTTTCAAGATTTTGTGTATAATGTAGACAAAAAACTACATATTTAAGAACAATTTTCATTCTTATGTAGCTATTAATCTAAACATGTTTAACAAGGCATTGTACAATAGACTTTTAAATTACGCTTTCTAAATTTTCGAATTAATACCGATTGAGAACACTTATGTCCCACGCCTGTTTGTGATGCTCTCATGGAAATCTAGAGGAACTTAAGCCGTATTATGAGCGAGTTTCATAGAAAACCACGGAATAATAGCAGCAATTAGCATCCAATGAAGTTCAATATTGATTGCCCAGGTAAGGCGCTTCAGCAGGCAGTGGTGACCGAGATCCGACATGACATAAGCGACGAAGACGCTGAAAAAATTAGCGGTTATCAGAATCGAGGTTTAAAAACAATTTCTTTCTTTCTTTTTAAGCTATTATCACTTTCTTCTGTATGTATATATAGAAAAAGTATTGGATTCGTGAAACTTTTTGATGTATTTTCATGTTTTGGGATGTCCTGAAGAGGATTTGACTGTTTTTAGAAAATGTTTGTCTGTATCACAAATTTTGTGGATGTTGTATCTCAAGGACCAATGAATAAAATTTAAACAAAGTTTGTATATCTCAGGAACTACTGTACAGAATTACATATAAACTTGTATGTAGGTGCACCTTAACAAAAATTAGCGCATGTCAACTTTTGGTGTGAACCGCTCAACAGGTGGCGCTGCTACACAGTGTTTTCTGCAATTACGAGGGAGGCTATATCTCAGGTTCTATTGCGTTTTATCAAAGAAAACTTAGTAAGTGAGAAAACCATTATAAGATATTATGCTTATTCAATTTGAATGCTTATCGACCAACATATTTTGTACTATACAGCGATTTCCGCAATTTAAGGAATGGCTATATCTCAGAAACTACTGCACAGAATTGCACATAAATTTGTATGTAGATAGATGCAGCTTAACAAAAATTAGTGTCCTCAACTTTTGGAGTAAACCGATTAACAGGTGGCGCTGCTACACAGCGATTTCCACAATTTAATGGAAGGCTATGTCTCGGATTCTATTGCGTATCATCAAACATAACTTGATATGTAAGAAGGCCACTATGAGATATTATGTTGACTCAACTTGGATGCTTATCGGTCAATAGGTGGCGCTCCTATGCTGCTAATTTCATCAATAAGTGATGGCTATATCTCAACGTTTGTGGCATGTAACTGTACGAAACTTGATATATGAGATAATCATTATAAAAACGCATTTTTTAAGATGTTATTTATAGGCGATAAAACTGTATTCCGTTGGCTACTTAGTGTTAGATTTCCTTAAGATGAAAAGGATTTGCATTTATCATGTTAAATAATTTTAATAAATAATAGATTTAATAAATTACTCGCACTTAGTGAATTTGTACAGGAAAATATAGAAGAAAGTCTTGTGGTGGCCACAACATACTATTTTTTCTTGCGATTCGGGTTTAGGTCAGGTTGACTAAATTTTTTTCTGCGTGTCGGGTTTTGTTTTCAAGAGGTTGAGAGATTTCAAAACACCTATTAAAAGATTTTATCATAATAAGCAGAAATTTGTTTGGTATAATTTTAACCTCTTTCCCTTACATACAAACAAACAATGACTTTTATTTACATTAAGATTATCGAAAGCAAAATAAAAAATCAATTTATTAAGAACTGCAAATGTACAAATACATTCATTAAAGCACAGGCAAATTCTTTTCTTTTTCTTTTTTTTTTTTCTTTTGTGTGCGTGTGTATTTATATATATCTATAATATTAAACCTTTTGAAACATTGTACAAAAGGAAATATAAGTGCTGAAATATATCTCATTATGAAAGTGAAAATTTAAATAAAAAGAAAAAGAAATAATCAGAATTCAAATAATAAAAACATATAATATACCTAATACGTCTTCATGGGCATCGGTTGATTATTGTATGCAAAATGTAAATCTGTTTATATATATAGGGAGGCGTGTGTTATAGTTAATCAACAAAACTTTAGATTTATAGAAGTTTAAATATCTTGAAAGAATTTATAAAGAGATATCAACTTACAGTTCAGTTATTAATACACAATAATTAGTCATGTACGTCTTATTCATTTGAGAAGAAAGAAAGAAAAAAGAGAGAGAGAAAGACAGAAAGAAAGAGAATATTTGTCATTATTTAGTGTAAATGCGCTTAGCTAATCGAACTTAATAAATACATCATATTGAAATAAATAACATACGGTAAAATACTTATACATATATATATTGTATATTGAATAATTTAATTCCTTTGCAACACTCAGCAAATGAAAGATATATATTAGTAAACATAATATTTCTTAAATGCATCGACTAACATTTACCAATACAGGAAACGATCCTCTTTAAAGAATGCGGGGTAAGAAGCAAACGTTTCGGGGGACGTATAGCAAATTATTTTTCGGCTTTTATTGGGTAAAGCTGTTTAAGAAAAGGAAGTCCTTAATGATATTTTTTTGCACCTGGTCAGCTGTCACAACTGTCTAACTGTGCTATATGGGATGTAGCCAGATGTTTCGGAAGTAAAAAATCAAGTTTACACAGGACAACTGACCATCTTTGCGGTTGCGGAAACAGGCGCCCTTTTGTTAATTAATCCCCATCCAGTTTTCGTTTATTCCCCCATTCACTCCGGGGAAAAGGGTAGGCTAAAGCTAAAAAATACACCAGTTTTCTGAGAAAAATATATCAATATTAATTTGTAATTGATTATAATAACGTTATTTTTAATTCAAGTATACTTTAATTTCATTTTTTTCCGTGCTTCTAATAGAAATTTTTTATTAATAATTATGTTGTACTTCATTGTTATTATACTTTTTTTTCGCGCTATATGCGTCAACTATAAAACTCACATATAATGAAGAGATGTGCAGCTATGTGCAGCACTCTATGTGCAGCTCAAAAGAAAAAGAATTAGAAAAGCACCCCACTGTTAAAAATATCAACAGAAAACTCTATGTAATCTAGTATCTTAAGTCTTACGTAAAACTACAGAGAAAAATTAACGGAGACGCTAAAAAACGTATTAATATTAATATTAGCTATTAATATTAGCTATTAATATTAGCTATTAAAATGATTAATTAAAATGATTAATTAATATTAGCTATTAAAATGAATGTGTAAACATTTTAATAGCTAATATTAATTTAATTAATTATTGGTGAAAATATATTTCGGACTTGGAATGCTTTTTCTAAAGTAGAAACAGTCATTTTTAATTTTAATAAAAAAATTAAATATTAAAATTACGTAAAAATACAGACTAATGATTGAGAATCTCGATTATTCACTTTAACTAAGAATTACTATAAATTTATAGTAACTCTGGATAAATATTTACGTTAAATTTACAGAAATTTTTAACAGTGTGTTCGAAACATAAAAGCTGCTAAAATGGCATAATTTGGTGAGTGGGGGAGTGAGGGACCGATTACGTGTGCATTTGATAATGTAAAATTATTAAATAAGGAGATCTAGAAAAGAATTTAAAAATTTTTAATTGCCCTTTGCAAAGCTCTAAAATAATAAATATTGAAATTTTTTGTTCTTTTCGTTTTGTAAATTATTAAATTTAATCTAACTAAAGCAAGAACGAAAAATCATACGGTACCCATTGACTATTAACATTTTTAAATGTACGTCCTTGTTGTATCATATAATTTTCAATGTTCTTTATCTACGCTATCGCCCAATGCGCTTTTTTCCGGAGGTCTTTTTTCCGGGATCCGATAAACAATTAAATAATATTTTTAAACAACACTTATTATCGATTTTTTTATTGACATTTCGTGCAAATATTACTTACTATTAATGAAAAATTATAGTACGGTTACGTATGTCGGGGGGGGGGGGGCAGCACAGAAGGAAAGAAAATAAATGTTTATTCCACTATATTTTGCATTTTAATAAAATTTATTATACATATCACTGAATAGTTAGGAAAATTTACGCTGATATCTTGGGGGCAAAAAAAAATAAATAAATAAAATAAAACTGTGATTGGGAAAAATGTCGCACCGGGTCCCACTGCCTTCGGCAGCGTAGCCCCGTGCGCGATGCGCACGCGCGAATGCATATATATGAGCGCCCTAATAATTTTACAAATTCGAAAATATCCGCAATCGATTTGTAAGTATCAAAAGCCTCTATGCACCAGTTTTGAACGATCTATCTCTATTTTTATTTTTTTGCCCCTCCGCTCCCTCCCCCTTTCCCGCCCCTCCCAATAATTTTAAAAATTCAAAAATATCCGCAATCGATTTGTAGGTATCGAAAACCTCGATGTACCAATTTTGAATGATCTAACTCTTTTTTTTTTTTTTTGCCCCTCTGCCCCCCCCCTTCCCGGCCCTTCTAATAACTTTACACTCGAAAATATCCCCATTCGATTTGCAGGCCTTTTGAATGGCCTAACTGTATTTCTATTTGTTTTTGCCCATAGCCCCCCCCCCTTAACGCCCCTCCTAATAATTTTACAAATTCGAAAACATCCGCAATCGATTTGTAAGTATCGAGAACCTCTATATACCAATTTTGAACGATCTAACTGTATTTTTATTTTTTTGTCCCCCTCTCTCTCCTCCCCCCTTCTCGCCCCTCCTAATAACTTTACACTTTCGAAAATATCCCCATTCGACTTGAAGGCCTTTAAAACCTGTCTGTACCAATTTTGAACGGCCTAACTGTATTTCTATTTGTTTTTGCCCCATAGCGAATTTTGTAAAATTGCTTGCGGCGTTGTCTTTCTCGGGTCGTAAACCTTAACCGTGCCAAATTTGGTCCCGCTCGGTGAAACGGCCTAGGATTCTATAGCGGACAGACAGACAGACAGACACACAGACTCTGCTCTTATATATATATATATAGACAATACCTATTGAAATATAATATAGGACCGTGTAATTTGATGCAAAAGAAAAGAAGGAATATTACGATAGTATTATAAGGGGAAATAATAGAGCTTTCGTTAATGAAAAGAAACTTTTTATTTTGAGAAGAGCAAAAACCTCAAAATGTTATAAGACGTTTTTAAATGCTATCCTCATATCATTGAGTAAAGAATTGTAGGTTTTCTGTATTTGGTAAGCATTTCAGCAAAATAGCACATATATATATATATATATTATATACCATTATTATTATTACTTTAAAACGAAAATATATATATATATATATATATATATATATATATATATATAGTTTTAAGATTCTGAATACGTAATAGCTACAAAAGTTAATTTTAATATTAAGTATTACGCCTAAATTATTTTTTGCAATCAATAGTCGCTATTTACCAATAGCGCAGTACAAATGCAACATGCAACACAACCAACCTACCAGCAATCAATAATTATATTTGTTCTTGTGTGATATCAATTAAACCAAGCCAAAATATTGAAAAAAAATAAAGGTATTAAAATAACAGAAAACGCAGATAGTTTATTACTTTAAACTAAACTTTCTTGGAATAGTGAGAAAATGTTGCCTTTTATAATAACAATAGACGGAAAAAATGATAAGCGGTAAAAATGGTAACAGGTGTAATAATAAGATATTTAGCATGTCTGAAACGTACTTAATATTTAAAACAATCGTAACAATTTGTTCTCAAACATAAATGAACTTTTGACTGACAGAGAAAAAGAATTCATGTTAACATTCACAGTTAAATTATCGCTTTTCTTATTCGATTTTCAAGAAATGCGAAAGTCTTTAAAAGCATGTATTTTCCATACAAGTAAAACAATATGAAAAAAATAATATTTATTTTAAAATAAATTATTTTAGAAGGCAAAACTTTCATATTTGTCTTTTAATATTTTTTTATTAATTTATTTACATAAAAAAAAAAAAAACCTTTTATTATTATTATTGTTGTTGTTGATGTTGTTGTTTTTCTTTATTTGTGTTAAAATACTATTTTAGAGAGGAAAAAAAAATAGCAAACATTATTTTAAACTATATTTTTTTCAACTGCATTTGTTGTCATAGTTTCTTTCCTTATCATACAATGCACACTACAGATTTGTTTAAATGTTTGAGTTTGATATGATTAATCCCTAAATATTGAAAGATACAAGTATTTCCCAGATTTCAATATCGCTTCCCGATTTCTGAAAAACTCTCTTAAATTATTTCAAACTAATAAAAGAGTAAAGTATCAGTTTTATATACCTAGATTTCGAGAGGGCATACAGGTAAAAAAAAAAAGGGGGGGGGGTTGACTTTTATAGGATTTACTACTGGTTTAAATATGCATATATATATGTGTGTCTGTTATATAATTATTACTTGACAGAAAGCACAGTAGAATTATAATGTACTTGAAGTATGAAGGGGGATGGGGTGCGCAAAGAAAATTTAATCTTTTAATTTTTAAATTTCAATAAAATTTTGTATGATTTTTACATAGTAACTTATATTGTGACGACTAAATTTATATGCAATGGTTTTGGGGAGAGGTAGATAGCAAATAAAAAGTCTTTTTATTTTTTACTTTTTTATTTTCTGAGTTCCATGTAACTGTTCGTACAATTATTATTTACTGATTCAGAAAGAAAAAGTACACTATTTGTAAATGTATGTCGGGGGATAGGGCTAGAGGGACGTGGGGGGGGGGGATAATGATTTTTATTTTATATTAAGTTTTACTGGTTAAAGAAATAAGAAAAATCGCTGCAAAGTGAGGTTTTAAGAGGTGGGGCTGACAAGGAAAATAAAAAATACATTTTGCCATATATATATATATATTTATTTAAATCCTGCTTAAATGAAATATTGTGAAATAAATAAATATATAAAATAAGAGGTTGTTCGATATATAAAGAGGGGTTGGCGCTTCGGGAAAAAGAAAGGAGCTTTATATAATTTGTTGACTGAATTAGATAGAGTTTTATATAATTATCATCTAGTTATGTGGAGAAACACCCGAAGCTTAGACATAACAGAGGTACAGAAGGAAGGGATGTAAAAACAATCTCTTTTTCTTCAACTCCCTATGTCCGAGCGGTTCTGCGATCAAAGCTGGTAGATGGGAAGTGGCAGGTTTGATCCCAGGACACGGTCATCGACCTACTGTTAGGAGTTTTCCTGAGTTTTCTCCGAAACTGACGTAAATGGGGCTGGGACACATTAGAGAGAATCTTACAGAGGGAATTCCCCTTATTGGCCTAGAACCTTAGAGCAGCCAGTCGTCATTGAGCCATACAACCATATCCATATATGTGTGAGTGTCTATATGTATATATGCACCAAAGCTATAATATCCAATTGCCCTATAAGAGCCAATACTATAATATCCAACAGGGCAATTGGCAGTTTGGAGCCCCTAGGAGAGGGCTTCATCCTGCAGTGGATTGATAAAAGCTGAAATTGATTATGTATATATATATATATATGATTAAGCTCATGTGGTTAAATGACATTATAATTCTTCATATACTTTGATTCGAGCAGAAACAGTTTGGTTTCGGGTGTTACGAATGGTAATTTTTTATACACAATCAAATAGAGTACGTTCTTTGCATTTTTTTCAAATGTTAAAAGTAATTTTATTAAAATCTTGTTACTTTCTTTCATATTCAATAGAAGAAAATATGGGCTTCGCAAAAAATTTTAGACTTTTGGTTTTTGAAGGATTTAGCCATTTTGAAATCTTGAAAATTAATACGTTTATGAAGGAGAACAGTAATTCGAAAAATATACTTCATTTTTCATATGTTACATTTTAAAGAGGAATAACTTTAAAATCTTTATGAAAAGAAATATTTTTTTAACTAGTTACATGTTGTCGATTTTAAATTTATCAGCGTAAGAATAAATTCAGTATAGAAGACAAAAATATATAGTAACTTTTTAAAAAAGAAAAAAAAAAAAAAAAAAAAAAAACTATCATAGTAACTGGATTTTGATCTAAAAAGACACCCGTAAGTCTGTATGTACCGAACGCAAGAGTTGGTTTTTCTTATGACTATTCAGCCAGTATATTTTTAATTTGTCCTTTTATTATTTTTCTCATTGCATTTTTTTTACTTTTTATCTTGGTTCACTTCATTTACACACTATATATATCATAATAATTAAAAGAAAATAAAAGAGGAATGAAGTTGCGTTAAGTTTATTATGAATTAATTTAACATAGCTTAATTAATAAAATTATTTGCTTTAATTATTATTATTCAAGGAGCTGTTATTATTAGTATAGTATTCATAGGATATTCAATTAAGCATATTAATTCTTTTTGGTTATTTTGGCTTTCGATTGCATTTATATGTATATATAAATTCACACAAGAATCATTATATCCCTTTATATTAATTACCAGCAGGCTACGCTCGCTTTGCTGGTGACTATTTTTAAATGAATTTTAAAAATAATTGAATCTGTATTTATTTTTTATATCACATTATAAATAAAACTTTAAAAACTTAACATTGAAGTTGCTCTAATCCTCGTTTCAGAGCATCTTCTTTCCCCTCAGCACTTCTTCAAGTTCAGGTTGTCACGGCTTACAGAAAGGTCTTTCCCTTCCCGGGCACTTCAACCTGGGTATCGATGACAGGTGGATCTGCTATTATTTTAGAACTACAATTTTCAAGATGACTGTATCTCATCATCTATTAAATATTTTAGATTAAAATCATGTATTTTATAGCCCTCGTTCCTTATGCCATATTAACGTATTATTCCGAACAGTATAATAAATCAGTAAAATATCATCACTTCGGTTTCACTTCGGTCCCTACAGCCCTTTGCCGCCCGCACTACATCGGATCCAAGTTCCCACTACTTAAAGAAAGACTTTTCCAGGGAACTTGAATTTGTGTATTTATCGATGACAGGTGGGTCTACTATTATTTAAGAACTAAGATTTTAAAGATGACTGTATCTCAGCATCTATTAAACATTTTAGTTCTGAAGCATGTATTTTATAAATCTCGCGCTTTACACTGTATTATCAAATGATTCCTACAGAATAATAAATAAAAGTTTACATTAAAAAAAGGAATTAAATAATGATAATAATAAAAAAAAGATTAGTTTAATCTTTTCTGCTATGTTCTATCATTTTTTTCAATAAGTACTATAGATAATAACAATAATAATAATAATAACAATAATAAATCCCTTTCAAAGGAATTAAAAAATTAAAAAATAAAAAGTTGTTATACTATAAAAATTACATATTATGCATAACCATAACTGTTTTAAATGAGTTTTTTTATTTAAAGTTTAATATACTTATTTTTTCTACCGCATTACTATTTGATTTTAATAAATATAATAAAATAAAATAAAAAAAGAATTTGGTTGCCAAATAATTAATCAAATAAATAAAAATTAAACATCGTAACAGCAGTTGCTAAGAGGCGCAGACGTTTGAAATTAATTTTTTTTTTTTTTTTAATATAAAAATAAAACAGAGAAACCAACGTTTTAAGTTAAAAAATTAATTATTAAGATTAAAATTTGAAAAAAATCTCAATAAGGTGCACACTAGTAGGGTCGCACCTACCAATCTGCCAAGTTTTATTGTTCTGGGATCAATAGTGTGAGCACCAGAGTACAGACACACAGATATACCAACACGCATATTCAGAGAGATACATACACAGATATTTCTCTAGCTGCAGCTAAATTGCATTGCACACGCAAAGTAAATAAAATTCTTTAAAAAAGGACAATATTTATTTTAAAATTGCAAATAAAAGCAAAAAAAAAAAAAAAAAGTTCAAACACCTAAAAAAAGAAAGACATTAATTTGTTAAATGTGATGTAACTTTATTGTAAATACACATAAAAAAAAGATACTGTGGCCATCACAAAACCATTTTCTAAACCGAAAAAAAAAAAAAAAAAAAAAATCTTTTTTGCGATAAATTTTTACCGTATTCAGTTTGATGTAAGTTTAATAACATGCAAAATCTGAGAAAGCAAGTAAAACCAGCGCCACCTGTCGATTGAGACACACAAATTGAATCTATATATATTTATATTAGGGTGGTCGTTAAAAATTAGCATTTAAATTTATGTATGAGGCACCCACTTATTTTGTTCTATGCATAAAATAACGACTTCCACAAAAATTTCAAAATTTTAAAACAAGTTTTAAGGGAGGCTAAAATTGACAAATTTGACATATTTTGTAATTTCATTATAAATTATTCTATTTTAATTACATTAAAATAAAGACAATATACATTAAAATATTCAATTTAAAATGTTAAAATACACGTAATAAAAATTTTAACGTTTCGAGCCTTATTTTAGACTCTTCATCAGTAAAATGCATCAAAAGTAAACACTGAGAAGAGCAATAGATTTCCTTAACGAAAGTACAGCGTATTCAGCAGGGCTTGTGCATGCCTCATTAAGCAGTGAAAAATTCTGTTTCATATACCAGTCTTCCTGGAAAATTCTTGAATGATAATTTGAACAGTTAGATATACCAACGATTATTTTAGCATTGTTAAAAACATGTAGATAATCGGTTTCTATAGCATACTGCACTATTTTAGGATGAATATCGCGGTTTTTGAAATTTATTTATGTTCGAGAATTCGAGTATGAAGGGCACGACCAGTTTCATGAATATAAACAGAACTGCAATATTTACAAGTAATATTATAAATAACCCCTGTAAGTGAAAAGGGGGGGGGGATAACAGATTTAAAATTAGAAAGGAAATTAAGAATCATAAATTGAGGTTTATAGAATGTAGCTATAAATTCAGAATTTTTTCTATAGTATGCAATAGTAACGAAAGATTTAGATGATTTGGAGGAATTAATATCATAATTACCAATGTTAAGTCTTATTTATTCAATTTTCTTTTAAGCCAGTGAAGGGGATAATTATTACGTGTAATTCCGTGAACCCCTCTTCGCATAAGTCTGCTGTTTTTCATACTTTACTTCTCCGTGCTAAATCATATTGCTGTACTAAAGATCTTTTCCAGTTAGAATTAAAAAGAATTTTTTTGGACTTAAAACGCGATAGTTATTCTTCTCGCTGGCTTAAAAGAAAGGTAAATGAATACGATTTTAACATTGATAATAACGATATCAATTCCTCCAAATTACCTACATCTTTCATTACTATTCCGTACTATTGAAAAATCTTTGAATATATAGCTACAGTTTTACGCACTGTTAATATATCTGCATCATATAAACCTCAATTTCTGATTCGTAATTTCTTTTCTAATTTTAAAACTTTTATACCCCCACCTTTTCCCGTACAGGAGTTATTTATAATATCCCTTGTAAATATTGCAGCTCTATATTAGTGAAAGTGGCCGTTCCCTTCATACTTGAATTCTCGAACGTAAAATAAATTTCAAAAACCGCGATATTCATTCTAAAATAGTGCAGCATGCCATTGAAACCGACTATCTACTTGATTTTAATAATACTAAAGTAATCATATCTAACTGTACAAATTATCACTCAAGAATTTTCAGAAACAGCATTTTTCACCGTTTAATGAGGCATGGGCAGTCCCTGCTGAATATGCTGTACTTTCGTAAAGGAAATCTATTGTTCTTCTCAGCGTTTACTTTTACTTTTGATGTGTTTTACTGATGTGGAGCATAAAATAAGGCTCGAAACATTAAAATTTATGTTATGTGTATTTTAATATTTTAAATTGAATATTTTAATGCACACTGTCTCGATTTTAATGTAATTAAAATATAATAATTTATAATAAGATTACAAAATCTGTCAAATTTGTCAATTTTTTAATTTTTAAACCTCGGTATCCACCCTTAAAACTTGTTTTAAAATTCTGAAATTTTTGTGGAAGTCATTATTTTATACATAGAACAAAATAAGGGGTGCCCCATACAAAAATTTAAATGTTAATTTTTAAGTATCACCCTAATATATATATATATATATATATATATATATATATATATATATATGTATAATGACTATTTTACATATCAAGATTAGGAATTTATACTCTATAGGACCTGATAAATAACTTTCCCGTAAACGGAGTTACAGTACAATATCGATATCATTCGGGCGATATATGCACACAGATTGAATCAGTATAATGATATATAATCATCTGTTGACGTATCAGGTTTCGGCTAATTATAAACAATGTATGTAACATGAGAGATATACCCTTCTAAAAAATATTACAGTTTTAAAAAATTAAAGAACACGCTTTTATGGAAATGTGAACTAAGAAGCACAAAATATCTATCTTAGTATTAAAATGCAGGGTAAGAGAAAATCGTGTGTGTGACACAACGTAATATTTACATACATTTAAATCTTTAATTAAAATAATTTAGAATTAAACAAAAATCATTTTTAAAAATCTCCCCTGACTGTGCTCGAACGCTAGACCTTCAGCTTCGTAGCGCGGCACTTTACCTCACAGCCACGGTGTTCACATAAGGAAAGCCTTTTTGTTACAATATAGATTTTTTGTTTGCTCCCAGCGCGGTTACAAACATACATACAAACATACATATAGGTGAAGCTAATATAATATTATAGTTTAAAAAAATTAAAGAACACGCCTTTATAGAAATGTGAACTAAAAAACACAAAATATCTATCTTAGTATTAAAATGCAGGGTAAGAGAAAATCGTGTGAGTGACACACCATAATATTTACATTCATTTAAATCTTTAATTAAAATAATTTAGAATTAAACAAAAACCATTTTTAAAAAATCTACCCTGACTGGGATCGAACGCTAGACCTTTAGGTTCGTAGCGCGGAACTATACCTCAACGCCACGGTGTTCACGTAGGGAAAGTCTTTTTTTTACAATGAATATAGATTTTTTGTTTGCTCCCAGAGCGGTTACAAACATGCAAACATACATACAAACAAACATACAAACATACATACAAACTTACATAACAGGTGAAGCTAATAAATGCGTGTTAAAAATATGATAGGCTCTAATTTTAGTCAAGATATATTCAAATATAAATTTAAAGAAACTATGTGTATTAGTTTTTGAGATAGAACTGACACAAAATTTTTGTCTCAAACAAATGAATATTTTTATTTTTATTTATTTTTAATATTTTCAATACACATAAAAAAAAATATAGGACTCGTAAAAATATTCGATAAACAAAACAAAATTCATACAAAATTTCATATAAATAGGTAGCGTGGGGAGGAAAAAACAACCACTTTTTTTATCCCCCTCCCTTAGCAACTACCCTCCCCCCCCCGCCCCCAGATATGTGTAACACTCACAGTAATTTTTTTTAGACAGTAAGTGGTATAATATACAAAGTTTTTTAAAATAGATATTAGTTAGTTTAAAGAAGAATATATTTTATTTCCATCTGCGCCCCCCTCGCTTCCCCACCCCCCAGGTATATAATACATTATTTGTGATTTTCATAAAAAGTAAGTGATAGTTATACAATATATCAGTAAAATAGTGATATAAAAAAATCATGTTATTTTACCCTGCCCCACCCCTATTACATCTACCCAAATATATCTGACACTTGTTGTAATGTTTTCACAAATTGTACGTGATTATACAAAGTTTCATTAAAATCGGTAAGTGAGTGATACAAAAACAATTATTTTCTTTCGATCTGGTCCTCCCCCTTCCTTTTAGCCCGAGTATATACTAAGTGAATGATGTACCAAATCAATTGAAATGTCTAAAAATATAATTTGAAAGTCTTTCTTTAAATTCCTTATTTGATATTTATTATTTTGCTATCTGCGAATTGGAAAAGTGCCCTTTTTTTCCGGTGCCCTTTTCTCAACGTGCCCTTTTTTCCGGCGCCCTTTTAACCGGGATCCCTTTACATGTTTACAGGTTATTATTATTATTATTATTATTATTATAAATATAATATTAATTTGAATACGCATAAATGTTGATTTCAAGCCATTCCATCAAAATTACGTGCAAATTCAACAGCAGGTATTTTTGGTAGAGTAGTAAGATAGATTATGATTCTTCGATCTTATCAAATAACTGTGATTTGGCACCAGATCTCTATTCTACGCTTCTATCGAGCCAGCAGTTACATGTGTGATTGCATTTGCTTTAGCAGTATTAGATATTCAAATTCCATTAGCTATAGGGCAAACTGAAATTAAAAAATAAATTTATCACATTTCACTACATGAACATTCTTTTTCTCGAAGAATTGACAGTATTGTGTGTTCGAGGGAAAAAAAAAAAAAAGCTTATATATGAATCAAACTAGTCCAGTAGCTAACAAATCCGTATATCAACTGTAATTTATTCATTCGTAAGTTAAATTATATATATATATATATTGTCCGTATAACTATGAATGTCTAAAAACGTCGGGAAAATATATCTTGCATTATTTTTTATTAATTTTATTTTATATTGCAAATCATTGAAAATGAATTTGCAAATGCTTTTATTCTTTTAAATAGCATTAAACCTTTGTAAATTATTATTCTTTTTTAAATCGATTTTTTTTTTTTTTTTTCATATATATGTATATATAGAGATATGTATGTATGTATGTATATTGAATATAAATATAAATTTTTTTTTTTTTTTTTTTTTTTTTTTTTTTTTTCAGATTTTACAAATTAAAAGTTGCAAATAGTATCATTTAGTTTATGATTAAACTTATTGTGATATAATGTTTGCGTGGTACATTGACTAAAATTTCTTATTCTCTTTAGAACCGAAGTAATAATAATTACGTAAAATTTATTCTATGGTATTTAAATAAGAACGTTGGCATAATAGACTACAAAAAGGTTTGGTTTTTGCAGGTGATAATTTCGAAAGCTAGTAATGTAAAGGCATACGTATGTAGAACTCAGGGCTCAACATAGTAAAACATAGAAAAATTAAAAAAAGAAATTTAAAATTTAAAAAGATTTCAGTGTTTCTCACTTTTATTTTTATCTTTTTATTTTATTTTAATTTTAATTTAATTTTATTTTTTTACTTATTTATTTATTTTGTTAAATAGCTTTTTGCTTTTACTTCAAGGAATCTTCAGCAAGTAAATAAATAAATAAAATCTATAATAATAATAATTACAATAATTAGGGGAAAATATTTTCTAATTCATTAATTATGTGCATTTCGCTAAAGTGTTACAGAAACTTCTCTTGGTATAGATACTTTTTCAATCACTGTACATGCTATGTTAGTAACACAAATGCAATTTCCTTTCACTTTACTTTTAACTATTTTTGGATTCCTGTAGAATTTTGGTAAGGTGATTAACTGATAGGTTTGCTTAGAAGATGAAAGAAGGAAAACCTGATATGTCAAATCACTTATCGGAACGCTAATCACTTTTCGGAAAGAACAAGAATCCTCTCAATTTTAAATGTCTTTCTGTATATAATAGAAATGTGTTGACCACATGTTTTGAAGAATTTGGGTGGCCTGAGGGTGAGGACTGAAAATTCTGATGCAAGTGGCAGGACATCAACAAAAGCATTTTATTATTATTATCATTATTATTATTATTATTAATTGTGTTCCAACTTATGTCTTATATTGAAAAAAAAAAGGAACAAAGGGAGAATTCAAATTCTATCAACAGACAAAACCCGTGTTATTTATTCTATGGGGGAATTAGTTTCCAGAATTTACTCAATTAATTCAAGACAACTATTTTTTCTTTCTCGTGATAATAATAGCCATGCAGTAGATAATCCAGGTCCTTTATCCCTTTCTTATAAAGAAGTGCACATGTTTATTGTTAGCAGACAGTTTACTGAGGAGAAGAATGAATAACTTGTTTTCATCGATAACAAACAAGCTGTGGTACAAAATTTAAAATATTTGAAATTCGAAGCATACAATACACATAGTGAAAAATATATTACATTATTTTATAAACTTCTTTATTTAAACTATGCATATCACTTTAAACTAAAAATAAATATAATAAAATTGATTTTAATGATTAAATTTTGAATTTTAATCTCGGACAAAGACACACACCTCACATCGCAAAATATTTTACAGTTTCAAAATTTCGCTCTTTACAAAGTAGTAAGAACTGACATAGTTTTATGATATTATGGTATTTTAAAGCTTTTGCATTAAAGTATGATTTTAGATCTAATACAAACAGCCTATGATATCGATGCGTAAACCTAGTTTTTACAAGGTCACACCACATCTTTTACTATCACTGTTTAATGGCAATTTTTTTTTTTTTTTTCCACTGAACATGTACTGTATAGGAATATTCGTAATGCATTATTCACAATACAATGGGACGATATCAAAAGTTGCTCACAGTTCTGTACATTTTAACTACACAATATCCTTCATTATTATTACTATTATTATTTTAAGCATGGCATAAAATATTGTGTCGGAAAATTCAAGATTCTAGGCGTCTCCTGCGGGAAAAATTTCAAAAAAGAAAGTCTGCAATAAAATAAATAAATAAATAAATAAATAATAATAATAATAAATAATCGAGGAGTATGAATAATTATTAAAATTGCACTTATTAGAATATCATATTTTAGTGCAATTATTTTTTATTTTAAATATTATGCTTGCAAAAAAGCTTAATATTAATATCGTTTTTAAATAATTTCTGAAGTTTAAATTTAAAATAAAATTTAAATCTTTATGTGGGATAGAATAGGTATTTCCAAAAAGAAACATGAAAGGAAAAAAGTTTTAGAAATATACAATAGAAGAAGAGAAGGACGCAAAATAAAATTTCATTTATTTATTATTATTATTATTTTTTAATTGTAGTCAAATGCAAATTAATTCATTCCTAACACATTCCTGCATCCATTTTCGCTCATAAGTATATGGAAATTGTAATGAAAGAAAAATTGATTAAAATATGTTTTTTAAAGATTCAATTTCTTTTTAAAATAAATTTAAATATTTTATGTAAAAAACTAATACTCTGAAAAAATAAATAAATAAAACTGATTCTCACTACAATTGATTTTTTTTTCTTATAAATGCTGAAATATGTTTTAAAATCTATTTAGATTACATAACGTCTCAGATTTCTTTAAAATATTTTTATCAAACTAATTTAAGTATCTCCAGCACATCTAAATCTGTGTGGTAATTTCAAGAAACAGGTTTTACTTCTGAATTACATTTCATATAAATTTCGATCTATCTCTATCTTTATTTTTTTTACCTTCCGCTCCCTCCCCCCTTCCCGCCCCTCCCAATAATTTTAAAAATTCAAAATATCCGCAATCGATTTGTAGGTATCGAAAACCTCGATGTACCAATTTTGAATGATCTAACTCAATTTTTTTTCGCCCCTCTGTCCCCCCTCTTCCCGGCCCTTCTAATAACTTTACACTTTTAAAAATATCCCCATTCGATTTGCAGGCCTCTAAAACCTATCTGTACCAATTTTGGACGTCCTAACTGTATTTCTATTTGTTTTTGCCCATAGCCCCCCTTACCGCCCCACCTCCTTACCGCCCCTCCTAATAATTTTACAAATTCGAAAATATCCGCAATCGATTTGTAAGCATCGAAAACCTCTATATACCAATTTTGAACGATCTAACTGTATATTTATTTTTTTGCCCCCCCTCTCCCCTCCCCCTTCTCGCCCCTCCTAATAACTTTACACTTTTGAAAATATCTCCATTCGACTTGCAGGCCTTTAAAACCTGTCTGTACGAATTTTGAACGGCCTAACTGTATTTCTATTTGTTTTTGCCCATAGCCCCCCTTCCCGCCCTACCCCCCTTCTCGCCCCTCCCAATAATTTTACAAATTCGAAAATATCCGCAATCGATTTGTAAGTATCGAAAACCGCTATGTACCAATTTTGAACGATCTGACACTATTTTTATTCTCCCCCCCTCCCCCTCCCCCTTCTCGCCCCTCCTAATAACTTTACACAATCGAAAATATCCCCATTCGACTTGCAGGCCTCATAAACCTATCTGTACTAATTTTGAACGGCCTAACTGTATTTCTATTTATTTTTGCCCCATAGCCCCCCTTACCACCCCACCCCCCTACCCGCACCTCCTAATAATTTTACAAATTCAAAAATATCCGCAATCTATTTGTAAGTATCGAAAACCTCTATGTACCAATTTTGAACGATCTGACACTATTTTTATTTTTTGCCCCCCCCTCCCCCCCTTCTTGCCCCTCCTAATAACTTTACACAATCTAAAAATCCCCATTCGACTTGCAGGCCTTTAAAACCTATCTGTACCAATTTTGAACGGCCTAACTGTATTTCTATTTGTTTTTGCTCCATTGCCCCCCCCCTTGCTGCCCCACCTGGGGGCTGAATTTCTAAAATTCCAGAAATTGGTTTTTTGATAGTTGCATTAGCTATATTTTAGAGCAAAAATTTCACGTATATCTATTTTTTTTTGTTTGAGATATGTGGGATTATGCGAAATCACGTTTTACGCATGTGAAATCACGTTTTGCCCCCCCGCCCCCCTTGGGGAGCAAATTTCAAAAATTCCAGAAACCGATTTTTAGACATTTGTATTAGCTATATTTTAAAGCAAAAATTTTACGGATACCTGTTTTTTTGTTTGAGATATGAAGGATTTTGTGAAATTACGTTTTGCCCCCCTCCCCCCCTTGGGGGCGAATTTTGTAAAATCGCTTGTGGCGTTGTCTTTCACGGGTCGTAAACATTAACCGAGCCAAATTTGGTCCCGCTCGGTGAAACGGCCTAGGATTCTATAGCGGACACACAGACACACAGACTCTGCTCTTTTATATATATACACGTATCTAATTATGCCTTCAAAAATAACTTTCATTCACAACTTTTCATTCCTGTATTCATTCAACAATAATAATAATATTCTTATAATATCTAAATTCTAAACGATAATGCATAAATTCGTTATTTCATGAATTTACATATGTACGTGAATAATACAAATCAACTTCCTTTCCATTTGTTGAATGATTATCCTTCGATTTAAATTACATCGCAACGCAAGTTAGTTATCCTATGATAATACTACACTACTATTTTTCAACTTCAACCAATCGTAAACTTGTAGTAAACCTTTGACCTTGTAGTAATTTTGCCCCGCCTCTCGTAGTAAATTCGCCCCTCCTATCGTAGTAAAATAATGGATACTGTTTTTCACCGCACAACCGAGGACCTGGGTGTGTAAGCCATTTCAAAATGTTTACACACTTCACACACAAAAATGTGCTCCTTTTATGGAAACTGAGGACTCGAAAAAAAATCACCTGAGAAGTCGTCAATGTACTAAATAATACTTATATATCACAGTACAATACGAATTTCTCATGTCTGGGAACCGAGGACGTCCTCGGTTCCTGAGCGTCCGCGCTTAGAAGGTGTGTATAGGCATTCAAGTCCACGGTTTCCACCTTACGGGAACACACACACACACACACACACACACACATACACACACACACACACATATATATATATATATATATATATATATTAAATTATTTAATTCCTTTACAATACTCAGCAAATGAGAGAAAGATGAAAATACCAACAATGAATTTAATAATTAGATGTATTACGTATAAATTTATTGTCACAATTACCATTTAAGTAAATTTCACTGAATAGTAAAAACATGTTAAAGTACTTACGCATAAGAGAAATGACGTATATCACTTAACCTAAACAATGAGTTAGTTGTCTTAATCCATTAGTCCAGTAAATTCATGCAACACAAGATAAGAATTGAAAGAAATTAACCAAAATGACTATTGAAATAAAAAGGAATGCATGAAGGAAAAATGGAGTTAAAAATGCTGAAATCCAGTACCGATCTCATCAGGAAACTAGCAGTACTGTCAACAATTAATGCAAGATTTCGAATATTGTATAGCTTTTCAGCAATATACAACTCTAGTTTCAATCTTGCAGAAAAAAAAAAAGAAAGAAAGAAAGAAAAATAAAAGGAAATTGGCTGATAACTTAACCATAATGAAAATTGGAATTCGTGAAAGGAGCTGGCCACATGTAAATCAAATCCAAATCAAATAAAAGTCCGGGCGGTTGCCAAAACGAACAAACTGAAAAGAAATAATTAAAAGTAGAGAATCGATTAATCGAAAGTTTCTGAAATGAAATAAATGTAAGCATGAAGTGATAAATATTGTTCTTAAAATTTAAAAGCTGAATTCACAATTAAATAATATTCGAGAGGTAAATTTAAGTATAAATAAGATTAATACGATGTTCACAGTAGGGCATACGTTCGACTAAACGTATGAGCGCGCCATCTAACGTGGAAAAAATAAGTTACTATTAAGTGATTTAAAAAAAAGTGTACGATAGATGTTCTATTTATATGAGTGTAATTTATAGTCTTAAGCTAACATAAGAAAAGGCCAACAAGTGATAATTAAGTTATTATGATTAGGAAATTGGTGAATAATTTTAATTTTAAAAATTATTATTGTTATTAATATTATTATTATTATTATGAAATAGGAAATTGGTGAATAATTTTAATTTTAAAATTTTAATAATTATTATTAGTAATAATAGTCTTATATATATATATATATATAAGTAACAATAATTGAGATTGCCTTTAAAAGTTAAAGTTAAAGTACTAAATTCCATCATAAAGATTAAAATATTACAATTTCACATAATCTCATTTATCATCTGTTTAAAACAATTACTGCACATATTACATAAAACACATTAAAATATAAAGTACTTTTAACATTTAAAAAAAATCTTATATTTTGTAGAACATAATTACATGTGTAGGTTTGTGTTCTTAAGCTTTGTAGCAATAAAAAATGTTTGAGTTATATATAATCAGTATTTCTAATAATTGCATTTATGTATATTTACGTTACAATTGTAATAATATGCAGCATAGCAAATTATTTTAACCTATCTAGTAAACTTAATTTGCATATTTTACGTGAATTAAAACTTAGGAATTATGAATAATTATTTTACAAATGAAAATTAGTTTATGCATTAATTATCTTCTGCAAACATTAAGTTAATTAAATTTTACATTAGTAAGTTCTTTAATTGATTTAGAGTTTATCGCTATATAACTAACTTAATTGCGAGAGATAATTAAAATCAATAATCTAATAAAATGTAATTGCATGAAACTAATGATAGCTTAATGATATTTTAAAACATATTTACAAGTAATTAACATATTAATAAATGCCATCAATTAAAATAAATATCATTCCATGGGTTGGAGATAAAATGTATATTATTATACTTGAAATGTTCAAATCATAGATTAATGACAATTTATTAAAATAGTATTAAGAAAATATAAAAAATTCCAGTAGTAATTTTATATATATAGCAAAGAAATAAAATTTTTTACTTTTTTTTTTTTTTTTTTCAACTATTGGTATTTATTAAATTTTAACAAAAAGTATCTTTTAAAATTTTGATTATTATTATTATTATTATTATTATTATTTTATTTATTTATTTATTTTTTGTATATTAAACATTTATGCATGGGATTTACGAAATGCAATTGTATTTCAGTTCCAAAAATTTTATTTCTGGTAATAAAAGAAATAAAAAACTCCAATGAAAGTATGTCAAAAATCTTACAAAACACCGTTAAAGAATTTAAAAATTAATCTAAAAATTTTAAAATAAAGTGATTGGAGAGAAAATTTCTTAAATGCTCGTATTAAACTTTTAAATGTTCTTAAAAAAATTAATCCAACTTCTACCACTGCAAAAACAAAAACTATGTTCTATTTTACCCGCTATTTTAATATCTCAGATCTGCTACTATACAGGGTGTCCCAAAATTACAGCGACATGCTTCAAGAAGAGACAGAGCACATCATAATAATTCATAATTGCATAGGGTACCATGTCCGCAAATGTCATTTTAACCCTTTAAGAACAGGATGTTATGGGGTATTTTCCAACATAAGTGGAGAATACAAACGTAGAGCGACAAGCTTTAAATAGATGTAGATAACAGCTGAAGGAATACAGAACACATAGCTACCCATGACCGCAAACATCACATTAATCCTTTAAAGAGCGGCTACATTCTGGTATTTTTTAACACTTACCGCCATATATAAGTATTTTAGACTTCTCACGTGTAGTCTAGTCATTAGGTTATTTGTAACTCCGCCTACCTTGTAAATTTTAAAATCTTGTACGATCCATCATTTCACAAAATCATACACAATATTCGTATTTAAACTTTCGTGACCGCATGATTGCGTCTCTTTGACAGTGAGGTCCGCCTGTGGGCGTTATTCACTCTAGTTAAAATATCTCAGAACAAAATTTTCTGTATTTACATTTACAATACAAATGGATATACATTATAATTATATTCTTTCTAATCAATGTATTTGTATCCATAGCATATTTCATTGTAAAAATATGAATATTAGGTATATACTAAAGAAATAAATAACATACAAATTGGAAAGAAAACGCCCACTAGTGGAGCAATAATTTACGTACGACACCACTATGGTGTCGCCGGACGGCATAGTGTTAATACAATCGGTGTTTTAACTATATCGGTTAGAAACAGCATTATGACTGTGTATACCTTTTTATGTAATTATTTAAACGAAAAAAAAATTAAAAAAGCCACGCCCAGATTTATTTAAAAAAATGCCCCAAAACACCCGGTTCTTAAAGGGCTAAAATAAAAGTTTGTCGCTTTAATTTAGGACATCTTATATATAAAATTATTTTAATAATTTTTACATAATTATACCTTTCATTCTTATTTAGTAGCAGACTTCGCCCGTATCGCTGGTCTCTGTATTTAAATAAACTTTCAAAAGATTTGAATGACATATTTTTTTACATCACGTGAAAAATAATAACTTGAAAAAAAAAATTCTATTGAAATTGCTCTTAACATCGCTTCGGGTACTCGCAGTCTACGATAGCGTCTCTTTCATCTGTACTGCATTGGGTGTGGTGTGTCAAATTAAAAATTTAAATAGAAAAAAAAGTTTAGCTTAATTATGGGTACCCCTGTATCTTGCCTATAAATGATATGCACATACACTGTGTACTTAAATTTAGTTTTATATGAAAAAGACCCAAGAATAAAACGAAATAAATACCTAAAATAAAATAAATTTCCAGAAGTTTCCTTAATATATCCAAATAATTTGGGTAGCCTTGTAAGCGAATGATGAATGATTTCCACATCACAATTCATACAAAACATGTTTTTCATGCATATAAAAATTATATTCATTTCCATTTCGTCTAGGCTAGCCAACAGATGTTACATTGTAGATTTACAGGAAATTCCCCCGTAGATTTGATGTGTTTTCATTCTCTTGGATGTCCCTGTGTACGGACCATTTTATTGGTTGTAACGAAAATTTTAGTGTAGCATTATTTTATGATACAGATTTAGAATACCGAGTTGGAACTTCCTGCTACTATTTGTTCGGGAGATATGCGGATAACAGACACACAACCAACCGATAAAAACCTGATTTTTGGATACCGGGAACCTCAAAACTCAACGGGGACAAAACCTCAATTTCGAAATATTGACCCAAAAACGATATTTTCTCCACCTTACATAGGTAAGAGAAAGTAAAAATGTGCTAAAAATGTCTGTTTAGATAAATAATTGAACAATTGGTTTACTTATTTATTAATTGAAATACCATTTAGCTTTAAAAGTATATTTAACTAGAATAGCATAAATTTCATCTCTAACAATTTTAATAAATTCCTCCCTTATCTAAATATTGTAAAAGCAATTTATTATTATCTGGATAATGGATTTTAGAAGCTCAGAGATTTTTCAAATTTAAATAATTCTCATATTCAGCTTTGAAATATGTAAGGAATTTCATTTCTTTTTCGTATTCTCTAGTGATTTTATATGATTGATTCAAGAATTCTTATTCTAAAATATCTTCGGACTTTTTATCGGTATTCTATGGATAAAATGCTATAATGCATTAATGAAAACTTAAACTTGAACGATATCAAATTCCATATGATCACATTTTCATAGAAATTAATTTTGGTATATTATACAGGTAGACGATTTTTCTTTTTTAAGATTATGTTTTTCTGGGGTATTTTTGGATGCTGGTTAAAGAAAAACTATTCAAAAATTTCCATCACGTGCAGTTTTGACAAAAACAGGATTGTTTGAGCTTAAAACTCAATTCTTCAACTCCCATCTAAGTTATTTCCCGGAAAATCTGGGAGATGAGAGAGAAGAATAAGAAAACTTACTTCATCAAGACATGAAATAAATGTATAGGATGTATCATGGACGATAGAGTGTTAACATGTTAGCAGATTATTGTTGGATGCTGCATAAAGGAACCCCCTCCACAAGCAACACCACCTGTAATAATGCCTCCGGGCTGAGCTCTACGTCATGGAAGATCGGCCGATTTTATCCAATCACCACTTCCTATGATACATGTTGGATCGTGGGGATTGGATGAAATCGGCCGATCTTCCGTGACGTAGATCTCAGCTCGGAGGCATTATTACAGGTGGTGTTGCCACAAGGCCCTCAAACCATTCACAATGGCTAAAAAAGCTCTAAAGGGAGCTTCGATGTTAAGAAACACATTTAAAAGATAATGTGAAAATAATGTCCTATTTCAACGTTTTTTATACGTTAATTGTTTCGATTTTATTATAAACTCTTGGTGAGTTCTTCCGATCGTCATCCTTACTTTGTGAATATTCCTTACTTGATAGGAAGAAAAGGTAATCACTCCTGTATCAAAACACATTGCAGACACCAACGCAGTGCAGAAAAAATTGAAAAGTACAATTTCGAAGGGCTGTGTAATCTGTAGCTTTGGGCAACAACTTAGTTTAAATATTTATACATGTTGCAACAGCGTCCATTAGACGGAGTAAAAATTACTTTATGCACGTTATAGTGTTATGGTAATTTAATAGCCAGAAACCCTGTTACATGACACGTTAATACATGTACCTTATTTTTTTTTTTATTATTATTATTATTATTATTATTATATATATATATATATATATATATATATATATATATATATATATTTTGTGTGTGTGTGTGTGTGTGTGTGTCATCATAATTCGTTTTGTTTCACACAGGTGTAGTTGCATATTACTTCATGATTTTTAAGCATTATTTTGAAGTTTTGTTTTCCTTTCCTAAGTAAATACAGACAAAAAATTAAAGGTAAAGTACATCCAAAATGAATAATATATTCTCACATTATGCTTTAAAATATTATTTGAAAACAATATTTTTATCTATCTCTATATAGGGGAAGCCGGGGTAATAAGAGACAGGGGTTATAAGAGACACAGTCAAAAAACCCACCAAAAAATATACTTAGACAACTTCAAAAATATGTAATATTAAGTATCATGTATACTTTTTACTACAATACACTTATTGAGAAGTTTATATTACATTTTGAATTCGTTTTCTACGACGAAAGAAAACCTTCACTTTGAACTTACCCTAAAAGTTCGTGACTTTTTCTAAATTTTTCTTTATTTTTCTTGGTAGGTAAGATGTTTGGGATTTATTAATGTGTAACCTTTTGACCAAGACTATGACTTTTGATGTACAATTTTTTAAAACATTGAAAGCATTCTTTATTTACATGTTCTAGGCATGTTTCTTATTACCCCATTTTTATTTTTTGTGGGGGTAATAAGAGACATGAGTCTTTTATTACCCCCACTGTTAATTCCTGTGTCCCCCCAATTGTAGTTCCTGTTAATTCTGCCTGACTAGTTTACGAACAGTTTACCTAGTGTTAGGCCCAGTCTAAGTTTACCAAGAGAACATTTTTTTCTTTTTCACTTTAAATCAAAAAGCAGTTTCACTCATTAGGCTAGACCATATTTAGTTGATATGATTATGTAAATTTATGTTTAGAATGTGTATAAGTTAGTATTTAGTCATTAATACTTCATTACATAATAAATAAGTTCATTTATAATTACTAGAAAAATATTTTATAACATTTTGTTCGCTTGTATACACTTCAAAGATACGTCTTTTTTGCCTATTTTCAACTACACTTTAGAAAATGGGCAAAATATTTTCTGCCCATTTTAGAAATTATATTGATGTTTTTGGTTAATCCCTAGGTTACGTTGGTTATGTAGAACTATCATTAAGTACAATATTATATTATTTAGGACCTAATATTAAAAGAAATGAATTTCACAAGCACATTTATGACAGTTAATTTTCGAGCAAACATATTTTTTGAATGGATGTAAATAATAAAAATTTAAAACTATTGGCTGATTCAGAATTGTTTCCAGATATCTTTAATTATCTCACATGATTTTACATTGCTATTTCTGAACAGTTACAAGCCTGGTCTCTTATTACCCCGCGTGGGGTTATTAGAGACAAGGATTTAATGAAAATTTGAAAAAAGAATTTAACAAAAAAATTAAGTTCAAAAATCACCTAAAAAATCAAGAGGAGTCCATTTAATGAAATTAATACGAGACATTTATTTCAAGTTATTTAGATTAATAGTATTGATTTTATTAATATTTTTTGTCTCTTATTACCCAGGCTTCCCCTATTAAAAAAAGAAACTGTCGCTGGCGTCATAATTTTTTGTTTGCGACAGCAACTTCTCGCGAAGGGCGACGTTCTCGCTCTGACGTCACTTTCTACAGGAAAATTAAAATGTGATCAATGGTATAAATAAGAAAAAATGACAAATTGGCATCTGAGATGCTCCAGAGAAGTAAAAAATTATTTAGAATAGTGAACAAAAAAATTTGACAAAGATAGTGACATTTGAAAAAAAAAACGATATTTTTAAAATATTAAGTAAAAATTTAATGAAGATGAAATGAAAATTAGTTTATATTTTTATCTTAGTATACATTTATAGTTTTATATTATTATTTATGTTTATACTATTAGTTTAGTTTATATTATTAGTTTTTATTTTAACGTTAGGCGAAAAAGATTTAGTAATGAATACCATGATTATGTTAAACAACTATTGGTATAGAGTTAGAGGTTAAGCCCAGAAATTTACGAGACAAAAATTTATATTAGTTTATATAAAGATTTAGTTTTTTAACTCAAAACATGTTTAAAAGGATAGATATTTACCAATTTAACGATTTTTAAAATTTAGAAATGAAAAAGCTCGTACGTTTTTCTCCAAAGAGTTCATTTACGCAACCACAATAGCCATTTTAACTCTAGCCATGCCTTAAATATAGAGATAAATTATAAAATGGTGCAATAATAATGATAATAATAATAAATCCGGAACCTATTTTTGTTTTTTAAGCATTGATATAAAACTTTGCAGGAAACAGAATTTAATTTAATACAACAGGACATTTATTTATTTATTTTATTTTATTTTTATTTATTTATTTATTTATTTAATTTTATTTACTTATTTGTTTTTGTCTATTTTTCCATATAAAGGCATCTTTTGCGTCACGCCATCCAAAACTGTAAGTAAAATATATGGAAATGTTTACTTTGTGTCATTTCATCCAAATAAATTGAAAATGCCTGCAAATAGATATTGTGCTGCAAAGAAAAAAATTGTGAAATTTTTTTTCAGTTTTGGATGGCGTAACGCAAAAGATAGAATAATTCACTGAAATAAATATATACAGTACATAATATAATGAAAGTGATATATTTGACAGCGTATTTGAAAATTAAAAGCAATATTTCAATGAGCACATATACTTTAATATGCAAAACAAAATAATTGCAGGGAAATTTAAAAACAAATCATTTAATGTAATACCAATACGTTACTGGAATTTCATATAATTTCTTTTTAAACACATGCTTTCATAGTATAAGAGATGTGAATGGAAAGGTATCAATGAGTAAATGATATATATTATTTTATGTTGAAAATAACGTTTACACTGTAAATATAAATAAAAGGAAAAAACAAATTCAAATAAGAAAATCCGTGTATAAATTAATTAATATCAAAGCGTCACTGAAAATTTTATATCATTATTTTTAAGACCCGTATTTCTAATTCTTATAGCCATAATGTACAGTGCTGCCTCACAAACTTTTAACCCGTTAAGGGTTTTTTGTATTGATATATTATACAAGAAAGAAAAATCATGCAAAACGCATTTATTAGTAATACTTTCTAACTGTACGTAATTGTTGTATCGAATAACTTTTAATATTCTTTGCCTACGTTATCACACAACAGACAGAAGGACTGAAAATTATACAGATAGACTAATTGAATTTAAAATTACTCTTAGGCATTTTGGAAAGTGTTAAAAATTCTTAACGAAAAAGAAAATGCCATTAGATTATAATTACAGCTTTTGATCTCTCTGAATATTTTAGTGTAGCCCTGTAAATCAGAAAGTTAATCGTCTCATATTCTCTACAAAACATTATTTTAGAATATTAACAATATATTTCAATATTTTTATGATTATTACAGCAGAGAGATTTTTAAATATAACGTTCTAAAAAATCTCTCCTAAAACGTAATGCATTGGCTTAATTTTGTTGTTGTTGTTGTTGTCTCTGTAAACAAACAAGTTATACAGGACCAATTAATGTCATTTTAAACGGGGAACATTCTACACGGCAAATATTTATAAAAATAACACACGTAGAACACAATGTTTTCGAATTCTTTTGGGTGTCCCTGTACACAAACCAGAAGAGATATTCACTCCATTTTCAACATGGAACATCCGATAATGAACTTCAATAAAATATATCAGTTTCGAGAAATTCCATAAATATTTACAGGAGTTAGAACGCGGGCAGACAGACAGACAGATTGACAGATACACAAACTGAAATCATATTCACACTTAAAAATGTTAGAAAGTGTTAAAAACTCTTAATGTAAACGAAAGTACAATTCTAGCAATTTTTTATTAATAGCTCTTAATATTGATGGAAATTTTTGTGTCACCCTGTACACCCAATGCTAATCATGCTATATTCTATGCAAAGCATTTTTTTGTGCATATAAATAACATATTTCAATTTCCTAAAACTTTGTGGAAAGTAAAGTTATTAAAATATGATTTATGGAAATATATCTCATAGAACGCAATGCTTTGGAATAATTGTAAATGTACCTGTACATAAATCGGTGGTGGTATTTCCTCCATTTTATACAGGAAACATCCAATAGTTAACTTGAATAACATATTTTAATTTCATTCTGATATGTTTACAGTAAAGGTATGAAAATATGGTTTATAGAAATACCTCTCATAGAACACAATGCTTTGAAACACTTTCGGGTGTCCCTGTACACAAACCAGTAGAGGTATAAACTCCATTTTCAATAGGGAACATCCGATAGTGAAATTGAATAACATATATCAGTTTCAAGAAGTTCCATAAATATTTACGGGAGTTAGATTTCGGACAGACAGACAGGCAGTAGACAGACGGACAGGCAGATACACAATACTGAAATCATATTCACACTTAAAAAATGTTAGAAAGTGTTAAAAACGCTTAATGTAAACAAAAATACAATTCTAGCAATTTTTTATTAATAGCTCTTAATATAAATGGATATTTTTGTGTCACCCTGTAAATCTAATGCTAATCATGCTACATTCTATGCAAAGCATTCTTTTGCGCATATAAATAACATATTTTAATTTCCTAAAACTTCGTGGAAAGTAAAGTTATTAAAATTTGATTTATAGAAATATCTCTCATAGAACGCAATGCTTTGGAGTACTTTTGAGTGTCCCAGTATATAAACCGATGGTGGTATTTCCTCCATTTTATACAGGAAACATCCAATAGTGAACTGGAATAACATATTTCAATTTCATCCAGATATGTCTACAGTAAAGGTATGAAAATATGGTTTATAGAAATACCTCTCAGAAAACACACAATGCTTTGAATAACTTTCGGGTGTCCCTGTACACAAACCAGTAGAGGTATTAACTCCATTTTCAATAGGGAACGTTTAATAGTGAACTTGAATAGCATATTTCAATTGCATTAAGATATGTCTGCAGTAAAGGTATGAAAATATTGTTTATAGAAATACCTCTCATAGAACACAATGCTTTGAAATACTTTCGGGTGTCCCTGTATACAATGCAGTAGAGGTATAAATTCCATTTTCAATAGGGAACGTCCGATAGTGAACTTGAATAACATATATCAGTTTCAAGAAATTCCATAAATATTTACGGTATTTAGAGCGCGGACAGACAGACGGACAGATGGACAGACAGACAGACAGACAAACCGAAGTCATAAACACTTTTCAACCTTGTTGGAAAGTGTTAATAATAGGGAACAAATAAAAATGATCTGTTGAATGATGTGTGATGCAAATAGGACGTTGGGGTTTCTCATATGCAGATCAAATAGTATTTTTACTATATCACAATATTCAAATTCAGAAATGATGCTGAAAAATAACTAGTAGGTTTCATAAACATAACTAAGTGCATGGACCACAATAGACTTAAATAATTAATGACCAACAAAAATTTCAATGGAAGAAGTTATCCTATTAATTAAGAGAACTAGATTGTAGAATTGTGTATTATTTCTATTAATAACTCTAACAAATTTCATGCAATTTAATGTTACAGAGACTTCATTATATGTACCATGTAAATGATATAGCGGTGACAGCGATCTATATACACACTTGGAGGGAAATCTGCTTTTTATAATTTGTAGTGTTAAAATTAATTTTTTTCAATAAATTCTATAAATTTAATGTTTGGATATAATTATCACATCGATCATAAGAGTACAATTGTTAGGGGATTTTTTTCTCCCTAAACAAAGTACAGTTTAAAATAATTTGTAATTTTCTTTCAAAAATAAACAAAATAAATAAATACAAATTTTTTTTATACGTAAACAAAAAAAAAAAAAAAAAAAAAAAAAAAAAAAATTATTGCCGCTGGCGTCAATATTTTTATTATTATTATTATTATTTTTTTTTTTTTTTTTCTTTTTGGTCTGCGGCCGCATTTTTTTTTGCAAATGAGAGTATCCTCCACGTCATGAGAGATATCGATACATGTCGAATACACCAAGGAAGACGTTTCACTTAGTTAGAAATTCCTATCACTTTAATTAACAATGTTATCAGTTAAAAACCTCGCATTAACAAAAGTACTTTTACCAACTTATAAAAAGTTTCTAATATTACGTTGTTTCTCTGTCAGTGACGTCATTTTCCACATACAAATTAAAATGTAATCAACGGTGTACAAATATAAAATAAAATAAATGTCAATTTGCTATTAGTAACAAACAAATTTATCGTCTGGAAATAAATAAAAAGCGTTATCTTAGATATTTTCAATTACAAAATGAACTTAGGATTGTAATTAATCATCTGCAGATGCATTTTTTCCACTTTTAGAAAACTGAATTTCTTACTGGCAATTTCTTATGATGTTTATCATTTATATATATATATATATATATATGTGTGTGTGTGTTCTCTTTTTTTTTTCTCCTCTCTTTGAATAAGAAAATACCTATACCTATATTTTTACTATTTATTTAATTAATTTGTTAATTTTTTCAGGTAATTATTTAGTTAGTTGTTTTAGAATTTTTTAGTTAATTTTAGGTAATATATAATACTCCTTATATATATATATATATTTGTAATGATCAACTAGATAATAATTTTATGCGTCAAAAATATCTGTAAAGAAAAATGTTTATTATTATTATTTAAATTTTGAAATATATCCTACAGCTTCAATTTTTAATTCTCTCATGCCTACTTCTTAAAATAACGAAGGATAAAAGGCACTCGATTTTCTATAAAAGTTTTAGATGGTGGATTTTTCCTTGCCATAAATAGAAATATAAAATATATTACAGAAAGGTTTAATTCTGCAATGTTAAAAAAAATTATCACTGCGTATTTAGAAGATGCTGTCATTCATAAATGAATTTGAAGCTAAATATAAAATATATTTTTTATACCAAAATATATCGAAGTATTTTAAAATGTGTTTTTAAATAAAAAAGATAGATACATTTTATAGACAAAAAGAAACGCAGTCAATTATACAAATATTACATATTTTATTTTATTTTATTTATTTGTTTATTTTTTTATTTATTGTTGTTGTTCTCTCTCTCTAAAAAGATTTAAGTATTAGAAACTTTTTCACTAGAAAAAAGTGAATGTAAATTTTTCAAATAAAATTCCCTGAGTATATCATCCTTAAAATTTTACAATGTTTGACATTCCTGAAAAATATTGCTATGAACGCTTACAAGAATGATAATTTTAAGAAAGAATAAATAATCCGGATCATCAGCAATGCTATTTCGAATATCAAATTCCCAAGCCTAAATTTAGTTACTTTTTTAAAAAACTTGATATAATACAAATGTAAAAATTAAAAATATCACCAAATTAAACAGTTGCTTATAATGGATAGCGTAATAATTCTGGTCCTAAGAAAGATCACGACATTTAGGTACTAGATTAATAATAATAATAATAATAAATAAATAAAAATACACCAAAATGTTATTGTCAATAATGACAAATATTTAACAGTCGTCAAGGGGTTCATATACTAAGGCTGTAACACAAAATGCTCTAAATACTACGAATTTCTTTCTATTCTTAAAAAAAAAAAAAAAAAAGATTTTTAACATAAGATTTCATTAAAAAAAAAAAAATAAATAAATAAATAAATCAGTGTGGTATTAAATATTATGTATTTCAATTTTAAATTGAATATAGGTATTTCTATTATATTATTCTGCCTTTGTCTTTATTTATGCACTACTGATATTCCCATAAAAGGCAAAGCAGTGAATAGTCGGGTAGAGCTCCACAGGGAGTTAATAAGCGAAAGGAGTCGGGGGGAGACGAAACTTCTTTCGGGAGTTGGTTAGCGGAGTGAGCATGGGATAGAACCCGTAATTTATTAAATTAAAGCAAGTTTTCTTTCAAAAAATTATTTTGAATTATTTATTTTTACGCGTAAAAATAATGGAGTAAATTATTTTAAACTTTTTTCTTTCCCCACTCATGATTGTAAAATCTTTACGATATCAAAAATTCTAGAATTGTTAACATTTATAAATTAGGAGGTGACGTTAAAATTATTTTTTCCAGTATGCAAGACACAATGTTAAAATAATGTTTATTAAAATAGTAATGTGAAAGTATAAGAAAAGGAAAGTTGAAAATATTGTACAAAAAGCATCTGAATACAATACATGACCATAACCGGGCAACATTTCATAAAATGTGTTTTCAGACAAATCGTTCCATAGGATATATGACTTGACCGCAAAAATCATTGGTTAAGTTAACCGTATTGCTACAAATTTTGTAAGAATCACTTTTATAAAAACAATTCTTATAATAGTAAACCCTTAATATTATAAATTACGATATTAAACTTAATTTAAAATAATAATTTAAAAAAATCCTACAAAAATTAGGATTTGGAGGTTTGGAAGTTAAAATGTTTGAACAAATATCTTAAACTTTAAATAAATTTAAAAAAAAAAAAAAAGAAAAGGAAGAAAGAAAGAAAAAAAACTTTCACAAAAAATCAGCTAAAAAAAATAAGTCAAATAAAGCAAGTAGCAAATAGAAATGTTCATGCAAATAGAAATGTCTCTCGGGACATCAAGGAAATGTTTTTTCTAGGAAACGAGTTTGATTTTTGAAGAATAAAATCGTCTGAAAATGGATTGTATCATTTTAATTAGTGAAATTCGACTTGTAAACCAAAATCCTCTAGGAAAGATTAAATAATTTCCTTATTTGATTAAAAAAAACCATATGTTATTTAGATTTTTAAATTTTCGGTAAAATTAAATATATCCTTTATATTTGAAAAGTCTATGATATCATTATTAAAAAAAAAAAAAAATTGTAACGCGTTAGGTTTAAACACGTGCGAATACGTTAAATAGCCTATCGATATTGAGCCATCTTCCATATCTTTTAAAATAATATAGACGGCGCTGTCGCCATTCTTAGCAAAATATCTAATGATATTTTGCCAATCCACAAAGTGAAGTGAAAACATTTTTAATTTCAGTAATCTGTCAGAAGAAGAAGTCAGAGACTGTAGTAGTACGATGTCGCGGAACATACATCTGTGGCCTGACTGATGTAACGTCAATTTAGTTATATTGTGTACTTTTATTGCAAAAAAGTTGTAAATGTGTAAATAGAAATTTATATAGTTATTGTAATTGTGCTTCATTTTAATTAAAGTATTAAGTAATGGGATTCCAGATGTCGTTCTTCAATGTTCTATCGTAGAATTCTATTATAAAATCACAATAGGTCATAATAAATATTTTAGAATAACTTTATAATAAATTATCGTTAAATATATCACAGTTACCCAATTCCATAGAGATGTTGTTTATTCGGACTAAATGAGGATGGAAAAAAGTGTTTTAATAAAAATTGTCCTCGCAACAACTTTTCAAAGCTTAGAAAACTATATTCAAAATAAAAACTGTCTTTAGAAAACAAAGATATATCGCCCCTTACATTAAAGAAAAATGTTTTTCTATATATATTAAAAAAATAAATAAATAAATAAATAAATCAAGAAAATAAAAATTGCTTAGGATGCAATCGGAAATTGTATTATAATAGTGCGTATTTCAAAAATTGTTTTAAACCTTTACCAATTACCGGTACTTTAAAATGCTATTATAATCTTAACAATCTCGTAATTTTGAAAAAAACAGTAAAAAAAAAAGAGCCCATTTTTTAACTTTAAGAAAATTGTATAAAGTAAAGTGTATGGACAATATACGTATTCATTTGTAAATTTTAGATTTTTTTTAGCGTGAAAACAAGAAAATTTAATTTTGCAGAAAAACCAACGGTCAGGGTTATTATGACTAAATGCTGGTTTACCAGTAAGTAGAAAAAATAAAAGATATGTGTTTTAAACATTAAAACGGAATTTTATTAAATGAATTTTACGTATAATACAACACACTATGCATATGATGCACTGTTCTCAGATCGCTCTCCATATTTTCATAAATTTTCATTTATTTCCAAACCTCTCTCAGATGCATTTATACTAAAATTAGAATCTGAGTCACTTTGTTATTCTGACAACTTAATATTCACAATATTAAAAAAATATTTTACCTTAGAGCACAATAATACGGACATTCAAAAGCCTAACTGAGTTAAGATTACAAAATAAGTATTACAAAAATGAAAACTGGATAGTGCGGACAGTTTAATATAAACGTATTATCTCCAATTACATTTTAACTAGTCTGCCACTTCCATATAGAGCGTAAAGTAAGAAATAAAATATTTTCCAATATCAGCAATGGTTTATTTTTAAATCTTTTTTAGTTCGTTACTTTTGAACACTGCAGCCCGGAAAAGTCACGCGCACGAGAAATATAGAGTGAAAACTCCCCGCGTCATTTACACGAGAATGAGAAGGAGGGGTTTAAAAAGCAAATAAAATCAAATGTCAAAGATACTTATAATGGAGGTAAATCATACATCTAACATTAGTATCACTGTATAGAACTATATGCTACTTGCAGTCGTTTTAGTTCAAGAAAGGATTTTATAGGGTCCTTTCGCTGTTTTAGATTGGATTTTTCACGAACTTGACGTTTGTTATAATTTATTTTTACATCACTTCAAAAAACTACCATAAATCTCAGAAGAAAAATAAAGGACATAAAAGGTAAATATCTTTTCACATTTTTTTTCTGACCTCTTTTCTATTCTGTATGTACCAATAAAGTATCATTTCATTAAATTTTTATAGATTACTATGATATTTTATTGTTTATATCTTTAAAAATTACTCTTAAGTAGCAAAAATATTATATTTAAAATATAATATATATACATATATTTTTTTTTCATAATGTAATAAATAAAGGGCTAACCAAACATAACAACTCTAAACACGAAATCAATTTCTAAAGAGTCATTTCCGTACAGTATTATTAGATACTTTGAGTTACCTCATAAAATTTAGTTAAAAAATTATATCTATATATTATTCGGGATTCTGAACATTCATCCTTAAATAATATAAAACTAAATATTCATTTGAATTTTTTTTGTGTATATATAAAAAGGAGCACAGTTTTCTTTAATTTGTCATTCTGAAGTCATTTTGTGCTTAGAAGTGTCGCTTAGTCCTGGGCATAACCATCGTTCTTTAAATCGGAACTCGAATCAGGTTCCAATTGATTCAAGGCTGGAACGCTGACTAAAACGTGCAAGAATGTATTCGTATATATAACAAGAAATGCTTTATTTTATAAATAAATGAGAAATTTGAAGCTTACAAGTATAAACTTTATTAGTAAATCTGAAAAGAAAAATTATATATATATATAAATATATATATATATACTATAAACAGCCTTCAGTTAAAATATAAAAATATTTTAAGTCATATTTAAGGCAGAAATTTCATACTTTGAATAAGAATTACATTATTTATTAGTTTTCCATCGCACAATATGTATGTAAAACTTAGGTAATCGTAAACCTGTTTTCTTTTTTTTTTTTTTTTTTTTTTTTTTTACTTTTTTATATGCTTGAGATATGCGTAATTCGAAATTAACGATATTTCTATCATGTATCTCTGTAGGGTTTGTTAGTTGTTAGTTTATTGGTCTGTGTACATGATATCTCAAGAACAAATGATCGCAAAGAAATCGGAAATGTTTGAAAATATTGCTTATTACTGTAGCAAGAACTCCATTTATTTGGAATACTTTAAGTTAAAAACTTCGTAAGTTATTCGAAATTTACGATTTTCTGAAACTGAATGACAATGAAAAAATTTCGCTTAAACGAGCGGTAAAAGGAATATTTTTATCGTAAAGATGTCAGACCAGCTTTCAATTATCATTTATGATACTAGCTTGAACATAATTGATTATGAATGTTTTATTTTGAAATTTTTGTAAGTTATTCGGAATTTTTTAAGATTTCTTTAACATAGCAGAAAAGAGCAACAGTAATTCATATAAACTTGAGAATGACGATCCGTGCATTGGAAATAATATGGAATTGCATGAAACCTGAAATAGGAAACTAACCCCAACAAAATTAATGAACAAATTTCGATAAGGTAAATGTACTAAACTAAAAGGTAAGTAGCCCATTTTATAGGGTATTTCAGTCTGTTACTGTATCAAGCGATTGGTCAAATTCATTTCTCTTAACATCAATGTAGTAGAAATGTAGTACCCTGAAGTAGAAATTTATGAAAACAAATATATGATGGGGAACTAAGTAGACTGCACCTATGCCAACTATTTATTTATTTATTTTTTAAATAAAGACATAAGTTCATTTGTCTGGCTTATAAAAATTAATATTTTTGCCATGCGCTCAAAAAACTTTGTCTCTTCCAATAATATTACACAAATTTTTTAACATGGAAGAAAAGTTAATTTATACTCTGCAACAAAGCCCTTAATATGAAAAGTAGTTCTATATAATAAAAAATATTCAGAATAAAAAATGTAGACAGATTAAAAGATTATTTACAACCATAAGCAGAAAAAACGGCCTAAACGTTCATTATGAATATAAAGCTTCCGCTAAATTACAGCTAATAACCATAAAGTCTAAAATGGAAACAGTATTCTACCCAGGAAACTTTCATTGTAATGAGAACATTAAATTTAGAAAAAGAAAAGCAAGATAATAGTTTAAAAACTGAAAACATGATAAATTGAGGAAGTAATTAGATTTCCTGTGCAACAATTAAAAATTCTTCGACTGTACAACGTCAAAAAATGTACAAAGAATTTTTAAAGGAATTATTTTTAAAGATCTGGTACTGTTATAATAAAAAAGTAAATTTAAAAAAATAGTATTTTCTTAATCACTAAAGTTTTTGAAATTATTATTATTTAACTCAAAACAATAAAACAATTTTCGTAAAAATGTTATAGCTCAGCGCAGTCACTTTTTTAATACCATTTTCTTAAAAAAAAAAAATAAAAAAAAGAGTTTAAAAAAAATTCCAATATTTTTTACTTCCATTACCCTACTACCGTAGGAAATGGATGTATTATATCCAAAAATTCGATATTGAGTTTTCACCTTATTTACACGTTTTAAAGTTCTCTGAGTCCAAAAATGTAGTTTTTGGCAATTGGTCAGAGTGTGCGTATGTATGCATGCGGTAAATTTTCTGGCTATCATATCTCCGAAACTAACAAATATAGAACTACGAACTTTCAGAAATGACACAGGTCTGGTGTACATAGGAATCTTCTAAATTTTGGTGAAAATTAGAAAATTGGATGGGGGATATCCGAAACCGAAAGTGGGACCGTAAGTCCATATCTTAAAAACGGTTCAAACAATTTTCTTCAAAATTTCTATATAAACACTCTAATAGATGTCCTTTTGAATGATACAGATGGTTAGTTCAGGAAAATTGATAGGAGTCCTATATAAATAACTCAATTTCACGTCTCGCAAGTACGTTCCTTTCAGAACGATTGTACGGATTTTTTGCAAACTCGTCATATTAACTCTTTTTTAAATATCCTTTTGTATGTAATTATTATTTTTCCTAATACTAATTGAGTATACGAAATTTTAGTAAAAGTCGGTAATCTCAAAAAGACTCTAACGATTTTCTTGAAAATTCTTACATAAATCCGTTTTAGATAGCCTTTCTCATTTATTACGTGGTCATTACAGAAAAATTAACAGTCATCTTGCTTAGGTAGGTCATTTTTAGACTTCGAAAATTGGAGTTTCAAAAAATAACTCTATCTTTTTGTTTCTTACTTTTTAACTTTCTATGTAAACTCTGTTTTATATGTCTATACACGTGTATCAAGTTTCTCTTACCGGAAAAATTTTAGGTTTCTACTACGTTAGGTTAATTTTATGTCTTCTGATCACATTATCTCAAAAAAAAAAAAAATATATATATATATATATGTATATACATATATATATATATAATACGTGTAGTAATGGGTAATGGAAGTCGTGTGGTTGTTTCACAGCAGAGTTTTTTAATGATTGAATAATACAATAATGGCTTTATACAAATCGTGGTATTCAAATAGGTGACTGTATCAGACCCTAGATACTGTTTTATATACTGAATTAAATTCGTAAGGACTAATAACAAAGTAATTTTACTTTAAACTTTTAACTTGAATTTTACACAAAGAACTTTAACAAAAAGCAATTTAAACTTTAGCCACGAAATGTTAATGATTTGTCCTCAACTAACGATTTAAATTGAAAGTAATATTTCTAATATCTGATTATTTATATCTCTTTCTTTTTTTTAATTAAATTTTTAATTTTATCTATTTGTTTAATAAACAGCACAAGTTTAAATTGGATACTAAATAAGCTACAATTTATTATTATTATTATTTTTGAATATTTATATACAGTCGGTAACAAAAGTGTCCGAACACTAGCAAAAATTCCTATATAAATAAAGTACGCCTAATACAGTTTTGCTAAATAAATCCTTGTCGAATCCTGTTCTTAGACTGAATAAGATACGGATTCGACAAGGATTCATTTAGCAAAACGGCATTAAGCGTACATGTTTTGCATAGGAAATTTAGCTAGTGTTCGGACACTTTTGTTACCGACTGTATATATATATATGTGTGCACTTAGTTATATATTGCTGTCAGCATTAAATTTTTGCAAATTTTAATAATTACAAATAAAAAATAGAAATATATTTATTTTTTCCAGACTGTTAATCTGAGACAAAAACTGTATAAATTGTTTTTTTCCCAAAAAGGTTATTAAAATTGTGATAGCTTGTCTCTAGCTTGTCACCTATGTGGGTGACCAACACCGTCATCAATTACCACCGTCATCTGTCGATGGCTTGTCACCTATGTGGGAGACCAACACCGTCATCAAATACCTACTACGTATCTTTATTGCGATATAAAAGCTCCTCAACTTCAACCCAAAAAATGTTAATAATTTTCAATATTATATATGTATAAATGCTCGAAAATAAGCAAAAGATAATTCTCCATTTAAAAATAAAATATGCAATGAAGTTACACTTGCATTTTAATCACTTTAAATTTAATTTAGCAATGCAGATAATATATTTTAACTAGCATAAAAAATCTGGTGCGAAACAACTACACGACTTCCATTACCCGCAGTTACACGTATTATATGCATTTTTTGGAGCTAATGTGATCAGAAGACGTAAAATTGACCTAATGAAGTAGAAATCTAAAATATTTCCGGTAAGAGAAACTTGATACACATGTAAACATATAAAACAAAGCTTAAATAGCTTTGTTTTATGTAAGAAAGTAAGAAAAAAAATGGTAGAATTATTTTTTGAAACACCAATTTCCGAGATCTAAAACTGACCTTGCTAAGCAAGATGAATGTTAATTTTCCTCTCATAACCACGTAATACATGAGAAAGGATATCTAAAATGGATTTATGTAACAATTTTCAAGAAAATAGTTAGATCCGTTTTTGAGATACCAACTATTACCAAAACTTGGAGTACTCAATTATTGACCGTAAAACAACAAATACATGTGAAAGGATATCTATAAAAGGGATATTATGCCGAGTTTGAAAAAAAAAAATGTGTTGCTACTTTTAACGGAACGCACATGCGAGACCTGAAATTGAGCTATTTATACAGGACAGCTAGCTATCAATTTTCCTGAACTAACCAACTATATCAATCCAAAGGGACATCTAATAGAGTGTTTATATAGTAACTTTTAGGAAAATTGTTAGAGCCGTTTTTCAGATACGAACTTACGGGCCCACTTCCGGTTTCCAAACTCCCGGTTTTTCAATTTTCACCAAAATTTGAAAAAAACAATCTGTACTCTAAACCTGTCTGAATTCTGAAATTTCGTAGTTCTATCTTTCTTAGTTATGAAGATGTGATAGCCAGAATATTCCTCACATACTACATACATTTACACACGCATACATACATACTACATACACACACACACTGACCAATCGCCAAAAACTACTCTTTTATACTAAGGAGGTCTTAAAACTTGTAAATCATTCGAAAACTCGATATGGAATTTTCGAACCGAATAAAATACTTTCATTACCTACGGTAGTAGTATATTGGAAGTAAAAATACTACTATAAATATATAGATCTAGCAGTTAAACAAAAAGTAACTTAGAATGCTATATCTTACCAAGAAGAAAGAATCCAACCACTGTAGTTCAGAATACAATAAATAAACTAGTATGTTGTGGCAACCACAAGACTTTCCTCTATATTTTCCTATACAAATTCACTCAGTAACAAGGGGGGGGGGGGTTCACGAGGCTCCTACACATGCAAAAAAAATTTCCCAGTTGACTATCTCTATTATAAATAATTCTTGTAAATTTCATAATGATTACTAAAAAATAATTATCTTTATGCACATTTATACAAAATTTTGCCCTATATCACCATGTTAAAAATTTCGAAACAGCGGGATGGCAACGCAACCTGTGAGACGATTTTTACCAAAAGTTGATAGGCACTAATTTATGTCAAGGTGCAACTACATACCAATTTGTATGAAATTCTGTGCAGTAGTTCCTGAGATACAGTTGCCACAAAATTTTGTCTCACACACACACACAGACAGACAGACAGACAGACATTTTCTAAAAATGGTCAAATCGTGTTCTACAGGTCTCAAAACGTGTAAATCCATCAAAAACCCGAGGTCGAAAATTTTTACGAATCCAATACTTTCTTCTGTTGAATATAGAAGAAAGTAAAAATATTTAGACTTAAAGGATTTATATATATATATATACACACCATAATTTATATAAAATTAAAGCTTATAAAGAGATTGTAAAAACAAAATTTCCAAAACACAAACTAATCAATATATCGGGGGAGGGGGGGGAGTGAACAGGGAGAAGCACTAAACAACAAAATAGTGTAAATGTGTACATGGTAACTCAACTCTTTACTTTTAATTAGTATATATATCTTCTATCACTTTCATTGAATCAAATATCATTACGAATTTCCTTCAAACGTTCCAGAAGAGGTGTGTGCAGGTAATATTAGTTAAGTTTTCGGCCAGCCGATGAAGTATTTCACTCTCAGGCACAACTTAATGTCTTCATGTCCTGTTCTTTATATATTAATATCGTACATTACCAAATTCTTACAATATAAGCTAATATTCCCTTCCCATTTTAAAGTATGTATTGTACAATTTCAGTAGATTTAATTTTTTAGTACATTTAAATTAATTTAAAAAACATAAAGTTATTCTATTTCACGTTTCTTCTGTTTATTTTCAAATGTGTGTTTGAAAATAAATCAATATCTTTATCTGTATAAATTATAAGATATAACATTATACAGGTAAATACAAATCATCATAGTCTTAATACCCTACATTAAATTTTCCTATATATGTACAGGCATAATCTTGGACGAAATGAGTTAGATTTTATGAGCAATAAACATAAGATCACTTTTTATGCGATCATAAAACTTGATGAAATCATCAAATGTATAATAATGTCTATTGATATGCTGTACATTTATGACCTGACAGACCTATTTTTTCCGACGGTTTCAAAAGAGAATATTAATGCAATAGCTTTTACTATACAAAACAATTCTTCGTTTAATATTAAGAAGTACACTTCACGTATTAATTCAATTATTTTTAAATATCACAAATAGCCTATAAAGTAACTCATAAGTAAATATCTATCCGTAATTATTATTTATTTAATGGATATTAAAAAAATATATATATTCAATAAATAATCAAATGGTAAGTAAAATCTAAAATACAATCTTTTTAAAGTTTAAAATACATTATTTTATAAATGAATAGAAAAAAATACTACTTTACGAGTATCACAAAAATAGATTTTCTTTCATAAAAAAACGTTGAAATTATTTTATAAATTTATTACGTTATAATTTCTATAAATCTTCTTTAAAAATATTTTCAAAATACATGAAACTAAAAGAAGAAAATGTTCGAATAATTTAATTTTTATTCCTTATAATGTAGCCATAACACTGACCGAGAGGTTCTGATTACGAAGTTACTAAGTTCTCGAAGTTAATTGTTATTACTCGTAACTGTTATACTTGAAATGTATATTTATAAAAAGAACGCTTTAACTTTCTTAAAGGATAATTCTACATATAAACTGTTGAATAAAGATAATACTCCTACCATCCAAAGAAATTTGAACGCTTTAATTAGTAAATATGAGAAACGTAAAATATTTGACTATTATACAGCTAAGAATTTGAGATGCTACATCGGTTTTCTATGGGTTACCAAAAATACATAAACCTGATTCCCCACTTCGTTCTATAATTAATTTTTGCTTTCCGAACACTAAAGTGAGGAAAGTATTGTAATCATGTCAAAAATCCGAATTTGAGATTTTGATGTTTCTATACGTTTCGAGGCCCCCTGAATCCGTTTCCACTATTTTTACGATGATGCATGTATGTGTGTGTGTATGTATGTGTATATGTATGTGTGTATGTCTGTGAGTGAACACGTTGGCGTCTAAACGCTTTGTTCGAATAAGCTGAAAGTTTGTACGTATATTGCAAGTCACCATAGTACGAACCCTATAGATTTTGGTGAATCTAGCACTTATAGTTTTCTACAGGGACACCAGGAAAAATTCTTTATCATTATGGCCTATAGGGCCAAATTTTTAAAAGTGCGATAGCGTCTAAACGCTTTATTAATCTGAGCAAAAAATTTGTACACATTTTATAGGTCACAGTTGCACCAACTGTATAGATTTTGATGAATTTAGCACTTACAGTTTTTTTACAGGGACACAAAGAAAAATTATTTATCATTATGGCCTATGGGACCAAATTTTTAAAAGTGCGATAGCATCTAAACGCCTTATTTAACTGAGCTGAAAATTTATATGAATATTATAAATAACTGTTGCACTAAATATAAGCATTTTGATGAATCTAGCATTTATAGGTTTTTACAAGGACACAACGAAAATTCTTTATCATTGTGATCTTATAGGCTCAAAGTTCAGTAGCGTTAAATAAAACATCGTGTAATATATGAAGAAAATACTCAAACACTCTATTATGGTTTTCTCTCTTTTGTTTGTATAACAACTCCTCTTTCTTTACTTTATCTACAAAACTGTGAATTACTCAGTGTTCGGAAAGTCGAGTGGAGTCACTCCAGATTTTTTAAAATCGCCTGTCTATAATCTTTCTCGTTAACTTTCTCGTTATTTTAAACCCCTTACATTGAATTCTCATTGTAGTGCACATTTTGCTTATAGTTTTCTTGATGATTTAAAACAAACTAGCTTTCTATCTGATAGTGTAGTAATTTCACTTGCTGTAGTTTCTTTTTTCACATATATCCCTGTGCCTTATGCATGTGATACTATACGTAAACTTTACAATAATATTTCTACCAACCCTTTTTTAGATACAGATGCTTTAATTAAACTTATTTCTTTTTGTTTAACTTCTAACTGTTTTAACTTTAATAATTCCTTTTATCAACAAATTTATTGCACTACTATGGGCTCCCCAATTTGATTTCGGATTGCGGAACTTGTTATGCAATTTATTGAAATTAAATTAATTATGTTTTACATGACAAATTTATTTTTGGCGTAAATATGTGGATGATATTTTCGTTATTACTCATAATCAACATATTCCTAGTATTCTTAATTATTTTAATTTCGCTAAAGCAGCGGCCCTTGTATTTCTTTTTAAATATATATAAACGTTCCGGAGGAGGGGACTAGCATAGCTAGAATCGCTCGACACCACTCCTGGAGTGGTGAACGGTCCCTCCCCTCTGTTAATCCCTGTTAATTCAATTTACGTTAGAGCAAGAAAAATATAATAAACTCCCCTTCTTATATATATTTTAGTTGAACGTTTTTCTTCTAATACTCATTCTAAATGTATTACTTCTGTTTATAGGAAACCTACATTTCGAGGCAAATATTTAAATTTTAATTCAGTAAACCCCTCTTCACACAAGTGTGCTGTTTTCCTTACTAAATCATACTCCCATCGTAATTCCATAAAAATATAAAAATATAAAATTCTGTATAAATTTTAATTCCGTAATACATCACGCTAAATCACATTGAAGTACTGATAAACTTTTTCAATAGGAATTATTTTTTATTTTTTATTTTTTAGACTTAAAACGTAACAATTATCCCGCTCGCTGTTTAAAAAAAAAAAAAAAAACAAGTCCTTCCGGCTTCTTCGGAAGGGTAGGTTGATTTCTTTTTCTTTGTCAAGTAGCCGTCAATTTGTTTCAAAATGGCGGCTACAAACAATTAATCCACTTGGTAGAAATATTGATGTAGGCTATGCACATATGGAGTTTTAAGCAAATCGGTTCAAAAATACCTTTTTATGTGAATTTAAAATTTTCAAGTGGCCGGCGCTTGGAAACAAAATGGTGAGTTAAGTTGACAAATATATGAAATGTATTTGTGAGATAAGTCTACTGTACACATACAGTTCGAATTAATTCAAAATCTCAAAAGTCATCGTGTTGAAAAATTAAGTGGTTGCCATTTCGACCAAAATGGCAGAGAAAGTTGCTCATCTAAATTATCGTTGCAAATTTGAAAATAATTTTTTTGTAGAAATTCTTTCAAAGAGGCTTAGTAAGTTGATAAAATGTTAGTTTTCCACATTTCTAGTTTGTTTTAGCATTAAAATAGCCTAATTTTTCCTTAAAAATGCATGAAAAAGATCCAGTAACGCAGGTAATGGATTTGGCGCCAAATTTGGCGACTTTTCCCTTATGGCAACTTTTTTGGCGACATTTGGCGAGAAAATACTTATTATCGATATATCAAAGACGGACGCAATAACGTGATTGGTTCACGAGTTACGTGAATTTTCTAGATTTTTGTTGTTTGAATGATAAATCCAATTTTCAACTTTGATTTGAATTAAGTATTTCTAAAGTTACCGTGATAACAAATGTTCAACTGGCCGCCAGTTGGAAACAATACGGTGGAACAAGTTGCCCAGCAAACATATCCAAGATATTTGAAGCATAGGTTCACTGTCCAACTGTGGTTTAAATCAGTGCCGTGTTTCAAAAGTTAATTTTATGGCCAATTTTCAAGTGGCAGTCTAAGTGGTTACAACTTGGAAACAAAATGGCAAAACAACTTGCCCAGCGAAATCATCCAGTATACTTGTATAATAAGTTTCTTGCCCAGTTCTAGTTCAAATTAAATCAGTATTTCAAAAATTATCGTCATAAGAAATTTTCAGGTGGCACCACTTCGAAAAAAAAAACGGAGTGAGATGTCCAGCGAACTTATCTGAGATATTTTAAGGATAAACCCACTACCCAAATTTGATGCGAATTCATTCTGTATTACTAAAGTTACCATAATGACAAATTTTCAAGTGGTCGCCACTTGGAAATAAAATTGCGGATCAAGTAACCAAGTGAACTTATCCTAGATATTTGAACCATAAGTTCACTAACCAACTTTTATTTGAATCAGTTTAGTACTTTAAAAGTTATCGTGATGGCATATTTTCAAGTGGCAGTGTGATTTCAAGTGGCTGGAACTTAGAAACAAGATGTCGGGACAAGTTGCCCAGGGAAAACATTCAAGATAATTATATGATAATATCACAGTCCAAATTTGGTTCGATTTGGAGTGTTATTTCAGAAGTTATCGTGATTTTAAATTTTCAAGTGGGAGCCTGATTTCAAGTGGTCCCGCTTAACTTATCTGCCACTTTATTAAAAATGGCGGATATAGTTTACTAATAAACTTCATTGAGATCCTAGTGTGGTCTGTATTTACATCAAAATTCAAGCAATTTCGGAATACGCTTTTTACAATTTCAATTTGAAATTTTCAAATGGTCTCCACTTGAAAACAAAATGGGGGAGCAACTTGGTTAACAAACTCACCTAAGATATTTATAAGATAAGGTAAGACACTGTTCAAATTTGGTTCCATTTGGAGTATTATTTCGGAAGTTATCATGGTTTTAAATTTTCAAGTGGTAGCCTGATTTCAAGTGGTCCCGCTTAACTTAAGATATCCGCCACTTTATTAAAAATGTCGGATACAGTTCATTAATAAAGTTATTTGAGACACTTGTATAATCTATGTATGCATCAAAATTAAAAAAAAAATTCGGAATACGCTTTTTACAATCTGAATTTGAAATTTTCAAGTGGTCTCCACTTGAAAACAAAATGGTGGAGCAACTTGGTTAACAAATTCATTTCAGTTATTTATAAGTTAAGTTAAGACACTGTCCAAATTTGGTTCGATTTGGAGTATTATTTCAGAAGTTATTGTGATTTTAAATTTTCAAGTGGTAGCGTAATTTCAAGTGGCCCCGCTTAACTTAAGATATCTACCACTTTATTAAAAATGACGGATAAATTTCAATAATAAAATTCATTGAAACCCTTATGTTGTCTATATTTACATCAAATTTCAAACAAATTTGGAATACGCTTTTTACAATTTGAATTTGAAGTTTTCAAGTGGTCTCCACTTGAAAACAAAATGGCGGAGCAACTTGGTTAATAAACTCATCTAAGATATTTATAAGATATAAGTTAAGACACTGTCTAAATTTGGTTCGATTTGGAGTATTATTTCGGAAGTTATAGTGATTTTAAATTTTCAAGTGGTAGCCTGATTTCAAGTGGTTCCGCTTAACTTAAAATATCTGCCACTTTATTAAAAATGGCGGATAAACTTCATTAATAAACTGCATTGAGACTCTTATGTGGCCTGTATTTACAACAAAATTCAAGCAAATCTTGCTTTAAATATGCTTTTTACAATGTCGGTTTGAAATTTTCAAGTGGCTGCCACTTGAAAACAAAAAGTCGGAGCAACTTGGTTAACGAACTCATCCAAGATATTTATAAGATCAGTTCACTGTCCAAATTTGGTTCTATTTCGAGTATTATTTCGGGAGTTATCGTGATGACAAAATTTTCTTTATAGATAGATAGATATATATATATATAGATAAACGAAGTGATTGCAATAGGTCGATTTCTAAAGAAATCAACCTAAAAATGAATACGACTTTAACATTTATAATGATGGTATTAACTCTTCCAGATCACCTAAATCTTTCATATTTATTCCATACTATAAAATAATTTCTGAATCTATCGCAAAAATTTTACGTACTGTAATTATATCTGTTTCCCATAAACCTTATTTTTGACTCGTAATTTCCTTTTTACTTTTAAAACTGTTATCCCCCTCCCCCCTTTTCCCGAAATCACGGAATTATTTATGATATTCCGTGTAAATCTAGTAATTCTAATTTTATTGGTGAAACTGGCCGTTCCCTTCATACTATAACTCTTGAACATAAAAGAAATTACAAAAAACGCAATATTCGTTCTAAAATTGCCCAGCATGCCATAGAAACCAATCATTTACCTGATTTTGACAATATTAAAATAATTGTATCTAACTATTAAAACCTGAATAAATTACTACGTCAGAAACGCCAAAGAAAATATTTGAGGTGCATACAGCTGTTTCGGTAGCCTAAAGCGTACCGTCTTCAGTGCAAAAAGAATTCTAAATCAGGAGAAGTGCTCATATATATAGGAGAGCATATATACATATACGGCATAATATACGCCATTTTCTTTGGCGTTTCTGACGTAGTAATTTATTCAGGTTTTAATATTCCAACGCCAAGTCTCCTGTTATTAATTGTATCTAACTGTTCAAATTATCATTCTAGAATTTTACTTGAGGGCTGGTATTCAAAACTGCATTATTCACCTCTTAATGAAGCATTCGCAGTCCCTGCCGAATACGCTTTGCTTTGGTAGGAATCCGTTCATCTCAATGTTTACTTTTATGATACTTTTACTGATGAGGAGCAGAGCCTAAAATAAGGATCGAAACGTATAAATTTATGTTGTGTTTATTTTAATATTTTAATCGTATATTTTTATGGTATAGTATAATTATCTCGATTTTTAACGTAATTAAAATTATTGGATTTTTACGAGACGTGATGATTTTTAAATATTTCAATTATTTTTAAATGTTTTCACAATTCTAATAATTATTTTTCTTCTCTTGAACATCTCGAGGTTGCAATTTTTAAATTTCTTTTTCTTTTGTTTTTTCTTTTAATTTCTTTGCCTCTTTTTTTTTTTCTACATTTAATTTTCTAAAAGTAGAAAAGAAAAGATATCTCTAGACGATAATTTACAATCTTAAATTCATTTTTTTCATTGAAAATGTCTAAGATAACACTTTTTAACACTTTGCAACAAGTTTGAAATATAATAAGAACAAAACTTGAATAATCACCGTAAAATTCAATAAACTCGCAATAATTGTTTCGGATTGAAAGAACACACGGCTCTTCGTCAGGCGAACCAAGTAAGCACGAGTGCTAAAGGGGCAACGCACCTGACTGCAGCACTTGTGCCTAGTTATAATCTATAAGATGTTATAATTTAAAATTATAGGAAGAATGGTATAAATTTTACTAGCGAAATTTACAACATTTAGCTATGGTGTAAATTTATCTATTAAATTTACACCATAAATAATAGCTAAATTCTTAGTACAGAAGTCATACTAATGAAGTAATAGAGTACATATATTTCTTTCTCTCTCTCTCTCTTTATATATAGCTGTACCCCGGAGGTAAAGGACACCATGGCGCAAATGAGAATTTTTTTTAGGAATAATTTTATAATGAAATTAATTAATGGCATTTATCATGAATAAAGGAAATGGACATGATTTTATGTTCTACTGTTCTACCCCCTTTATAGTAATTGGTCATAATGTTTAATTCTTTTATATTATATAAAGCAAAAAATTAACATTAAAACATGGTGCTATACTCGAGATGCGATCACGGAATTTCGAAAAAAAAAAAAAAATCAAAATGTCCACCAGAGGGCGCCTTTTTCGGAAAAATAGTAAATTTAACACAATAAACGACCAAATCGGAATACAGAAACAATATTAACATTTATTGACTTGTTTCTGATCACCTTGTCATCGCAAACATTTGGCGTCTGCAAACTTTTATACCCTAACCTGTTTTGCATCTTCGCAATCATGCAAGTCTCGACATTTTTTTCTAGCTTTTCTCGGTTTTATATTTTATTACTCATAATTCTTGTTCTGGATTGTTAATATTGTTTGTATATTCCGTTTTGGTCGTTTATTGTGTTAAATTTAATTTTTTTTTTTTTTTTTTTTTTTTTTTTTTTTTTCGGAAAAGGCGCCCTCTAGTGGACATTTTGATACTTTTTTTTTGTCTTCGAAATTTCGTGAGCGCATCTCATCTATAGTCTATATACCGAATTTCGTTGCATTCCATTCATCCGTTTGCGCTGTAGGAGTCCATTTGAAGGGGAAGTTTAATTATAACCACCATGTATATAAATTTCATTAACGAATTGTTTTAAAAATCCGGTTGTAGGTAGATTTTAGAATATAAGTTACTTGATCTAAATTATTAAATATACGTAATTTTTAAAAAGATGAAAATTTTTGTACTCTAAATTATATACAATCTTACAAAATAGATACCAAAATAACTGAGTTCAAATAAAAATGTTTTATAACATTTGATAATTAATAAAAAATATTCCTAGTGAAATATACGAAACTAAAAAGTAAATCGCAGGAAAATTAACAGCTTCAGTTAAGTTCTTTGAAAGTTCAAAGGGAATGGTAAATAAAATAGCTCTATTTATTCACACATTTCCTTCCTATTTTTTTTATTCAATATTTAAATTTATAACCTCTCTTTTGATGTAGCTACTTATCGTTTTCAGAAATCTTACATTTTTTCCCAGAAGTGAAAGAATTCTAAATACGAATTTGTATACAATATAAAAATAATGACGAACTTTAAAAAAATTTGTAACATTTTATAATTTTAGCGCATTTTCTAAGAATATTGGAAAATGTGCAAAATGTATAATTTTTTTCTAAAATAATTTTCCAAAGAATATTTGTAAAATTTATCAAATAAGGAAATAACTGATTTAAACCAACCTTTAGAATTTTCTACTTTATTTCCACGAAAATGTAAATTATTTTTTTTTTCATATTTTGAATAGAAATATGTTTATGAATACACTAATTATTTCAAAAAAAAAAAAAGGCCTAAATTTTATTTACTGTAATATATTAGATTTAAATTAATATTTCTCTTATTTTTATATAAAAAAAACTATCTTGAGACTGTATTTTTTGTCTCTTTAATTAGACATATGTTTGTTTGGAGCCAGATGTTTTATAAACTCCTAAAAAATAATACAAAAAACAAAGTTATAAATAAAATCGCGATTTTCATTATTATTATTTTATTATTATTATTATTGCAATTTCTTTAAGTATTTGAAAGGGAATTTTAGTCTTTTATGTTTGAAATATTTTTAATGAATATTCTCTGAATAATATTATTATTTCTATTGCTGAAAACGTTTATTAAAAAATTATAACTTTTGACTACGTCTTTGACTCTTGTATTTTTTTCAATGTAGAAAGTGAAGAAAACTTTCTTAATTTCATTATTAATGAACAAAAAATAAGTAGTGTAGTTAAATATGAGAGCAAAGTTCTTTAGTCCCTCTTTGCATTTTTAACACAAAAAATGACAAGATCGACTCCGATTTGTTAATAAATCAAGTGATATACACGAAAATACCTTCTGGGTTGGGTTGGGTTGTAGGGAATAAGGCCGATGGACTATATTGGGGTCCTAGACCTGAGGGGGAGTCTCCATGGGCGTCTTTCTAAGTGTCCTAACCCGTATTTACGCAAGTTTCGAAGAAAACCACGGAAAACTCCGAACGGCTAGGCCGATGAGCGCGGCCTGGGATCGAATCCGGCACCTCACATCTTCCAGCTTTGAAAGCAGAAAAGCTCGGCCGCAGGGAAAAAAATGTTTCTCAACTATATATAGTACAATGTAAATTAAACTAGACTTAAACTGCATTTGAGTCATTCCATGTCAAATCAACTAAAAACCTGAACCCCCTCAGATTTTTATGAAATTGGGCTCATTTGTTTATCTTATTGAGAAATGAATTTATACCTTTTAATAAGTCCCTATGTTTTTTCAGTTTTTGATATACAGGGCTACAAAAATTGGTAAAAAATGCAAATTTCCGAAATTCTTCTATTACGAATGTACCCATACCTTCATTCCTAATTGACTTAGAGATGAAAATTAGTATCAATAGAAAGCTTACAATATAGGCTTTCAAATGATATATCACAAGTATATATTTTTTAAATTTTTTTACTTTAAGGTCAAACATTTTGACCTTTGACCTCTAATATCTCAAAAAGTACACATTTAATTTCCTTTAAAAAATTATATGTTAGTTTTACATTTATTATCTATAACACTATTGCAAATCTGAACATGGGACGGCCATGGAATGCTGAGTTATAGATTAATATGCAACCCTAAACAAGTATTTTCGTACTAACGTAACGTACTTTTTTCCCATATTTTGTTCCGTAATTAACTTGGATATATAAGATTTGTATCATTTGAAAGCTTATAATACCGACGTTTAAATGACTTGTATACACTTGTATACATTTTTTAAATTTTTCTTTTAAGGTCAATCATTTTGACATTTGACCTTCAATATCTCAAAAAGTACATATTTAATTTTCTTTTAAAAGTTATATGTTATTCTTACGTTTATTACCTATAATTACTGCAAGTTTTCAACATGGTACGGCCATGAGATGCTGAGTTATAAATTAAAATGCAACTCTACCAGTATTTTCATATTGTTACGAAATTGTAAATAATTGTATTTATTTTTGTATAGATTCCTTCAAAGATACTTACTAAGATGATAAAATGTCAATCTTCTGCATTTCCAGCTCTTTTTCCCGTTAAAATAGCTTAATTTTCCCTTTAAAACGCATTAGAAGCTTCAATAAGGCAGGTAATGGATTTGGCATCAAATTTGACGAGTTTTTGCCCTTGGCGAGTTTTGGCGAGAAAATCTTTATTATCAATATACCAAATATGGAAGCTGAAATATGATTGGCTGATGAGATTCGGAAAATTTCTCGAACATTCTGGGTTCGACGGAGAAGTATAAAAGGAAGTCCAGCGTGTCAAACCAGTCAGTCTGAGATTAGCTTCCGCCAATGTTGCACAGCTATTGAGATCTTTGAGCCTGTTTGAATGAGCCTTGTTTCATGTGTTATTGCTATATAGTTTGAACTGTGGATTTGCTATTGACATCTGTTATTTAAAGCTGTGTTTATTGGTGGAATTGAAGTTGATACCTAGTTTATTAACCTGTATTTTTCTGGAACTCTCTGTAAATAAAACTCCTGAATTTTTACAAGTTTCGCCTCTCATTCTAGGACAACTTACGAACCCCCAAGTACGCAAAATTTTGGTGCCAGAAGTGGGGTTGTCTGTGAATGGTGATAACTAGAGCTATGGAGCAAGAAATGAAGAATCTTCTACACGGGTTAGCTGCGCAAATGAGTGAAACGAAAGACAGCAGGAGTCAAGAAATGAAGGATAATTTGCCTAAAGAAATGATGGAGATGAAAGCAGCACAAGAGAAGAGGGAAAAGGGGCAAAGAGAGTTGAATGAAAGACAGTTTGAACGAAGAAATTAAGTCCATCCAAGAAAAAGTTGAATGCAATTAAGATGAGAAGAAGAGAGAACTTTAGACAGTAAAGGAAGTGGTTCAAAGTAAATTATCAGTTGTGGAAAATAGAACGGATGGAATAGAAGAGAAAGTTATAAAGATAAAAGAGAATTTTGAAGAGAAAGTTATGAAGGTAGAAGAAAGTGTTGCGAGGATAGAACATAGTTTGAACAAGGATGAAACAGGGTTGAGCTCAGTCCCCGGATCTCTCTTCCAGTGAGGACGTTTGGAGCATCATAAAAAGGGCCCTACAACCAGCTCGGGGTTTTACCAGTCTAACGCAGCAATTGGACAGGATTTGGCACGATACTTCACAGGATCACATTGCCAACTCTATCAATTAATACCAAGCCGAATAAATGCGTACATAAGGACCAGGAGTGGACCAACGCGTTATTGACTTGTTTACTTTGTGATGCCCTTTCTCTTGATTAAATCATTCAAATTTTCTGAAACTGTAATCAATTGTTTTTCTCCACATGTACATCACATCTCCCAATTTTTGTCAAATTCGGACCACACATTCCACCCCATCTACCAATTTTTGTCCTCAATCCTTCCTGATGCGTCACTTTTTTTTGTTATAGAGTATATTTCCTTTAGTAGAAAAAGAAAATGTTTTCCTTTTCTTAAAGTGCGGTTTGTGTAAATAAATGGTGTTTAATAAACGATTTTTGAAATATATATATTAGTGCCATGCAAAGTGAAAAATTCCCTTTCAAAATTATTTTATTAGTCAAAAAAAGAAAAAAAAAAAAAAGGATACGCTCTTAAAATAAATGAGTTCATTCCTTAGACTAATAATCAAGGAAGATGACGGTCAAGACTCAAAGGCTTAAATTCCCTTTCTAGCGAACCGTCTGAGCTTACACCCTTTGTACCAAAATATCTTGAAGGTAGTTATCCATATTTGGCACAATTATCGCTGTCTGTTGTGGCCATTGACTCGTTGACTGACACACAGAGAGGCATAGCGATTCAAAAATCTCGCCAATATATCGCTTACCAATCGGAATGCAGGATTGTTACAATTCTATATCGTTTATTTTTGGAATTTTTTTAACCAAAACCAAAACGCGTATGCTCCATCTTATTCATATACATCTACTGTTAATTCACCCTGTTAAGTAGATTTTTATTTTATTTTTTAAATCCATTTGTGTTAAAAATGAAATTCTTTGAACTAACTAGTAGCTTTTTCTTTAAGATAAAAATTAATATTTATCAATATTTATCGATACTTGAATTATTTTTGTTCATTCAACCATTTGTAATTTTCAACATCGCTCTCACTGCAAGGCATCTCTTCAGTAGCACTCAAATGCAAGGGGCAACGCCTTTGTAAAGTGATCCAATTTATTAAAATTAATTTATAAATTACTCAATTAAAATAAGTAACTCAAGTTTGAGTGCCTTATGTTAACTCATTCAGTTTCTTGAATTTAACACAAGATGAGAGTACGCGTTTCTTCTATCCAAAGGAGTGAAAATTCTCTTAAGATGAGTTGTTATTTTCATTCTTTTTTTTTTTTTTTTTTTTTTTTGAGAGAGAGAGAGAGAGAGAGAGAATTGTGATAAAGAAAAATTATTGCACGTTTTAAGAAGTTAAAGGACGTAAAAAATAAATGTGTTCATTTTAATTTCTAATGATTCTTAAATCATGTTCTGCCATGGAATTTATCCCTTTTTTGCATATTAGCGTGTTTTAAGGGTTTCGAAGACCAAAATAAAGCATATTTTCTCAATTGTTTTAATATAATGAATAAAATGTTTTATTCAAATTTTTGAGAGTAAGAAAGATCAATATTAAAACAATATTTTATAAAAATTTCCTTTAAAAAATCGGAAAAAACAGCCGCAGGATCCTGGTTTCCGGAACCCCTTCAAAAAAACAGTGGACATGATTTTTCAAAATTTAATGCACCAATCTTATTGAAATTTTGTACAAGCCTTCAAAACAGAATTTTTTAGTGATTGAACGAAGGATGTGAAAAAACAAAAATCATAGTTGAATTTTTGGCTGAATAGTGTGCAAAAAGAGTCTAATTTTCGATATATTTTACCCCACTTATACCCTTGAAAATTAGTTGCACTCGAAAAATGAAAAAACTTTCATTCCAGGTTTACTTAATTTTATTTTGAAGAAAAGTTCAAAATTTTAATAACATCAGTTCATTAGCTTTTCAGGAACCAGACACTGTAAAACATTTTGTGTAAGAATACACAACATTATTGCAGGAACTTATCTTTCTCAATCATTTTGAGAAATGTTATCAACTATAGTTGTGTAACAGAGGCCTACAGTGGAATGTTACACAATTACAACTAGTAACCTTTCTCTGCATGGTTGTGGCAAGTAAACTGCTTTCGTTTAAAAATTCTTAAGGCATAAAAAATAATATATATATACTAGCAGGCTTTGCCCGCTTCGCTGATCTCTAAATTTAAATGAAAAAAAAAAAAGAAAAAAAGACATTTTTATACCGTTTTAAAAACAGAAAAAAAAAAAAAAATACATTGAAGTCATTCAAAAACTTCGCTTTGGGTCATCGCTGCCTTCAGCAGTAGCTTCTTTCGCGTAATGTTTTGGGTCGTTGTCTCTAGTGTCTGCGGCAACGCTTTACCCGTGAACTTCAATTTAAGTACTCATTGGATGATAATTTTGAAACGCACAGTATCGAAAAATATCGAAGTAGACTTTTGTATTTACATCACAACTATACATAAACAACATTTTATGTACTATATATAGTATTTATGGTCATGGTATTGCCTAAAATGACAGCAGTTTCACGACAATATGCCCGTAATACTATATGCTATGAACGCTTTTTAGAAAGATTTTAGACAAATAATGTTTTTGTGATTATATATATTTTCCATTAATATTTTTATTTTTATTTATTTTTTTAAATATTGATTTGAATCAATCAAATATTTGTGCCCGATAGCGTGCAAGTGCAGTCGAACATAGCAGTTCATTTATTTGTACGTTAAATTAGCATAGTGACTGATGTATGAAAAATTTTAATAAATAAGTAAAATTCACGATACACTGCTTTATTTTATCTCTCACTTGGCGGCTTTTATAATTTCGTCGCCATATTGGAAATGGATTTTTTTTTTTTTTTTTTCTGCATACTTTCTTGTATAAAAGGGGTGATTTTTTTCAGTACCTATTTTGATAATACTTTTATCGGTTGCACCTTTTTCACTAATTTATAAGAATCTTTGATATTCCATTTATATTTTTAATGGGTTTATAGGTTTTAAATCGTGTTTGTTTAAATAAATTTTCTATTTCTAAAACTGCCTTTTCTTCTATAAAATTATCTACTGAGATCATTTATGTGAATATTATTTCTGTTGCGATACATTTTTCTGCAATATTTTGTAATTTATTTATATTTTTGATGCGCTACTTGGCTTAAAATGACTATTGCTAAATTCAAGTTCTTGGCGAAAAATGTTCAGTGCACTTCAGCGCTAAAATTTAAAAAATCACCCATGAGGATTTATAAATAATACTGACAAAATTAAAATTTTATCATACAAAAATTTTATATTTTAGAATTTAGAGTAGTAAAGAAAGGCTATGCAGTCAATTTTTTTTTTTTTTTTCCCAACAACTTGGCAGTAAAAATATAGAAATTTTTTCTTTTAAAAATGAAAAATCCCTTTAGAACAACATACTTTGGCATCATGAACCATATCAGCGCTTTATCAATATGTATAATTTTTTTAAAGTGATAACGGCGTCAGTTTTTGTGAGATGCATATTTTTATATATTTTTTTATTGTTCACGTTTAATTAAATACATTTATTTTTATACCGAAAAAAAAATGAACTTGTAATTTTTATTTTATTAGCAACAATTAAATTATAGCTAAAATTTAAATGACTAATATAATGCTAATATGAAGTTATTATTTTCACATTTTAATTATTAAAAGAATACTAATCAAAAATTCGAAAATAGGGCTTCAAGGTGCACAAGGACCCCTCGGAGGGTACCTTTCGTGTCGAAACACATGACCGTTCGAGCTGCCGTCTTTGCGCTACTCTGTCCACACCCAGACACACAAACATTGCCTTTTATACATATAAAGATATGTATAATATATATATTCAATTTGTAAACATTATTTTCTGTATTTAAAATTCTCATAGAAAATTTCTTTTTAGTTGTGTATTTTTGTTTTGTTTTTTAATTTAATTTAATACAACAGCTCTCGGTTCAGCTTACATAATAGATCTTTTTTTCCTCTCTATTTTTCATTTAACTGGAATCAAAAGTGAGTATAATTTTTGCTTTCAAACGAACTTTCATATGTCTGGTTGACATGCAAACAGATACAGAAGTTCATAGAAATATGCACTGCGAGAATCAATGAATGTTTATATTTATTACTAAAATGCTTACTTAAAAAAATGGTCGAGTTTCAACCACTGGACGATACAAGTAACTATAAAACTATCACAATAATTGCCATAAAAAGATGCAAAGTTAAAAAATAATGAAATAAAATCACATTTGTTATATGCAAAGGTATACAAAAATTCCTTGATACTCTTTATTTTGTTCAGAACTTAATTCATTTTTTCAACTTTTTCTATTATTCGTCCTTCTATTTTTTTAGTGCTAGAGGCCTATTTCAGTCGGTACAGTTGTCGAATTTTCATACGTCACTCTTAATAGTGCTAAGGACCTATTTCAGTCGGTTTATTGAATGGGGATTTATTGAATGAAGTCCCCCCAAGGCACAACTTTGACATGAGTCCCCCCCCAGGCCCAACTTTGACATGAGTCCCCCCCCAAGGTACCCCTATTTCAGTCGGTACAGCGTTGTCGAATTTTTATACGTCACTCTTAATAGTGCTAAGGGCCTATTTCAGTCGGTTTATTGAATGGGAATTTATTGAATGAAGTCCCCCCAAGGCCCAACTTTGACATGAGTCCCCCCCAAGGTACCCCTATTTCAGTCGGTACAGCGTTGTCGAATTTTTATACGTCACTCTTAATAGTGCTAAGGGCCTATTTCAGTCAGTTTATTGAATGGGGATTTATTGAATGAAGTCCCCCCAAGGCACAACTTTGACATGAGTCAACCCCAGGCCCAACTTTGACATTAGTCCCCCCCAAGGTACCCCTATTTCAGTCGGTACAGCGTTGTCGAATTTTTTTACGTCACTCTTAATAGTGCTAAGGGCCTATTTCAGTCGGTTTATTGAATGGGGATTTATTGAATGAAGTCCCCCCAAGGCACAACTTTGACATGAGTCCCCCCCAAGGTACCCCTATTTCAGTCGGTACAGCGTTGTCGAATTTTTATACGTTACTCTTAATAGTGCTAAGGGCCTATTTCAGTCGGTTTATTGAATGGGGATTTATTGAATGAAGTCCCCCCAAGGCACAACTTTGACATGAGTCCCCCCCAGGCACAACTTTGACATGAGTCCCCCCCCAAGGCACAACTTTGACATGAGTCCCCCCCCAGGCGCAACTTTGACATGAGTCCCCCCAAGGCCCAACTTTGACATGAGTCCCCCCCCAAGGCACACCTTTGACATGAGTCCCCCCCAAGGCACACCTTTGACATGAGTCCCCCCAAAGCACACCTCCCCCTCATTGGGAAAAAGAGAAAAAACGTTGTTTTGCGGTTATAAGACAGTTTGGACTTCCAACGTTATTTGTTACAGTATCTGCAGCTGAAACACATTGGTTTGATTTAATGAAAACTTTATCATGGAATTTAGATCGTCACGAATTAACTAAAGAAGAATTTGTCGATATTAACAAGTTTAGCAGTAGGCCTCTGGCACTAAATTAAAATCTGTCAATGTCAGATTTTCATGTTTTAAATAATGAAATAATGTCGTGTCTGTATAATTGCCGAAACGTCAGTGGAGGCCCTCTGTTGAGACTCAAAACGGTTTTGGGCTGTGTCTGTCTGTCTGTCTGTTTGTCTGTCGCGCGATAGCGGCTGCAAAAATAGAGCTATTGACTTTAAATTTGGTACACATGTTCATGAGCCCTACGAAATCAGCTGTATAGTTTTTGGTATGTATTCCATTTGTAGTTCGTATACAGGGACACGCCAAAGTTTTTCGTATCATTACGGTCTATGGGAGGAATTTGTATGTATCGCGATAGCGGCCACAAAAATAGAGCTATTGACTTGAAATTTGGTACACATGTTCATGGCCCCACGAAATCAGCTGTATAGTTTTTGGTATGCATTCCATTTGTAGTTCGTATACAGGGACACGCCAAAGTTTTTCTTATCATTACGGCCTATAGGAGGAATTTGTATGTATCGCGGTAGTGGACGCAAAAATAGCGCTATTGACTTGAAATTTGGTACACATGTTCATGAGTCCCACGAAATCAGCTGTATAGTTTTTGGTATGTATTCCATTTGTAGTTCGTATACAGGGACACGCCAAAGTTTTTCTTATCATTACGGCCTAAGGGAGGAATTTGTATGTATTGCGATAGCGGCCACAAAAATCACGCTATTAACTTGGAATTTGGTACACATATTCATGAGCCCAACGAAATTAGCTGTATACTTTTAGCTGTGTATTTCATTTGTAGTTCGTGTACAGGGACACGCCAAAGTCATTCTATCATTACGGCCTATGGGAAGAATCTGTATAAACCGCGATAGCCACCGCAAAAATCAAGCAATTGACTTCCAATTTTTGCCGAAACGTCAGTGGAGGGCCTCTGTTGAGAATCAAAAGGATTTTGTGTTCCGTCTGTCTGTCTGTCGTGCGATAGCGGCCGCAAATATCACGCTATTGACTTGAAATTTGGTACACATGTTCATGATCCCCACAAAATTAGCTGCATAGTTTTTGGTATGTATTCCATTTGTAGTTCGTATACAGGGACACGCCAAAATTTTTCTTATCATTACGGCCTAAGGGAGGAATTTGTATGTATCGCGATAGCGGCCACAAAAATCACGCTATTGACTTGCAATTTGGTACACATTTTCATGAGCAAAACGGAATAAGCTGTATAGTTTTAGGTGTGTATTCCATTTGTAGTTCGTGTACAGGGACACGCCAAAGTTTTTCTATCATTACGGCCTATGGGAAGAATCTGTATGTACCGCGATAGCCACCGCAAAAATCAAGCTATTGATTTCCAATTTTTCCCGAAACGTCAGTGGAGGCCCTCTGTTGAGACTCAAAAGGATTTCGTGTTCCGTCTGTCCGTCTGTCTGTCTGTCTGTCGTGCGATAGCGGCCGCAAATATCACGCTATTGACTTGAAATTTAGTACACATGTTCATGATCCCCACGAAATTAACTGTATAGTTTTGGGTGTGCATTCCATTTGTAGTTCGTGTACAGGGACACGCCAAAGTTTTTTTTATCATTACGGCCTATGGGAAGAATGTGTATGTACCGCAATAGCGGCCGCAAAAATTCTCCTATTGACTTGCAAATTGACACATATATTCAGGCTCGGTATAGAAATAGCTATTTATTTTTTTAGGGCTATATTTTTTATGGCTTGTATATAGGGACACGCCAAAATACTTCACATTACGGCGTATGACGTGAATTGCGTATAAACGCATTTTAACATCTTTACTTTGCAATCAAGAAAATTAAATTAGCGTACGTGAGTAAGATGTTTAAACTTATGTTGTTTGAAGAAAATATGTGCTCTTAAGCTTTCTAATTAATGTACAGGACCTTACAAAAGTGTTCTGACAATGTCACGTAGTCATCCAAACGATGTTAAATTTGGAACAATTATTAATTTTAAACGCAAAGTAAGCTGAATAGTTTTTACTGGTGTATACAATGTTTATGGTTTGTTTACAGAGACACGCAAAAGAATTTCGTAGCATTAGAGCCTATGGACAAACTTTTATTTAAGCGCGCACTTTAATGCGTTTATGCTGAATTGAACTTAATAAAATTAACATACATTATAAAGATGCTTAAAATTATGTTTACTCTTAAAAAAGCTTATGTATAGACTAAATAATTTATAGGACCACACAAAATAATTTCGAATATGTACTGTAATCATCCAAATGATGTCAAATTAGTTTGAAAAATTAATGAGTTATAATTAATTAGGTTTATTCTTATTATTGGCGTTTATAATGACTGTGGCTACTTTTCCGGGATACATAAAATAATTTCGTACTATTACGGTCTATAGTCGATATTTCTTAAAAGTTTATTTTAACATGGTTACACCCCATAAAATATAATGAAATTTTGTTAGAATTTTAAAAGCATATGTTTTCTTGTTGATAATTGTGGGCATAGAATTGGAAATTAGTTTAAAGGTTACGCAAAATATTTCCGATATGCTATCTAATTTTTTTGCATGAAATTTGGTAGTTATGAAATTTGGTATTTATGAATTTCAAGGAAATAATACAAGACCGTCGTTTATTCAGAATACATATTGTTGCGTACTTCGGGGTCCGTAAGTTGTCCGAGAATGAAAGGCAAACCTTGCAAAAATTCAGTGATGTATTCACGGGAAGTTCCAGAAAAATACAGGTCTATAAACCAAGTATCAGCTTCAATTCAACCAGTAAACAGAGCTTAAACAACAGCCGTTAACAGCAAATCAACAGTACAAACTGTTTAGCAATAACACATAAAGAAAGTCTCATCTAAAGAGGCTCAAAGCAAAGCAAGCATTTGACGAAACTGACACAGATCTGAGACTGACTGTCTTGACGAGAAAATGCTCATTTTATACTTTTCTGTCGAACACAGACTGTTCTGGAAAATTCTCGTATCTCATAATGAGATTAGAGCTTCCATATTTGGTATATCCCTAATAAGGAGGTCGCCAAAAAAATCGCCAAGGAGGAAAGCAGTCGCCAAATTTGGCGCCAAATCCATTTATTCCTTTATTGAAGCTTTTTTAAGTGTTTTTAAAGGAAAATTAGGCTATTTTAACGCTAAAACGACTAGAAATGCACAAAGTTAGCATTTTATTAACTTTACTAAACCTCTTTGAAAGAATTGGTACAAAAATAAATGCAATTATTTACAATTCCGTAACACTTTATAAGATATGCAAGTAGAGACACAGCGGGGGGTTGAGGGGGGCGGCAGCCCCCCTCAGGAATGTATTTGATTATGGTAACAAGTCGATCGAATCAATATATACGATTATATAGTAAGAAATAATTAAAAATGACCTATTGAATATTGTCTGATGTAAATAGGACGTTGAGGCTCCTGATCTGCAGATCCACTAGTTTTATTTTTCTTTTCTTCTAATAAAAAATTTGCAATCGTAATTTTTTTTTCTTTATAAATACCTTTATTAAATATCTTTAGTCAGTATACTGGGAAAGAATATTAATGAACTTTTTAAAGGTACTCTTTTGAAAAATATATCTTTTTCACAAGTAAAAGTAGAAAAGGAAACATATAAATTTTTAAACTTGTATAAACATACATACATACATACGTTCCGAGCAAATATTGTGAAAATTTATAATTTAATTTTCACAATTAAAAAAATAACACTATTTTTAGCATCCATATTTAATCTTTACACATAATTATATTATATATATATATATATATATATATATATATATATATATATATATATATATATATATATTGTTATGTTCTGTTTATACTAACTGAAATATTTCGGCCTACGTAGTAAACTTTTCATTTTGTAAATAGAAAATGTTACAAGTCTTATCATTATGCATGATATACGTGCGCTTATATAAATTAAAAACTGTTTAAATTTAATTTTGCATTCCATAACAGACTATTCACTATTCTGCATTCTTTGCCAAAATTTATTTTTTAAAACTTTCTAAACAAATGGAATTAATTTCTAAACCACTAAACATTTCCTGCTAAACTAGAATCTTTATGCAAAGTTATTTTGAAAATTTCAATTACTGAAATGCAATTATAACGCTTTTCCAGTTCAATTCTTTCTGATTAATAATTTGACTGTTTGAAAATATTCTTTATATTTTCATACGAATATTAAAATATCTCATAAATGATATTTGTATCAGAGTTAGATATCTTATGAAGAATTATTAAGATTTTTTAAATATCATTTGCAAGTATCAATTTTTAAATACGTTTTTGCGTTCCTTTTAATTTTTCAGTAGCTACAATAACAAATTATACATACTTAAATTAATATAGAACAGGCAACGCGTTTTCTTTATGCATGTGGTCGTGTGTTTTTCACTTCAGGATGACAAAAATATGATCAAACTTAAAATGTAGATATTTCAAGATGTTGCTAAAAACATAAATTACTATGTCACAAAGTGCTATCCATCTAAATATTTCTCTAATGTGGACAAGTTACGATTAAATTTTGTCGGACCGATATGTTAATTACGTCATGCAAGAACAAATTTCTTAGATTCATAAATATATATTCATTCCAATTCCAAATAAAAAAAATGGGAGAAAAAATTCTGGATAATAATATAGAATACAGAGCATAAGGCGACAGTTTTAAGTTTTAAAGCATGATTTTAGTTTTTAAATGTAACTCAAATTAATTCAGCAAACACGTCATATGACGCATATATGATCTACCCAGATCTGGTTGATCAGAAGCATAAAATCGGCTGCTAGGGTTTCCGGCAATAAATTTTTTTTTTATCTATTAGGTTGAGTCAAAAGTTTTGTCCGTTTTCTAATTATTTATTAAAACTCAAAAAATATAACAATTATAACATATTTTCATTAACATATTTTCATTAACATATTCACCATTACTTTCAACAGCCATTTTCCAACGTGACTGCAATATTGAAATTCGATGGTTGTAAAAAGCCGTTGGTTTTTGAGCATAATAGTCGATGTGTCTGAGGTCATATTCGTTGTTGAAGCACCATCCACTCATAAAGTGCTCTAGCGACCTAAACAGATGATAATCTGTAGGTGCAATGTCGGGGCTATATGGCGAGTGAGCGAGAAATTCCCAGCGCAACTCATTCAGCTTCTCACTTGTCTGGTTTGAATCGTGCGGGCTTGCATTGTCTTGTTCAAAGAATACTCGAGCTAGATTAAAGCTTTTTTCGACGAGTTTCTGTTGAATGTGGTCCGTTTGATTTGAATAGACATCTGAGTTCATTGTTTGTCCTGGAGGAAGAAGATCCCAATGCACAACTGCTGTCCACATCCAAAAACCCCACAAAAGTGCCCTTTTTTTGGATGCATCCCAGGTTGAGCCGTCCTAACTCCAAGCTGATGTGGGCTGAGCCATTGACATCCGGCTTTTTGTTGTCGTATAGTACCCACTTCTCATCACGGGTAAGAATTCAACGCCATCCACCTCGGCTGAATTTTTGCAACAATGACTGACACACTGATTTTCGCTGATTCTTTTGCATTTCGTTGAGCTCATGCGGTACTATTTGACCATGCCTAATCTTCTTGCCAATTTTATGAAGGTGTCGGTTGACAGATGACTGAGAAGTGCCAAATTCGTGCGCTAATTTTCGAGTGGCTTGAGTCGGATAGACTTCAGTCGAACAGGAATTCGTCGATTGTCGATGGAGAGCGTTTCTTATCAATGCGATGCGTATCCCCGGAATGGAACTTTGCTTACCAACGTTTGCATGTTCTGTCGTTTACAGACTTCCTACCAAATGCTGCACATATGTTACGACTTGCTTCAGTTGCATTGTAGCCTTGTTTGAACTCATGGAAGATTAAGATGCGGATTTTTCACGATTCTTTGACATACTTGATCTTTTTTAAAGAGTAATAAATCTGTAAAAAATAAAATAAACATAGCAATTAAATACATAATTTTGATCAGCAGAAAATGTGCTTTCCAAATACATATGACATTTATATTAAAACTTTAATGTAACATATTCATTGATACGCAAAAAAAAAAAAAAAAAAAAAAACGGACAAAACTTCTTACTCAACCTAATAATACATTTGAAATGCACATTTCGTTAAAGAAATTGGAAAAAAAATATTAACTTTTTGTGCTAAATCATACTCTCATAATCTCATAATACGAAGGATATTTGGAAGAATTTAAAACTAGTTAATCCTTGAATATTGTAACTGGCTTTTCCAGAGAACGACTGAGGCACCATCTATTTATCTAAATAAAAGTAATCATATTAATGTACAATATTAAAATGCATTTCGAAATGCATCTTTGAAAACCAAAAGTATACAGTTTTAGATTTTTCATTCATTATAAAAAAGAATGAATGTCATAACTTTTTATTTATTTATTTACTTATTTTTTAGAAACGTATATTAATTATGGAATTTATGCTATATATGGTAATATGGTAATGTAATTCCGTCAAATTTTAGGAAATATTAGATTTTTCATATAACAATAATGTAATTTTATTCTAAGAACTTTTAACTTAGCAGCAGAAAAAAAAAAAAAAAAATCTTCTAAAATGGAAATTATAATGCAAATATCAAAGATATCATTTTCGTTTATCGAAAAAAAAATCTAGCCTTTTTTTTATTATTATTATTTATTTGTGTTAAATTTCTGAATATCATAGTAGGTAGGCACTATCACGCAGATATTCATCTCAGGAATGGCTAGTAGAAGAATATTACTTTACAACTAATGATTCGCTAACTGAAACATTTTTGAAAGTATCTTATTCTCATTAATTAATTTATTTATTTTTACTTATTATTAACTTAAAAATAACAAATCATATATATTTACATAGAGATCGCAACATTTTGTGTGTGTGACTGCTATTCACTTCATATATACCAGGAATATGATCAATGTGAATATATATATTTTACGATCTTCGAAAATTCCTGAAGTAGAGTATTGCTATACTGTTAATATTTTACTAACTTAAGGAGACTTGGCACCATTTACGGCACCACTAATGTAGGTTTCATGTAAGAGCTTATATTTCCATTTAATATTTATAAGTTGAACTAAATTATCTATATATTAATAGGCAAGCATAAAATTTGTAGTCCCTTTTTAACATATTAATTATGGGAGTAGAGGGTTGAAAATGGTATCATTCGAAAGGTATGGTTAGCCGGAAGGTGCGAATACAAATATTATTTTCTTACGATGTCAAGAAGGTACATAAAAATACATTTATTTTTTATGCATTTTCCCCCATTTTTCCCTTTTATACACGTATTCGTTTACATTAAAAAATACCTAAAAGTAGAAAGTTGTTAAATCTGGCAATTTCATGAAGGTCAAATAAAACCATAGACGCAATAATTTGTATAATGTAGCATCACTATACGCAAGCGAAGTAATGACGTCACTGTCTGTCCATGGAGCCATGAAAAAGATTTTCTATGTTAATCGTCCATTGGATTTTTTGTAAAAAATTATTAAAAAATAACGGAAATTATCTGCCGATTTTAATTCCGATATTTGGGTATAGTTATATATAAGTTACTGTCTACATGTGTTTGATTGAGTTATTTTTTCTGTAAAATTGATAAAATTTTAATTTAAAATCACAAAACTTCAGAAAAAAAAAATGGCAAACTTCCAGTTTCGAATGTAAACATAAACATTTCATTTCAAAGGGTGATATTTAAACAATAAATATTCAACTAATATACTAAATAAAAGGAAAATGAATTTGCTACTAACTGCTGCATGTATAAGTAGACGATACGGAAAAAATTCCGATTTCCGTTTTTTGCTGAATTTACATGTTTTGAGATTTCTTTACGTTTCAATTAACTGAAATTTGCTACTTATTTTTTCAAAAAGTGTCTTTATTGCTAGCTTTTGTGGGTAGAAAAAGCAAGTAGAAGATACATAAAAACTTTTGATTTCCGGTTTTTGATGAATTTACACGTTTTGAGATTTCCTTGCATTTTAATTAAGTGAAATTGACTACTTATTTTTATTTTTTTTAAAGTGGATTTATTATTCTTTCCTCTGCATATATAAGTAGAAAATATAAGATTAAAAAAAGTTTTAGATTTTCGGTTTTCGATAAAGTTACACGTTTTGAAATTTTCCGAACTCAATTCGACCATTTTTGAAAAATATCTTTTTTTTTTTTTTTTTTTTTTTTGTTCAAACACTGTACTTTATGAACCAATCGAATTAATTTAACAGAATTTGATACTTGATTGGGCCTTGGTTTGACATGGTACCTATTAGCTTCTGGGCTGTATCACACAACAACACACACATTGCGATTTTCTCTCATTTCAGGAAAGGCTAACATCTACAGAGAGAAATAGTTATATTAAGTAAAACTCTGCTGATTCAGTTAGAGTGAATATCGGCAAACAATTGCCGCAGCTGTGTTGCAATTGCATTCCGTTTAGGACAAGGCAATAACTTTGCTTTGCCTCGCTTTGCAAAAAAAAAAAAAAAAGGTCGAGTTTCGACCACTGGGCGATACTAGTTAGATTTATTCAATAAAATGTAGATACAAGTACCAATTCTTATGGTTCTTGATATTTTTGTTTACAGATTTAAAATCTTTACGCTGGGTTTTCTCAGTTTGCCTTTTTTCATTAATTCATGATCTGCAAAATGCTAAACGTTCTACAGATATATATGAAAATTCTTAATATTTTGTTTGAATGTTTAATGAAATATACTTAAAAATATTCGTAATTATAATTTTTATTAAAATCACACAATCGACTGATTGGAAGAAAATCATATTTCTTGAAATTTTATTTTTCCGACTGAGTGAAAATAATGCCTGGACCGGGAGTCACAATTTTCACTCAGTCGGAAAAATAAAATTTCAATAAATTATTAATTATAGTTTTCAAATTTATTAAGCAGTTTTCGAAAAAAAGTTAAAATGTGCATGTCCAGGTAAAAATCTGATGATTGGTTGATACTTTTTATGACTCAATGATTCTCCACTGACTACAATACTTAGCTTAAATCAGTAATAATCTGCAATATTCCTCTCGTTTTATGATAAAAAATGAATTGAATATTTCAAAGAGTTTTCTAATTGTATTTGGAAAACAAAGTTTCTTCTGAGTAATTTAAATTTTTATTTTACCATATTAAAATTGTGACAGGTAAAATTACTCTACTAAAATAATTCTGAAAAAGAAAAATAGTGGCGCCATCTATATTTTTCATTGATTTTTAATTATTATGTAAACTTTTTACTTTATTTTATTATTTAATCCCCCCCCCCCCCCATTTTCCTAATTACTTTATGTTAGAAGTTTGTAGAACTTTCATGCAAATTTCCTAAACATATTTTTAAAAAATTCCTCAACAGAAATTTTCTTAAAAGAAAAAAAAAAAAAAAAAAAGAAAGAAGGAATAAAGGGAAAAGTGAAAATTATTTATTTTTTATATTAAGAAAAAATAAAATAATATGTATATATATTTTTAATTTATATTGAATTTTTTTATTTAATTAAGTAATAATTTTTTTTGTTTATTTGTGCATTTATTTTTAACCCCCAAAAATACTTTTTACTTTTGTTCTTTTATAACAATCAAAATAAGAAATTTAGAAATAGCCAATATATATATATATATTCGAACTTAAAATAAAACAAAATAATCATTTTTATCGTTTTATTTACATTAGATAAATAAAAAAAAAATAAATAAATGAATAAATAAAATTCTACAAATTTGATTTGAAAAATAAATAATTGCATACATTAACTAAATACCTTATTAATTTATTGCACTTTTGAAAAATAAGTAAACAATTGATTATCATTTAAGGAATTGCTTATCCATTAAAAGTCCTAATAATATACTTTAAATTCATATTAAAATAAAAATTGCAACATAAAATAGTTAGGAAAATTCAAAAATATATAAATAAAATCAATAAATAAAATAAATAAATAAAATAAATAAATAGATAAAAAGCTGAATACATAAAACGAAAGTAACATAGAGTACAGCTGCATATAAATTTCATTTGTATCCTTATAAACTACAATTTAAAATATCTTGTAAAATCTATAATACAAAATACATAGATAATAAAAATAAATAAATAATCATATTTTAAGTGCATTAACTAAAATCCGATTCTAAAGATGGCGCCACGTTTAAACATATTATGAATATTTTATAGAATTTTTTTTTTTTTTTTTTTTTTTTTTGCAAAAAATATAGCATTGCAGACTGAAATGCAATAAAATACAATCGTAACTGCATAACTTTAGCAAGTTAATGCAGTTTTGCTTCTTAATTACTAATTCCTATGCTTTTATTAAACATAAATTTCTTTTAAGATAGAAATAAATAAATAAGTAAATTAAAATTAACTTAAAATTAAAAACAGAATAGGGAAGGTGTAATTTTATTTATCTATTTATTATTATTATTTACATTACAGCTTTTTCTTTAAAAATGCTTTTCTTTAAAAATGCTTAACTTGTGAAATTAAAATGGAATGAAAAAAAAAATTATATTAATACTTACGAGCAAGCAATTCTTTGAGCTGATGGCTTCAATGATCTCGAATTCCATTTCGTGTTTGTCAACTCGCCAAACTCTTGTATCCATTTTTTACACTCATCTGTTTATATCTGTATATATATAAAAATTACGTGTCACGATGTTTGTCCGCGATAAACTCCTAAACTAAGGAACCGATTTTAATGAAATTTTGCACACTGTGTACAGTTTGGTCCAACTTGAGAGATAGTTTTTATCTCAATTTATTGTCACAATATTGTTTTATTGCAATTATTTGTTAATTATAGGCCTTTGTTACAGTTGCTGCAAAATATCTGTGAGTTCCATAAATTTAATTGTTGCCAAAAAGAAAAAATACGAGTTCATTTTCTTTCGACATAAAAGTAAATACATTTAATCAAACGTGAACGTTAAAAAATAATAAAAAGTTAAATTATACATCTCACGAAAATTGACGTCATAATCAATTTAAAGATTTTATTCGCATTGATAAAGTATGTAGTTATACACAAGCGAAGTGTGACGTCACTGACCGTCTGTGAAATCAAGAAAAAGATTTCTTATGTTAATCGCCCATTGTATTTTTTGTAAAAAATTATTAAAAAACGAGGAAAATTATTTCCGGATTTTAATCCCCATATTTTTGTATAGATATGTATTATTTATCATGTGCATACGTTAGATTGAGTTATTTTGCTGTCAAATTTACAAAATTTTAATTTTAAATTTCAAAGCTCTGTCGTCCTTGGAGTTTTTCGTATTTGGCGATCAAAAACGTAACACGAAAATATACAAGTTAGATGTATATTTTCGTAATATGTATTGTGCGAAATATTGTTTCATATTATTCATTACTCTCTTAATATAAGTTGTTAAAATAACCATGATTTTTTAAAGGAATTAAATGTGTGCGCCAGATAATTTGGCGATATTATTTTTTTTTCCGCCAAGGATGATAGATATGAAATTTATTCCGCTGCAACATGTTAATATCTTATCCGCGATTGTAATGAAATGCTCGCCCTCTGGTGGGCTAAGGTGAAATTACAATTAACATGCATAGCTTTCGGCTTTCATCCAGATGCTATTGCTTGCCGATGTTTAGTTTCACATATATTTATTGATTAAAAATGAATAAATCCGGTAAAGAAGATAACACATACTGCTGTGTGCTACAGTGTAACTCCAAAGGATCAAGAAATTCAGAATTAAGCTTCCATTTAATTCCAAATGACAAATTTAAAATTTCAGTTGTTTCGGCTAATGGAAGTAAAGAATTAATCAGATGATTTAAAACTAATATTTGTTCAGCTTCAGTTAAATATCTACTCCCGATCGAACTTTGAATAAACTGAAATATTTTTTTCCAAAAGCAATCAATTTTCCATGATGTAATAGCGGAGAAATTACAGCACGAATATTAAGTAGTAACCCAAATAGAACATTAATAGACGTGGCTATTATATTTACTAACAGCAAAAGCTGAAAAAGCGCCATCTATCGATCATTACAAACGCGGATATCAGATACATTATGTATATGCTACAATTTATTTCACGTGACACTCGTGTTAAAAATGTATTTACGACATAACAAAGCGAGTACGTGCTTTGCGACATAACCTTGCTTTTTCAATTTTTGTTGCATTATTCTAATCTGTATCACTTCGTTTTCTTTAAGAAATTTGTGATCTATACATAACGTTCTAAATAAAAAGTAACCATTTCAATATTTTAAAACTTATTTAAAAGTCTGTTTTATTTAACATTAAATTTTAAAACTTATTTAAAAGTTTGGAAGAGTTCGTCTGTTTATTTGTTTTGTAACGCTAATCTATATGATCGATGTTCGAAATTTTAATTAATTATTTCTCTTATTTTTCTTTACTTTTTCTTTAATAACTTACCAATTTAACGTTACTGATTAAATTTGTGATTTATATATGTATTTTGCATTAAATTTTGACTCATATTTATTGCTGAAAATGCGATCTTTAAAATCTTGCAATTTTCTTATCTTAATCCTCAATGCTTTCCTTCTTGATTAACTTGAATTTACTATTAAAATTTTAACAAACTCAGAATCTTCTCACCACTTCGTTAAAATATATTAATCTTTTCAGTAATATATTAATCAGTATATCCCCACAACGATATTTGGCGATTTTTTGTTGGCGATTATGGCTAAATCATAAATCTATAAATTATAAATGATAATCTAAATCATAAATCAAAAGCATAAAATAATAAATCAAAAATAAACAACATATAGGCTGCTATATTATATCACAAACAGTCCAGAGCGACATCGTTATCGTTCAAAACGGCGCCAAAGAAAAATCGCCAAATTCAGCTGTGGGGATATACTGAAGTTATAATTATCCGAATATAATTACTGAAGTTATATTATAAGCACGGATATTAATCCGTGATTATAAGTTATAGTTGTGGGTAACAACTATAGTATTTCCCCACAACTGGATTTGGCGATTATGGCTAAATCATAAATCTAAAAATCATAAATGATAAAATCATAAGCTAAATCATAAATCTAAAATAAAAGCATGCAGTTTACCATATTTTATTGCAAAGAACCCAGAACGACTTCGTTATCGTTCTAAAAGGCGCCAAAAAAAAAATCGCCAAATCCAGTTGTGGGGAAATACTATATACCTTATCAAATTATCAACGTACTACTTAGCCGCAGCAACGCGTGGCCGGGTCTGCTAGTATATATATATATATTACTGCGAATTGTAATTATGTTATCAGATATTATATTATCTGATTGTAATTATATTATCAGATAGATTCAATTTTATGAATGAATGGTGGAGAAAATTTTGACTCTGAAAATGCAGACATTTTACAAATAAAGTCGAAGTACAATAAAATATTACCATTAAAACTTTACGAGATAGAATCTTTCATCAAATTTGGCGTGACGTCAGATATAACAAAGCGAAACAAAATCCAATCAGCAACGTCAAACTGCATCCCCGTTTGAGCTCGAATAAGGGTAGTAAATATTCCACCGGGTTTCCGCTGCCTTCGTCTCCACTGCCCCGTGCGCGATGCGCGCGTACGAATGCATATATATGAGCCCTGCGTGCGCGTATTCCTTCACCACCCTTATAATTTCTCAAAATTCCATGTTATTACTCATAAACTTTTATTCTTAAGGAAAGGAATAAAAAAAAAAAAAAAAAAATCTTATTGAATAAAAACTCACATCCCCTCTGCCTTCAGCTGCGTAGACCCGTGCACGCGCAGTGCACACGAATTCATATATACGCTCGCTGGCCGCGAGTATTCCTTCACTACCTTTCCTGCCCTTCCTTAATTTTACACTTTCGAAAATATCCTCATTAGACTCGTAGGCCCCCAAAAATTATATGTACCAATTTTGGACGGTCTAACTCAATTTCTAATTTTTTGCCCCCCCCCCCTTCAGGACACCTTAAAACATGTAAATCAGGTGAAATCTCGAATAATTGCGATTAGCGCCCACTATTGAATAACTTTAATGTAGGTTATTCGATAATATAAAAGTACTTTAAAATAATGATGTATTAAAACTAATTTAATCATATTTAGAATTTGAAATATTGAAATTTTTAAATATTACAGCGCCATCTGGCGGTAGAAATTTCTGTAAACAAAGCTTTAAAATGATGTATTACTTATGAAATTATTTTAATTAGTAGCTGAGATACAAAAGAAAACCTAATTAGGATACCTTAAAACATGTAAAGCATATGAAATCTCTAATTCGATGTATTCGGTTAATGAAAGTAAAAAGAAAAAGAAATATTTTTTAGGCCCCCAAAACCTATATATACCAATTTTTAAAGGTCTAACACAATTTCTAATGTTTTGCCTACCCCCTGCCCCAGTTTTTGATCCCCCCCCCCCCAATAATTTTACACTTTCGAAAATATCGTCATTCGACTCATCCCCTAAAACCTATTCATACCAATTTTGAACGGTCTAACTCGATTTCAGATTTTTTGCCCCACCTTCAGGACACCTAAAAACATGTAAATCAGGTGAAATCTCGAATTTCATTATCTGAGGTAGTCGGTTAATGGAAGTACAAAGAAAAAAGAATATTTTTACCTTAAATGTATTCGTTGCTATAGAAACTATCATCCTCTTTCGAGATATATATTACGCTTGTTAGAATAAAATTTAATTTTCAATTAAAACGTAATTTTTTTGTTTATTGACTGAAATCGATGAAATTGGAACTGCAAGTTGGTGTTTAGCTGAGATACAAAAGAAAACCAAATCAGGAGACCTCAAAACGTGTATATCGGGTGAAAACTCGAATTCCTCTTTCGATAATATAAAAGTACTTTAAAATATCTTTTGAATGATGTATTAAAAATAATTTAATCATAATTAGAATTTGAAATATTGAAATTTTAAAATATTACAGAGCCATCTGGCGGTAGAAATTTCTGTAATCTACTGTTCGATTCCAAATCAACAAAGCTTTCAAATGATGTAGTAATTATAAAATAATTTTAATTAATAGCTGAGATACAAAAGAAAACCTAATCAGGACACCTTAAAACATTTAAATCGCGTGAAATTTCGAATTCCATTACCTGCGGTAGTCGGTTAATGGAAGGCGACAGAGATTTGTGGCGTCTACTCTTGAAATTCAATTCAAATAAGTTTTAAAATGAAATATTACTTTTGGAATTATGCTAATTAGAAGCTGAGATACAAAAATGATATAAACACTATTATAAAACGATTTATGTCTGACTTTTTCGTGGTTTTTTCTCCGAAACTTGCGAAATTCCGAGCTAAATACTGTTAAAAATCCATAGTATGAAATGTGAACGGAGTATCATAATTCGAAACTCTGCAAAATATAAAAGAATAAAAGCGTTCTGGGTTTTTCGTCGTTTTCTCCAAAACAACCGTTCCTTTTATACCTTTTTGCCTCTTCCCACCCCTTTTCCGTCCCTTCTAATAATTTTACACTTAATATCCGCAATCGATTTATCTTGCCTTAAAACCAAATAATACCAATTTTAAACGCTGTAACTCTTTTTTTTCCCTTCGCCCCCCCCCGGTCCTCCCTCAAGCCCTTCCTAATAATTCTACACTTTCAAAAATATTCACAATCGAATTATCGGGCAGTAAAACCAAATATTACGGAATTTCAACGGCATATCTCAATTTAAAATACTGCAAAATATAAAACAAATCTTAATCTTACATTTTGTTTTGCTCACATTAGTCGTGATAAATATAATTCCCAATAAAAATGTTATTTTTTTTGTTTATTCACATATTTTCATGAAAATTGAACAGTAACTTTATAATATGCTGTCTAAGCCGAATATTAATTGAATGAAAATCTGAAAAAGTTTGAAAATTGCACTTACCCCCCCCCCCCCCCCCCCGGTATAAAACAAGTGACATCTTCATCGGTTACAATCATTTGCTTTTTTATCTCAGAAAGTAGTCTGGCATTTGAAATGATGTTGCCAGAAAAAATTCCTACTTTAGTTAATTTTAAAAAATCTAATTGTTGTACCGATAAGCTGCTTGCACTCTTAGATATAGAAAAATTGCCCTTTCATTTGGTATCAAATTCGTAATGATCGGACAAATATTTCTAATTTATTTCCCACTTTTTCTGCTTTTAACTTTGTTAAAATATATTATTTATACAATCGAAGTGAATTCTCAGTCATTGAGATCGCTTTTTGATTAGACATGAATCGACATTTTAATTAATATCTCCGCAACTAATTAAAATTTTAAGTTCTGTTTTCAGGTGGACCTCAGAATGGCTCCAGAGCATCCGTATGTCAATTCTTGTACTTCTGCGTTCAATAGGGGCTGAACGTATAGAAGAACAGACAGACAAAGCTTTTCTTTTCTTTTTATTATTATTATTATCATTATATATATATTATATATATATTCAACGATATTGCAAAATCTATCCCTAATTCATTTAAGTAGCTTCTATTAAACATCTAAAAAAATATATCAAGTGTTTTCTTAAATGTAGGTCAACATTTTGGCATTTTAAATATCATGAATCCATAAAAAAATGCAAACTGAGAAAACGCAATTTACAGATTTCAAATACGTCAAAAATATCCCAAAACAATAAGAATTGTTGCCTCTGAATATATGTTTTATTGAAAAAATAAAACCTAATATAGTTGAATTTGTAAATATTAAATGGAAATATGAGATTCTATATGAAACTTACTTCAGTTGTGGCGTCAAAGGGGCCAAGTCCCCTTAAACATGCCTTATTCTCATTAATTTTACTTTCTCAGTAGCTTCATTAAGGAATCAAGCAGAAACGGTCGTTTTGCCAAGCCAAGCTCAGAGAAAAGCAAAACAAACAAACTACCACTAACACAAAGCAGAACGCGCCAATAATAAAATCGACAGAAATAACCCAAGATCGTTAAATGCTTATTATACAGAAACCAACTTTCCCATGTTAAATCGGCAATTTTTTTTTCCGTAAAGTTTTAAATATTGGACGAACCAAATATCGCAGTAAAATGAAACAAAAAGTAAAATATTCGTATCAACGAGATCTTTAATTTGAGATAAAAACGAACTTTCTAAGTTAATCAGTAAAAAAATGGGAGCATTTTCAATTTAGCGTAAAATTAGATGTTTTGACAACTTTTTGAAAAAATTTCTTCTTCAAGAAATTTTTTTAAAAACAAGCTAGAGAAATCATAAATGTGCAGAATTCTTTGAAAACTGGTTTTTCAGATAGACAATTACTTAATCTAGGAACTTTTATAAAATTTAGCTTTTAAAAATCAAAATTTCCTATCTTAATTGCTGAAAAACTGTTAAATATCGCCAGAGACATAAATCGCCAAATATGAAATTGCTTCATCTCAGTTTACCCGAAAAATATTAATTTCAAATTGAGCTGCTTTTTCTTTTTATAAGTTATTTTTTTAACCAAAGAATCTTTGCTTTTATTATTTTGTACAATTTTAAATTTTATATCCTGAAAACAGAAATGAATACATTTTTGAATAAAATTTGTTTCAAATCTATAGCTTGAATTGCTGATTTTTTAATATTTTTCATACCTTAGAATAAGAAAGTCAGTACACGATATAGTATCCAATTTTAATATCCTTCAATTCAATCTGGCAATGATAATTATGATGCATAAAGATTTCTACTTCCTTCTATATAGTATACTAGCAGGCTTTGCCCGCTTCGCTTGTCATTTTATTGAAATGAATTTCGACTTTCGGTTTTTAATGGATTTACACGTTGTAAGAGCTCCTGAAAACAATTTGACTATTTTTAGAAAATTTCTATTTGCGTGTGTGTGTTCTATGTGTGTGGCGAAAGTTTTGTTCCAACTAGATATCAGGAGCTACTGCTCAGAATTACATATAAATTTATATGCAATTGAACCTTGATGTATAATAGCGTTTATCAATATTTGGTGTCAATTGCTCAACATGGTGCTGCTATACAGTGATTGCCGCAATTTCAGAGAAGGCTATATCTGAGTAACTAATACATGGAATTGCATAAATTTACAAATAAATTTACATTGTTACAAATTATAGTGCTTATCAACTTTTGTACCAATATCTCAACATGTGGTGCTGCTATACAGCGATTTTCGCAATTTAAGGAAAGGTTCTGTTGCATATAATGAAACAAAACTTAATATGTGAAAAGGCCATTATGAGACATTATGCTGATTCAATCTCGATGCCTATCGGCCGATAAGTGGAGCTCATATACTACAATTTTTTTTTAGAACTGAAAGGATGCCATCTGCATGGTGAAAATTTACTTCTGTTGGACATTTTGTGCAACAATACCTCTCTGAGTTGATAATATTCAGCATTCATAATGAAAATATAATAAATAATTTGTGCTGCGTTAATATGTATAGGAAAAGGTAGAAGAAAGTTTTGTGATGGACACGACATACTAGTCTGCATAGAAAACCCATGGATAATGTCCAGCAACCAGAATTATGGAAAGTTTAACGCAAAGAAAACTTTGTAATACAGTTTAACGCAAAGAACAACATCGCACGAAAGCTGAGTTGAAATCCAGGACATATCTGATGTAAAGTATCAGGTTAATTCCAGTAAATATAAAAACTATTTAAAATAAAATAAATGATATCTACAAAAAAGACACTTAAAATGTACAAAAAAGCCAAGCTCAAAGAAAGAGAATTGATTAAAGTTGTGTCTAAAAAGGGTGTGATATCAAATTCCCAAGCTTACATTCAAATACTTATTTAATATTCCCTTTTAACTAAATTTTCACATGTGAATCAAGTGCCTTATGATATGTTGATAGAAATCCTTCTTTCCTGTACTAAATACATCATAGCGTGTTTCTGAAAAATATTATTATTTTTATTTATGTATGATGGGCTTGGCGGCCATCTTTCAAGTAATGAATAAACATTCACACAATTTGAAAGAAGTTGCTGAAAATATATCTCATATAAAATTAATTTTGCTATTCCATTCAGCAGAGACGGAAATATTTCGATAATATGATTTCTTATAATTATTTAGTATTAAGTGCACTTCCATCCTATAAATGCCGGGAATAAAGAATATAAAAATTTAAATTAACGTAAAAACATGAAGGAGAGGGGGGGAAGCATAGAAGCTTCCACCCCCCCGTTATATTTACCCAATTTGAATTTAGCTTCTTGGAATAAATATCTCGTAAAAATAATATGTTTATTCCATTCAACAGGGGTTAAAATATTCAGATTAAAAAAGAAAAAAAAATGCATTAAAAACATCGCAAAAGCCCCATTAAGCACACAAGTTGAATCAATTGGCGCACTCCCATCCTCCCATCCTATAATTATTTCTCATTGCGCAGCACTAGTGCGATATAAAACTCAATTAACCAACCAATCAACCAACTCATCCTATAATTGATGATATTTATAGAATTCAAACTAACGTAAAACTTTGAAAGATGGCCGCCAAGCCCATCATACATAAATAAAAATAATAATATTTTTCAGAAACACGCTATGATGTATTTAGTACAGGAAAGAAGGATTTCTATCAACATATCATAAGGCACTTGATTCACATGTGAAAATTTAGTTAAAAGGGAATATTAAATAAGTATTTGAATGTAAGCTTGGGAATTTGATATCACACCCTTTTTAGACACAACTTTAATCAATTCTCTTTCTTTGAGCTTGGCTTTTTTGTACATTTTAAGTGTCTTTTTTGTAGATTATTCATACTCATATTAACATAGAGTTTGTAACATATTTACATTTTGTTTGTATGCGTGTGTGTTACTCACTTCAGTAATGTTAAAAGATATGATCAATGTAAATATAGATATTTTAAGTTGTTGGTAATAAAAAATTCTATTCCGTTCCAAACTCCTATAAAAGTATATTGCTTTACGGTTAATGTTTCACTAACTTAAACATTTTTAAAAATGCCTCATTCTCATTAATTTTACGCTTTTTTTCATTATTATTATTATCAGATGCTTCCACAACAAATATATATTTATACTAATAAAGTGCTTCCAATATGATTTCATTGTATGTGCATGTGAGTTGTCCACTCCAGGAATGCGAAATAAATGATCAATATGAATATAAATGCTTAAATATGTTGCTGTAAAAAAATTAAAAGATACACTGAACAAAAATCCTATTGAATAATATTGCTTCACGGTTAATATTTCGCATATCGAATTTAATTATAATTTATATTTAATTGCTGTGTTATTACTAACTCAAATTAATTAGAAATATCGTCGTTTTATTTTCAACGTAAAATATGTGCTGGTCGTTAAATGAAATTATAACTTACGGTTTGTTTTAGAATTTTTATATGTAAATTAATAACTCATATTGCTTTTTTTTTAGAATATCATTAATTTTTTAGCATAACATTTATTATTATCGAACAATAATACACAAATATTTATTTATAATAAAGCACTTGCTTTAATAATTATATCTGGGTTTGTTTTCTCTATTATATATGCATTTACTTTATTTCATTTTTTTTTTTTTTTTTTTTTTTTCCAATTTAATACTATCAATTTTTTATGCATAGGGTTACTTAATCTGAATTGAAAGATTCCCTTTTCTTAAGAAAAAGTTATTAATTATCTCACTATCAACTCCTATCCTCTCGCTAAAATAATTCATATACACAATTGATTTCACGCACGTTTATATATCTTTAAGTGTCTAAATGTATCTTCACTGATTTAATTTTTATGACAATTATTTGTCATAGACTTCATTAACAATATAATTTAAAATGTGTTATTAAAAATCCCATAAAACATACTTGACACTGAAGTAGAAAATGATATTTCACAAAAATCATTATGTACAATTCCATCATAATCTTATTTATGTACTTGAAGTGACTTTACTAGCTTTTCAACTCTGTCCTCTAAAATTTACGATCTTATTTGAAGGATTGCCGTTTAATGCTGTTATAATGATATCATATTCAGAGATTTATGAGAAGAGTTACTTAAGCTATTGGTATTTTCAGACAAATGATGTAAGTTTTAAATAATGTAGAAACCTTGTAACTAATGCGAAAGGAATTATAAGAACATCCAAGGAGAAACGTATTTTATTATGTTCTTGTCAAAATATAAGTTCAAGATTGATTACAAACCTATTTCCTAAATTCTGAAATCGTGATTTTTTTCTGAGAGAAGAGTTAAGTATAAATGCATATAATTTTTTAATTTTTAGTAACAAAAATTGTTTATTGTACTTTTAGCCAATTAAACTAATTCCAATACTAATACATAAGAAAAGAGTTAAAGCTATATTGATAGCAATTTTTAACAATTTAGCTAAAAAATATCAAATGAAATTTATCATGAATATCTATTGAATTATACAAAATTTCTAATTATTAGTAACAGCATTTAATATACGTTTAGATTATTTAATCAAAACTAATTTTGTTTATAATTTTCTGTGTATTTTTTTTATTACTTTATACTATACAGAAATAGAAAAAAAATTACATAGTATATAAAATTATAAAATTTTACCATTTCATTAAAATTTGTCTCAATAGTATTCTGAGTAGCATTAGGATTTCTTGAGTAGTATAAAGAGTAACATAAAGATTCCTTGGACGTTAAAGCCCATTGTTTGCGAAATGATTAGTTTTCAAAGAAACGTATGATTACTGTTTCTTTTCGAATGAGAATCTGGTCCGTACTCATCAAGACTGCTGTGATTTTATCAAAATAGGAAAAACGGATAATTAGTCTATCAAAATCCGATTGCATGTATTTATGGCTATCCCGTCATGCATTGTTGAATGCATAAAGACACGGAAAGTATCAAAAGATGCTAAAATAATTTAAGGACTCTATTTTGACAATCAAATTAAATTACTATAATTATTTAAAGGATATCAACTTAAAACCCAAAACGAGAACATAATAAACAATTTCTGGCTACTGCAGCGCCAACTTTCTTAAGTGATCTATCTGCAAATTACAACCAGGGGATCAGGCTAGTTTAGATAAAAACCGTAAAAAACAAGTTTATATATAATCACCTGACATGAGATTTTAAATGGTTTCAAAGGAATTTATTTATTTATTTTTTATTCATTAAAAATAAATAAATAAATAAATTTAAATATATTGAACAGTGAAGTCAGAGCAGCCTACTTAAGCTTTATCAATTGTATTCTTTAACAACTAGAGCAGCCTCAGCGTTCACTCCTTTTCGAAGAAGAACCACCTCTGTTTACTTATGATATGACGAAAAACAAGCAGTATATCTCTGTATAAATTAATAATAATAATAAAAAAAAAAAAAAAAAAAAAAAGCAGCCATGTTCTTTCATTTATAAATCTAATTTTGAATATTTTGTGACGTAGACAGATAAATACTTAATAATTAAAAGTAGTGCCATCAAATTCAGAAGATCAAAACTTCAAAGAAAGACATTTTTATGAACCAAGTACTTCATTATAGCTGTTAAAAATTATATAAAGATACACTGTGTTTGTTACGTACTTTCCATTAATCCCAATTACATTTTAGGTTTAAAAAAAAAAAAATGAATTTTCTCTTTTATTTTTAATTTTTTTATATAATAAAATATTTCTGTGATTTCATTACAGATTAAATATTAAGACGCATGTAGTTTTTTGTTTAATTTAGTTTTTAAAACAAACTGCATAATTTATTTCTACCAATTTTGAGGGGGGAAAAAAGTAAAACAATATTTAACGTTGTTGTTTTGTTTTAATATATGAAAATGGATTTCCTGCAGTAAAACTACATCTAACCATAAAATATTCGGCAATAACATATGTTTTAAAAATAATGTGAATTCTGAAAAAAAAAATTACAAAAGAAAGCTTCACATAACAAAATACTTGAAACAACAAGTTAAAGAGATCTAAAAAAATGCATTTTAAGTTAGTCATGGAATAAAATATCTCCTCTCAGAATATCTTATTACTTATATCTTCAACTAGAATATAGTCCATCCCATACGTGCATAATATATCCATTTTAAAGCAGCCTAACAATGCCTGTGGGACAGTTATTTTCCAAAACAATTTTTTACTAAAATTCTCATTTTTTTTACAGACTTTCAGAATAAGATGTCTAAAAAATATTTCGCATATGCATAAGAAGTATGATTCATATTGAAACAATGTTTTTCCTTGAATTATTCATTTTATATAAATATATATATATCAAATAAATATGCAGGAGAAATTTTTAAATATATTATTATTAGTATTATCAGTATTATTTATAATTAAATGAATAAAATTTGATTATTTCGTATAATACTGAGACACATTTTTGCTGTGCTTATGTATAATGAAAAATATCATCACTATCTGCTAATAAATATTTCGACATTTTCGATTTTAGACGTTTTGTGAAATATCTAAAACAATTCTGTAGGAATTATCTTAAAACTTTGGGAATATAAAGAGCATGTTATACTTCATATATTTCAGCAAATGTTTTGTCCTGAAGAGTAAAAGAGGGCAAGTAAAAAATTAAACAAAAGTCAAAATGTTTTGAATCCCTCTGTAAAAAGTAATACCTTAAATTCGTTTTGTCTGTAGCATGTGAATTTTTCAAATTTTGTGTACAAATATTTATGAGAGGCTATATAGGAGGAGAGGCTATATAGGAGAGGCTATATAGGAGAGGCTATATAGGAGGATATATTTATGAGAGTATATATAATATTTATACATTATATCTCAATGTATATTCATTGAGATATAATGGTTTCTTTAAAAAATTGCAAAATAAAATACCACTATTTTGGTTATAACACGTAAGGTATTAGACCCGTGCAAAGCCATTTTTAAGGAACTTGACATTCTACATTACTGCAATCAGAATTCAAAAATCTTAATCTTACGAAATATGAGCATTTTTACTAAATAATGTTTAACGACTCACAAGCTTTTAAAAATCTTCATTTGCATTATTTAATATAAAAAGTTGTGAGAGATGTAGCGTCGAGTTGAGGTAAAATAATGTCGCCGCAGGTAATCAGTAGTGGAAGTAAAATGTTGGTCAGAGGTTGAAAACGCGTGAGCTGGGCCCAGCACGATTGGTGATGGTAGCGGCGAAAGCAATAGATAGACGTTATCAAGTTGGGGTGATTTTAGGTCGGCATGGAGTATCTAAAAGGAAATTAGAATATACGCAGTTTGAGTAAAGATGATTGAATGCGATTAGTTTTGGAGAAATAAGTTGGTAAGTCGAAGTGAAGGATGTGTTCTGTTTTGAAGGTGTTTAAATAGCGTGATGTTGCAAGGAGGTTGGATGGTGTTGCAGAGAACAGAGATTTATGCGAGTTTCAGATGACTAGTGAATCTGACGGTGAAGCTCAATAATTTGCCGAGTAGTAGTTCTTTAAGGATTTATAAAAGTAGTGTGTGAAAAAGCTAGCTGTAGTGTTTAGTTATTCTCCATCGACGTTGTATGATCAACGAAGGTATTTCTCGAGTGAACAAAAGTCTAAAGCAAGCTTCTTACGGCATTCGTCATAGCCACCAGCGGTCAGCATATGAATTTCATACCTTAATTACTTTTTATTTACTTTAATTTATTCATTTAATTACATAGAGAGTTTCTTTAATTCTGGCCCTTACCCATATTCAAAGTTTGAATAAACATTAGTTTAATTTACACAAGAGTCTCTCTGATCATTTTCTAATTTAAGTAGTTATTAAGATGGGGACTGCTGTAGATGCCAGGGCGCAGACCTCACAAAATATTGTGCTACTTATATAAAAACCCCAAACAAATATCGTGTAAATTCAAAAAGTTATGAGAGATAGAATGAATGGGATTTCAGTTTCTCCCTCTCTACCTCTCTCTCTCAAAATAAAAAAAAAAGAAAGACAGAGAGAGGGAGAGAAAATAGGGTTTTATTAATATTTATTTATAATCAGCGTACACATTATTACCATTGGCGATTTATTGAATCAAAATGAAAAAGTGAGTAAAACCCCTTATAGTTTAGCTTTTATTTATTTTGAGATAAACTGAAATTCTGTTCATTCTATCGCTCATAACTTTTTGAATTTACACGATATTTGTTTGGGGCTTTCATATAAGTCGCTCAATATTTAGGCTATTAAATTATGCAAATATTTTTTTTAAACTTGTGCCTGTGCAGTTAAAAGCACTGGGCGTAATTCCCTACTTGTATAATTAAAAATGTGGCTTTTTTTTTTTTTTTTTTTTTTTTTTTTTTTTAAGAAACTGGTGTATCTCAATGAGTGTATGTGGTTGCCCAATAAAATTTTTTGCAGACAGGTAGAAATATTTTCATAATCACATGCTACAGCGAAAACGCATTTCACACTTTTTACAGGGCGGTCCAGAACATTTTGATTTTTGTTTAATTTTTTACTGTCCTCTTTTCCTCTTCAGGACAAATGTTTTGCAAAAATATATGAGCTATTATATGTTCTTTATATTCCCAAAGTTCGAAGATAATTCCTCCAGAATTTTTCTGGATATTTGACAAAACGTCTAAATTCGAAAATGTTCATGTACTTATTGGTAGATAGTTTATATAATTTAGTGTAAGAATTGGGAGTTAGTGTATGTAGTTTAAGTATAATACTTTTGAAATAACAACAAAAAATAATAATTATAATTTTTTTAAATACGAAAAACACGTATATTTAATAGATCACGTTTTTATACCGAATACAAAATTATGTTTATAAAAATTAAGATAACAGTTTATAAAATGCAGCTCTTTAAAATTAAAAGAAAATTTCACTTTTTTCACCTAAACACATCGAGTTACTTTAGTTATAACAAACTTAATGTAGTGACAGTTTCAATTTGAATTAATGTAAGATATTCCATAAAATTTCATTCAAGGCAAAAAATTCACTTTAAAGTCTTGATAAAAAATGTTTAGAATAAAAATATAAATAAAAAAAGTTAAGTAATGTTATGAATTATTTATTATTACATAACATACATATAAATTTGAAGGAAAATTATTATTATTTTAATTTAGATGGGATATACAATGGAATGTGTTTAAGAGCGTTTGTCTACTCGTGAAGCATTCGTTGAGGCGAGATATCTACGTCCTATTCCAAAATCACTCTAATTTTAGAGAACAAAAAGCATAAAAATTCCGTTTGAGGCTTACCTGTGTTCGAACCCGTCACCTCTTCTCTACTAGCTTCAAGTGCAAAAACAGTGGACAACTGATGGGTTTAGTGTAAAAGTTTTTCCTTGACATTGAAATTATCATAGATTCACCAATTTTTAGTTCCCCATCATACTATAGGTATGGGGAACTTAGGTAATCGTGAAAAATTTCGACCTCGGTTTTTTGACTTTTTTATACGTTTTCAGGTGTGAGGAATCCGAAAATGACAAAATTTGTATGGTGTATGTCTGTAGGGTGTCTGTTAGTGTGTCAGTGGGTCAGTGCGTTAGTGTGTCAGTGTGTTAGTCCGTTAGTTTGTTAGTCTGTTTACACGATATCTCACGAACAAATGATCGCAGAGAGGTCAGACCAGTTTTAAAATATTCCTTTTGACAATGACAAGAACCCTATTTATTTGGAACATTCGAATTAAAAAACTTCGCAAGTTATTAGAAATTTACGATTTTTTTAACATGGGAGAATAGGACAAAAAGTCACTTAAAAGTGCATTAAATGGAAACTTTTTACTGTAAAAATGTCAGACAAGTTTTAAAATATCAGTTTTCATGCCGGAATGAACATCAGTAACTATAAATATGCTACTTTGAAAATTTCGCAAGTTATTGGAAATTTACGAATTTCTTAACATGGCAGTATAGGGCAAAATTTCACATAAACGTCAATTTTGAGCGATATTTTCATCGTAAAGATGTCAGACTACTTTTGAAGTATTATTTAGGTTACTGACATGAATATTAATGACTATGAATTTTCCAATATAAAAATTTCGTAAGTTATTGGAAATTTACGAATTTCTTAACATGACAGAATCGGGCAACATTTCACATAAACGTCAATCTTGAGGGATATTTTCATCGTAAAGATGTCAAACCACTTTCGAAATATTATTTAGGATACTGGCATGAATATCATGAACTATGATTTTTCTAATTAAAAAAATTCGTAAGTTATTTGGAATTTAAGATTTACTTAACATGTCAGAATAAGGCAAAATTGAGCATAAACTTTCATTTTAAGGATCATAAATACATTAGACAACTTCAAAATTACATTTATGATATTTGTTTGAACATGATTGAATACAAATATTCTAATAGGATAATTTCGTAAATTATTCGTAATTTACGATTTTATCAACATAGCGAAAATGTAAATTTTTCATATAAATATGAATTTTGAGTATTATTGAATTGGAAACAGTAGCATGAAAACTAAACAACGGATTCGACCCTGATAAAAAAAATTATTAGATTAGAATAACATAAATATATTGAAGTGAACGGTGGATAGCCTATTAGGTGGGGATTTCATTCTGTCACTGTATCAAGCTTTGGTCAAATTCATTTCTTTTAACATGATTATAATATGTCTCGCACTAGAAATTTATGAGAACATATATATGATGGGGAACTGAGCAGAGTCCACCTATGCCAACTACTTTTCTGATAAAAGTGGGTTTTTGTTGTTGTTTCACATGCATTATCTCGTTCTGAATAAGACTGCATATTACATTATTTTTCTAACAATTATTTCACTTTTCATAACCATATATCAGTAGCTTCGAAAAAGAATTATTTTGCTCGTGATTAAATGCATTTCGCAGATGTTTATATGCGCTATGAAATAAATCTTCGTGCGTTTCATAGATAGTTACGTGTTTTTCAGACTGATTTTAAATATACTATGTCATGTATAATTAAATATATTTCATAGACAGGGCAGTTCATAATTAAATGAATACATTCTTTTCTATGGAATATTTTGATGGAAGTACTTTACTAAAGTTTTCCAAATCGATGAAAACTTCTTTGGAATTTTGGAATTAAAATTACTTCTTCACACTCATGTAGTAGAAATGTACTGATTTTTTATATTGCTTTTTTACTATAATTATGCATTTTGAGGTCCAGTGAGTACGAAAGTCAAATTTCAAACGGATGAACAGTATGTCTGCCTCTTATTAGCATACCATTAACACGAATAATTGCGGGGAATTAAAATTTGGTATTTTGAAGACGATATGAGGTTGCCAATTGAAAAATTTGACCGACATTTGTAAGCTTCTTTGAGTGATGTGAGAGAAATTCGTCTAAATAATTTGGAATAAACTTTTAAATTAACGACAGCCATCTGTTTGTATGAATGCAGGGTGAGGAGATGACGCCGACCGGAGCTTCCGTAATATAAAACTAGATATCAAATAAGTCTGTATAAAATTATTTACAACTGCTTTACACTACTGTTATGTACAGTATTTGTTATCTTACACATTAATCTGTCTTTTTAACACGCTTTTATTAGCTTCACCTGTATGTATGTATGTTTGTTTGTAACTGCTCTGGGAGCAAACAAAAAATTTATATTGTAAAAAAATACTTTCCCTACGTGAACGATGTGGCGTTGAGGAAAGGCTCCGCGCTACGAACCTAAAGGTCCAGCGTTCGATCCCAGTCAGGGGAGGTTTTTTTAAAAATGGTTTTTGTTTAATTCTAAGTTATTTTAATTAAAGATTTAAATGTATGTAAATATTATGGTGTGTCACTCACACGATTTTCTCTTACCCTGCATTTTAATACTAAGATAGATATTTTATACTTTATAGTTCACATTTCTATAAAAGCGTGTTCTTTAATCTTAAAACTATAATATTATTATTATTGAAATGCAAGGAAAGAGAAAGTCGTTAGAGTGCAACACCATTCATTTTTCTTTTTTTATTTGACTAACTCCGTTTTCATTAATAAATTTCACAAAGCATCTCTTAGAATGAAAAAAAAAAAAAAAAAAAAATTGTTATTTAGAAAAATTAAAAGTTTCATTTCAGTCATCCCTAATAAAATTAATTACGTCCACATGCGAATTTAATTAAATTGTGAGCTTGAATAAAGCTCTTATTTAAAAAAAGATAACAATTTAATAACATTTTAGGCCACAATTAATTACATTATTCACTTTATTTTAGCCTAAATAAAATTAGAAATTTGAAAAAGATTAAATTTTCCTTGATTTATTGAAAAATATCTGAAAAGTAATTGATGGAGTCGTTATATTAGATACATTAACGCATAAAGTTACAACTTTTAATTAATATTTTTAATTATATGGTGTTAATTATATTTATATTTTCTTAAAACAATCGAGTCGTCACGTAAAAAGTGATTGAAAAAGAAAAAATATATATATATACAGACACGACATTTTTTCATTATTTAAAACATGAAAATCTGACATTGACAGATTTTAATTTAGTGCCAGAGGCCTACTGCTAAACTTGTTAATATCGACAAATTCTTCTTTAGTTAATTCGTGACAATCTAAATTCCATGATAAAGTTTTCATTAAATCAAACCAATGTGTTTCAGCTGCAGATACTGTAACAAATAACGTTGGAAGTCCAAACTGTCTTATAGCCGCAAAACAACGTTTTTTTCTCTTTTTCCCAATGAGGGGGAGGTGTGCCTTGGGGGGGACTCATGTCAAAGGTGTGCCTTAGGGGGGGACTCATGTCAAAGTTGTACCTTGGGGGGGACTCATGTCAAAGTTGGGCCTTGGGGGACTCATGTCAAAGTTGGGCCGGGGGGGGACTCATGTCAAAGTTGGGCCTTGGGGGGACTCACGTCAAAGTTGTATCTTGGGGGGGACTCATGTCAAAGTTGGGCCTGGGGGGGGGGACTCATGTCAAAGTTGTGCCTTGGGGGGACTTCATTCAATAAATCCCCATTCAATAAACCGACTGAAATAGGCCCTTAGCACTATTAAGAGTGACGTATAAAAATTCGACAACGCTCTACCGACTGAAATAGGGGTACCTTGGGGGGGACTGATGTCAAAGTTGGGCCTTGGGGGGACTTCATTCAATAAATCCCCATTCAATAAACCGACTGAAATAGGCCCTTAGCACTATTAAGAGTGACGTATAAAAATTCGACAACGCTGTACCGACTGAAATAGGGGTACCTTGGGGGGGACTCATGTCAAAGTTGGGCCTGGGGGGGGGACTCATGTCAAAGTTGTGCCTTGGGGGGACTTCATTCAATAAATCCCCATTCAATAAACCGACTGAAATAAGCCCTTAGCACTAACGCTGTACCGACTGAAATAGGGGTACCTTGGGGGGGGACTCATGCAAAGTTGGGCCTGGGGGGAACTCATGTCAAAGTTGCGCCTTGGGGGGAATTCATTCAATAAATCCCCATTCAATAAACCGACTGAAATAGCCCCTTAGCACTATTAAGAGTGACGTATAAAAATTCCACAACGCTGTACCGACTGAAATAGGGGTACCTTGGGGGAGGACTCATGTGAAAGTTGGGCCTGGGGGGGGGACTCATGTCAAAGTTGGGCCTTGGGGGGATTTCATTCAATAAATCCCCATTCAATAAACTGACTGAAATAGGCCCTTAGCACTATTAAGAGTGACGTACAAAAATTCGACAACGCTCTACCGACTGAAATAGGCCTCTAGCACTAAAAAAAAAATCTGGTGAGAAACAACCACACGACTTCCATTACCCACCATTACACGTATTATATGCATTTTTTATATTTTTTTAGCCAAAATCGCCAAATCCAGTTATGGACCAACTCTATAGTTGTACCTTAATTTTTACTTTTATTATTATTATTATTATTATTATTATTATTATTTATTTTTTTTTTTATTATTATTTTTTTTTTTTATTGCACCTTTGTTGTAAGATAACACATAGATGCAGTTAAATTACAGTGGAATTATTAAATAATAAAACGCAATAATTTTCATTTATGCAATCGATTTTCCATGATGTAATGGCGGAGAAAGAATAATAATAAATACACGTGGTTATTATATTTACTAACAACTTCAGTTGATAATGCGCCATCTATCGATCATTACAAACGTGGATTTTTTCTAAAATTAAAAGAAACATTTCTCTACACATGAAAAATAATTAAAAAGAAAAAAATAATAGAAAATTAAACCTGTATCCTTAAAAATTTCTGATAAACTGACGTCATAATGTTTTTAAAATTTTTATTTATGTACAGTCAGTCAAATAATTAACTGTACATGAAACCTTTCTCAGAATGCCAAAAAATGAGTCAATATTTAAAAAAAACCTTTAAAAATCTTTTTTTTTTTACTTTAACTCATTTTATTAAAATAATTTTGTTAAATTTGAAATGCAATTTACTTTTTTAAAATGTATCTGTCAAGATATGAGACAGTCAGATATTGACAATTGGACTTCCATCGGAAAAATAAGTTTCTTCATTCTGACTCCATGTGGCAGAATCCGTGATGATCGCAGCGACTTCATTTCTTCTGAATTCAAATTCCTCCAACGCAAGCCGCAACTGCAGTGAATCTCTAAATGGTTCTTCAACAGAATTCCCCAGAGGGCGCATTGCGTCAGTATGCTAATACAAGTACTTGGAAGGAGTATAAATACTTCTGTCAGACTGTGAAGAGTCGCTCGCTTGCTTGCTTGCTTCCTGGCTTGCTTGCTTCTTTGGTTTCTTTTCAGGCCTGCAGATAGAGAGTATCTGGCTGATGTATGAGGCTGATGTTCGTTTTCAGTTCTTTTTTCAGAAGGATTTAAAAGCACTAAGCTGGTGCAAAAGCTGAATAAATTTTGTAAAAATGCCATAATGGCTATTTCATTTTCTGTTTTTATTTTAAACAAAATTTTCATTTTAGTTTTAATAAACTAAATTTATTTTAACTATGATTCTGTTTTATTTCCTTTACCATACGTGTGTAAGTTATCTTATTTATAGCTCCAACTCAATTTAAATTTTCTGAAAGGATTTAAAGTTTATGAATAAGGTTAAGTTATTCAAATTGTGATTTAAACATTTCTATTTCTCAAAGCTCTTTTTAGATTTAAATTAAGCTTAACTAAAAACAGTGACCACGCTCCATTGTTATTGGACCTCTGCTAACGAATATATTTTTTATCGGATTATAGGTTTAATGTAAACCCATAATCCAACAGTATCAGATAAAAAATTATCATGATCTATATTTATCAAATCACACAGAGTTGAAATTGAAAACTTATCAGTTATTTTATTTTTTTAATTAATTGTATATAAATTGTCGTCTTTTAAAATAAATTGATCTAAATATAAGTATTGAAATTCTAATGTTGTTTTTTAAAACAATTTAAAATTTGAAATACAATTGACATTTCATAATTTTTAGATTTTATAAATTTCATCATTTTTGAAAATTAATTAATTAATTATTAATTAATCCTTTCTAGACAAATTTTGCCTACTTCTTAAATTTTTTTGTCTTTATTCAAAATGTCGTTTCCAATCAATTTATTTAAATCTGTTGCTTCAGATCATACACATCAATCTTTAAATATACATTAAGAGATATTAATAAAAATTTGCCTTTAATATGATTTCAATTTGTGACCTGAAAATGAGTCAGCTGGTTGGAAAACAGCTGACATTTAATTACACCTGTCTTTCCGTGAATGATGCAATCACATATCTGAGTAGCAAATAAAATGTCTGATGTAATCCTTTCTCAAAATGCCAAAGAATGTGTTTTGAATGTGTGACAGTATGTCAGTATAAATTTCTTCTATATAGTGTATAATTTTGGGTGGTAATGGTAATTTTAAAATTTCTTCTTCAGATTGATAATGATTTACAAGACTGCGAAATGTCCACCAAACAAGTGATTTTATTTTTCTCATTTGAAATATCTAAAGGATCAGTCCTTTCACAGAATGATTCAATATTTAAAAAAAACTTTAAAAAATCTTTTTTTCTTACTTTAACTCATTTTATTAAAATAATTTTGTTAAAAATTTAAAATTTGAAATGCAAATAACTTTACTGGCCGTTATAAATTTTTTCAAATCATTTTCAAGCATGAAGTTGCAATGTGAATGTATCTTAAGTCGTTATGTAATTCGTAGATATCGGGACAAAGAACATAGAAATTTTAAATTAATATATCATGCCATAATAAAACAACAGAAAAATACGTATCATTTATTTGATGAAGTTGTCAAAATCCATTCGATAGAAGTCATTAACTTTATATACCATTATGATGAACAACAAGAGCCACATATACATGTGTTTATAGGTTCAGAGAGTGAAATTGACCAAGACGTTTGGAAAGATTTCTTATTTGGATTTAAAATAAATTTAATCGATCTTGAAAGATATGCTAGAATATGTAAGGATTACCCTCAAACACTTGAGAATTGCGACTATCATTTTTTTACGTTAGAAGATTGGTCCCTTAAAACGATATGGGATATTATTATATATTTTCATAATATCGAGAATTTGAATTTACCTACTAGGCTTTTACAAAAAGCTGTTCAAGAATATGATAAATATAATTTACACAATACTCAGTTTATAGAAAAATATAATAGTTTAAAACAACGTCTTAAGGATTCTTTGAAAGGCAAGCCTATAGAAATATTATTTTCTGAAATTGATACAGCATTTGACAAATATAACGCATACTATTTTAAATGTCGAATGTATCATATGTCTCAAAAAAGAAAATTAACAGATCAATTTTATTATGTTCGATTTTTCTTTGTAAATGATAAAAAAAGTATTCATATGTGTTTGAAATGTATGAAATTATTTTTTTTATGGAGAAGAGTGTTTAATTGATCGATATTTCTCTATAGTACGTGCGAATAACACTCAAAAGTTTATAAAAAGTATGAAACATTGGTGTCGCTTATGCAAACAAACACCTTTATTTCAAGTACTAACTGAGGAAAATGTTGAGAAATATTATAAGACGTTTATCAATCCCATAAAAATTCAAAAATATTAATTGTGTCAATATACCATGAATGAAATAATTTAGATGAAAAAAACATAAGTAATTCATATTGTCTTTAATGTTTAAAAGAAATGGGAAAACATAACTTAGAAAATACTATATGTCCAATTGAATGGATAAATATTATTATTATATATTATTGGATAAATATTATTATTTGCATGTTTCTTTTAAAAATTTTAAATATTTGTATCATGGAATATTGAAAAAATGACACTTTGAATAAAGAAAATCTTTTAAAAATACATATTTGACTTTTAAGAAAAGTTACAAGTAATTTAATAAATCCTCAATAATGATCTCATTATAATCAACGTTTTTTCCTAAGGGTTTAATTTTAACTTCTATCAACTGGTAATCATTTTTGTCATTTAATAAATCATCTCTTAAATATTTGAAATGTAATAAACTATAACGTGTTTTTATAGACAGATTTGTTAATATCAAACAATCTTCAACAAGTTTATATTTTTCCATTAAAACATGAGGGAAAAAATCTTCACATGGGACTATTTGATATAATGGTGCTTGTCTACATAATTTGCACCAATTGTTACAATTTTGTATATAATCTACCATATCCTCACAATATTTTTTCTTCAAAGTAAAATGTCTTAAAAAAGTACATGTTTGTCCACAAAAGTATAGTTTTATACATTTTAAACACAATTCAACAATTTTAAAATTTTTTGTAATATGAAATCGAATATTTTTTTTTTTTTTTTTTTCCAAAATCGAATAAATCTAAATCCGAGAAAATTTTGACTGGTATAATTTTATTAAAATGTTATAGAAGATATTTTTTTCGAAAATTACATCTTGTTTGGAAAACATTTCCATGACATCGTCTATAGTTATATCTTTTCGTAATTGTTCCATGACCTTTTTAAAACTATGTCTAATATATAATTGTATAACTTCATCGAATGTCAACCTATTTAAAACTAATCCAGAAAATTCAAAGTATTTGTGACTTTGGTAAATAGCTTTCCGTAGAAGAGGTTTTGGTAATTTAAAATATTCAATATCGTGAAAATTATAAACATTTCCCCATATTGTTTTAAGTGTAAAATTCTCTAATGGATAATCAAATGTACACATCCATGTTTCGATTATCCAAATGGGTTTGCACGAGTATAAAATTACATGCTTGTCCAAGTCTTCATAAGTGATATAAATATTATCTTTAGAATATTTAATGACATTTTTAAGTCGTTCATATAGATTATTTTGTACTACCAATTGATACACAAAAATTACTCTCTTGCCGTTTTTCAATTTTATCATGACAGATGTAATATGTTTGCAGAATCTCACATATATATATTATTATTATTATTATTATTATTATTATTATTATTAATAGAAAATTAAATAAAGGTTCAAGTTTAAGAAAAATTATAATAATTTTTTCTAATATTATAAAGAATGATAAACACTCTACCTTCTGCAATAAATGGTAAATTTACAAGTAATCATAATCCTCCATATGATGAAGGAAATAAAGCTGTACTTCAATGTGATCCCGGATATAAATCAAACAATATATATTCTTTTTTAGTTAAAAATAAAAATGATCAATTGATATGGAATCCGCCATCCATTACATGCATACCTACACCTTGCAGTAAACCACCTTTGTTAAAAAATGGTTATCATATCGGATCATTATATTGTTATCCTAACAAAATCACTTATAAATGTAATGAAGGTTATAAACTCAAAAGTTTTATAGATAATCAATATTGTACTGCATTTGGTGAATGGTCTCCACCTATTAAAAATTTACGTTGTGATCTAGTACAATGTAATGAAATAAAAAATTTTAAAAACGGATTTGTGTCTTATCATCCATCCAATAGATTTTTTGAATCGGTGGCAACTCATAAATGTGATTTGGGATTTTATATCGTTGATGATGCCGGTACTGATGGAAAACGAACTTGTTTAAATAATGGAACTTCGAGCGGTAAAGATATTTTGTGTGAACCTTGTCCAAAATTACCCGATAGATTAAAAGTAAAACTTACTTTTCCAGGATTTCCCATAATTATTTGTGATGATGGAATTACAAATGCTACTATAAAATGTAAAAAAGATGGAACATGGACAAAACCGAACTGTCCGAATCTTTTAACCGCTGCGGTTAATTCATCGTCACTGGCGGATAACTCATTTCTAAATTTACCCGTTAATTCTCCAACAAAACCGACCTCATCGGATAAATTTTCGTTATTTCAAATTTTTTTATATTTTTTATGTATCATAACAACTTTTTTAATATTTTCTGTAATAATTAAAATTGGAACAAATTAATATGTTAAATAAAAAATCCGATTATATTTTAAAATCAATTTTTTTAAATGTCATTTAAAAAAATCATTTTAGATGAAAAAAATATTATATATATATTTTAATCGTCGTTAATTTTCTCCACATCGGTGACTGCAAAAATTTTGTTTGCTCTTAGTTATGTCGTCTAAATTTTTTATAGATTGGAATTCTCACCATATATTAAAAGTGACTAACAACTTAAAATTTTCAGAATATCGATCTTATGATACGTGTTACAATTTGCAAAAATATAATTTTAAAATTCCATGTAAATATCTATCATATGTGAATTCCCTTTTAATTGAATCTGTGGATGAAACTTGTATTTATTCTACAGGATCTAAAGTATGTTATTTTGATGGTAATATTTTACAAGTTGGATTAAAAGAATTATATAATATGCGAAAACTAAAGGATAATGTATACTATTGTGAAAATATATTTTTAATTGTAGATGAGAACATCTTACATCTTCTAAAATTACATCAATTTGAAGAATTTCAGAAAATAATTATGAATTATTACCCTCTTACTGAATTGGTATTTTCCTATGCAAATGATTGGATAAAGTTTTATAAATGGAAAACGTTATATGATAAGATATGTAAAATACACATTGCAAAAGACTATCATAATGCTACTGGTTGGATAAATATGAAAATGGAACAAGTTTTACTCACTCATAAATTAAAAGATTTTTTTATCATGGATGTATTTAAAGACCAATTAGTGGATATGTACTTTTAAAAAAAAATCTTGAAATAAATAAAGACATTGTCAAAAGAGTTGTTTTTTATTTTAACTTAAAAAAATACAATTATTCATTAAAAAACATGGTAATTCAATTATTTATATACAATAATAATTTTGTTTTTTACAGATTGCATATCATTTAATGTTTTAATTTTAAATTTACATGTCATACATAAAGAACATAACAATTCAAAATGCATAGCTGGATAACAATGTTGTCTTGACAAATCTTTTTTAGCAGTATAATATTTTTTATGTATTCTATCATACATGCCAAAATTTTCTCTATAATATTTTTTGTTTAAAGTACAACAAGGAACTAGATACAATTCTGAAAATTTAGAAGCATGTTTTTGAAATATTTCAATTATTCGTATAGGTAATTTTCTACAAGCATGAATAGCTATCCATATATTATATGATAAAACTATTCTTTCAAATTTATTATCATTGATATCACATTGTATAAAATTACAAATATCCATTTTCTGTAATAGTTTCATTCCATAGTATTGTTTCAAATCAATACATGTCATTTTGGTGTTTAAAAGATGAATTCCACAAGCATTTCCAGCACATATATTAACTATATTTTTATTTTTGAAATCTATGAGATTAAATACAGACTGAGTTTCTGAATATTCTTTCCTCAAAAAATGATAATCGAAACTATGTTTATAACAATAATCGACAAAGTATTTTCGCTTTAAATTTGTAGACTTGTTTAAAAGCAGCAACTGGTCAAAAATAAAAGTAATAAGACATTTTGGTGTTGTTTCATTAATGTCTAAATAAAATCCCATATAGTGTCTTAAACTCAATTTGTAAAATATGTTCATATTTTGTCTATTGTATTTACTCATGTAAAAGAAAATTATTAAAATTTTCACAACAGGATGTATTTTATACAAATAAGTTATCATACAAATAAAATAAAACATTGATCCTTTTAATTCAAGATGTTTATTCACATTTTTAGAATCTTCATATTTTATTAAAGAACCGAAAGGTTTTTTACATTTGGAATCGGAAAAGGATTCATTAAAACTATATTTTAATGAATCTATATTTTTCAAATTAACAATAATTTTATCATAATAGAAAACATACAATTTATTAACATCTGTATAAATTAAAAATAAAATATAATAATAACGATATATTAACAATAAAATAACACAAATATACAATATTGACGAATCCATTTTTCCAAAATTATCAAAAAATATTTCAAGATGACAAGACTATATATATATTTTATTATAGCATATAATAATAATAACAATAATAATAATAATGAAAAAAAAATAATAATAAAAAAAAATAATAATAAATGTTTGACATCATACTAATATTACGTGAAATACAGTCCATTTTGACTCTGTGTCGATTTACAATTCGACCAATCTGTCAATATTCTTGCCACTTCTATTTCCTCCGGTGTATATTTTTCTTCAAATGTGGGAAATTTTATTATTTTATAAAGTTTTTCTCGTTGGTTCGGAGAATTCAATTCTGTAACATCTTTCGATTTGCGGAGAGCTGCTCGAAAATTCATTTTGACCATTGTGTAATAATCTCTTTCATTCGAAGTTTGTCTTCCTTTCAATCTAGCCCAGTCTAGAAAGATTGAAAAACGATCTCGATTATAAAGACCATATTCTTTACGAGTCCAATTCAATTGAAGAATGCCAGATTTTTTGTCCACCCATTGTAAGAAACAACCATATCTACCATCATTGAGAGCAGGTAAAAGAAAATCTCTAACGATCCTTTTATGCATATTCGTCGGCAATGCTTCGAAATGAATCAAGAGCTGGGCTTTAAATACAAAAAAATAAAAAAAATAAAAATAAATAAAATAAAAACAGTGAGTCTTCAAAGAATGATAATCGAAACTCTCCTTATAATAATAATCTATAAAGTATTTTCGATTTAAATTTGTACACTGGTTTAAAATAACTGCTCAAAACTAAAAGTAATAAGACATTCTGGTCATTAATGTTCTAAATAAAATCCAATATAGTGTCTTAAACTCAATTTGTAAAATATTGTCATGTAAAAGAAAATTATTCACAATAGAATGTATTTTATACAAACAAGTTAACATACAAATAAAATATTGATCCTTTTAATTCAAGATGTTTATTTACATTTTTAGAATCTTCATATTTTACTAATGAACTGAAATTTTTTTTACATTTTGAATCAGACATCAAAACTATATTTTAATGAATCTATATTTTTTTAATTAACAATAATTTTATCATAATAGTAATTATAATATCTCCGATCATCCTTATTATTAAAAATTATTTCTCTTTTAATGTTGTACAATGCAGTTATTCGATCGTAAAATACATTATGTTTACCATAATCATACATTGTGTTTTCTTCATTCAATGTTATAGGATAATTTTTATCTTCTTTCCAAAAAGTATCAACAGGTAATACTTTTTTTGGTTTTTCGTTTCTATAAAGACATAATTTATGATACAACGATGTATATTCATCATAAGATAAATTATTATTGGTTATACTATAATTGTAACTTTTATCTTCTTTCCAATAACCTTTTATGGGAAAAACATTATATTTTCCTTTTCTACAAAAACATTTATTTTTGTAAATGCATTTTGCAATTATTTTTTTATTTTTTCCCCATCGTATTGAATAATGCGGTTCTTCACCAATAGTCACGATACATTTTTCTTTGAAATGATAAATTTTAGGTGTTGAAAAAATACTACAGGGCCAACGGAGGGTTTTCAAAGAACGGTTCACAGCGACCGTAATATTGGGAGATATGCTATAAAATTGGATGTCTTCCACCTTATCGACCGGAAAATAGAATTTTGGAAATTCATATTGAAGATAATAATCAAAATAACCCCAACCCAAATTTTCAATTATCCTTTTCACATGATCAATGCCACCTTTTATCAGATCGTCTAGAGACAGATAAGTTTTGTCTAATTTTTCAATGTTCAAATAATTAAAATAACGTGCGGATAAAGTCGCATTTTTTTCATCTACGGATATATAACAGGCATTGTTGTGATTATCGAGATACAAACCCGGTTTCATTATTCGAATCGCATATATAAATCCAAAAAATTCATCATAGGGAATTGACCAAAGATTAGGATTTGATAATTTTTTGTGAAAATCGGGTGAATTTAATAACTTTATTTTATCATGAATCGCAATATACTCATTAAAAGGAATTGATAACACATGATTATTTAAATCAAAAAGAGTAAGCGGACTAGGCATACTTATTTTGATATTCTATTACGATAGAAACGGTTATGAAATACATCCCATAAATATATTCTTTTTTTTTTTTTTTTTTTTTTTTTAATTACATTTCATCATTTTTAGTTTTTATAATATCTAACATTTTATAATTTTTTTGATTTCATAATATTAGATATTATAATTTTTTCATTTAATTCATTTCAGAATTATAAATTTTTAAAATAATTAAACCGGTCGGTTTCGGTTTAAAAATACAACCTTTAGAGGATCATATCTCACTTTTATACATTTTAGATCTTTTCGTTGAAAAAAGGTTTTATTGTAACATTGTATTTGATTTTCCTTCGTTACAAGACTTGTAGTTTTCGAAAATTTGGACTTATTTTCCAGATTTTCACGACGTTGAACGCTTGGCGCTTTATTTACCCAAATCTATTTTCTTACAAGTTATCAGAAAGAGTCACCAACACGTAACGATACCGATAGTGGATAAAGAGACTGACTTATTAAAAGAAATCGCTAACAATGAATTTAATTATATAAATTTGATTGAATCCTTTTCAAAAAGAGATGTTTTTAACATAAAAGTTTCTATAGTTTTAAAAATAGATTATATAATATTATCAACATTGTATGACTTTTTTAATCGTTGTCCTAATAATTTTAATATTATTTATTATGTATTTTTAAAAGATAATTGTCTCTTCTCTTGTGTACGAAATGTATACGGCTCTATTTTTATAATGTGACATGCGAAATAAAAAAATTTTCTTATATATTGTCCCATCCCTCTTGTGAATAATTAACATTTCTTATTCAAAATCCTAGAGAATGGTGTCATTTATGTAAATGTGTAAATGTGTCTCGATTTCAAATAGTATCTGATAGATACTGTCAAAATGAAGGTTTTATATTAAATCATGATGAAATTACTTGGAAGGGTGAATTATATAAACTTGAAGATAATGAATTAACACTGATAAAAATTATTGATAGAAATTTTTTTAGTTATATTATATAATTATAGAAAAAAAAGTTCCACACACACCATTTTTTGAAAATTAATTAATTAATAATTATTAATTAATCACTAATTAATTAGTAATTCATTATTGATTAATTTTCAAAAATGAAAACTTGAAATTTTAAATTTCGCTATTTAACTAAATGTTAAAATTCAAATGCTATTTTTGTAAAATAGCTTGATGGACTCTGATATAGAAAAAACTTTAATTTGAATTTTAGCGCATAATTAAATATGAAAATTTCATTTTTGAAAATTTGAAATTTGAAATTTCGCTAATTAAATGTTAAAATTCAAATGCTATTTTTATAAAATAGCATAATTGACACTTATATAGAAAACAATTTAATTTGAATTTTAGCGCATAATTAAATATGAAAATTTCATTTTTGAAAATTTGAAATTTGAAATTTCGCTATTTAACTAAATGTTAAAATTCAAATGCTATTTTTGTAAAATAGCTTGATGGACTCTGATATAGAAAAAAATTTAATTTGAATTTTAGCGCATAATTAAATATGAAAATTTTATTTTTGAAAATTTGAAATTTGAAATTTCGCTATTTAATTAAATGTTAAAATTCAAATACTATTTTTGTAAAATAGCTTAATGGACTCTGATATAGAAAAAAATATAATTTGAATTTTAGCGGATAATTAAATAGCAAAATTTCATTTTTTCAAATTTTGAAAATGGAAATTTCGCTAATTAAATGTTAAAATTCAAATGCTATTTTTATAAAATAGCATAATTGACACTTATATAGAAAACAATTTAATTTGAATTTTAGCGCATAATTAAATATGAAAATTTCATTTTTGAAAATTTGAAATTTGAAATTTCGCTATTTAACTAAATGTTAAAATTCAAATGCTATTTTTGTAAAATAGCTTAATGGACTCTGATATACTTGCATCTATCTTATTAAATTAATTTAATACGATATATTTTTCTTTATTTCTTTTCTGAATAATAACATAAAAAAAGTTATCATTGAAACATAGTCTCAGATTTGCAAAATGTTTACAATTTAGAAAAACAATATCCTTGATTTTAACGTAAAAATGATATTTTTAACGTTTCCTTTTTTGTCTGTCAAAAAATTAGAATTATTCTTTATGAATTCTGAGAAAGGTTTAGTGTTCATTTAATTTTTTGACAAACTGTATGTTTAAAATATTAATCTGAATTAATCGAATAGTCTTATTTTTTTCCCCCTTCATTTTATCGTTCACAAACTAATGTGGATACAGTTTAGTATAGGGTCCCCATGGACGGATTTAATATTTTTTGTCATTTTGGTGATGAATAGAAATAGCTATCGCATTTGCATAAGTAAAGATCTCGGTAAGAAACGTCTCATATTCTGTTTAAATTTCACCTGTGAATGCCTATTTAGCTTATTTTAATAGCTTATTGATGCAAATGAAATGGCGTCAGTTTTTCCCCCTGTCAGCTGTCTTCAGAAAAATCTATCGCATTTACAAATGTGAAACTTGGCATGCACAACTTTGGAATATCTCAGTGTGCACCTCGAAGTCGAATTTTCAAATTTATAATTTGGAAGAATGGTATTAATCAAAACGGGATTAATTACCGAGGTTTTGTGGGAAGATTCTCACCAAGATATGTTCCCTTTCGCTTTGTGTATGCACACATACAGAAAGTTACCATGGCTCTTAATTTTGCATACCACTAACTTTAAATAGAAATTTTATATTAAAATAAGCATATGTGTTAGAAGTATGTGTAAGAAGAAGTTTATTTTAAAGAATAGTGATAAGATAGTTCTAAAAAAAAAAAAAAAAAAAAGGGGGTCCGAGGAAACTCTAACATATATATAATTGATGTACTACAAGAAATATATTCCATAAATGTCATATTAACTAATATCGTTTCCTTCCAGAAGAATGAGAACAAATTTTGTTAGCTTTTGAACTGTTAACAGAAGACACCATTACATAAATTTCCGAATTCATCTGTGGGGCGAAAAACTACACTGAGCAGGTCAAATTTGACCCGAGGGGTCGTGGATTAGACGCCCCAGCGATAGATGATGCTTCTCTATAAAGAATATTGCGAAAAACACTTGAATATTAAAAACAAACAAAGCCTCAGGAAATTTTGCAGTGTTAAAGTCATTTCCCTCTCTCTGCATCAAAAAAATTTCCTATAAAGCTGCCAAAATTGCCGGAATGGCACAGATAAAAGGTTATAAAGCTTTTTTTTTTTTTTTTAATGGATTAAAAAAAAAAAAAGAAAATTAAACATGGCATCCAGTTCCAATAGACTTAATTTTCCCTTTTAATTTTTAGCCGCACTGGGGGACCGCCCGGCTTCCCCCTCCTATGTACTGCCCTGTATCCGACGAATAAGTAGTCCCAGGAAGAAGCTGCAGTTTTCTTGCTGAAAAGAAGAATTCAACATTTTTTTCGACATGTAGTCGGGCATTATCCTGTTGAAAGATAGCTTTAGAATGCATTAAAGGACATGGACAACTTCGCGCTCCAGCACTTCACTGATGTACCTGTTGCTGTTAGTATTACCCACAATTCGTAGCAGTTGATATAGTCCATGATATGCAAACCACTAAGACGTTCGATAATGCATTCTAGAAGGTAGCGTTCGCCGGCATAGCGTCTACCACGTATGCACCAATCATAGTAGCGCAAATTAAAGTGGAATTCGACAGAAAGAGCCAATTTCCACGCAAGTCTCTAATGAGCCCATTGCAGCCGTAGGCGTCGATGGTTTTGAGCGAATGGAATTCGGTATTAAAAAGGCTCTTCCAAGCAGCCCACAGGGCAGCAGCCGTCGGCGAATTATTGAAGCAAACATTGGTATACTTCTAGCCATGAGCCAAAATGTTGTCAACAGTTCCTCTTTTTTTTTTTTTTTTTAATCATACCATGAAATTCTTTTAACGTTTTTCTTGATCAAAAAAATGCATTTAACAAAAAATTAAAAAATAATAATAATAAATGGTAATAAACATTAATTTATTTTACAGATGGGAAAAGGAATATTGAGCCAGTTAACCATTATTGTGGATAATATGAAATTAATTTTTCAAATAATTCTAAATAATTTAAAAATATTTAGGATAATATGAAATTAATTTTTCAAATAATTCTAAATAATTTAAAAATATTTAAAGTTTTTTTTTTTTTTTTTTTTTTTTTTTTTTTTCCTTTCTATTCTTTCTATTTTCTCTCTCTCTCTTCTTTTTCTTTGATTATTGTTATAAAATAACCCAAAATATTGTATTTGTAGAATTTAATTATCGAGATTATACTACTTTTTATTAATTTATTTTTTTGATTTATTTGAACAATGTATCGAAAAAATATCAGGGTAATATATACACATATTTACAGAGAGCAAATTTCCATGTATGATAATGAATACAGGTAAGTTTGTATGGAAATGTCAGAAAGCTTAAAATATTAAATTAACAAATTAATACAGATAAAATTTAAATAATGCAAATAAGACTGAATAAATGTAAATGAAATTTTATCGTTTTTTAATCTTTTTTCAAATTATTGATATCGTTAAAATAACAAACTTGCATATCTTGAACCGTTAATAATTTGTTATATTATATAATTTTTTAATTATTTAACTTATAATCCTCAGTTAGAAAATTTTAATAACAATCTCCCTTTTAAAACCAATGTAACACTTAAAATGAGATAAAAAATACAAAATTTAAAACTTTAAAAATACATTTTAATTAAAAACATTAAAACACAAGACAGGCGTTTCGGCTAGAACACTAGCCCTCCTCAGTGTCAAACATACAAGCACAACATTTACAAAAATTCATAATACGTCATAGCAAGATTAAATAATCAGGAGGAATAACTTTAGCCTCGTTCAAGGCAGAATATTGCAGTTTAGTAAAAGCACCCTCTAGAAAAATACGGGATTCATATATATTTACATTAGAAGCTAGGAATATATATGAATCCCGTATTTTTCTAGAGGGCGCTTTTACTAAAATGCAACATTCTGCCTTGAACGAGGCTAAAGTTATTCCTCCTCATTATTTAATCTTGCTATGACGTATTATGAATTTTTGTAAATGTTGTGCTTGTATGTTTGACACTGAGGAGGGCTAGTGTTCTAGCCGAAACGTCTGTCTTGTGTTTTAATGTTTTTAATTAAAATGTATTTTTAAAGTTTTAAATTTTGTATTTTTTATCTCATTTTAAGTGTTACATTGGTTTTAATATACTAATGAGACGTATAAATTATGTTTAATTTTATTAAATCTCCCTTTTAGAAACGTCGTATAACTTTCTATATCTCTTGTAAACTAGAGAGATAACGAAGTTTTAAAGCTAGAGAAATGTTAGTTAAATTGAAAGGATTCTTTGGAGAGACGAATATTTTATTTTATTTTTTTATTTTTAAATAAAGTTATTATTTATTAAAAATATGATGCTTTAAAAAGTTTAAATAATAAATAGATGTGTTTTTATAATGTCATTTTCACATATAAAGAGTAACTTAGAAGATTATAACTTGAAGAAAATTTATATTTAAAAATCTCAATTATTATTTTTAATTACAATATTTTGAAATTTATTTTATTCCACGGATGCTCCAATTCATTAAATGATATCAAAGAAAATATTTCTTTTAACTTATTTATTTATTTTATATTTCTTTATCTAAATATATAAATTTATTTACATATATTATTGTACAAAAAATACTAACCACTGCAGTATTTTAAGTGCTATATTACGACATATTGTAAAAAAATTATGCAAAAACAATGTTTTTGAAAAACTTATTTTTACAAATAAAATGCGCCTTTTACATTACATTTTACTTATTTTCTTCACCAGGGTTCCCACTGTCCTTTAAAGTCTTTAAGAAGTACTTGAATTTCATTTTCTTTTTCAAGAGCCCTTGAAAGTACTTGAATTTTGAGCAAAGTCCTTGAATTTTCCACTTCAATAGACGGGCTTAGTGCGATTTCTGTCAATTCTAAACTATCTTCATCTCCACATGCGCACACCATTGTCTAATATAATGATTTTGCCATAAATTCTTATTTCATTGTCTTGCTTTTGCATATAATTTCAACTTTTTTTTTTTTTTTTTGCCAGTCTCATACCTGTTTGATAGACTGGTCATTAATTTTGAGCAGAAAGTGACTAGACCAGGACTGAAACCTAAAAACTTTGGAATAATCATAATGATTCCAAATCTTGAACTAATCGTTTTTTGACTCTTGTAAAAGTTAATTTGTTCAATCCATCAGAAATGTATTGTGAAAACAGGCAAAATTATTCTAATTATAAAAAAAATATTACTAATGAAAGCAGTTACTAAAGTTTTGTGTATATGCCTAGTGTTCTGCGATTTTCCTCTAGTCCTTGAAAATTTTCAAATAGGCCTTGAAAAGTACTTGAATTTTTTTCTTTTTTAAGAGTGGGAACCCTGTTTACATATATATATATATATATATATATATATATATACACTCATACACATATGTGTGAGTGTGTTTGTGTGTGCATCCGCGTGTGTGTGGGGATTGCTTCCCGTTAGCAGAACTGACATTCATACATATTTAAAAAATTTAACTTGGTTAAGTATTGCTATTATAAATAAAAATATTACATTTTTAGAAAAACTGGTTAAAATAATCCTTGTTTTGTGCATTTTTCCAACATTTTGTCCTCTACTATCATATTAAAAGTATGAAAAGCAGGAAGACAGCGCCATCTTTTGTGTGATAAGCACCAAAATTTGCTAGACAGAAATTTATGTCAAGGTGTAACTAAGGATAAATTTTCATATAACTAAATATAACACATCAAAATGAAAATGCGGAAATAATAAAACTCTTTTTCTTAAGGAAACAATCCATAACTTTGTTTTAAATTATTACAGATCTTTGTGTCAACCATTCGGTATTCTTTTAATAAATATTTATACTGAGAATTTATACCAGTGTTGCAAGATTGGGGACTTTTTTTATTCAACTCTCACTAATAATTTTGAGAAGAGATATCGGATATACGTAATAGGCAATAAATTTTCGAAATGATTAGGCAACCGTTACAATTGAAATTTGTTGGTGGAAATTGAATAAGAAAAAGTCTCCAGTCTGTCAACACTGATTTATACTTCCAAGAAATAATTATTGTACAATAAAAAATGAAATCCCTAATTGCATATTACTGTCGTGGACAATTATTTTTAATATCACAATAATATCATTAAAAAAAAATATATATTGTGCACATTTCTAAAATATTTCGTTCTTTACCGCCATATTAAATATTATGAAATTGTAGGATGCGAAAGCAAACAGTTACGCGATTTTTACCAAAAGTTGATCGGTACTAATTTATATCCCGCTACAATTAACTATAAATTTGTATGAAATTCTGCGCTTTTTTTCTTTCTTTCTTTCTTTTACGTATTTTTTTATTTATTTATTTAGCTGGATCTGCCACAAATTTTTTGTCACGCACATCCAGACTATCAGATAAACAGACTTTTTTAAAAAAATGATCAAATCAAATTCTGAATCTCTCAAAACGTGTAAACATATCGTGAACCGAGAGTTAAATTTTTTTACGAATCTTGTATTTTCTACTGTTAAATATAGAAAAAATCAAAACCATTGATGAAACATCTTAGAGAAATTAAAACATTAAAATCTCTCTCACATTCAGATTCAATTAAAATAACATTAAGCATACCCTGCTTTTAAAGTAAAAATTAAAATGTATAACATACTAAAAATGAAAACATAGTATTTCTATTAATAAGAAAGCACTACAAAACTGGCGTTTTAAATTATTACATACAAAACTTTGAATAAACACCATAAAACGCAATAGACTCGCAACTATTTTTTCAGGTTGAAAGAGCACACGACCCTACATCAGGCGACAAAGTAGGCACGCGTGCTACAGCCAAAGCGGCAACGCACAAAACCGTTTGTAATGGAAAGCAAAGCTATATAATGTCGAATGTAAATATAACTACTGGTGGGAGTAGAATTGTAAAATAAAACAAGAAAATTAATAAATAAATATGAATAAAAATATAACAAAATCTAAAAAATATTAAAATTAAACGAAAATCTAAAAATCTAAAAAATATTAAAATTAAACGAAACTCTAAGTTACGTGAGTAATGTCTAAGCATCAGAGAAGAATGGAGTGGAAGAAATATCATTAACAAGATTTTTCGAATTTTTAAATATGTAAAATGCTTCATGGATATCCAAATGGGAAGAACAGACAGGAGAGGAAATTGTGTTAGTTTTGGAAAAATCAAAATAATGACAATGAAACCAGCAGTGGGAAGCAATAAAAGATTTAAAAATCTCTTACTTACGAACATCCCGACGGTGCTCATTTATTCTGTACTTCAAACGCCTCCTAGTTTGATCAATATAACCTAAGTTGCACGAGGAACAACGGAATTAAATATATGCCAGAACAGATTTCGGTAAGAATGGGATCCTTAAGAGAAGATAATTTAATTTTATTCACGGGTTTGTAAGTGACATTGAAAGCAAATGGTGAAAGAATTTCGAGATTTTAAAAGAAAGGAAAGAATAAAAAGGTAAAACAACTGGGATGTAAAACAACTGGGACAGACTGTGCTCGTTCAGTTTGGGAGCAGAACGTTTAGGATTCTTAAATTTTTATAAAGCTTTATCGATAATAGGGGGCTTATAGCCACGAGAGGGAGCAAGAAATTTTAAATAATTAATTTATTTCGAAAGATTAGACGGATCAGAACAAATGTGTAAGGCACGAAAAACCTAAGCATAAAAAACAGACATTTTCTGTTGAGGGGCGTGGTTAGAGAGAGCAGGCGGTGGAAGAGAGACAGAGAATGTTTTTTTTTAAATCAGTAGTTGACAAACGATCCTTGTCTTTATTCACAAGAACGTCAGGGAAAGGCAAAGAGCAATCCTTTTCAATCTCAAAAGGGAATTGAATGCATGAGTCAATCGAATTGTCCAAAGAAAGCAAATTGGACAAATCGACATCAGGGGAAAAAAGAACGAAAGTGTCATCCACATACATAAACCAGTGAGGAAATTTATATACACCAAAGAGTTTTTCTTCAAAATAGTGCATATAAATGTCGCAAAGCAAATAAGAGAGAGGACTGTTCATTGCCATACTCTCATTTTGGGAGTAATAAGTACAATTAAAAATGAAGGCAGCTTGCCTGATACACAAATAAACTAAATTCACAAGTTCCTTTATTTCAACAAAAGAATAATGGATTCATGTAGTCTTCTCTCTCAACAAACCAGAGTACCTTAAACAGGAACATTAGTAAAAAGTGATTTAACATCTAGAGGAATCATAGTATAGTTAGAGGGAGAGATGCATTTAAGTTTGTCCACAAAGTTATACGAGTTTTTTTACAGTATGAAGGTTAGCAGTGGTTAGAGGAAAAATAGATCTTGAAAGAAATCGAGCAAGATTATAAGAAGCCGTACCAATATCAGACACAATAGGCCGAAAGCAGAGAGTGGATTATGAACTTTCGGAAGTGCATTTCTATGAAGGGTAGTGTGCTCTTTCGACCCGAAACAATTGTTGAGATTTTATTGCATTGTATGGTGTTTATACAAAGTTTTGTAATATTATTTATACCCAGTTAAAAAAAAAAAAAAAAAAAAAAAATCAGAAATCATAATTTTAGTGTAACTTTTCGTTTCACATTTTTTTATACTTTATTTTAATATTGCGAAAGATATCCAGTTAACTGTTTAAGAAAACCCTTCTTTTAACCCTTAAATGAATGAATTTTTATTTTGTAATAAATAAAATTTGAAATCAACCGGGAAAATGGGTGTAGTTAATGCGAGAAATACAAAAATACAAAGAAATATATTTATTTATTTATTTACTTATTTATGTATTTCTACACCATTAAAAAAAAAAAAAAATCTACATTTTTCTTGCATAAATTAATCCGTACATGCAAAAATATAAATATTATTCATTACTCTTACCTTTTTCCCATCCGAAAATAATTTTGCCTGCATGTTTTTATTACTTTTTATATAAATTATCATAATTCGTAACACCGCGCCGAAATGAAATTGCACTCAGGTAGCGCGCTCAGATAATGAAAATTGTCACCAGATAAAGAAATAAACTGTCATAGATTCTAGTTGCGTTCGGAAACATATAATAGTTTTGGTAAAATTAAAATTAAAAAAGAAAAAAAAAAGCACTATGTAAAGGTTGCTACATAAAGAGATATGAGGTTTTAAACATTACGATGCAGATCTACATCACTATGCATTTTAGGGTTAAAAGATTGTCTACGATGTTATCTTTATAATGACAGATTTAGATGCATCATAGTTGTTTAGCTTAATGTTAAGAAGGTCCATTATTCATTTTGTGGGAAAGAGATTTTAGAAACTTAAACTATCATTTAACAAGTTTCTTCTGCATTAATGGATGTAATGCTTTTCAAAATATCACTCTTAGTGGTTCGCAGTAAATGTAACTTATCAAAATAATCCAATAACTAATTATTTCTTTGATATCTTACCATTCAGAATCTTTAGAAGATAAATGAGTAATTACAATATACAAGTTTTTAAATTTAAAATCGGTGTATTTTTCTTCTCGCGTAATGTATAAATCCTGTATCATTAGTTTATTTTTTAACATTTTTAATACACATAGAAAAGTGTTTTATTTTTTAGTTGCTATTATTATATGCCCATCTATAATTCTATTTTAATAGAGAATTTTAAACAGTACAAGATCATATTTAAAAAACAAAACTTTATTATAACAATTTTATGCATATATCTTTCGTTTATCAAATAATTAAAAAAGTTAAATTTATTTTAAGTTTTTTGACAGATTAAATTAGTATTACGATAATATTTAAGAAAAACTTCCTAATAATAAGTTTTTAATTCTAATGATTTAATATTTGGATGAAATATATCTTTTTAAATTACTTCTTTTTTTTTTGTGGGTGTGTGTGGGGGGGGAGGCTTTGGTTTCAACCAGAAAATAAATACAATATTAAAATCTTTAAAATTACATATGTGAGTTACCAGTTCCTTCAACATTCTTATAAGGAAGATTAAGTACACTTAAAAGAAAACATATATAATAGGAGAGACAAAAATAAACAATTATATAAAGTTATTTAAACTTCAGAAAATTATAGCTATTCGCTAGTTGAACTTATACTTAATATTTTAACTTGGTCATATAATTAATCTTTATAATCCACAGTGGTTAGTTTACTAATATCAATATAGCAGCTTTGCCGTTCGAACCATTTAAAAGCTTAATAAATCACAGTTTCAATTCATCGAATTCATCGCATTTCATTTCCGGCCCGTTCAGTTGTCGAGCACTTCTGCGCTCAAAGCTGGTAGATAGAAAATGCCAGGTTTGATCATAGGTTGCACTCATAGAGCTTGTCGTTCGGAGTTTTACATAGTTTCATCTAAAGTTAGCTTAAATACAGGCTAGGAACTTTTAGAAAGACCCAGCCCACACACACAGAGGGAGGGCACCCAGCCTACAGGCTTAGGACCCTACAATAGTCAATCGGCTTTAAGCAATACATCCAACCAATGTATTTTGAAACGAAATCAGCACCACAGTAAAGATAAAGTTGATACAATGTTAAATAACACTGTAATACATACATTTGTTTTTCCTACAGAGAAGGTAAAGCATATAAATAATGAATAGTTTGTTAGATTGACAGCAGTGTTGCTAATTTGTAGAAACATTTAAGTTCACATGTAATACTAACTTTTAATTATAATGTTTGGCTGATTGATCATCTGTGTACAATACATATCAAATATCATTATTGAATATTGGTAATAATTATTAATTAAAAATATCTCTACAATTTGGCAACTCTAGTTCGCATTAGTAAAAAATAACTTTAAAAGTACAAAAAAAATGCGTAAAGAAAAAAATGTATGTATACCAGGGGTAGTTTGGTTACAGTACATTTTCAACTAGAATTTGCAATTTGTAATTTTCGTTTTAAGAAATTGTTCAAGATATATATCATATTAATGTGAAAACATAAAACTTTTCTTATGTTCGTAACCTGTTTTTAATATGAGGAAGTAGTATCTTTCGAAAGTTATGGTTGAAGTGAGTCAGAAAAAAAAAATCTTATATGAGGCCAAGATGACATGTTAAATCTATTTTGCTTGCAGACGAAAGTTCGTTTGCAAATGTATTGTGTATATCCCTTTCCGACCCAGGCCGTACGATCGCGCGGATTAGACATCCACGACATCCGCTTACATTTTTGCATCGGGAGCAGTCCTATGTAATAAAATCAGGAAATGAACGATCGAGCTAATTAGCAGAAAATGTAAAGTACAATTTTCAATCAACAAATGTCGGTTATAGTCCACATTTTTCTTTAAGTTTGCAAAAACAGAAGAATGTAATGTTTTAAGGTAAAAATGTTTCGGGTCGCAAAAGGATATTTATATTGTTAAAATTTTCAACAGAAAACTACTGGTATTATATTACCTTAAGACTTATGCTAAAATCTGTTTTATATGTGCATTTTAATGACTAATACTAATTTATTTAATTATTGGCGAGAATATATTTGTGACTTTGAATGCTTTTCCTAAACAAGGAACATTCATTTTTAATTTTATTAATAAATTAAATTTAAAAAAATAGCTAAACATTCAGAATAACGATTGAGAACCTCGATTATTTACTTTTAATAAAGAATTATTGCAAATTTACAGAAATACTGGATAAATATTTTAGGAAATTTAATGGAAATGTTTACAGTGTAGTAGTATCAAAATGATTTTTCTCCGGTGTTACTAGAATGGCAACAGCAGTAAATTAATTTTTGTTCAGAACAATTCCTGAATTTCTGAATAATTATAAAAAGGTGAACCTCTTTTAATCTCGTTGTATTAATTTTAAATTCATTTTTTAATCATGAAATATTTGTTGTTTATTTTCACTATAACATTTTTTTTTTTTAAGGCATACGAAAGCACCTTTATTTTTATGTACGTTTTTCATTTTATACACATTGTCTTTTGTATTTAATGTTCCTATAGAAATTGATAAATCTGCGCGTGAATTCTTTTTAATTTAATTTAATATAACGGCTCGGGATTCAGCTTATATTCTGGATTTATTTATTTATTTTTTATTTGACTGGTAACAGAAGCGAGTATAATTTTTCCAAACTGTTAATATATTGCTTCGTTTTAAACAGTTCTTTGTTATGGAAATATTCAGAAGGATAGGTCGGATTGAAAGGCAAATAGATACAGAAGTTCAATGGGATATGCATCGTCCGAATTTAGAAAATTCTATACACATATTTATTATTAAAATTTTAATTAAAAAAACTGCTCGAGCTTTAACCACTGGCCGATACTAGTAACAATAAAACTATTATAAATATTAGAAAAAATTATTGTAGTGTAAGAAATTATGATATAAAATCACATTTGCTATATGAAAAAATTCTTGATACTTTTTATTTTGTGTGAATTCTAGTTTTCACCTTCTCTTTTCTTCTTATAACAAAAATTTAAATTGGTAAAAAGTTTCGTTTTTAAGCAATATATATATTTTTTTAATCTTAAATTTCAGTCAATATATTGGGAAATGAAATTAATAAACCTTTTAAAAGTACTCTTTTGAAAAGTAAGAAATAGTTAGGAGAGGTCGCGTGGTAAAAGAGATTACGCACATAGGGGATTGGCGGGAAAGAGTAGATTGGGCGAGTTGCAACTTCAGGTAGTTGTACAACATCAATAGTGAAGGACGGACTTGAATGTTCATGTTGATTACTTGAAGAGTCTAATGTAAAACATAGTTATTTCGTCTCGTTTTCAAAAATAAATGCTTGAATTTTCGTATCCCTTCCTAGGAATTTCAGTAGAATGGTAGTAACACGAAATATTTTTTAATTAAACAATTTCTTATAACCTATTAACCTAGACTAAATGCTTCGTTACAAGCACCACCACCAATTGTACACGCACCACGATTTTCTCTGAAGGCGAATAACTATTTAATAAAGGATTGCGCAATTTCCTCAACAGAAATGGGAGAGTTTGCGCTTTTTCTATTTAAGAGAGATTGCACATTTAAAATTCTATAGTGATAGAGATTTCACAGCTTATTGGTAATAACAAGACAATGAGAATAAGTTCAGTGTCTGAAAGAAAATAACTTCCACAAGTGATTGGATTAGTTCAACCCATTCGAGACGGCGCATCCTTTTGGAAGACTGTACCCAGAATCTGAAATTGGACATTATTCAGGAGTAACACTGTCGACAAAAGCTACACATCTGATGGGATTTAGCTCTCAGATGCTAGTGTTAGCCGGAGTCGCAGCATTCCTATATTTATATGATCGCTTTTTATATTGCCACCAGAATTTTCAAAAAGAAAATTTTCTTTCTTAAAATTATGGTGGTAGTATAATAAGACGATAATAAAAATATAGGAACGCTGCGACACTTGCCTATGAGAAATTTATCTCAAAGTATTTAAATGTTATTGTATATCTGTTTAATTTTGCAATATTTTCAGGTATGAAGCTCAAGATTTTTACAGCTGCCGCCTGCTCAAATCGAAGTATAGTTGCCAACTTAGCACCTTCTTGGCTGAAATCTTTCGGCTACTAGAATATTTGATAAAAATTTTTATTTTACTTTATCAGTGAAAACCGTTACAGTTCACCGATTAAATAAAATAAATATTTCTATTATTTTTTTCCCGTAGCCAATGTGTGATAGGTTGGTAACTATAAATATTAGCGGTAATATTGAATGCAAGCAAAAAATATGAACTTAAAAGACTATAATCGTCTAAATTTGAATAAAATAAAATATATTAAATAAACGAAAAGAATTTTAAAGTTGAAACGAGAAGATTTCAAAACAAGTGATATTTAGGTTTTATGTTTTGAACATGTTTTGCGAAAGATTTTGAGGAAAAAAAATGACTTTAATAAATAACAAACAGTGGTTGGATTCTAGGTTTAAAAGTGGACGGGACTAACCATATACTATTGCACACGTTGTGCGCTACCCAGCGTTGCCAGATGTGGCCTTTTTGTTATTCAATAGTCACCAATAATTTTGAGAAGTGACATTTTATATACATAATAGACTATCAATCTTCAAAGTGATTAGCCAAACGTTACAACAACAAATATATATATATATGTATATATATTGTTGACTAATGAATAAAAAAAAGAACAAATCAGACAACCCTGGTGCTACCCACCTTTTGACTCAGAAATGCATTGCACGTACGGTGCGCAATCGGTCTCGAACAGATTAACTTGTGGCAGACGGTTGCACGATAGCTTCAAAATGTACAAACAAATAGTGCAACGATTGTAAACAACGAGAGATTCGATTAGCAAAAAAGAAACATTTTAAGTGAAAAAATTATGTACCAATTTTAAACACAGCTATCAGAATTTTAATTTATTCCAGACTATTTTAGCCTTGTCTTTATTTAAATTTACCATTAATTTTTTAAGAGTATTTTTTTCTTATTTATCGAAGTTATATTTTGGAGAAAAATTTTCTATGAATAAAGTGGGGCGAAATAAAGACGGGGCTAAAAATTCTCCGTAATAAACGAAATTTTGGCAGCTATGATTTTGAGCTAAACGTGTTTTCTAGTAATTTAATGTTATTTTGCAATCTTTATCTGTTTTGTTCTTTTTTTTTTTTCTTTAATATTTTTTTTGTAAATAAATGTTTGTAACCCTTTGAAATTTCTATTATTTTTCTGATTTTTTAATTATTGAACTCAAATATCCACTCCCAATACAAAATTATTTGTTGAAAAATACCTTACAACAATGTCATTTAAGTGCAATTATTATTGACATTGTAACTGAAGTTATAATTAAGCGCAATCTCTCCTACCTTATAAGGAGAAATTTCTTAAAAAAGCTCTTTTGGTTTTATTTCAGCTGTTGTTTTAAATTGGAACAGAACAACAAAATAGTAACGGAAATGCATAGAATAAGGATTAGTTCAAAATTCTGCACCAACAGTTTAGCAAAGATTAAATATTTCAATTTTTTATATTATTTTATAGAATTGTGCGCAAATCTCCCAGCTTTACCTTACATCTTTCTTACAAGTAAAGTTAAAAATGGAGGTATGTCATATTAAACTTTAAACATATATAAACTTAAATATATACGTTACGAGCAATTATTATAAATTTATAATTTTATTTTCTTAATTAAAATACTAACACTATGTTTTATCATCCACATTGCCTCTTTACACAGAATTATATTTAATTTATATATATATATATATATGTTTTATAAATTGTTATGTTCTTTTTAAATTAACTGAAATATTTCGACATACGTAAGCTTTTCAATTCATTAGCAGAAAACGTTCAAGTGTTATTATTGTGAATGGCATATGTGCGCTTAAATAAATTAAGAAATATTTCAAATTTAATTTTGCATTCCATAACAAACTATTCACTATCCTACATACTTTGACAAATTTTATTTTTTAAAACTTTCTAAACAAATGAAATTAATTTATAAACCTCTAAACATTTCCTGCCAAACTGGAATCTTTATTCAAAGTTTTTTTGAAATTTTCAATTACTGAAGGGCAATTATAACGCTTTTCCGTTTCAATTCTTTCTGAGTAATAATTTGATTTTTCGAAAATATTCTTCATATTTTCATGCGAATATTAAAATATCTTATGAATGATATTCGTATCAGAGTTAAATATATTATGAAGAATTATTAACGTTTTTAAGCCTCATTAATAAAATGATTAGCATTTTGCAAGTATCAATTTTTAAATACGTTTTTACATTTCATTTTTTAATTTTTAAATAGCTTCAATAACAAATTATACATACCTAAATTAATACAGAACTTGCAACACGTTTTCTTTATCCCTGAGTGCGTGTCTTATTCTCTTCAGGAATGACAGAAATATGATCAAAAATAAATTACTGAAATTTTAAGATGTTGCTGAAAAATAAACTATTCTATTCTTCGACCACATTTCATGAAACCATGGAAGCCTCTGCGCCAGCGCTAATTTAACTAGTCCACTGTTAAAATAGGGGTGACAGTCATCCGGCTCATACAAAAAGAATGATGATAACAGAGCGCGAATTATTGGATGTTTTCCAAATCATAACCTGCTGGCCAAGCTGGCATCTCTCCAACATTTTGGACGCGTTGTCGCTGGTAGTTTTAGGAAACGTGGCTGCACTGTATCACAAAATGCTATATATATATAAATAATTTTCTCATTTGGAATTATTAACAATTTGAAGAATTATTAACATTTTTAAGTCTCATTGCACAGGTCAACATCTAAAATTTGTGTTTAATAATTATCGCTGATCTTTATAATTTTTGGTGTGCTGAAATCGAAACTGAATTCATTTGTTTTCTATCACATATAGAATTTTGTCAATACAGGGTGACTACCGACACAATTTCTTCCGTGACTCTTCCACCAATTTAATTATGCGGTAACTGTAATAGTATATCTCCATGATTAATTAAAATTAATCACGGAAACATACTAGAAACTTCTTAAAATGAAGAAACTGTACCGGTAGATTCCCTATATTGGTAAAAAGTCTACGCATGATAGAGATAACCTGGCTTCATTTTCGGTTTCAGTGTACCATAAAACGTATATATCAGCAAAATTAGCAAATGAAATTATGCCAACATTATTTTTTGTAGACCTGTGTTATTACAATGTTTAGTATTTTACAAGTATCATTTTATTCATTTTTATACTTCTTTTTTCAGTTTTTGAGAAGCTTCAATAACAAATTATACATACCTAAATAATTATAGAACTTGCAAAGTGTTTTTTTAACCCTTAGCGGCGCAAGACAATTCGGATCATTTAAATTATACTGCCATCGGAATTTTAATTAAACTAAAAGAAATTTTAAATTTTAAGGTTAAAAAAACCGGCCTTTTCTGCTATTTTATAAACGTAAGTTTTTGCTAAAAAATTTGCCGGATGAATTTTTGCAGCTGGATCTTAAATTTTGCGTCCTTGCAGCGAGGACAGCGCGCGTTAAAGGGTTTTAAGCGTGTGTGCATGTGCTATTCACTTCAGAAAAAAAAATGTAAAAATATAGATATTTTAAGATGTTGCGGAAAATATAAACTGTTCTGTCCCAACTGCTATCTATATAAATATTTCTTTGATATGGACTAGTTACGATTAAATTTAGTCGAAACGGTACGACACACAGTGGATCGAACAATGTTAAAATACGAACATAGACCCAAAAATCAATCTCTAAATAACTGATATTTTGCAATGAAATAATTTAAAAGAGTGTCTAAAAAATACAAATATAGGATTATTTCTTCAATTACACGAAGTTTTATTATATATAAATAAGTTCAAAACGAAAACTTTCAGAAATAAGATTTTTCGAGGAATTTCAGTGACTTTATTTGAATAGCCATCAAGTGGCACTTAAGATAACTATGAAAAAATACGAAAGAAAAATACTTTTAATAATGTCCTAATAAAAGTTTAAGGTACTTCTGCCAACATTTCGTTGGTTTTTTTATTTTGTGATTCACGCATGAAATGTGAATATAAAATTAACAACAAAATTAAATTTATAAGTTGTGTAACTTTTTTTGTCCAAAATTGTCCAAAATTTCAAACACATTTTACTACTCCCAAAAGTATACATTTTAATCTCTGAAAAGGATTTTCGCCACAAATCGCCACTTTTAGAGAAAAATAATTTTTTATTCTGTTTACCCCAAATTATCAATCGAGAAATTTATCTGAATAACTGTATTCATTAATGACAGAAAATATATTAAAATTTTTATAGTGGAAATATTATCAGTGGTCTGTCCAGAGGAAAATCTGGGTCCGTTAAAGGACCCTTCACAAAATTCTTTATCCAAAAAAAGGACCCTTCACAAAATTCTCTATCCTAAGAATCCTAAGAAAGGACCCTTCACAAAATTGTTTATCCTAAAAAAGGACTCATCACAAAATTTTTTATCTTAAAAAGGGATCCTTCACAAAATTTTTCTCCTTACAAACAGACCTTTTGATAAATTTGCTTCATTTTGAATACTGATTTTCTATAGAACGAATAGGCCGCCTGAATAATATGATGTACTTTGCTGTATTTCTCTGAAAAGCTGATATTCAGTTTTTAATTTGTGACAGCTTTCAATGCATATGTGCGAGTTTAGCTTTACAAAAGTGAACCGTCATTTTTAAAATGAAATCTTAGTTATAGTTTTATTTTATAAAATTACATTTTTCAAAATTTCACATAAAGAGGACCCTAGCCAAAAAGTTCGAATGAGTTTGATTTTCACACTAAATTTAGATTCACAAAATTATGAATAGATTTTTCACAAAAATATGACCCTGTCTGAAAATTCTGGACAGACCTCTGATTATAGAAATTAGATGATTAAAATAGATTTAATAAATCAGAAATTATTTCTTATTATTTTAAATATTTAATAAATAATTAATTTTACTTTAAAGGTACTGAAAAGTACCGTTGGACCCCAAAAAGAGAGGAAATGTAAATGGTTGCTGTGATGTGTCATAAAATGTTAAAATTAAATAAATGTTTAATGTTAACTTACTAAATGTTAATATTAAATATTATAATCCCATATTACGATTTAAAGTAACAGTTTCTGTGCAATAAAAATAAAGACAATCGTGACTTTTTCATAGAGTTTGTCAGTAAATGCTTGCATGAGTTTTCTATTGAAATACTACATAAAAAAAAAAAAAGAAAGAAAAAAGAAGCAGTAATGCGATGATATATTTAACATTGTGTGCTAAATTAATTGTGTTATAAATATAGATTTTCTTCAAGAAATTTTTATTTATTTCCTTTTATTCTTTTCTTTTTTGCAACATTTACTTCTTTATCAGGCATGTGTTTAAATACCTGTTTGCAGCAGAAAAATGTGATACCGTTTAAAGTGTTTATAATGCCAATTTTTCCTCAAATGGCACATTAAACTAATTTCTCGAATAAAAATTGATGTAAAGAAAAAAAATCATTTAGCTTATTAGAAATAATTAATTTTAATTTTGACACATCATTCTCTTAGTTAATCGCAAGCTTCTCACAACCCATTGTATTAGCATAAGCAGAATTGCCACAAATGACTTTTCTTTTTTTTTTTTTTTTTTTTTTTTTCGCACCAGTATTATAAAAATAATATTTATACTGATATTTTTCTAGCGAAATGATACACAGGAATCATTATTTAAAAAAAAAAAAAATGGTGCCAGTCGAATAAAATGATAACGACTTTGGTGGGGAAAATATTCCTGCGGCCTTGTAAAGGGTTAAAAAAAAAACATAGAATTGCTTTTAGTATCATACATATATGCATATTTAAATCGAAATGTGACAAAAAACATCATACATAGATAATAATAATACCATAACCTTCCTATGTTCGCCACTGCCTATACTTCGATCCACTGTGCGACAGTGGCGTTATGGATGAACAAAATTCATTGATTCATAGTCTAAACTAATTTAAAAAGAAATTAACAAAAAAAAGAGAGAGAGAGAAGCACTGTGGATATTAATATAGAATATGAGAATAATTCGACATTTTGAAAGCAAGTTTTTTATGTTTTAATTGTAACTCAAAATTATTTAGCAAACAGGATCAGGCATGAAAGTTTCCGCCTTTTTTAACGAAAACGAAATGTTGAATTCGCACCGAATGGACTTTTCATTTAAACACATTTATATGAACAAATAATGTGTTACATTCAGGGCCATATTCATCAATTTCTTAACACTCAGATTTAACCTCGGCTGAGTGGTAATCGCTCGATCATAGGAAAATCGGTATTCTCCAACGAAAATCCGCAGTTCACCGGCTACTTTAGCACTTTGGGCCGTATTCATCAAACTTCATTGATCGAGGTTTAGACCATGGATAAGAAAATCCGAGAATCAAAGCTAACACTGGATTAAATTCCTACGGTATTCACCATCAGCCGATTACGTGATCTATGGATTAACTGGAAGAGAAATAAAAGCTTCGTTTTGATTGGCCATGAACGAAGATAGCATTTATTCACCATTCGGCTTCAATTAACTAATCAATCGGATTAGAAGATTAGAAAGGGTAAAAAGCAAATTGGCAACAATGAAACTCTTCTTTACTTCGCTTTTGTTTACGCACGGATTAAGAATCAATTTTACTTTAGAGCATTTCTAAAAAGAATAATAACGCAGACGACAACTGTTTACGCTACGATTTAAAATTTTGATTGTTATGATTAAGAGAATCTTAAAGCTATTAAATTTTCTTCTGCCGAAGTTAATGCATTATTCTTTTCTGTGGCAGATGACAGCCTATAATCTAACATTCGTATTAGAGATTCCACGGAATCTTTATTTAATCGATAGCGATATCGAAATGCCACATTATCCAAAGAATCCAAATCATTTAATGCACCGTACTTTTCCTTCTTTTTTTTTTTTTTTTTTTTCTTTTTTTTTTTTTGAAATGCTTCCAATAGTTCTAAGCTTTCAATATCATCTAGTGAGAATAGATCGTCAACGTCAGCCATGTTTGTTATTTGTTTACGAAGTTGAGCTGCGGAAAGCGCATGCGTTACAAAAAGATCTGACAATTATCTCTATGAATCCTCCGATATTCGAGGACCAAAAACGAAGTGTCAAAGTAGCCGGTGAACTGCGGATTTTCGTTGGAGAATACCGATTTTCGTATGATCGAGCGATTACCGCTGATCCGAGGTTTAATCCGAGTGTTAAGAAGTTGGTGAATACGGCACTAAGTTTTTAATCCTCGAATAACGGAGGATTAACAGAGATAATTCTCGGATCTTTTCGTAACGCATGCGCACTCCGCAGCTCAGCTTCGTAAACAAATAACAAACATGGCTGACGTTGACGATCTATTTTCACTGGATGATATTGAAAGCTTAGAATTATTGGAATCATTTGAAAGAAGGAAAAGGGCGGTGCATCAAATTAGAGTAAATGATTTGCATTCTTTGGATAATGTGGCATTTCGATATCGCTATCAATTAAATAAAGATTCCGTGGAATTTCTAAGACGAATGTTAGATAATAGGCTGTTATCTGCCACAGAAAAGAATAATGCATTAACTTCGGCAGAAAAAAATTTAATAGCTTTAAGATTCTCTTAATCATAACAATCAAATTTTTAAATCGTAGCGTAAACAGTTGTCGTCGGCGTGTTTATTCCTTTTAAAAATGTTCTAAAGTAAAATTGATTCTTAATCCGTGCGTAAACAAAAGCGAAGTAAACAAGAGTATCAGTGTTGCCAATTTGCTTTTTACCCTTTCTAATCTTCTAATCCGATTGATTAGATAATTGAAGCCGAATGGTGAATAAATGCTATCTTCGTTCTTGGCCAATCAAAACGAAGCTTTTATTTCTTTTCCAGTTAATCAATGGATCACGTAATCGGCTGATGGTGAATACCGTAGGAATTTAATCCAGTGTTAGCTTTGATTCTCGTATTTGCTGATCCATGGTTTAATCCTCGATCAATGAAGTTTGGTGAATACGGCCCTGAGTGTAATTAAAAGAGAAGTTTTTTCCGATATCATTTTGTTTTGAAACATATGCTCAGAATCTCATATATTTAGAAGGATGTTTTGAAGAATTTAAAACCAATTAAGCTTTGCTTTTCATAATGGCTCTTTCGAAGATAGAAAGGCTAACATTTGGTCTAAGTCAAAGTAATCATATTAATATACAATTTTCAAATGTCATGCAAAATAAATTTTTGAAAGCAAAAATTATATATATTTTTAGATTTTTCATTCTTTACAAATAGAATGAACGTTACTTGTTTTTATTATTTATTTATTGATTTTGTAACTACATATATTATCTATAGAATTTCTGTTATTTATGGTAATATGGGAATTTAATTTCGAATTTTATGAAATGTTTGATTTTTAATGTAACAATAATTTATTTTAAATCTAAGAAATTTTAACATAGCAGCAGAAAGAAAATAATGTCTAAAATTGAACTTATAACGCAAATATCAAGGATATAAATTTCTTTTACTAAAAAAAAAATATATATATATATATATACAGTTTTTGATATAATTCTGATTAGGTATGCAGATACTATCATGCGGATGTTCTGTTTGCGAAAGGCCAGTAGCAGAATATTAGTTTACAGTTAATCGTTCGCTAACTTAAACATTTTTGAAGATTCTCATGGCATTTACTCTTTTTTTAGAAGATTTGATAACAAATTTTATATACTTATATTTTTATAGAGCTCGCAACATATTTCCACTGTGTGTGCGTCTGCTTTCATTTCATCTATGCCAATAATATGATCAATGTGAATATAAATATTTCAAGATGTTGATAAAAAGAATTTATTTTATTCGAAATTCCTACAGAAGAATATTACTTTACGGTTAATATTTTGGTAACTTAAACACACTTTAAGATGCCTTATTCTCATTAACTTTACTCTATTATTTTTAGAAGCTTCAATAACAAGTTATATATAATAACATACAGTTTAAAACATGTTTGTTTTATGTGTATGTTATTCACTTCAGAAATGCCAAAAATATGATCAATGGGAATATAGATATTTAAAGATGTTGCTGGGAAAAATATTTCTGAACTAAAATCCTATAGAAGAATATTGCTTAACAGTTAATATTTCGCTTGCTGATTTTAATTATATTTTATATTTAAATGATGTATTAATATAATCACAAATTAATTAGAAACATTTTGGTTTCGTGGTTTTATTTTCATCATAAAATATGTGCTGGTTTTTAAAAGAAATTATAACCTACGGATCGTTTCGAATTCTTATATATGATTTAATTACTCATATTCCTTTTCTTTTAGGATATCGTTAATTTTTTAGCTTAGCATTTATAACTATAGAACAAATATATAACACAAATAAATAACTCAGACTTTTTATATTATAAATTAAACATTCTTTTTTTTTATATATAATAATAATAAAGCATGAGCTAATTTCTTTGGTAATTTTCTTTTATATTATATCTGCGTTTGTTCTTTTCTTTTGTTCGTATATCTGAAAACTTTTTTCTTGTTTCAATTTAAAGTTTAATATGGTATTTCTTATGCTTGTAGTTATATAATCTAAATCAAAAGAATCCTTCTTCTTGAGAAAAAGCGATTAGTTATCGATAAACGTCTTCGATTTGTAAATACAATTAATTTCACACACGTTTATAGGTCTTTAGGTGTCTAAATGTATCTTCACTGATTTAATTTTTATGACAATTATTTGTCATATTTTTCATTAACAATATAATTTAAAATGTGTTATTAAATATCCGATAAAACATACTTGGCACTAAAGTAGAAAATGATTATTCTGTACAAAAATTATTATGTACAATTCAATCATAATCTTATTTATTTACTTGAAGTGACTTTGCTAACTTTTCCGCTCCGTCCTCTAAAATTTACGATCTTATTTGAAGGATTGCCGTTTAATGCAGTTATAATGATATCGTATTCAGAGATTTATGAGAAGAGTTACTTAAGCTATTGGTATTTTCAGACAAATGATGTAAGTTTTAAGTAATGTAGAGACCTTGTAACTAATGCGAAAGGAATTATAAGAACATCCAAGGAGAAACATATTTTATTATGTTCTTGTCAAAATATAAGTTTAAGATTGATTAAAAACCTATTTTCTAAATCCTGAAATCGTGATTTTTCTGAGAGAAGAGTTAAGTATAAATGCATACGATTTTCTAATTTTGTAACAAAATTTATTTATTATACTTTTACTCATTTAATTAATGCCAATACAAATAATTCAGTGAAGAATTAAAGCTATATTGATAGTAATTTCTAACAATTTAGCTAAAATATATCAAATGACAGGTATTATCAATAGCTATTAAATTATCAAAGATTTCTAATGAATAGTCGCATAAATATATTATACTTTTAGATTATTTAGCCCAAACTAATCTTGTTTATAATTCTCTATGTATTTATTTTATTATTTTCCATTACGTTGCAGATAAAAGGAAAATTATTATATATTAAGCTAAAACTATAAAGTTTTACCATTTCGTTTTATTTTTTTCTAAATAATATTCTGGGTAGTATAAAGATTTCTTGACTTTAATGCCCACTGGTGTCTAAATGGTTAGAGCAAAGGCGCTTATTTTCACGTGTTGGGTTCGAGTCACTGTTGATTAATTTATATTTATAGAGTTTCGGAATACATTTTAATTAGCAGAATCCTGTCTTATCTTCCGTAATTTGCAGAAAAATTACTGAAAAGCGGAAAAATAAGTAAATAAATTGTGCATTGGTCTTCTTGTGCAGAAAAATAAGTAAATAAATTGTGCATTGGTCTTCTCGTGCATTCTTGACAATCGCAGTATTCTTCGGACTTAAGTATATTTCCAAAGAAACATATGACTACTGTTAAGTTTTTAAAAAGAATCTGATCACTCTATTCCGTATACATCAAAGCTGTGATGATTTTATAAAAATAGGGAGAGTGGATAATTAAACTATCAAAATTCGATTGTATATATGTATGTATGTACGGCTATACCCTCATGTCCTGTTGAATGCATAAAGATACGGAAATTACCGAAAGGTGCAAAATAACCCCAATACTCTGTCTTTACAAATTTAATTAACCCTTTTCCCGGCCCTAATGCTCTAAAGCACTCTAAACAATGGTGACAAATTTAGGGACTTTTTTATTCAACTACCAACAACAACTTTGTCGAGTGATATTTAATATATACATAATATACGAATAACCTTTCGAAGTGATTAGGCAATCGTTACAGTTAAATTTTGTGAGGGGTATTGAATAAAAAGTCCCTAAATTTGACAACACTGACCAGAAAAGTGAAATTAAATAGGACCGGCAAAGGGTAAAATGACTCCAATTAGTTAAAAGGTATCAACTTCAAAACCAAAGCGAACACGAAATAAGCCATTTCTGCTACAGCAGTGCTAACTTCCTTAAGCGGTTGATTGGCAAAATACAACCAAAGGCAACAGGCTAGCTTAAAGAAAACCTAAATCACCTGAGAATTTAAGATATTTAAATGGAATTATTTATTTATTTTTTATTTACAATGTAATATAAAAAAAAAAACAGTTTTTATTATTAATTTTTTTAATCATTTAAATGTACTGACTAGCGAGGGCAAAGCTTGCTACTTAGGCTCTATCAGTTGCATTCTTTAAGAGATAGCGCAGCCTCACTGCATTTCGCAGAAAAATCATCCCTGTCAATTCATGACATACGTGTGAACAAACAATATATCTCTATACAATGTAACAAGAAAAAAATAATAAATAAATAAAAACCTTTTATATACGGATATATGTGTACAAGTAAATCCAATTTTGTATATTTAGCGACATAGAGGGACAACCCCCCCCCCCCTCTCTTCCCGGGTCATCTAAAAATTTCACAAAATTGAAAATATCCGCAAAAGATTTGTAGGTATCAAAAACCTCTATGTACCAATTTTGAACGATCTAATTTTTTCGAACTCTATTTTTATTTCCTCAACTGCCCTTTTTCTCCCCCTCCTAATAACTTTTCACTTTAGAAAACATCCTCTTTTCACTTGCAGGCCTCTAAAACCTATCTGTACCGACTTTGAACTATCTAACTGTACTTTTTTTTTTTTTTTTTTTTTTTTTTTCCGTAGTCCCCCCTCCCACCTTTTCGTCCCACTTGGGACGAATTTTTAAAATTCCAAAAATTGGTTTTTATTTATTTGTGTGAGCTATATTTTAGAGCAAAAATCTAACATATATATATATACATATATATATATATATATATATATATATATATATATATATATATATATATATATATATTTGCGATATAAAGGAATATTTGAAATCCCGTTTTGCCCCCTCTCCTCTTTAGGAGCTGAATTTCTAAAATTCCAGAAATTGGTTTTTAGGTATTTGTATTCGCAGTGGCTTGCGCAATATGACTGCCTGGGGATTTATTATTCATCTGCCGGTAAAGTGAACGACTTTTATCAACACGTGCTTTTGATAATTCATATTGCTGCTTTAATTCGCATTCATTGGTACTGACCACGTTTTATATTGTAACTCTCTCTCTTGATTTATCTCGTTAAATATTTGTTTCATTATTCAGTTTTATTTTCTCTTATATTTCTTGCTTAATCTGCTACGTTGTCTTTCGTTAAATAAGTTAATATAATTAAGTTAAATAAATCGTTCAAATGCTACAGATATTTTTGAGATCTTATATTATTTCAGAATGCAAATTAAAAATAAAAATTTAAGAAAATTGATAATGCATATGATTGAAATATACGTGTATAAAATGAGGAGGGGGGGGGGGGATTTTATATTACACAAAAAACATCACATTACTAACGTATTATTATATTTGGATTTTAAAAATTAATTATATTTTTAAATTAATCAGTATATTAAAAGAAATTTAATTTTTGAGCTTTTCATGATTTCTCGAAAAATTACTCTAATGTATTACTATATTCTTCTTCTTATTATTATTATTTTTTTTTTTTATTAAACATATTTTTAAAATATTTAATTTAATCAGTATAGTGCAAAAAAATTTAATTTTTCAATTTTTCGTGGTTTCTCCAAAGATCATTCTAATTCATTGTTATATTTGGATTTACAAAAACTAAATATTTTTTTTTAAATATTAGCTAAATCAGTATGATACAAAAAGTTTAATTTTTAAACTTTGCATGATTTCTTGAAAGATTATTTTAATATATTATTATATTTTGGTTTTTAATAACTAAATATATTTTTAAAAATTTAATTTAATCAGTATAGTAAATAAAAAAATAAATAATTTTTGAACTTTGCATGGTTTTTTCATATACAAATTTATTATTATATTTGGATTTTTAGAAACAAAATTTATTTTTTTAAACTTTAATTTAATCAATACAGTACAAGAAATTTAATTTTTAAGCTTTACATGATTTCTCGAAAGATTATTCTATAATTTTATTTTATTAAGTTTTGATTTTTAAAAACTAGATATATTTAAAAATATATATAATAATAATAATAATCAATATAGTACAAGAAAGTTATTTTTTCAGCTTTGCATGATCTCTCCGATGATTATTCTAATATATTATATTTGAATCTTTAAAAGCTAAATATATTTAAAAAATAATAATAATAATAATAATTCAATCAGTATCGTACAAAAATTTTAATTTTTAACTTTGCATGGTTTCGCCAAAATAGTTTCTAATATTATATTAGGATTTTTAAAAAATAATTTATTTAAAAATAATTAATCTAAATTTTAATTTAATCAGCATAGTATAAGAAATTTGATTTTTCAAATTTGCGTTATTTCTCCAAATCTGTGGTTTCAAATCATTTCGAAAGAGGGCAGCACCAGCTGGATTGATCACAATGTTGACTGATTAAAAAACCGCTACCGGCGCTATTTATTCATTTGCTTGTTTGTTAATTGTTAAAATACACAGCAGACTTATATGCTTGACTTACACTATTTATTGTTTACTTTTATGTATTTACCTGTTAGGAATGAGAAACATTCAAAAAGTATTCCTTCTCTGCCAGGTCTATAATACTTGCCCGGCTGCCGGTTCTCTAACCACGGCCATTTGTATTAGCTATATTATAGAGCAAAATTTCACGTATATCTGTTTTTTGTTTGAGATATGTATGATTGTGGAAATCACGTTTTGCGCATGCAAAATCACGTTTTGCCCCCTTTCTCCCCTTGGGTACCGAATTTCTAAAATTCTAGTTGGTTTACAGATATCTGTATTAGCAATATTTTAAAGAAAAAATTTTACGTTTTTTTTTTTTTTTTTTTTTTTGAGATATGAAGGAATTTGCTAAATCATGCCCCTTTGGGGGGGGGGGGGGGGTGAATTGTGTAAAACCGCTTCTTAGTGGATGTCTACGTAACCGAAGAAACATTGTCACAAGACTAGGTCCAGAGGTTTCCCCTAGGTGTCCCTAGGTGCTTCTAGGTCCAGAGGTTTGCGCTGGGCGATGAGGAATCAGTTCCTCATTCACTCACTCACTCAGGACAAATGATTTTATACATATAGACGTAGCATTAATAACTTTATATCCGGAGGCGTCCCCAAATTCGTTCGAATTTTTTTGGGACGAAAGTAGTTTTCGAAGACGGCTGGTCACCCTGGTTATTATTATTATTATTATTATTTATGTATTGTTATTAATAACTAAATTTTAACTACGAGGGTCACCTTCTTCCGTATAAATTTTTAATAAGCATTACAATATCGAAACAATTCAATAAAAATTTTTATTGAATGTATTTGTTATAACTATATCTCTATAAAACAAGAAAAGTCGATGTTAGCTAAATCATGTACTATTATCTACATCTACACTATTATTACGGTAAAATAAATTAATATGTGAATTAATATAACGAATCAAAACACTGGAAATGGAAAACAGAACTTGTAAAAATTAATAACATGACGTAGGACGTACTAAAAAATTTCCTTATTAAAGAAAGTCTACTTTAAACATTTTTATAACTACTTACCATTATCTTTACTAGCGAAATCTTTACATTTTAATCACCTTTTTTTAACATCCACGAAATCTTTATGAACATTTCTTTTTCGTGAGTTATGAACATATGTGTAAAACCTCTTTAAAAATTATATATATTAAAAATGATGAAGATTTCCGTAAATTATACATTAACTGAAACGAAAACAGAGAAGGTGTTAGATATTACTCTCAGCAAATGTAAATATTGACAAAATTTTAACATCATCCTTTCGAATTTCATTTCTCTTCCATTTTCTGCAAAAGCAAATATAGAAATATAACAGCAATGCTTGTCTTTTTTTTTTTTTTTTTTTTTTTTTTTTTTGTTCTACAGCGATGTTCTAAATTCTTTTATATATATATATATATACACATAATTTAAAGATTTGAGGTTCTTTTCTCCAATATTCTTAAAGTAAAATTTAGCTAGTGTAAAATCATCAGCATTTTTTTTCGACATTTTAAGATAAAATACTTGATTATTTGAAAAGAATTTAGTCAATGTTTGGACATCAGTAAAAATATTTTAAAAGAACTTTGGATTTTTTTATATTATTATATACGAACTGTATTTAGTTGAAAAGGCCAAATTAAAAATAACTAAATAAAAATACATTTTAATTTTTGAAATATTTTTATAGACTTGTCTAAAACTGTCATTCATTACATTGTATTTCATTCATTACATTGTGTTTGGAATGCATAAAATTTTAATATGTAATTGTAAATATTTTGATGTTTTTTCTCAGACTTTAAAATTTTTTTAATTTTATTATCTCAAAAATGATTAAATTAACTGAAAATAAGGCGAAGATTTTATATCTTTAGCTGTTTGTTAAATAATATCTTATGTGGCCCTAATATTTCTTCCAAATTTTTACTTATACGAGAAAAGAAAATAAATTTTAAAATATGAAATAATTTATTTTTTTGCAACGTTTTTATATATAGCTATAATTAAAATCTTTTTTTCCTCTGTTATATTTCAATTTGCATAAAACTCATATGAGCGGTTGTGAAATAAATTAAGTTTTTCGCTTGGCCATAACATTTTTTCCAGGGCTGTACATACACACATACATCATTTAAAAAGTAGTAAATATGAATTCATGGGGCCTTACAACGTGTGGAAACCCCAAAATCTCAAACTCGGAGTAAAAAAGTTACTGTTGCTGACGTCCATTTTTTTTTTTTTTTTTTTGTCTACGGAGGGCAGTGTCTTTCACCTCATGAGAGGTATCAATGTTTGCGGAATACTCCAAGGAACACATTTCAGCAGCTTAGAAATTTCTATCATTTTAAATAACGAAGTTATTAACTAAAACATCGGGTTTTTAAAAGTACTCTATTTGCCATTTTGATAAAAGGTTTCGCTTATAACGCTATTTTTCTGTCATGATGTCATTTTCCACAGGAAGATTAAAATGTGATCCATGTTGTAAAAAATAAATAAATAAATAAATAAAATGAATGTTGCTATTAAGAGGATTTTTCAATGAAAAAAATGAATTTAGTATTGCATCATGTTTTTAAAAATGTAACTGAATTTAGGTTTGGAAATTTGATTTCCAAAATAGCATTCTTTATGAATCGGATTGTTTATTCTTTTGTAAAATTAGCGTCCTTGTAAGGGCTATTATTATTATTATTATTATTATTTTTTTTTTTTTTTTTTTTTTGTCTTTAAAGTATATTTATTTATTTATTATTTTTAATTAAAAAAGATATTTTAAAATATATCAAATATATTTTGGAATATATATATATGTATATATTAAATATTTTAGATTCAACTTCAAACTTATTTAAATTTACAGAGGCTTCTAATTTAGCATCGATATTTTTTAACATTGCAGAAACATTTCTATGATACATTTCATATTTCTAATAAGGACAAGAGAAAAATTATCACCTAAAACTCTAATAGAGTACATTTTATCCTTCGTTATTTTATGCTGCAGGCAGAAAAGAATTAATAAGTGAAGCTGTTGGAGATTTTTCCGAATTAAAATAATAATAATAAAAATTTAAAATTAACTCGTAAACTTTTTTGGTAACAATTAAAAATTAAAATAGATTATGTATTTTTGTCTAAAGAAGGGCTTCTTCAACTTTTTCGATTCTGTCCGTTTCAATACTGATTATTATTAATTTTCTTTTCTTTTCTTTTTCTTAAAAAAAAAAAAAAAAAAAAAAAAAAAAAAAAGATTTTGATGAAATTCTGGCAAACGCAGAATTTAGTTTAGTACTGAGGACTACTAGCTTTTTTTCTTTTCTTTTTTTTTTCTTTATTATTATTATTATAACAACGCTTTTAAATTATTCAATTATATTTTCGATTTCGATAAATGTCTAACCATCGTAAAACTGGCGACAACGTTTTATCTGTAGATTGAGACTAATAGTCCTCCGTACTAAAAGAAAAAAAAAACTTAAAAAAATATTTATTGCTGCAGTTTTATTTTATTGTATGAAAAATGGATTCCATGCTGCAAAACAATTAACCATAAATTATTCGGTAATCTTACATGTTTTAAAACAATATGAATTCTGAAAAAGTTATAAAAGAAGGCTTCCTATAATAAAATGCTTAAAATAAAAAATGCATTTTAATTTGGTCATATAATAAAATATTCTCTCTCTAGGTATCTTATTTCTTAAATTTTCAACTAGAGTATACCATAGTTCATACCATACCTGCATAAAATATCCATTTTAAAATATCCTAACAATGCCTGTGGGACAGTTATTTTCCAAGAAACACACTCATTTTTTTTTTTTTTTTTTTTACTAGAATTCTCAGTTTATGTACGGACTTTCAAAATAAGATGTCTAAAAAATATTTCGCATAAGAAGATGTTTCTTCATATTTAAACAATGATTTTTCTTGAATTATTCATTTTATATAAACATATAACAAATAAATAAGTTGGTATCATTTTAAATATATTACTTTTTTATAAATTCTTCTAATCATTGAATTTCAAGGAACGTTTTTTTTTTACATTTGTATATACTGTAAAATATGGTATATTTTTAAGCACAACATATTTGTAATCATTTAAAAATTAATTGTGTTTTCTAAAAATGCAGTAAAAGGAATTTTGAAACAAAATTCCTTATATTTTTACATTTTTAAAATACTTATTAAATAAATTTTATACGTATATTAATAGATTTTGTTATTACTTTCTGGACATATATTATATAAGGAAAATATTGAAATCATGAAAAAATTTGACTTTGAGATTTTCATGTTTTACACATCTTGAGATCTCCAGAGATCCTATTAGTTATTTTTACTGTGATGTAAGCATGTATGTGTGTGTATGTATGTGACTGAACACAATAACGTCTAAACGCTTTGATTGACTGAGCTGAAAGTTTGCACATATGTTTTAGGTCACCGTAGCACGAACTGTATACAGTTCCGTAAATCTAGCACTTGTAGTTCTTTACTTTAAGAACATACATATGTAAGGAAGATAATGTAATCATGACAAGAATCCGATTTTGAGATTTTGGCATTTCTACACATTTTAAAATCCCCTGAGTTCATTTTTGTTATTTTTACGGTGATGCATGCATATGTTTGGGAATTTATGTTAGTGTGTACGTTTGTGAGTGAGCACGATAGCTCCTAAACGCTAAATTCGAATGAGCTGAAAGTTCATACGTATGTTATAAGTCACCGTAGCACGAACCTTGTTGATTTTGTTGAGTCTAATACTTATGTTTTCTTCACAGGGACTTTGTCATTAGGGCCTATGGCTCTAAATTTTCAAGTGTTATATCGTCTAAATGCCTTATTAGATTGAGCTGAAAATTGATACACATGTTATAGGTTCCCGTTCCACGAACTGTATAGATTTTTGGTGAATTCTTTAGCGTAATTTTTTAGCAAGCATCTAAACACCTTATTCAATTGAGCTGAAAATTTATACACACGTTACAAATCACCATTGCAGAAATTGTATAGATTCTGATAAATCTAGCACTTATATTATTTTTTTACAGGGACACAATGAAAATTCTTTATTATTATGGCTTATGGGATCAAATTATTTATAGTGCGATAACGTCTAAATTTAATGCGCTATCCTGTTAAGCTGAAAATTTATGTACATGGTCATCTTCGCACAAGCTGCATAGATTTTAGCGAATCCAGCAATTGAGCAACACAACGAAATCTCTATTATTCTGATCTATGAACTCAAACTATTTGAAGGGCAACAGCGCAAATTAAACAGCTTACTATGTAGAGGACAATATTCAAACACCCTATTATAATTTCCGCTTTTATTTATTTAACGACTTATCTTATGTTTAACTTATGTTTAAAACCGTTAATCACTTAAAGTTCGGAAAGTTGAGCAAAGTCGCTCCAGATATTTTTTTTATTGGTTTTTTGTTTGTTTACATAAATGCAAAAAAAAAAAAAGAAATTCTTTATTATTATATACTATAGGTTCAAATTATGTAAGAAAAGTATTATAATCATGATGAAATTCGACTTTGAAATTTTGGTTTATTTATACGTTTTGAGGACTATTTTTACGGTGATGTGTATGTGTGTATGTATGTATGTGTATGTATACGAGTGAATACGATAGCGTATAAATGTTTTGTCTTAATGAGCTGAAAGTTGGTACGTATGTTACAGGTGACTTTAACAAACCAATTGGCTTTCGTGAATCTCGTAGTGATCGGTTTTTTTACAGGAGCACAGCGAAAATTCTTCATCATTATGGACTAAGGCCTTGAATTATTTTAAGTAATATAGAGTCTAAAACTCTTATTCGAATTTACTTAACATTTAAATATATGTTATAAATCATCGTCGCATGAACTGTATAGATTTTAGTAAATCTAACACTTGTAGATTTTTACAGAAGCACAACGAAAAATTCTTTATCATTACAACTTATAGGCACAAATTATTTGAAGAGCAATAGCGTTAAACGGCTTATTCGATTGAGGCAGAAGTTAATAGGTCATCGTTGCACGCTCGGTAAAGATTTTGCTTAGTGAGGGACTTATAATTATTTTACAGGGACACAAAGAAAAAATCATTATCATTATGGCCAATGGTCTCAAATTATTCGATGTGATGTGTGATAGTATCTAATCTCTACTTTCGATTTAGACTGAAATTGGTAAGCATGTTATAGATTTTTATTTCAAGAACTATACAAATTCACATAAGTGTTTTTTTTTCCTTGCCGTTATACAAAATATAATTTTTATACATTGTGGACTATGCACTCAAACATTTTAAAGTTCGCTTTATTAATGTTAAATTATTTTAAATATGAGGCAAAACAGGTAAATATTTGATATTACGAGCTTACCATTTATAATTCTTTTATAGGGATACACAAAAGAATTTGGATAAATTACGTTCCATTAAACAACATACTAGTTGATGGAAAATACTCAAACGCCGTATTGTAATTTTCTCTTTTGTTTATTTAACGGATTCTTTTACTTTTATTTATTTAAATAACAACTAATTACTTGATGTTCGGAAATTCGTGGAAAGTCAGTTCAGATTCTTTTTCTGTACATATATACTAAGATTTATATACATTAAGATACTGATTTATAGAGTATAGCTCTACAAAATTAAAAAAAAAAAAATCTATATAAACTTTTTTTTTAAGATTGCAAGTTACTTAAGTTATAAAAACTGGATTTAGTTACAGTTTGAACGTTGAATTAATGTAAGATATTCTGTAAATTTCAATTCAAGGCAAAGAATTCACTTTGAAGTTTTGTTTAATAAAATCTTTTTGTAAAAAAATAGAACCGACTCCAGAAAGGAACTACTATTCAAACAACTGAAAATGAAAGAAAATTGGCAGAAAATGGAACTGTAAATTTCGCCTAAAAGTATAAAATAATTTCCTTCGCCAAACAACCTATAACACTACAATTAATCATAACTTTTGAAGTCGGCGCAAAATTAAATAAAATTTAATTAGTTTTTAAAGGTTTGTTTTTAGGTCGGTAGCAACAAATGCTGTCGTCTCGAATGATCCATTTTCATGTTTCCTTTATTATTTTATCACTGCATACAATTGGTCCATTGGCAGCATCTACACAGAACAGTGAACATTCTTCACAATGCTGTATTTATGTTTCTACGAAGTTAGAGTTTCCTTTGCAAATTTGGTATAACTTTGATAACTATCTTCCTTGATGGCTTTTGGATTTGGCGATCAAAACGTAAGGCAAAAATATATACGCAAGATGTATATTTTCATAATATATATTGTACGATATGTTGTTTCATATTCTTGATTTCTCTCTTGATATACCTTATCAAAATGATCATGATATCCCAAAGAAATTAAAAATGTTTGCCAGATAATTTTGCGATTTTTTTTTCACCAAGGACGTCAGATACCAGCATCTTCGCCAACTTTTGCTGCTTACGAAATCTTATTTGTTTTCTTGAATCAAATTAGTTCTCAGTTGAGTTTTGCAGGTAACAATGTGATATGTGTATTTTGAATAGGATTTGATTTTTGTATTGAATAAATGTATCAATTTTTATTTAATTTTGCGCCGACTTCAAAAGTTATGATTAATTGTAGTGTTATAGGTTGTTTGGCGAAGGAAATTATTTTATACTTTTAGGCGAAATTTACAGTTCCATTTTCTGCCAATTTTCTTTCATTTTCAGTTGTTTGAATAGTAGTTCCTTTCTGGAGTCGGTTCTATTTTTTTACAAAAAGATTTTATTTTTCTCTTTTCAGTGAAAACTTATTTATGCAGCAGAGCATCAGAAAACGTTCGACGGAAGTTTCGCAAATCACAAGTTCCAAGAAAAGTGACATTACTCAAAAAATGGTTTATGTCACTGAAAAATACATGAAATGCACCCAGTGTGAACAAAAAAGTTACATCTCCATCTAAAAAGTTATCCACTCAAGAGACAGTTGTGCCAGTTTTATTATAGTCAAGTTATTTTTAATTTGATTTTTCTCAAATGCTGCATTTTTAAATTGTGCTATTTTTCTTCCCTTTATCGGATATGAGCAAAAAAGTATCTATTGAACGAACATTCGTTAAATTAAAAAGTCTTTAGAAATGTAAAGGACGGATACGCTGTATTCGTAACCGAAAATTCTGTTAGGCATATATATTGAACTTTACAGTGAATACGTGTCACCCGCTGCGCTGGAAATTGCGCAGCGTAAAGTTCAAACAAAGAGCAAAATATGCATTGCAGCTGACGGACAGAAGTTTCAACATCGATACTTACATAATGCTTTTACCAGTGTAGCTGCATGCGTTCAGCAGTTAGAATGAGAACAGACTTTTGTGAGTATCCTGTAATTTGTTTATATCTTAATTAAATCATAATGAAACCTATATTAGGCCAAGATCATTACGACAACAAAATAAGTATTAAAATTAAATCATCTCTTACGAAGTTATAAGCTAACAAATTTCAACAACAACAACGAGAAACATGGTTTGCAATGAGAACCTCTTCCTTTATGAAGTCGGATTAAAACGTCCATACGTTAATATAGAAATTTGTGAACAAACAAATGCACGTTTTAAGAGTTTGTTTTTAGCATTAATGTCTAAACTATCTTTGCGTACTACATCGATGATGCTATGCAATTTTATAATTCACTTTTTTCCCCTGTCTTGAAACGTTTCCGAGATAGGATCGCTAACTCCACTCTTTTCCACCCAGGGGCGGACCAAATGAATTTTGGCACCCGTGCGAGTATCTATATAAGCGCCCCCCCCCCCAAAAAAAAAAAAAAAAAAAAAAAAAAAAAAAAAAGAAGAAGGAAGTGGCTGCAATTTAATGGTCATAGTTTGTGCGCATATATTTATACTATTCTCGAAAATCTTTTCTCTCGAAAATCTTTTGTCTTGTTGACAAAAAAATCTAAAAAAAATTATTCATTTTTGCAGAATATGGCAAGACAACTTTCAATCTCTGGTGTTTACCTAGTAAAATTATTGTAGAAATGCATCTTAAAAGTTTCAAGTTTTTTTTTTTTTTTTTTTTTTTTTTTAACAGCATAAATCGGCTTAAAGCGTCTATTTTGTTCTATTTCCTCAAAATACTATTAACTGTATAGTAAATTAAAAAATATATTTGCTTTTATTCTTTATGTGTAAAAATACCAACAAAAAACTTAGTGTACAAATAAGAAAGTTAAAGTTACTGCTAAAAAATTGGGTGATATCAAATTTCAAATCTCAAATTCAGATATTATTTTCAACATTTTCTATTAAACTAGTCGACCTTCGCCTCTCATCCTCTCCCTAGCGGTCAATATTTCCAAATGAACCTATTTCCAAATTTACTCCTTGTATATTATCCTGTGAAGCTGTATTCGCCAAATCAAAAACAGAGGTCAAATGCCATGATAAATAGCCAGTAATTAAAATAAAAATTACATAAAATTTAAGTGTTATTATTATTATTATTATTATATTAAAATAACAGAATCTGAGTAATGAAATGCAATATAATTTAATTATTTATAAAAATAAACTTTAGAGCAAATTCTTTACAGTCATTGCTAGTTTATTAATAGACCTAAATGACCCAAATTTATTTATTTATTATTTTTTTTTTCACATGCCAGTTTAAACTGTTTATCATAAATTTACACTGTATTTTTTTTAATATATGTATCTGTAATTGCAATTTCTCTTCTATTATAAAAATCCTGTGTTATACAAATCTGCTTAGACCTATGTAACAAAAATGATATGTTTGTTTTGATTTTCTTTTTTAATTATCTTTTATTTTTACTTTCCGAACATACATATGTAAGGAAAGTATTGTAATCTTGTCATAAATTCGACTTTGAGATTTTGTTGTGGCTATACGTTTTGAGGTCTCCGAAGTTTATTTTACCATTTTTACGATGACGTATGCATATGTGAGTATGTGTGTGAGTGAACATGATATAGCGCCTAAATTCTTTGTTCGAATGAGTTGAAAGTTTGTACGTATGTTATACGTCAGCATAGTACGAACCTTATTGATTTAGGTGATTCTAGGGCATGTTTTTTTTACAGGAATACGAAGAAAAATTCCTTATTATCAATATGGCCTATGGGCCCAAATTTAAGTGAGATAGCATCTAAATGCCTTATTCGCTTGAGCTGAAAATTTATACACATGTTATAAGTAACTGTCACAAGAATTGTATTGATTTTGGTGAATCCAACACTTAAAGTTTTTTTTTTTTTTTTTTTTTTTTTTTTCTTTTCACAGGGACACAAAGAACTATTTTTTTACCTTTATGGCCTATGAGCCCAAATTTTTTGAAGTGCAATAGCTTCTAAACGCCTTATTCGATTGAGCTGAAAATTTATACACATGTTATAGGTCACTGATGCACGAAAGGTGTAGATTTTGGTGAACCTAGCCTTCTTAGATTTTTACAGGAGCACAACAAAAAATCCATTGTCATTATGATTTATGGACTCAAATTATTTGGAGTCACTCCAGATTTTTATTATTTTAAAATCACGGATAAAATTATATTCACGCTCCATCCGGAGCAAACAAACAAGAAATATATTTCCCAAAAATAAATTACTGCGAATGATTTTTACAGTGCGACCGAGGAAACTAATGTATCTGAATATTTTACTGTAAATCTGAACGCTAGCCTATTAATGCCATTTTAAATAGGGAATATTCCATGGTAAACATGAATAACGTTTATTATTGTGAAGAAATTCTGAAGATATTTATGGATGCTGGAGGCGGGCAGTTGAATAGGTAGACAAACCGACTCTCAGACAGATAGCTTTACTAATTCAGTTCATATTAACTCTTAAACATTGTCACGAAGTGTTAAAATGCTTAATGAAAATAAAATTGAAATTCCATCTGTTTCCTTATATAGCCCTCGATATATCTGAATATTTTTTAGGTGGCCCTGTAAATATTTTCTATCTTAATGCTAATTGTAAATCTTAATGTAATGTAATATTAAATGTAAATCTTAATGCTAAACTATAAAAAGCATTCTTTCGTGCATATGAATAATATATTTCAATTTTATCCAAATTTGTGCAAAGTAAAGTCATTAAAATAAGGTTTTTACAAATAACTCTCTAAGAACGCAATGCTTTGGAATACTCTTGGGTGTTTGTACACAACCCAGTGGTGGTTATTTAATACATTTTCAATTGGAAACATTCGATAATGAACTTGAATAACATATTTCAATTTCATAAAGATTTATGCAAAGTAATGGTATTAAAATATAGTTTATAGAAATACCTCTCAGAAATACCTCTTTGAAATACTTTTGAGTGTCCCTGTACACAAACCAATAATGGTATTTACTTCATTTTCGATAGGAAATTTGAATATCATATATCAGTTTCAAGAAATTTCAGTAATATTAATGGGAGTTGAGAGCAGACAGGCCGAAGTCATAGTCAGATACTCTTCCTTTCTCCTTCCCCCAGATAGTTTTTTTTTTTTTTTTTTTTTAATTTAAATATTTTATTTCATTAAGCAAACTTAAGGGCCCAATTTTCAGTTTGGAAAAGAGATATTGAATTAATTATTATTTTTTTTTAATTGCTTACTAAGATAAAAGATGAAATGTTCAAAGAGTGGAATACAAAAAACGTAATTCTAAAAACATTATTTCTGAAAGAGATATTCTATTAATACGAAGCAATGAAAATCTCATTGGATTACATGGGGAACAAGAAAGGAAGATATATGCGTCGAGCCAACACACAGTGAGTGCTAATGTTGGCGTTTTAAATTAAGGCTACGTTTGGGACCTAGGTGTGAGTGGGATGCCCTTCGATGGGTGTATGTGTGTAGTGAGGGGGATTCTAAGTTGCCCTAGACCATATTCATTCGAGTTTTGAAGAAAACAAAACTTCGAAAAACTACGCCGACGAGCACGATCCATGACCTGGAATCTGAACCGGCAATCTCCCTGCTGCACTAGAGCCACTAATTCATTACTTTAATGTTTCACGTTTGCGAATCACAGAATATTAAAATTAGAACTGGTATAAATCAACGTAATTTATTACTTTTTCTTCGGTATTTTATTTTCACCGTTCTTTAAAGTTACAGTACTATTCAATTTCTCGCGACTTGCACTGTTACGGGAAAAAAAAAAAAAAAAAAAAAAAAAAAACCTTTTTTAATATTTCACTGTTTTTTTTTTTTTTTTTTTTCAGTTCTAATTTAAAAATTACAACAGAAATAGTTAATAATATTTAGTATTTACATCTATGATTTTTTCAATTTTATCATCAATTTGCAGAAATGTTCAGTTCTTTGTGACTTGCACTGCTAGAATTCTCTCTCTCTTTTTTTTAATGCAGCAGCTTGTTTTACATTTTCCTGATTTTCTTGCACTTTTCTTTTACTCCAGGGGCGATGGTTTCCCCTTATCTGTCATGTTTGTAAAATGATTTATAAAGTGAATGTAAATTATTTTTTAATACAAAAATTAAGAAAATACCATAAAATACTGTTCAAGCGCCCCTACATTCTTTATGGAAAATCAGGATGTATTTGTTGAGGCTTTAAAAAGCGGCAAAAATATAGAAATTAACATGTATTTTCCTGCTAACTGATATAAAAAATATTTTTAAAACAAAAAATGTATATTTTTAATGTTGCAGCGATTAAAAACAAATAAATAAATACAGTCAACTTTTGGTTAACCGCTATAAAAATGGAAAAATTCAGAAAATTCGTTTTCCTACTTCCAAAGCATTATTTTTAAATTTTCCACTATTTTAGGAAGCTTACATTTTTCATTTTCAAATAATCAATGTCCGATTTATCATAAAACAAATAAATATTCATATTTATAAAGGCGAATCTTAAACAAAGAAATAAATAACCTAAAACTATCTCCTATTCCTATAGTTTTTTGTTGGCTTCCTGCGAGGCTGAACAAAAGAGTTGTTCAGAACAAGCTAAATTCAGATGAAATTCAGAGGGGGCGTTAAATGGATTGAGGAGGGGGGGGGCGCTTTTGTGGTATTTTACAACATTCTCTTCTATGAAGAATCAGCACGACAATGAAAGGGATAGAAAGACGATAGTCTGTGCCCTCCCAATGTCCCAATTGGTGGTCACCTCAGATACACTGTCAAAGAGAAAATCCATGTTTCGAAGAAAGAGAGAAAGATAAGGAATTGGGAGGGGGCGGTTCACTCTAGAGGTATTCCTGTTTCATCTTCTCTTTACGGACTACGGAGAAAATGAGAGAGAAGGCTCTCATTAAGATTCGTAGACAAACGTTTGGTACTGCTTTGAAAAAAAAAAAAGTTTCTTAAAATTGTAAATAAAATCGTCCGAAAATTTTTTTGTCATTTGGCGCCCTTTCATTTGCGTATCGAGTGAGCGCCCCGTGCGGCCGCACACTTCGCACACCCCTTAATCCGCCCCTGTCCACCAGGTGGCGCATAAGACGGTTGAATCGCGTAGCACATGTCCACTTTACTATACCTACATACCACTTTTATAACTATAGCTGCAGCTGTTCAGCAGTTAAAAGAGTCGGGACTGACTTTTTTGGGCACCCTGTATTTTCTTTTGATCGTAAAGATCCTACAATGGGATTTATTTCAGACCAAGACCTTTACAAAGTATCAAAATCGGATCATCTGTTCAGAAGTTATGAGCTAACAAACAAAACCAAAAACAAAAAACATACGCTTTGAATTGAGAACCTCCTCATTCTTGAAGTCGGTTAATTAGAGCATCTATTACGAAGTTATGAGCCTACAAACACCAACAACAACAACAACACATAGATTGAATTAAGAACACCCTCCTTTCTGAAGTTGGTTGAAAACGACTTTGCGCTAATCGATGTGACCGCTTACAGTAACAGTACTTTGAACCACAGAGTCCGCTACACTGCAAAGTGTGCAACGTAGTTCAAGTGTCCACAATGTAGGAAATTGCGAACAAACAACTGCACGTTTTAAGCGTTCTATTTTTAGCAATAATGTCTAAAAACTGTCTTTTCATAGTAAATCGAAGATGCTCTACAACTTCGTAATTAACTTTTCTCTCATCTTGAACCGTTTTTGGGATAGGAGCACTAATTCCGCTGTTTTTCACCATATGACGATTTATTTTCTTTAGATTCTAAAGAAGTTATAATGGGACCTACTTCAGACCAAGATCTGTATAACAAAACATAATGTATCAAGTAACCGCATTTTGAACTTCTTAGCGTATGTCTCACCAGCTACGCTACAACGTGAGCAATGTAGCTCAAGTATGTATAGTGTAAGAAATTGCGAACAAAAAAATGCACGTTTTTAGCCTTGTATTTTTAGCATCAATGTCAAAACTATCTTTTCGTACTAAATCGATGATGCTCTGCAATTTTATAATTCACTTTTCCTCCCTGTCATGAACCATTTCCGAGATAGGAACGCTAGCATGAATGTCTAAACTATCTTTTGTACTAAATCGGTGATACTCTTCAGCTTTGTAATTTGCTTTTTCTTTAGAACCGTTTTCGAGATAGGAACACTAACTCCACTATTTTCCACCAGGTGGCGCTGCAAGCGGTTTAACCTTGTACAGCATGGACACTTTGCTATACTTATATACCATTTTTATCACTATAGCTGCAGCCGTTTAGTAGTTAAAAGAGTTGGGACTGATTTTTTTGGGCACCCTGTATTTTCTTTAGATCGTAAAGATATTACAATGGGACCTATTGTAGACCAAGACCTTTTCAACAAACAAAAAGTATCAAAATCGGAGCATCCGTTCAGAAGTTATGAGCTAACAAACATAAAAAAAACATACGGTTTGAATTGAGAACCTTCCTTCTTTTTTTGAAGTCGGTTAAAAAATATTTAGAATAAAAAGGAAATTGATGTTAAGCAAAGTTTAAAATTTTGGATTATTATATTATAGAGAGGAGATTTATAATCTTAAAAGATAAACTATTATTATTTTAATTTAGAAACATAAGCTATGGTGTGTGTTTAGGACCGTTCGTGTACCTGCTGGATATAGGTTTAGGTGGGATATCTGCTGAAGAAGGGTTAGGTCTTTCTAATTCCTCCTCGCCCAAAATCACGGGAATTTACTAGAAAAATCAGAAAAACTCCAAATGGGTAGTGTTACCAGAGAGACCTCTTGAACTCATCATCTGCTGGCTTTCAGGGCAGAAACACAGGGTCATTTGTGGAGAAGAGAAATAATGCAGAGGTTTATCCTTGATATTGAAATTATTATAGACATAATTTTTTTATGATAAACCTGTGTTTTGATATTGATTCAAGCACATTATCTCGTTCTGAACAAGACTACATATTATATTGTTCTTCTTACAAATATTCCATTTCTCATCGCCATAAATCCTTAGCTTTTAAAACGAAGGATTTTGCTCATGTTAAAAAAGCATGTCGCACAAGTTTTTATGCGCTATGTACCTAATAAATCTCGATGCATTTCATAGATAGTTATGTGTTTTTCATATTGTACTAATTTTAAACACTCTATGTTTTGTGTTTTTACGTATAATTTATATAGACAATATAAGGGCATTAAATTATTATTAAAATTAAGTAAAAAGTTCTTGTCTATCAGATGTAATTGATGCCAATGATTTACTAAATTTTACCAAATCAATGAAAACTGTTTTGGAATGACAATTACTTTCTCATACCCATGCGGTAGAAAATCATTGTTTTCTATCATATTTTTGATACTGGTTTTTTGCTGTAATTATGAGTTTTAAGTTTCTGGGACAATTAAAATGGAATTTTGAAAAAATTGACTCGTGTGTTTGTTATCGACATAAATTTAAAAACGCGTAATTGCTAGGAATTTAAATTTGGTATTTTGAAGACGGTATGAGGTTGCCACTTGAAAATTTCGACCAACCTTCAATGAGTGGTGACTGTGAAAGGTATAATAACAGGAGACTTGGCGTTGGATTATTAAAACCCGAATTAACTACTACGTCAGAAAAGCCAAAGAAAAATATTGGAAATGCATACAGCTGTTTCGGTAGCCTAAAGCGTACCGTCTTCAGTGCAAAAAGGATGCACTGAAGACGGTACGCTTTAGGCTACCGAAACAGCTGTATGCATTTCCAATATTTTTCTTTGGCGTTTCTGACGTAGTAGTTTATTCGGGTTTTAATGCTGTGAAAGTTGTTAAATAATTTGGAATAAACTTTTAAATTTAAAAATAGTCTTCATTTTGCATGAAAATGGGCACTAGACTCCAACGAGGGTAAGGGGGGCGGTACATACTGTCAGTCAAAAAATTATTGAGGTACTTGGCATGCATAACTGTATAACTATTAAAACCAATGAAACATTTAAAATGAGATAAAGAATACAAAAATTTAAAAATTTAAAAATACATTTTAATTAAAAACATTAAAACACAAGACAGACGTTTCGGCTAGAACACTAGCCCTCCTCAGTGTCAAGCATACGAGCACAACATTCACAAAAATTCATAATACATCATAGAAAGATTAAATATTCAGGAGAAATAGCTTTAGCCTCGTTCAAGGCAGAATGTTGAATTTAAAGTTTTAAATTTTTGTATATTTTATCTCACTTGAAATGTTACATTGGTTTTAATGTATTAATGAGACGTATAAATTATGTTTAATTTTATTAAGTGTATAACTATTTATAAAAATATTTATCACATTAAAACAAAACAAAAACAAAAAATGAATCAAGAAGTATTTTAACATTTAGCGTACAGTATAGAAGGAAACTTTTAACAGTATTTTAGAATTATAATTCGATCTACAAATATAATTCAAAGGCAAATAGGAGTAAAAAATGCATTGCAACACTTCTGAAATGAGAAATTTATTTAAAAAAAAAAAAAATGTAGCGCATACATAGAATTTAATTTACCACCACTTCTTTAGAGGAGAAGTTTAAACACAAAATTTCAATAAATAAGATTACTTATAGAAAAAATGGTAAGGAACAAATATATATCGGTTGATCTGCTGAATTTGGTAATAAATCATTGAAAAAAATGGAAAATCAGTCAGCTGTATAGGACAATTCTTGAAATTGAATAAGTGTACCTTTTTTAACATTATTGAAAGGATCAGGAAAACAAATAGCGTTGAAAACAAACATATATCATGACATTTAAGGAACGTGAAGAAAAGTGGATTGTGAAACTAGTTCACTTTAATCAGAAAATTAGTGCTGTAAAATTGACACTGTAATGTAATAGTAGTTTCGGAAAATTAATAAATCATGAAACTGCCAGAATTTTTTTAAGAAAGCATAAATATCATATGGCTGAGTACCACAAAGAAAGCCCTATATTAGAAAAATAAATCGACAAGCTAGTCTGACATTTGCTAAAATGTATATAAAGCAACCAAAATAATTATGGGAAAATTTAATTTTTGTTGATGAAAGCAAATATAACTTTTTCACATCGGATGGCAAGCAGACAGTTTGGCAGAAACCAAATACAACATTGCACATTAAAAGTTAAAGGTAAAATATGTAGAGGGCAACCAAATAGTCTGGGGTTACATGGCCTGCTGATTTCGGGAACTTACATTTTATTGATGATACAAAGAATAAGTATGTCTGTCTTAACATTCTCAAGCACAATTTAAAGCAAAGTGCAAGCAAGCTGCGAATCTCAAGACGTAGAAAATTGTATCAGGATAATGACCTAAAACGTACTGCAGATATTTTCAAGTTATGGGTCCTCTACCACTGTCCTATTTGGATTAAAGCTCTTGCACAAAGTCCACACCTTAATCCCATCGAGTACGTAGGAAATTACTTACAGAAAAAAAAATATGAACACCAAATTGCTAACAAGTAGGATTTAAGTAAATATTTGGTCGAAGAGTGGGCAAAAATCGATATATCGATTTGAAAATAATTTATCCAATCCATGTCAAATGGACTACGTAGTCCATGGGCTAGCCGGCATATTGGTATAATTTAGGGGTACTAATTTTCCTTTCCACCATAGTTAGACAGGTTTATTAGGATGTTAAAAAACCATGCTTGCCATCTCAAAATGGTAGCTAATAAAAATGGCAGCCAATTCAAGATGGCGGATGTTAAGTTTCAAAAATTCAACTGTATCTCGAGAACTATTCATCCAATTTCGTTACTTTTTTTTTTTTTTTTTTTTTAACTAAAGCTCTACACGTGTGCTTCAAATTTTGTCATAGCACTGTCATAGCACTGTTACGTAAAGTTAACCGTTTATAAGTTATTTTAAAAAATATATTAAAATTTTCCGGATTTCTTAGTGAAATTTTTTTTTTATTAAGTTTTGAAAAATATCTTGTATATTACAAAATAAATAAATAAATAGAATAGAATATAGATTAGTAAAAATAAGTTTCAGGCAAAAGGTGTACTGCAATAATTTATCTTTAATTTGATGCACTATATGTTTGGTTCGGATGGTTGAAAACACATGGAAACATGATTTTCAGTTATTTCAAATGAAACATCCATTTCAGTCGAAAACGATCTTTTATATAATAACTGCATATAAAAGAAAAACCTACAGATACATTGCTTAAATAAAACCAACCATTAATTAGTATTTAAGGAAATATCGAAACCTTTTTGATTTGTGAATTTTATATTAAAAGTTTGCAAAAGGCCTATAGTACATTTACATAAGCAAAATCTTTAAATAAAAGAACGATATAAATTACCTCTACGGAAGCATCAGTATAAACAGTGTAGCACCTAAACAAAAATTTAAAATAATCTTCTTTGTCATTTTTAGAAGATTTGCACAAATTAAAATTTGCGGTATCTTTTTGTTCAGTACTGTTTTTACAACTACCGGCGCTTGTGTACTTTACGTTGTTAACTATACAAGTACACGATGGAATTATATACGACTTTGAACAAAAGCAACATAGGGAGTTCACGTGCAGGTGCTCTAATGATCCACTTGATGTTTCGCATACTGACTTCTCCTGGCATCCAGAGCCTGATTAAGGGGGAAGCACACATTATTTATACTTACACCGTTATTTTTTAACAAATACTTTCCTCCTATAATAAACAGAAAATTCTCATTAAAAATTATTTTAAAAGAATTCTGGTGTCTAATAACGGTTAGTAAATTGGATTGTTTTACACCGTTCATTTTTTATAAAAAATATTTCCTCGTCAAAGCGTGGAATTTCTATGACATGAAGTAAAAAATAATTGTAAAAATATTCCGGTGAGAGCGGAGATAATGTGTGCTTCCCCCTTAATCAGGCTCTGCTGGCATCCATCCATGATCCTCTGCATCCGGTATTTCGGTAAAGTCCTGTATCGGTTCAGGTACCAGTGGGTTAACAATCAAGCTTTAAAAAAAAAAAAAAAAAGGAAGAAAGAAATAGAAGAATGTTGATGTCTGCTTCAATAATGTTGCTGACGACTGCAGTTAAGAAGAAGCTATTTAGAAGGCATGTTTAGATAACTTTAGGAAATACCAGATCCAGGCAATCATGGATGGATGACAGATTAAGACAGCATGATAAACATCATGTAAATGATTGCAGCACTTGCAATTGAGACAATGTTAGAACCTTAGAATTCCCTAAGTTGTTCTTGTTCCATTCATATCAAATTCCATCATGTACCTGCGCTCAAAGCTGGTAGATGGGAGGTGCCGGGTTCGATCCCAGGTCGCGCTCATCGACCTAGCCGTTCGGAGTTTTCCGTGGTTTCCTCCGAAACTCGCGTAAATACGGGCTGGGACCCCTTAGAAAGACCCCCACGGAGGGCATTCCCCCTATAGGCCTAGGACACATAAGGAGTCAATCAGCCTTAATCCTCCAACCAACCAACCAACCATCATGTACCTCTATGATTTACAACTTAAAGTGCACAAGCGCCAGTAGACTCTCGAATTGTAAAAACAGCACTGAACAAGATGATAACACAAATTTTTATTTGACTAAGTCTCCTGACGCAGAAGATTATTTTGATTTTTGTTTAAATATTGTACCGTTTAAAATGATGTTCCGGTAAAGGTAATTTATAATGTTCTTTTATCTAAAGCTTTACTATAGGTATTTTTTAAACTTCTAATGAAAAAACTCTTAAGAAATTTAGAAGTTTTTCTATGTTTCCTTAAATACTAATTAACCGTTTATTTTATTAAAACAGTGTATCTAAAGATTTTTCATTTACATGCAGTTATTTAGAAAAAAAAAATTCATTTTAAATAAATTTAAAATTCATATTTTCAACTATCTGACCCAAACATATGTTGCATCAAATTAAAGGTAAATCATTATACTACACCTTTTGTTTGAAGCTTCATTTATTTATTTATTTTTATTTTTATTTATTTTTATTTATTTAATTTTTGTTTTTATTTAATTTAATTAATTTATTCATTTATTTACTATAATATACAAGATATGTTTTAAAACTAAATTATTTTTCTTTTTTTACTAAGAAATCGAAAAATTTCCATCAATTTTTAAATAACTTATTAACTGTTAACTTTACCGAAATAGTACTATGACAAAATTTGAAGAACACGTGTAGAGCTTCAGTTAAAAAAAATAAAAATAAAAATAAAAAGTAACGAAATTGAATGAATAGTTCTCGAGATGCAGTTGATTTTTTGAAACTCATCATCCGTCATCTTGAATTGGCCGCCATTTTTATTAGCTACCATTTTGATATGGCAAGCATGGTTTTTACACATCCTAATAAACATATCTAACTATGGTTAAAAGGAAAACTAATACCCCCAAATTATACCATTTTGTTAATTTTGGCTAGCTGGCCCACGGACTAACGAGAGGTCATAAAAAGCAAGTGCGGCCCGACAAGATGTTAAATTTGCATTGTTTTTCTTAATTAATTGGGCAGTGTCACAATGCTTTTTTGAGAACGTTTTTTTTATTTGATTTCTTTTATTTTCAATTATAACCATAATTACATTGATATATGAATTTTGTTTCAAATATTATGATTTTTATTTATCAAAATAACATTTCCTTTTTTTTAATTTTATTTGAACATTTAAGTAAAATATTATGATAAAAATTTGTTAACTTGTAGTGTGTCCCAATACTTTTTTGATAGATTGTACGTCAAATAATTTCTATTTTCAACTGCTTTTAAAATACTTTCATGTACTCTTTCAAGTACTTGTTATCTTCTACCGTAATCTGTCTTTTTGTTAGTGAAATGTACGGTAAGAGAAAGTCATTATACAGCTATACTAAAAACTTTTATTTATTTATTTTCATTTGATTAAGCATGTTTCCATTATTAAATTTATTAAAGCACATTTTAGAAAAAAGAATAATCTTATTATGTTATTTAAGAAAATTAAAAGTTTCCTTTCAGTCATTTCTAATAAAATTATTACGTTCACAGGCAAAAATATAATTCAATTATATGCCTAAATGAAGCACTTATTTTAAGAAGATAACAATTTAATTAAATTTTAAGTCACATTTAATTACATTATTCACTTTATTTTAGCCTGAATAAACTTAGAAATTTCAAAAAGATTAAATTTTCTTTTTTGAAAAGTAATTGAAAATTATCTGAAAAGTAATTAATGAAGTCATTGTATTATAGAGACATTAAAGTATAAAATCATAACTTTTAATTAAATATTTTTACTAAAAAGGTGTTAATTATGATTATGTTGACTTATACTATTAAGGCAGCACGTAGAAAAAGTCGAAATTGAAAAAAATATCTATAAACAATAAATTAATAAACATATTTAAAAAGATTATTTTGAAAATTGTAAGTGCCGAAACGTCAATGGAGGCCTCCACGTAGAGACTCCAAAAGTTTTCGGGTTGTGTCTGTAAATCTCGCGGGGACAAAACATAGCCTACATAAATTAATGGAAAGCATAAAGCAGTAGGTAATTATTAATAATGTTGTATAAAATTTCATGACAACACATACCTTAGTCAGAGCACTGGCATACACACAAACCCACCACAAAAATTGTTATAAATTTTGCTTAAAAGAGTTTAAAGTCTATGTTTATTAACTTTTTTTTTTTTTTTTTTTTTTTAATTAGTCATAAAGAATTTAATCGTGCTTATCTGGTTTAAAACTTTTAATTAAGGTTTGTGAACAGTGTTCAGCTTTGATGTCAGAAGTCATGTACAATATTTAAAAAATGTATTTTGAATGGTGAAAAGCAAATGATAAAATAACTTAAAATTAAATATAGATAAAATAATAAAATTCCACTCTATAAGGTGTTTATTTATTTATTTATTTACTTTAATTAATTAATATCATTTTTTAAGGCCCTGTGATCGTCACCAGAGATCACACGTGACAGAAATACAATTTTTCAAATAGATCATATTATTTTTTCGACGCGATAATTTGTCCCGTGAAATTATGCCCGGATCCAGCAAAAAACATGCAAATTGGCCGATTTGCAAATTGGTACACTTTTTCATAAATCTCATAAAATTAATTGCATAGTTTTGAATGAATATTCTATTTGTAGTCTCTAGACAGGGACATGCCAAAGTTTTTCTTATCATTACGGCTCACGAGCAGAATTTATATATTCTGTAATAGAGGCCTCAAAAATCCTCCCATTCACTTGCAAATTGGTACACGCGTTCAGGCGCTATACAGAAATAGCCATATAATTTTTTTGTGTTTATGTTGTTTATCGTTCGTGTACAGGGACATACCAGATGTTTCTCTTATCATTACGGCTTATGGCAGAATTTCGTTTAAACGCATTTTAACTTCGTTATACTGCCTTCAACAAAATGAAATTAACATACATTATTTAAAAGTATACTTTCTGTAGAAAAATTTGGGCTTAGACAAAATAATTAATGTAGAGGACCTAACAAAAGTGTTTCGAAAATTGTCACTTATTCATCCAAATTATGTCAAATTTCGAACAATTCTTAATGAGCTACATAAAATAAGTTGTATTATTTTTACTGGTGTATATGATGTTCATTGCTCGTTTACAGGGACATACAAAAGAATATCGTGACATTAGAGGCAATGGACATATTTCTATTTAAGTGCATTTTAATGCGTTTATGCTGAATTCAATATCATAGAATTAAAATACGTTTTTAAGGTTCTTAGAAGCATATTTTACCTAGAAAAACCCAAGCAGCACCGAAACGTTCTCTGAACGTTCAAAAATTGTTCTACAAACACGTTCTAAGAACGTTCACTTTGAACGTGTTATAGACGTCTATTTGTCCATCTTGAAACAGGACAATAGTACGGTTCAGAGAACGTTCAATGAACGTGTAATTATCACCATCGGTGTTATAGAAACGTTCTGAGAACGTTCTACGTATACGGTCTCAGAACGTTCTAAACGTTTTTAGAACGTTTTCAAAACGTTATACACATTTTCAGAACGTTCTAGAAAACGTACTGTAAACGTTCTAAAATAGTGTAGAAAAAAAAACTGTGACGTCATTATAAAAAAAAAAACACCACAGTACGGGCGTTTAAAAGTAAAAAGTACATATTATTACTAACAAACTTTGAATAAACACCATAAAATGCAATAAACTCGCAACAATTGTTTCGGGTCGAAAAAACACACGACCCTTCATCAGGCGAATAAAGTAAGCACGAGTGCTGCAGTCAAAGCGGCAACGCCCCAATTGCGTTGCCGCTTTGACTGCAACACTCGTGCTTACTTTATTCGCCTGATGAAGGGTCGTGTGTTTTTTCGACCCGAAACAATTGTTGCGAGTTTATTGCATTTTATGGTGTTTATTCAAAGTTTGTAAGTAAAAATTTTTACAACGCCAGTTTTGTGGTGTTTTTTTATTAAAAAGTACATAGCTGATGACGAATAATGATGCAACACATAAACAGGAATAAACTACTTTTTTCTTTTTTTTTATTCAAATAATGTTAGAGAAATTTTAACATACTTACTATTCCTTTAATTTCAACGTATATGCATCAAAAATTCTATATTCTATGACAGTTTTCCCAAAAAAGTGCCATTACTTCTCTTTATCCCTTAAAAAATTTCTTATTTATTTTTCTTTCTTTTTTTACCCTGATCTAAAGATAATGAAGTTATAGTATTAATTACAAAACTTTGAATAAACACCATAAAATGTAAGAACTCGCAACAATTGTTTCGGGTTAAAAGAAGACACAACCCTTCATCAGGCGAACAATGTAAGCGCGAGAGCTGCAAACAAGCACGTTGAGTGTGTTAAATGCGTTGCCGTTTTTTTTTTTTTTTTTTTTTTTTTTTTGTAGCAGCTGCTAGTTCTTGCCTTTTATGGTGTTTATTAAAGTTTCGTAATTAATACTATAACGCCATTATCTTCAGATTAGGGGAAAAAAGAAATTCTTTTTAAATTAAAAAATTTAAGGAACTTTTTAAGGGATATAGAGACGTTATGACAATTTTTGGGAATTACTGTCGTAGAATATGGAATTTCTCATGCATATACGTTGAAATTAAGTATGTTAAAATTTCTCAAACATTGTTTGAATTAAAAAAAAAGTAATTCATATCCCTGTTGCTGTGTTGTATCATTCTTCATCTGCTATGTACAACTAAACTCTTGAATTATTTTGCTTGTTTTAATCCTTGGGATTCCGAATGCATCATCCTGTGAGTAATGTTTGTTTTTTATGGTTGTTTTTTATTTGATTTTCTGATTTCTTGAATTAATAGTTTATTATTCCACTTTATTCTTCATTTTTAACTTCAATTATAATTTCTTGTACGATTTGGTGTCCGCTGGCAATTTGCTATTATAGCTGCTAACGAACGAAATCGTTCATTGGTGCTCAATGGTGAAAAAGGTCACCACTGACGAGTTTTTTTTTTCTTCTTCTTCTTCTTTTTCACCGTTCTGAGCTTTTCCTTAAAAAAAATGCTATTTTTATTTTTATTTTTCTCGTTGCTTGTTTGTATCTTTTGATTTCAGTTTCATGTCGTTTTTACGCACCGGCAAAATTATTAAAATTGCAACGAATAATCTAGGAATAAATGTATGATTAGATTGAAGTTAAATAAAATAAAAATCAATAAACAAAAAATAAATGTTTCAATAAATCACAATCAGTCTCCACAGGTTATTTAAATTTGTTGTAATTTCCTTCTCATTGTTCTATGTGGTTTCAGTGATCTTATATCGGTTGCCTGGTTTTAACTACGATTAAAAATTCATTTATATATATATATTAATTTTTTTTAAATACAGGGTGCAAAGATAGTCACGAGAATGTCTTTATCTCCGCAACTATTGGTCGCAAACATATAGTTTCAGTTACAAAATGTTTTAAAACATATGAGCATTTGCGGTATGACATGTTTAAATTTAAAATATCAATTTTTTCAAAATTTCAAAAACTAAATTTTTATACAGTCCCAGATCCCTATAGTCATATTTAGAAAAATTGACACTCATCCTAACAAAATGTTTCATTTATATTCTCCCAAAATGGAACAAGATATTTAAAGTTTAGATTTTCTAACATATTTGGGCCTTCAATAAGGGATCGGTTTAAAAATCCTGTTTAGAATTCGTTTGCATTTTCACAGGCTGTATTAAAGAATTTTTCATTGACTTTTTAATAAAGCCCGAGAAAATGCGAAATAATCCTAAATTTTGAAACTAACTATCTCAGACAATTTTGGGCGCACAAAAGTGAAACTTTTCGTGTTATATTTTTTATGTTGGAAGTCAACTTTTACTATTCGCATCCTGAAAACTGTATAAAAATTATCAGTTTTTGTGATTTTTAATAAATTAATTTCTTAAATTTAAACATGTCATATAATGAATGCCTACATTTTTTAAAAAATACATTTTGTTATTGGAGGACGTCTGAGACCAATTGTTGCGCAAATAAAGGCCTGCTCTCGACTTTGCACCCTGTATTTCTAAACATTTCTGGGTACTACTTTGTAAGTCCATGGATAGTTTAAAAATATGTTTGAATGCTGAAGTTCATAGAAAGTTTTAATATTCCAACATAAAAAATATTTTCGAAAATTAATGTACCAATACACCGCTAAAATAATATACAATTGAGTTTAGAATATATTGTTAATTTATAATAAGAAGAAATTGAAATGAAAATTTAAAAATTAGTTAGAAGGAAGAAATTTTAAAAATTTCCAAATAATTAAATATAATTTTTTTTAATAAAAATATTTTTCTAAAATATTTAACATACTTCATATTTTTAAATTTCAGTGCATGTGTGTATACATATTTTCAGTTTACAGCAGCAGTTTACAAAAATGATGTTTACAGATATTTAAATTTATTCCACAGGGCAATGTTATTGGTATTCATTAAAAGTTTAAATTACTTTAAACTGGGTCAACGCAATTTTTACTTATTTGATGTATTTATGCTATCATGGCATATTAAATAATAAACAAATGTAATTATTATTATTATTATTATTAATAAAAAATATAGTAAGTATATTATTTATAATTAATATATCATTTCTTAGTATGTTATTTATTTACTTATTAAATATATTAGTTATTGTTTATTAATAATAATTATAATAAATAGTTTAATAATAACAAATACTTATAAATAAAATAAAAAAATTACGTAATAATTTATTTGTTTTCCTTTTTTTCCCTGTTGTTTTCATATTTCCTTTATTTTACTAAATCGGGATAAAAATAACCCACCAGAGTTGTGCTTTAAAATTGATAACGTTTTCCCTTTTTATATTATGTTAGACATAAGTAAAAGGAAAGAAAGCCGTCCTCGCCCAAACTCTGTCTATGATTATGCCAAAAACATAATTTTTACTTATTGTATGCCATTATTTTCTGGTTCAGAAGATTAGTATACGAAAAAAAGAAAAAAATTAAAGAAAGAAAACATATAGAAATAGCTTTTGTATAAATACTTTATAAATAAAACTATTGCTCTTATATATATATATATATATATATATATATAGCATATATTTCACAACAATTTTATCGTGTTGTATCCATTAATATAAATAGTTTTTATTCCAGAGAATGCTTGAATTCCAAAGTTTAAAAGTCAATTTTTAGCCATTTTCATGATATACAGATAAGTGGCAAAATAATGTGTTGTTTTCTAACTTCATGGGTATATAAAAATACGTTATTCCACATATATTTATATAAAGATTTTGTCTTGAAAGGAAAAAAGGGTTAAAAAAAAAGAGTTATAGTATTTATGAAGATTTACACTTGAAATTCGTTGTAGCTGTAGCATTTATTATTATAATGTGCTTCTTTAATTTATGTGTATTCATAGTTGAGTCAGTATCACGTGCATTCATTGAGATATTAAGTTTTTTTTTTTTTTTTTTTTTTTTTTTTTATTAACGTTATAGAAAATTTTTCAAACATTGGAACAGCTTTACTATAAGGCACCCATTGCTTATTGCCGTTGCCGATGTTTTGATCACGTGGTATGATGGTGTTTTGATTCGGTTTGTGAGTCGGAACTGCGAATCGTTTCACAACGTCGTGAATCGAATCAAATGTCATGAAACGATACTTTTCATTATTATGAAACATTTTTTTTATGTTTCACTATGTTTTCTGCTGTTTGCTCGCTTCGCGAGCATTGAAACCAAAAAAAAAAACATCACTGGACGCCCCTAATTCGTGGAGCATGAATCAGTAAAAGCATGAAAATTCATGGAGCAGCGGTCACTATGTTTTCTGCTGTTTGCTCGCTTCGCGAGCATTAAAACCAAAAAAAAACATCACTGGACGCACCTAATTCGTGGAGCATGAATCAGTAAAAGCATGAAAATTCATGGAGCAGCGGTCACTATGTTTTCTGCTGTTTGCTCGCTTCGCGAGCATTAAAACCAAAAAAAACATCACTGGACGCCCCTAATTCGTGGAGCATGAATCAGTAAAAGCATGAAAATTCATGGAGCAGCGGTCACTATGTTTTCTGCTGTTTGCTCGCTTCGCGAGCATTAAAACCAAAAAAAAACATCACTGGACGCACCTAATTCGTGGAGCATGAATCAGTAAAAGCATGAAAATTCATGGAGCAGCGGTCACTATGTTTTCTGCTGTTTGCTCGCTTCGCGAGCATTAAAACCAAAAAAAAACTAAGTCCCGAAGATATAAGGCGCGAAAAACTAAGTTCGAAAGATATTTGATGCGCGTGCGCGAAAACAGAGCTCTGGAGCGCGAAAAAAATGTTTCATGACATTTTGATTCGATTCACGAAGTTGTGAAACGATTCGCAGTACCGGCTCACAAACTGAATCAAAACACTATCATACCACGTGATCAAAACATCGGCAACGGCAATAAGCAATGGGTGCCCTATAGTAAATCTTAGCCCAAACATTTTTTGCTTATACGAGTACAACATAAAGGGTTTTCAGATCAATTTAATGCCATTTTTAGAAAGCTTGACATAGTACTTCAGACATAACATAATACAAACAGAATATAAAAATATTAATATAAGATGAAATATCAGTATTTTTACAAAAAAAAATTTTTGCTTTGCATGCACAAATGGTGACTAAGTTTCTTTTACAGAATTTACTATCCAAATACATAATTACTTAAAATAACCAAACAAATATCAGGGAAATTTAGAAACATATCATCGATAGAATTAGTTAAGCAGTATGAAAGAGAAGCGAATGATAAGTGGTATTATCCATATTTTAATTTAATTAACTTACAGTGTATTCCCAAGGATTTATTAAAAATAAAAATATGCATTACATGCGTATGCTTTTGCTTATCTTTAATAGTGCTAAAATTTCAACTAATTCTATTGACGATATCATTTTGACTTTTCACAATGTTTGCTTGAGTATTATTTTTTTTTTCCTCACAGCGACACTATACATTTAACTAAAAAAAGTTTTTGTTAAATCTTGTGCAAGCGCAGCTAAATATCTTTTACTAAAAATGCTCATATTTCTGCATAAATTTAACATTCTTACTCTCAGATTACAGAATGTTGTGTCTAATGTACTGTGTCAAGTTTTCTAAAAATGACTTATAATAAATTAAAAACCGTGCTTATTATAAATAAAAAACATTTGGAAGTCTTTAATTTCGAATTTAAAAACAGAAAATAGAAAAAAAAAATAAAAATTATTTATCGGGAAGCGTTTTAAACATTTTCATATATTTTCAATTTTTTAATTTTGCTTTCGAAATTTAAGAAGTTTCCAAGAAATTGTAACATATTTCATATTGTTATACTTCAATGTATATATATGCGAAATATTATAACTAGCATAGTAATTTACAAAAAAAAAAAAAAAAAAAAAAAAAAATGTTAGAAATTAAAAACCTTTTTTTTTTTTTTTAATTACTGACCTAAGAGTTATAAAATTTTGCATAGTTTTGTAATATAACGATATCAAGCATAGTAATATTTCTCGAAAACTGTTTAAGTTTAGAAATTAAAATTCGAAATGTTAAATTCTAAAAAAATTGTTTAAAATGCTTCCTGATTATTAAGTTTTTCTGTTTTTTTTCTTTCTTTTTATATCATTAAATTTTGTTTACAATATAAAATTTAAAGATGTGAAATAGATAAAATTTAAATAATTGAATTTTACTTTCTAAATTTAAATAGTTTCCGAGAAATTTTAATATACTTGGTATTGTTGTATTTTAAAACATATGTATAACAAATTTTATAACTCGAACACAGTAATTTACAGTAGATTAAAATTCCTTTTTTAAATTATTATTCTTTAAAATTTAAAATCTGGAGTATTTTTTTTTTCCTAATATTAATTTCCTATTAATTTCCACTAAATATTAAATAATTCCAGGCCTTAGTTACTCAAATCTTACCTTGTTCACGTCGAAAAGAACGAACAAATCTGAAGCTGACAAGTAAAGTAACTTATTTATACTTAACTGTGCTATGTGTGAACGTGAACTGATTATCTCTGATATGCCATTGCCATATGCCTTGGCCTTGGCGTTTACTTTGCACAGTCAGCGAAAATTAAACAAATGCAATCCACAAATCATCTGCCCTCTTCTTACATCTGCAAAAATCCTGTTTCAAAGTTCAACATTTGAAACAGAAATTTATTAAGCATTTATGGCTATAGAATATATATAGTCAATATTTTAAGGAAAAATGGAGCTGAGTTAAACAATTATTTAAATTTTTATAAAGTATTTTAAAAACTTAGGAGATCACTTTATTTTTCCATTTTAAAATCTCGAATTAAACGGAAAAGCATATTTTGTTTTAGTGTACATTTCAGTATTGAACAAAATATTCAGTGAAAGGATCAGAAATTGCATACATTTTATTTTTCCTGTATACATGAAAAGAACGCAATGGATGCATGGAAATTTTCGACTAGGATTTTAACACACTTTGAGACGTCCTCGATAGGATTCGACAATTTTTTGAACTTGTTTGCGCATCTTAATAAAATTTTGTGGAAATTGTATCTGAAGAATCAGTGGGCAGAATTTAACCTAACTTCATATTTAGTTGGACTTTGATTTAAACTGGCCCTGATTAATTTTTGGAATATATGACCCAATAGGTGCTCAGCTATTATATAACCCCCCCCCCCCATGTAACGGAGGGCAGTATCTCAGTTTCCATTGAATAAAACTGCACCAAACTTGATACGTGAGATAGATATTATGTTAAACTATGTTGATCTAATTTCAGAATATATTGATTGAGAGGTAGCACTACTGTGCTGTAACTTAACCCCGTTTAAAGGAAAGCAATATCTCAGATCTTTTTTTAATTGTTATGATTATTATTATTATTAAAAAATTCACTAACATGAGTATGTGAAATATATATTATGAAAAACTATGATAATTCAGTTTTGGTATATACCTCCCGATATCGTACTGTTTATTATGCAATTTTTCCAGATAGCTATACCTCAGCATGTGTTAGTGAAATCTGCAACAAATATAATATGTAAAATTTTAATTTTGAGATACAGTGTTTATTAAATTTTTGTTCATGTTATCTGGTTAAGTGGCGCTGTTATATAGAATGCTACAGAATAAAGTAGTGCGATGGGTAGAAGGTATTTCTTTTAAATAATTTAATTAAAAGAGAATGGCTACGTAAAATTTTCATCTATTAAGATAATAATTTTTTAAATATATATTAAATAATTTTCTTTTGTTAAAATTTATTAAATAAAATTTGGACTTAAAAAAAAAAAAAAAAAAAAAAAAAACGAACAATCAATCAGAGTAATGATTTAACAACATTATCAATACTCATAACTTATCAGTAACATTCAAACTTAAATAAAATCATAAATAAAATATAATAAAAGTTTAAAATCATGCTAAAAAAAAAAAAAAAAAAAAAAAAAAAAAACTTGTTTTTGTAACTTCCCGATGAGTATTAGTGACCGCGAGGTTCTACTCTCGAAGCTTACAGACGGAAAGTGTTGGTTTCGATTCATGATCGCGCTCGTCGACCTAGGTTTTCTGAGTTTTCCGTGATTTTCTTTGAAACTCGCGTAAATATGGGTTTGGCATTTTTAGAATGATTTCCACGGAGGACACACCATCCAGACCTAGGACCTTCATGTAGTTAGTTTGTTTTAATCCTAACACCAACAATCAATGAATATCACGAAACCGAAATTGAATCTGGGCATTTTGTCCTATTCGTAATAATCGCACTGAGACAGAACGTTTTATGACGGTGTTACATTTAAACGTTTTATATAGAACCGAAATTGTACGTTTTATGGAAGGTACAACGCACACTTTTTTAGAACGTTCTAAATAATACAATTTTTGAACGTCTAATGGAACGTTCTTTTGACACGAAACACGGTGTTTGAACTATTGTAACCGTCATTAGACGTCCAAAGAACGTTCCGGTGCTACTTGGGAAGGTAGGTATAGACTAAATAATTTACTTAGAGGACCACACAAAATAAATCTGATGACGTTCTGTAGTCATCCAAATGATATCAAATTTGGTTTAAATATTAATAAGTTACAAAGAATTAGTTGTATAATTTTCATTGGTGTATGTAATAACCGTGGCTCGAATACATAGGTACACAAAAGAATTCCATACCATTACGGTCTATAAACGGCATTTCTTTAAAGGCATATTTAAATGATATTACTCAACAAAACATAATGAAATAAACATATTTTATTGAAACATTTAAAACCATTCTTTCTATTTAAAATTGTAGGCATAGTATTGACAATTAGTTTACAGGGCTAAACAAAAATAATTCCGATATGTTATGCAATCATTTGGCATGAAATTTGATACAAGCATTTATGAGTTACAGGGAGTTATCATAAGGATTGAGTTACAAGGAAATATATTTATATATATATATATATATATACACATATGCAGATAGACATAAGACAGACAGATACAACGGGATTTGGGATGGCACTTGTCCCGTCTGGAAAAAAAAGGATCTGGTTTTGTAGCGAGTTAATTATATATATATATACAGGGTGTCCCAAAATTACCGCGATAAACTTTAAGAGGAGTTAGGGTACATAATAAGGATTCAAAATTACACAGGAACCCATGTCTGCAAATGTCATCTTAACCCTTTCAGAACCGAATTTTTGGGGGTAATGTTTAACAGATGAGTTCGGTACAAACGTACTTTAATTTGGTGTAAATAACAGCTGAAGAAATTAGAGAATACATAGCTACCTATGACCACAAACATCATATTAACCCTTTAAGGATCGGATATATTCTTGTGTTTCTAAAACTTACTTCCATGTATACAGTGTTGCCAGATCTAGCGGTTTTTTTAATCAATAATTACCAATAATTTTCAGAAGTGATATTTCATATACATGATAGACTATCAATCTTCGAAGTGATTAGGCGAACGTTACAATTAAAAATTATTGTTGATTATTGAATAAAAAATACGCTAGATCTGGCAGCACTGCACGCATGTGTATTATCGACTGTTCATGTGTAGTCTTGCTTTTTGTTTATTTGTAATTCCGCCTACCTTGTAAGTTTTAAAATCTTGTACAATCCATCATTTTACAAAATCACACACAATCTGTTCTAAACAACATTATTACCTTTTTATGTAATCATTTGCACAAAAAATATGTTTGTTAAAAATTTAAAAGCGACGCCTACATCTTTTAAAAAATACCCCCAAAGTATCCACTTCCTAAAGGTTTAAGATAGCGTTTGCGGACATTCTTAAACAATTCTGAATCCTTATGATATTCCCTATCTTCCTTTTAAGTTTGTCGCTGTAATTTTGTGACACCATGTTATATATAAAAAAAAATTATTTTTGCTGTTAAAAAAAAACTATTTAAATAATCATTTAAAAGTGTTTCTTGGTCAATCTCTAAATCAGTATTTTTCTGATATTTTTAAAGGTATTATCATGTTGAATAAAAATTAATTTAAAAATTAATAAAAAACCTAACAATGTTCATTCAAATTCTCAAATTATTGTCAATTTTTCAAACCAGGTTTTTCTGTTATAAAAGATGAAGATTACCTCTTTCCGCTCAATGGTGCACATATCGCCTGTACTTTTAAGTACCCTATTCCTCTTGGTAGAAAAATATTCAATTTCAACTCTATTTCAAAGTCCACAGCTAATTGTATTGACCTTACCGTATGTAAATGCAGCGATCCTTCATTTGAAAAATATGTTGAGAGAGCACATAGTCATATAATTACTGGTAACCTGCAAATAGTTAATGATAGTAATCTCCAAAAATTTGTGGAGTATGGAACTAAATTTCGACTTCCTTCTAAAACCATATTTTTCTCAAATTATCAAACAGTTTACTTATGTTCTGGATTTATTCATTTATAAAATCTCAATTAAATACAATAAACCTTTAGCATTTTTTAATCGCTGGGAATGTATAGTTTTATTAAAATTAACTAAAGAATTACTGCTTAATTACTGTGATATAGTACAATATAACAAGCTTGACTTATCAACAAAAATAAAAGACTTACCAAATCATTATGTCATAACTTATGTAGATAAATCACAGAATAAGTATGCTATTATTTGTAAACAGTATTGCAAATCTCTTCTAAACAGCTCAATATCTAATAATTGCACACTTTTATTAACTCAAAATAGTGTTATCATTAACAATAGAAAAATTCACAGTTATTATAAATTATTAAAGCTACCTTTTAATAATTTCAACTCTCCTTATATTGTACTAATATTGTACCTATTGTGCTCCTTATATTGTACCTAAGTTTCATAAATCTCCTATTAAATTTCGAACGGTTACTATTGGATGTAATACCTATAACAATAATGCTAATAAACTGCTTCTTGATAGTCTGAAACAGGTTTATAACATCACTTGTAAAGATAAACTTTCGATGCCTTAAAAAGAGTAACCAACTCATTAGTATTTTATCTGGCCTTTATCAAATTATAAATCAACTTTTCATTAAATACAAAAATCATATTAAACTAACTAATAACTTTAAATGTTGAAAATTTTAAAACTCTTCTTATTTCATCATCTATAATAATTATGTCTTACACAATAACCTCATTTATTTACAAAAAGTGAGCATCCTGCAACTGGGAGTCAGCTCGAGTTTATTGGCTGATCTTTATCTTTATTATTATGAGTGCAAATTTACTTTTGATCATATCTTACTATACTGATATATTGATGATATAATCATTTTATTCATTAAGAATAAGTCATCTGATTTAATTACTTTAGACTATCTTCGAATTTAAAATTAACTCAGACATTACATAAAGATAAAATCATAAACTTTTTGGAACTTAAAATTCATTTCAACAATAAAAAAAATTATATTGATATTTATGATAAAAGACAAGATTTTAACTTTAAAGTAAATTTGTTTAATCATTTTAAGTCATGCATGCATCTTTCTGTATTCAGAAATACCATTTTTAATCACTTATACCGTATCAATAATTTATGTTCTGATAAATAAAAAAAATAAAAACATTAATAAACTTATTAAGGAAACTTTACATATGGGCTTCCCAAAAAGTTTTGTTTATTCATTGATACATCAATAAAAGTATGTGTCTTAAAAAAAAAAAAAACACTCTTATGTATAAAGAGAATTTTTTTTTTATAATAAAAGAAAAGACAATAAAAAAGGTAGAGGATGGGTGGGCAGATGTTTGATTAAGGAGGTTAGGTGGCGTTTTTGGTTGAGTGGGTGGGTGGGATGATGAATTAAACTATTAAAAAAAAAGAAAAGAAGAAGGATTGCTGCATTCAATTTTATTCAAATATCCAATGCTTGTTTTAGAACAGTTAAAATTATGGATCAATTAAAATTAAAAAATAAATCTTACATACATTACATGCAAAATACTTGTATGAATTCAGAGTATAGTATTCTCAAAATAAATAAATAAATAAATAAAAATAAATAAATAAATAAATAATTCGTATATTTCAGGAAAATATTTCAAAAAATCAGGATATTCAGTCTTTATTACATCTTTTTCATTTCAAGGTAATTTTTCCTTGAAGGTTCATGTTAAGATTTTATTTTTTCTTGAAGGTTCAAGTTATGTTTTTATTTTTTTCTGAAAAATATTTCAAAAATTCAGGATACATTCTTCCTTTATTTCATTTATTTCATTTCAAAGTAATTTTTTCTTGTAGTTTCGTGCTATCATTTGATATTTTGCTAAAATGCTTATCAAATACAGAAAACCTACATTTCTTTCTCAATGCTATGGGGATAGCACTTGAAAACGACTTATAGCATTTTGAGCTTTTCTGTTAAAATTCAATATTATTTTGCTTTGGTCCGAAATTCTTTTGCTCATCTCAAAATAAAAAGGTTATTTTCATTAATAAATGTTCCATTATTTCCCCTTAAAATACTATCCTAAAGTAATCCTTCTTTTCTTCAGCATCAAAATACACGGTCCAAAATTATATTTCATCAGGTATTGTAGTCTAAAAAATTAAAGTAAGTAATGTTAAAAATTAAATCAATCTCAGATAACTAGTTACTTTTTGTTTGGCATGTGTATGTTTCTGTGGTGATTGATTTGACTGACTCTTCTTCGTTCACATTTTTTTTCTATTATTATCAAGTGGATTATATATATATATATATATATATATTTCTTTATTTCTTTATTTTTTATAATATGAAGAAGTTAAAAATGATCTGTTGTGTAATTAGTAATGCAAATGGGATTCCTGATCATCAAATAGTTTAGTTTAAATTATGTAAAAATATATGCAAGAACACATACAAGATGTGATGCATTGGGTGTAACAACGCATTCAAACTTAATAAGAACTATTTTATTTATTTGCTGAATCATTGGATTATATTTTCTAATTAATTTTTTCTACTACAAAACTGAACCTGTATCCTTGTCAAAAAGTAATTTGTAAATATTTTTTAATTATAATAAATCAATTTTTCGAGTATCATTAGAAGTTATTTTTTTATATATCGTTAGAAATTGTCATTTCAAATTATTTTTAACACAATAATTAACGCACATGTTACATTTTCATGACATTCTTTCCTGTTATTTCTGCACACGGCCTACAAAATTCATTTTAGAATTAAATGACATTGAAAATTAATATTTTATAATACAGTAAATACTTATTATGCTATTAGCTATTTTTTGCCATTTCAAAAATTTTTTATTGTTTAAAAAATACATATTTTATTTTGCATAATAAAATAATAGTCTATACAGTATCTATATTAATAAAATCAGACTTTTGTCTGTAAATTTGTCGGAATCGAAAAATTTTGCGATATCTTCACGTTTTACACCCCATGAAAGCCGAAAATGACTTCAGAAAATTTTGCCTGTGTGTGTGTGTGTCATCGTGTCCGTCGCTTTTTTTGTCCGGGCATCACTTGAGAACGGCAGGACGGAATTCAACGGCGCTTGGCAGGGATTTAGGTCTTCGCCCAACTTAAAATTATATCTATCAACTTTTCAGAAATTCCCCCCGTTCCCCCCTGGGGGGTAAAAGACTAAAACACGTTTGTCCGGGCATCACTCGAGAACGGCTGTACGGAATTCAACGGCGCTTGGCAGAAACTTAGGTCTTCACCCAACTTAAAATTATATCTATAGAAATTTTTAAAATTCTGATTAGTGTTTAAATTGTGGGTAAAAAACGCCTGCGCATGCGCCATAAATATTTTTTCACTAAAACGCTTTGAATGGAAAAATAAAACGCAAAAATAAAATTTTAAGATAAAGACTTTTTTTATTCGCGTGATTCGCACTACAAATTATGAAAAGATTGAAATGTGCCATCTGAGTTTCATACTTTAGTTAATTTTAAAACATCTAATTGTCGTATCGAAAAACTGTTTACATCCCAGGATTCAGAAAAATCACCTCTTTCATTTGGTACTGAATTTGTAACGATAGGTCTGATACTTCTAATTTATTTTCCCCTTTTTCCGTTTTTCCGTTGCCACTTAAATTTCATACTTTAGTTATTTTTTAAAAATCTAATTGTCGCATCGAAAAACTGTTTGCACCCCTGGATTCAGAAAAATCACCCCTTTCATTTGGTATCAAATTTATAAATATAGGTCAGATATTTCTAATTTATTTTACCCTTTTTCCGTTTTCAACGCGGATTCGTTGGTGATTTTTTTAATTTTTTTTATGAGGAATTTGCACGTAGATAAATATTTTCATAGAGATATTTGGCATTAGTTTAATATTTTTATTTAATTAAGCAGTACTTTTCTTTCCTGCAGTAAAACAAAATATTTTGTTGTTATTATGTACCTTATGAGGGTTTTTTTTATGTTCTCCCATTAATTGTAAATGATTATAATTTGGATTTTATTAAGATTTTTTATTTTTATTTTCTAAATATCAGAAAAGATTTTTTATTTTATTTTATTTTATTTATTTATTTATTTTGTGTATGGAACAGCTTTAGAATTGGATCCCTTTGGCAAAATTTGAAATTCGGAACCGACGTAGCTCGGACGTTTCTCGCCAAGATCTTTAATTGCACAATTGAGATAGCCAATTCAGTTCATCGCAAAAATGGCTTAAAATATTTAAATTCTCCAAAGGTGTCCCATACTAAAGCTGTGCTTTTTGTATTTATTTATTTGTAATATTTTCTATTAAAGACTTCTGTGTTCACGAAATTTGGTGCGTAAATTGTTTGTTTGCATCCGGCACTTATTGTAACTGGATTTCACGAAATTTGAAATCCCCCCCCCCTCCTCGGAGTCGGAGGGCTAAACGGTATAACTTCAGTATAACCCAACAGCTGAATTTGGCGATTTTTCTTTGGCGCCGTTTTGAAGGATAACAATGTCGTTCTGGACTGTTTGCGATATAATATGGCAGCCTAATATGTTGTTTATTTTGGATTTATGATTTTATGTTTTATGATTTAGATTATGATTTTATCATTTATCATATATGATTTATGATTTTTAGATTTATGATTTAGCCATAATCGCCAAACAAAAAAATCGCCAAATATCGTTGTGGGGTTATACTGAAGTTGTTCCCAATAAACATGTGTAAAAACATGTTTTTCCGTTTGAATTTGCTTTGAAATATCTTAGAATGGCGAATTTTGGTGTGTGGATATTGATTAAGTGTACGCATTATGTACATTAGTGTGCTTTTGCAAAACTTCGAACTCACCCGCTGAGGAAGGGGAAGTAAGGAGTGGGTAAGTTGTGCCGAAGACAGTGGAGACCCAGACTCCTCACTTTGCGAACGAGAATACCGCTACCAATCACAGCGAGAACTTAGGTTATTAATAAAGATATGGGATTTTGACAACTCATTTAAGTTTAATGTCCAGCGAAGCGGGCAAAGCCTGCTAGTTATATTATATAATTAAAAATATTCAACCTATCTTAAGTCTTTAAAGGTATTGCTTTTTTAAATTAGCAGACTTTGCTTGCTGAGCTAGTCACTACATTTAAAGGAATTTTCAAAAACATTAATCCCCATATTTTAAATCACTTTATAAATAAAAACTAAATAATAATTTATTTTGCAATCACTTAAAACATCGTTTCAAGTCGCTGCCTTTGACGGCTTTTTCTCTTATGCTAGAAGTTGACGGTTCCTAACTGCTTGTATTTGAGGCTTAACCGGCCACTTCAGTTTAGGTGCTAACGGGACGATAAGTAGCTCAACTATTTTTTAAGAACTACACTTTTCGGATAGACATTTATTGGACAGATTATGATATTTACTCTATGACATCGGATAACACTGAAATTTCCAAACTGCAAAAATTTTAGTTAATTAAAATAAAATAAAATAATAATACAAAATTTGGTAATTAGGCTTCGAGGTGCATTAGGAGAATTCAAAAGGGACCTCCATGCAAAATTCTGTATCTCTGCGATCAGCCATTTGCCTACAAAGCTACTAGAACACCTCTAAGATTAATTTTGTTTTTTGTCAGTTTCTGGTCATCCATAAGGTTTTAGATACTAAAAAGACACTGAAAGATATTCTTTTATCAATTCATATCTTCTCTATTAATTATCTGTAAAAGGAACACATTGTAACTTGGAGGATCGAACCCACGATTTTCGCTTTATCAGCATGATATTCTAAGCACTTAAGCAAGCGGGTGACGGAAAGAGTTTTCACCTTTACATTTTTATCTCTATAATCAATCATTTCTAAAATTTATATATTTTTAATTTTTACGGGGAAAAAAAATAAATAATTTTTTTGGAAATCTGGCTTCGAATTGCATCAGAAGATGTCAAAATGGACCTCAATGAAAATCATGTAGCTCTGCGTTCAGCCGTTTGTCAGCAAAGCGATGGACGTACGCGCACATATATATATTTTCTTTTAATAAATGTTAATACATTATTATATAATTTATTAACTAATGTCTACATTAATGTCTACATGCAAAATAATAGCTTTCTTTTTAGTTTTTTAGCAGGTAAATCTAAACACTAGTGGTAACTTCTAATTTAAAACATACATATTTTTTACTTAACAATTTCCAACGAAGTTGAAAATTTCTTATGACTTTGGTTCGTTGCCTGTCCACGTTTTAACTTCTGTAAAATTTGTTTATGTGAACAGTTAAATGTTATTCAAGTCCACTACAGCGTGATGTGCATTCAAAATTGTATCAATAGTATGGATAGTTTGTGTACAGGAACATCCAAAATAACGCCAAAGCATTACGTTTTAGGAGAAGGGTTTTTGTAAAACACAATATAAATTGTTTTGTAGAGCACGAAACATAATCATATTAACATTTGTCGACATAAACATTGACCTATGCCTATGTACTATCCTATAGAATATGATGTAATTAGTATTAATGGTTTGTTTAGAGGGCAAAGGAAAATTATTATTTTATTAACAAAATTATTAGGAGATTTAATGGAAAATTATTTGAAGTGCATAATCAATTTAATGTCTTGAACACTTTACAACTATGTATAAAAGTCATTAGGAGTTTAGTACAGCAATTTGTCTATTTGTTTATTTATCTGTCAGTCCGTACATTATTCTGTTCCCTAGATTTGGTAAATATTTTTTATAATACATTGAAACTGATAAATATTAATCATATTTACTATGTTTATTACGGCACTTTGTTCTTTGAAAACACTATAAATAATGAAGTAATGTGTGAAAAAGTCTAATAAATATTTATAATCTATGTACACTGTAAATTTTTCTTTACACTGAGAAAAATAAATATACCGCCTTCCTCTAGAATGAATAAGTGGCCATTTTCTAAATCTCTTAACTAGAAATATAGATTTTCGAGCTATGAGCGTAAGGCACGTCAATAAACTGAATAGACGAAATTATCGAGAATTTCTAGTGTACACATTTCTAGATGGTGAAGCAATATTCTGAATACTCTAAATATTCTGAATCATTTGTATTGCGAGAGTTTCTCGCTTGATTTTCTCGCTTGATTTTCTATAACTCGGTAATTAACCAAGATTATAGTTGTTGAAACCCGCCTCTTGTAGTCTCATTCATTTGCAGAGATTTTTAAATAATTTTTCCCTCGAGAATATAGGCAAATGCTCTAGAATTCTAATAGGGGCTTCTAGAACTCTCTTTCCAAGGGGACTAGAATTTACAAGGATGACATGGAACTATTTTTTCTTGAGCCACAACTTAGATTCTAGATGTCAGTTACAGAATTTTTTCTCTGTGTATTGTTTATATATATATATATATATATATATATATATATTATTTATTATTGTTATTTTTTTTTTTTTTTTCGATTTACAATCGCTTTTACTTTCTGTGACCTACATATATTGTAGCGAAAGTATTATTTTTAGGTCAAATTTTTGAAATTCAATTTTCAATATATTTACAAGTTTTGAGGTGCCCTGAGTACGAAAAACATATTTTTAGCGATAGTTCTGTATGTGTGTTTGTTTGTATGCATATCTGTCTCTGCGTGTGTTCGTATGTCTGTCAGTCTGTGCGTCTATTTTCAGCATATATCAAGAGAAAAGAGTAGCAGGAAGTCAAAACTCAGAGTGATGCTACACTAAACTTTTCATTGAAATTAAGCAAAGGGTGTTCACATATATTACGTCTATGGGCTGTTTTTCCCGTAAGTACAGTGTATCACCTATAGGCTGCCAAAACAAAAATGGAATAAACTTTTTTTTATATGTATAAAATCATGTTTTGTGTAGACTGCGGTATGGAAATCATTCATCATTCGTTTACAGAGTTACCCAAAGCATTTGGATATATTAGGACTATATATGGAAATTGCTTGATGCGTATTTCATTTTCTGTTATGACTTTTTCATATGATTAAATTTAAATATATAATGGGATGTGTATATAGCTTATAGACAATTTATAAAATTGCCAAAAATTAACTCTTTGCCAGTACTATTCAATTTAACACCGCTAGATTAAAAGGGCTGACATTTTTCAAACAATGAAGCTCTTCTTTTTTTTTTTTTTTTTTTTTTTTTTTAACGATAACAATATCCAGTATTCACACCGGAATAAACATCTTATTTAAATAAATTTATGTTAACACATTGTATGTGGCCGTTTATGCGATTTCAAGGCAAAGTTCCGCCTATTTTAAATTACAATATTATACAACCTGGTTAATAACCGGATGATATTTAGTACCTTTTTTTTTTTTTTTTTTTTTTTTTTTTTTTTTTTTTCTACACCAGTCTTTTTTTAATTAATCGTAACAACATTTGCAAATAATTACTCTAAAAATAAAGAGGCGTGGGAAAAGGGACGTGTACTGAAAATCTTCCGATTCATAATTATGATGTTGGCATTTATGCAATATCTTCTGTCCTGATATACATATATATACTATATATATGTATACAGAATTTGGCAAAAGAAACAGGACAAACACTTTTTAATATAACTTTATTAAAAATAAATAAATTAACAAGATATAAAAAATAATAATAAGAGTAGATTTTTACTAATAAATAAATTAAATTGGTTTTAATGTGGCCGCCTTTTGCAGTGATGCAGAGGCTCAAACGCTTATGGGTCGCAAGTCTTCTACCTTTAATCTATCCTATTTCCGCCATTGTGTGGTTTAGTGCAGACACTAGACTCCAAAATGGACTATACACTGTAATCCATGGGACTGAGACCTGGCGAGTTGGGCGGCCATTCTTCAGATGGTATCATGTCCGAAAAATGCATCTTGTATCACTTTTGTATCTTTTTGGCCTTGTGAGCTGTATGGAGTCTTGTTGAACATCCACTTTACATTACCGAAATGTTTTTTTGTCCCACGAAGTACAACAGCTTCTAAAATGACCCGCTGATGCACTTTAAATTTATTTTAACGCCCTCATCCACAAAAACCAGAGGTGTTTTGTTTCTTGCGAAAATTCCGCCCGAGACCATGACCGATTTTGGATTTTGGTGACGTTCAACAATTTACAAGGTGCTTGGAACGTCTACAGACCGGATCCTTTTGTTCTTGGAGTTATGAGCTTGTTGGACGGTAAAGAGCTTGTCATCAGTGAAAAGGAATTTCTCCCAGCGCTGACTTGTGGCCCATCTCAAAAGCTTTTGGTATTTTTGGAGCGGCATGAGTTTGTTTTCTTCAGTTAGAAGCTGAAATTTTTGAAATTTGTAATGCTTCAGTCCAAGCTCTGTTTTTGCCATTCGCCGCACTAATCGGTCACTTATTCCCAATTCGCGAGTGATCTTTCTCATTGAAACCCTCGGACTTTGTTAAACTCGTTTTTTGATGACCTTACGATTATTGAAAGTGTTCACTGTACGTTTTTGTCCATTTTCTGGACGTCGACCAACATTGCCAAGCTCTTTGAAACGGCAGATTGCATCAGACACCGTTTGCCGAGGCATATTAAGCAAACGAACGATTTCACACTATTGTTTTCCTTGCTTAAACAACTCTAAAATAGCAGACCTTTTGCTTGACATTCTAAATAATTATGATAAAATAAATAGAAAATTACAATATATCTAATTTAAAATATATTCATTTATGTACATAATTATTGCCTCGAAATGATTACTATAGTGGAAGAAGACAGTAGAAAGAGTGCAGACTCCTATAAAGTAAAAACTCCGTAAAACTACATTCCGTATGTTATTTGTTAAATGTACATGTAAGTATCGAACCAAGTATATTCTCTCTTGGGAAATACCCATAGCTATTAATTTATAAAAGATAGGCCCGTAGTTCCTTAATTATTTATTTTCTTTAAAAAGAAAATTCTTAGAATTTTTCTAGTAGTTGTTGTTCAATAGATTTAGAAACGTTAGCGTTTTAGTACATTTAGACCGACAGGGGACATTTACATTTAGAGCGCTTTAGAACTCTAGGGTGGGCAAATAGTTAAGCTAAACGTTCTTTACTTTTGAATGTAATTGACGGAAGTGCTTTGCTACATTTTACTGTACAGACAAACACTGCTGACTTAGAACGGAAAATTAACTTCTTATACCCATGCTGTAAAAAAAGTATTTTTTGAAGTTCAATTTTAACTTACTTTAAAATTACATCTTAGTCTGTCAAAAGACACATTTTCCCCCCAGTAAACAGCTAAAATATATAGTAATCATTGATGCAGACACTATCTTGTGATTACGCGTGTTTTTCATTTTGCATATAACTTGGAAATTTTTTTTCAGTAAACAGCTAAAATATGTAGTAATCATTGATGCAGACACTATTATGTGATTACACGTGTTTTTCCTTTTGCATATAATTTGGTAGAAAAATAGCATTGGGAAGTGTTAAGTAACAACATGAAATGTCGTTCCGTGACTCAGAGGTAACATCGACGTCTATTATGCAATGTGCTGTGGTTTGATTCTGGACCCCACCAGTGGCCGACAGGTTCTGCTCTTAAATCTGGTAGATATGAGGTGCCAGATTCGATTCCGCCTTTCGGCCTAGCCATTTGGAGTTTTTGGTTCTTTTCTCATAAACATATGAAAATACGAGCCAGACCACAATAGAAAGACCCCACACATAGGACAATACCCTCCCCGCCTCCCCTGTCTAGAAACCTGGAGATTAATACGTGTTTATTATTATTATTATTATTAATTACAGTGTGCCTCACAAAAAATATATGTTGTGTGCAATTTTTTTTTTTTTTTTTTTTTTTTTTTTTTTTTGTATTGTACTCTTCATTAAAATGATTGTCAAGGTATTTTTTTCCGTAGTATACGGATATTTTCTAACAACATTTTTGACAGAAATTTTCTTTCAATTTTTTACATTGATTTTTTACAGTCTAATTCTATTTATTTTTTGCTCAAGACATAAAAATACAGTAAGCGATACAAATTATATATATATACAAAATCAGATAAAATTATTTAAGTAAAACACATAAATGGACTTACCATGAAATATCATGTTAAATTATCTTTTAATTAACCCTTTTGGGATAATTAATCATCAATGACAAATAATCAATCAATGGCCTAAATCTTGACATCTTATAAATTCAGCATTTTTCATACAGTGACAGTATCTGTCAAGTTATCGTGAAAAATCCTAATTTCCAAGTTTTGGCATTTTAGGATTTTCCTGGTAACCGTCTAAAAATGAGAAATTTTAGAATACTTTGACATATTTAGACAGTTATAGGTTTTTAAAAACTCTTCGACTTTTTTTTACAGAGCTCAAATTGACATCATACATTTATGAATTTTATACTTTTTGTACGAATATGCAACATGACTGTAGTATTAAAGTTTTATTTATTTACTTATTTTTACTAAAAAATTAATAATTTAAATTTAAAATGTCAAATTACTACTAATTATTTTATTGAATTAAAATAATTAATGGTTTCCTACAAATTATTTTGTGTTATCAGGCATGGAAAATGCCTTTTTCAATCAGTTTTACAGAATCATCAAAATGTACAGAAACTTTCGCAATTTCTTATTTTTTGACGTACTTAAGATCATAAACTAATGGCAGTAACTATTTCAAAACTTAGCGTTATCATTGTAAAATAGACAAAAATCTAGATTTTAAGATGACATCGAGAATTTAAAATCTAGAAAAAAATACAAAACACAGGTTCAAAATGACTTTTTAAGTTAATGAGTTTGTTTTGACTGTCTGTCCACTCTAACTCCCGTAAATATTCATGGTACTTCTTGGAACTGATATACGTTATTCAAATTTATATCGGGTGTTTCCAACTGAAAATGGAATACATGTCACTACTGGTTTGTGTACAGAGAATCCCGAATGTATTCCAAAGCATTTTGTTCTATGAGAAATATTTCTAGAAACCATGTTTTAATAGCTCTACTTTAAACAATTCTTAATTAAATTGAAATATGTGATTCAAGTTCACTATCGAATGTTTCCTATTGAAAATGGACGAAATATCACCACTGGTTTGTATACAGGGTTACCTAAAATTTCTCCGAAGCATTGCGTAATACCTAAGAAAGGTATTTCTATAATCCATATTTTTATAACTTTACTTTCCACAAATCTTAATGAAACTGAAATAGGATATTTATATGCACCAAAAAATGATTTTTATAGAATATAATATGATAGCATTAAGGTTTGCAGGGCCACACAAAAATATTTAGTTAAATTAAGGGTTATTATTGAAAATTTGCTGAAGTTCCATTTTTGTTTACATTAAGTGTTTTTAACACTTTCTAACACCTTTTAAGAGGAAATATGATTTACTTATCTGTCCGTCTGACTGTCCGTCTGTTTTTCTATTAATCCGTCTACCCGCCTCCAGCTTCCCTTAATATTTTCAGAATTTCTTAAAAATGATTTATGTTATTCAAGTTTCCTGTACAATATTTCTTATTCTAAATAGTATCAATAGACCCTATATGACTGGTTTGTTACAGAGACACCCTAAAAAGGCCAAAGTATTGTGTTTTAGGAAAGACTTTGTTCTGTAAATTACTTATAACCTTCTACTGAAAAAAAAAATAATAATAATAAAACTGACATACATGCTTAATATTCGAAAATAGTGTTTTGCATAATACATTATTCTTAGTCGCCAGATTTACAGGGCTGCACTAAAATATTCAAATACATTTATGGTTGCAATTGGAAAAAGCTGGATTTGTATTTTCATTTGTGTTAGACATTCTTAACATTTTCTAATAATGTTTAATAATGGCTATGAATTGAATTAGCCAATATGTTTGCCTTTCTATCCTTTTATCTGTCCGTTACATGATAATGTATACAAAGACCACTAAAGGTTAAGCAATACAATGGGTACACACAGTTGGAAAGTGCTTATAATCTATGCGTACCACATGGTTTTTCGATGTTGTTTTCATTTGACATGAAAGGAAACTTTTGTAAAATTTTATTTGGTGTTTTATACACTAAATTCTTAAAATATTTTATACATTACTAATAATAATTTTGTATACTAAATTTCGTAAAATACATTGAAATACCTTAACTAAAAATCGCATATTAATATTAATTATTTTTCACCTTACGCAATATGCTATATATTTAACAATTTGCAGTATTTTATTATTATTATTATTATTATTATTACTGTTGAAAATCGAATATATAAATTTTTCCGCAGCTGTCAGTTACATTCATTTTTCCTGAGTGATAGGCGCGTCAGAATTTTAGAAAAAATAAAAAGTTGGAAAAGAAACTGGAAAATCCAGGCCATTCGCTATGCACTCTGAAAAATTGTCCCCACAAAGTATCGTAAATCTTATCTTTGCGGATAAAAGATAAAGGGGGATTTCTTATTTTCTTCAAAGAAGGCCAACGTTAAAACATCCGTCAAATGTGTCAAGATAATAGATTAAGAATTCAACTGAAAAGATAAAGTCATTCTCATATTTTAGCATAAAAATAAATTTGAAACCTTTTTATTTCTTTTGAAAAGAGAAACTGACTAAAATAATGCCAACACTAAATTTATGTACTACATTTTCACTCTTGTTAAGAAGTGGCTTGAATTTTGATAGATTTCCAGTAGAAGAGGGTGAATAAATTAAAAGTTTAAAAGAATTTTGCAGGTGAATTAGCTATTCATTTTTAAATGACAATCACAAATAACAACTTAAAAAAAAAAGCTTTGAAATCACTCCACATGGATTTCTAAAGATTAATTAATTAGCGGTTGATTAAATAAAATAATGTAAGAAAAGTCTTTAAATGAACAAAAGAGAAAATTCTGATTAGGTGGTTGAGTATTTCTCTCCTAAATGTAAAGTTTTAGTGTAATACCTATAATTTATTCAAATTGCTTTGAGTGTTCCTGTAAAAGAACTACAAATGATAAACTCAAAAATCAAACATTTATTTGGGTTTTTTGTTTGTTTTATATAACCTAACATTCTAAAGTGTACTTTTAAACATTTGAGCCCATAGGCATTAATGTATAACAATCCTATTTTGTATAAAGCTTCAGAAAAAAAAATTACAAGTCTTTTATAAATCTAAATAGTTTTTTATAAATTTGTTTGGTTCTTGTAGTCCGTGGGACGACTGGCCAAATTAGGCTTAGAAAATGAGTTTCGTTAGCCATGGCTGGTAACAAAGAAATTGGTTAATTTTGTGAAAGGAGATGTATGTAGAGCAGAAAAATACAATGTTCCTCCATAAATAATTACACATAATTTTTACATGCAAAAAAGAATATCCAGCAACATTTTCATAAAAACTGTTTAACTGATTTCAAATTTTATTCTGAAAATTTTAGAATATATTAAATTTTATTTTCACTGTTGAAAATAAAATAAAAACGTTTTAAAACTATCTCCAAAAGAAAAAAATAATATGAAAAATATTTTTTTTTTCTGTGAAAGTTATATGCATTTTAAAGGGACTTGGCATTTTTGACAACATTCTCAAAGTAGGGTGCATATAAAAGCTTATATTTTCATTTAACATTTATAAATTGAATTATATTAGAATTTTTCAGTAAAATACATATCCAGGGAACATTTATTATGGTAATATACATATTTTTTTATTTAGATATTTGAAATATTTAAATTGCATCTTCTCAGTTTGCATTTTTTAATGAATTCGTGATATTCAAAATGCTTAAATTTCTACAGATATTTAAAAAGACTTTTTTTTTTTTTTTTTTTTTTTTTTTAATGTTTAATAGAACCTACCTAAAAGAATCAAGGATGGGTTTTGCAATATCTTTAAAAGAGAAAATAATAAGAATAAAAATATAACAAAATAATTTTTTTTTTCCTCAAAATTTTTATATAAACAGGAACTTTTTCATTTTTTTTCCTCAAAAGCTATATATTAAATTTCAAAACTCATCCCTAATTCTTTTAAGGAGGTTGTTTTAAACATCCCAAAAAATCTGGTGTGTAACAGCCACACGACTTCCATTACCCAGTACTACACACATTATAAACATTAAAGAAGTATTAACATTATAAACATTAAATCGTTAGAGCCGTTTTTGAGATACGGACTTATGGTCCCACTTCCGGTTAAACTCAATTATTGACAGGAAAACAATAATTACATACAAAAGCATATTTAAAAGTGAGTTAAAATGTCGAGTTTGAAAAAAATCCGTACAACCGTTTTTAAAGGAACGCCTTTGCGAGGCCTGAAATTGAGCTATCTATACAGGACGCCTATCAATTTTCCTGAACTAACCAACTATATCATTCGAAAGGACATCTAATAGAGTGTTTATATACCAAGTTTGAAGAAAATCGTTAGAGCCGTTTTTGAGATACGGACTTACAGTCCCACTTCCGGTTTCCGATGTCCCACTTCCGGTTTTTCAACTTTCACCAAAATTTGGAAATTTCATCTGTACACCAGACGTATTTCAATTCTAAAGTTTCGTAGCTCTATCTTTATTAGTTTCTGAGCTATAATAGCCAGAAGATTCTCCACACACACACACACACACACACACATACATACACACTGACCAATTGCCAAAAACCACTTTTTTGGACTCAGGGGACCTTAAAACGTGTAAATCAGGTGAAAACCCGATATCGAATTTTCAGACCGAATACAATACTTCCATTACCTACGGTAGTAGGGTAATGGAAGTAAAAATTATTAAGTATTTTCTTAAATATCTGTGAATTTATAGCTTTTTGAAGATCATGAACTTATGAAAAAATGCAAACTCGCATTTAATAATATTAAATCTGTAAAAGCATATCAAAAGCCACAGGAAATGATGCGGGAATGTATATTTTATTCAAAAGCCTGATATAGTTCAATTTATAAATGTTAATCAGAAATGTAAGCTTTTATATGAAATTTATACTTTACAGGTGCGTTACAGGTGCCAAGTGCCCTTAAGTAAAAAGCCAATAACTTATGGAGCTAAATAACTTTTATTTTTAAAGCACATTTATTTCGAAACTATATACGCGCCGAATTCCGTTTTTGCTTTCCGTTTGCCTACGAATACAATTATTTACGTGCTATATTTATTTATTTTATTTTTTTTATTTATAGAAGTATACTTGTGTAATGCTAATTGTGTGCATTGTTATATAATCGACAACAATAATTTCGATGTTCTAGCAAGAACCCATTTATATATATATATATATATATATATATATATATATAAATAATGTAATCAATAAAATGATTCTCTGGAAACTTAAATTTAATATTTAAAAGCAAATAAAATCATACTTTTTGCACTAAAACCATTATTTTAAAATGAAAAAGATGATAACAAAAATACTTTCTTGCAAAAACCTATGTATTTATACATATTTGAAATAAAAAGAGAAATAAACAACTGAATGTGAGTAATTGTAATAACATTAATTTCTTAAAATAACAAAATATTAATAAAAGCCATCATAATATTTATAAATATAATAGCTGTTGTGCCCGTTCTTTACAAGAGAATTTAATTATTATTCGCAGTATATTATATTTAAAAATATTTATCTTAGTTGAAGCTTATTATGCTAATGAAGATAGAAAATGAATTACTAAAGTTAGTAAGTACAATTTGAAAATTTATATACAGTAGAGTCTCTATAATTCGAGTCTCGATTGTTCGAGTTTCCCATAAATCCGAGTTAAATTCGACTCACCAAAAAAAAAAAAAAAAAAAAAAAAAAAGACCAACACATGAAAAAATTACTTCTATCTTTTATTGTTATTTCACCGGTCTCATGCTATGAGAAGAAATCCTTCCACTCAAAGAAAACGCATTTTGTATTCTTTGCAGGTGCGCGTTTTGGAGGAGGGGGGAGGGAATCGTGCTATTTCAATTTGGAGAGAAAGTTGTGCAATCCGATTTCAGCCAATCACCTGTTTCCAACAAATGATTCCACACCACGTATGAGTCACAGCGAGGGTCTTGCTGCGCTAGAGGCTGCTATGAGATACGTAGAACAACAGCCTGAAGCGACTCCAGTCGACAATGTGATGCTCAGAAGATGGCGTGATATTGCCGCACGTAAAAGGAACAATGTATTTAAACAGAAAACAATTGACAATTACTTTAAGATGTAATTAACTTATCTTCAGAAATTAATGTAATAGCATTATGTAAGTACATTTTTTTTTAATTGAAATATACACTTAAATTTAAAAATTGTGTTTATATTATTTCTATTTTATTAATTTTGTCATTTTTGATAATTCGAGTTTTCAATAATTCGAGCTACGTCCGGTCCCGTCCACCTCGAATTACCGAGACTCTACTGTATATATATATTTCAATTTGCATAATTTTTTGTGCACTGATTTGAACATAAATTATCTGAACACCCAAAAGACGTCATTTCTATTGCCATTAACACTCCAAAAAACGGGTATAAAGCCTAGTATTCAAATAGTTATGTATTAGAAATTTGTAATTTGTAATTATTCAATTTAATGATTAGTTTTTTTTTTTTTTTTTGTAAATGCATGGTGCGTTTCAAATAAAATAGAATAATGTTATACTTTATTACCTACAAACTTTGAATAAACACCATAAAATGCAATAAACTCGCAACAATTGTTTCGGGTCGAAAAAACACACGACCCTTCATCAGGCGAACAAAGTAAGCACGAGTGCTGCAGTCAAAGCGGCAACTTTGACTGCAGCTTGCCGCTTTGACTGCAGCACTCGTGCTTACTTTGTTCGCCTGATGAAGGGTCGTGTGTTTTTTCGACCCGAAACAATTGTTGCGAGTTTATTGCATTTTATGGTGTTTATTCAAAGTTTGTAGGTAATAATTTTTACAACGCCAGTTTTGTGATGCTTCTTTATTAAAAATGTTATACTTTATTTACAACTTTCCACAGAACATCTAGTAACCACTGATTGCCGACAAAATTGGTTTTATATTCAAAACATCTAAGGGAAATATAAATATAAAAAAAAGTAACAATTATGTTGTACGCATTAATTGTTAATACTTACGAGCTGTACGTAATCTCTGTTTCCTTTAACCTTTAATATACTTTGCTTACGTTATCACCCAACAGACAGAAGCAGACAAAAGCAGATAGACTAAGTTAATTCACGATTGTTCTTAAACATTGTTAGAATGCGTCAAAAAATTTTAACACAAACGTAATTACAATAACTCTAGCAATTTTCAGTTGCAGTCTTTATTATGTCTTAATATTTTAGTGTAGCCTTTAAAATCTGAAATCTAAGCATATAATATTTAATTCAAACATTATCTTAGAATGTTAATAATAAATGTTTATTTCATTATAAATTTTGCGGCAGAAAGTTATTTAAATGTGATTTTAAAAAAATCTCTCTTAAAACGCAATGCTTTAACATTTAAGCTTCCATGTACACAACCCAGTTGTACAGAACCTATTAAGGCCATTTTAAATAGAGAGCATTAAGAACTTGAATGAGAGACATAAAGAGGCGGTCAAACGGTCAGATAGACATATGGACAGTCAGACATAAATATACATTAATTCAAATCATATTCACACTTAAAATTTGATAAAAAGTGTTTAAAATGCTTAATGTAAATAAAAATGTCGCTGCGACTAATTTCCAATATTAGCCCTTAAAGTAACTGAATATGTTGTATGGCCCGGTAAATTTTAAAGCTAATCATACTATAGTCTATAGAAAACATTCATTTGTGCTTATAAATACCATATTTAAATTTCATTAAGATGTATGTAAAATAGAGTTATTAAAATATGGTTTATTTATAGGAATACCTCTCATAGAACGCAATGCTTTGGAATAATTCCGGGTGTCCCTGCACACAAATCAATGGTTGTGTTTACTTCATTTTTAAAAGGGAATATCCAATAATGAACTTGAATAACATATTTCAATTTCATTAGGATTTGTAAAAAGTAAAAGCAATGAAATATGGTTTATGGAAATACTTATCATAGAAAGTAATGCTTTGGAATACTTTCAGAGGTCCCTGTGCACAAACCATTAGCAGTTTTTACTCTCTTTCCAATACCAAACATCCGATTGTGAACATGAATAACATATATAAGTTTCAAGAAATTCCATGCATATTTACGGGAGTTAGAGCGTGGACACACACTCAGACAGACAGAAAGAATTGAGAATTAAAAATTAATGTGTAAGTACCTATTGGGGAACAATGCAAATTTTTAAAAGAATTACCATGTTAAACCAATGTGCAAACATTCACTTAGTTTCGTGACTTGGCAAACGAACCTGAACGATAGCAGCTCTCACCACACGGACTATTGTGATAATAACGTATAACATGCCTACCAACAGAAAATAAGAGCTTAGACTCTAGTGCATATCAAATAATTTGAACCCATTGACCGTAATGATAAAGAATTTCTCGCTTTGTCCCTATAAAGTTACTTATTCCCACACTTTTCAAAATTCATACAGTGCGTGCGATGGTGACCCGTAACATATTTACTGGACAAACCCATCTGATTCATCCTCATCTTCAGAAAAAATAACGTTCATTTTTAACTTTCAATCTGACCGTTCCAAAATATGACAGAAATTTGATTTTTTAGAAATGCATCAAACGATTTTAATAAAAACTTAAATTTCAGAAGTTTGAGATGTCAAACCTATTGGATTTAAATTCATCTTCAGAAAACTTAGCGTTCATTGTCAACCTTTATTCCTCCCACGGCAAAATATGACAGAAACTTGGTTCGTTGAGAAATGCCTCTGACGATTTTGATAAATTAAGATTATTATTAATAAATTCAATTTAAGGAAATTTTAATTAGATTTTTTAAGATTATTATTATTATTATATTTAAAGAAGATAAACTTATCTTGCTGATCCTCATCTTCACAAAAAATTAGCGTCAACTGATAATCATAACTTCAACTGTGTGGAAATATGGCAGAGAATTGGTTTTCTTAGCAAATACTTAAATAATTTAATAACATTGAGATTTAGATGTTTACAATTCAGCCTAAAATGCCCTCCTCTTCACCATACTTAAAACTGATTGATAACTGCTCTTCGCCTTGCAAAAAATTGCAGAAACATTATTTTCTTTGAAGGTATTCGAATAATTTTGATAAAAATATAGAATTAGTTTGTTTTTGAGATGATATTTCAATCTGAGCTACGCTCATCTTCAGGATAATTAGCGTTCCTTCTTAACTCGCATTTCATTCGGGCAAAATACGGCAGAAATTTCTGTTTTTTTTTTTTTTTTTTTTTTTTAATCACTTGAATAATTTTGAAAATCAAATAAGGTTAGAAATTTTTTCGAGATGAAAAATTGATCTGGCTTAGCACTCGCCGGTAACCCGTGTTTTGCCTGAAACAAAATATAGCAGGGATCTGGATTTCTAGGAAACTGCTTGAACGGATTTGATAAACATTTACAATTAGGGGTTTGAGACGATAATTCGATTTGAGCTTTCTTTAACTCGAGAATAATTAGTTTCCTTAGTAAACCAAAGGCAAACAAATAATTTTCGAAAGAAGAAAAAAATCCTTTATTTACCCTACAATAACACAGAGTGAACTCGTTCATGCAGGTACTAATTTATTCGGTGAGTGGATAATAATGTATTCAGTTCAATGAAATATCTTCTCTAGGATTATAATAAGTATTACTGAAGTAGAGTTGTAGAAAAAAATATCTAATTATTAAAGATGGGATAAGTAGTTACTTTTCAGAAATAGGTTACTTCGTTCTATACTTCCTTTGGTAATAGGTTTTGCAACATATTATTTTTATAACCTATTACTTTTTAGTTTACATAGAGCTAATATTTTTCTACTCCTTTCTGATTGATATACAATATATACTTGTGTCCTACATAATGGATGCTATTCATGTTTTTAAGTCCCAATGTTTTCGAATAGTAATCTTCACTTTATTTAACACTAGAATTTCTTCAATTAAAAAAAAAAAAAAAAAAAAAAAAAAACGCTGATATAAAATAGTGGTAGAGTCAAAATTTTAATCAAGAAACACGTACACGAGAGCAGTTTTCTGAAAGAAAAAAAAAAGAATTATCATATCATAAGCCATATATGTAATTAAGAAACAATTAAATAATAATAGCAAATTTTTAAGAAACATCTTTAAGGCATCCCAAATTTTAAACTACCGATTGACTGTTTCTTTCGATTTTCCGAAGAACTTGAACTTTCCAGATTGACAAGAAAATTAGTGTTTTTCACTCACACTTAGCAAACAGTCACTTTGAATATGTTTTCTAAAATTAGAAACACTTGTTTAAAAATATAGATTTTGCTTACAAAAATTGCATAAAATGATGTATTTTCTCAGGCACTTAATTTTAACATAAGAGCATAATTAACTATTCTTAACACTTTTACTCATTTTAAATCCAAAAAAATAGTCTCAAGTAAAAATCAGATTAAAAAAAAAGTGAAGAAAAGCTAAACAGTAAAAATAAATAAATAAATAAATATTCAATCTCATAAAAAGCAATACTATTGTAAAAGTCACCCCGCCCAGCAAAAACTCTTACCTTTCTTAAGCAGCCAAAAAAAGGATTGATATCAAATTTCGCCGCCGCTAATTGAATCCCGGGTACTCAATGTCTAGTTTAATGAAGATCTGCATGTATCTTTCTAATATATCCTAATCTCTTTCAACATTATTTGTTATCTGTGTTAGTTTTTTCGCTGCATTATAAAGTTATAATTTAAAGTATTTTTACGGCGGGGTGCGTAATAATATTTTAATCTTTACTAACTAAATTTTTTATTAATTAAAACTTCTACATAGAGGACGCACCCCGCCATAAAAATACTTTATAATGCAGCGAAAAAACTAACACAGATAACAAAGAATGTTGAAAGAGATTAGGATATATTAGAAAGATACATGCAGTGTTATTGGCAGATCTTCATTAAGCTAGACATTGAGTACCCGGGATTCAATAGTGGCGGCGAAATTTGATATCAATCCTTTTTTTTGGCTGCTTAAGAAAGGTAAGAGTTTTTGCTGGGCGGGGTGACTTTTACAATAGTATTGTTTTTTATGAGATATCCCTTCTTTTTGCAGGTTATGTATTTGCTTTTATAAATATAATACGTATGCATAAGAAAGGTAAGAGTTTTTGCTGGGCGGGGTGACTTTTACAATAGTATTGTTTTTTTTTATGAGATATCACTTCTTTTTGCAGGTTATGTATGTGCTTTTATAAATTTAATACGTATGCATAATGAATATATTTGTGTAATAGATCGATAAAAATCGTGCGTGTTATGCATAGATGAAAATATAGTGTTACAGATTTCTAAATAGTACTAGTTCTTTTTATGTGATTTCTTTCTAAGAGGTTTAGTCACATTATAAAATGTAAATTTTTCGCATTTCTAGCTTGTTTCCGCCTTAAAAAAGATCCTTCTCCATTAAAAACACACTTTATCAGGGCACGTAATTGACTTGACGATGAATTTGGTGACTTTATCGCACCTTGACAACTATTTTGACGATCTTGGTGAAAAAAAGATTTATTATCTATAGACACAATGTCCAAGCTGTAACTCGATTATTAAGTGCAGTTTCCACTGAGGTTAGTTGGAAGTCGTTTCGAGCGGCGTAATTCAGAATCCTTTGATGTGGTCAAGCGGTTGGAATGTTTTGACGGGTTGGTTCGACCGGTTGGAAGTCCCTGGCTCTAACAACGAGCTGAGATAATTGAGGGGACAGAGGAAGATATCTTTGTCAATTTTGCATGCTTTCCTCTGAAGTAACTGCGCAATCTGATAAAAAAAAAAAAGGTTACAACTGATGACAAGACATTTAGCTCTTTGTGTCGGGAGCGTGATTAATGGTTTTTTGAACCTCCAAGTTCCAACTGCAGTGGAAACCGGCCTTTACGGAAGTTACTGTAAAATTCAGGATTAATGGCGGGCTATAAAAGGAGTCCCGTTCCGACCACTGAGGTGAGTTTCTCGCTAAGACTTTACGAAATAGAAAGTTTTGCTTGACTAAGTCTCTACCATTGAATTGTAGTTTATATCTGTATGTTATGACTATGGTATCGTTTGTGCTGTGATTTATATGTTGTCAGCTGTTATTTAAGCTGCGTTTTCTGGTGAAACCCATACTGGGTTTAACTAAGGTGACCAAATTTTTTAAAGGCAATTTGAGGACAAATCATCGCAGCGTCCTCAAATTGAAAGGACATTTGAGGACAGAGATAAATTATGCTTTAATTTACGGACATTTGAGGACAAATTTGTAAATTCGAAAACATTTGTCCTCAAATGATTTTCAAATTGGTAAAAATGTATTGTCGCCGTGGTCTGAGCTATCCTGAAAGTTTCGAATGTCTAGCTAGTCGGGAAGTTAGTTAAAAATCGATTGCGAGCTTTGTGCTGGTAACGCTGCCGATGGAAGCAGGAACCCGAAACAGTTGGCTAAAAGTATTAAAAAAATGCATTTTCACCGTGTTCTGAACTATTCTGAAAGTTTCAAATGTCTAGCTAGTCGGGAAATTAGTTAAATAAATTTTCTGTCGAATCATATAAACGATGCTGAAGGCAGTAGGGACCTGAAACAGTTGACTAAAAGTGCTAAAAAATGTATTGTCACCGTGTTCTGAGCTATCTTGAAAGTTTCCAATGTCTAGCTAGTCTCAAAGTTAGTTAAAAAGCGATTGTAAAATGTGTACTGGTAAAGCTGCCGAAGGCAGCAGTAACCCGAAACAGTTGGCTAAAAGTAATATAAAAATACATTTTCACCATGTTCTGAACTATTCTGAAAGTTTCAAATGTCTAGCTAGTCGGGAAATTAGTTAAATAAATTTTCTGTCGAATCATATAAACGCTGCCGAAGGCAGTAGGGACCCGAAACATTTGACCAAAAGTGTTACAAAATGTATTGTCACCGTGTTCTGAGCTATCCTGAAAGTTTCATATGTATAGCTAGTCTGGAAGTTAGTTAAAAAGCGATTGTAAAATGTGTACTGGTAAAGCTGCCGAAGGCAGCAGTAACCCGAAACAGTTGGCTAAAAGTATTATAAAAATGCATTTTCACCGTGTTCTGAACTATTCGGAAAGTTTCAATTGTCTAGCTATTATCTTCTTAAATTATTCTTAATTAAACTGAAACGGTATTCTTAATAAAATCACAATAAATGCTGTATGCCTTTACGCATTTTCAATTCCATCTGCTATAAGCAATTAAAATATAAACAAACACTCCTCACTTTTAGATTCATTTCAAATAACAAAGCATAATCTGTCTTTTGAAATAAAGAAAGTAAAATGAAATAAAAAACATACTAAAAATGAAAACATATTTTTTCTACCCAGTTAAAAAAAAAAAAAAAAAAAAAAAATCTGCATAAAAGGCATAATTTTTTTTTTTTTTTTTTTCATTCCACTTTCTTATACTCTATTTTAATATTGTGAAACATATCTTGTTAACTGTCTAAGAAACCCATTCTTTTACGAGATTGTCTACGATGTTATCTTTATAATGACAGTTTTAGATGCATGATAGTTGTTTAGCGTAATGTTAAGAAGATTCATTATTCATTTTGTCGGAAGGAGATTTTAGAAACTTAAACTTTAACGTTCTGCATTATTAATGAAGCTGTTATTTAACAAGTTTCTTCTGCATTAATGGATGTAATACTTTTCAAAATATCACACATTATGGTTCATTGTAAAAGTAATTTATCAAAATAATCTTATCACTAATTATTTCTTTGATATCTCACCATTCAGAACTCAAATGATAAACGGGTATTTACAATTTACAAGTTTTGAAATTTAAAATCGATGTATCTTCTCTCGTACAATGTCTAAAATATGTATTATTATTTATTCTGAAATATAATTTAAAATACATGTAAAAGTATTTTGTTTATTTTTACTTTTATTATTATATTTCAAGTATTAATTCTAATTGACATAATGCTTTTTAACTGCATATAAAATCGTATTTGTAAACAAAAATAAATAAATAAATAAATATAATATAAAACTGCCTTATATTATTTTTAATGGTTTAAATATTTTGTATACTCAATAATTAAAAAGTAAAAATTAATTTCTTTTAAATTTTTTGAAGATTAAATCAGTATTAAGTTATTGTTTAAAAAAACTTCTTAATAATGAATTTTTTATTAATTATATAAAGTTTTGATAACATACTGTATTTAGCAGGAGGAAGATTTGTGATAAAGCCATAACGACAAACCTGGACGCAGGAATGTCGTAAAGTCGCCTTTCAGACAAATCACAATCCTGTTTACAGCATCAAGATTTTCTCATCCGTATTTAACAGCATTGTGAATAATGCACATTATCAGCTGGGATTCGACATAGTCACACTGTCCACCACCTGCCGTGATTGCATGGAGTCCCATTGGATACACGTCTGGATTACTTCTTGTTCGCATTTCCGGCTCTCTGAGTAGCGGCCATTAAATTTCTGGTGAGTTAAGGTCCGCTCCTCTTCCCTATATTCTAGGCTTCCGTAGCACAACATTTAAGCAGGATAATGCGCGACCACAAGTTGTCTGTATTGTGCGTACATTCCTTGATAGAGTGTGTTCAAAATGCCTAGGCAGATAAGTGTAGTTATTACTCCCAGAGGTCGCTGCTTTATGTACTGTTTTCTCATGATATATTACTGAAAACTTCCTGAAAATTTAATCAATTGTTCTTCTTACTATAATGTATGTGCCCAATAAATATCATTCTTGTATTCGCATTCCTTCTTGGTGTTGAAATTTTCACAAACATGAGTGCATCTATGTATATACTAGTTGGTTGTAGGATGATTAAGGCGTCCGTTGAAAAAAGATCAACATAACACTTTAATTTAATGTACACGAAATATTTATTAAGATTTCAATTTCTTTTAATATTGTGCAAATGAAAATTATTTCTGATATATATGTATGAAATGATATAAAAATAGTTGACAAAAAAAAAAAAATTGTTTATAATTAAGAACCTCTTTAAAAACTTTTTTTTTTTTTTTAATTTATAAAGACGTTGTTTATTTATTTATTTATTTTTATTTTTATTTTTTCCCGTGAAAACTTATTTCATTTTATCTTAAAAAAAAAAAAAAAAAAAAAAAAAAATGCAACAATTTTCATATTTTAGTTAACTTTAAAAAACTTAATCTGAAATTCGTTACAATTAAGGTACCAAATGAAAGTGGTGGTTTTTCTTAATTCGTTGGATTAAACACCTTATTGATCGGACAATGAGACTTTTTAAAATTAACTAAAGTATGAAAATTAGGTGGCAACCTTCGTTCACATACAGAGTCCAAGGAAATATCTTAGTCTTTATATTTATATACAGTGTGAGAGAGTCAGTCAGTCAGTGATGAGCGTAACTATATATCTTGATATATATTTCAAAATTCATTATTTTCAAAAAAAATTATTTTTCTTAAACATGAAATCTAGTGTTTTATTGCAGGTTCTAAAAACTATATCCATTCAATATTTCTTAGTGTAAAATTATATTTATAACAATGAATAAATCTATAAAATTATTACAAATGGAAAGTAGGAGGAATTGGTTGGGAGAGTGTTCGAACGAGCGTCTAAGAGGAGAAAAAAAAAATTATATATACCAAGTAGAAATTGTTTGTTTTATTACGATACATATTATGTTTGGATCAATGTAATATATTAAAATATTTTATCGGTGCAGTTTGTGTTTACAAAAAAAAAAAAAAAAAAAAAAAAAATAGGAATATAAATAAGAAAATGGAGGTCATCAACGTAGGAAATATAAAATGTACAAAAAAAATAATAATAATAATAATAATAACATCATGCAGCTGATTTTTTTTTCTCACATCAAACTTGTGTAATTGGATCTTGAATAAACAAGTGGATTTCATGATATTGTGCTTAATTTGAAGATTAAAATATTTCTAATTTCAACTAAGCTTTAAGCATAAATAAAATCGGTGAACTTATTTTATACATTTTGTATTTTTTTGTGGTAAATTGTTTTACTTTTCCTAACTATTTTTTATTAATATCATAATAGTTTTTGTTTTGTGTTTAAAACTTAAACAAAAAATGTATCTACATATAAAATAAAATAAAATAAACTGATATGCGTTTTTTAAGAAGTTTGAATTTCAGTGAAACAAATATTTTTTGACAAGCTTGTCAAGACTTGACCAAAAAAGATAAATAAATAAATGAAGAAAAAGAAGAAAAAAATACCCGTATCATGACAGATGATGGTAGGCAATATTTTGACAAGAGTAAACAGACTAAGCTTTTGTAAATCTGTAAATATGAAAACTATATTTTTTTTTCCTTATAAATAAAGTAAAATTCTTTAATATCACTTTATTTTATATTTTTTAATGTTGTAATAGTTATATTACTTTATGTTCTTCGTTTTCTTTTATATCTACATAACTTATTTAGATAGAATAAATAAATAATTTCCTCTAATATATTTACCGCTAATTTGAATCAACTATTTTAATTTTAAAAATAGATAAATTATCATTTTGTATAATCTGAATGCAATCTGATATTTTTTTATATCATGGTATAAAGCTTTAAATTAATTAGGTAGATTTGATTTATCTAAAAATAATTGCAAGATAAAAAGAACTTTTTATATACCATGTTTTAAAATTTTCTGTTGAATCATATAACCGCTACCGAAGGCAGCGGAGACCCGAAACAATTGGCTAAAAGTATTTTAAAAAATGCATTGTCACCGTCTTCTAAGCTATTCTGAAAGTTTCAAATGTCTAGCTAGTCGGGAAGTTGTATGATTGTTAAATCATATAAACGCTACCGAAGGCAGTAGGGGCCCGAAACAATTGGCTAAAAGCATTTAAAAAATGCATTGTTATCATGGTTTGAGCTATTCTAAAAGTTTCAAATGTCTAGCTAGTCGAAAAGTTAGTTAAATAAATTTTCTATTGAATCATATAAACGCTAACGAAGGCAGCGGGGACTCGAAGATTATAGTCTGTTACAAAAGTATAAGAACATAAGGTATTTTGCTGTTTAGGTAATAAAAGAAATATTTCAATGAAAATCTAAATCTTTCTATGCCAGCCCATCACGTTTTTAGTAAAATGAAGCAATTAGCCTAAATGGAATAATTTCAGAAAATTGAAACATCAAAAAAAATGTCAAAAAGAACTGTTACAAGGATGTGAGGGGATACCAGAACATAAGAAGCACTGAAAAATTTATTCATATTTATCAAAAGGTAGCGAGCAAAGAGATATTTTTTACTGTAAATTGCTACATTGCTATATATCACAACAATTTCAACCTCAGTAAAATCTAACTTTAATTCAGATTACACCTATATGGTTTTACTTAAAAAGTTGTTTGTGAGCAAATCTAACCAAGATATTCGTTAATTGGATCGTGGAAACGTTTCTCAAAATTACCTGTAAATAATTATTTAGAAATGGTTCGTGAAAATGTTTCTCAAAATTACCTGTAAAGAATTATTTAGAAATGGTTCGTAGAAACGTTTCTCAAAATTACTTGTAAAGAATTATTTAGAAACATACAATATAAAAATTATCCATCTATTTCAATTCAAAGAAAAATACATGTTTTTAATTTTTCGTTAAGACAAAAAATAGAAATTAATTTTCCTTTGCGAGATAGAAAATGAGGTTTATAATTTTTTAGGACTAAGAAAGATCTGTTTAATTTACATTACTATACCACATGAGAATAATGTAAACTACCAAACAGCCTCTGGACAGAATAAAAAATATATAACAGATTAATTATTATAATAATTATTTATTTAATTATTTTATTTAATATTGTATTTAATATTAATTATTTTATTAATTTTACATTTATTAATTATTTTTATAACTACAAGCAACTGTCACTCTTAACATAATAATTTTAACATAGAAATGATTTCAATATAATGGCCTGTTATTTATTTCTGCTCATTTTCAGACAGAAACTTTCAGTTTAATGAATATTAATATAAAATTCAATTTTAACAGAGTAATATTCTTTAATTTATTTGTTAAGAATTAAAAAGAATATTTTTTAATTTATTTATACTAAAATAATATATATATATGTGATTTTCCATATTACACATGCTCTCCGTACGCAATCAAAACAATAGATGACCAGTGTTGCATTCTAACCATAGTGCCAAGGAGCAGTACACTCCAAAGTACGTAATTGTAAACGGTACGAACTTTGAGATTTTAATATGAAACTTTAAATGTACTCGTACTGTCCCAGAGAAAAGCATTTTTATTTAAGAACCTTTTACCTATTCATTAGTTCACCACCTTTGCTTTTTTGTTTAAACTTTGAATGATCGTATTTAGGTATCCAGTTATACAGTCGGTAACAAAAGTATTTGAACACTAGCAAAAATTCCTATATATAAAAAGTAGAGTTAATACTGTTTTGTTAAATAAATCCTTATCGAATCATGTTCTTAGACTGATCAAGAACGTTGATTCGACAAGGATTTATTTAACAAACCAAAAATAAATTTTCGAAAGGACGCAGCCTTTCTTCATCAGGTGCAAACACGTGCAACTGCCTTGGAGGCAAAAGCAAGAATGAAAGCAGGACAAAATCCAGAGGGGGAGGAGCAACACAAACAACCAATAGAAAGCAACATGCAGGGCAGGACCAATCAGAGAGGAACACACGTACACACACCACAAAAAGAGGAGGGAGGAAAGAAGTAAACAATATATATATATATTTTCAATAATATTAAACTAATAAGTAAATTTAATAAAATTTATCCATTAATTATTATTATTATTATGTTAATTAGAATTATTTTATTATAACTAATGAAGGAAATTATTTAATTGAATTAAACAAATTTTTCCAGGCTGTAGTCAGCAAAGTGGAATCAGATTTTTTCATTGACAATTTTATCACGATTAAGGTAAATAGCTAAATTTTCCAAACAATCCAGTTCGGAAACGCGTTTGGCATGAAAGATAATTTTGGCACTCTTAAAATTAAAACTATGATCAAATTCCCAACTGTGCTTTGCAATAGAAGATTTAGAAATTTCTTGATTAACAACATACCGAGAATGTTCACGTAAACGACATTCAAGATTTCTTTTAGTTTGACCAATATAAGATAAATCACAGTTATTACAAGGGACATTATAGATACCCCATTTTTTAAGCTCAGGAACAGGGGATTTGGTTGAAGGGAATTGGAATTTATTGACAGGTTTAAAAATAACGTGAAAATTGAAACGCTTCAAAATTTTGGCTAATTTAAAACATAAGGAGGGATAAAAAGGTAAGACAACAAGATTATCAGGTTTAATTTTATCATCAATGGAAAGAGTAGAATTATAAGTTGGCCTACTGAACTTTTTGAGAGCTTTATCAATTATAGAGGGTCTAAAACCTCTTTTAATAGCAACAGACTTTAAATAATTCAGTTCTTCTTTAAGAGAAGAAGTATCAGAACAAATTTTAAGGGCACGATACACGTAAGTGTAAAAGGTGCCAATTTTTTGTTTAACCGGATGATTAGAGAAAGCATGGGGAGGGTTAGAAACAGAGAAAGGTTTCCTGTACACAGAGGTTTTAAAAGAGGAATCGTACCTAGTAACTAAAACATCAAGAAAGGGAAGTTGATTACAATTTTCTAACTCGAAGCTAAACTGAATATGGGGATCAATAGCATTAGCAATATTAAGAATGGCAGAAACATAAAACGGATTTTCAACAAGAATGAAAGTATCATCTACGTAACATAACCAGCATTTTAAATTTAACATCTTTAATAATTTTTCCTCAAAATAATGCATATAGATATTGGCAAGAATAGGAGATAAAGGATTACCCATACTTAAACCATCACACTGTTTATAAAATTTGTTATAAAATTCAAAAGTAGTTTGGGAAACACAGAGTTTAGTTAGATTGACAAATTGTTTGATTTCAATGTCAGAAGAATGAAATTCGAGTAACCTTTTTTCTAAACAATTAAGCGCACCTTCAGTGGGGACGTTAGTAAATAAAGACTTCACATCAAGAGATAATATAGAGCAATTTACAGGATTCAAATTATTTAACTTCATAACAAAATCATAGGAATTTTTTATAGTATGACTATTTGTTCTGCATAAAGGAGAAAAAATAGAAGCTAAAAATTTAGAGAGAGGATAAGTAGCAGTACCAATATTCGAAACAATAGGTCTGAAGGGAACATTATTTTTATGAACTTTAGGTAAAGCATAAAAACGAGCACAAATTGCTGAAGAAGGGGAAACCGAGAATTTGGTATTGTCATGAAGAACGGTGGAATTTTTAACAGCTTTTTGAACAGAGCTTAGAAGAGATTTAGTTTGGTCTTTTTTAATTTCAGTATAAGGTCCTTCAGATAAAAGAAAATTAACTTTATCAACATAATCAGTTTTGTCCATGAGAACAATCTGGCCACCTTTATCAGCCTTAGTAATGACAAGATTTTGATTAGATTTAAGTTCCTTAAGAGCGTTCTGTTCCTGTAACTGGTAGAGTATCTAAAGCCTTATTTCGCTCCAAATTTATTCTCTTAAATGCTTGTATTCAAGATTTTCGTCAACGTATCGCCAAAATTGAGGAAGAGCTTTATGAGCTTCATCTCTTCCTTGGAAAAAACTTCAATGATTTTGCTGTTTCGGAAAATGATAATTTTTTATCCTTACATTCACTTAATTCTGCTCATCAGCGTAATTTAGATTCTAAGTTTTCTGTTTTGTGTAAAAACCAAAATTCATCTCGTAAAATTAACAAAGTTCCTGAAGAAAATTACATTGTTAATCTGTCTTCACATAACTTAACTGCCCAACAAAATAAAGAGTTAGAACTTGGTTTAAATTTTTCCCAATCTTGTAAACCTTCAATTTCTAAATTAATTGCTCCCATTGAGGCTTCTTTAAAATATAGTAAAATACCTACCTCTCAAAAAGAATCTCTGCGCCATATTCTTGCTGATTGCATTTCTTCCAATAATTCCAATTATAAATCTAATCTTTCTAAATCTGAAAGTGTTGCTCTTAAGGAACTTAAATCTAATCAAAATCTTGTCATTACTAAGGCTGATAACGGTGGCCAGATTGTTCTCATGGACAAAACTGATTATGTTGATAAAGTTAATTCTCTTTTATCTGAAGGACCTTATACTGAAATTAAAAAAGACCAAACTAAATCTCTTCTAAGCTCTGTTCAAAAAGCTGTTAAAAATTCCACCGTTCTTCATGACAATACCAAATTCTCGGTTTCCCCTTCTTCAGCAATTTGTGCTCGTTTTTATGCATTACCTAAAGTTCATAAAAATAATGTTCCCCTCAGACCTATTGTTTCGAATATTGGTACTGCTACTTATCCCCTCTCTAAATTTTTAGCTTCTATTTTTTTCTCCTTTATGCAGCACTCATAGTCATACTATAAAAAATTCCTATGATTTTGTTATGAAGTTAAATAATTTGAATCCTGTAAATTGCTCTATGTTATCTCGTGATGTGAAGTCTTTATTTACTAACGTCCCCACTGAAGGTGCGCTGAATTGTTTAGAAAAAAGGTTACGCGAATTTCATTATTCTGACATTGAAATCAAAGAATTTGTCAATCTAACTAAACTCTGTGTTTCCCAAACTACTTTTGAATTTAATAACAAATTTTATAAACAGTGTGATGGTTTAAGTATGGGTAATCCTTCTGAGGGGAGCAGGCAAGCTAAAGAGCTTAACTGTGGTAATCCTAGTGCAAGGGCTAAGGAGCTCATGAAGCTCAATAGAAATAGCATCAGCAAGGTGATTGGTCTCCTTACGGGACACTGTCGCTTAAAAAGACATCTTTATGTCATGTGTATTGCTAGTGATCCATTTTGTAGGGGCTGCAAATACAAGGAGGAAACTGCAACGCATATTTTATGTGAATGTGAAGTCTTCTCTGCCTATAGGTTTGAGCACTTGGGGCGGCATATAATTGAGCCTTGGGAGCTTCAGGATATTCCGGTTAGGTGTCTGCTGGGTTTTCTTTCTGCCACAGGTCTTTTTAAAGATTAGGTTTTGTGGGTTAGTACAATAGACCTCTGGTCGCAGTGCTTGGTTTCTTGTAAACCACCCACTTATAATTCAATTCAAAAATGGGTAATCCTTTATCTCCTATTCTTGCCGATATCTATATGCATTATTATGAGGAAAAATTATTAAAGATGTTAAATTTAAAATGCTGGTTACGTTACGTAGATGACACTTTCATTCTTGTTGAAAATCCGTTTGATGTTTCTGCCATTCTTAATACTGCTAATGCTACTGATCCCCATATTCAGTTTAGCTTCGAGTTAGAAAATTGTAATCAACTTCCCTTTCTTGATGTTTTAGTTACTAGGTACGATTCCTCTTTTAAAACCTCTGTGTACAGGAAACCTTTCTCTGTTTCTAACCCTCCCCATGCTTTCTCTAATCATCCGGTTAAACAAAAAATTGGCACCTTTTACACTTACGTGTACGTTCCCTTAAAATTTGTTCTGATACTTCTTCTCTTAAAGAAGAACTGAATTATTTAAAGTCTGTTGCTATTAAAAGAGGTTTTAGACCCTCTATAATTGATAAAGCTCTCAAAAAGTTCAGTAGGCCAACTTATAATTCTACTCTTTCCATTGATGATAAAATTAAACCTGATAATCTTGTTGTCTTACCTTTTTATCCCCCCTTATGTTTTAAATTAGCCAAAATTTTGAAGCTTTTCAATTTTCACATTATTTTTAAACCTGTCAATAAATTCCAATTCCCTTCAACCAAATCCCCTGTTCCTGAGCTTAAAAAATGGGGTATCTATAATGTCCCTTGTAATAACTGTGATTTATCTTATATTGGTCAAACTAAAAGAAATCTTGAATGTCGTTTACGTGAACATTCTCGGTATGTAGTTAATCAAGAAATTTCTAAATCTTCTATTGCAAAGCACAGTTGGGAATTTGATCATAGTTTTAATTTTAAGAGTGCCAAAATTATCTTTCATGCCAAACGCGTTTCCGAACTGGATTTTTTGGAAAATTTAGCTATTTACCTTAATCGTGATAAAATTGTCAATGAAAAATCTGATTCCACTTTGCTGTCTACAGCCTGGAAAAATTTGTTTAATTCAATTAAATAATTTCCTTCATTAGTTATAATAAAATAATTCTAATAAAAATAAAAATAATAATAATTAATGGATAAATTTTATTAAATTTACTTATTAGTTTAATATTATTGAAAAATATATATATTGTTTACTTCTTTCCTCCCTCCTCTTTTTGTGGTGTATGTACGTGTGGGCCTCTCTGATTGGTCCTGCCCTGCATGTTGCTTCCTATTGGTTGTTTGTGTTGCTCCTCCCCCCTCTGGATTTTGTCCTGCTTTCATTCTTGATTTTACCTCCAAGGCAGTTGCACGTGTTTGCACCTGATGAAGAAAGGCTGCGTCCTTCGAAACCGGTTGTGCTGATTTAAAATTTATGGTGTGTGAAGAAGTTTTAATTTCTAGCTAAAACAGTATTAACTCTACTTTTTATATATAGAAATTTTTGCTAGTGTTCGGATACTTTTGTTACCGACTGTACATTTTTTCTACGTGACTATTTTTTTTTATCTTGTGCTTTGTGCTATTCTTTAATGTCTGCACTTAGAGTTTTGAATCATACTGTATAGGATAAGTATAATATTTGTTTACATACAAAGCATGAATAATTTAATGCCAATTCTCTCGGTTTTACCTGTAAATGCACCACAAATTTTTAATAGATGTTTTAGTAACAATTTTCTAGTAATTATCTATCGTCTATTGTATTTAAAAATACTATTAGAATATAGTGATTTTTTAATTAATTTATTTTTTATTTTATTTTATTATTTGAAAGCTGTCTTACACTTACTATCTATATATGAATCGATCAACAGAATGCATCTTCAAAACTAATATTGTTTTTTTTTTTTTTTTTTTTTAGAATACCCTATCTAACAGCATTGCTAAGAAAATTTAGTAAGAAAATTAAAAAAAAAAATATTCTTTCAAAATTTAAAGTTTAAAAATTCCTATACTTTGAATATAAATAGTTAAATTACAGTCAAACAATGATTTGCAGTCCGCCTTATTTGAACATATTTACATAAAGAAACAAATAATCTTTAAAATTTACATTTCAAACTAGAATAACGTGGATATCTTATAAAGGTTAGAATAAATATTTGTATTAGAAATCTCGTGAAACATTCGAAAAATATTTATTTCTGAAATTTGAATTACATTTTGAATACATTTAAAATTTATTCGGAAAAAGAAAAAAAAAAACTTTAAATGTATGAAAGTTTCAGAAATCAAATCTCAATTCGCATTAAACTTACACACTTGTATACACTTTACATATTTATACTCACAACTGAAAGCTTAAATGCAGTTACAGTTAATAACAATTTAATATTTATGTATGAATGAACTTAAATGTAATTTAAACAGAGGAAATTTCTTCGAAAATAAAAAAGAAATATAAATACTTAATTTCTAAAGATTTGGTCTATTTTCAATATTTAAACTGAAAAACTTCTTTACACACCATAAAATTAATGAAAGCACTATCTGTTTCGAAAAGACGTGGCCATTCTTCTTCAGGTGCAAAACACGTGCTACTACATTGGAGGCAAAGGTATGACTGAAATAGGGCAAAACACAAAATGGGAGGAGGAACACAAACAACCAATAGGAAGCCGCCTGCAAAACCAATCGGAGAGGAACACAACCAAAATACAGAATAAAAGAGAAACAAAAAAAAAATTTTTTGAGGGAAGGCATTTTTTAATTATTTCATTTTATTTAAATACCTTATATTTATTTATTCAATTTTTATTTTTATTTTTAATTAATTTATTTTATTTCATTTATTTATTATTTTATTTATTTAACTTGTTACTTTGTTTATTTATTTAATTTAATTTAATTTTTATTTTTTTATTTTTCTTTTCTTTTCTTTTTTTTCTTTTTTTCTTTTTTTTCTCTTTTTCTTTCTTTCTTTTCTTTTTATTTATTATCATTATTTTTATTATTATTTTCTTTTTTTGTACATCAGTTCTTTAATTTAGTATTAATTTCATAATGCTAAAAATAACATATTTAAACAAAGATATAATAAATACAAAAATACAAATAAATAAACTTGTCAAAGAAAAAGAAAACCTAATATATTCATTTTGTCTGGTGTGCTATCAAATGTTAATAAATTACGCTTTTAGATAGTATTTATTATTGCTATGTAATTTTTATCCATTAACCAAAGATTTGAGAGTATTGAGGGAACTGCTTAATGTTGTTTTTGTTCTCTGTTCTCTTGATTCTTGGTAGAAATAGAATGAAAAAAAAAAAAAAAAAAAGCAGGATAAATATATATATTTATATATATATATATATGCATTTTTTTTCTCGGGATTCAAATGTAAAATCTTTCATTATTATTTATGATTTCCTTTAGAAATATAATTTAGTTTTGAAAACTAGTAAAAAATAATTTAATATTCTTCTTCAGAAAAGTTCTTTTGTTTGCTTTGAATTTCAAAAACATATTTTTGTACTCCATAATTCACAGAAGAAAATATATATATATATATATATATATATCGCTTTCATCTTGAACGAAAAAGTAGCCATTTTCTGAATCCCTAAATTAGAAATATAGATTTCCGAGTTATACGTAAAAGGTAAACAAAGAACCCGTATGGATGAAACACTGTAAAAAATTTTGTGTAAGAATACACATTATTGAGGGAACTTACTTTCCTCAACCATGCTGAGAAATGTTATCAGCTATAGCTGTGTAACAGATGCATATAGTGGAACGTTACGCTATTACATCTGGTAACATTTCTTTCCATGGTTCTGACAATTAATCTGCCTCAATATTGAGGCAGCTTACTTGCCTTACTTGCAGCTAACTTGCCACAACCATATAGAGAAATGTTACCAGATGTAATTCTGTAACATTTCACTATATGCTTGTTTTACACAGCTGTAGCTGATAACATTTCTCAACATGGTTTAGGAAAAATGCTCCCTCAATAATGTTGTGTATTCTTACACAAAATTTTTTATAGTGAATGATCGAGAATTTCTAGTCTACACTTTTCTAGATGGTGAAACAACATCATGAATATTATTAATCTTTTGTATTGCGATAAATTCTCGATTTATTTTCTAGAATTGAGTTATAAAGCCAAGTTATAGTTACTAACACTTGCCTCTGGTGTTCGCTTTCATTTTCAGAGGTTTTTAGATGAGACTGACGAGGAAAATATAGGAAAACGCTCTAGAACTCTAATTGGAGGTTTTAGAATCGCTAACAAAGGGAACTAGAATTTATAAGGATAATGTACAACTATTTTTACTAGAGCCACAGTTTAGATTCTAGATGTCAGTCACTCATATTTTTCTCAGTGTTCTGCTTTGCAATACATATCTTATGTTCTCAAGTTTGTTACGAATAAAACCTTAAACAAGAAAATTATCTTTTATTTTTATATGTAATAAAATTCTCCATAATATAAGTAAAAATTCAGTTGGTATTTCATTACTGTTGGTTGTACGTAGACAATCACTGTTTGTTCATAAGAAAATCATCGACTGGTTACCTTGTATAAAATTATTCATAATTCTTTGTCTATAGTTTAATATCAATTAAATGTATAAAACTTTGATTTAAAATGTATAAAATAATGTATCAATTAAATGTATAAAACAAAATGACATTTTAATAGTATGTTATTTCTGGAGGTCTATTTGTGTTAATTCGAAAAAATAATGTAACTTCTCCTGGCTTCATATAAAAACTGATATGTTTTGGCCATCACAAATTTTTTTTTTATAACATTCTATGGAACAGCACTTTTACGAGCTACCATGAACAAATCTGTACTGATAAGTATAAAGGATTTACGTCCATATTCTAGATTTATTCAGGAGACGAAATATAAAGTTAAACTAATTAAAAACAAATCAGAAGAATCAATTAGGAAAAAGGGATTTCGTTGACGTATACCCTTTATACTATTCAGTGATTGTGAACCTTCATTTAATAATGGGAAAATTTTGAATTAAATATTTTATACCGTACATGAATGGTAAATTTCTGACTTGAACCTTTTTTTACCAATGGATTTTCTCAAAGACTAAATGACATAGACTTAAATCATTTATACCAATCTATTGAGAATTTTTTTCTGAGTTTGACTATGTACTTAACCCAAAATCGGCAATTTTGGACTTAAATCCTTTATACTTATCAGTACAGAAATACTTCAGCTAGTTTAACCCTACCTAGTTTCTCCCTATATATATGTATATATATATATTGGAAGACAGAAGGGTCAGCTGAGAAAGCTATATATGAGCCTTCTAGAAGGCTGTTTTTCATCGTACTGAGGGTTACATCGTACTGAGGGTTACATCGTACGGAGGCTTCATCGTACAAAGTGAAAATTGCAGCATAGCAGCACCACCATCTTCTATATGAATTCATATTTAAAAAATATAACTTATATAACTTTTCATAATGATCTTTTCGCGTTTCAAGTTTTGATTTATTATATTAGAAGCCGAGATATGGCGCATCCGTAAATGAAAGAGATTATAACATTGCAGTGTCATTTTTTATGTGATGTGTACCAAACGTTGATAGAAACTAATTTATATCAATGAGAAATTAAATATGTTTTTTATGAAATTATGTGTATTAGTTCTTGAGTTAGAGCTTTCAGGAAATTTTGACCTTTCTTACATACGAGCAAACTTAAAAATGTTCTAATCACATTCAGGACCTCTTAAAACGTGTGAATATATCGAGGCAAGAAAAAACAATTTATGAATCCTACATATTTTTCTAGTATGAATATAGTAGAAAAATAAAAGTCATTTAAAAATAGAGTTTAGACACTTATTTTTAATAAAAGAATGTGTAAAAATGGTTTTGGTATACGTAAATAAATAGAAGTCTTACAGAAGCTAATCATTTCAAAACGGTAGCTTATCACTTTAAATTTATCTTTTTAAAACTCATAAATAATTACGTTATTTATTTATCTTAAAATTGTATTTCGAAAAATTAGTTATTGTTTTCTAGATATTTTAATAATATTTTACTACCATAAGTGTTCTAGATTTGAAATCTGATGTACTACGGAGAAATTATTGCACTTAATAAATATATTGAGTTACTTTTAGCAGATTTAAGGAGAAGGAGAAAAGGCCAAAAAATATATAGTTTAAATTGGCAGATCAAAAGTCAAATGACATTTTTTTCCCCCGAAAAGAAGACAAAGCGTTAAAATTCTCTGTCAAATGTGTCAAAATAACAGATTAAAGCTCTAGCTAAAGAGATAAGAGAGTCTAGCTAAGAGAGTCTCTTTTAGTCCAATTTAGCATAATAAGAGGATCTAAGAAATTGAAATTTTTAATTTTTTGATATATTGGCGTAAAGAGTACATACTTCTTATGTGAATTTTCATTAAGAATTGGGAAATATATATACTTTTTAAGTGTGAAATGTTATGTATTTTATTGTTCCGATAAACTAAAAAACATACTGTTTAACTCTGTAATTTAATTTCTGTCTTTTATTAAAAGAAAAAGTTTTTACCATTCATGTATTATAATATGTATGAAAAATATTTAGATGATCTAATATAAAACTGATAAATAATAAAAATAAGTAGCACTATTTATTTTTTTAAAACGCTACGTTTCTATCTCTAAATATTTGTAATTTCATACACAGATAAATTTAATTTAACAGTAAGACCGAATTTCAGGTGTGATAAAGAAGTTGCTGGTGAAAATAATGCAATGCGCATAAATTAACATATTTGCATATTAATTTGTAACTCATACGGGAAAAGATACATTTAAAAATACTAGTATAAATTTTATGATATAATGTTGAACCTAGATACCGAGAATGATCTTAGAATATTAAAATTTAGAACCGACAAATGAAAAAAGAATAAAATTTTTCTCTTAAACAAAAATCGAATTTCTTATTAAATCAGGGCAATTTTATCAATTTAATAATTTTAGTGACAGAAATCAATAGTAGCTTGTTTTATATGTACCGTTAAAATTTCTAAATAAATATGCAAAAATTAATTTAATTTTCGAAAGAATTATTTTTAATTCATGACCGTTTAGTGTAACATGCTTTTAAGTCTTAATCTTGTTTTTATTTAGTGGAACGAATTTATAACGTATGCTTGCGTGTTTCACAGAGTTCTCTACTGTGAACTTAACTCATCACTTTGAAGTCCAATTTTCAAAATTTTGATAATTTTTTTTTATTATTAATTCATTGAGCAAAGATTTTGAAATTTTATTTAACGACTAGCAAACCCGTGCGAAATATTCGCATTTATTTTATTTTCTTATTTACCTTTAAAATTTAATACTAATAAATGTTATACCAATTTCACCACCTAATTAAAATTTTAATTTACCAGCAGCCAAATTCTGAATAAAACCAAATTAATATTGTACAATAGTGAAAGCAAAATTATTGAAAGAAAGGTTACCAAATACAATTCATGGTTTACGACCCAATTTTCATACTTCCACAGACAGTTCAATTTTATTATAGGACTCCCAAGACGCCTTTTAAATTTTTGTCGTCATGTTGGCGATGACTTTTTATTAATTTTGGTATATTTTCTTTATCTTTTCTTTTTTTTTTCCTTTTTTTAAATAAATAAAATAAATAAAATAATTCCTATTTTGATTATATTTTTTATGATTGTGTTTTCTAGACTATTTATGACACAAAAGTTCATATTCTGTATATATCTTTAAAATATTGTTAGGTTTAAAATGACGCTTGCAAAGATTCTGAAGAAACAACTGTTAAAAATACATTTTTTTCGTAAATAATCTCATCAGACAAATGTCATCATTTTTTCTTATTACTCCATTGAGCTAAGTCCGCGTGCTTAAATATTGTTCATATATAAATATTATTTTTTTATCCTCGCGTATCGTATCGTTCCGCCAAAAATTATTGAAACTGGTCCACGTTAGAGAAATATTATATAGATGTTTCACATTGTAATTTCACAAGTATATTATTTAAAGCCGTCCACCAATTAAGGTAAATCTACGAGAGTTTTAGCACAATTTAATTGATTAATATTAAAATTTCAAATAGTAACTTTTTGCTAAACTATTGGTGAGTAATTTTAAATTCATCCTTTTTTTTTTTTTTTTTTTTTTTTTTTTTTTCCCATTGCTATTTTGCTTTTGTGCTTTAAATTTATGCTATAGCCGTAATAGAACCAAGATAGCTATTTTACACAATATGCTCTTACAGGATGGTTGGGATTGCGCGCATGGGTAGAAGAGATTATTATTAACTAGCAGGCTACGCCCGCTTCGCTGGTCACTATATTTAAATGAATTTTCAAAAGAATTGGATCAGTATTGATTTTTACATCACATTACTAATAAAAACTTAAAAAAATAAAATAAAAAAAAACACTGAAATTGCTTTAGATCTCGCTTCTTTGGGTACCCGTTGCCTAAGGCAGCTCTTTATTTTACCCGTACTGCATCGGGTCCAGTTTACCACTGTCTACAAAAAGGTCTTTACCAGGCACTTCAATCTGGGTATTTATCGACGACTTGTGGATTTTCTGTTATTTAAGAACTACGATTTTAAAGATGACTGCATCTCAGCATCTATTATATATTTTGGTTTTTGAACCAAGTGTTCTATAGCCCCCCTTATTTACACTATATTACGATTTGATTCCGACCAGTGCAATAAAATAAAATAAAAAAGTAGATTTTCTTTTAAAAGGAATTAAATACATGAAAAACGAATTTTAATCAGTTTATCCTTTCTTCTATAAACTACCATTTTTTATTACCATTTAATTTTCTATAAATATAATAATAATAATAATAATAATAATGAAAGAAAATCGCCTTCAAATGAATGTATTAAATAAAAAATGAATTGCATAATAGCCGTTGCTAAGATACGCAGACGATCACAATCGAAGAATAAATTCATGAAAAATGAAACATTAAAGCCAATATTTAAAATCGAAAAAACATTAATTTAAAAAATTCAAATTCGAAATTCGAAAAAATCTCGATGAGGTGCACACCTGCAGGGGCCCAGGTACCTTTATGCCAAATTTGGAAGCTCTGCGATCAGTAGTGTGAGCACCAGAGCGCAGACAGACACACAGACACACAGATACACAGACACTTCTCTTTATTTATATAGATAATAGCCGTAATTAAATTGTTAACAATAAGAATTACACTTACGTGACATTGTTGTTGTTTTTTCTTTTTGTAAACAAATGTTATCATACTAGAAGTGAATATTTCAACCGAATAATTAAAGAATAAGAAAAATGAAATTATAATGCGCAATCTCTCCTAAGAAGCAGATGCGCAGTCTCACTTACTCTGGTAAGAGAGACTACGCAGCATTATAGTCAACAGATATTCACTCTTAAAGAGAACTGTTGGTGTTCACACTCTCCATCTAGGTTAGAAATTTATGAGAAACTGTTTAATAAAAAATAATTTTTGGTATTGCCATTCTATAAAAATTCCTAAAGCGATTTAAGAAAAATCGATCATATATTTTGGAGAAAAAGACAAAATATCAATACTTTACCCTTAACGCTCAAAACAATCAATATGCACATTTAAGTAAGCACTCCACTATTGCTGTTGTACCTAAAGTCGCAGTGCGTACTCCATTCCTCGCATCTGATCCCTTACGTACGAAATTTCTCCGACCGCGTCATGTCTCTTAACTTTATCTTTTCGATAATTTCCTAGCAACAAAATAAATTATTGAGAAGAATTTTACTCTAAAAAAACTTTGACACTTAAAAAAAATCATTACATTAAAAATTTAAATTGACATATTTTCATTTATGTCTTAAAATGCATATGAACAATTTTGTGCGGCCCTGTAAAATAATAAATTGCGCCAATAATATCGTATTCTATAGGAAGATCACGTTTTACATACCTTAATATTGAGCATTATTTTCGTTATGCTGTGTGAAATTTAATACGTTAGAATATACTTTAAACAATAATATTTTTCATATATGATAATGTATTAGAAATATTTTCAGAGTCCCTGTAAACAAATCATTTTGTCAATGTATACAATTTTCAATAAAAGAAAGAAAGAAGTAACAAAGTGAACTTAAATGACACATTATATATTAGTTTTAAGATATTACATTAATATTAAGGGAAATTAGACAGGCGTCAACGCAAGCAGATAGATTGAGTGTCATAATTACTGTTAAACGTTGTTGGAAAGTATCAAAAACACTTAAACATTCGAAAATGCATTTCTAATAATTCCTAATTATGACCCATAATGTAATTAAATAATTTTTTGTGGTTCTGTAAACCTAATGGTAAGTATACCATATTTCACATAAAACATGTTTTTATACATATAAATAGTAAATGCCAATATCATTATTTATTTTTCAGTACGAAAGTATTAAAATATACATATTTTATAAAAATCTCTTTAATAAACACAATGCATTGGAATTCTTTTGAGTGTCACTGTGTATATAAGTCAGTGTTGATATTTACACCACTTTAAATAGGGAACATGCTTTTGCTAGAAAGCGTTAAAAAAGTAGAAAAAAAAGATAAAAATAAAATCTGTAAGAAAGGAAATATCCCCTACCCGCAAAATAAAATAAAATAAAAATAAGTTATTATTAACCCGTTAGCAGCCGCTAGTTGGTCGATTTGCCGCCCATCTTTCAGTGTTGCCAGATTTTTTTTATTCAATAACCACCAAAAATTTTTAGAAGTGGCATTTGATCTATATAAAATGCGAATAAATTCGAAGAAACTTCCATCACATCACTTCTTAAAATTATTGGTGACAGTTAAATAAAAAGTGCGCTATCTGTAATAGGTGGCGCTGCCTATAGCGACTACTAACGGGTTAAAAGATAAGAAATCTAATTTCTAATGAATAAAGGAAATTGTGCTGAAATACAAAGGGATAACAAGAAAAAATTTCGTTTAAAAGTGATATTTTGCTATTATTTAAATAGCAAATGAGTTACAAAATCAGTTGTTAACAAGATATCGAAAAATTCGTTTTATCGATATTAGATTTGGAGAGAATGGTTGGAATTTTTTTTTTTTTTTTTTTTTTTTTTTTTTTATAGTATAATTTGTTTAAGTGATGATTAATCATTATAATATGTAATTATCAAAATACAGCAAGTCATTTCTCTGTGATTTATTTTTAAAATAAAATCATCAGTTTTTTGAACATATGAAATTTAACGTATCAGTGTGGGTAAATTTTCTTATACTGACATTTTAGTTTATAAATCTTTTAATTTTTTATTATTCCTAATTAGCTGACTGTGGAAGGATTTTGCTCATAACACTTATTATACTAAATTAAAATTGAAATCCCTTTTATACTTACTTAGTGCTTACTTTCTACTAAAATAATGCTATTATTTCATTAACGGTGATAAAGTTTCAATTTAGTTTATCAGAACTGTTATTCGTCACCAGCATTCAAATATATATATATGTATATATATACACTCATATACATCCATTTCAGTTCTGGTGTAAGCCGATTATTTTTAACCTCATTAGGCACTCATAAAATGCTAGTTAACACCCTTAATTTCAGAAGTGATTCTTTAATCAAAACTTTGAAAAAGAAGGCTCGTGTTTCTTAACTTTAGTAAGAGGAAGCTTTAAAATTATCTGATTCTTTGAGTGCTAATTATAAAGGTTAAAAATAAATGAAAATTTAATCAGCGTCGTGCGATTCGTTATTAACTTTATTTGAGTCAAATATTTGCTTAGAACATTTCGTAAATTTTTGTTAGATGATTTCTGAACAAAAAATGAAAGTGAATTGTAAACTTGTAAATAGTAGATAATGTAAGTTCAGGCTGCTATTCAAAGACGTGTAAATAGTTGTGCAATTAAAATAATTGTAAGAATAATGATGAACTTTTAATTTTTAGTACGACAGGACTGCTTTAAACATACTTTTTGCGTGGAAATCATTTACTGCATTTAACTTTGAATATGTCAGGAAAAGAAATGTTAAATTAAAATTGAGGTAAAGCCTGCAAAAGAAATTTTAAGAAATTAATATAGTACCAGTTTCTAAAGAACACAACTTCATATTTTGAGGGGAAAAAAACAGTTATTTTATTTATTTACTAGCTGACCCGTCCGGCTTCGCACGGATGAACAAATTTTAACTAAAAATGGATTGGTATAGAAAAAAAATATATATATATATTAGTTTATGTGTTTGTGAGGCATTATTAACAACTGTTTATGAAATTGTGACTTTTTTAGGCATATTCTAAAAAAAAGTTCCTAAAAAGAAGGAATTTCGAAAGGTAGAAAAATTTAAATTATATGAATAAAAAATTAATGTGTAGGTAAATAGGTAGGATACAGCGTTGCTAAAGGACCTCCATGACGACATTTTACTTATTTATATATTAATTATTAAGTTTATTTTTATTGCTATTTATATCTTTTTTTTTTCCATTTTTGCGATGTACTAAGATGACTATCTCTATTGCGTAAGCCATTGTCGAGGAACGTTTGAGCTATTTCAGTGCTAAATTTCAAATTTCGAAACGGTATCTATATTAATAGAAGAAATAATTTGCCTGTCTGTGTTTAGCGTACAGTATAAACTATGGCACATTAAGTTTAGAAATTCTTTTCTATAAAAAGAAAATACGTGCATATTTGCAACATATATTTTCGATATTCCTAATAGAACTTTCAAAAAATTACGTTTTATGCAATTTTTCTCGTTTTTTTTTTTTAAATATTATTTATTTAAATTGAATTTTCAAGCTGATGATAATAAAATTAAATGTTGACAATTTTTATTTACTGTTTATATATTTATTCATTTATTTTTTACATAAAAAGAAACATTTCTTTACTCATGCGAATAAAATGTATTGAAAAATGAAACCTATGACATGATCTATTTTTTAATATTTTTTAAAATATAAAACTGACGTCATAATAGCTTTAATTATTATTATTATTATTATTTATTTGTTCTTATAATATTAATTTTTATTAAATAAATAGCTTATGTGTTTTTTATTTTCTTAAATTTAACGTCCGCAAAGCAATATGGTTACTGTTTTAGTAATGGTTCTCCATAGCGATCATTAATGTTTTTTTGCGATTTTGGCGATAAATTTAAATGTTATCGCAATAGCGTAAAGACCTTGGCGTGATACGTCCCAGCTATCACGGTGCCAAATTTTAAATATCGCCAAGGAAGTTCTATACAAAAGCAGATTTCCAATGCGAATACATATTTAATTTATTTTAAAGGAACCATATTTCTAATCAGTATAATGAAACTCGAATAATCAAATTTCATTTGCATTTCCTTAGCGACTGTATATTGCGTTACTTGCCATAATTGTTAATTGCTGATAATGTTCGCTAAATAAATTTAATCTTTCAATTATTCAGTTAAATCATTGAAATAGCGGAGCGAAGCGGCAGAAAAATTTAATAAGTAAAGTCTGATTGATTCCACAATGGAACACCAGTATTTCAAAGAGTGAGCTTGTCAGCCGTTTTTAATTCACAGGTTAATCAGAAAAACTCGCTGGTTCAAACATTCAATGTTTATTGCGGTCGCAGTCACCAAATGTTCACTGGTTTAACCATGTGTGTGAATGGTCAAATGCGCCAAATTACGTGAATGTCACATAACTGAAAATAAACGGCGAGAAATAATATACATTTTAGCGATTGTTTGGCTTATATTAGATATCTGTCGTATTTGGCGATATTTTATTTGGAGGTTAAAAATGAAATGCAAAAATATATACATTCCAAATGTATATTTTTGTAGTACAAATTGTACAAAATATTTTTTCACATTATCGATTGCTGTCTTAATGGACGTTATTAAAATAACCATGATTTTGATAGGAATTAAATATGTTTGCCAGTTGACATGGCGACCTTTTTATTGTTATTTTTTTTTCGGCAGGGGCATTATCAAATCTGCTCCGATTAGTTTCTTTAAAAATATATATATAAAACAGAATTTAAAAGTAAATAGTGAAAAAAAATCAACTCTGGCTTTATTTTTTATTTATTTATTTATTTATTTGTTTATTTTGTTGAATGCTGAACGTTAACTATAAAGTACATTTTTAAGCGCTAACACTTAAACTGGTGAACAAATTATAATTGTGAAATTTGAAATAAATTATAACCATTAGAGAAAGAATGTAGAGCTCGTACATTTCAGGGAAATCACATGTTTAAGCGTTAACACTTAAACTGGTGAACAAATTATATTTGTGAAATTTGAAATAAATTATAATCATTAGAGAAAGAATGTAGAGCTCGTACATTTTAGGGAAATTAATATTGAAATACTCATTTATAGAAACACGTGAGAGCGAAATATTGAAATGAATGATTTTACTATGGTATTTTAAGAGGGTTTTTTTTTTTTTTTTTTAAGTATTCAATTATTTGATGGTTATTAAAAAGTTTTGGGAAAGGTTGTGGCGAAAAAAAAAAAATAATAATAATAATAATAATAATAATAATGATTGCCAGGTTATTTCACGAATATATTTAATTTCTTCCAAAATTTATGGTTATTATAATAATGTATATTAAGAGAGCAATGAATAATATGAAACAATATTAGTACAATATATTGTACAAAAACACAGATCTGATATTTAATATGAAAATATACATCAAACGAAAATATACAGATTTTCATATTACGTTTTCGATCGCCAAATGCAAAAATCGCCAAAGACAACAGATGCTTTTTTTTTTAATTAAAATATTGAAAATTTGAATTAATAGTTTATTTTATCAATATTTATTATAGACTGTAGCATTTAGGGACAGTGTAGATAGATTAAACATGTTTCTAATCAACATAATGAAACTCAAATAATTAAATGTTATTTGCATGCGCTGTATATATTGCACTACTTGCCATAACTGTTTGTTGCTGAAAATGGTCGCCAAATAAATTTAAACTTCTCAATTATTCAATAAAAAAAATCAGCTAAATATAGTGACTGGAGAAGCAGGCAATAAAATTGAATGAGTAAAGTCTCCTTGATTCTTTAATGGAACATGATTCAAACAGTTAGCCTATAAGAGATTTTTAATTCATTGGTTCATCAGTGAAACTCACTGGTTCAAACGTTTAATGTTAATTACGGTCCACCAAATATTCACTGGTTTAACCATGTATGTGAATCGCCAAATGCGCTAAATTACGTGACAGTCATATAACTGAAAAAAGTAGAATTATGTTTAAGCGTTAGCACTTATAATGTCGACAAATACCTTTAAATAAATTATTATAATCAATAGAAAAAGGAAACAGAATTGCTTACATTTCTGGAAAATTATTTTTGAATTATTAATTTTTACAAATGCTCGAGAGGGAAATATTAAAGAAATGGTTTTCACTGCACCAGCAATATTCACTTGCTTGACGGCTATTATGAAGTTTTCGGAACAGATTTGATATCTCGTCTTTGACGAAATAAGGATCGCTTACTTATCTCGCGCAGTATTAATTTCCCTTCAAAAATCATGGTTATACGCAAGCGGAGTGTGACGTCACTAACCATCTGTGTGGCCAAGAAAAAGTTTTCCTATGTTAACCGTCCTTTGGAATTTTTGTAAAAAAATATTAAAAATAAAGGAAATTGTTACCCGATTTTAATCCCAATATTTAGGTCTTACAAATATGTATTAGTTATTGTGTGCATGTGTTAGATTAAGTTATTTTGCTGTCAAATTGATAAAATTTTGATTTTAAATTTCAAAACTCGGACGTCCTTGGCGTCCGAGTTACTTGTTTTGTGTTTGGCGATCAAAAACGTAATACAATAATATACATACCAGATGTATATTTTCGTAATATGTATGGTACGAAACAACGAGATATATAAATTAGAGTGCTCATTCAATGGATGAAGGATTAGCTTTCCGTGGTTCAAGATGAATCACGTGACATGCTCGATTAAGTTGCTGTGTTTGGTCCTTTATCGCTATTTTGGCATTTAAAATATCAGTTCGACAAATTATCATTATTATTAGGTAACACGACAGTCCTATGACCGAAATAAATTGTTTTTAAAATAATTTTACACACATTTCACATTTTAATAATTAATAAAATACCTTTTTTTTCATCGTTTCCCAACAAAGCTTAAAAGTGTTTATAAAAGAAAATTTAAACTTTTAAAGAGCTAAATTTAACAACAAATAATAATTTTTCAACTATTTTTAAGCATTTTGTCTGTTAAAGTTCAACTACACGAAATAAAAAAGAAGTAAAATCAAAATCAAAATGATTTTGAACAAAAGAATATTAAACTACGTAAGTAAACAAAAACATTGGCTGAAAAGAACAATCTCCAAAGCGTTGCCATAGAAATTTACTGAAAATAAGCTGTTACCAAGGGAACCACCGAATACGCAGGTGCAAGGAGAGCATGTCACATGACTCATCTTGGACCTTCTCAAGGGTTACGATTTATCACTCTACTTTTTATATCTCGTTGGTACGAAATATCGTTTCATTGATTGCTCTCTTAATATACTCTGTTAAAATAACCATGAATTTTGAAAATAATTAAATATATTCGCTAGATAATTTGGAGATCATTTTTTCCCCGCCAAGGTTGACGTATCAAATCTGTTCCGCTGCAACATATTAGTATCTTATATCAGATACTTTAGTTAGACATTTGAAAACAAAATTGATTTCAAATTATAATAGAATATTTATCATTTTCATTTTAATCAGTATATTAGTTGGATATTTATTGTGCTAATATCACCCTTTGAAATGAAATGCTTATGTTTACATTCGAAAATGGAAGTTTGCCATTCTTTTTTCTACAGTTTTTAAATTTTAAATTAAAATTTTGTCAATTTAACAGCAAAATTATTTAATATAACACATGCCCAAAATAACTAATACATATCTATACCTAAATTTGATGGGGAGGTTAAAATCGGGAAATAATTTTCTTCGATTTTTAATAATTTAAAAAAAAAAAAATTCAATGGACGATTAACTTTCTTGGCCCCACTGACGGTCAGTGACGTCACCACTTCGCTTGCGTATTTTAATAAGGTGTATAAACTTTATTATAAATTATACCTTTTAGTATTTAATGTTGAAAAAACATTTAATACTTCAGGTAATTATTCAGGTTTATTTATTTATTTATTTTTAATCCAATTTTGTTTACACATCTGTTTAAACATTAATGCTTAGTATTAAATAAATTACATCATTAGAAAAGTAAATACTTTTAAATCTATAATGACGTCAGATTTAACGTGTAAATTTAACATTTCACAAAGCTTTATATGAATTTCAATTTAATTCACGTGCAAATATATTACTTTTCTTTGCATGTTAAGATATTTAAAAAAACAAAATAAACATGTAAAAGTTTGTTTTATGTTGGCAGCAGCTAATTTTTTTAATTATTTCATTATTTCCATTTCTATTATGGCTTTTATGGGGATTTTATTTAAAATGCTCAGATTTTAAACTAAAATTTATTTGATCAAAATTCAATATAGCCTATAACAGTCAGGGATAGTGTAGCTTTCGATCAGTGGAAAAATTTTTTAAATCGGTTCAGTAGTTTCAGAGATTACCCTCCACAAATATACAATTTTTTTCTCTTTATATAGTAGTATAGATTCATTTATTTATTTACATATACCTTTTGATATTTAAGGCAATTAAAAAATCGTTTTTCCTTTTTTCCCTCTCACATCGAATTAAATATATATGCATACATGTATGTATAAGAGAAAAACGCGTTAAAGAAACTGAACACTTCTAGTATAGGACACCTTGAAGAAATTTGACATTTAGCCAAGCGAACCTCGGATGTGTCTCGCCAAGGTATGAGATTACATACGTGACTGTGATAGCCAATTTAATTAATCGCCAAAATGGCAACAAAATTTAAAAGTTACCAAAGTGGCTCTGTATTTTAGCAAAAATTTTAAGAAATGAATAGAGTAACTGTTGCCAAGGGACGCAACACAGTTACCGCATGCCTTTATATGGAAGAATAGATTTCTGTCGCACTAACTTATGGGAGAGAAAGTATTTATTTTAGGTCAAATTTTCGAAATTGTGTTTTTGATACATTTACACGTTTTGAGGGTCCCCTGAAACGGAAAATCATATTTTTAGCGGTTAGTCAGTGTGTGTGTGTCTGTCTATCTGTATGTCTCTCTGTGTGTGTCTGACACCAGCATATCTCAAGAACGAATAACAGTAGGACATTCATACTCGGTATCCTAAATCTGTATCCTATAGGGATACTACACTAAACTTTTCGTTGAGCAAATGGTTCGTGTACAGGGACATCCAAGAGAATTCAAATACATAGTCTATGGAGGAAATTCCTGGTAAGTGCAAAGTAATATCTATACGCTGCTCTAATCAAAATTGAATGAATATATCGATTTACATGCATAAAATCATGTTTTGTGTAGATTGTGGTATGGAAATCATTCATCATTTGTTTACAGGGCCACCCAAAGTACCTGGATATATTGGTGATATGCTTGGAAATTGCTGAAAGTATATTTCATTTTGTGTTAGGTGTTTTTCATATAAGACTAAATTTAAGCTCACGTGTTATGCACAGATAGTTTATAGAAAATATACAGCACTCCTTAAAATCAAGCTAAACGTTCTATTTCATTCAATATAATTGGTGGAAGTGATTTGCTACATTTTACTACATCGACGAACACTGCCCAGGAAGGAAAATTGATTTTTCATACCCATACTGTAAGCAAAGAACTTTTTGAAGTTCGATTTTCAATTTTAACTTTTTATACTACATGACGTTTTGAGGTTTGTGAATACAAAAGTATAGTTTTTTAGCGTTTGATACGTATGTATATCGGCTATCAGCATAAACTATACCTTGGATTTAAAAAAAAAATGTAGACACTCTAACTGAACGGGGGTTTGAGGAGGACGGTAGCCTTCCTCACACAGAATTATATATGTCGAATAAAACAGTTTCTAAATTTATTTTAGATTGTATTTAAAGTAGACTGAACTTTATTATCTTATGTCATTGATTTTTTTATGACTTATCTGCAATGGTTCTTTATGATACTAAAATGTGAAAGTCATGTGAGTGACACACCAGATTATCATTATTATCTATATATTAATGAGCAAGCATGAAATTTGTGGTACACTTTTAACATATTAATTATGGGAGTAGAGGACTGAAAATGGTATCATTCGAAAGGTATGATTAGCCAGATATGCAGAATACAAAAATTATTTTCTTACGATGTCAAAAGAAATAAAATATTTATATTTTTTTATGCACTTTTTTACTTATACACATTTCCTTTTGTATTACAAAATTCCTAAAGGAGAAGAACGTTGTTGAATCTGGCAATCACTTAAAATTCAAATAAAACCATGAACACAGTAATTTGTATAGACGTAGCATTCTTAAACTCTCGACCACAGATTTTTCCTTCTAAGAGGCAACGGCCATTAGAGGAGTAAAAATTATTATGAGTGAATGAGTTGTAGATCGAAGTTTTATACTATTGAACATATACGCAAATTTAAAAATGAATATATATTATAAATGTGAATGTCCGTTTATTTGACTGAGTTTCACGCTGAAACTGCTCGATGGATTTCGATAAAATTTGTTATGGAGATAGCTTATACCCTAACTTAGAAAGTTGGCTGCCTTTTATTCCGAAAAAAAACTTCTTTTTGTTATTTTTATGCATAAAATAGCAATTTTGTAAGCTAATAATAGCAAAAAATTAGCCATTTAAATTTTAACCATAATTTAATTGTTGCCAAAATTAAATTTAATTATCCATAATTTAATTGTTGTCGAGTTTATTTTTTTTCCAACAAGAAAATAAATACATTTATCTAAACGTGAACAATAAAAAATAAAATAAATAAATAAATTATGCATCTCACAAAAACTGACGTCATTTTAAATTTAAAATTTCTTTTACAAAGTGCTAATATAGTTTACGATGCTAATGTGTGTTGTACTAAAATCAGTTTTATTTATAGATCCTCCTGGGTGATTTTTTAAATTGTTGCGTTGAAGTACACCGAACATTTTTCGCCAAGAGGTTTAATTTAGCAACAGCGATTTTAATCTAGGTAGTTAAAGAAAAATATAAAAGAGGTTTAATTTAGCAATAGCGTTTTTAATCTAGGTAGTTCAAGAAAAATGTAAAATTAATAAAGTTGTGTAGCACGATAATGTGTAGTTATTTATTTATTTTTTTATATACCATTCACTACGCTAATTTAACATACAAATAAATGAGCTGCTGTGTGTGGCTACACTTGCACACTGTCGGGCAGAAATATTTGATTAATTCAAATTAATATTTAAATAACTAAATAAAGATATGTTTAATAGAAAGCATAGTCTTGGAGACAAAGTTGGCGAGTGGGCGACCAAATTTGGTGAAAAATGATAGTTTAGGGTTCCCGATGTTTCGAAGCTCTCCGACACACGGGAACGTAGACCTTGAGCTTACCAAGGGATTCTCGATGGAGTCATCTCCAAGCCCCATCGCCAAAAGTTTTAAGTAGGTGTGAGTTGATTTTTGCGAAAGAGTATGTAGTCACTGCGATCCAGAGTTATTCTGAGACCTATTCTGAGTCATTGCACTTTAGGGATTGAGTTCTAAGCAACTGGACATTTTTCGTGAGTGAGTGAAAATTTTTGCTCTGGTGTAGTTGATGTTATTTGCTTTACTCCTGTGGAACAAGTGACTATTTTTTAGACTACCCCAGAACATTCATCGAATAATGACTTATACTGTACGAGTAACAGCTTCAACTGTTTCCAGAATATTCGAAGAATTAACACCAGCTATTGGACTATTTTCGAAAATATTTGTTTTAATAATAGTTTTTTTGTACAGATTCGAGAAGTTCAAAAAATGTTTGATATTGCCAAGGAGGTCCCATACTAAAGCTGTGACGAAAATAGTCGCCAATCGAAATATATTCAGTTACAAAGAAATCATTTATATATAGTGTCCAGCGAAGCGGGCAAAGCCTGCTAGTTGATATATAAAAGTTCCATTTTTCCCCCTAATTTATTTATGATATAATTTCTTTTCTTTTCTTCCTTTCTTTCTTTTTTTTTGTGATTTACGTCAGCTCTAATTTTAATACACATTTTTTTAGCTAAAACATAATGCATTTCAACTAACTGAAATTGACTACTTAATTCTAAGTAAGTGGATTTTTACTATATCTTCTGCATATGTATGAAAAAAGTGTAAGATTCATATTTTTTTTTCAATTTCCTGTTTTCGATTCAATTTACACGTTTCGAGATTTCTCGAACACGATTCAATATTGATTATCTTGATTAAACTTTTGTTTGTGTTATTCGGTAGACGGAGCTTTCATATAAAATGATATAGAAGTAAGTATTGGATTCATTTTCGGTATTCGATTAATTTACACGTTTTGAGATGTCCTAAACATGATTCGCTTATTTTTTAGAAAATGACTATTTGTCTGTGTGTGCATAATGTGTTAATAATATTTTGTAGTATCTCATGAACCAACCGGCGGAATTGAAGTACGACTGATAATTGGATAGACCTTGATTTAAATTGGTGCTGATTAGCTGTTGGAATATATCACCTAATAGGTGGTGCTGCTACGTTGTGATTCACTCCATTTAATTCAAGGCTATATCTCAACTTCTGTAGTATATAAACGCACCAAACGTGATATATGTTATGGATATTATGTAAAACTATGCTGTTTTATTTTGTGTGCATTTTAACGAATGGCAACGCTGCGGTGTTGCAAATAAATTCCGTTTATGAGAAGGCAATTGCTTTGCAAAATAGCAGTCCTTATTCAGAAACTTATCTCAACTTACTTTTAAAAAGGCACTTGTGTGTTTTAAATTTAGACGCTTGTGTTATCTGAAATTTTTCATAGTTACGTTCTTCAGACATTTTTTTGTCGGAATTGGTATTTCAGGCGAACTCTTTTCTGAATTTAGACGCGTCGATTTCCAGTATATATATTCCTTTAATAAATGAATTTAGACTTCCTTTTATAATATACTCAGATATTACAAAGCTTATTTAATTAATTTACATGCACGTTTGTACTAAAAACCAGTTATCATCAAAAATAATTTTCATCTATATCAATCACGTTTATGTATATATATATATATCAGTGTTGGGCATAATTGATTAAAAAGTAATTGAATTACAATTAAATTACAATTATAATTATTTTACTGTCAATCGATTAACGAATAATTGATTACAAATAAATTGAATTACTTTTGCACAGCTTGTAATTCAATTATTTTGTAATGAAAATAAAATCACTCTTAATTACAATTGACAAAAGTATTTGAAAATACTTGTAATGGATTACAAATTAATGTCATTACGTTTCTTTACAGTTTAATTCAATTAACTTGTAATGCAATTGACAATTAATTCCATTACATTTTCCAAATTGTAATTTTACGTGTTCGCAAACAATTACAGGTTAATTTCAATTAAGTTTTCGAAAATAATTAAATTAACCTGTAACGAAATTACAAATTAATTCCCATTACACCTTATAAAATGTAATTCAATTAATTTGTATTTGAATACAAGTTAATCAAATTACATTTTTCGAGAATATAATTTAATTAATCTAAAATTGAATTACAGGTCAATTCAATTATGATTTCTAAATTATTACATTAAATGGAATTGAATTATTCCGAAATCCGTCAAAAATTAATTTTAATTGCACTTATTATGTAATGAATTTTTCTTCGGTTGTTTAGAAGAATTTTGTTATCAATATTTAGAGCGTAATTATACAGCCAAAAAGTCATACATATATATATATATATTTATATATAAAATTTACTATGTTTGTCCGCGATGAACTCCTAAACTAATGAGCCGATTTTAATGAAATTTGGACACTATGTGCAATTTCGTCCAACTTGAGAGATAGGATAGTTTTTATTGCAAAATTCGCCTCCCAAAAGGGGGGGGGAGGGGCCAAAACGTGATTTCACAAACAAACAAACAAACCACAACAACAAAACAAAACAAAAAAAAACAAAAAAAAAAATAGAAATGCAGATAGACTGTTCAAAATTGGTATAGATAGGTTTTAGAGGCCTGCAAATCGAATGAAGATATTTTCGAAAGTATAAAGTTATTAGGAGGGGCGGGTAAGGGGGCGGAGGGGCAAAAAAATAAAAATAGAGTTACATCGCTGAAAATTGGTACATAGAAGTTTTTGATACCTACAAATCGATTGTAGATATTTTCGAATTTGTAAAATTATTAAGAGGAGCGGGAAAGGAGGGGGGGGGCAGAGGAGCAAAATATAAAAATGGAGTTAGATCATTCAAAATTGGTGCATAGAATTTTTGATACCAACAAATCGATTGCGGATATTTCCGAATTTGTAAATTTATTAGGAGGGGCGGGAAGGGGGGCAGAGGGGCAGAGGGGCAAAAAATAAAAATATAGTTAGATCGTTCAAATTGGTGCATACAGGTTTTTGACACCTACAAATAAACTGTAGATATTTTCGAATTTGTAAAATTATTTAGAATAGTCGGGAGGGGGGAGGGCAAAGGGGCAAAATAATAGAAATAAGAGTTAGAGCTTTGAAAATTAGTATTATTAAGTTTTAAGGCCCGATAAATCGATTGCGGATATTTTCGAAAGTATAGAGTTATTAAGAAGGGCGGGAACGGTGGATGAAGAAACGGTGCGCACGGTTTGCACAGGTATACGCTGCCGCAGGCAGTGGGGGTCCGGACAGATTATTCCACCGATGAGAGAAGATTTTTTTTTGTATTCTATACCATTTTCCTTTTGATAATATATGGATTCATTATGAGTGTCGAACATTTTTCCCGATCAGATTTTTTTTTTTTCTCTTTTCTTTTCACATGTTAAAAATTAATGCAATTTTGAGAATTCTTTAATTATAGTGAATCATTTAAAAATAGGGACCAGCGAAGCGGGCTAAGTCTGCTAAGATCAAGGATGTTATCAAGGATGGTCTTTATTCGTAAATAATAATTTTAATATATTGAATATTTTACTACATTATAATTCAACGTATAACATAGCCACAGCAACGCGTGGCCGGGTCTGCTAGTACATATCTGTACTGATAAGTATAAAGGATTAAGTCCATATTCTTGATTTTTCAGGAGACGAAAAATAAAGTTAAACTAACTAAAAACTAACCAGAAGAATCGATTAGGAAAAAGGGATTATGTTGATTTATACCCTTTATACCATTCAGTGATTGCCAACCTTCATTTAATGAAAGGAAAAAATTGAATTAAATATTTTATACCAAAGATTAATGCTAAATTTCTGACTTGAATCTTTTTTTACCAATGGATTTTCTCAAAGACTAAATGACATGGATTTAAATCCTTTATACCAATCGATAGAGAATTTTTTTCTGAGTCTGACTATGTACTTAACTCAAAATCGACACTTTTGGACATAAATCATTTATACTTATCAGTACAGATATATATATATTTATTTATTTAAGACAATTTTTACGCTCTAATATAATATTGTGATCATGTTATTCGATAAAACATTCATATTTATAAGTACATAACTTCAATAAAACGATATCTAGTTAATTCTTCATTATAGATTTACCATAAAAGTTGTCGAGCTTTTTAATAAATATTAGAAGTTATAGTACTTAGATATAAAATTGAGACTAGATAATACTAATATACACAAATTCAAATATTGAAAACACCACTGAAATTAAAAGATTATCTACTAAAGGTTTGAAATATAAACACAAATTTTAATTTGAACTGTGGCATCTTAGATATATACGGGATTTTCGGTGAGGGGAGCAGCAATGAGAAACTTATTTCAAACTGCAGCCAGGAAAACATTTAATAATTGAGAAGACAATTCAATTCAGTGATATTATTAAAGGCTGTATTTATATAAATAAGTTTTAAACAAGGTAGCATGTGGGACTAAAACAAGTGAACAACGTTTTGAAATAAATAAATAATAAAAGTAAAAGATATATTTCCATTTAAATAAAATATATTAAATTTGAAAAGCATAGCTTAATTATCTCCCCCCCCTCTTCCCCTGCGTTAATATTGCCTACCAAGAATCATAAATTCATTAAGTTTTTCACTAAGCAAAATCATAATTAAAAAAAAAAAAAAATTAGAAGTTTAGAAGTTTAACGGTTATGATAGTTTGTAACAGTGGATATGTAAAGGATCGAGCTATAAAAAGATTATATTACACGCAACAAAATATAACGATCTCGGGGAAGAAAGTGTACTTAGAATAATAAAAAGTATTTGTAATAGGAACTTTTTCGAATTTTTACTTTAGAAACTTTTTAGTTTATTCTAAACAGTAAAAAAATAAATAAATAAATAAATAAAAGAATTGGGAAATAAAGGAGAAAAAAAGAGATTTATATATACTATATATATATTTGCTATTTACAAACAAACATTTCACAATTCCTCTTACTAATGTAGAAAAAAAAATCCGAGTAACAGATATGTCTGACGAAAAGGTGGAGGGATTAATGTAAAACATTTTTATCACTTTTTCTTCGATTGCTGCAAAATTAATGAAGCTGTATTTTGGGAAAATTCTGGGGAGAAAAATAGATGCTAACCGCCTTCGAGGCAACGGGTGGCTGTGAATAAAAAATGGAGAAGATTATATATATATATGTGTATATGTGTGTGTGTGTGTGTGTGTAAGTATTATTTTTTTTTTTTTATTTTTTTTTTTTTTAAGAACAGCTAAGTACACTTATTCAATTCTGATTTCCTTAGATATTCTTGGGAAACAGAAAGGAGGAGGGAGGGGGGGGGAATGGTTTTCGATTCAACACAGCCATGGCGATTCTATACAAGATAGAGTAACAAATTTTGGTGTGCAGGTTGGTTTTAGGACCCTGACCCCCACTAAGACAGAATTTTTTTACCCCCCCCCCCTTTCCCCTGTGGGGACAGAAAGTAAAATACGTTTATAAGCATAAATCGGCTCTCAAATTACTTCACGGTGAAGAAATTGCAGATGGGGAGACTAGACTTGAGTACTACAAAGTCATTTACTGCGATTCTGGAAATTTGAATTTTTAAGGGGGAAGGGAGAAAAACAATTTCTATGGGAAATGTAGCAAAACCCTGATTTTTGAGTAGAACTCGTCCAGTAATAGTACAAAAATATTTACAACAGCCGTTCGTCTTCTTGAGAATATTTCCAAAAACCTATTTTTTTTTTTTTTCGATTTTCGATTTTGGTGGGAAGGGGAAGTTTAAGAGAGAAAATTCGAGACCCTCATTTCCTAGCAAAATACAGCTCGTGGCGATTCTGTGGGATATAAAGACACAAATTTTGGTGCGTAGATTAGTTTACGGACCCTGACTTCCACAAAAACGGTATTTTTGCTAAATCCCCCCCTCCCCCTGTTTTGCAAAAACGAAGACAAATACACGTTTGTAAGCATAACTCGACTTCAAATTACTTCACGGTGAAAGAATTGCACATGGGGACACTAGACTTGAGCACAAAAAACTTTTTTCTGCGATTTTGGAATTTTAAAAGAGGGAGGGAGAGACTTGGTTACTACAAGAAAATTCACGAGCGTCCTGATTAGGCAGGACAGTTAAGGATTTTGGAAATGCATGCTTTAAAAAACGGCCTCTAATTATTTTTTTTATTTATTACTATTATTATTTTATTTATTTACTATGTACATTCTCTTTTGTATATCTTCTCGGCATATGCATCAGTTTGCTCTTACAGGAAATTTGCTAGGTGTCTAATTTATTGAAACAATTTTGTGTTTTCTAAATATAATCAATATAATCTTTCCAAAAAGAATGTACAATATGCCTAGTGTTGGACAATGGAAATCGGTGGGGGGGGGGATTTAAAAAAGGGAATACTTTTGCAATATTCAAAATCAATAAATATTTAATAATTTAAATAATGATTTTCATATATATATAGGTAATTTCAATTAAATTGGTACAACATTCACATAGTATTAATGGAAAATAAGCAGTAAGGATTATATACGTCTGCGGGAGGGGTTTCGGGTTAGCAGTAGTTTGAATGAAAATAATTGTTTTTATATCACCTTCTTACCGATTTTAATGAAACTTTGTATAAAAATCATTTATTAATTATGAAAAATTACAGCAAGTGTCACACTTATTTGGAAGGGAGGGAGATAAGTGAGAGGGACAGAGTGAAATAAAATTATTTTTTATATTATCATGTTGCTATTTTAGTGATATCTTATATAATATATCACTTACTGTTTATTGAAAATTACAATGAATGAGTATTATATATGGCAAGGGGAGGGCGCACAAGGGGTGCATAAGGATTATTATTATTATTTTTTTTAATCACACAGTTTAAATGAAGCTTTATATAAATAACACTTATTATTTAAGAAAAATTAAAATGCGTGTTACGTATATCTGCAGGAGGGAGCAGAGGGAAAGAAAACTGTTGTTCTTATATTCTCATATCACCGTGTTACCGATTTTTATGAAATTTTGTATAACTGTCACTTATTCTTTATGCAAATGAAAGTGAGTTTTTCATACAGTTGAAAGGGGGAGGAGGGTTAAGGAAGGCAGAGGGGAATAAAATATTTTTTAAACCGACCCCCTTATCGATTGTTTGTTGAAATTTTGTGTAAATATTACTTATTGTTAATGAAAAATTAAAGTAAGTGTTACATATGTTTTTTTTTTTTTTTTTTTGAGGGGGGAGGGGATAATGTACAGTAAAAGAAAAGAAAGTTGTTTTATATCACTATGATTTTCATTTTAATAAAACTTATTGTAAATACCACCTACTGATTAGGAAAATTTATACTGATCTATACCTAGGGGGAGCAGAAGAGGAAAATGATTGCTTAAATATCATCGTGTTACCGATTTTAATTAGAATTTCAACAACTATCATCTACCTTTAAGGAAAAATCAGAGAGTGCGTTAGATATATCTAGGGGCCAAGGGGAGACAGAGGGAAAGAAAATGATTGTTTTTACGCATCCCTCTTTACATTTATAGGAAACTTTGTACAGATATCACTTATTGTTCATGAAAAATTACAGAGAAGATTATATCCAGGGGATAGGGAGCATACGGAAAGAATAGGATATTTTTACACCACGATGTTGCCGATTTAATAAAACTTTGCTTAACCCTTTGCGGCGCAAGGTAATCGAGATCATTTAGATTGGACTGCCCCCGGAATTCACGAACAAAATTAAAATGGAAGAAATTTTAAGTTTGTAAAAGCGGCTTTTTTCTGTTACGTTATAAAAGAAAATTTTTGATAAAAAATTTTCAGAGATGAGTTTTTGCAGCTGGAGCTTAATAACTGCGTCCTCGCAGCGAGGACAGCGGGCCACAAAGTGTTAAATATTACTGTTTATGAAAAATTTACAATGAGGGTTACGTATCATAGTGTCTTTATCTTCCTAATACTCCAAAATTCAGTGTTTGATTAAAATCTCCGAAAAGGTAATTCAAAAACGAGATTTTTTTCGTTTAATCTGTCCTTTTAGTACCCTATCACAGGAAACAAAAAAATACGTTCTCGTAGATTTGTAGCATGCATTTTACAAGTAGCAATAAGGAAAAGTGTTCATTTTCCACGATCCGGAAGAAAGAGTGGCGGAGGGCATTTTTAATAAATGCTACTTGTTAAATATATGCGTCCTGAAAAATACTTTGGAGGGCTATAGGGTGAGAAAAGAAAAAAGATCTTATGATAGAAAAAAAATCCCGACTGTACTTTAACCCCCAATATATTTGCAAGTCCCAAGTTTTTTTTTTTTTTTTTTTTTTTCTTTTGCAAGTAGCATTTGTGAAAAGTCTCATTTTTTCCAACGTCGAAAAATAAGGTCGCTTTCCTTAATTATTAATTGTAAAATACATGTTAAACATAAACAAATTTGTAAATATTTTTTTTCCCTGGAGAAAAGACAAAGGGGACATATTAATAAAAAAAAAAAAAAGAAGAAAGAGAGAGAGAAAGAAAAAGGTTTTTATTTTAACTTTTTACAGTTTTTAATCAAAATTTGAAGAAAAATTTTGAATACTAATTTAAGAAAAGAAAAATCACTGTGATATGTAACACTCACTCTCATTTTCCACAAACCATATTTCTGAAAAGTTCAGTTAAAAACGGTAATAAGGCGGTATAAAAAAATCATTTTATTTCAGTGTGTCCCATGCCATCTCTGTATATCTAGCCGTCACAATATTTTTTTTTAAATAGACAATAATCAATATTTAAACCAAGTTTTCTATGCATATGAAATGATGTAATGTTGAAGAGAACTTTTGTAACTGCTTTTCCCTCTGCTCCCTTTCGCCCTCCCCCGCCCCCGCCCCCGCCCCCCTGCAACTATATATAATGCTCACTGTAATTTTTCATGAAGAGTAAGTGATAGTTATACAAAGTTTCATTAAAGTCGACGACAAAAAGAATATTTTTCTCCCCCCCCCCCGCTCTCTTTTACCCCCGACGCTATATGTACAGTCGGTAACAAAAGTGTCCGAACTCTAGCAAAAATTCCTATGTAAAAAAAGTACACTTCATACGGTTTGTTAAATAAATTCTTGTCGAATCTTGTTCTTAGTGTAAGAACATGATTCAATAAGGATTTATTATATTCTACAACCTGTAAAAAAGTAGAATTGTTTGATATCTCTTACTCATATAATTTTTGGATCCCCGCCCTTGCCACCGCTAACGATTGGTGATCACTTGTCCGACAGAAGCCTCATGATTTCCAATCTTTCCCTATCCACATCATAAATGTAAATATTCATTTTAAACTTGTTTTATTAAATTCTAGAATTTATAAAGAAATAAAATTCTTTAATATCTTTCACTCATAAATTTTGATGGCCCTTCTCATTTCCGCTAACGATTGCTGATCACACACTCCACAGAAGTCTTTTAATTGTTCAGGATCTTTCCCTCATGTAATCCCCCCCCCCCACACACACACACACGCTCCATTTCCAACAAGCGATAAACGAAGCACAATCCTTTTCCCTAATTTTCTTCTATGTAAATAAAAAGCTGATTGTTTGTTTGCTTGCCCGGATTTTTTGTTAAATAAATAAAAAATAAACAAATATTTTACTTTTCATCAGGAACACACCCACTTCCCAAAATTGTAGGTATTGACAAAAAAAAATTCATAACTTTTGAACAAATTAAGGTATTTGAAACGTTCAAATTGCATAATAAAGCTTAAGAATGGTATATTTACCGAAAAAATCACGGAATTGATGCATAGGTATTCTTTTATATGTCGGCTCTGAGAAATGAAACAAAGAAAAATGACTCGGGTCTCTATGAACCTACGATAACCTCAGCTGGTTAAGGATTTTCTTAAAAATAGTAAGATTACATCTTAAGATATAAAATTGAAATAAATAAAATACCTTTATATATATGTGGAGTTATTTCTTTCTTTCTTTCATTTTTTCAAATGTCAAAAATGAAAAAAAAAAAAAAAAAAAAAAAAAAACAGAAAGCTTCATTCTCCTTATAGTTTAATAGAGATACTCCAAGCATATTTAAAATATAAACACATAAAAACCGAAAATGACAAACGACATATTATATTTGTAATGTTTTGATAAATTTTAAAATATTAATTTTTCCTTTAAAGAAATAAAATGTATTAAATATATATATATATATATATATATATATATATATATATATATATATATATATATATTAAAATTTCATTTCTTTAACTTTATCGATAAATTAGTGCTTCGGGTTTTCTTAGCTTTTCTAAAAGGCAAATGAAATATAGTTATATGTTCATTTATACTATCAGGTGCTGCATGCTTCGCAGGTCACTATGTTTAAATTAAGACTTAAAAATTACATATAAGTTATTAAAATCCACCCACCCGCAAATAAAATAAAATAAAATGATTGATTGAAACTTGTCAAAAACCTCAGTCTTTTTGCCCCTCCCCACCCCGCCGAAGTGGGGGGGAAATTAAGGTAAGGCACCGTGGGGGGTTAAGACCCTTTCCCCTTTCAACGGTGCACTCTTTGTCATATTAACAGCAAACCAACTCCAAATTTAAAATTTCGTGAAGTTTGGACCATAATTTTTAGTGATAAGGCACCATGTTGGGGGGGGGGGGAGGGGAGGCCCTCCTCTCTTCCAACAGTGTAGTCTTTATTATAGTAACACCAAACCAACTCTAAATTTAAAATTTCGAAAAATTAGAACGGTAACTTTCCGAGATAAGGCACCGTGGGAAGTAAAACCCCTTCTTCAAACAGTCTTTGTTAAACTAATACCCAACCAATTCTAAATTTAAAATTTCGTGAAGTTTAGACCATAGTTTTTCGTGATAAGGCGCTATGAGGGGAGAGGCCCTGTCCCCCTTCCAACAGTATTCTTCATCTAAGTAACACGAAACCAATTCCAAATTTAAAATTTCGAAAAAATGGAATAGTAACTTTCCGAGATAAGGCACCATGGGGTGTAAGACCCCACTTCAAACAATGCAGTCTTTGTTAACATAACATCCAACCAAATCCAAATTTAAAATTTTGTAAAGTTTGGTTCATACTTTTTCGAAATAAGACACCGTAGGGTTAAGAGCCTCTCCCTTTCTATCGATGTACTGTTTGTCATATTAACACCAAACGAACTCCAAATTTGCAATTTTGTAAAGTTAGGATAATAAATTTCCTAGATAAGGCACCGAGGGGAGAAAGGAGGTAAGGCCCTTCCTCTTTCGCACGGTGCAATCTTTGTTATAATAATAACCAACCAACACCAAATTTAAAATTTCTTTAAAGTTATTAGGACTGTAACTTTTCGAGACACTTTCTCTTTCTAACGGTGCAGTCTTTGTTATAATAGTACCCGAACAACTGAAAGTTTAAAATTTCGTAAAGTTTGGACCATTATTTTTCGAGATAATGTTCCGTGGAGTGTAAGACCCTCTCCCCTTCGAACGGTGCAGTCTTTGTCCTACTAACACCAAACCAACTACAAATTGTAAATTTCATGAAATTAATGCCGTAACTTTTCGGTCCACCAGCAGCCGAGCGGTTCTACGCTCAAAGCTGGTAGACGTGAAGTGCCGGGTTCGATCCAAGGTCGCGCTCGTCGGCCTAGCCGTTCGGAGTTTTCCGTGGTTCTCTCCGAAACTTGCGTAAATACAGGCTTGGATCCTTTAGAAAGACCTCCACGGAAGGCACTTCCCACTCTAGCCTAGGACCCAAGAGTTTTCAATCGGCATTCCGAAACACCAACATCGTAACTTTTCGAGATAAGGCAACGTGGCGGGTAAGACCCTTCCCCTTCCAACGGTGTAATATTTGTTATACTAACACTAAATCAACCCCAAATTTAAAAAACGGTGTAATCTTTGTTACACTAACACTAAACCAACCCTAAATTTAAAATTTCGTTAAGTTTGGAACATAATTTTTCGAGATAAGGCACTATGGGGGGTAAGACCGTATTACCTTCCAATGGTGCACTCTTTGTCATAATAACACGAAACCAACTCCAAGTTTAAAATTTCGTAAAGTTAGGACCATAACTTTCCAACATAAGACATGTTGGGGTAAGAACTCCTCCCCCCCATTCCAACGGTGTAGTCTTTGTTATACTAACACTCAAACAACTCCAAATTTAAAATTTTGTAAAGTTCGGACCATTATTTTTCGAAATAAGGCTCCTTGAGGAGGAGGGGGGAGAGGTAAAACCCTCCCCCTTCCAACAGTGCAGCATTTGCCATACTAATACCGACTATCCCGAAATTTAAAATTTCGTAAAATTTGTACCCTAATTTTGGTGAGGTTGAAAGAGATAAAACTCTCCTTCCTTTCAATGGTGCAGACTTTGTTATACTAATAGCCAACCAACCAGAAATTCAAAATTTTGTAAAGTTTCGACCATAATTTTTCGAGATGAAGTTCCGTGCGACGTAAGATCCTCCCTCCCCTTCCAACGGTTCAATTTTTGTCATACTAACACCAAACTTAAAGTTTCTGAAAAGTTCGGACCATAATTTTTTGAGATAAGGCAAGTTGGGATCAGACCCTCACCCTTCCAGGAATGCGATGTTTGTCATCATACTAACACTTAACTCTAAATTCAAAATTTCGTGTGGATCGAATCATAACTTTTCGTCAGAACATCAGCGAAGAAGTTAAATCGATCTCTACCTAAATGTAATTTGAATTCCAAAGTCACAATTACAATATTATAATTATAATTATATCGTCAGTAATTACAATTACATTTCAATTGCGTAAAATAATTAACCATTAAATTTCATATAATTGTAATCGTAAATTTTTAATTATAAGTACAGAAAAGTTATTATATTTATAACGTTTCTAATTACAATTATATTCTAATTCTATAAAATGATTACCCATTAACATTACATATAATTGTAACTGCAAAATTTAATTATAATTACAGGCAGATAATTATAATTATAATGTTTTTAACTGCAATTACATTTCAATTTTATAAAATGATTATTCATTACATTACATGTAATTGTAACTAAATTTTTTCAATTATAATTACAGTAAAGTAATTATAATTGAAAGCTTTTAGTTACGATTAAAGTAATGATTAATTGCATATGATCAGTTACAATTACAAGTAATCATAATTGTAATTGCTTACTGTCAATTGAAATGCAATTCATTACAAATTAATTGAATTACGATTTTGCCCAACTCTGATATATATATGCTTTTCCGCTTGAAAAATTAAATTAGAATTTGACTGCAATAAATCCTTACATGAATATAAATATCAGAGGAAAGAGAGAATATCTAAGTAATTTGTTCAAATTCTGAACTGGAAAAAATCCAATTACCCTTGCTCCACCGACGAAAAATAAAATATTACCATCACATTTTCTTCAGCTTATTCAGTATGTAAAAGACATTTCTATCCATTACATGCATTCACATTTATTTCTATAAATTGCATGGGTAACTTTTTTATTTTTGATATAGGTTATTTAGTTGTTGTTTTTTTTTTTTTTTTTTTTTTTTTTTTTTTTTAAGTCACACTGCATATAAAATAAATGTAAATATATTTTTTGTTTACGTTATTTGCTTTAACTTGGGAAAAATTACTTGAAATTTAGTAATGCATAAAGAAATTTCCTTAAAAGTTTTACGGATACAAGAGAGGTTAAATATACTACTGCTCAAAAGTTTAGCAAAATTTGTAAATGATCATTTTTTTCCCACACTCTTTAAAAACATATCTCTTCATAAAATGTTTTCAAACATTGGGTAGGTTAAGAACTGAGTCTTCCACATTTTTCTCAATCAAGATTGGTTTAAGACAACATTTAGGGGACCTGTAACAATATGAGCAAAATCAGTAATTTTTGTGATGTCCTTGTACTGTTAAGTAAACATAATAATCAATAACTTTATGATATGTTAATATAGACCCAGTACAATTTGTGGATGAATTTATGTGACGATAGCATGTTAAAAAACTAATATATAAAAGCATTTATTTTAAAACTAAAATCAGCTAGTTTCTTATTTATAATATACAGAGTTTTTAACGAAAATTATTCCCACTTTTAAATAAATTGAAAAAACACTTTTGAAACAATATACTGTAATCGAAATACAAATATCTTAAATATCTCATGAAATGCCAGTATTTTTATGAAAAACACATTCACTGCGCATGCGCGAAATATAGAAAATGTTTATTACATAGGTTAAAAGCTAGATATATTGGGCAACTTTTCTCAAAAGTTCATTTGAATAGAGTAAAAATTGAGCAAATTGGCGGCAACAGAACGAACCAGATTTTAAGTATTTTCCTAGACTTGTAATTTCATAAGATGTTTTTAACATACCGCGTTGTTAATTTGAAGATGGGCAAATGTCTAAAATTTATTCTAGCGAGTGGCTACAACTAGACGTCAAATGCTGCATATCCTTTTGAGTAAGTAACCATCCTTGGCGCATTTATAGCTTCTTCTCCTTTCCTTCTTTATTTTATACAATGCGGGAGACAATTAGCAAATTGTGCCGACATACCACCCCCCCCCCCTTTACCAATCCAGGTAGCAGTATTGCTACAATTCTAATACCCAACATGCCTGGATTTTTGAAATCGAAACTAAATAAAGTGTTTTCCATCTTGTAATTATATATCCCGGCTCCATATATCAGTTGAATCATATTTTCTTCCCTATCTCCAAGGGCAATTTCTATTTAATTAACTGCGAAATAACTGAAACAAGTAAGAAAATATTAAGCTTTAGAATAAATTATAGAATTTCTACTTAATCAGCTCCGAAATAACCGAAAAAAGTGAGAAAAATTAAGCTTTAGCATAAATTAAACAGGTCTACTCTACATCGGAAATTTTGATTTGATAATTTTCGCTTATCTTTATGTTTTTTGTTGTGTTGAAGCCAAAATTGAAGACAGTTTTTCTCTATCACGTATAGATTTTTGTCAATACAGTATTAGAAAAATCCAATATTTCGGTAGAAATTTAGGTTCTTTAGATTTTTGGAAAAAATTGTGTCTCATAGAGTGGCTTTGTCATAATGCTGAAGATAAAATATTCAGAAATATTATGACTTCACAATTTCTAACATAATATAACAGATAAAAGTATCTAAAAAGATATATTAAACAAAGCTGTTTTAATTTAGGGGGAAAACATTTTTTTTTTTTTTTTTTTTTTTTTTTTTTTAAAGAGAGCAATTTACTCAATAGTATATATATGTACAAATTTGTTTAAATATGTGCAAATACATCTTATGTAAATGTTATTTTATAATGTAGATAACTTAAAGCCGACTTTACTGACCTCGTTTCGAGATTATTCAGTAGCCACATGGTGTGCTTTTGGCATTGTGTATCTTTGGCTTAATAGTGCATGATAGTGTGCCGTTGACATGATATTGAGCATATAGTATTCAGAAAGATTTTGAATTCAAAATTACTAAAATAATATAATAATTAAAAATTTCAAAAAATAATAATAATAATTACCAAAGGTGTATTAATTTAGGAAGAAACATTTTTTAAAGATAGCAATTCACTCAAAAGTACATACATATTTGTTTAAATATGCGTAAATACGTACAACTGATTTAAATTTTATTTTATAAAGGCGGTAAATTAAGGAGGACTTTGTTGACCACGGTTCGAGATTGATCAGTAGCCATAGCTACACTATATCAGTTAATGAATAAAACACTCCAGTAAACACAATACTTAACCCTTTAACGTTCACTACTTAATTTATTTTAAAAATTACTAAACTAATTTTAAAAATGGCTTTTAGGCACATAGCTGATCATAAATATGCAAAAAAATAAAATAATTAGCATTGTTCCTTTTCGAGAAATGTTTCGTTTGAAACATCTATAAGTTAACCTTATTAAATTCAAATAATATTTAATTTAATAAATAAAACACTTTGCAAGTAAACATTGTTGACTACAAAAACTCATAAAAGTTGTTTCAGGTGAAAATAATAGTCCAGCTCTTCATGAAATGAAAAAAACTAGACATGAGTGCATCATCAAACCGGCAATTCGCACTCGCACACACTAAGAAACTTCAAGTGACTTATGTATTTAGATTCCTTTGAAGCATTATTTGTTAAATTTTACGAATAATGCTGCTGTCTACCGAACAGAAAAGGAACAAAAGTTTAAAACCTGATTAAAACAAGTGGGAAATGTTAAAAAATCTGATGTATAAAAATTGTTAAATTATGTCAAATGTTTGGTTTCGCTGCGAAACCAATGAACGCTAAAGGGTTAAAAGAATTCTAGAAGGAGATATTGCTTTGATTTCAGACGAAAATTCACCAAATTGTGAAGTTAATCCATATTATAGATCACAAGGCAGTTCTCTCTAAAATACGCTAAGAGCATGTGATCCATAAATAATGCTAAAACTCAAACCCTGAGAACACAGAATAAATGATCAAAAGATATTCATTGAACCAATACTAATCCGTAAAGGTTAGAGTTGGTAGGAATGGGTTGTGCGTCGCACTAGAGCTACACAGTGGGTAATATAAAATATTCCAAGTTTTTTTTTTTTTTTTTTTTTTTTTTTTTTTTTTAACTTTAAACGACATGTCGCTAAAGAAATATTTTTAAATTACTATTCCAACAATTATTTAATACAAAATTAAACGTAAGGTATCACATATATCTATCATTGCATGAAAACCATAAATACTCTTGCTGCATTCTTCTTTTTAAAAGTACAAGACCCATTAAACATCTCAAGAAATTTTATTACCTTTTTATTTCGATATTTTTTTTCACTGTTATTTAAAAAATAAAACAGGCATGACAGACTGATTTATGAGGGTCATAAAAATAAATTTTGACTTAGTTCTGTAACAGATTCTGTGACATGTTCTCCTTTCCATTTCCATTATTTTTTAAAGCTATTGATCTTGAGGAAGAGTGTATTCATACGATATATAGAACTGCTAAATATTTTGTGGCTTATAAGCATTCAAAATCTTAATTTTTTTAAAAGAGTATAGAAGTTTAATGCCACAAAACATTTTTTTTTTTTTTTAATATTCTTACCCATAAAACAAATTAAACAAATATTTTCCTAAATAAGAATTATCGATTCGAGAACAAAATGTATATACTTGTTTCTTTTTATTAAAACAATTCTTATTAAGGACTAGAAATTAAAAATAGTTTTATCTCGATAAATTTTTCCTCGTGAATTAAAAAGTTCTTGTAAAGTTGAAAATCTAAAATTCGTTTTTATGTTTTATAAAATGTTTTCCTGGCATTAAAAAAGAAAACGATAGAGTAAATAAGAAAAAGGAAAAACAGAAATTTTATAAAAAATATGCGAGAATGCCTGTGTAATCTAATTTATATAAAAATTTATAAAGTTTAATGTATTGGAAATTTATGCTTAGTAAAATTGTAATTTGAGAAATTCACAGTTTTCAGTAAGTTAAATCTTTTTTTTTTTTTTTTTTTTTTTTTTTTTTTTTTGTATTATTATTATTTTATCTACAACTTGCAGGTATTGTCTGATTTGAGTGTTTCTGCATATAAATGAATTCACAAAATTGTATATAATTTATTAATATAAAAATTTCATAAAATGAAAAATAACAAATATTCATTTAAATCGGCCAAAGCCTCAGTGTTTGCCGCTCTCCCACCAAAATGATGGGGGGGGGGGCGGATTTCGGAAAACTCCATTGTAGTGTGTGTTGGATGCACATAACCTGCACACACACACACCAAAAAATCGCTAAAATGTTTTTCATCCAGCAGACCCCGAGGATTGAAAGAGGGACATTTCGCAAAATTCCATTATAATGAGTGTTGTGTACATATAGCACAGCCTTTTAACAAAAAAAATTCCTTCCTGAGATAATTTTAGAATTCCACTTGGAAACGTATTTTTTGCCCTTCTTCCACCTTCCCCCCTCCCAGCAAAAATGGATGGGGGAAATTTCACAAAATAATTTTACAGTATGTGTTAGGCACACATAAACAATCTACACACCAAAATATAGATTTTCTAAGATGATTTAGAGCAGAGTTATATTTGGAAAAGTGTTTCTTACCCTTTGTGCACTGCAAATAAAGGTGTCTTAAAGTAAGACAACCGTAAATATCTTAAAATGATGCTCAGACATAATAGATATCTTAATTTAAGACACTTTTGTGTCTTAATAAACTGGTGATGCAAATGAACTAACGTAAAGTATCTTAAAAAGGCCTGATGTCTTAAAATAAGACATTTAAAAATGTCTTAAATTTCACATTTCATCGTTGACTATTAGTAGTGGCGCCATCTGTGAATGGAAATCAAAATCATCTTCATTGTCTCGTTTTTTTCATAGTAAGATACAGGTTTAGTTTAATAAAATGATAATTTCTTTTAAGAATTTTTTTAATTAGTAGAGGAAAAAAAAGTATTTTTTAAAATTGAAATTATAATCAAATATCAAAAATGTAAATCTCTTAAGAAAAAATAAATAAAATATTTCAGTAAATTTTTTGGTTGATGAGATTTTTCTGAAAATCATTTCAAATGAGTAAAGCTAGCCGCTCTTATTTTACTCCTAGTTTGACACTTTTTCATTTCTATTATTAAAATAGTTACTTTTTATTTAAAGCTCGCTCATTTAATTGAATGAAAAAGATTAATACGAACTTGCAGCAAAGAATATTTTATCGCTAAGAAAGCGAATTTCTAACTAATCTTACGCACAACTTGTAAATAGCTGCTTTCTTTTTTTTTTCCGTTTCCTTTTTATTCTTTAAATCTCTTTTGATATAAAACTCTTTTCTTTAACTTTTTTACCTGTACCTGGACGTAAAACAAACTTTTCTAGTTCTCATATTCATTTTTTTTTAATAACAGTTTATAGAAAGAAAACGTTTTCAAAACATTACAATCTTAGATTTTGATATATTTATTTATATTTTACAAAATTTATACTTCTACAATTAAAATTTAATAGAATTAATACATACTGAGCTTTAGATTTAATCTCGATAGTTTTAAGGGGAAAAATACCGATTTTATTATAACGCTACAATCCCTTCCGCGTATATTACATTCTTTATTACCGCATATTTTGGAGTGAAATCGTTGTGTGATTGGCAAGAGCGTCCGTCTACGGTAGCGAAGATAGTAAGTTCTACTCCAGAGTCTGGAACTTATTTTTTTTTTTTTTTATTATTATTATATTTTATTTATGCTCTAGAATATTATAAATATGTTTTAAACAGAAAATCAGAATCACCACATCACCTTTATTTATTTATTTATTTATTTACTAAAAAGCCTTAAAATGGCAGATCTTTTAAGCCAAACATGGCGGTGTTTTTAAACATAAAAAAGATGGCGGTGTTTTAAGACATTTACAGTGTCTTAATTTCAGATGCGGAAAGTTGTCTAAAAAAGTAAGACACTTTTTTTCGCTTAAAAAATGACCATCCGTTTAAGACACTTTTTTAACTGGATTTAAGACGTTTTCGTTTACAGTGTGGTCAGGAGAACATTTCTCAAAATTCTTTCATAGTACGCGTTAGTTACACATAGCATAAATACACAAAAACCAAAAAATTATCTTCCTGAGATAATTTGGAACAGAGTTACGCTTGGATGTGTGTTTTTTGCCCCCGCTCCCGCCAAAAGCGATGGGAATATATCACAAAATCCTTTTATAGAGTGTTTCAAGCACACATAACCACACCAAGAAATAGCTTTTCTGTGATAATTTAGATGAGAGTTACATTTGGAAAAGCGTTTTGCCTTCCCCATTTAGGGGAGGAAGGGTGAACGTGTCGCAAAATACCTTTATAGGGAGTTTTAAGTACACAAAACACACCCACATACAAAAAACTTTTCGTTCTGAGGTACTTTGAAACTGGGTTACTCTTGTAAAAGCATTTTTATTTATTTTTATTTATTTATTTATTTATTTATTTATTTTGTCCACCCCACCTCTATGAGGCAATTTAGAAAAATCTCGTCACAGTTGGTGCTTGATAAAAATATTCAACCCACACACCAAAATTCCTGAACGCAGCTGCGAACGGATTCTCCGGGACAAATTTAACGCAAAAAAGGGGCTGTCAAATTTGGCTCCTCGTAAATCCACCCCAAGTCATCATATCAAACAAACAAAAATGGGTTTTTGGAAAATTGTTCCAGAATATGAACAGCCGTTTTATAGTTCTACGTGACATTTTTCGTGGAATTCTACTGGAAAATCCGGATTTCGCGAAATTCTTCCCCTGGCCCTTAAAATAAAAAATTCGAAAATCGACGATTTTTTCTTCAGACGTCTAGTCTACCCTTCTGCAAATTCTTCACCGTGAAGTAATTTGAAGCCGAATTATGCTCGTGAACTTGCTTTTATCGCCTGTCCTTCAGGTAGGAAAAGGCAGAATTTTTCAAAACCCCGTCAAGTCTCAAGAACCAACATTCACACCAAAATTCGTAATCCTGTCGTACACAGAATCGCCCAGACAGCATTGACTCAGTGGATGGAAATCATTTTGCTCCTTCTTCATGCATGGGGACCGAATTTTTTAAATTCCGTAATATGGGTTTTAGATATCTATACGCTACATTTTAAAACAAAAATCTAAATCTTATGGATATCTGTTTTTTTTTTTTTTTTTTTTTTTTTTTTGTTGTTTTGTTTATTTGTTTGTTTGAATCATGAAGGAATATACGAAATCACATTTTGCTTATGCGAAGTTACGTTTTAATTCCTCTCCCCTTCTTAGAGGCTGAATTTCTAAAATTCCAGAAATTGTTTTCTACATATTTGTGTTTTCTATATTTCAAAGAAAATATTTTATGGATATCTGTTTTTTTTTTACTTTATATGAAGGTTTTCTGTAAAATAACGTTTTGCGCATGTGAAATCGCATTTCACCACCCATCCTCTCTTGGGAACCGAATTTCTAAAATTCTAAAAGTTGCTTTTTAGGTATTTCTGTTACCTACATTTTAAAGTAAAAATTTTACGGATATCAGTTTTCGTGAAATCACGTTCTACTCACTCCCCCCCCCCCCTCCCCCCTTTGGGAGCAAATTTTGTAAAATCGCTTCTTAGGAGGTGCTTTCACTATATGTTGTATAATCTGACCCGGTTTCAGTTAATGGCTCCAGTAGACTTTGTTTTGCGTTGATGAGTAAGTGGGTGAGTGAGTGGGTGGAAGTAATTTTATATATATAGATTTATTGTCTACAAATCTAAGTTCCTTTTTGTACTCCATAACATGATTTTTTTATTCCATGATATTAAAAAAATATCAATAAATTAATCAGGAATATTTAGAAAAGTGTGTGTACATTTTCTTACTGCAGTGTATTTATTTATTTTTTATTATAAATGTTCTACAAAACATTTGTAACAAACCAATTGTTATAAATGTTGAAATCTTGTAATTACAGTTGAATTGTAATCATGAGTGTTTTTCTCTGAAAGAAATTTCTCCATAAATTGAGAATACAAACATGTTTTTAAGAAGTTAAATAATAAAAATTTATTTTTTGTGTTTCGTAACATCTGTTATAAGAATAATAATTTCATCGATTGATCATATTATAACTGAAACAATAATTAATTGATTAATAGAACAAAATTAATAGATGATTGATTAAATTGATTGATACAATCATAAATATATATAATGTCTATGTTATGTAATTCTTACTAAAAAAAATTTGCAAACTCAGATAATGGAATATTTTTATTCAGTACAATCATTCTTCTCTAATGGACATTCTATCTGTTTTTGGGGTTCTAGGCTAAATTATATATGACTGGGTAAGCCCAAAATGGGACTTCTGGTTCTCTATTCTCCTATGAATTTCCCCATAGTTGCAAACATTCTCTTTTTTTTTTTTTTTTTTTTTTTTTTTTAAGAATACGAATATTCCCCTATAAAATACAAATATACACTTTATAATGTTGCAGTTTTCCCTTCATTAACTTTTTATGATGTAATACGAATAGAGTCCATTTAAGGAATTAAGAACCTTTTTATGTTTTTGTAAAAAAGTAAAGTGTTATAATTTTGATTGCCTTTGTCTGTCTGTATCATATGTACCTGAATGTGGCATCAAAGCACACAATCGGATAAACGGATTTCAATGCGGTTATATTATTTATTTATTAATTCGTGTTTTATAGATTAGAACGCCAGTTAAATCAAAATATTTATTGGCTGACGATTTTTTTTAAACACTTCCCTCAGATTTTCCTGAACTTTTGTAAGTAGTGGTCGTGACATAGGTTTTCCAAAACGAACCTTTTTTTTTCTTTTTTTAAACACATCGAACATTTTAAGTACGGCTTCGTAAGTTTAATTCCTGTTTAATTTCTGCAATTGTTTGTTTTTGTGGCCCTTTTTCATTCCTTTTCACGCACAGATGGCCTAACTTCAGAAGATGGCCTAACTTCAAATCTTTGCAATTCATATTTGCCAGAATATTTAAGATAATTGAAATTGGCCATTCTCGATGTATTCTACTTTATCAAAATCTGACGTGCAAGTCCTGAACTTCTATAAGAGCAACCATTTTCTTTTCTCCAACTCAGAAATTTAATACCTAATGGCATGTTATCAAAAATAGAATACAACGTTCCTAATCGCTTACTAAGCATTTATAACGACTGTGCAGACCACAAGACCGCGTGCAGACCACAAAAACATGCAAATTTTGTTTTCTAGAACACACAAATATAGTTGTCCTTATAATTTTGTTGGAGGATCAAAATTCTAATGGCATGTCTCCGGGCCGCGTATCTCCGAAATGTTGGCACTTGCAGAACAAATTCACAATTTTTTGCCAGAGAATGCGATTTTCGCCAAATCTGGAAGTGCAAAGAGAAACTTCACGCCGCTTAACCTGTATAAATAAACATCTGGCGTTTTTCTTTCTTTCTTTTTTCTTTTATTATTTTTTTTTCTTCTGATGATTAACGTAGGATTTAAATCGCAAAACGAAACATATCTTGAAATTAAGAAATAGTTTTCCGAATAGAGAAGTAGGTAATAATAATGGTAATATATTAGCATTGAGATCCGATTTCATGTATAATGCCAAAAAGTTTGTAAAAATTGTTCAAACAAATTAGAAATTCTTAGTAAAATGCATGAAGAATGTTCATAAGTCCAAATCAGTAGTACGCCATTTTACATTTCAACTATTTTTATTATCATTTTGTATTTAAATTTTTAAAATGTACAACTTTATAAAATATTTCTCTTACGATGCAGTGCTTGAGTTTTCATAAATTATCACCTTATATTTATCTATTATGTATTTTTAAAGAACATCTTAATCATAATAAAATAGATATTCGTGTTAAATTTTATGGTTGAAATTCATAAAATTTTCTACGTATAATTTCCTCCTCGGACATGTCCATTTCTCATTTTTTACCCCCCCCCCCCTAACCACAACATACAAAGTTATAAAATAAAACGTTAAACATTTTATTAATGCTAGTCTATTTGTTTTTCAGTAATCATAAACAATCTAACTTAATATGTTATACAAATCAAAGTAATAATGATGCGCATAACCATTCTCATCCTATATTTATTGTTACTAATTTCTATTGAGAGCGAAATGTATTCATATTAAAAGGAATGAGTATGATAGAACACTCAACACAGTCGCAGACTGAAATGCCGCACCTCATAGGCTACCCTCTATCCGATTCGATACATTTGACTTATCGTAATTAAATGACTAATTTTATTAGGATTGTTTTCGTACATTAATTTTCAACACAACTGATCCCCGTATTGCAAGTTCGTGGGAAGTATTGGCCTAATTTGTCAAATGAAGGAAACACAATTTTTAATTACTAAAGTTTCAAATTAAAATGTTCATATTTAATGAACTGTATTAAAAAATATATTTTAAAATATTAGTCTGACATGTTTAAGACAAAATATTGGCATAATGGACGTTTAAACGAAATTTTGCTCTATTTTGCCGTGTTAGAAAGAAAACTTAAATTTTGAATAACAAGCGAAGTTTACAACTTACATTGTTCCAAAGCAATATTGTCGTTATCAATAACATAAGTGATATTAAAAAACTGATGCACCCATTTTACAAACTCAATATCTATAATACACACAGACAAGTCACATAAACCAACCACTGAAAACATAATTTTTGGATTCAGGAAACCTCAAAACAGATAAATGTAACAAAAATTCAATTTCGAAAACTTGATCCGAAAACAATACTTTCGCGACCTTTTATGGATAAGATAAAGTAAATTAGAATAAGAGAATAATTTTAAATTAATTAAACTTTAATTGCATTTATTACATTGATTTTTTTTTATAAAAAGAAATGATTTCATTTAATTTGGGGTAGCCCTGTATATTTACTATATATTTTACAAACACAATATAGTGTACTAATTTAGCACAGCATTTAAAACGCATAGCACGACATGAAATGACCTTTCAGCAATTCCATTGTATGAATATATCTGAATTCTTTTGTGGGGTTCTGTGTAAACTTCTAATAAAGGATATACATTCTACATTGTATACGAAACATTATTTCATGCACATAAAATATAAGTTCAATTTATTTTATTTTGTTTCATCCAAAAATACTAAATTGTATTTACCAGAAAATTCACACATAGACTTAATGAATTTGAATTCTTTTCTTAGTCACTGTACACGAATTACTTAATATTTCATCCGAGTCCCAATATCTATTCTTGAGGTATGGTTATAACAAACACACAGACACATTCAGACAACCGCTAAAAACCTAATTTTTTTTTTCAGGATATTTAAGCAAATGTAGCAAAAACTCAATTTCGAAAATCTGAATCAAAAATAAAACTTTTCTTACAATATATGGGTAAAATAAACTAAATAATGATCATAATAATGATAATCTGGTGTGTCACTCACACGACTTTCTTTTTTACCCTGGATTTCAATATTATAATGACAGATTGCACATTAAATCTTAAGATGAATAGCGTAAGAATGTAAAGTTTAATGTACTTTTCAAATAATCTAAAATAGGTTTAGAAACAATTTTATTTGACGAAGAGAAAGTAAATAATAATAATAATAAAAATAATAATAAAACAGAATAAAATAAAATAAAATAAATGTATTTCAAGGATAATTTTAAAAGCTATACTTCTTCATTAATCTTGATAAAATAAATTTAAAGGGTTTTCTAATAAATTTTGTTATTAAATTATATTATCTAAAAATAACGATACAAAGACTCCATTGACACATTTTTAACAAATATGATTCAGGGAGCCTCAAAACGTGTATATATAACAAAAATTCAATTTTGAAAATTTGACCCCAAAACAATACTTTCTCTACCATATATGTTGGTAAGAGAAAGTAAAATAAATAAATAAATGTATTTCAAGAACAATTTTAAAAGCTTTAAAATTAGAATATTACAATTTTATTTCTTCATTATCTTGCTAAATTAAATTTAAAGGGTGGAGGATTTTTAATAAATTTTTGCATTAAATATATTATTTAAGAATTACGATACTAAAACTCCATTGACACATTTTTAATAGTTTATTCTCTTGGGAAAAAAAAAAAAAAAAAAAAAAAAAGATTACTCGAATCCTTAACGAATTGTGAATGAAGTGGAAAGAAGGGTTGCTTTGCGGCAGAGAGGGTTTTGGCGCGAGCTACAAAAATTCGCCAGGTTCGCCTGTACGCGCCAACAATTCGGAGATACGCCTCCGGGCCATCCTTAGGAGTGTGTTCCTTACCGTCGCCAATTGTCCAATGCGCAGTACCACTGCAAAGTTAAACGCAACTAGCCATCCAGCCTTAAATTTCGTCCATACACACAGAAAAATAAATTGGTCCCAGTGAACTGGCAAAGTGCCCAGCTGACAATACAGAATTTACTAACCAAAATAACTGACTAGAAAACTTCAGATAAAAAGTGTACTAGCTGTTCCAGTCTCCAAAACAATACCCGAGGATAGGAAGTCCTTATCATTTTAATATTATCAAACAAAGAAGGCTAGTCAACAATCATAATTATCTGACCAGCAAGATTAATTAACAACCGCAGTTACCAGACAAGGCAAATTAGTCACAACCTACAGTTGATTAAAATTAATTGAAAAAATAATAATAATAAAATACAAAACGCCCTTTTGAGGACACGATTTCAGGACCTCCGTATCACAAGTCAAGCACGCTACCACTGCACCACCCGTTCTTACAAGGATTCGTGTTTTGTTGATTTTTATAGAAGTAACTAAAACTTTTAGGGGTCATATCTCACCTCCATGGGTGTTGTTGCAGCCAATTTGCACTCTACCCTATGTTTTCGACCATGCTCTTTAGTTTAAGCTAGGTTTGTTTTCAATAGCAATTTTACTGATTCATACTTACCTAGTAAGTTGTCCTACCACGTATTAACGCGAGGTTTAGAGAAAACCATGGAAAACTTCGAAAGGCTAGGTAGACGAGCGTATCCTGAAATCGCCCTTCACGTCTACCAACTTTGAGAGCAACAACTCTCGGCCATTGGCGGGGCTCTCGGGGTTCAATGAAAAAACAGAACGTGCACCATTATTTTCAAAATACAAATACATTTTTAATAAAATGTGTCCCTATGTACCTAATATCATGAAGCTGACAAAAAAACTCTCAAAAGTACCACAGTTAGCAATACTTGAGAGACTATACAATAAAATTTTCCTAAGAGATGGAACACAAAGAGTAAAAACACAGTGGTATATGAAATTGGCCCTTTACAGAGGTGTCCTTTTAATAAAGGTTATTCAGCAAATTTAATTCTGGCAACAAAGTGATATTCAAATTTACATTATTTGTCTATTTAGTTTTCTAATATTTTATTGTTAGTTTGTTCGAACTTTATGTATATATATATATATATATACATAAGTATATACATAATATATCCATATATATTATGTATATATATATATATATATATATGTATGTGTGTGTACAATATATATGTATATATATACAAATATATATACATATACATATGTGTATATGTACACATATATATACATATACACATAATATATACATATATATATATACTGGAACAAATTTTATCCCTTAGCATCATTTTTCAGTGGAAAGAGATCTCTATTAATGTTTTCGTGCAGGAAATACAGATTTCAGTCTTTTTTATCTTAGTTGGGGTCAAAAATTAAAAGTCATTTTATTTATACAATTTTTATTTTATTTTATAACGGAATGGCGCGATAGAACATTTAAGAACGAACTCTGGCATTCCATTATTTAATATTATAATTATAATAAAGCACAATTACAATAACTATATACATCGCGCGTAGTAAACAAAACATAAATGTAGGATACATAAGACGAATATAACTTCTTACAAGCCACTGCCTGTGGCCCATGGCCACACAGGCGTCTTACACGAAAAACGTCTACATCTTTCAGCAAGAGCCGATTAACTTCTGACTGACTTCTGAAAACAAAATGTTTTCACTTCACTTTATGGATCGGCAAAATATCATTAGATATTTTGCCGAGTATGGCGACAGCACCGTCTATATTGTTTTAAATGATAGGGAAGATGGGTCAATATCGATAGGCTATTTAATATTTTCGTAAGAGTTTGAATTTAGCGCTACAATTTTATTTTTTATCTCCTATTAAAAATTGCCGTACTCTTTTTCTACAGTTTCATGTCACACTTAGAAAATGATTTATTAGACTTTAAAATACAAAAAAAAAAAAAAAAAAACTTTGATCAGCATGATACAAAGTAATTGGTTCTTATAAATAAAAATATATGCGTTTTCCAAATAACTTTAAGCGCATTTTTTTTCCAGAATTAATGACACTATCCCGCCAAATTCGATGGATTTATTTTTCGGTTTCGCTTGACAAACACAAGTTGTCAGTAGGAGACAAAAAATAAATTAAAAAATTAAAAAACCAATATTAACAATGCTCAGTTCTTCAACAATATTGTGCGAACGTACCATTCTGTAAATTTCTGTAAAAGTCTGTAGCAATGGGGACGAAAGTCATTGTAACTACAGGTCTCAATAAATGTCAAATAAATGTCCAAATGTCAAACAATGCTCAGCATTTTGACTAGCCAAAAAAAAACCTTTCTTAGTCGATTGACAAAATTGGAACAATTTAGTCAAATTTGGGGAAAATGAAAATTGTACCAGACAAACTAGTCATCTGATACATTTTAGAGCCAAAACAGATCATCAGACGTAACCCATTAAAAATACATTGTAAAATAAAACGAATTTTGTGTCATGACTAACTGCGATTGTCATGTAGTGTTTTGATTGTTTAAAATTTTCCGTAATTTTAAGCAAATTTGTCGATGTACAAAGCGAACTTCTAGTACCACAAAGATCTGACAAGTCTATTCACAAGTTTCGATATTCCATTTTTCTATATGTACCACATGGCTGTTTAAATTCAAAATGAATTTTATGAATATACATAATTTTACCATGTTTTTATTATCCCCAATTCTTGTTTGTTTGTTTGTTTGTCCAGTACAAATCTTGCAATCGATTCTTAACTAACTTCCCGACTAGCAAGACATTTGAAAATTTCAGAATAGCTCAATACACGGTGACAATACATTTTTTTAACACTTTTAGTCAACTTTTTCAGTTCCATACTGCCTTCGGTAGCGTTTATATGATTAGGCAGAAAATTTATTTAACTAACTTCCCAACTAGCTAGGCATTTGAAACTTTCAGAATAGTTTAGAAAACTGTGAATATGCATTATTTTAATACTTTTAACCAACTGTTTCGGGTTCCTGTTGCCTTCGGCAGCGTTACCAGTACAAAGCTTGCAATCGATTTTTAAGTAACTTTCCGACTAACTAGACATTTAAAACTTTCAGGATAGCTCAGAACACGGTGACAATACATTTTTTAATACTTTTAGTCAACTGTTTCAGGTCCCTACTGCCTTCGGCAGCGTTTATATGATTAAACAGAAAAATTATTTAATTAACATCCCAACTAGCTATACATTTGAAGCTTTCAGAATAGTTCAGGACACGGTGAAAATGCATATTTTTAATACTTTTAGGCAACTGTTTCGGGTTCCTGCTGCCTTCGGCAGCATTACCAGTAAAGAGCTTGCAATCGACTTTTAACTAACTTCCCAACTAGCTAGGCATTTGAAACTTTCAGGATAGCTCAGAACACGGTGAAAATACATTTTTTTAATACTATTAGTCAATTGTTTCATTTCTCTACTGCCTTCGGCAGCGTTTATATTATTCAACAGGAAATTTATTTAACTAACTTCCCAACAAGCTAGACATTTGAAACTTTCAGAATAGTTCAGAATACGGTGAAAATATATTTTTTAAATAACTTTAACACCAACTGTTTCGGGTCCCTGCTGCCTTCAGCAGCATTACCAGTACAAACTTCCCGACTAGCTAGAATTTACCGCCTACCATTTGAAAGTTTTGTAACAGCTCAAAACACGGTAACAATGATTTTTTTTTTTATTCTTTTAGCCAATTGTTCCGGGTTTCCGCTGCATTCGGTAGCATTTATATGATTCAACAGAATATTTAAAGACATGGTATATAAAAAGTTCTTTTTATGTTGCAATTATTTTTAAATAATTGCACTTTGAAAACAAATTGTTCAGGGGGATTATTCCCATTTATTTCAATAAAAACGTATAAAAAATGCTTCATTTATGATTTGTTTCCAGCTATAAAATTTGCATAATTTTCCGATCAACTGTAGCCAAGATTTGGCGATTTTTACCTTGTCCTTACAATTTTCACCACCACTGTATACGTGAACATGTATAAATGCTTGTGGGTAATGCATTTGTCTACTCATTAATTTATTTTTATAAATTATTTTGCTTTATATATATACATATAACAATTGAAAAATCAAGATACTTTCTGCCAATAAAATTTTTCTATAAATTTATACAACAAACGTGTTTCAAAAAAGTTAAAAATCTACACTAAAAAAATAATAATTCTGTGCGCGTGTGTGTTTTTAATGAAATATTTTTTCTGTTGTAAAGATTTCATAAATATTAATATTAATATGCAATAATGTCTATGTAATATAATGTTTACCAAATATATGCTTGAATTTTTTATTAAACAGGGTATATCTTAATAAATTTCCCTTATAATTTAAAGAATAAAGCCAGTTATTGAAAATTTGAAATATACAATTGATTTTTATACTCAATATGTTGGCGTTCTGCATTTTAAGATTGATTATATAATTAAATCATAAAACAAGTATAAATATGAATAAATATAATTATAATGCAAGATTATCTATGTAATATAATGTTTACCAAATATATGTAGGAAAATTGATATAACTGGGCATTTTTCTTGATAAAAGTTTCTTATAATTCAAAATGATAAACCAGTTTTTGAATATTTAAAATCTACAATTGATTTAAGTACTCAATAAGATGATATTTTGCATTTTAAGATTGATTCTATAATTTAATCATAAAAATAATTATAAATATGAGTAAATATAATACAAATAAGCAAGAATGCCTGTGTAATATAATGTTTGATAAATTTATATATTATGTAAAAACTGATATAACTGGATATTTTTCTTAATAAAACCTATAATTTAAAGAAATAAACCAGTTTCCGAAAATTTTAAAATCTATAATTCATTTTTGTGTTCAATAAGAAGCTTTGCATTTTAAGTTGAATATATAATATAATCTTAAGTATGTAAGAATATATGTGTAACATAATTTTTACTTGCATTTATATGTACGACTATTTTAACTTATTCTATTTTTTCATAGAGAGTATCAAATTTAATAGAATATAATAATCAACAGGAAACAAGTCTGAGTAAAATGTGATAAAATTGATGTACATAGAATTTATTTCAATAAACCTTTAAAAGCTGTTTTTCATGATTCGGAACTCGAAATAAATCTCCCATGTTTCAAATTTAATCTTCCTTATCTTAACCAGATTTATAAGAAACCATAAATTATTCACTATCATTTAATTCTGTTTCGTCTTAGATTCATATTTATGGACCATTCATTTAGATTTTATTTCATGAAAAAATGTGTCTTTATCTTTAAAAAAAAAAAAAAGATAAAATCTGAGACCCTTCAAAGTGTCATCTTATTTTTACGAAATGTATATAAGAAAATTATGAAAATTTATTATCATGCATTTAAAAAGTTGAACTTTTCAAATCAGATAACGCAGTGAAAAAAAATAATTAAAATAAATTTTAAAGTTATTTATTAAAAATTTTAACGTGATTATCTATCACGTTTCTGTAATTTTATGTTATATGATTTTTTTTTTTTTATGGAAAACCTTGTATAAAAACTCTATTGTCAGTATATGTAGGAAATTTAGTGAAGTTTAAATATATTCGTGTTTAATCATCTTTTTAGTTCCCCATCCTTATAGGCATGAAGAACTTAGGAAATCAGGAAAATTTTCTACCTTCTTTTTTTTTTTTTTTTTTTTTTTTTTTTTTTTTTTACTTTTTGACACGTTTTCAGATGTGAGGAATCCAGAAATAAGAAAATTGATTTGATGTCCGTCTGTAAGGTGTCATTTTCTTACTTGGTTAGTTTGCTACTGTATTAAATTGTTAGACAGTGTGTACGATATCTCAAGAACAAATAGTCGCAAAGATATCGGATCAGTTTCAAAATATCACTTATAATACTGGAGAAAACTTCATTGATTTACAACATGCTAATTTAAAAACTTCATAAATTATTCAAAATTTACGATTTTCTAAACACGGAAGAATTGGGGAAACTTAAATGTGAAATGTGAAATGTGAAATTAAAAAGACTATATTTACTGTAAATATGTCAAACCAGCTTTAAAATATCAGATATGATGTTTGCATCAACATTATTAACTATGAATATTCAACTTTGAAATTATTCAAAATTTGCGTTTTTTTTAAATAGCAAAACAGGGCAAAATTTTGCATAAACGTCCGTTTTGAGGTATATTTTCCTCGTACAGATTTCAGACCACTTTTTTAAATATTTAGAATACTGGCTTGAACACAATTAACTGCGAATATTCTAATTTAAAAAAATACGTAAATTATTCCAAATTTAATATTACCTCAACACAGCAGAATAAAGCAATATTTCATATAAACTTGCATTATGGGGAGGGAGGGGGAGTAGACCATGTGAAATAGATAATGGCATGATACCCACACTTACAGATTTGGATCAAATTTTCTAGAACATTTCATGATGATACTAGAAATGTTAATTATTTGGAGATTGATCAAAAAGTTTTCAACTTATGAGTTTTAAATATATGCCAAAATGACCGATTTTTCATCATTTCGAACGTTGCACATAAAGAAATAAATGCCTATAATTCTTTTAAATTTATCATACAAAAATCAAAGGTTTTTTTTAGTTTGTTAAATTAAAATAAGCTTTTATTTAATGAATATTTTTTATTGCTAAAATAGTACAAATATTTATGGCAATGACTTTTTGTCATTTTTTAGTTCCCCATCATACTATAGGTATGGGGAACTTAGGTAATCGTGAAAATTTTCGACCTCGGTTTTTTGACTTTTCTACACGTTTTCAGGTGTGAGGAATCCGAAAATGACAAAATTTCTATGGTGTCTGTCTGTAGGGTGTCTGTTAGTGTGTTAGTGGGTCAGTCCATTAGTGTGTTAGTCCGTTAGTTTGTTAGTCTGTTAACACGATATCTCACGAACAAATAATCGCAGAGAGGTCAGATCAGTTTTAAAATATTACTTTCAATACTGGCAAGAACCCTATTTATTTGGAACATTCGAATTAAAAAACTTTGCAAGTTATTAGAAATTTACGATTTTCTTAACATGGGAGAATAGGGCAAAAATTCACCTAAAAGTGCATTAAAAGGAAACTTTTCACTGTAAAAATCTCAGACCAGTTTTAAAATATCAGTTTTGATGCCGGAATGAACATCAGTAACTATAAATATGCTACTTTGAAAATTTTGCAAGTTATTGGAAATTTACGAATTTCTTAACATGGCAGTATAGGGTAAAATTTCACATAAACGTCAGTTTTGAGCGATATTCTCATGGTAAAGATGTCAGACTACTTTTGAAATATTATTTAGGACACTGGCATGAATATTAATGACTATGAATTTTTCAATATAAAAATTTCGTAAGTTATTGGAAATTTACGAATTTCTTAACATGGCAGTATAGGGCAAAATTTCACATAAACGTCAATCTTGAGGGATATTTTCATCGTAAAGATGTCAAACCACTTTCGAAATATTATTTAGGATACTGGCATGAATATCATAGACTATGGTTTTTCCATTTTAAAAAATTCGTAACTTATTCTGAATTTACGATTTACTTAACATGTCAGAATAAAGCAAAATTGAGCATAAATTTCCATTTTGAGGATCATAAATACATTAGACAACTTTAAAATTACATTTATGATATTTGCTTGAACATGATTGAATACAAATATTCTAATAGGAAAATTTCGTAAATTATTCGTAATTTACGATTTTATCAACATATCGAATTTGTAAATTTTTCATATAAATATGAATTTTGAGGATTATTGCATTGGAAACAGTAGCATGAAAACTAAACAACGGAATTGACCCTGATAAAATAAATTAATAGATTAGAATGAGATAAATATATCGAAGTGAACGGTGGATAGCCTATTAGGCGGGGATTTCATTCTGTCACTGTACCAAGCTTTGGTCAAATTCATTTCTTTTAACATGGTTATAATATGTCTCGCACTAGAAATTTATGAGAACATATACATGATGGGGAACTGAGCACAGTCCACCTATGCCAACTAGTTACTTCCTTATACAAAGTGTAAGGAAGTATTGTAATCCCGATTTGCGAAATCTCTTATATCTCTTATAGCTCAAAAACGAATCATCGTAAAATTTTGCAAATTTATATGTGTGACTGTCATGATATTCAGTTGTACACTTGCAAGTTTCGTCTTAATACGAGCTCTCGTTTTAGAGATATCAGCGACTTTACACGATTTTTCGTGACGTCTGTATGTGTGTGTGTGTATGCATGTGTGTATGCGTATATGTATCTCGCATAACTCATAAACGGTTGGACGTAGAACGTTGAACATCGGTATATAGGTTTGTTATAACATTTAGTTGTGCACATTCCTTTTTTGGTCTTTCTGTGACTTTCCGTTTTGGAGATATTTACGAAAATTATATTTATAATGATCAAGTATACAAATGTTTTGGCCATTATATATGACCTACCATCATAGAGATTTCAAAATAAGCTAATGATAGAGCCCTTAATGATATCATTATGAAAGTTGTCGACATTTTCGAGTATAGAAAGTAATTTGTAAGGACACAATCAGGTTCTAGTCGAGGAATACATTTTATTTATTAAATATTCACCCAGTAAATGGAGTCCGTAACGATATTTTCATGAAAGGTGCTGACATTTTTGCATGTAGTAAGTAATTCTTAAAGACATACAAAGGTTCTAGTCAACAAATGCCCTTTTATGAATATTCAGCATGTAGATAGAGCACGTAGTGATAAATTATGAAAGTTGCCGACATTTTCGAGTGTAAAAAGCAATTTTGAATATATAAGTAGGTTCTAGTCGACGAATTCATTTAATTTTGTTTTAATCTTAATTGTCATTTAAAGAGTTTTTGACGAATTTAGTTCAACCCTATAAACAAATTAATCTTTTTTTTTTTTTTTTTTTTTTTTTCCGTGGTTGGAACCTGCCTGCTTGTTTACCATTCAGTTACCTCATACAAAATTGTCAGTGTTTTCATAACAATATGTATATTCCAATGGGTGTATAAGGAAGTCATGTGGTGTCCACATCAGATATTTTCCATATAAAAACTGAATAAATTTCATATATTTTATGCACTGCGCCAACTTCAATTATCACCAAAATTTGTATACATACAATTCAAGATATGTTTTTATGTTTAATAAAAAAAAAGAAAAAAAAAAAAAAAAAAAGAAAGAAAGAAAATTGGTAGGCGATTCACAAGCATTTTAGTTATATAAGAATCGTTATTAACTATCCAAATCTAATATTGATTATTTTGAAAACTTAACTTATTTATAAAAATATTAAAATGTAATTTTGTATAAAATTCAAATTTGAAAACATTCAAGAATATGTAAAATAATATAAATATATATATATATATATATATTCAATTTATTTAGTTACTAGAAGAATTTTCTAGAAAATAAACTGTTATTCATTCAGAACAATGGCCTGTTCAGAGGAATTTTATTCAAATAATTTTAACTTTCTAATCTCACAAAATAAACACACCATATGTTAAAACCCGAATAAACTACTACGTCAGAAACGCCAAAGAAAAATATTTGAGATGCATACAGCTGTTTCGGTAGCCTTAACGGCCCTCTTCACTCACCGTCGACGGAAGCCCGAGCCAATGTTTTGCTATGGGGAAATTTTCTTTACAAATAACTTATTAACTAATACATATTTTTAAATTCTGTTTTCACATTCTGAAAGTTCACAGCTGTTAAATTGACGCACCTTTTCTAAAAAATTATTTTTTTAATTTTTTATATTTTATTTTGAAGCTGCAAAATACGAATTTTCAATATGTGAACTTTTTTCATTTTGCAATTCCGAAATAAAATATTAAAAATTAAAAAAATACATTTTTAAAAAGGGTGCGTCAATTTAACAGCTGGGAACTTTCATAATGTGAAAACAGAATTTAAAAATATGTATTAGTTAATAAGTTATTTTTAAAGAAAATTTCCCCATAGAAAAACGTTGGCTCGGGCTTCCGGCGGCGGTGAGTGAAGAGGGCCCTTAAGCGTACCGACTTGAATGCAAAAAGAATTCTGAATCTGGAGAAGTACTCGTATATATAGGAGATGGACCGAATTTACTTCAACCAATAGGATTAAGGGAAAGCTCGGGAGTGTTTACACAGCTAACATTCCCAAATTCCTATTGGCCGCACTCTCCACCTTTCCCGTAATCCTATTGGTTGAACTAAATTCGGCCCCTCTCCTATATATACGAGTACGCTTAAGACGGTACGCTTAAGGCTACCGAAACAGCTGTATGCATCTCAAATATTTTTTTTTTGGCGTTTCTGACGTAGTAATTTATTCGGGTTTTAATTTTCCAACGCCAAGTCTCCTGTTATTACATCATATGTTAATTCTGTATTTATTTGTTAATTTTAAGAAACATAAATTTCATGCTTTGAAATATGTTAGAATTTCCTGTTTTGCAGCAGGATGTTTCTTTTTAATCATCTACATCAGTCTGTCAAATTTTATAGCTTTCCATTTGATTTTCTTATCTTCAACGAAATTCTCACTGTAAACACAATCTTTATTCTCCTTTATATACAAACCTGAAGCAAACTTCTTTCGCAATGCAGCTTTAATTTGACTCAGCTTTTGCTTTTCAGCAGATACCTTTCTGTATTCAACAACTGCACTTTACGTCCCTTACCCGCATCACTTAATGTTGCCGGAAGCCTAAGCCAATGTTATTCTATGGAAAAATTTGTTTGCTTATAACTTATTAACTAATACATATTTTTTAATTCCGTTTTCACATTCAGAAAATTCAAAACTGATGAATCGATGGACTTTTTTTTTTTTTTTTTTTTGAAACTCTAAAATCAATATTTTCACATATTAAAAATTCGTATTGTAGATATTGAATGCAACAGTTTGAATTTAAATGTTACGTAATAAAATGTAGAATATAAGAGAAACAATTTGCCAATGCCAAATAGAGTTAAAAATAAATAATAACACTTACCAGAATTCATAACTTTAAATATATATATATATATATATATATATATATATACTGTTCAAATACATTGCTGGTTAAGCATTTTAAATGACTTTTTTCAATAATGTAGGAAAATTGCAGTTCATAAAAAGTCAATTATTTAAATGAACATGTTCTTTGTTTCTTAATAAGTACTATTAAGCTTTAAAAGCTTGACAGATATACGGTATTCGACTTTTTCAACGAAATATATATGGTAAGGAATTTTGTTTCAACATTTTTTTCAGAATACTTAAATAAAAGAGTTTCATCTGTAAGTTCTACATAAAAATGTTATTTCCGGTAATTTCTAGAAAAGAAAGAAAACTCTCATTTGAGAATAAATTTTGTTTTATGTCAGAAAATTTTAAATATTTTGGTCGTCATCATTGTTGGGCCATGCTGTTTGTTTTAGTCACCAAAATACAATTCACGCTACTATCAGTAGAATATTTTAGAACAAATATTTGAAGAAATTCAAGCCTTATATGAAAATAACATTGTTTAAGCTTCATATAGATAACACGCGTCTAAATCAACTGTTTCTAATTTCGCAATGAAAGAATCAGAAATAGGAATGAAATCTATCCCATTTAATGATTGTAAAATTACCTGACGCTTCTCCAATAGAATTTTTCACTTTTAATTTATTAAAAAGAGCCTTTAATCCGGCATCCAAGAACATTGAACAGACTTAAAAATTGTACAAGAAGAATGGGATAAAATTGCCATGACAGTACACTCTCAGAAATGGATACGAAAATTTCACGAAAATTTCTTCAATTTTGACGGAGGTATTTCTAGAGATATGCTCCGAGCGAACATTTCGTCAAACTGACGAAATTTGTTTCGTTACCTTTTTTGAGAATACGAATTTCGTCACAAATAAACTAGTATGTTGTGGCCACCACAAGACTTTCTTCTATATTTTCCTATACAAATTCAATCAGTAATAATATTTTTTTTTAAAGTACGATTTTTTTTTTACAAGTTTTTTTTCGTTAAAAGTAAAAAAAAAAAAATTGATAACTTTTTTTTTTTAAATTATCACATATTTATAGTTCAACCATTCGTTCAACCATTCGTTCAACCATTCGTTTTAAAAGTAATGGCGAGACCTTTCGAAAGATACCCATCATGAATATTTACCCACCCCCCGGTGCGTACTTCCCCCAGGGGGGGAAGCGCCCCCACATACACAAAAATTTTTTCCTAATTAACTACTACTATTATCAATAATTCATATTAATTTTACAATCACAGGTTAAGAATAACTCTAATTATGTACAGTCGGGGAAAAAAAAAAACGCAGCACTCGATGTAACTCCGTTGCTAATCAATGCACAAAAATGTAATAGGTATCATTCGACGGGGAATTGAGAGTAGATTCAGAAAATGAACGGAAATTTTGAATTGGGGGTCGTCTACATATTAAAACGCGCACCAACTTTCATTTTTTCAATGGTAATGCCCCATTTTTATTTTATATTTGAATTCCTAGGATCGCGACAATGCGAAAAAGTATATTGGTTGTATATTTTGCTTATTTTTTCACAGAGTTATAATCGTTCAAAGTTTGAAGGTGCTAATGTTAAATTCATATTTCAAACTTTTATTAATATCTTCACAAAAAATAACTTGATCGATATAATTCTTTTTTTACAAGATACAGTGAAGAAACCCAAACATAATCCATCATTAATTTTGATTCTGAAAAATATTTTTAATTCTGAAAAATATTAATAAATTCATATTCATAAAAATTATGAATTATGACCTATATTAATTTTTTCATAAAATGAATCCTAATGCTTAAAAATATGGGTGTGCAAATTTGCAGCTCATTCCTGTTATTAGTTTTCGAGATATAAATAAATCTTTCTTTTGGAGTGGTTTAGGGGGCCGTCTCTTAAAAAATTTTGAATGAGATAACGAATCAAATCTTAAAAAATAACGGAGAAAATTGAACAAAATATTTTTATTTTTTATTTAAGGGTCAAATTATATAACAACAACGTCAAATACAAAGAAATGAAGCAAAAATGTTGATTTTTAGACATTTGTGTTAGTATCAAGAATTCCTGTTTTCTAAAGCCCCGCCTTTTATCGTTCTTCAAAACAAAACAATACAGAAACGAAAAGTGAATGTGACTTTAAGTATTCGTGTTAAACCCCTTATTTTACATTGACAAAAATATACACAAGTGGTATTTACTTCATCGTTTACTGGTGATAAATTTAGAATCCTTTAAACGAACACTAGAAGAAAAAAATTAACTACATAGGCGGGGTTTACTGTTTGAAACACTCTCAAAATAAAATATTTCAAAACAAATTTTCTCTACCACAATTATATTACAGATGGATATACATTATAACTATATTCTTTCTAATTAATATATTTCTATCCATAGTATATTTTATTGCAAAAATATGAACACTGGGTATATGCTTAAGAAATAAATAACACACAAATTACGAAAGAAACGCCCACTGGCATTGTTACAGATTTTCAAATGATGTGAATCTACGTCAGCAGTCGCGAAAGCGTTAATTAAGAAATTATATTTTCATAGAAATTATAAAACAAATCGTACAGTTCCAAAGAGTTCAACTGACCCAAAACTGGTAAGTGCTATTAAAATTGTTTAATATTTACTTTATGAAATGTTACAATAATTTATCCGAAAAGATTTAGGTTATGCGTTGTTGTATATATATATATATATAGCTATATTATTTCAGTTTGTATATTATGTTACACGTACGAAAGAAAATTTAAGCTTTATTGGTGATCAGTATATCCATGATAGATACTTTTTAATTGAAAAATATTGCACTTTTATAAAAAAGTATTGTCTGATCAATTGTAAGTGTAATGTATTTAAATATACCTAAAATTATCTATAAAAGTACTAAAGTATATACATATCCAAAAAACTAAATTCATGATAATTAAGATACTGCAAAGGTGTTAATATTTTTATTTCTTTTTATAACTCTTTTTTTCTTGAAATATTTCCGGTGTGAAACAGTATAATTTTGTCTAGTTCTTGTAAGATCTTAATTTTATTTTTCTATATTTAGAGATAGCCCCCTAACACATTTTTGATCATAACTCTATGAATACTAAAGATAAAGTATACAAACAGTATACTTTTCCGCACTGCCAGACTCTCAGAAATTTGAATATGAAGTCAAAATTGGGTGTTATTATTGAAAAAATCAAAGTTGGCGCTCATTTTAATATGTAGATGACCCCTAATTCAAAATTCGACGACATTTTCAGAAAGTGCATTTCATTTCCTGTTGAATGGTGTCTATTACGTTTTTCTGTATCAATTAATAATGAAATACCATCAAGTGCTGCGTTTTTTTTTTCCCCGACTGTACAATTATACGAAATTTTGTCCTATACTGCCATGTGAAATATTTAGAAAAATACGATCACAGCGCCACTTGCTGAGCGATTGATCCCCAAATCTAATCAGCACCAGTTTATGTCAGGCGCTAACTAAATACCAAGTTTGTTTAAATTTCGTTAAAAAAAAAAAAAAAAAAATTACGATTTTTTTTTCTAAGTTTTTTATTTGTTAAAAGTAAAAAAAAATCGGTAACTTTGTTTTAAATTATCACAGATTTATAGTTCAACCATTCGTTTTAAAGGTACTGATGAGGCCTTTTGAAAGATACCCATCTTGAAATTTAATCCCCTCTAGGGGGGACTTGCCCCCCAGGGGGGGTGACGAGGCTCCTACACATACAAAAAATTTTCCCCACTTGACTATCTCTATTATAAATAATTCTTGTAAATTTCATAATGATTACTAAAAAAAAATTCTCTTTATGCACATTTATGCAAAATTTTGTCCTATATCACCATAATAAAAATTTAGAAAAAGCGGGATGGCAACGCAATCTCTAAGACAATGTTTACCAAAAGTTGATAGGCACTAATTTATGTCAAGGTGCAACTACATACCAATTTGTCACAAATTCTGTGCAGTAGTTCCTGAGATACAGTTGCCACAAAATTTTGTCACACACACAGACTGACAGACAGACAGACATTTTCTAAAAATGTTCAAATCGTGTTCTACAGCTCTCAAAACGTGTAAATCCATCAAAAACCCGAGGTCGAAAATTTTTACGAATCCAATACTTTCTTCTATTCAATATAGAAGAAAGTAAAAAGTATATTCTCCTTCTTATTTCGTCAAATTGAGAAAATTACTTTCGTCACTTGTTTGAACATACGAATTTCGTCAAAAGTAAAGATACATTTTTCATCCCAGTTTCGTGATACAGAATAAAATCAAAATTATAGAATTATAAAATTACTTGCAAGTTTGTTGCTTTAGGCATTAAATCCTAATTATATTTAATGGAAATATAAATAAAACAGAGCAAACAAATAAAAATCATTTGGACATTTATTTGACAGCTTTGAGACCTATAGTTACAATGATTTTTGTCTCAATTGATCCATATTTTTACAGAAATTCACAGAAAAAGCGCACACAATATTTTGTAGACATAGGACATCACAAACATTCATGCCCGCACCGCGATTCGAACCCGAGACGTGAAAATCCAGAAGTCAGTGCCCTACCGACCGAACAAACAGGCCAACAAATAAAAGTCATTGTAATGTAAAGTCCAAACAACACAGGAAAAAAAAACAATATTGCGGTAATGAAAGCTAGCACATGCTATTTTGAGTAAACAGCTTCGTCAAATATTTGAGAGTTCACGTTTCCTCAAAAATCACGACATCTCTTGACGAAATGGTTGTCAAAAACAACAAAGTTAAGCCCGAGGATGTCTGAGTCGTCAAAATTGAGTATATTATTTCTGAGAGTGTACTACGAAAGAGTTTACTTTCATGAAAAATGAGCTTGAGTTAAAGGGCTCAAAAACTATAGCTATCAAATGGGGGCAAATTGACGCAAAATTTACGGCATTTTTACATAAATCTCAATTTTAAAAATCGTTTCCATAAAATGTGAGCTTCCTTCTGTATGGCATTGACTACAAAATTATAAAATAATTTACTTCTTGAGCCAAACCAGCATCATTTTTTCTAAACAATCAAACAGAATACCAACTTTTGATACATGCTATCATGGTTGGTTATTAAGTAAGGTTGAGACGGTTGAACTGTTTGATGGTATACACAAAAATTAAATGACTACATATTTTTTTTTATAGCATTTATGTTAAATATAACGTCTGGTGTAATTATTGCCATATAATTCGAGACACAGCTTTCACATAAATCACGAAATTTGTGAAAGAGTAACATTCTCTTACAGGCTATATAAACGATTGGCAGCCACATCGATTAATTTCAAGGTATCTTTGAATCTAAAACTTCATTAATTCTAAAAGTTCTTTCTTGAATTAGTTCAAAAGGAAAATTTGTGCCATACAAATAGCCTTATCTAGGATACTTGAAAACATAAAAGAGCAAAAAAATTCGGACGAAATATTTAAAAATTAAACATTATCTTCAACTCTCTGCAGAATAGAGCAAATAAAGAGAGAGTTATTGAAAACATTGCATTAATATATAGGATATGGAATAAGCATTTTCTTTAAAAATATTTTCGTTAAAAAAAATAAAATTAATAAAAAATAAATTAAAAAATATATAAAAAAACCTTTCATGAAAAATTATTTAAATAATCTTTCTTAAGTATTATTTTGTTCAGGAAACATCCACGTGAAGTAATAATTAATTAGTAATATAAATTTGCATTATTTATTATATATTATATCAATATCATTTATATTTACTTAAAAAATTATTTATTTTGCTTTAAATACAATCAATATTGAAAATCTATAACTGCAATCATTTTTCGTGATAACGTAGATTTTTATGGAAGTGCACTTACTGCAGGTAAATAGTAAATTTATTCTCCAATCATAATTCTAAATAATAGGAATTTAGTTATTATACTCTAAAGCAGCTATCACACGGATGATCCTACCCTCTGAACTATACGCTAATACCTCTCCGAATAATCGAGCATCAGGTAGTAGGGTTATTTTGAAGACTGAAATGAATTCAAAAAGGCGTTAACAATTGGCGACTAATCGCTCGCTATGTCATGTTTTAAACGCACTCTGATTTTCTCGCTCTCCGATTGGTTGAATACGAGCTAACATCTAGCATAGGAGATTTAGTCAGTCATAAGTTCGTCATTGACAAAGGTAGGAGAGGGAAACTATCATACGACGCGTTTTCGAGCGTTTGTCTCTCGAAAAACCTGTTTCAGGTGGTTTCAGGAGAAAGTATCTGATACTGCTGATCGTATGAGAGTACGTGTGATAGCTGCTTAAGAATTTACTAAATATTCTTAAAAGGAAGTCTTTATCAAAATACTCAGCAAATTTTCCACAAAATGGCACTAATGGAAACAGAAGAAGCACTTTGTAATGAGATAAGATCCTTTTTTTTTTTTTTTTTTTTTTTCTGATATTAAGAAAACAATGTCTCAGCATGTTCTAAATTAACCCTAATCGTGATCAGACTATATGGAATCCAAAATATAGAATAAAATTCTTGTGAACATAATTTTTGTTTTGATATTACTAAAGATTTTGTAAATGAAGTTTAATTTAATATAATAATAATAATAATAATAGGTGTGTGTCTGTGTGTTCTCGTACAAATGCTGTAAAAATAAGTAAAATTAAATAAAATATCCATAATTAAAAACAAAAAGTATGTTATAAATATCATATTTTATTTAAATTATTATTATTTTCTTCTATGTATTCAGCGGAAGAAAGTGCTAGATTTATAAATATTTTCGACTTCCGGTTTTATAGGTAATTTAGATGTTTTAAGAAATGCAGAACATGATTCACCATTTTTTAAACTTCTGTCTATGTGCGTGACACGAATTTTCTTCCAATTCTAACTCAAAAGCTAATGCTCGAAGTTTCATAAAAATACAGATTCAGTTTCATCTTGACAAAAATTAGTGTCTATCAATATTTAATGTAAATCGCCTTACAAGTAACACTGTCATCCCGATTTTTCAAAATTTTAATATGACGATGTAGGACAAAATTTCGTACAAATGTACGCAATGAGAATTATTTTTAACTAACGATTGTGAACTTAAAAAAAAAGGTGTTTATAATAGTAATAGTCAACCATAATATATATATATATATATATATATATATATATAGGAGTATTGCATTCCCCCTGGGGGTAAGCACGATTCGTGGGTGAAAATTTTCAATATTAGTATTTTTTAAAAGATATCGTCACTACTTTTAAAAGAAGGGTTCAGTTCTAAGTCTGTGAAAATTTGAAACAAATTTATCGTTTTAACATGAAAAAAAAAAAAAAAAAAAAAAAAAAAAAAGGAAGGAGGGGGTAAAAAAAAAAAAGAAGAAATCCTGAAAAAATCATTTTATGAACTTTCGTCTGTAGAGCATAAAATTGTATCTCCTTTGAGATATATTATTATACTTATCTGATATAAAAATCATCTGTACTCATCATGTGAAATAATTTTAATAAGGAATTTGCACTGCATAAATTTATACGGGTTTGGTTTGGGGCGTCGCTCTACGGTTGCACATTACACCGAGTCTTTACACAAGGAATTACTGTTTAAATTTAATTTGTGTAGAAATAAACGAAAGAAAATCTTGGAACAACACATTAATTTTCTGATCGCACAAACGAAGGTACCATTACATTTTTCTGTTACATACCTTATACTCAGAAGAAAAAAAATAAAAATTAAATAAAATTTTTATTTATTCATTTATTTATTACTTTTAATCTTATTACTTCTTGAAAAATTAAAATATATGATTATAGCTTCTATCAATGATAAATTTTTGAAACATTTGTTTACATTCAAATGAGTGCCAAATAATGTGATCGTCTTCGGTTTAACATGTTTTCTCAGATATAAAAAAATACTTGACGAAATTAACTGGAATAATTTTTTGAGTGGGAAGTAGATGTTTCACTACATATTTTTCAATGAAGTTTTGGGGAAGGAAGAATTCAAGGGAATGGGAGAGGGTCCATTAGAAATTATCGAATAAGCAATAATATTCGGTATCACCCTGCGTATGGAAATGATCTAAATGATTTGTAACTGTAAAACGTTTTTCTCTGGATAACTTACAATGTTTTGTTCATTTGTGTAATTATATCTTTTTTATTTATAGAGATATAAAGTTTGTTTATTATTATTATTATTTTTTTTTGCATATTTTTTTTAATAACTCACGGGATTTAGAACCAAATTTAGCGTCAGCCTCAGTTATATTGACGAAAAATATGAGAAACTGCAATCTGATATTAGAGAATAAATAAATTAAACAATTTATAAAATATGAACATTTATTTGCAACAACGCATGTGCTAATTAAAAAAATAAAAAAAAAAAAAAAAAAGAAAGAAAAAAACCTTTGCATAATTTAATAAGCAAATATTCTGATCAACTTATAAAAAATATCCCCACCAATGGCCAAGCGTTTCTGAGTTTAAATTTGGTAGGTGGGTGGTGCAAGACTCGGAAACATGTCATTATTTTTGACCTAGATTTCGGGAAATTTCTGTTATTTTCTCCAAACCTCGCACGAATAGGAAGTTGGGCCATTTAGATATAAACGAAGACATTCCACACAGACCTAGGGACTACTTTGGCCAATTGGCCTCAAACATAATCGCTAAAACACACACAAAATTTGATCATTTTCCTTTAATATGATTATAAATAAAATGATAATTTAAAAAAATTATTATTCTAAAAAACTGTGATTTCGAGTCGAAACAATTTTCAAATGTCGCGATAGGATATTCCGTGTATGTATTGCAGGTATTATACATTTTAACTGTGCCACATAATAATTTTCGTAAATCAATATCGCTTTGTAAATACTTCAAGACCATCTTTAAAAATTACTTCAAATCGGAAACATGCCTTGTTTTTTGCTCTTTTCAATGAAACTTTATTTGTGTTATTATAAAAGATAGTTTTCATTCAAATAAATTTTATGTGACACTAACATAAAGAGAGTTATAGCACCCTGTTTCAAAATAAAATACATACTCAACTTTAAAAAATATTTCTACGTCAAAAATTAGTTTAATGTTGCTAGATACGCTGTAATATAACTCGTATATCTTTGTATTTTTATTATAATATATAGTTTCATTAACACCCACATTTCAAAAGCCTTTTCATTTATATTGATATACTTTTCTGTGAAAAAATAGAAAAAATAGAAGTCGAGCTAAAGATTAAACAATGAAACAAAAGTTCTTTATCTTCTACACTATATACGAATGTGCCCTTTGAAAAGAAATGAAAGGAAAGAATGTTCCTTCCTAATGATCAATAGATATGGCAGGAGCAATCACGAACAAAAAAGAAAGAAGAAAGAAAAATGCGTAGGCCTTATACTTTGAAATGAATAAAACAGAACTGGATTTTTATTCTCAGAAGAAAGTAGAGGTTGAAATATTCCACAAAGAAAAAAAATAAAAATGAATATAAACTAAAGTCAAATAAAAATTTAAAAGTTTTCATTTTATTCATAAAAATACTATGTTGTTTATTAGAATAGAAATTTCATAGTATGGTTAAATTAAAGGATTTCGATACAAAAAGGTTTCAATTTTTTTTTTTTTTCTTTTTTTCCCATAACCTTTAAATAAAAGCTAAACATATTCAATATTGAAATTTTAACAAAATTGTAAAGAAAAATTATCACTATTTTTCAGTTTTTTTTTACAAATTATTCGCTTTATTGGCTTACCAAGTTCCTTTTCTTCCAAGATAATTGCAGCACAATCGTGTACAAAAAATTAGAGAAACAAATATTAAAAACAATTTCATAGGATTTTTCCGACGGTTTCAATGTATTTAAAACAAGCGTAAAGAGAGCTTTACAAAAACAATAGTCCTTGAATTTAATTAAATATTATTTTCCTATAAAATCTGTAAACTTCAGTTGAAATAAAAATTTAAGTAAAAAAACATATTTTAATAGTAGAAGCTTTTTATTGTGGAGCCCTGAAAAGCATAAAATAAAAATTTATTCTTGCAAAGACATGCTATAAATAAATGAAAGTTTTAACACTAAGAAAATTTTAGAGAAAAATATAGATATTTAAGTTTTGCAAGAGATGAAAATTTTTAAATATTCAAAATGTTTTAAAAAGCTATCGATACCAATATTCTTAGTCATTATTTTCTAGATAAGTATTTGTTAAACCAGAAATTTCAAAGGTCTCAAAAGCTTTTCAAAATATTTTGAGTATTTAAAAATTTTCATGTCTTGCGAAAGTGAAATATCTGTATTTTTCTCTAAAATTTTGGTAGTGTTAAAACTTTCATTTTATCTATAGGATGTCTTTGGAAGAATAAATTTTTATTTTATGCTTTTCAAGGTTTCACAATAAAAAGCTTCTACTGTTAAAATATTTTTATTATTATTATTATTATTATTATTATTTTTTTTTTACATAAAATTTTATTTTATGCTTTTTAGTTATAAAAAAAGCTTCTAAAAAACGAATTAAACATTCTTAGGATATTGTATAGATTTTGAAGGATATTCTATCAATTGACACATTTTCTATTAAATATCTGCAAAAAATTAACACATCGGCCCTTGGAGAATCGAACCCACGACACGCTCTGACCAAAAATCAAAGAACAGCAAAGTAAAGTCATAGAACATGCTAAAAGATTCCTCTTGCAAAATGAATTATTTATATTTTCTTTAAGTATTAATATTTTTGTGTTTCAGCAATTTTCTTATTGTTGAAATTTTTATTTATAGCATGTCCTTGCAAAAATATTTTTTGAATGCTTTTTAGAGCTGCACAATAAAAACTTCCAGTTTTTTTTTTTTTTTTTTTTTTTTTTTTTTTACTTTCTCTTACCCATAAGGTAGAGAAAGTATTGCTTTTGGGTCAAATTTCGAACGCGAGATTTTGTTATGTTTACACGTTTTGAGGTTCCCTGAATACGAAAATCATGTTTTTAGCAAATGGTCTGTGTGTATGTCTTTGTGTGTGTCTGTGTGTTATCAGCATATCTCAAAAACAAATTATAGCAGAAAGTTCAAACTTGGTATTCTAAATGTGTATCATATAGGGATGCTACAGTAAGCTTTTCGTTAAGATCAAGCAAATGGTTCGTGTACAGGAACAATCAAGAGAATTCTAATACATTACGTCTATGGGGGAAATTGCAGGAAAATAGAGTTTAAAGTCTATAGACTGCACTAAACCAAATGAAACGAATATATATTTTTTGTAATAGAGATTGTTAACTGAGAAAAAAAAATGTGTATTTAGGAGCCTCGCCTCCCCCCCTGGGGGGAAGTCCCCCCTCGAGGGGAGTAAATTTTCATGATGGGTATCTTCCAAAAGAGCTCGCCAATACCTTTAAAACGAATGGTTGAACCATCGATCTGCGATTATTTAAAACAAAGTTTTCGATTTATTTTACTTTTAACGAAAAAAAAAAACTTAGAAAAAAAATCGTACTTTTTTTTTTTTTTTTTTAATATATATATTGAGAATAAAATGGACTTTTTTTGGATATTTGGTGTTATACTACTTCTCTAATATGGAAATCGTCTGCCTTATCATAAAAGATTTTTTTTTAAATAATAATTTTAATAAATTATTTTTTAAAAAGTGAATTATTTTTTAATAACCGAATTGAATTCTATATAAATGTTGGTGCATTAATGAAACGGGGGGTTGAGGGGGGCAGTAGTCCCCTCAAACAGAACTAATTATCATATAAAACTCTTCAGAAGCCTAATATGAATTGTTTAACATGGGTTTACATAACAGTACTCGTTATCTTACCTGTTAATCCGCAACCTGTATTTATAGTATTAAATTTCAGGGTAAGAGAAAGTCGTGTGAGTGACACACCAGATTATTTTAATTACATTTTTATTCTTGAGTGTTTTAGCAACTAAAAGAAGCTTCTTAAAAACATTAATCAAAAATCTTTAAAATAGTGTATAAATAACAAAGGATCTTTATTTTGTCATTTTATCTTTATTTTATCATCTTTCCTATTAATTATATGCAATAAAGTAACACATCGGTCTTCGAACTTACAAAAATCGCGTTATCAACATGACGCTCTATCCAATTGAGCTAACAAGTGTCGAAAAAAAGTGCTAACATTTACGTTAAAGTGGAGGCGTTTTGTTTTTCAGTGTGACACGAAAACACGATGACAAAATCCAATTTCGATATAAAGCTTCAAAAAAAGAACATTTATTTATGTATTTTTTACTGAAAACTTTTTATTTTATGCTTTTTTAATATCTAAAATATTTTGATATCTAAAAATAAAATGTTAAAAAAACTCTTCAAAAATTCTTAGGATGCTGTGTAGTAGGGTGGTTCGAAAAAAACTTTTTTTTAAATTTCAGATCGCTATAGTGCACAAAAGTTGTCATTGGTATAGATATGAAAAAAGCACTAATTATTATTTTTTAATAAATTTGTCTTCCGGTCGCGCAATGCCATCAAAGTTAGCAAAAAAATGTGAAAAACCTTAATTTTTCCTAAATTTTTTAAGCATGCCAGATGGTTTTAATTGCGTTCCTATACCACGAATTAACTGCTTAAAGTATGTAAAATCAATATATATGCACTTTTTATACATTTATTTTATATCTTCCGGTCGCGCAACATAGTACAAAATGAGCAAAATTAGTAAGTAGTTTTTCAAAATTTCAAAGTTTGACTGTTTAGTACATTTTAATCATACGACTTTTAGAGATGCTATAGTTTAATTCTATTACAATAATATATTTAAAATCCAAGCATATAAGATAAACGTGGCTATAAGATAGGCGTGGCGTACGTGACGAATGCCAGCGATGCTCGCGCAACGCTGCCAGTCGCAGCCATTATCGTTTCCCGCTATTTTCTTCAGTCTGCTCATGCGGCTAGCTCTAGTCAGTACTAGATTGTGTTGTGCTTAAGACCGTATTCTACATTTGCGTTCAGTGTTTGTACTTGAATACGACAGTTATTGATACAATGAATGTACCAATGAAAGTTGGTATAGGTACAATAACTAGAAAAGATTTCGAGTGCCCTATTTTTAGTCACCCACGAGACTTGTTGCACAACAAGCTCCCTACTCATGAAAATATCCTTCGCTGCTGCTTTCAACAGAGATTCAACCTAGCTGTGACAATAAACAACAAGAGTGTATCTTTTTCAAGAGTAGCCTCAACAGTAGCAAAGAAAATTATCGGTTTATATTACAAAGCCTCGATCCCAACTGTTACGGAGTACAGAGTCATCTAGCTAATTAGTTCTTACTAAGAATTATACAGTAAACTCAAAATGTCGTTTCATCGTGACAAAGATAAACCAGCATTCAAACTTAAACTTGACAATTTCAAGGAGAAAGGATGCTCTCTTTTTGATGTCGCGGCGTGTAAATGTGCAAGTACATAAACCTTAATTCCAAAGGTGAAATATTTTTTTCTTCTTTCACAAATGCAGTTCACACTTAGAGGATATACTCATGTATCTGGAGATTTTTTACATGAACAGTCATTAGCAACAATTACACATTTACACGCCGCGATATCAAAAAGAGAGCATCCTTTCTTCTTCAAATTGTCAAGTTTAAGTTTGAATGCTGGTTTATCTTTGACACGATGAAACGACTTTCTGAGTTTACTGTATGATTCGTAGTAAGAACTAATTAGCTGGATGACTATGTACGAGGCTTTGTCATATAAACCGATAATTTTCTTTGCCACTGTTGAGGCTTCTCTTGAAAAAGATACGCTCTTGTTGTTTATTGTCACAGCTAGGTTGAATCTCTGTTGAAAGCAGCAGCGAAGGACATCTTCATGAGTAGGAAGCTTGTTGTGTAACAAGTCTCGTGGGTGACCAAAAATAGAGCACTTAAAACCTTTTCTAGTTATTGTACCTATACCAACTTTCTTTGGCACATCCATTGTATCAATAACTGCCGTATTCAAGTACAAACACTGAACGCAAAAGTAGACAGAAAAATAAGGACTTAAGTACACCACAATCTAGTACTGATTCGAGCTAGCGGCATAAGCAGACTGAAGAAAATAGCGGGAAACGATAATGGTTGCGACTGGCTGCGCTGCGCGCGCATGGCTGGCATTCGTCACGTACGCCACGTCTATCTTATAGCCATGTTTATCTTATATGCTTGGATTTTAAATATATTATTGTAATAGAATTAAACTATAGCATCTCTAAAAGTCGTATGATTAAAATGTACTAAACAGTCAAACTTTGAAATTTTGAAAAAACTACTAATTTTCCTCATTTTGTACTATGTTGCGTGACCGGAAGATATGAAACAAATACATAATCTGTGCATATATATTGATTTTACATACTTTTAGTAGTTAATTCATGCGATAGGAATGCAATTAAAACCATCTGGCGTGCTTAAAAAAATTATCAAAAATTAAGTTTTTTCACAATTTTTTGCTAACTTCGATGGCATTGCGCGACCGGAAGACAAATTAATAAAAAAATAATAATTAGTGCTTTTTTCATGTCTACACCAATGGCAACTTTTGTGCACTATAGCGATCTGAAATATAAAAAAAGTTTTTTTCGAAACACCCTACTGTGTAGTCAACGAAAAATTTGCTTTTATCAATTGACGCTTTTTCTACTAATTATCTGAAAAAATTAACACGCCGAAACCTCGGGAATCGAACTCTCGACCACCGTGTTATTAATATGACGCTCTAACCAACTAAGCCAAGGAGCGAGAAACGGAGAAGCACTATTCATTTTAAAATGGAGCCGCTTTGTTTATTTGCGTGACACGAAGACACGATGACAAAGTCAAATTCATATAAAAAGCTTCTAAAAAAGCTAGCTCGCAAATTTTTAAATGTCAACTCAGGACTGGCTTTTAATTAAATTAATCATTAGTATTCTCTAAAAATCTGACATTTCAATACAATTTAAAGCTTTTTAGAATGTGAACTCATAATTCCTATCTTTAACCAAATTTTATTTTTTGCCAAAATCGGTTAAAATTTCAAAATTAAATATATATATATATATATATATATATATATATATATATATATATATTTAATATATATATATATACACACTCTGTTTAAAATAAGCTAAAATATCTGAAGTTCGAAGTTCGACAACACGGAAGTTTTAAAACATCATTGCAAAAAAAAAAAAAAATCACATTTTATTTGATTTTTACAAAACTCTATAAAATCTCTAAATTCAAACCGGTTTGAAAAACTTTAGAACTATGAATTCATAACCATTTCCTATAGCCAAGTTTTAACTTTTTCCAAAATCTATTTCAAACTAGCGATTTGACGATTAAAAAAAAAAAAAAAAAAAAAGCATTTTTATACTCCAATCAAAAAATCCCATTACTTATCTAACTATCTAACATGATTTGGCAGTTGAAAAATTATCAGCTCTTAAATTTTATTTGGAAATTGGACAATTGACGAATAGTGAGTTTTTCGACATCAATGCGGAGTGGACTGAAAAATGAACATATTAAAAAAAAATGAATAATAAAAAAAAATCTATCAAACAGATTTTTACCTAACATAGTTAAGAACATTCCAATTAAAACTGCATTCTAAAGGGGAAAAAAAAAGAAAAATCAAGTACTTCCGGCTCATTTGGAAGGGTAGGTTGGTTTCTTTTTTCTTATCAAGTAGCCGCCATTTTGTTTCAAAATAGCGACTACAAATTATTAATGGACTTGATAAAAATACTGATGTGGGTTATGTACATATGGAGTTTTAATAAAATCGTTTCAGGAATACCTTTTTATGTGAGTTTGAAATTTTCAAGTGGCCGGCACTTGGAAACAAAATGGCAGGCCAAATTGCCAAACAAATATACCAAATGCATTTGTGAGATAAGTCTACTGTACAAACTTAATTCGGATTAATTCAGAATTTCAAAAATTATCGTGTTGAAAAATTAAGTGGCTACCACTTGGATCAAAATGGCGGAGCAAGTTGCTCAGTGAACTAATCCCAGATATTTGTAAGAGAAGTCCGCTTCCCAACTTTAGTTCGAATAAATTCAGTATTTCAAAAGTTAACAAATTCTCAAGTGGATGCCTTCAAGTAGCAGTGTTTCAAGTGGACGCAAGTTGGAAACAAAATTGCAGAGAAACATGCCCACCGAAACCATAGATATTTGAATAATAAATCCACTTTTCAACTTTGGATTGAACTGATTTATTATTTCAAAAGACACCATGATAAGAAAATTTCGAGTGGCCACCACTTGGAAACAATATAATGAAGCAAGTTGCCCAACAAACTCATCCAAGATATTTGAAGCATAAGTTCACTGTCAAACTTCGGTTCGAATCAGTGCAATGTTTCACAAATTATTGTTATAACAAATTTCCAAGTGGCAGTCTAAGTGGTTTCAATTTGGAAACAAAATGACGGAGCAACTTGCCCAGCAAAATCATCCAAGATATTTGTATGATAAGTTCACTGTCCAACATTAGTTCAAACTAATTCAGTATTTAAAAAATTGTCATGATAAAAAAAATTTAAGTGGCACCGTGAATTCATGTGGCCACCATTTGGAACAAGCTATTTCAACCGTAAGTTCACTATTCAACTTTTGTTTGAACCAGTTTAGTATTTTAAATTTATCGTGACGGCACATTTTCAAGTGGCAGCCTGATTTCAAGTGGTCGCAACTTAGAAACCAAATATCGGAACAAATTTCCCAGTGATCTCATCGAAGATATTTATATAATAAATTCACTGTCCAGTTTTGGTTCGAATTGAATCAGAATTTAAAAAGTTATCATGGTTATAAATTTTCAAGTGGAAGCTTGATTTCAAGTTGTTTCATTTAGTTTATAACATTCGCACTTTGTTAAAAATGCAGGATAAAGTTCATTAATAAATTTGTTTGTGACCCTTACATGGTCTATGTATGCATCAAAATTCAAGCAAATCCGGTCTTAAATACGTTTTTTTACAATGGGAATTTAAAATTTTCAAGTGGGCCTCACTTGAAAACAAAATGGCGGACAACTTGGCTAACAAACTTTTTAAAGATATTTATAAGATAAATTTGCTGTCCAAATTTGGTTCGATTTTGAATATTATTTCGGAAGCTATCGTAATTTTAAAATTTCTAGTGGTAGCTTGATTTCAAGTTGCTCCGCTTAGTTTAAGATATCCACTACTTTGTTAAAAATGGCGGATAAAGTTGATTAATAAACTTCATTGAGACCCTTATCTATGTATACTTCAAAATTCAAACAAATGTAGAATACGTTTTTTACAATGTTAATGTTAAATTTACAAGTGGACTCCACTCGAAAACACAATTGCAACTTGATTAATACCGAAAATGATAGGGGGCCAGTAAAAAATAGAGAAACAATGGAAGTGTTTGGCATCGCCCTGTAAAAAGTAATTAGTCCAGGCAACGAAGGCCAAAATTTGACGAATAGAGGAAAAAAATCGTGTAGTTTTGAAATTTTACATACTCATAGCCGAGAGGGTCCTGAACAATATACTAAAAGTCCCCACCCGTGGGGGGTGAGCGGGGGGCAGGGGGGGCATTTAAGGGGGGCAATTTTTAGTTTTTATTAAATATCTTAAAACTATCGCATTTAGAGAAAAAATGTCAATTACAAAATTAATCTACGTAAAATTTCCTACAACACTGTATATTACATTTTGTTTGTACGATCATTAGTTTAGAAGATATAGGGAGATGAAATAACACATTTTCTTGAAAAATTCTTTTTTGCAATAGTAAAATCAACTAAAGTGTGCAATTAAAAGGGTTCTTGTCAAATATTTTCTAATCTAAAAAACAAATATATACATAGGGAATATGCAAGGATAATACAGCATGTTTTGTAAGTTTTAAATAATTTTAAGGCTAGTAGGCGCAAGTGGCGGTTAGAGTAAAAATCTGGATAAGTCCAGTCAAAATAGGAAAAATAGAAAAAAAAAAATCGTGTAGTTTTGAAGTTTTGCACACTCATAGCCGAGAGGGTCTGAACAACATACTAAAAGTCCCCGCCCGTGGGGGGTGAGCGGGGGGGCAGGGGGGCATTTAAGGGGGGAAATTTTCAGTTTTTATTACATATCTTAAAAACTATCGCATTTAGAGAAAAAATGTCAATTACAAAATTAATCTACGCAAAATTTCCTACAAAAATGTATATTACATTTTGTTTGTACGATCATTAGTTTAGAAGATATAGGGAGATGAAATAACACATTTTCTTGAAAAATTCTTTTTTGCAATAGTAAAATCAACTAAAGTGTGCAATTAAAAGGGTTCTTGTCAAATATTTTCTAATATAAAAAACAAATATATACATAGGGAATATGCAAGGATAATACAGCATGTTTTGTAAGTTTTAAATAATTTTAAGGCTAGTAGGCGCAAGTGGCGGTTTGAGTAAAATTCTACATAACGAAGACCCAAAACCGATCAACAACAAAAAAAAAAATCGTATAGCTTGGAAATTGAGCACAGTTATAAAGTTAAGTGCCCTGAATAACATACTAAAAGTCCCTAACCATGGGGGGGAGCATTTAAAGGGGGCACATTTCAGTTTTTATTAAGTATCTTGAAAACTATCGCATTTAGAGAAAAAAAATCTCAAAGCTATAAGATTTTTTTTAATGTTGATCGATTTTGGGTCTTCGTTATCTGGATTTTTACCTAAACACCACTTGCGCCTACTAACCTTAAAATTATTTAAAATGTACAAAACATGCTGTATTATCCTTACATATTCCCCATGCATATATTTGTTTTGTACATTAGAAAATATTTTATCAGAACCCTTTTAATTCCACAATTTAGTTGCTTTTACTATTGCAAAAAAAAAAAAAAAAAAAAAAAAAAAAGAATTTTTCAAGAAAATGTGTTATTTTGTTTCCTTATATCTTCTAAACTATTGATCATACAAAAAAAATAGAATATACATTTTTTTTTTTAAGGAAATTTCACGTAGATTAATTTTGCAATTGAGATTTCTTTTCTCTAAATGCGATAGTTTTCAAGATACTTAATAAAAACTGAAATGTGCCCCCTTTAAATGCCCCCCCCCCATGGTTAGGGACTTTTAGTATGTTATTCAGGGCACTTAAATTTATAACTGTGCTCAATTTCTAAGCTATACGATTTTTTTTTTTTTTTTTATGTTGATCGGTTTTGGGTCTTCGTTATCTAGATTTTTACTCAAACCGCCACTTGCGCCTGCTACCCTTAAAATTATTTAAAACTTACAAAACATGCTGCATTATCCTTGCATATTCCCTATGTATATATTTGTTCTTTACATTAGAAAATATTTGACAAGAATCCTTTTAATTGCACACTTTAGTTGATTTTACTATTGCAAAAAAGAATTTTTCAAGAAAATGTGTTATTTCATCTCCCTATATCTTCTAAACTAATGATCGTACAAACAAAATGTAATATACATTTTTGTAGGAAATTTTGCGTAGATTAATTTTGTATTTGACATTTTTTCTCTAAATGCGATAGTTTTTAAGATATGTAATAAAAACTGAAAATTGCCCCCCTTAAATGCCCCCTGCCCCCCCGCTCACCCCCAACGGGCGGGAACTTTTAGTATGTTGTTCAGAACCCTCTCGGCTATGAGTGTGCAAAACTTCAAAACTGCACGATGTTTTTTTTTTTTCTATTTTTCCTATTTTGACTGGACTTATCCAGATTTTTACTCAAACCGCCACTTGCGCCTACTAGCCTTAAAATTATTTAAAACTTACAAAACATGCTGTATTATCCTTGAATATTCCCTATGTATATATTTGTTTTTTACATTAGAAAATATTTGACAAGAACCCTTTTAATTGCACACTTTAGTTGATTTTACTGTTGCAAAAAAGAATTTTTCAAGAAAATGTGTTATTTCATCTCCCTATATCTTCTAAACTAATGATCGTACAAACAAAATGTAATGTACAGTTTTGTAGGAAATTTTACGTAGATTAATTTTGTAATTGACATTTTTTCTCTGAATGCGATAGTTTTTAAAATATTTAATAAAAACTGAAAATTGCCCCCCTTAAATGCCCCCCTGCCCCCCGCTCACCCCCCACGGGCGGGGACTTTTAGTATGTTGTTGAGGACCCCCTCCGCTATGAGTATGCAAAATTTCAAAACTACACGATTTTTTTCTTCTATTTTTCCTATTTTGACTGGACTAAATGCTCGGAAATGCGACCTGGCTGTACCATGTTAATATGGGACTCTTTCTCATTATCTGTTTAAACGTTTTTGTCCCTACCGCATATAATCAGGGAGATATAAAGTTTTTTTTTTTTTTTCAAAAAACATTTTTTACTTTTTTAGCTGTAACACGCAAGGTATTAAAACCCAGTGCAACGCTATTTTCAGGAAACTAGAAATACAATATTTGACTTAGCACACTGCGATCAGAATGAAAAAATATTAAACATTAAATATCTAATGAAATATGAGTATTTTACTAAATAATTTCTAACTGCGCATGCGTAAGATTTAGCGAAATTTCATTTGCATAATTTAATAGCCAAGTGTATTAAGCTACTTATATAAAAACCTCAAACAAGTATCGTGTGAACTCAAAAAGTTCTACGCCATGAATAGACTGAATTTCAGCTGTTCCCAAAAATAAAACAAGTCCTTCCGGCTTATTCGGAAGGGTAGGTTGATTTATTTTTTCTTATCAAGTAGCCGTCATTTTGTTTCAAAATGGCGGCTACAAATTATTAATGGACTGGGAAAAATATTGATGTAGGCTATGCACATATGGAGTTTTAAGCAAGTCGGTTCATGAATACCTTTTTATGTGAACTTAAAATTTTCAAGTGGCCGGCTCTTGGAAACAAAATGGTGGGTTAAGTTGACAAATATATCAAATGCATTTGTGAGATAAGTCTACTGTACACATATAGTTCGAATAAATTCAAAATCTCAAAAGTCATCGTGTTGAAAAATTAAGTGGTTGCCACTTGGGTCAAAATGGCGGAGAAAGTTGCTCATCTAAGATATCGCTGCAAATTTAAAATATATATATATATATATACATTCTTTTTGTAGAAATTCTTTCAAAGAGGCTTAGTAAGTTCATAAAATGTTAGTTTTCTGCATTTCTAGTTTGTTTTAGCATTAAAATAGCCTAATTTTTTTCTTAAAAACGCATTAAAAAGATCCAATAAGGCAGGTAATGGATTTGGTGCAAAATTTGACGACTTTCCACATGGCGACTTTTTTGGTAACTTTTGGCGAGTAAATACTTATTATCGATCTACCAAAGATGGACGCAATAACTAGATTGGTTCACGAGTTACGTGAAATTTCTAGATTTTTGTTGTTTGAATGATAAATCCATTTTTCAACTTTGGTTTGAATTGATTAAGTATTTCAAAAGTTACCGTGATAAATTATTTTCATATGGCCGTCACTTGGAAACAGTACAGTGGAACAAGTTGCCCAGCAAACACATCCAAGATATTTGAAGCATAGGTTCATTGTCCAACTGTGGTTCAAATCAGTGCCGTGTTTCAAAAGTTATCATTATGGCAAATTTTCAAGAGGCAGTATAAGTGGCTGCGACTTGGAAACAAAATGGCGGAACAACTTGCCGAGCGAAATCATCCAATATATTTGTATGATAATTTCATTGTCCAGTTCTAGTTTAAATTAAATCAGTATTTCAAAAATTATCGTCATAAGAAATTTTCAGGTGGTACCACTTGGAAAAAAAAAACGTAGTGAGATGCCCAGCGAACTTATCTGAGATATTTAAATGACAAATCCACTACCCAAATTTGATGCGAATTGATTCAGTATTATTAAAGTTACCATAATGACAAATTTTCAAGTGGCCGCCACTTGGAAATAAAATTGCGGATCATGTCAGCAAGTGAATATATCCTGGATATTTGAACCATAAGTTCAGTATCCAACTTTTATTTGAATCAGTTTAGTATTTTAAAAGTTATCATGATAGCATATTTTCAAGTGTCAGTGTGATTTCAAGTGGCTGCAACTTAGAAACGAGATGTCGAAACAAGTTGCCCAGTGAACACATTCAAGATAATTATATAATAATGTCACTGTCCAAATTTTGTTCGATTTGGATATTTCGATACTTAGTATAAAATATCTGGTACTTTCCAAAAAATGGCTGTTAAAATAAACTTGGTTGAGACCCTTATATGGTCTATGTATATATCAAAATTCAAACAAATTCGGAATACGCTTTTTACAATGTGAATTTGAAATTTTCAAGTGGTCTCCACTTGAAAACAAAATGGTGGATTATCTAGGTTAAGAAACTCATCCAAGATATTTATAACATAAGTTAAGACACTGTTCAAATTTGGTTCAATTTCTAGTATTATTTCAGAAGTTATGATTTTAAATTTTCAAGTGGTAGCCTGATTTCAAGTGGCCCCACTTAAGATATCCGCCACTTTATTAAAAATGGCGGATAAATTTCATTGAGACACTTATGTAATCTATGTATACATTAAAATTCAAACAAATTCTGAATACGCTTTTTACAATTTGAATTTCAAATTTTCAAGTGGTCTCCACTTGAAATCAAAATGTCGAAGCAACTTTGTTTAAAAACTCATCTAAGATATTTATAAGATAAGTTAAGATACTGTCCAAATTTGGTTCGATTTGGAGTATTATTTCAGAAGTTATTATGATTTTAAATTTTCAAGTGGTAGCCAGATTTCAAGTGGCACCGCTTAACTTAAGATATCTGCCACTTTATTAAAAATGGCGAATATAGTTCATTAATAAACTTCATCGAAATCCTTATGTGGTCTGTATTTACATCAAACTTCCAACAAATTCGGAATACACTTTTTACAATTTAAATTTTCAAGTGGTCTCCACTTGAAATCAAAATGGCGGAGCAACTTGGTTAATAAACTCGTCTAAGATATTTTTAAGATAAGTTAAGACACTGTTCAACATTGGTTCCATTTGGAGTATTATTTCGGAAGTTATAGTGATTTTAAATTTTCAAGTAGTAGCCTGATTTAAATTGGCCCCGCTTAACTTAAAATATCTGCCACTTTATTAAAAATGGCGGATAAACTTCATTAATAAACTTCATTGAGACCTTTATGTGGCCTGTATTTACATCAAAATTCAAGCAAATCTTGCTTTAAATCTGCTTTTTACATTGTGGGTTTGAAATTTTCAAGTGGCTGCCACATGAAAACAAAAAGTCGGAGCAACTTGGTTAACGAACTCATCCAAGATGAGTTCATACGATCAGTTCACTGTCCAAATTTGGTTCGATTTGGAGTATTATTTCTGGAGTTATCGTGATGACAAAATTCTCATTATAGATAGATATATATATATAGATAAACGAAGTGATTGCAATTGGTCGATTTCTAAAGAAATCAACCTAAAATTGATAAGGGGGTTTTTTCAATATTTATTTACAATCACAGATAACTGTATGGTCATTCATTGAATCAAAATAAAAATGTGAGTAAAACCCCTTTTAGTTTAGCTTATTTCGAGAGAGAAACAGAATAGCAGTTCCTTCTATGGCGTAGAACTTTTTGAGTTTGCACGATACTTGTTTGGGGATTTTATATAAGTAGCTGAATGCATTTCGCTATTAAATTATGCAAATGAAATTTCGCTAAATCTTACGCATGCACAGTTAAATATGATTTTGTGAAAATGCTCACATTTCATTATATATTTAATAATTTTTTTATTCTGATTACAGTATGCTGTGCCTAAAGTTGTAGGTCGGGTTTCCCGAAAATAGCTTTGCACTGGATTTATTACCTTGCGTGTTATAGCTACGAAAGAGAAATTTTTTTGGCATTTTTTTAAAGAAACCTTCATATATCCCTGATTACATGCGGTATAAACTTAAAAATGTATACCGAAAATGAGAAAAAGAGCCCTATTATCACACGCTACAGCCAGATCGTATTTCAAGCATTACTTTTTATAAGTTGATGCCAAATACTTTCATTTTTCTTTAATTTTTTACTGGTCCCCCTTTCACTTTTGGCGCAAAACTTTAACTGAAGTACATGAGGTATAACATGATTTTTACACTCCTGAAGTTTCAAGATGATTTGTTTAGTACTTTTTGAAATAAATTAAAACAATATCTGAAATCGAAAGTGTCCGATCATTTAAGGAAAGGCAGTGTATTTATGGAAATTGCAGTGCACATAAACAGATAGACAAATGAACAGAGAAACGAATTAAATTCCTAAACCACTTTCAATTTCGTTGAAAAGTGCTATAAACATTAACTTCTGTCAACAATATATTTCTTCGGTATTCAGTTATACTTCAGATATTAAATATGATACTAATACAAATACTCTTCATTTTAAATTGATAATTTCAGTTAGATTTGTTTAAACGTATTTACTTCGAAATATATCCTAGCGTTAAACATGAGATAACTTTTCACAATAATTCAATTATAAAAGATTTTGAGAAGTTAATTTGATACTTCTCAATACGTCCGAACAATGTTTGAAACACTGAATTTTATGATAACTAACAAGGTATTTGTAAATGACATTTGAAATAGTTAACTATTGTACTTAAAATATGTTTTGAAAAATTAATTTTACTATTCTTATTAACGAAACTTGCCATATGCCAAAGTAGAAACAATCAAAAGGCGTAAATCTAATTACTAATGAAAGATTTTCAATACAATTAATTTTAGTGTCACGATAAAAGAGGAAATGACTAATGAAGGAATGCTAAGTTCTTTGTTTCTAGATATTTTATCATATAAAACAGATAATTTTATATGTGAAATAATGAATCGTAAAACTTCGACTGTTCCTATAATAGAATATTAGTAGTAATTAATATATTTCTTTTCCATATAAATATATCGTATGTGTTATGCTATTAACCCATATTGTACCAAGCATTGAAAAAAAAATTCTTTCTTTGTAAAATCTTAAATATATGTTTCTTTCATCCTATATGCACATATAAAATCAAAAAACTTACCAACTTTTCATTGGCTTAATCGATACAGGCTGTCCTAAAATAGAACAATGGTTTAGGACAGTCGGAAATAAAGGGTAAACAGGCCATCTATATATATTTTTTATTTATTTGCTTTACCAATACAAAAGTGTAGAATATTACCTCAATAAATTTATATGTCCGTTATTCTTGAACGTAAAACCTTTTTAAGTAATAATGTGTTGAAAACGTAATGAAAAAAAAATTAAATATATATATATATTAAACATTAATTTAAACTAACGATAAAAACACATATATATTTATAGGACTTTTAAATAATATATCGCCTTCAATTTGAATTAAAATATTCAAAAAAATTTATAGAAATAACACTTATGCATTGTGTCCTATTTTTAGGACGATGGTAAAATATGGGTTAAGCTGAATTATAGTTTATAAATATCTAAACGTATTTTATTACTTTGTTAGTGTATTGCTATAAGAGTTGAGCTATGAATACAAATTTTGTCATTTAATACAAACCGAAATAAGTTTGCTAACGTCAAAGGTAAAAGTGAAAGAAGTTACCGAACAATTTTACTTAGCATATATTTTTTTAATTTGTTTGTTTGTACTTGAAAAATAAACTTAATAATTTAGAGTAGTACTCACACTTTCCCTTTTCTTTTAAGGTGCCTGCCTACCTTTAAAATGCAATTTTCGGTCAAAACTCCAATTTTCTATTTTTGGGTTAGTATTAAAGCCTGGCATTTTAGCTTTCTAAATCAGTTTGAATTTTGTTTCTAACTTGCTCAGAACTTGAGTTACAGGCATTTTAATGTTAGTCACTCGCCAGTTTTTGAAACCGGAAGTGACCGGAAATGACCCGTAAATGTTTGTTTACATAAATGTTTTACTCAATATAAGCATCAAAATTTTTTACTGAATATAAAATGAATTTAAAAAAGAAAAATAAAAAGCTTTGAAATAAATTAGGAACTTATTAAATTATTTTTTGTTTAATAGGTAAAATCTTGTTTTTAAATCTGTTTTCTGCTTTTTCTCAAAATGAGATTTTTAGCATTTTGCTTTATCCAAAAACATCATAACTCCAAAAATTATAATTGAAACGTTATGAACAAACGTTATGACAAAATACTCTAGAGGAGTTGTTTTAGGGGTTGAACCTGTATCTAGCTAAATTATTATTATTATTATTATTATTTTTTTTTTTTTTTTTTTTTGGTCGATAGAATTTAAAACTGTCATGTAAATTCGTGATTTTTTCAGCATGTAAAAATGTTATCGTCTCTAAAATATTAAATAACATGGTTATAGTTTTGAGAGTCGTTCACTCCCTTAAGGACCTTTCAATAATCTAAATAAAATTTACAGAATAAAAATATCTTTATTTAAATTTTACTTATGATGTTTTGTAAAAGTACTTTTTTTTTTCGCAAATTTTATGCGTATTTTGAGCCTAAATTTCAAAATATTTTGAAATTTGCATTTTTTTTTTTTTCAGGTTACTTATTGCTTTTCACTATATTCTATCATATAATGCACATAAATAGGTAATTTTTCACTTATTAAAAAAAATCACCTCCGAAATCACCTTAATGAAAAAAAAAAAAAAAAAAAAAAAAAAAAATCATTTTATTACAATTCTAAACACTTCTTTTAAGCATTGTTGTGCTGGTGAAAACTGTTATATTTAAAATTTTACAAAACGAAGTATAATTTAGTAAAACACTTTCATCAATTACGTAAAAAGAAAGAATTTATTTGATTGTTTTTGGAAAGCTCTATATATCGTTTATAAATTATCTACGTGATGCATCGTGTGATTTAATTTAGCGCCATAAAAAACATAATACAACTCTAAATGAAGTTCTAGCAATTTCCAATCACAGCACTTAATACATATGAATAACTTTGAGTGACTCTCTAAACGAATGGCGAGTTTTATCCATACTTTCATAGTCTACAAAAAACGTCCTTCTATACATATAAAGATATATTCTGTTGTAAAAACATTAATTTATCACTACGAATTATGCAATAACTACGAAACTTGGCATCTGTACAGTGGCGGCTCGTGGCTGGAGCTGCAGAGCTGCAGCCATCCCCCCCCCCCCCCCACCTTCCCCCACAAATATTCAAAGTTATAATTTTATAACTTATAGAATATTTTAAAAAATAATATTTTTATAAAATATAGTATTATGCATATCGAACATATTACTACGTTAGAAATAAAAGTTATTAAACGGCTGAAAAAAATCAACCAGTTTTATTCGTAATAGCCTCTCCAAAGATCGAAAAGGGGCTGCTCTTCATGCAGCTCCTGAAAAAAGGGATTTCCTTGGGGAAAATATAGTAAAAGTTGCCCCTACTCGTTTTCTCTACCAGTTCCGACAAGTGCGCAGGAGCTGCATCAAATGCAGCTCCGACATAATAAGGGATTTTCAGTAATGCTGGAACAGAGTGAATTCCCTTTGCAATCTCCTTGTTTTAGCACAGTTTTTGATGTGATAATCATTGCGTTTGTAGATTATTTACTTATGAGAAGTAGAAAATTTAGCATGAAGGTTATTCATGGTTATATGAGAAAATAGAGGACATTTTTATTTATGTTTTCGAACAGATTTTTTAATTTTTATTTTATGTTACTTAGAAATTTTGCACAAATTTTTGGTTTCTTGCTTTTCATTGACAGAAACGTTAGAGAATCATTTTTTTTTTACACAAATTAAATATTACATATTTACCTTCTGTTAAATATAGTATTTATAATTTCTTTATCGCTTTTAAGGAAAAGATATATATATATATATATATATATTTTATGAAATTATTAGCAGTCAAATACTTTTTAAAAACACAGATGTAGGACTAAATTTTTTATTTCTACTATTTTCCAACAACGAAGTGGAAAATTATTTATATTGTATCTTTTTCTTTTTGAGTGTGAACTTATTATGCTTGGAAATTTAATAATTCAAAAATCCTTTATTAAGATTAACTACAGCATATTTCTTATTGAAAAAGGAGAATGTTTTGTTAAAAGTTAATTTACAGAGGTGCGGAAAAATACATACACTACAGTTTATATACAACAGTTACTAACAGTCATAAAGAACATTTAAATACATTTCAGCAGTGTTTTTTTGCTTGAGATTCTTCGGGGAAAATAATGATACACCTTTCTAATCCATAACAAAATCATCCATTTAGAAAATGTTGTACTCATTATTTATACTTCTTTCACAATTAAGCACAAAAGATGCAGAATGCAATACTGTCTTAGGTATTCGTGATTTTAGTTAGTGTTATACTTTTTCAAACAGAATTGAACTGATGTCTTCTTAAATATATTATCTGATTAAAATAGTATTTGTAACATTTGTAGGCTTTTTGCTCAGCAAAACAGAAAATATCGGGTACATTACTGACTATATGCAATAAATTTTCGAAATTCGTTTGAAATTATAATAAGGCCTGTTATATCTGGATGAAATTTTAGTAAAATATGTCATTTATGTATAAACTACATTTTTAATACAGAATAACTCAAAATGTTTGAAATGCTGGCAAGTGTTTTTTAATTAGTGCAGTGTGCATGATTTTACTTTCATGTTAATTCTTAAATTATTATTTTAAAGGATGATCTAAATAATTTAACGAAACCATATAACTGTAATTTTTTTTTAATTATCAATAATTATTATGACATTATTATTATTTTTACAAAAGTTAATTTAAAAAAATCTGCCTTACCGGGGTAGAAGTTTTTACCTAGACTTTTGTTTGTTATGTATTCTTGAACTCTTAGATTCTGTATTCTTATTATGTAAAATTCAAAATAGTCTACAGCAAATCGTAAGGATGTTGTTTTTTACTTTCGAAAGAAAAAGAATTGAGACTCCAGTATTTCAAATATATTCCGGCTCTCAGCCCGGGCCGCGCCCAGCTCGGGCCTATAAGCCGGCCTGTGATGACCTCTAATGCAGCCCCCCTATAATATAATCTCACGAGCCGCCACTGCATCTGTATTGTGTTTAAGTTTATAAGCAGACGACTAAATTATTAAAATGATAAATTATTTTTTAAACATGTAAGAATACGTTTTTTTTTATATTCAACAGGGGGGTACAATCACTACTGCTTTCGATACAAGCGGATAGTCGCTAGGGGATGATATCAGTTAACCGATGTCCCAATTTAGTAGATCCTGTCACAACTGCTAAAAGAGTTCGAAGGTATTCCGAAACGTCTTAAACCCACTACTAAGCCTCTATTCGATGAGCGAAAAATCCGGAAAACTAGTTGGCACCTATAGACATTCATACATCTTAGGCATTTCTGAAGCAACCAGTCAATGACCATTGTCCTGTTGGAATCAATATACGAAAGGTTTTAAGTTTGATCATAAACATCATAATTTCAGGCAACGAATATTTGAACAGGTGATGTGTCATCAAAATGATCGTTGATTCTGCTACTAATCTTCAGTGACACGATCGATGAAGCTTTAGAAAACTGATTAATCTCATTTTTTAAACCGGCTGTGAGAAATAGTGATTGGAGTAAAAATAACTCTAATTTAAAGAATAACATTTTTATTAAATTTAACTAAAAATAGCTAAAATTATGTTGCTTCTCGCAACTTAACTTAAACTTAAAAAAAATCAAATCATAACAAAATCATAATTCTGTTAAGACGCAGTTCTCACTGATAACTTTACTTTCTAAGCAGAGCTCTTCTTTCGTTTAATAAGGTTGTTGCCACTTTGGAAAACTCCGAGAATGTAAGCTATTGCTAGACGTCACACTATTACTGAATTTCTACGAATATTAAAATTACGTGAAATAATTCATAAATTTTTTTATCAGGGCGAACATTGTTAATCTTGTTATTGCTCAATATTCTCGCGAATTTGTGGCAGAAAGACGTCCTGAATCACTGTAACTCTCTTTAGCACATTTACTTATTAAGTATTTCCAACATCAATCAAGTGTTAAAATGCTTTGTTCAACGTGCCGACTGATCTAATATATTCAATCAGTCAGCCAATGATGCGACACCCCGCAAATTGGAACAACTGCTCGTAACACCATCGTCTACAATTGCAAGAAAGCGTATAAGTGGAAAAAACGTAACAAGCCTATCAATTCACTTGTAAATTTCCATCACTGAGATTCCCAGCTTTTAAAATTATGCTCATCGCTTTTCTATCGCATATCACCTGTGTTTACAATACTCAATAATGAACACATAAATGCATAAGTCACCGATACACGTTTGCATGTGAAATTCCTCATTGAAGTTCTCTTTTAACATAGTTATGTGTCAATTTAATTTGTTTTAATGCAATCTAAAGATGTTAAAATATACAAATAAGAAATTCTAAGAAAGAATAATGTGTTTGAATTTCTTTGCATGTCATTGTACACGAGTCACTTGTCTGAGCGCAGTAAACATTTACCATTAATATCACTATTTGAGATTTAGAATACCGAATTTGGAATTCCTGATAAAATATGTATATTGTTATGCTAATAACAGTCTCACATACAGGCATGAAGACGCACACAGAACCGCTGAAGTCCTGATTATCGTATTCTGTGTGCTTTAAAGCATGTATTGCAGGAAAACACAATTTCAGAATTTTGACTCTAAAAAATACTTTCTTTAAAAATATATAAGTAAAAGAAATTTAAAAACAAGAACTGTGTATAAAATGCATTTACAGGTCGCATGTTAAAACAGTTACTTTGAAAACATATCCTTTGGGTTATCCGAAAAAGAAATTTCTAGTGGTTTTATGAAAATAATTTCATGAATAATATCAAAGTTCTCAAAAGGAAAAATTCAAACTTTATTAACAGATAGTGTCACGTTTTAAATTGCAAAAAAAAAAAAAAAAAAAAAAAAAAAAAAAATAACCAAGTATTTTTTTTTCAAATTAAAGTCTATAAAAAAAGAAGATATGTATTTTTAGAACGTGATAAAAATAAGTTCTAAAGAAATACGACAAAATTTTTCTATGATTTTGAGTGCATATAGATGTTTATTAAAAAAAAAAAATAGGAAAGAAAAGAAAAGCTTAATTCATTTTATTTTTTATTGGCATTTTTTCTTTAAATTTTTTATTAAATTTTCAAATAAACATAAATAAAAAGAATGTTAGCACTTTTATTCCTTTTTAATTTTCTTTATTGAAACATATTAACACTATTTCTATAGTATATCTTACAAAATAAGGCGGAATTCTGAGTAGAAATCCTTTTAAACAGCTGCATGCTGCACTGCATGTACATACATGCATACATACATACATATATATATATATATATATATATAATATTTAGTTATGAAAAAAAGAATATCAGGTTTTATGTACTTTCTAATTATTCGTTTGTTTATGCGCAAAATGAAACTGGGTTTGCTGTACAAAAATTTACATTTTACAACATTAAATGTTTGAAACGAATTCGGTTGTGTATTTGCAACAAACTAAAGCGTTTCTCAACCAGAAATTTCTCAAACCTCTGAATCACTTCAGATTTCAAATAATATACCTATACAAATATAATGCATTTTAAGTTAACAATTTCAGTTTGCTTTGTTCGAACATGCTTGCATTCAAATACATCCATGTTCTATATATAAGATATATTTTCACAACAATTCAATGACGGGAGATTTCGGTAAATTAACTTAATTCACTCTTTACTTTCGAACAATATTTCAAGCATCGAATTATTTCGTAACAAACTATTTATATGTAAATGGCATGTTGAAATAATTAACTGTTACATTTGAAACATGTTTTGAAAGATTAATTTAATAATTCTGATTATTAAACACTAAACACGCACCAAAGTTCAAACAATCAAAAGGCGTAAGTTTAGAAACAGAGGATTTACAAAACAATGATTATTAATATTACAATATAATCTGTAATGACTGAAGAAGGAGTGTTAAATTTTGAATTTAACAGTTACTTTGTGGAAGAACTTTTAACATTTAAAAAGTATGCTTTTGTACATGTCAAACAATGAAGATTGATATTCTGATAATTCCGTAAAAAGAACAATGGAAACTTTAATGCAGTCTTTTCTATTCGTAAATTATATATATTAATATGTATGGCATTATGTTATATTTTAATATTTCCTGATTTATAAAATATTTAAATTGTTCTGTGAATGCAATGCAATATTTGGTTTGTACTTGAATAGAATTTTTCACATTGAATTTTAGTATTATAATTTTTCGAATATATAGCATAAAATTGCTTCACGTGTAGTATAAAACAAATTTTGAATTTTCTTGTTTTAAGGGTTCAAATAGCTTCAAAAATTTATTTTAAACTTAAACATATAGTCTACCTTCGAATTTTAAATCATGACCACCATTTTAAATCATGACAGTGGAATATAAAAACCATGTCCATTTTCTTTATTCATGACAAATGTATTTCATTGTAGCACATCAAAGGCATGGTGTTAACACTTTTCACAAAATGAACATGGTGTCATTTACCTGTGAGGTATATATATATATATTTATATATATTAAGAACAAGAGTTTCAAGATAAAACCGAGTAAAAATACTTGGTAAATGATTATATATATATATATGTATAATCATTTACTAAGTATTTTTACTCGGTTTTATCTTGAAATTCTTGTTTTTAAAAATATGAATATTGTTACTTCGATAAACATTACTTTTTTATACATATTCAGAATTCCATGCAATAATTAAAAGAAATTTTCCAGACTTACATACATAAATCTTAACTTTTTTTTTTTTTTTTTTTTTTTTTAATATAAAATTTTATTCACAAAATGCTAACACAAAAATTTTGTGTTATAAAATTTGAGGCAATATTTTCTTCAACTCAATGAAAATTCTTTTCTCAAATGAAAAACTATAAAAAAGAAGGAAGATGTTTTTGGAACGTGATAAAAATAAATTCCAGAGAGATATGACAAAACTTTTCCAAAATATTTAACTGAATATAAATGCTTATAAAAAAAAAATGGAAGATTTTTTATTGCCTCATCTTTTTATATATACTTTGTTTTAAGTTTTTTCATTTTGTAGTTTTATGATATATAATTTTAAAGATTACAAAGAACTTTTTTTTTTCTACTGAGATGTACATTAGTAAACTTTCAGAGTGTCAAAAGTTTATGTTAGATGGTCGAAATTTCTAGCGATTAAAAAGTGCATTAAATAAGACTAAACTGTAAACTAAATTTTGTGTCGTATACACACACACACACACACACACACACACACACACATATATATATATATATATATATATATATATATATATATATATATATATATATATATATATATATATAAAGTATTTTCTTCTGGGTGAAATATACCTTCACGCAAAAGCTTTAAAAATATTTCCGTGTGCATTTTACACAATAAGAGTTAATGTACATACTTATATCATATTTAAAGACTCTTGTTTTAAACTTAATTAATGAAATATAATACGAAAATCATATTTTAATTGCTGGAAATTTAAAATTTAATTAAAAATTTATATAACTTCCTCACAAAGAGCCATACCTACAGCAAAGCTAAACCTAATTTTAGAGTTTCATTATAGTATTCCGGAAAATTTATTGCATCCTTCATTTTTTAAATGAAAACATACAGAAGGTATTTCACACTTTATGGAAACGATTTTAGTAGTAGAATAATGCCTTTGAACTGAGCTTTACGTCTCAGAAGATCAGCTGATTACATCCCATCAACACTTCCTATAATATCTATGTGATGGTGTGGATTGAATGTAATCGGCTGATCTACCATGGCGTAAAGCTCAGTTCGGATACATTATTATAGAAGACGGCGGTATAGCTTACCGCAATGTGCTAGTTCTCAAACCCATATCAACCTTCAGTCGGCAGCATAATTACTGAAGCACTAGAAATAATTCCTACCTATAAGATTGGCATCTAATACTGTTTTGTTAAGTAAATATTTGTCGAGTCACGATCTTTGTTTTATACAGTTTATAAAAAAGTAAGTTGATGATAAAGATTAGTAAGAAAACTAAAAAAAAAATATATGAAAAGTGTGGATGTGTGCTTCAATAATTTTGCTGCCGACTGTACCATAATTTGCTCAATTTAAAGTTGGAATATTTCATTAATTTTACAAGTAAAGGCGCAGTCCTATCGATAAAGTTTAATGATTACAGTGATTAAACTCATTTTTTAGATTAAAGGTACGTTTTGCCATAACTGCGAATACTAACTGGTATGATTTGGCCACCACATGACTTTCTTCTATATAATTTTACACAAAATTTATTCAATACAAATTATTTATTAAATTATCAAATTATTTTCCATTATAAATGCAGACGATTTTATCTGACAGAATTATATTATCACTAAATGCTGAAAGATGTCAATTTTTTGCAAATCGGAAGAAATATTTTTTTTCCAAGTTTTACTTCGTAAAAAGATAAAAAAAACCGATAATTTTGTTTTAAATTATCACAGATCTATAGTTCAATCATTCGTTTTAAAGGTATTGACGAGATCTTTCGAAAGATACCCATATTGAAAATTTATTCCCCCCGGGGTGTACTTCCCCCCAGGGAGGGAAGCGATGCTCCCACATGCACAACATTTTTTTCCTAGTTAATTACTACTATTATCAATAATTCATATGAATGTTACAATCACACGATTAAAATAACTCTCATTATGCACATTTATACGAAATTTTGTCCTATACTGCCAAGTTAAAAATTTAGAAAAATGCGATAACAGTGCCACCTGTTGAGCAATTGTTCCCCAAAGCTAATCAGCACCAGTTTATGTCAGGGTCTAACTAAATACCAAGTTTGGTTAAATTTCGTTCATTTGTTCGTAAGATACAGCGTCCACAAAATTTGTGATACACACACACATACACACAGACAGACAGACAGACATTTTCTAAAAACAGTCAAATCGTGTTCAGGACATCCCAAAACGTGTAAATTCATCGATAACTGGAGTTCGAAAATTTTCATGAATCCAATACTTTCTCTATATATACATACAGAAGAAAGTAAAAATCCCTGAGTTACTTTAGCCTAGATCTGCTTCGCACAATACGTCACTTGAAAAATTAGAATTTTCATCGATTTTGAGAATAAACATGTAGTTTTACGAATGAATCTTAAAGGATAGAACACAGAATATAGACCACTGGTATTTTAAACTAAAATAAACAAACGTCCTCATTTTGTAGGGGTAGTGCCCACTTTTGGTGGTTTATTTCTTCATAACTTCTGCATGAACTAGTTTTCTAAATATAGTATGTGTCGCAATTTCTAATTCAAAATTGATGATTGAGCACTTTTTTTTAAATACTGCTTTTATGCCCATCTCTTATTTTGAAATTGGAAACACCACGGTAATTTGTTCCGACTTTCCGTTTAGAAAAATTTGTTCGCATTATATTAGACCAATGTTAAATATGTGATTAAATGGTTTTTAATACTACTCCCCTAACAGCACAGTTAGGGTTAACTTATCCATAGTACATCTTAAGGACGTCTCTGGGATGTTTTTTCATCCAGAAGACATCTTGAAGATATCCTGGGGAGACGATGTGCTGTCTGTGTCTATGAATGCCAGGTGGGCTGTTAGAGAAAGTCCTGTATACTTTCCTACGGATAATCCAGGAATAGAGAAAGTTCAAGTTTTTAAACAAAGACAGACTTTACACACTCTAAAGGAAAAATGTGTCAATTCCCCTAAAAAATTTTACACTTCAAAAATAAAGTCTCTCACCTTTTACAATTGAGATAGATATTTTTTTAAATCCACCTTTTTAACTGCGCACTTAGAAAAACTGCTCAAATGTAAGTAAATAAACAATATCGCATCTAGGAAATTTTAAAATAGCGTCTTCATTTCTCATATAGCAAAGTTTTATGGGAATACGTACGCATGTACTCATATTGTTGCTTGGTAAATTAATACACACATTGTAAAGTATTCACTCAAGATTTAGTTCGTAAGTTTTAAATGCGCTACTTTTTCTATTCTTCAAGCTATTATGTTTGTTGTATAATAATATACAGGTGCATTAATTGATGCCTATTAACATCATCAGTGTGCATATCGATTAACAAAATATTAAACCTATACTCACAAGTTTTTTTTTTTTTTTTTTTTTTTTTTTTGTATGAAATCTCAGTTGTATCAAAAAACTTCATTTGTTCGTTTACCAAACAATTCTACTTAAAATAAAATGAATATGCTAAAGTACTGCTTTTGTACGTAGACTTCATTTAAAAAAATAGATTTTGTATTTTTTAAAGAGAGAAAATTGGAATGGCACTAAAATTGATTTTTTTTTTTTTTTTTGTTACTACAAATGTATTTTTTATATTATAAATACTTTCAATGCATTTTAAGGATAAATTATTACATCGTAAAAGCTTTCAAAAATTTATGACAGCATTTCAAAATACACTGATTAGAAAATGAGAAAGGTTTACTCTGTTATTCATGCCATTAAACTTTTTCAAAACGTTATCAGCAACATATGTTACATTTTATCAAACTAGTTTGAACTGTCATTCCCAGAACTACCCATAAATTTTATGTAAAACATAGAAAAGAGTAGAATATTTATAGAAAATTATGCGTTTTGTTTTCTGGTATAAGCAAAATTTTATCTTTGTTGAAAGCATTCGCTTAAAGTCATTTGTATATTAAGAGTAAATTATTATCACAATAAATCAGCTACATTGATTACAAATGTTTTACTATTTCGTGGTGTTTTAAACTAGGATTAAAAAAATATTTTTTATCTATAAAATAAGAACTTTTAAGTTTACCGTATTTTAAGACACAATTCTTGTTATTTCTGCGAAAATATATTGTCATTTTAAATTAGAGATCTTATAAAAACTGCTTCTTTAAGGGGTTTTTTTTTCTGCAAATAGTTTGTTAAAGATGATAGAAATATAGAGAAAGCTCATTTGACAAGTAGAAAAGCATAGAGATAGCAACCCCTCGGGAAATATTATTCGTTTAATGTAAACTTGTTTCAAAATATTACAGTTCATAAACGGAGATACAATCCACAATAATACGTTTATTTTATTTAAAACAGGTAAAGGATTTTTTTTCTTCTTTTTTTTTTTTTTTTTTTATGAAAAATAAAGAATTTTATAGCAAGCTGATTGTAGTGGCTCTTGAATGTAAATCAAAAATATAAAGCATGCCATATCCTTATTCAGTAAATAACTAACTCCATTTTTGATTTTTAAATTAACATTAGTATTTTTAATTTAAAGTAAAATGCATATTTTTTAATAGACTGACAAAAAATGGAAAGAATGGGAGTTTTTTAATGTATACTGAAAATGCATTGTGTTAAAAAAAAGTTTTCACAAACAATAGGTGTACTTGTAGATATACTTTTTTTTTTTTTTTTTTTTTTTGGCTATAGTTGTTGTTGTTAAGGCTCACAGTCTTTAAGACTCTCATAAAATCTTTCACAAATTTATGATAGCATTTCAAAATACCATGATTAAAAAATGAGAAAGGATTACTCTGTTATTCATGTCATTAAACTTTCTTCAAAACATTATCGACAATATATGTTACATTTTATCGAACTAGTTTGTACTGTCATTCACAGAATTGACCATAAATTTCAAGTAAAATGTAGAAAAGAGAGTAGAATACTTGTAGAAAATTATGTGTTTTTTTTTTTTTTTTGTATAAGCAAAATATTTTCATATATACTTTTAAAGCAATTTGTGTAATAAATGTAAATTATTGTCATAATAAAACAGCTTTACAGGTTATCAAATAATTTATTATTCAGGTGAGATACATTTTACAACATGTATTCGTAACTAAAATTGGTTTAAAAAAAAAAAAAAAAAAGTTACTATATCAATGGCATCCTTAAATTATGCAACTCAAATTCAAATTTAATTATCTTGTTTCTTTTTTTTTATTTCATTTTGCGCGCGCGTTTTTTATTTCCTAATTAAAAATAATTAAAAAAAAAAAAAAAAAAAAAAAAATTGGATAGTGTTTGTTTCGATACTGATTATTATTAATTTTCTTTTCTTTTCTTTTTCTTTACGAAAAAAAAATTATTTTGATGAAATTCTGGCAAAAGCAGAATTTAGTTTAGGGCGGAGGACTATTAGCTTTTTCTTTTTTTCAAATTATAACATCGTTTTAAAATTGTTCAATTATATTTTCGATAAATTTTAGATTTCGATAACTGTCCAACTATCGTAAAACTGGTATCATAAAAATTCTCAGATTGAGACTAAAAAACAAAAAAAAAGTCAACGATAATTCGTTTTTTTTTTTCTTTTAAATGCATTTCGAAAAACAATTCTTGCGAAAATATACTACTGATATTTTAAATTATAAATATTCTAAAGGTTGTTTTCTATTATTTATTTCTTTTTCTATTAACAATTTGTTGAAGATGATAAAAGTATAAGGGAAAACTCAACTAACAATTAGATGAAGGAATAGAAATTGCAGATCTTCAGCGAACGTTTTTCATCTAATAACTTAAATTATTACTGCTCATAAATAGCGACGTATTCCATAATAATGTAGTTCATTTCATTTCAATCTAACAAAAAAATATTTATATATATAAAAAACGTTTTAAACAAAACTATTAGCAGTGTTTGTTTGTTTCTTCGGGGGGGGGGGGGGGGTAGAACTTAAGCAGACATAAATGCAGGATATATATATTTATTTAAAGATTAATTGGCCCTACTTTATAATTTATGAATATTAGTATAAACATTTTGCATTTTGCAGTAAAAACGTTTACTTTAAATATTAGTAAAAATAAAATTAGAATGTATTTTAGTTAATATTAAAGTATATGGTGTTCAAAAACGATTAAATAAAATATGCAATTTAAATTTTAGATTAAGTAAAATATGCTACTTAAAAAATCAATACAAATAGTTAGTTATTATGGAACCTAGAATTAGAATTCATTCTATGTTTGCGAACTTCCTAATTTATAATTAAAAAAAATATTGAGTACAAAATTAAAGAAAAATAACCATAACGCTAATGTAATACCATTACAGTTTTCTTACAACAAAAATACATTAATATGGCTGATAGCCAATAAATAATCGCACATAAAATAAACATTAGGTATTGATTTTTGATAATAAGTGGTTTAAATCTCTACGTACAATGTGACTTATCAATAGTAAAAAGGCATTAAAGGAGTGGAATCATAAGTTAGAATCATTTATTAAAATCATAAATCTTTTAAAGTAAATTCTAAAACTAACAGCCAATTTTAAATTTTACAATTTATATCGGCAAATGAAATTTGCATTCTCTTAAGACTTTTCTCTAAGATATCAGCCGCACGGTATTTTGATCTGTCCGTACAAGAAATTTGGTAAACGTGAAGACCAAGTCATAGTTCCAGTATGTCCAATATATCTAGAAAGATAAATGGTATGAAAAAATATTGAACAAAACAGTGGAAAAGTGAGTTGTTGCTCCAACGTACATAAACTACATGCCTGGCTATGTAACGAACTGTACAGACTGAACAAAATGGATGATATTTTTCTACAGGAAGACTCTCTACAACTCATGTCAGTCAAAAGTTCTCTCAGAAGGTAAGAACCAAGCTGGTTCTTACCTTCTGGAAAGACGCCCTGAATGGAGAGACACTGGACATTGAAATAAAATGGCGAACCTTTGTTCGAAGAACACTTGATCGCTGTAGAACATGATATATTTTTACTAGCGTCTGACACTTTTCTTTTAATTAAAATTTTGGACTAATGGTTTTGTTTATCTTCAGAGAGCAATGCAGAGAACCATTCAAAATTTTTCAGAGCTTAAGTGTATTAGATATAACAGACAGATCGGCGGATAGACCGGCGGGTAAATATCCAGGCTCTTATCATGCAGGATCTCTAGGTAATTGCAAACAGTACCTGCCCACATTTTAGCGGAATATCTCTCCTGGTATTTACGCAGGACTTTGAATTGTAAATAACTCTTACGAGTATAAGCTCTTACAAGTTCATTCAGAGTGTTGAAAATGTTTTATCGATAGTCCGTTTAAGATAAACTGATGCCAGGAGTTAACAAACGGGTTACTAAGGTATTTCTTTTTTCGGCTTTTCTTGCGTAAATGGCAACATTGTTATCCATAAAAATAAAATAATTAAAATAATTAAAATCAAACTTTTAGACTAGCCCCACTTTAAACAAGGGAAAGTTCGTGAAATGGTTAACGTATTCCACCACACACTAGATTTTAAAATTTTATATAATAAATTAAAAAAAAAAAAAAAAAAAAAAAAAAAAAGTGAAAGCTTTGATATGTTTCTTAAAAATAAATATCCCCAATATCACGGGGTAAAATATTTTTAACGATTTATTTTCCGGTTATGTTACACATCATTAAATTAGTAAAACATATCTAAAATTTAAAGAGTGCATAGTATATTACAGCGCTTAACTTTAATCTATCCGTCTGCTCAAATAAACCTCAAATCAACTTCTTCGTTTTTTTTTCTTCTTTCTTTAAGAAAATATTTTCAGACTACAGCTTAGTTTACTAAATATTAAAAAAGTAAATTATAACATTTCTAAATTCAAAGATTTATTACTATAATGCTAAACAAGTGTCCAAGAACGGAGATATTCGTATATTTAAAATATTGTTGAAGACAGATCTTCGACCATCGTTATTAATAGCTATTGCTATGAGTATAAACTCATAATTACCTAATAAGTAAGTAGATTATTTGGGAATAGTATATAAGTATGTACAAATGAGAAAATATGGCATCGTAACCTATTAAAACATATAGAGAATTATGCTTATTAATTTAAAACTATGTCAAATCTCCGAATACCTAAAGCTTAATTCTTGTAACCAATAAATTGGATAGATAATAACATTTATCAGTTTTCTAAGTAATATTACTAAAGTAAGTTAGAAAATATTTAATTAAAATAAATTTGCTTATCTATATTTTTTTGTATGATTTGTTATAATTTTACTTCTATATTGACATAAAAGTATTTCATATATATATATTCTTCATGTATTTTTAATATTGCACTACCAATGCAAAACTTAGGTGAAGCATTAGTTCTTCAACACAGAAAAAAATGTTTTTGTTGTAATAACAAATATTTTGGAAAATCAACCTTCATATATGTAGTAGCAAGTTCTTCTTCTCCCCTGACCTTGCTTGCCGCAACTGCTGAATCTAAAGCTATTCGGTTTCTCTTTGCCGTTCCTGGAATCAAAAGCAGCTAAGCTTTCTCGTAGCGATGTGAGTTTCGACAGAGAGAGAGAGTAGAATATGAGCGGAAGTGCGTGCCTGTGACGTGAGTAACACCACTTCCTCAACACGCGCTGCTAAGAGCGTTGAAAGATAAAAATTCAGTTTTGACGGAAAGTTTGACGAAGCTGCACACGAGAGGTGCAGGACTTGTTTATAAAAACTTTGGTTTTCACGTTTGACGCATTTAGTGAAGTACGAAGTGATTTATTTATGTGACGAATTATGATTAATTTGACGAACTGTTGAACTCACTTTGGATAATCAATTTAATGCTCATCAGCATTTATGTAAATATTTGTAAATATTAATTCTTTATTAAATTTTTAAGTAATTAGTAAATAATAGAATTAGTATTGTTCTTAAAGGTCTGAAACGCCCACAACCCACTGGAAGCCACATCTCAGAAAGTGGGATTAAGATAAAGAATGTGGGATTGAACGTTAATTTTTAGTTAACATAAATTATTTTGATCGCTCGTAAATGTTTGGATCAAGATTGAATCGTGAAATCGAAATCTTGATTTAACTTAAACTTCGGATTGAACGCGATAAAGAATAGAACATTTACTTTTATAAAATATGAACTTCTTTTTTTAAAATGATGATGCACCTGGACTGATAAAATATAAACTGTTCTTAAAATATAAACTGAACTTTTAGACTATTTTTGAACTGTTGGAATTTCTTCATGTGCTAATTCATAATGAATGGTTCTGGATGAATGGTTCTGGATGAATGGTTTTTAAAGTGTGTAGTGATGCTTCATGATCGACAGAAATTTATGAAATCTACTTAAATTAGAGCAACGAAGTGGCTGTGGATTCTACGGAACAGTTACGAATCGTCTGGATAGAGGTTTGAACAAGAAATCTGCACCTGCCGTTATTTCTATTCTTCTATGGTACGTGAACTTTTATTTTGTTGTTACAATGGTTTCGTTAGGGGATTGGCGTTGGTTACCCAAGATTGGCGTTGCACTGAGGACTGAGAGCTATAGTAAAATTAAAATTCTGCATCGCTTTTTATTTAATGATGTAGGTGACAGAAAAAACCGATGCAGAATAAGAAAATTCATAGGATTTAACTTTGCCGTAGATGATGAAAATTATATAAAAAAGCAAAAATTCATCGACGAAAATTTTTCGTTGAATGAATTGATTATTATTTGTAATATATTAAATGTCCCTTTTGATGGGAGCAAAAATGAATTGCGAGATCGACTGTTGTTAAATTTGTGTGATATTGAATTACTCAAAGAGGAAAATTCCGACAATGAATCGGAAGATGATGATAATTCTGAGTCTGAGAACAGTGATAATAACGTCGAGAATACTGACTCCTCTGTGCAATGCCATATAGATAATAAGTGCTTTGAAAATATTGATAACGATAGTAATTATGATTATAATGATAAAACTAAAAAAGGTGTAAATTATAGTAATAATGTGAATTCTGGATTACATAATGCAACTGTTTCTTTCAATGATTTTGAAAATTGCATGTCTAAATTTAGCGGCGAACCGCATGAAAATATTATTGAATTTTTTTCAGTATTTGAAGAATTGTCAATAATGTTTAATTTAAGTGAATTACAAAAAATTATTTTCTGTAAGAGATCGTTGAGCGGAAACACTCTTCTCTTCATTAAATCCGAAAAAGGATTATTGACATACAAAAAATTAAAAAATGCACTCATTAATGAGTTTAGGTTTGAGATTAACTCTGCCTCATTACATGATATGCTGAGTAAAAAGAAAATGAAAACTAATGAAACAGTTACGGAATATTATTTTAAAATGCGTGAATTGTCAAAAAACGGGCACGTTGAAGATGCCGCGTTAATGCATTACGTGATCCAAGGAATAAATGATAAAAGTGAAAATAAGCTAATTTTATATGGTGCCAAAAATATTCGTGAATTCAAAGAAAAAATTAAATTGTATGAAATATATAAAAGAGACAATGAGAAAAATAAATTTAAAGTTGATAGAATTGAAAAAGTAGAATACAGTGCAAAATTGAAACCCATCAAACATAATGTATATAAAAAATTTAGTCCTAGAAATGAAGTTAATAAAATATGCTACAATTGTGGTGATAAAAACCATGTGTCTAGGGACTGCCCCCACAAAGCTAAAGGTTTTAAGTGCTTTACTTGCAAACAGTTTGGGCATAAAAGTTCGGAGTGCCCAGGTTCGAAACAAGAAGTTGAGACATTGTGTATTGGTGTAAATCAAAATATGAGTAAAATTATTCAAGTAAATGATATAAATTTTATAGGAATAATAGACACAGGAAGTGAAGCAACATTGTTGCGTAAAAATTCTTTTGATAAATTAAATGTAAAAAAATTAAATACTATGAGTACTACTTTGAAGGGGATCGGGAAAAGTTCAATAAAGCCGTTAGGCTCATTTGAAGTGAATCTTAAAATTGATGAATTACAATGTGAAACTGACATTTATGTTGTAGAAAATGACACAATACCCTATGATGTAATAATCGGTATGAATGTGCTAATGCTGGGTGAAACAACAATTAATGAAAAAGGTATCTTAGTGAAAAATAAGTCTAATTCTTTCCAGGTAAATTTAGTAACAGTACTTCCAGTAAATACATATTAAAGTGAAATTAAATCGAATGTTGTTATTGATACCCTCATTAACTTTGAGAACAAAATTTTTGAAAAATCCCCAGAAATAAATAAAACAGTGAATAGTGTTATAAAGTGTGAAAATGTAACCCCTCAACCAATTATGCTGTCAAAAAAATCATTAGAATCTCCCGAAAAAGCCGTAAGTGAAAATGACGATGAAGAAGAAAACGACGAGAGTGATGACGATAAGATGCTTTTGAAGGATGATAATAGTGTAGACGATGACAGTGAGGAAGAAGAGGAGCCTCGACGACAGAAACAAAGTCAAACGAGCATTTTCCAGACAGATGATGATAGTGATGAAGAGGAGGAGCCGCGCTGAAAGGGACGAAGTCAAACAAATGTTTCCCGAATGAAGTCGCTAAAGCAAGAAAACAGTTATTTGAACAAAGACGAGAAACAAGTCCTACTTGAAAAAAATTCACAGTTAGCCGAAGAGTTGAAGGAAAAAGTTGACGAAAATTCCAAACTCCTTAAAAGAAAGAAATCAAGAAAAAAGCCATCAACAATAGATTCCACTGAGTGTAAAAGACAGAATTTGCCAAAAGAAGAGACTGCCAGTGTAAATCTAAGAAAAGTGTTCATTCCATCACTTCCTCTGACGACTACAATTAGCGAAATAGCCACATTATTTCCCAAAGCCGTGCAAATAAAATTAGAAGTTTTCCCTACATGTAAGACTGCCATTATAGACCTTTCGACTGAACATGATCCAACAGAAGCCTTAAAAGGCATTAAAACTGAAAATGATTGATTAGAGGGTCTCGAGTTCGAGTCCCAAAATACTTTTGAGCCCCAAAGTAAAGATTTGAGTACACATGATAAAAAACAACTTTCTAGAGTTAAAAAGAAAATTAAATCAAAATGCAAGTTGAGTAGACAACCACCCAAAACCGTTACCATAGGCAACCAAGTTGCCGTAAACCCAAAATTGACTTTTTCCTGTGACTATGCAACAGTAAAAAATAAAAATGATGATATTGATAAGAAAGTTAGAAATGGATGCCATGAAGGCTCCTATTGCACGCTTACTCGTGCTAAGATCCTCAGACATAGAATCACTTAACTGAAGAGCAAAAATATGAAAATTCTCATAAACTGTAAATAGTATGTTATTATTTTTATGTTGCTTTTTTTTTTTTTTTTTTTTTTTTTTTTGTATTTTTCAGTGTGACCGCCTGGAGGACCAGCCGGATGCAGGACGGCCGATCCTGTAGTAGCAAGTTCTTCTTCTCCCCTGACCTTGCTTGCCGCAACTGGTGAATCTAAAGCTATTCGGTTTCTCTTTGCCGTTCCTGGAATCAAAAGCAGCTAAGCTTTCCCGTAGCGATGTGAGTTTCGACAGAGAGAGAGCAGAATATGAGCGGAAGTGCGTGCCTGTGACGTGAGTGACACCACTTCCTCAACACGCGCTGCTAAGAGCGTTGAAAGATAAAAATTCAGTTTCGACGGAAAGTTTGACGAAGCTGCACACGAGAGGTGCAGGAATTGTTTATAAAAACTTTGGTTTTCACGTTTGACGCATTTAGTGAAGTACGAAGTGATTTATTTATGTGACGAATTATGATTAATTTGACGAAATGTTGAACTCACTTTGGATAATCAATTTAATGCTCATCAGCATTTATGTAAATATTTGTAAATATTAATTCTTTATTAAATTTTTAAGTAATTAGTAAATAATAGAATTAGTATTGTTCTTAAAGTTCTGAAACACCCATAACCCACTGAAAATCACATATATATATATATATATATATATATACATATATATACCGGGTAATCCAAAAGTTACAGAAAAAATAATAAATTCAAAAGCATTGATCATAGCACAATGCGGTTTTCACTGAAATGGGCAGAAATATATGGGATTTTTTTAGATAACAAAAGATTTATTAGCAAATTGGTTAAAATTTTCTTCATCGGGTGACGTTTTAATTGTAAAATTACTTTTTCACAGAGTTGCGGTACATTTAACAACATAAATAGGACCTATAAATGCTCGATAAGACGGCCGTCATTTATTAGAATAAACTTCACACGTTGCGCACTGGGAATTCTCCTAAAATAAGCTTCAGTATTCGCAATATGGTGTCACTTCATCAGTGAATCTGTTTAAAATGTGAGAGTATGCTTGGGAATACAGCGCGATATGTTGGTGAAAAATGTAACTAATATTGTTTCTTACACATATAAAAATAATTCAATGCTTTTCTGTGCATTTCAGTGAAAACTACATAAAGCTACAGCCAGTACCTTTTCAAAAATATATTTTTTAATTTTTCTGTGACTTCTGGATCACCCGGTATATATATATATAACCCCAATAAACATTTTCTAAACAAAAATCAAATTACACTCATTGTCATTAAAATTTGCGCACCGAGAAAGAGTTGCCAGAATGAACCGAAATTTTACATACATAATTGTAACATTGATATAAGTAAATGATTACAAAATCAAAGCGAAATGATCATTTATTACAGGAAAAATTACGACACAATGGAGGTTTTAGTTACCTGTTGGGCCACCTCTAGCGTGAATACACGATGTGATACAGATGGGCATTGAGGCTTTTAAGTCCCGTGTGACATCCTGCGGCATCTTGTTCTACATTTGTTGTAAATGAGCCTCTAATTCGTCCAAATTCGCAGACTACCCAACTTGCCGTCCCAAGTGATCCCACGGGGACAAATCTAGAAATTCTGCAAGCCAGCGAATGGTGGTATTATGGCGGAAGCAGTCCTGTGTCAACACCTAAGGCTGATAGATGTCACGAAGAACCGCTGGGCTGTCATAGTGCCGTAGATCAATATTAGGTATGAACATGCGTCGTATGCAATGTCATCCCACACCATCACATCAGCTGTAGGTGAGTTGTGCAGCTGTAAAGCAAAGGCAGGATTTAGTCATTCACCACTGTGCATCCACACACGTACATAATTGTCATCATTGCCCAAATTGAATCTAGAAACCCATTTCGGGGTTTTAAAAAAAAACTTACCCATAACAGGAATACGTATATACTGGTACAGAATGTACCAAGATGTCAAAAAGCCCATTACAAATTGTATCAATTGCATGAAATACAAACAACACACAATCCCCAAAGTTGAAATACCAAAAAATTATAAAAATTAAAAAAACTATAATCCAGGAGAAGTGTTACATAAAGAACTAATAGGTAAACTACCTATGACATTCAAAAAAACATTTCTTTATAGTATTAATCATTTATTTTTTTTCGCTGTACATAGAGGCAATAACACTTAAAAATGCAGAGTCACAAACTATTTTAAATGCATTAACAGATTATATTGGTAGATTTGGAATGCCTAGAGAAAAACATTTAGACAATGTACAGTACTTTAGAAGCAAAACTTTCACAGAATACATGGGGCAATTAAAAATTAAATTGAATTTTAGCTCTATTTATCATGCTAGCTCAAATGGAATTCTTTCGGGTGTCCCTGTATACAAACCAGTGATAGTATTCCCTCCATTTTCAATGGGAAACATCTGGTTTTGGACTTTAATAATATATTTCAATTTCATTAAGATTTGTTTATAGTAACGGTATTAAAATATGTTTTATAGAAATACCTCTCACAGAACACAATGCTTTGGAATACTTTAGAGCATAGGTTCCCAACGTGAGCGATAACGCCCCCTTGTGGGCGTTTGAGGCTTTCAGGGGGCGGTAAAAGACCCAGAGAAAATTAGGGGGCGTTGATATGGCACAGAGGGGCGTTGGAAGATTGACCAAATATAGTCCAAAAAAAAATACTTAAAAATCATGATGATAATTCATTTCTATCACCTTATTCACTTCTATCACCTTATCGTGTGCGAAAATTCACATATTTCGATATGAGACTTTACTGTTGAGAGAAAGATATACCTCTCTAGTATATACGGCTCTGTGGCTGTATGCGCCAAAATTAGCATCCTGTCTTGCCAATTTGCCGAGATACACTCCTCGCGGAAACCCTGAAGCTAGCCTATTTCTCTCTCGCAGAAAACTGTTGACTCATTCTCACTCTCTCTATTGTTCATCGCAGCACGTACTGTGTACGATGAAAACGACGTTTGTCGGACCCATGTCGAAAGCAAAAAAGAAGAGGCGGCAGTATAGTGTGGATTTTATAAAATATGGATTTATCGAAAATCCCACAAATCCATCATCGTCAATGTGCCTTATTTGTCAAAACACATTTTTGAATGAAGCGATGAAACCTTCTAGGCTTCAAGATCATCTTAATAAAATGCATCCGGATAAGAAAGACAAAGATATGACCTATTTTTAGAACATGAAAAAGAAGTTTGTGAAAATCAGCCAAATGTATCAAAATTATTTTCATCGGCTTCTAAACAAGACGATGAAGGACTTCGAGCTTCGTACAATATCTCATTGTTGATTGCTAAAACAGGCAAGGCACGTACTATTGGGGGAGATTTAACTTTACCAGCAGTTAAAGAAGTAATAACCACCGTGCTCCATAAACCAGCTACAGATATTATCAGAAAAATTACTTTGAGCAATAATTCTGTGAAAAGACGAATTGATGACATGGCTGAAAACATCGAAGAATTCGTTGTGCAATTACCTGCAGACTTGTCAATTTTCAATTCAGCTGGATGAGTCCACTTTACCAAACAATGAAGCATTGTTTTTGTCATACGTGAGGTTTATCAAAGATGAAAAAATATGTCAAGAAATGTTGTTTGCTACCAATTTGGAAACAGATACAAAAGGAGAAACCATATTTGATACACTGGAAAAGTTTTTTGATGAAAAGGAAATTCCTTTTAGTAATATTTTGTCAGTTGCTACGGATGGCGCACCGGCTATGGCAGGGCGTCACAAAGGCTTCATAGCATGCTTAAAAAAGAAAGTTCCTGACGTGCTTGCTGTGCATTGTGTAATTCATCGACAGCATTTGGTTGCGAAAAATTTGAGTGAACGCCTCCATACATCACTGCAATATGTTATAAAAGCAGTTAACAAAATCAGAAGCAACTCGTTGAATGACAGATTATTTAGTCAGCTTTGCATTGCAAATGATGAAGATTTCAACCAATTGCTGCTTCACACAGAGGTGCGCTGGCTTTCAAAAGGTACTTGTTTGACTCGATTTTACAGTCTGTTTGAATCTGTGATAGAGTTCCTAGGAAACAAAGGCACGGAATTAGGCGATAACCTCATCGCATCAAAGAACGCTATTGCGTATTTAGCAGACCTGTATAAATTGTTTAATGATATCAATCTCCAACTTCAAGGCGACAACTTAAACTTGATTAAGACTAAAAATAGCGTTGCTGCTTTCGTGTTCAAACTGCTATTATATAAAAGAAATATAGGCAGACGTGAATTCAATAACTTCCTATGTTTATGAGCAGTATCATTTAAGCATGACGACTTGCTTATTTTCTGTCAATACTTGGAAAACCTCTGCAATGACTTCAAGGAACGATTCCAGGACATTTTAAACATGAACATACCAGACTGGGTTTTGGACCCTTTTTCCAATGTCAACACAGCAGGATCATCTCAGTTAGAAGAATTAATAGAACTGACGACAAATGAGGAATTAAAAATTAAATTCAAGAATGGCTACAAAAAATTTTGGCTGCAGAAGTCGATTTCGCAACTGTATTCAGGATTATGGTCGATTGTTCAACGACTTCTGATAGCATTCCCATCTTCATATTTAGCAGAGCGTGGATTTAGTGCTGTAGCAACATTGGTAACGAAAAAGAGAAATCGGCTCCATGTTACTGAACGCAGCGACTTACGATTGTTTTTAAGTAAAATCGAGCCTGATATTTACAAGCTCCTTAAAATGCATCAAATTCAGCCTTCTCATTAGTTAAGTTAGAAATTTGATGTCTTTAAATTTTAATAAAAATACTTTTTAATATAATTAAGCATGCGTTTTGGTTGTTCTCTGAAACTGTCATTTATTTAGAAAGCAATAGTTTATTATGGATTACTTCGTATCGCCTGTCCTTATAACAGGTAAGCTAAAACTTTTATTCCTCTTTTTTAAATAAAGAATAAATTCAGTAGCGTTTCAATTCGAACAATATTCTATTAGCAATTTTTTTTTTTAATTCTTGTTTTCACCATGCATTATATACACTCTTATTTCTCTGGAGTGAGATGGGGGCAGTATCGGAATATTCACTAGAAAAGGGGGCACCAGTTCAAAAAAGGTTGGGAACCTATGCTTTAGAGTGTCCCTGTACGCAAACTAGTGAGGATATTCACTCCATTTTTAATAGGGTACATCCGATAGTGAACTTGGAAAACATACATCAGTTTCAAAAAATTCCATAAATATTTACGGGAGTTAGAGCGCGGGTAGACAGACAGACGGACAGACAAACCGAAGTTATAAACACTTTTCAATTTTGTTGGAAAGTGTTAAAAAGACTTTTTATTGTTATTATTATTAGAACATTTAGGATATTTATAACAATGTAATGCCATTTTCAGGTAAGTTGATATATTACATTAGGCAAAACATATGGCTATCTGAATACATAAATAGTAAATATCTTATGAAATAAGTGCATTTTTACCAAATAATTTTATTTGCGCATGTGCAGACCCTGACAAAACTTTCTTTTCTATAATTGATTAGCCAAATAATCCTAAACGGGCAGATTTTAAAATTTTCCTTTAAAAAAATATTTACATCTCTATGAATATTTGTACTATTCAGAATGAACTCGAATAATCAAAAGAAGCCGCATAATTATATGCTGCAGACACAACGCATTTGAATGAAGAGATTTTAAATTTTTACTCATCCGACTTTTGGTTTCGGAAAGAAAAAATTTATAAAACATTAGAGGTATAATATGTTCTTTGCACGGCCAAACTTTTAGACAAGTTCGTTAATTTTTCTTCTAGATATATATGTTTGGAAAAACGTCTAAAATTAAAAGTTTCCGGTCATTTATGATACGGAAGTGTATTTAGCATGCTACGGCATTTCTAATTTTGCCTTAGCAAAATTTCTATCTAAAATTCAAACGAAACTCCTTATTTTTATTATATTCTAAGTAAAATAAAAATTGAAATTCGTTTTAATATTTTAAATTTAATTTCCCATAAAAATGAGATTTTTACGAGCATGTGAATTTTATAAGTAAATTTCGTCGTTCGCTTCTTCCTCGTTATAAAGGCATTCGACTGTATATAATAAAAATGAGTTTTCAAATAGTATTATAGAAATACTTCATTTTACTATTTCATTAAAATAAATTCAATTATTTCTTTTCATCGAAAAATGACTACTTTTTTTTATACAAAATTTCTCTCTGTTTAATTTAGTTTTTATTTATTATATTTTCAACTTCTGCATTTTAAAAGAATATTACTATGTTTCAATATTAAGCGCGAAAAATTTTTAAGAAAATACATTTTTTTATTAAAATGTTAGAAATATTTAGTTGAACGTACATTTTTACTCAACTAGTGAAAAATAACGAAATAGAGAAAAGAAAAATATTCATCTGGCGAGATGATTAAGCATATAAAGTCTTTTTTTTTTTTTTTTTTTTAATATACATATAGGTTTTTTTTTTTTTTCCTTTCCAAGAAATAAATTCTTTTCTTTTCAGGAAAAAAATTGAAGAAAAACAAATAAAATTCTTACTTAGTGTGCAAACGTAGTTTTTCGATTAACACTGACTAAAGTTATTTTTTGAAAAAATAAATTATTTAAAAAATAAAACTAGATTTTAATTTAGCTTTTAAAAATTTTTAAATATACATATATATATACATATATGTCTATAAGTTTTGCATGAATAATCAATGAGATGAAAGTTTTAAAATAGCTAAACATTTTATCACGACTGATCAAAATAAAAAACGAAGAAACATGTTAAAATAAAGGCTATTTTAAAAAATATAAATATTTTTAAAAATATATAGACGTTTCGGATTTTTAACAAGTCTCTTTTAGTATTATAATGAGTATAAAAAGAATGTTAAACTTACAACATGCTATTGTCTGTGCAACAGAAAAGACTTTGTATTTTTAAATATTGTATGTTGTTAAGAATAATCTTTATTTTAATTTTAATGCTATTTATTTAAAAAAAAAAAAAAAAAAAAAAAAGTGAAAATTAAACAGTTAATGTTTAAAACATTCAGTCGCAGATCAAATGTAATCAATACATCAGATGAAATCAATACATAGACGATGTGACGCACTTTTTTTTTCTTTTTAAGCAGAACAGGTGAACTATAAACTGAGCAGCTGGGTTTAATTATGCATTCATCTAACCAAGCCAGTACCTGAGCATCAACAATTTGTTGTTCCGCATGCGGAAGACGACAAGATCTATGATGAACTGGAGTGCCGTCTGATAAAAGAATATCCATTTTGACATCGGAAGACTTTATACCTTCGTAAGTTTATAGGTGGGAATTAGGGTTTCAATTTCAGAGCGTGTATCTTTGTTGGTAATGTGAGCCAGATCAGGCAATCGGAAATCTGAACCATACTAGCAAATGAAATATCTGGAAAGGCAAGTTGTCATCAATCGGAGGTAGAGGATTTGCTTGTATGCAAAAATGGACAGTGGATGTTTGTGAAGCTGGTTCATTAAGTTTAACTCCCGTTTTGTTGGAGACAAATTCGCCTTGTTGAAGGATATTTTCACCCAAAATGGCGTCAACAGAAAGATGGTGATCAGGGATTATAAAAATATCAGAATTGAAAGCAGTATTTTGAATCGTAAAGTTCGTGTTAAAAAATCCAATTGGGCGTATGGTGGTAGAACTGAGACCAGTAAGCATAAATGTAGTCTCAGGGATCGAATCACTCTGTTGAAAATACGGACGAGAAGATTGTACACTAGATTTTTTAGGGTAATTAAAAATTTTGTGGCCAGATTTTTTACAGTAAAAACAATGAATGTCTGGAGAAGTGTAAGAGGAGGCAAGATGATTAGGATCTCCGTATTGGAAACAACGGGTAGAGTTGTTGGTCGGACGTCCTGACATGGGAGTTTTAGGAGTATTTTATGATGGTTGAGATTATTGTTGAAAGTCAGTCGGCTAAAAATGTCTCTACGAATCTGTATCGGAGGAGTAGAGGATTTAATCTGTGACCAGAATCGAACTCGTGAAGTAATTTCTCGAAGATGGTTAATTTCTGCTTTAAGTCTTTGAAGGTGTGGCCCCCGTAAAGAAGAAGTTTGTTTGGTGCGTTCGGTAGTCCTTGTATGACCTATTGACTGATGGATTTTTCCTCTATGTGTGCTTTGCTAGCTATTTCTCGCATCTTTAAGAGGTAATCTAAACAATTTTCATTTTTGCGGGGATGGCGTTCAGTCATTAATTTATGGACATCAGCAGCTGTCAAAGATTCTTGTAATTCTGCAAGGAGGGAGGATTGTAAGGTTTGATAGGAGTTAACCAAACCTAAATAATTTAGAAATTGTTCTGCTGTACCCACAATACGTCGCTTAGTAAGGGAAGTCCGAGAGGTTATATAACGTGCTCAATGGAATCTAAAAAATTCTCGACTGGATATGAGGACGTACCATCAAATGGTTTATCTCCTAGGATAAATCTTTCAATGGTAGACCTAGGTATGTTGCTGGTTGATCGTGGTGCGGTAGATAAGAATACGTAGCATGTTGCTGATTGCTTGAGAAGTTAAATGGAGAGGAAGAACTTTCTTTTACTGGAATATAATGAAGCTGCTTGTACGTTTTGGCAGGGTAGTGCATTAATAGGAACTTCAGGCTCTATATCGGAAATTGAGTGTGCTATTTCTGTGTCGCGCTGTTACTCAGACAAGTTTGAAAGGTAATGTAAATTGTTGTCGCATAACACTGAAGTGTCTGTAGAAATCTCGATGTGCAAGATATTTGCGACTTAAGTCAAATCGGCTAATGTGAAGTTATTTTCAACAGTCTTTTTTAGTTCTGGAATATTAATATCAGGAGAAAGTACCTTAAATTCACGAAGTTTATTTCTGGTGTTTCGGTCATGGGTCTCGGAGGAAAGAATATTATTCAGGAGTGTAATGACTTTAGTAGGAACTGATTTCAAAGAAGTCGTGACAGCTGGTATATCAATTATTCAAAGAGCCATATTTTATAACACAATTCTTTTCTCCCTTTTTTACGCAAATAATAATATTTTGAAGACACTCACATATTCATTTATTAAAATAGCTGAAGAAGAAAAAAACTACTATTTTTATCAGTTGACAAGAGTGAAGAATAAAATATCTTTGCTTCAAAACAAAAACAATCTTTCTACTTTTTTATTCATCAATAAAACAAATAAATAGCTTTCTCACTTTGTTGTCCTTCTCTATCTCTCTCTCTCTCTCTCTCTCTCTCTTTTTTTTAATTCTTATTTCAAAACAGTAATATGCAGAAAAAAAATATATACAAATCTTGTTCGAGAACGATAAAAAAAGAAAAAAGTTGCGTAAAATGAATTATCTCGGTTACTTCAGAAAGGTAATAAAAACAATTCTTAATCTTTCTGTTTGATTTATATATGTTTATAACTATATCTCTTGATATATACAGGGTGTTTCAGTGAACCGTTTCAGAACTTCTAAGAGGGGTAGGGTACATCCTGACAACTCGAAATCATATAGCAATGTGGGGTCGGATATGCTTTCCTGAAGCGGCGTTGTACGCAGATGCACCATAAAGAAAAGAGTCCGTAAGTGAGAAATCGTTTTAATAATACATGAAAAGAAGCAAAAGGTACATGGATTAAAGTAAGTGTTCGAAGTTTCTTCCACGGGCTACAATGCACGCCTCACATCTCCGACGCATGGACATCCGAACATTCTGGAATACTCCAGGCATATCTCGAATTTCTCCGCCATCTACCGCGTCAGGAAAGCATTTCTGACTGCCCATTGGCATATGATTTTGGTTCGTCAGGATGTACCCTACCCCTCTTAGAAGTTCTGAAACGGTTCAGTGAAACACCCTGTATGTAGCATACCACTAAAAGTCTTCATAGATTAATAATATCGTAATCAGAAATCTTTATTTATTTACTATCAAAAAAATTTAATTAATTGTTTATTAATACTTATAGGATAAGTCCGGGAGAGATGGACCATGTTTTTTCTTCGTTCTCTAAAAGCTGAACATTTACATATATTTTACTTTTCATTGTATATACATGTGCGTGTATGATGTTTCTTATAAAAATACTCTCTCTCTCTCTCTCTCTCTCTCTCTCTCTTTTTTTTTTTTTTTTTTTCTATTCCTATTTCAAAATCATAATATGCAGAAAAGAAAAATATAAAAATCTTATTTGAGAACAAAACAATAAAAATTTTTTTACATAAAATGAATTATCACTGTTACTTCAGAAAAGTAATAAAAGCAATTCTTAACTTTTCTGTTTGTTTTATATATGTTTATAACTATATCTCTTGATAGATATGTAGCATACCACTAAAAGTCTTCATAGATTAATAATGTCGTAATCAGAAATCTTTATTTACTATCAAAAAATTTAATTTACTGTTTATTAATACTTATACACTAGTATATGGTTGCGAAATGCACGAGATAAATAAAATGTCATCAAAAGAATTTAATTTTCATTTTTTGTATATATATTATTTTCTTTTTATATATACTTTTACAACTTTAATGATATATTAGCTTATTTCTAAAACGCAAAAAAAGTCTTCCTTTATTTCGTAAATAATACAAATTAAATGTACTTACGGAACTCCAGTACTGGTGAGAACAGTGTACCTTTTAAAACAATTATTCATTGGACAAAGGCATGGGAACAGGACAACCAAACAGAAATCAAAATTCCAGATGACACTGTCGCTTAATACAATACTGAAGTTTATATCTAAAGATGATAGAGAAGATCTTCACTAAAGGAAAGAACGAAAAAATATTTTCATGCGACGTATTCAGGATTCAGAAGTACGCACGAAAAGGACGCGGATGATCAGTGAGCGAGAGCTATTCTGACACCATAATTTGTAAAAGGAAGAGGAGATTAAATGAATTAAATATAACTTTATTGAATGATGAGGGGTTAATTACAGAGGGGCTCTGAATTAGATTGTTATTAACCTAAAGGTTTCGTAAACTCAAGCAGCATTCAGCCGCGAAACAGAATTCGTCCTCTCTCCTCCGTGACTCAGCTCACTCTGACGATCTCTTAGGCGGGTTTTTTCATCTTTTCACACCGTTGCCACTTCAAGCAGGCAAATATTTTATTCCGTTCGGTGTCTCGCGTTCAGTTGATCTCCTAAGAATGTGTGACTTCGCTTCTAAGATCTGAAGTCGGTAACGGACAAAGGAGTGTGGGGTGAGATCAGTCGGTCGACATATATATATGGAAATAGTGGTACAAAAAAGAATATAAAAAAATAAGTCGTCTGTGGCAGCCCTGTTTAAGATTTGCTTTGTGTGTGTGTGTGTGTGTGTGTGTTTTCTTTTTTTTTGTGTGCGTGTTCAGAAATTGTTTAGAGTTTCAAGTAATCTATTGCCCCAAATAATAAAAAAGCATGACCGTTCATTTAAATTGAAAAATGTTTTTTAATTTGTGCACATAAAATGGTTAATCTTTCTTGTATTTGCTTGGTTTAAAACGAGCGTACATAAAATATTCAAATGTATCCTAATTAATATCCTCCGTAAAAATAGTGCAAATTGAGATGAAATTAGAATGTGTTGTTAAGAGTCTTTCACATTTCCTCATATTAAAATGATCTTTTCATATATAATTCACGTTACGTTAAAATCTCCTGTTTTTAAGACTGTTTATGTCAAACTGTTTTCTTAATTTGAATGAATGGTAAACAATATCGTGTAAAAATATGTGCATCATAATAGAACAATATTTATCATAATGATATTACAGTATTTCAAATATCAGGATGTTCCCAGTTTAATGCTTTTAAATAGAATCACTGCTTACAAATTAAGCTGACCAGAATTTTACAAGCCAAGATGAGGACAAATGACGCAATGCACTTAGTTTTGGTTAGAAAATGTGGACATATTTAGTTTAAAAATGAGAACATTTCTGAGGACAAAAATCCAAGCACATTTAGGCTATTATATTAAAACAAATATACATTTCTATATCGTAAAGAATATTGCTTATAAATTACCTCTGTTGAAATTATAAACTTAAAAAAAAGTTAATGATTTTCAGTATTAACTTTATGACAATTATTGATTAAAACTCATTTTACTCCAGGATTTAAGCTAATATACGACTTCCATTAATCATAGTGTGCGAAGAAAAACAATAAATAAGGTGTTTTTACCACAGTAGTAATATTTCATATATACAGAAAAACACGAAGGAAGTTCAAATCTAAAATTGAAAACTCATGTCATTAAAAGAAATGTATAAGTTTTGCTTCTGATTTTTCAAAATAAAAAAAAAGAAGAGTAAAAGAAAAAGAAAGAAAGAAAAAAAGAAAAAAAGAAATTCTAAATGCAATCGAGTTTTAGGAAATAAAAAGGCACTATAAAAAATTAATTTAAAAATTTCTAAATCATAAGCATATATGATAAATAATAAATATATCAGTAAATTTGCTGATCATAAGCTGGAGTTACAAGAAAAATTTATTATACAAATTTATTAAGACTTATTTAGATGTCATTTAATACTTTAAATCCTACCACACAGAGATGCCAACATTTTAATTTATTCCGCAGCATTCATTCTACCCGTCGTTTTTCCACTCTACTTTTCTTGAAGAGTATTTTTCTTCTTGTTTTATCGTGATGACATATTGCAAAAAATTCACTACAAATAAAAAGGTGTAAAAAATCTGCGGGTTCTATCAGTATTCCAAAATAAATTAAAATGCTCGATTGTGTACACCTACCACTCGCAAAATCAATTTCTTTCATGATGATTTTACTAGGGATAAACCGGATATCCAAAAAATATCCTGTATTCGACTGATTTTTCATTTTCTAAAGCAGGGGTGGCCAACCCGCGGCCCGCGGGCCGCATGCGGCCCACCGTGTAGGTTCGTGCGGCCCGCGAGGAGTCGAACGATATTTAAATTTTGGCAAATTTGGTTAAAAGTTTAAAAATTAATAAATCCTTTCTCACTTTTCGAAGTAAAAATACCTTTCAACGGTCATTTCTAAATCAGACTGCTGTAATGAAATTGTTATTAGATCCAGTATTTGTTCTTTTTATTATACTACTTAATGTATAGTCATAAATTTTTCCCGATTTTTCTGTTCATTTATGAATGAAAAAAAAAAAAAAAAATGTATTCAGCTCCGAATCTTCACACTGCCCTCCCCTCGAAAAAATCATTGCCATAAAAATTTGCGCACCAAGAAAAAGTTGTCAGAATGAAACAAAATTTTGCATACGCAAGTGCAATGTTGATATAAGTAAATGATTACAAATTCAAAGCGAAATGACCATTTATTATGGGAAAAATTAAGAAAGAATGGAGGTTTTAGTACCCTGTTGGGCCACTTCTAGCGTGAATGCACGATGCGATACGGGCAAGCATTGTGACATACAAGTCCGGTGTGATGTCCTCCGGCATCTCGTTCCACATTTGTTGTAAACGCGCCTATAATTCGTCCAAACTTGTAGGCTGACCAGCTTGTCGTCCCAAATGATCCCAGACATGCTCAATTGGTGACAAATCTGATATCGTGTAGGTCAGGGAAGGATGGTATTGTGACAGAAGCAGTCCTGCGACACCCTTGCTGTGTGTGGCTGAGCATTGTCTTGTTGAAAAATGGCTCCTGGGAGCCCTGTCGTAAGTGACATCCCCTATGGCTGAAGGATGTTACGAGCGTACCGCTTGTCTATCAGGGTGCCGTTGATCAATATTAGGGATGACGGTGTATCGTATGCAATGTCGTCCCATACCAATATCATCACATCAGCTGTAGGTGAGGTGTGCAGCTGTAAAGCAAAGGCAGGATTGAGGCGTTTACCATGATGCCTTCACACACGTACATATTTGTCATCACTGCCCAAATTAAATCTGGATTCATCGCTGAAGACGACCTGGTTATATTCGGTTGCAATCCAATCCCGTCGAGCGCGACACCACTCCAAACGGAGGATAAAGGGGTATTATTGACAACATATGTAATGGGCGTCGTGATAGTCAATGCCTTTCAGCCAGGGACCTTGCGATGGTACGTACAGACACAGGGACAGATCATATAAGAATAGGTGTTGCATATGTCCGGATATCGAACAACGAGACAGCTGGCGCTATGCGTATGTTTTGTGTGATATGACGGTTTTTTCGATTATTGATCTGTCGAGCTCGTCCTGGGCTTAGTCACTGTGTAAGCGACCTCTCTTTTGTCCATTGGTCACAACTAAGTCTTCTATATGATAAGAGCTGGCGCAGTGTCCGCCATTTTCTATCCCGTGTGGGAAAGTGTTGGCGGTAGAAAAAGCTAGGTTACCTGATAAGAGTTGTTATCGCCTTTAAACTTCTATACAGATCAAGTGAGCTAGAACTTCTTATCAGGAAACAAACAAGTTGGCAATTTTAAGAACATCGCCAACGTTCTCAAAACTGCAACCCTTCACGTTAAAAGAAATGTAATATTAAAGTTAATTTTAGAAGAATTTAAAACAATAACTTAAAAAAACTGTACATTCATATTAAATTTGTCAAACAACTTTGAAAATAAAATAAAATAATTTGAAAATAAGGGAAATCTTACGCTACAAAGTTGTGCTTCTGCTCCGGGTATCCACGAGTTACATCTGCAATTTATAAGCCACTTTCTCCTTCTTTCTGGATTAGAAGAAAATATAAACAGGCGGTTCCCTTTTCTGGAGTTATTCGTGCAATTTATTGCAGAAAAACCACCAATAATAAATAGTCAGCCGGTCTTGTGGGATAGAAAATGGCGGATGCGTCAGCCTGTCTATGTAGGAGTTCTAGTCACGACACCTCCTCACAGTTAAATCAGAACGGCCTAGGCGGCTGGCTACTCACCAAGCTGATCACCCGTATTCCATCACACCGTTGATTCTTCCCCTCTCGGACTCTGACAGCTGTTCGTATTGTCTTTGATAGCGGAGTAATGGAATCTCCATTTAAGAAGCTTCCCTCTGCAACAGATTATGCACATCAAGCAAGCTCTGCTTACCTGTTTTATACTCCAAGAAAAACGAAGTTCAACGCCGTCTGGTGGCATTACGCAATGCGCAATCACGCTGCATTTCTAATCATCTGCATATCTGCCTGACACGTACCTTCATGCCAAATTTCGTTATAGTCCAACAATTATTTCTTGGTGCGCAAATTTTTTAAGGCAATGAATGTACATTTTTAATAAAAAAGTACCCCAAAACTGGTTTTGTAAAAAATATTACTTGCGTTGCCGCTTTGGCTGCAGCACTCGTGCTTAGTTTATTCGCCTGATGAAGGGTCGTGTGTTTTTTCGACCCGAAACAATTGTTGCGAGTTTATTGCATTTTATGGTGTTTAATCAAAGTTTGTAAGTAATAAATGAGTGTACATACATGATTCATACACTTACGAACATATAAACACATACACATATATACATATGGTGCGGCCCGCCTGAATAAAAAGATTTTCAATGCGGCCTACCTAGTGCTTTGGGTTGGAAAAGCCTGTTCTAAAGTACCGTAGGATATCTGAATCGAAACCACCAGATATCAGACTCTATGTTAAATAATGTTTTTTAATATTACAAATTTATGATCAAATACCCGAAATGCTGAATCTGGTAAAATTCATATTCCGTTCATCTGTAGATTTTACTGCATACATTTCCACCAGATTCGAGATACCGAATTTTGAATTCAGGTTATATATTTTCAGACACATTTAAAAGAAAATTCTTTTCGGATAAAGCAAAGCTCAACTGGAGAATTTTTTATTACCCTTTAGTTTTTATAATTTTAATTTGAAGAATATGTATACTATTTCAGCAATGCATGTTTATATATACAAATAAAATTAGATAATTGTAATAATCTTTAAATACCTTTAACAATCCTTCAACTTTAGCAGCTTTAAAATATATATTTCGATCTGCATTCGCAGTCATCCTCAGATGTTGGTCTTGCTGCATTACTGAAACATGTCTTCATCTTCTTCCACATCACCTTCCTCCTTTCTTACGTCATTTTTTCGTCGATACGTCTCTATCACCTGTTGCCAGTCTTTAGTTATGATGCTATGCTCTCTCTCATTTACTGCCGTGTTAGAGGTTAATATCTCTAAAGCTTCGCGTTTCAGGGCGTAGTTGTGTGAGTTGTAATGTGCTATTTTGACGGTTTTTAGGGTATTAGTAATTATAGGGTTAGTTTTATGCGTGCGTGATAAGGCGGTGGAGCTTCTATTCTATTTTAGATCGTTAATATGTTCTATTTCTCTGTCCTTAATTTTCCTCTTCGTCATTCCGATGTAGGTTGCAGGTTCATTGTTATTTTCTAGATCGAATGTAATTTTGTATATTCCCGAGGTTTCTTTAGGGTCAATAATGTCTTTTTCGTTTCGGATTCTTTGAATAATGTTTCTATTGGGTTTAATGGGTATGTGTATGTTATGTTTGGAACCTTCGTTTTTAATTTTGTTTGCTATGCCATTACAGAATGGTATGGAGGTGGTGAACTTGGGTTTTGTTTTTTGGGCGTCGTTTATTAAAGTTAATTCGTCCTTCTAAAGATTTACAAATGTTTATTAGATAATTGTTTTATCTGCATAATAATTTTATTTTATTCACAAAATTTCATTCTATTCCCAGGTCTAAAGAACATTTTCAACAATCTAGTTACAACACTAAAAGTAAAAAGCATTAATATTTTAGAATTGGTGAAAGGAAAATCTAATTGATGAAAATACGGAAATTGTTAGCAATTCTCAGAAAATGAAAACAGAAAAGTTTAAAATGGGGACAAATAGTGGTCTTCATTAGAAATTTTCAAAACTGAGAAGGATGTCTAAAAATGAGAACAGTTCTCAGAAAATGAGAACCTCCGGTCACCTTATTATAAATGTATGCATTATTGAAGTGTGTTATATATTTTTACTAAAACCTTATACATTTTTAACTAACTTATCTTTCTTTTTTTTTTATTTTTTTTATTTTTTATGTTCGATATCCGTAAGTTGCTTCAAGCCTTTTTGAAAATGTATTTATGAGTAATACTTGGTCATTAATTAGAGTGAATACCATATCAACATAAACATTATATCAACCATGAATAATTTGAAAAGAGATTTTATTCGAGTTACTTTTTTTCTTTATATGTTAGGGAAACCGGAAGGCTTAATCGGACTCCATTAAATCCTGTTCGCCAGCTTCCATTAAGAAGCTTAACGTGTTTGCATTTATCCATCAGACTGTAAACAGGTACGAATCATTTGTGAAAGCTTACATAAAGCTTACGAATATAAATAAAAGCATTGTAATAAGTTTGATCAAAATTAAAATAGCAATGAAAGAAAAGTAAACATTTCATACATATACAAGTAAAAGAATTAAAACTTGCATTAAACACAATTGTTATGAGTTTCTAAATAATAGTAGTTATTTTTATGAAATTTTATTCAAAAAGGTTTAGTCAGGTTAGAAAAGGGTAGTTAATTTTCTGCATTTTTAGCTTGTTTTGGCGTTAAAATAGCTCATTTTCCTTTAAAAACCCGTTAAAATGCTTTACCTGAACCTTGACGCCAAATTTGGTCATTTTATCGCTCTCTGGCGGATTTTTTTGTGACCTTGGTGAGAAAAAACTTTATTATCGACATACCGAATATCCAAGCTCTAACTCCATTATTACAGAATTTACTGGAAAATTCTCATATTGTACGAGGGTACATATAAGCGAATTGCATCGCGGCTGGGGAAAGTCAGTTTCACGTCAAATGCCCTTACTGTGAAGTATTCTTTGACTGGGTCCCTTGTTAGAGGTCTGCACGGGCCGGGCTTTCGGCCCGAGACCGAGCCCGGCCCGGCCCTCGGGCCGATTTTTTCAATTTGCTCTCGGGCCGGGCCGGGCTCGGGCTTAAAATTTTTTTGTAGGCTCCGGCCGGGCTGGGCTCGGGCTCAATATTTTTGTGTGTACTCGGGCCGGGCCTGGAGGAAATTGTAAGCCCGAGTCCGGCCCGGCCCGAATCGTTTTCTAAATTCCTCGTTAATCAACGAAAAAGGAAAATGATAAAATACTTTTTCAGTCATTTATTTTGCATAATTTTACAGTTTTGTATGTCACATAAAATTTTATTTTGTTAAAAGGTGTCTGTAACTGCAATTTAATTGTCTATCAGCTTGACTGTTCGCGATCTGATTTTCCGCAAATATTTTAAACATGTCTCGAAAATAATATATTTTATTTAAAGTAATATTAGATAGTTTCTAATTCAAAATAATATGCATGTTACTACCAGTTTGCGTACACATAACAAACAAAAAAAATTAGATACGTTACTGTATATAAGGCTTTGTTTTCTATGGTCTGTAGTGTTTAGGTGGTATAAAGGCTATAAAAATCCTTTCGCTGTAACTTTTCCTCTAAGGCTTCTTTTTCTTTTTTCCGGGCACTGGATGAAAGTAGCATCAATTTTAGCATGCGCAAAAGCATCTTTTCTATGGAATATGGTTGGATTAGCATTAAAGTTTTGTTTACCGGATCACATGAAAGGTTTGGATACATTACGGTATATAACAGGACGTAGTTGAAAGTGTATTTTAGAACTGTTAACCATTTTAAATGTCTTCTTATATTGTTTGAGGAATGCTAATATTTTCGATTTGACTTTCTGTGTGCCTTCTGTATGTCTGTAATAATAAAATAGCGTTTATATATAAATATCCTGTAAACATTCAGCAGTTTTGTTAAAGAAAATTCTATTGCTTAGCTATATAAAACTTTTGCAAAACACATACTAAAAATCTTTTTCGTAGAAAGGCATTTTTTTTTTTTTTTTTACACATTTTAGATTCGGGCCGGGTCGGGCCTGATTTTATCGCAATTATCCGGGCCGGGCCGTACACTAGTAAAAAAGAAACGGGCCGGGCCAGGGCCGAATTTTTCGATTTCATACCGGGCCGGGACGGGTAAGCAAACCTTTCCAACGGGCCCGGCCGGGCCCGGGCCTGAAAATTTCGGCCCGTGCAGACCTCTATCCCTTGTTACAATTTGATTACAGCCTATTGTTGTGTATTAATGGTACAGTTTATGTTGTGATTTTAATGATGTCAGCTGTTATTTAAGCTGTGTTTCCTTCTGAAAGTTGATACTTGGTTTATAGGATTGTAATTTTCTAGAATATTATGTAGGTAAATAAACTTTTAAGCCTCTGTAAGATTCGCCTTTCATTCACAGACAAACGACGAACTCTGAGTAAGCAACACTATATTATCCATTATTTAAAAAAAATTAAATCATAACAATTGATATCTATTTTTTGAAAATATTTCATAATAATATCAAAATATGAAGTTTATTGAACATCGGTCATGAAAATAAAACCAGCATTTTATTTGAAGGACAAACAATGTTATATATCACAGAGCAAGTGACCTTTTATCAAAGGATAGTTATTATCTTGTAAATTATGGTGTGTAAAACAGCACAGCATCTGTCGCTAACTTTTACACATATTATTAATATGACTTTCTTTTTTTAAGAGAGAGTAGTCAGATGATATGTATGCAATCTAATTAATCAGTATGCTTATAATGTTTCTGTAGTAATCAACCATCTGGTAATTAAAACCCTCGTGTCATAAAATTAGAGTAACAAAATTCAAATTTAATATTTATTATTTTTATGTACAAAAATTAATACAGTAAATAAATAAAACTTAAACTCTAAATAAATAAATAAAAATGTTCAACAAAGATGCATTGATTAAAAAAAGAGAGAGAGAGAGAGAGAATGCGTTGCTGAAATATTAAGTTCAAGATTAACTTAGGTATAAACAAGAAAAAAATCATTATTAAAGTTTTTTCACTTAATACTTTTCTCTATATATTAAAAAAAAGTTACTGTCACTGGCATAATTTTTTTTTCTCTGTGAACGCATCGCCTAGCGGAGGGCATTATGAGAGTTATCAATGTCTGCCAAATACTCCAAGAAAGACATTTCAGGTAGTTAGAAATTCCTATCATCTTAATTAACGAAGTTATTAATTAAAAACTTCGGGTTTAAAAAGGTGCTTTTTTCACCACCTTAAAAATAATTTCTCTTATTACATCCTTTTTAAAAGAGAAATTAAAATGGTATCAATGGTGTAAAAAAAAAATTCAATGTTGCTATTGGTAACAAAGAAATTTTTCGTTTGCAAATAATAATAAAAGTATTATCTTTGATATTTTAAATTTAAAAAATGAATTAAAAATTGTAATTAATCAATTGCACACACTTTTTTTCTATTTTTAGAAAATTTAATTGCTTACTGATAATTTCTTATGTTTTTTTTTTTTTTTTGTGATTGATGAAATATTTGATGTCTAAATGTAAATTTCTAATGTACAGCTAGGTAAGAATTTTACCTATTCTAAAATATCTGAAAAGAAAACTAGTTTATTATTATTATATTAATTTAGTAAAATCTCCTACAGCTTCAAATTTTAATTCTCTCCTGCCTACTTCTTTAAATAACGAAGGGTAAAAGGTACTCGGTTTTCTATAAGAGTTTCAGGTGATGAAATTTTTTCTTCCAATAATTAGAAATATGAAATGTATCATAGAAATATTTGATTTTGTAATGCGAAATTATAAAATGCTGTCATTTATAATTTTTTTTTTCCGACTGAGTGAAAATAATGCCTGGACCGGGAGTCGAACCCAGATCTTTGACTTACAAGGTCAAGGATCTACCAATTGAGCTATCCAGGCCGACAACCGGTCAGCATTACTCACTCAGACAACCTTTAGGCAGAAATATCTGGTCTATCATGTAGATAGCTCGACAGAAAAAAGCCGCAGTTAACGGAAAACATTATTAAACAATGGGAGAAAGAAATACAATTTTTATCAAAATCACGCAATCAACTGATTGGAAGAAAATCACATCCATTGAAATTTTTTTTATTTTTCCGACTGAGGGAAAATAATGCCTGGACCGGGAGTCGAACCCCGGATCCATGACTTACAAGGTCAAGGCTCTATCAATTGAGCTATCCAGGCCGACAACCGGTCAGCATTACTCACTCACACAACCTTTAGCCAGAATTTCTAGTGTTTCTGACTAAAGGTTGTCTGGGTGAGTAATGCTGCAAAAAAGTGCCCCGCCATTGAAAAAATAAATAAATAAATAAAAATAAAAAATACCACCAATGGTAAACGCTTGCCTATAATAGATAAAGTAAAAATTCTGGTCCTCAAAATGTTTGTTAGACATTTAGAGACTAGATTTTTTTTTTTTTTACAAGCAATTATACCAAAAAAATCATCGCCAAATGGTGAAAAGAATTTAAAAGTCATCAAGGGGATCATGTACTAAAGCTCTAATGAACCATATACTAAAGCTGTTAATAAGCGAAGTAAGTCATGGATTGGTGAGCTGAGAGAGCGGGGGGCACAGCCCCTAGTAAATAAAAAAAAAAAATAAAAAATCATTGCAAATTATTTTGTTCAGCTTTTTACTTTAAATAACTTTATTTACTTTTTTTTACAAACTTTCTGAATTTTCTGAAAAATGAATTTTTTATTGTTAGAAACTTATATGGAATGCACGACTAAAAATACGTACATATAAATACATTTATTTTCGGGAAGTAAAAATAAACATATACTTTAAGTTATATCTGATATTTGCATTTTCAATAGTGGCAAAAGTAATTAATCAATGATCACACAATGTAAAATTATAATTATCTATTCATTATAAATAACAATCGGGACGAAATAAAAATCAATTACTAAAAAGAATAAATTTACATACACTAGACAATTAAACTGTTTTAATAAAAACACTGATTGGAGAAAATCAAAATAATTTAATTTACGGGAACTATTTACCTCTCTGTATTTAAAAAATATCTAACACACACACACAAAAAAAAAAAAAAAAAAAAAAGTAAATTTGAGCATTTTTTTTATATTTTATTAATTGATATAAAACTATTACTTATTCGGAAATAATTAAAAATGTAATATTTTAAGAAAATTAAAATAACAATAATTTCTAAAAGAGCAGAAGTGAAGCAACATTAATCATAAAATCAATTAAGAAATGAATATAATATAAAACGTTTAAACTTCTAATTGAATAAAATTAATTAAAATTCTTAAAAGCACAACATAAATATTTTATTTTTTTCTCTTTTGTTTTAAAAAAACTGATTTGACACACATTAAAACTTATAACAAAATGTTATGTGACATTTTTAATAAAATGGAAGTGATTAGTAACACATTTAATTGAAATTCAAGTACATTTGGTGTTTAAAATTGAAAGCGATTAAATATTGCTTTAGTTTTATATTATTTTGATGGCTTTTTAATTACTACAGAAGTTTAATTAATGAATATTTTTTTCTCATAAATGAAATAAAAGGAAAAGTCATTAAAAACTATTGATTACGATTTCTTAATAATATATTACTCAAAACATTTATATAAATTTAAGATTAAATTTAAAATATCTTATTTTGACAATAGAATCTAACTTATATATTGAATGCAAATAAAAAATATAGTATCACATTAAATTTTTTTTAACTTATAAAACCATAATTTTAAAACAAGAACCTACCTACAATTAAAAGATTGTACCTTTCTTTAAGAACGAGACTAGAATATATGCAATGACAGAATTTAAAATTAGTTACTGTATTTTTAAGTGTCTAAAAAAACATGAAATATAAGGAATAACAAAACCAAAAAGCGTTTTTAAACTAACGCAAAATGATGTCCAACTAATAGAAACAACTTAGATCTCAGGTATTGTAGCTTTGGTGTTTGGAGTTAAAGCCAATTGGCTACATGAAGGTCCTAGACTTGACCTAAGTTTAGGGCCCTCCGTGGGGTATTTCTAAGTTATCCTAGTGGTGGTAGATTCATGGTAGTTTTGAAGATAAATACGGAAAATTCCAAACAGCTAAGCTGACGAGGCGTGATCTGGATGGTACACACCTCTTGTCTACCATCTCAGTGAGCAAAACCTCCCCGCCGTTTCTGGGCAATTAAAAATTTAGAAACATAAATATTTGGGCATCTAATTCTAAAATAGTTAAATGCATCTCTGAAACTTAAAGACAAATCATAGCAAAAATTTTCCTCTTATGATTTAAGTAAAAGCAAAAGAGTATAACCAATACTCTTCTGCTTTTACTTAAACCATACACTGCGTTATCAAAAAATGAACATATAATTAGTTTGAATAATTAGTGTAAGTGTTTATTGCTAGCGATAGTGGACATTCAAAATTTACTAAAATACATTTTTTTTTTTTTTTATAGGAACATTATATTTAAATCATTCTGTCCAGTTTAAAAGACACTCGACATTCTTTTACCATCTTAGAAAGAGAAATAGAGCGACGAAAAATTGTAAAATAAATACCTTGATATTGCTTTTACTTTAGTTTAAAAAATATATAAAAACATCGGTAAATATAACAGAGAACATATATAATAATAATAATAAAAGAAAAAAAAAGATCCTTTAATAGATCTATTAATTGATTAAATAAACTGCCTCACTAAATCATTCAGAGGGTTAAGAACAACAAATTTCTTAAAATATTTAGTTCTAGTTTTTGTTGTTGATTTATAGTACTTCTAACTGTGAAAAATCTTCACACATAGTTTACCATGTACTTTGAAAAAAGGCAGAAAAAAATGTTTATAAGTAAGCACCATACATTACTAAAAACTCGCGACTATCGTTCAGGTCTAAATAGTAGAACGAACCTACATCCAGCAAACAAAATTGGCATGATGCTCTAAAATATCTTGAGTGAGAATAACACTCTTTAGAAAAGTGATCACTATTTTGATACCAATATAAGTGAGAAAATAATAGTCTCTCTCTCGAAAATGTGGTATTTCTCTCTTTTCGTGAAAGAGTAACGTTTATTTACTCTGTCAGAGTTAACCCTTTGAAGCAGATTTCTCATCAAACATAATTTTTACACTTTTTTCATAGTTTTAAGTTATTTTAGATCTAAATAAGAGGAAAATGTTACATTTAAAATTTTTATTAATTTTGGTTCTAAAATATAGAGTGGGGCACCGGTGTCCCTTTCTGCGTTAAAGGTAAATTCATCATGGGACACGGGCGTCCCATGAATAAATATTTTTACAAATTGCACATATTTACAATTACTTAGATATAGGAGTAGCAATAATTCATTACTGACCTTTTTTAAATAATCAAATTTAATTAGAAATAAATTTTTGAAATTGGTTGATAAAATTTTTTCAAACTACTTTTATTTAACATTTTTGTTTTAGTAAAAAATTTACTCTGATAATCTAATAGATTTTTTATAGTAAATATTACACTCTCTTTTATAATAAAAAACTATCATATAATAATAATATTTGTAATAAGAGCGTCAAAAAATAAGTAAACAAAGGGACACCGGTGTCCCATCTGCGTCAAAGAGTTAAGCGTCTTCTGTCGCATTTAAATGATGACATCAAACTTTTTATGGATTTAGAAATTGTTGAAAATCGGGCGCCATCTATTTATCATATTTTCTATGAAATGTGGAGTACGACTTTATGCCCGATTTTATGCATGTATTTTTGCAACATAATTTATTAAATACTTGTAGTGAATAAAAAAAGAAAAAAAAATGTGTATTAAAAGACATTTTGATCGGAGCATATTAACACAACTAAAGAAGACACCTTTAATAAAAAAAGCACCACAAAACTGGCGTTGTAAAAAATATTACTTACAAACTTTGAATAAACACCATACCGCTTTGACTGCAGCACTCGTGCTTACTTTATTCGCCTGAAGAAGGGTCGTGTGTTTTTTCGACCCGAAACAATTGTTGCGAGTTTATTGCATTTTATGGTGTTTATTCAAAGTTTGTTAGTAATATAAAGAAGGCACCGTTTTTCGAAGAGTTCGCACAAATAAAGCACATTAAAAATAATTATGGAAAGCTTTCTTTTCCAGGAATGTATAAATTATAAAGGAAATGAACGACAATAATATTTAGTGTATAACGCATGAAAATCTATGAGAATTTACTTTTTTATTATATTTATTAAAATTTTACATTAAAAAAAAAAAAAAAAATCAAAATGTTTGCTACGATATTTCACTAATAATTAAAAGAAACAACAATGTATATACTTTAAAATAGATGAGCAAATTATTTATTTATTTATTTACTTATTTACTTATTTATTTATTTTACTTACAGTTTTTCAAGAAAGGCTTCAGCTTTGTATGTGGCCTCTTTTTTAAATATGTGCAAATTAGTAATATTATTACAAACTACTTTAAAAATAATTGTTTATCACAATGAATCTATTTTCAAGGATATGTTTTGATTTCAAAAGGTAATATTATTATTTTAAGACAATTCGTTAGAATCGTGTACTTTAGATAAATAAATTAAAAAATGGTAAATGTGATTTATTTCGTGTGAGAATGATTCACTTCTGTTAAATATCATTCAAGGCTGTGTACTGTAGTATGCTTCAAAAATAAAATACTGGCTATAGCGGGCTCGATTCTCGACTGCTCCAAAATGAATTTCATTGCATAAATAATGTGTCTTCATTGCATGGAAAAACGATATAAACTCCCATCCCTTACTACATGTATTTATTCATTAAATTAATTTAATTCATTTATTTATTTAATTTTATCTATTTACTTATTTATTTTTATTTATTTATTTTTATTCATCATTTATTAACTTATTTTTGGAATGAAAAACAGAAAAAGGTATTTTATAACTTCGAATAAACATCATTCTTGTTGAAAAGTGAACTATCTCACTCTTAAAAAAACAGAATAATAATAAGTATTTAGAGATTAGCTCCATTTAAGCTCGTTACACGAGTAATATATCACTCTTTATATTTTAGAGAAGAGTGCAGGATCAAACAAAACCCCTACAAAAGACCTATATAGCGGATGTTGGATGAAATATTGGACGTATTATTGAACAATGTTAAAATGATGTCTGTTCATGATAGACTTTCATTCATGTGTCAAACTATAATTAAATGTTTTTTTTTTTTTTTTTTTTTTTTTTTTTGTAATTTTGTGAACAATACTGCTATAGTCAACTATATTTCTAAACAAATATGTTCATACACTTTTGTATCAAAATTTCTTAAATGAGTTAAGACATGACAATTCGAACAATGTGATTTCTAATTATTCAGGTGAAATAGTTATCAAATTCAATCAATAAATACAATAAATTTGAGATAATAGTACAAAAAATTATCCACTCGGTGCATTATATCTGTACTGATAAGTATAAAGGATTTAAGTCCAAAAATGTCAATTTTGTGTTAAGTACATAGCCAGACTCAGAAAAAAAAATTCTCTATCGATTGGTATAAAGGATTTAAACCCATGTCATTCAGTCTTTGAGAAATTCCATTGGTAAAAAAAGATTCAAGTCAGAAATTTAGCATTAATCTTTGGTATAAAATATTCAATTCAAATTTTTCCCTTCATTAAATGAAGGTTGACAATCCCTGAATGGTATAAAGGGTATAAATCAACATAATCCCTTTTTCCTAATCGATTCTTCTTATTGGTTTTTAGTTAGTTTAACTTTATTTTTCGTCTCCTGAAAAATCAAGAATATGGACTTAAATCCTTTATACTTATCAGAAGCAACCTCTAAGAAGCAAAAACTAGATTTTTTAATACTTCTCTAAGTAACCTCTGGCTCTACGGTTATTCCTTTTCTAAATCTGTCTTGATATATTTCAGTGACCTTTTAAGTTCTAATATTTATATTTTTTTTAAGTTCCAAATTTTATAAAATATATTCCATCACAATCACATGTAGGAACATGATCTTCATAACCATTACGCTATATTGGAACAATTTAAGATTGCTTATGAATCAGAAAATAAAAATAATTCATGGAACTGAATTTCATACCCAGACAGCACATCGCCTCCCTAGGATATCTTCAAGATGTCTTCTGGATGAAAAGGCATCCCAGAAACGTCCTCAGGATGTACTGTGGATAAGTTAAGCCTAACTGTGCTGTTAGGGTATTAAATGGTTATTAATGAATTAAATGTTATAAACGTATTTCTTTTGAACGTATTCTAGTTTTGTTAGTCAGTATATTTTATCTTTTTTTTTTTTGTTAATCATATTTTGTGAATAACTTTTGAAGCTTTAACTAAATTTATATTTATTCAGGTTTTTAGGCATTTTTTACCAAATTATGTGACAAATTATAAAAACTCAAACTTCATTTTTATAATTTATATATTTTAGTAGAATCTCCAAGCATTACGTAGAATCTCCTCCGTAGACGATCAAAATCTAATTTTGCTAGCTGCTTTTATCCACTTCGCTATTCACTATAATCTATATATATAAAAGAGTAAACTCACTGATTCACTGACTGATTCAGTGACTCAACACGGTTGTGGCAATCCTATGGAAGATATAGTTACAATTTTTGGTGAGCAGGTTGATTTTAGGACCCTGACGGGATTAAGACGGGATTTTACGAAATACCCCCCCCCGTGCCCCCCCGGGGGGGAAGAAGGCAATAACCACCTTTATAAGCATATCTCGGCTCCAAATTGCTTCACGGTGCAGAAATGGCAGATGGGGAGACTAGACTTGAATACCAAAAAATCATTTTCTGCGATTTTGGAATTTTCGATTTTTAAGGGGGGTAGGGGGTAAAAATGAGATTTTCGGGGGCGCATAAGGCAAAAACACATTTATAAGTACAACTCGGCACCAAATTACTTCACATGGAAGAAATTGCAGATGGGGAGACTAGAATACAAAAAAATCATTTTCTGCGATTTTGGAAATTTGGTTTTTTAAGGAGGGAAAGGGGTGAAAATGATTTTCGGAGGCGCAGGAGGCAAAAACACCTTTATAATTATAACTCGGCTCCAAATTACTTCACGATGAAAAAATTGCAGACGGGGAGACTACACTTAAGCAAAAAAAAAAAAAAATCATTTTCTGCGATTTTGGAATTTTGGATTTTTAAGGGGAAAGAGGGGGTAAAAAGGATTTTCGGGGGGAAATTTCGCAATATATGGATTTTCGAGTAAAATTCTAGCAGTAATAGCTCAAAGATATCAAAAAAAAAAAAAAAAAACGCCAAACGTCTTCTTGAAGGTATTTGCAAAAACTCATTTTTGATTTTTTCCGATTTTCGATTTTGGGGGGGAGTTACGAAGGGACAAATCCTACCCCTTCCCTTTTGGCGCTAAATTCGTCCGTGGAAATCTGTAGTAGCTGAGGTCACAAATTTTAGTGTGTGGCTTGTTTACGTGTGTCCAAAACCCATTGTAACGGGATTTTGTGAAAGCCCCCCCCCTTTACCCCTTTGGGGCGTGGTGGGGAATAAAAGAGTAAAATCACTGATTCACTGATTCAACATAGCCGTGGCAATTCTATGGGAGATAGACTCGCAAATTTTGGTGAGCACGTTGGTTTTAGGACCCTGACGCCCATTAAGGCGGGATTTTGCAAAGTCTCCCCCAGCTCCCCCTGGGGGGAGGCAGAAGGCAAAACCCCCTTATAAGCATAATTCGGCTCCAAATAGCTTTACGGTGAAGAAATTGCAAAGAGAGAGACTAGAATTGAGTGAAAAAAAAATTGCTGCGATTTGAGTTTTGGATTTTTAAGAGGGGGGAGGGGGTAAAAACTATCTTCGGAGGCAAATTTAGCAAAATACGGGTTTTCGAGTAAAACTGTACCAATAACAGCACAAAGATATAGAAAAACGCCAAGAGTCTTCTTGAGGATATTTCCAAAATCTCCTGTTTGTTTTTTGTTTTTTTGAGATATTCGATTTTTTTTTTTTTTGGGGGGGGGGGGTTACGAGGGGGCAAATTCGAGCCCCTCTTTTAGCGCTAAATTCATCCGGGGAAATCTATAGGACCTGAGGTTACAAATTTTAGTGAGTGGCTTACTTACGTGTGTCTGACATCCACTGTAATGGGGTTTTGCGAAAGTCCCCCCTTTCCCCTTTGGGGGGAGGGCAATATAAACCCGTTTCCAAGCATAACTTTGCTTCAAATTATCTCAGTAAGATTAATTTGTATATGTGGGTTGTGTATGCTTTTCCCAGACACACAGTAAAAGGATTTTACAAATTTTCACCCTTAAAGGATGGGGGGGGGGAGGCAAAAACACGCTTATAAGAGTAACTGTGCTCCAAATTGTCTCAGGATAACGATTTTTTGATATGTCAATTGGTTATGCGTACTCAAGGCACACACTACTAAGGGATTTTGTAAAATTACACCTTATCCCCCTTGGGGGTGGGGTGGGGCAAAATCATGTTTTCATGCGTAACTCTGCTCCAAACTATCTTAGAAAATCGTTTTTTTATGTGCGGGCTGGTTATGCGTTCCCAACACGCACTATAAGGAGATTTTTGTGAACTTTTCCTTTTCCTACTTTTAAGAGCAGGGCGTGTGGGGGGGGGGGGGGCAAAAACACGTTTTAAAGAGTAACTCTGCTCCAAATTATCTCACGAAAGCGATTTTTTGATAGGTTGATTGATTATGCGTACTCAACACAAACTACAAAGGGATTATTTGGAATTCCGTGCTATCGCCCCCTTGAGGGTTAGGGGTGATTTAAAACACGTTTTCATGCGTAGCTCTGTTCCAAACTATCTTAGAATGAAAATTTTTTATGCGTGTACTGCTTATGCGTAATCAACACACACTACAAATTGATTTTGTGAAACTCCACCCTACCTCCCCTTAGCGGGGGGGGGACATGAATTCAGTTTAGAGCGGGCCGGAGGGGAGGGGCTAAAAAACACGTTTTAAAACATAACTCTGCTTCAAATAATCTTAGAATCCCGATTTTTTAATTGGTGGGCTAAAGTATGTGTATGCAACATGCACTATAAAAGGATTTTGTGAAGTGTGGCGAGTGGGAAAAGTGCTATCGAAGGTATCGAGAACTTTAACTTAGATTTTGACTGATTTCAATGATTTTATTATTATTATTATTATTAAGTATATGGTATTTTGAGACTTCATTTCAATATAATGACCAGCGAAGCGGGCAAAGCCTGCTAGTATTTAAATAAATTACTTTTATAATAATATGTTTCAATTTTTTAATTCCTATATTTGTTAACAAGCTTCAAAAAGATGAATAATTATTGTTTGCTACAAATTAGTTATTTTTTTTAAATAATTCTTTTGTATAACATAACCCTGGAATTGCAACACTCTTGAAAAACTGAAAAAATGCTCTTATTAGTTATGCACACGAATAAAATATATATCTGAAAAAATCTTCTTATTTTATATTATAATTTGGATTTAAGATTAGTATGTCTCGTTATTAATTCTATCGCAGTAAATAACAGCCCTACACTATCATAGTAAAGCATAACAGTTTTCTCTATGTAATTGCACGATGTCTATCGAATAACGTGTAAGAAATGACGTCATTTCTAAAGATGATAGCGCTTCATTTGGGAGATTTTTCTAAAAACGACGTCATTCTCATATGATAAAAAAATTATTATGTTTGTAATTATATTAAGATATTACGTCATTTTGATGCATTCACGGTAAAATATTTAAATCGCATGCATGAAATTTTGAGGAAAGAATAATTTTAGAAAGTGTTTTGTTATCGTTTCACCATTTTTTTTTTTTTTTTTTTTTTTTTTTTTTCGAATTTTAAAAACATCTATTTAAGGCGAATGCATCATTAAAAATAGCCTATATATCAAATCAAATTTGAAGTTTCTACATATATAGCTGTATTATTAATGTAGAAATAATACAAAAATATTATTTTCGAGAGTTTTCTTCAGCCCCTCGCATTACACAGGCGCCAGAAATGTCAGAAACCCATAGTACCTCAGCCTTGGTCATAATCAGTAATTGTGTCAAGTTTCGTTGACATGGATTGAGTGGTTCGGACGGAAATGTAAGACAAACCCACACACATTCACATACAACGACTTTTATTTATATTAAGATTTACAATTTCGATGCGTCGTCGTTACTATCTTGACAGCACAATTTTTTTACATTAGTAAAGTAATATTAAGATACAAAATATGTATATTCAATGAATGCCCTGCAATGAAATTTGAGAAAGCTAAAATCAGCTGTAAAACCAAGCCAGGAAATGTTATGTCACACACCTACGATGATCAGATTGTATGAGAAGTTGACAAAGATATTTCTATGAATCACGCATTTGTTAATGAAAACGCATATCAATAAAAATATTTAGTTATTTATCTTTTTCATAAAGAAGAAAAGAAAGAAAAGCAAAATCTTTTTTTTATACAGATATTTATGATCGACTAGGAAATGTCAGCTAGTTTTCTTTGTCATATGACAAATGTAAATATATATAAAGCATTTCTTATTAGTTCATGTATAGATGACTATTTTATTGGTAGCAGCACATTTTATATAAATGCTTTTCAAATATAAAGTCTAAGATTTCAAGAGCAGTAAGGGTAGTTAAAGATTGTTAATGGTAGTTAATTAAATTATTGATATTTTTCCATAGTTTATATCCATATATTGAAAATACCATTAAATAAATTTAATTAATTGTAAACGTCTATTTAGTTTTAACTTAAATTTTTGACTGATGCAGGGTTTTCTACATTAAAAATAATAAATAAATGAATAAATCACTTATTACTAATTAAATATATATATAGGTAAAATAGAACTTCATTATTACTTCCTATTATGTTCAATAGAAGCAAGTATTGGTTTCGTAAAAATTTCCAACTTCCGGTTTTTATTGGATTTACCTGCTTTGAGACATCCATAACAGGACTTAACCATTTTTAGAAAATGTCTGTGTGTCTATGACAAATATTTTGTGGCAATTGTAGCTGGAAAACTAATGCTCAGAAATTTATATACAGTCAAACTCCGATATAACGCCCTCCGAAATACCGCCAAACCCGTTTAACCGCCACATGTATGGGTGAACAAATCTTCTAAATAGGGGCTACAATGTAAAGTACCCGTTATAACGCCAACTCGATGTAGCGCCAATAAACATTTTCCAAAAAAATTATTATTTTTTGTTAAAATTTGCATTTTTTTTTTTTTTTTTTTTTTCAGTCAAACGCTATGCTTATTTCCGCTCTTTTGACGAAAAATCTAGTGATAAACTAAACACTGCAGAAATTAAAGATTTACAACATGATATAAACAATTTAACTTGCATGCAGCATCCCATCCTCTCATTGCAGCTGAATATATTAATGTAGAAAAAGATGTTCCAAAAATTAAAGAAATGAGTCAAGAGGAAATTGTTGGATTAATAACAAATAACGACCCAAATTTGGATTCATCTGAGGAAAAAATTCAGATTGAAGATGAAAAAACTAAATCTAACGAAGCAAAAGACTGCATTAACAAACAAAGGATGTATTTAGAAAAAAAAATCAACCGATAAAAATATAATTGATAATCTTTTAATTTTAGAAAAATAGTATTTTAAAACATTTTTCTCCAGCGTATATACAATAACTACGTAGATCGAAATAAAATTCTAGTTATCACATATTCAGTGCTATGATCCTCAAATTTTCTAATGCTTGTAATATAATGAGGTAAGAGAATATTTAATTTTATTTCATTTACACAGTTAGGATTATAATTCGATATATCTCCAAATCCGTTATAACGCCATTTTATTATGCGTACCGATGCTGGCACAAAATCGGGGTTTGACTGTATATATATATATTTATATGTATATGTTGTACCTTGACATAAATTATAGCCTCTTCAGTTTTGGTACAAATTGCTCAATAGAGAATGCTGTTATGCAGCACTTTCTCTGATTTAATGGAATGCTATATCTCAGATTCTATTAAGTATAACCAAACAAAACTTGATATATAATGGTGTCATGATGAAACATTATACTGATTCAATTTAAATGCAGATCCGCTGATAGATGATACTGTTATACTGCAATCATATCTGTGAACGGGAAGGCTATGTCTTACCTTCTATTGAGTATAAACGCACCAAATTTGATATGTGAGATAACAGTATAAAAATTAATGATGACTTAAATAAGATGTATATAAGACGACAGGTGGCCAAATATTGTTCTTGCCGGCAAATATTTTTATGAATTTACTATTTGGAAACTCGACTTACGTACACTAATTTTTAGTGTTCTGTCTATTGGTACGGTAAACTAAAGTTACATTTAAACAAAAGTATAGGGTAAATGAAGCTACGAAGCACAAAATTTCACCATTTTGTTTTCTTTAAGTGGCACACTGTTAAATTATAAAGAGCGCATATTTTTTAAAGGCAAATTAGTTTTAGTTTATACCTAAAACCTTTCAGAAGTACAAGTAAAATAGCAACTGACCAAAATGAGGTCAAAGTGGGCCTCCGTTTAACTCCTAAAAATTACACTTGTTACACTTCACGATATATATTTTTTTATTTATTCAATTTTTAATTATTCATTACTCAATTCATTTTCCAAATTTCTTTTCTTTTTTCTTTGACAGGACTATTTTTTTTAAATCTGTGATTTTACAATGTTGCCATTTGTCGTGTTCCACTTTATATATGCCAGGATACCAGTCAATATCCAATTTTACCATGTAGTTTCTTAAACTATCTTAAAATATTATGTCAAATCTGTAAAAACCAAATATGAATAAATATATAAATATAAATCAAAGATAATAAGTAGTATTGGAACCCTCAACAGCTTGAACGAAAACATTGTGCTTCAGTGGATTCCCTCCCATGTAGGAATCGAGGGAAATGAGAAAGCGGACGCCCCGCAAAGCATGGTACCAAAGTTCCACAGGGGTATTTTCCATCCCCATTGAGACATTGAAAAATTTTGCCCCGGGGAAAGTCCTCGAACTCCAAAGAGATATTCTCTCAAACCAATCTAGTGGAAAAGCGTGCGAGAGCATGCAGAAAGACTGGACTAAAATGAATCAAAAACCAAGAAAGGAAGCAGTAGCGTTCTTTAGAACTAAGACTGGTCACGACTGACTTGCAGAACATCTTAACAGAATAGGGTTCCTACCCACGAATAAGTATCAAATCTGTGGTGAGGGTATTCTAAATGCAGAGCACTTAACATCTTGTAGTGGACTGAACAATGATGCCCAAATGACAGGCGACTTGTGTCAGCTCTACTGGGAAACCAAGACTCATATTCTTAACCACCTGCGAACTGTCCCTACATTATTTTTAATTCTTTCTGCCTGTGGCTCTTGTTTTCATTCTGCTTGTGTTATTCATTTTGTATGGATTAATCTTTTTTTCCAATAAAGCCAAATGAATATATATATATAAATAAGTAAATTTAAATAATTAAATATAAATAGACATAAATAGATAAATAAATAAATAAACAAATATGTTTCTTTTTATGACGAAAAGAAAAGGACGAGCAAATAAATATATTTTTAAACAGTTAAAATAAAATAGAGAAAAACCTTCTTAAGGAAATGGAACCGCTTCAGTATAGAACCCCTTACCAAAATTTCAAATTTGGCATCGAAGTAACCCGGACGACACTCGCCAAAATATTTACGATAGCCATTTTAATTCATCGCTAAAACGTAAAAGTCGCAGAGGGACTCCTTTGCTAAAGCTATACCAAAGACATTTTAAGAAATGATATAATACAATGCTAAGGAATGTGACACAGTTACTGCATGCCTTCATATAGAAGAATAGATTAAAATAAGTCCTGTCGTATTAAATTAAATTCTGTTTACAAAGAATGGAAGTAGATTTTTATTATTATTATTATTAATTTTTATCAATTTCAAAGACATTTTTTACAATTTTTTTTTTTTTTTTTTTTTTTTTTTTTGATTAAATTTTTGCCACAGAATTGAATGTTATCTTTATTCGAGATTTCGGATGAAAAAACTCTCAATTTCTCGGATTAGAATGTCAGTTAAAATTAAATTGGAAGTTTCAAACCCGATTCAAAATTTTTTAATTCAACACTTACTCATACCTCATCCTTTCTCGTATATACATTTATTATTTTACATCAAGAAGTTTTCATTTTAATTAAATTGTTTAACTTTTAACTTACTCCAACTAATTGCTTGTCTTTTAAAATGTTTATGGTAAAATCTTTTTGATATTATAATGTTTTTTTTTTTTTTTCTTTCTTTTAATGTATAATTTATGCAATCTTTCTGTGGACAAAATAATAACCAGTGAATTTTCTTTTACAAATCTTCTTATTTCATTTAAAGTTTCACAAACTGAATCATTTATCATGAGAATTTTCAGTAATCATCAAACTATTACCATAATGCAATTACTTTACTTCGGAGCTCCAAAATATGAATCTTTTGAGTCTTTCGATGTCTTCTTATTATCATCGTTACTTTTCTTTCAATTGATTTGCTTAAATCACTCGTGGAATGCAAGTACCTTTATTATGTTCTTTGAAATAAAATCTATTGATGATAAGACATTTTCCAACCAAGCGCTCTACACGATTCATTGACGTAATAATTTGCATTTCATCTGATATCGAAAAAGTAGGTATATTTTAAAAATTTCTTCTTTTTTTTTTATGTCCTTTTACTTTTAAAATATCACTATGATCAGAATAGAATGTTTCCCTAGTAATGTTTATTTAAAAAATATTAATGATTTTTATGGTGGAGACTTTTTATTCCTCATTTTTGTAAAATGATGTCAAATAATTAGTAGCTTACTTTAAATTATTTCGTGAAAATTTAGTATTTGTTAAAACTAATGATTTTATTGACAAATATTTTGCCGTATTTTTGCAAAATCAAGTAGGTTTTTTTTTTTTTTTTTTTTCCTACAAATACGACTGAGGTTATTCATCGAAAATAGTGATACCGAATCATACATAAGCAAACACGTGGAAGTTGGAAACAATGATAGTTGAAAAATCGGCATTTATGTAAAATGTGTTGCTACATATATGCTTCAGTTAAATTTTGTGTGTTTGTGTAATTTCAAGAAACGAAACATTAATAATTTTAACATACGTAAAATATCTCATTCATTTATTTATTTATTTTTTACACAATTTTAGAAGCAGAAAACAATACAGCTACGCTGCTTGTCTTTTTACCAAGAAAGATCTAAGCAATTAGATCTAAGCAATTTTTTAATAAAAATGTGTTTCTGCATTGGGTTAATCCCATCTTTATATGGGATTACTTCTGTAATGCTCAGTCGCAAAGCATTTTACCTTTCTTTTATATAAATCTCAAAAATTTCACTGTGCTAAATATTGTAAATAACTTTTATAGTTCTTGCAAAGTTGTAGGCTGCAAATTTTGAATCCTCCTTTCTCTTCCCGCGCCTTTTTATGACTAAACTTTTTCGCGCGAATTGAGATTAGGACTGTTTCCAAGTCTAATAAAGAAGAAATTCTACGATTTTCTTTGTGGGATTTAACTTAGAGTAAAAATCATATTACTTCTTACAGAATTATAGGTGCTCCTGGTAATAGATAGGTAATTTTAACAATTTGATTCAATTTCACGTACCACAGACGCCGTACAGCAAGGTGCATTATCATCATGAAATGCTGTTTGAAGAAAAGTGTGAAATACCTCAAAAATAGTCGAACAATCGCCACTTTTATAGTCACCGTGTTTTATTTTGAGTTAATTGATCCCTTGAGCATGAAAATTTGCCCGATTCCTTGAAAAACTGTGCATCTCCGTACCATAATAAACGGAGAAAATGTCACTGTTTTAAGAGAGCGATTTTCATTAAATCGGTCACATTTTCGTCCTCATTCTAGCTTTTTTCAACTGCTCGAAATAAAGAGAACTTGATTCATCAGAGAAAATCAGTTCAGCCTTATAATTAACTGATAATGTTTTTAAATTTTTGGTCAACTAAAGTATTGTTTTTTCTAATTATTTTCCTTAATAATGGCTTTTTTCGCAGATCTTCTGTTCTTGAACCCGCTTTGTTTAATTGTTCCCACATTGTTTTTGAAGAAAGTAATTTACTATAAATTTTTTTTTTTATCTTTTTTAAGTTCTGAACATGATACAAATCGATTTTTTAAACATTTGCTTTTTAACTTGCGGTTATCTTACTTGGATGAGCAACATGACCGCCTAAAGCCAAATTCCCAGTTTAAACGGCCAAAATAATTATAGTTTGCTAAAAACCATTTTACCAATATTTCGTTAACATTTAATTATATTGTCATCTCACGTATTAAAATATGTTTTGATTTTCATTCAAAAATTAATACTTTTTGTGGCATTGTTAACTGACTTATTCTTACCATTTTTGAAATAATTTCTAAAATTACAGTTTTTCTGACAATTGCATTTTGTTTTTAACACTGGATTCAATGCTAGAGTATAAGTGGATGACAACATAATAAAACCTGTTCGAAAATTTGCTTTAAAATATATATATATATATCAAAGCAGTCTTTGGGGACTGCCGATAGAAGTGAAAACTAAGTAACTTGTGAATTGTATCGTCGAGCTATTAGATTATTATTTTCGAATTATTTTTGGTTTTTAAAGAAGCTTTTATGATCCGTATTACATGATTCGGCACAATATTTGTAGCTACCCATATTAAATGAACTAAGCCTTATATTAGGTAAAAATATTGATTACTTATGAAATTATTTTACTTAGTAGCTGAGATACAAAAGAAAACCGATTCAGGACACCTCAAAACGTGAAAATCGGGTGAAATCTCCAATTCCACTTTCCATAATATAAAAGAACATTAAAATATCTTTCGAATGATGTATTAAAAATAATTAAATCATAATTAGAAATTGAAATTTTGAAATTTTAAAATATTACAGCGCCATCTGGCGGTAGAAATTTCTGTAAGCTACTGTTCGATTCCAACTCAACAAAGCTTTCAAATGATATATTACTTATGAAATTATTTTAATTAGTAGCTCAGATACAAAAGAAAACCCATTCAGGAAACCTCAAAACGTGTAAATCAGCTGAAATCTCGAATTCCACTTTCGATAATATAAATTGGTAAAAAATACGTTTCTTCTCATGGAAAGCCTTTGCTGACGATGACGCGAGTTCCATGATTTGTGTTCCCCCAAAAGTGATGAACGCGCCTAAAGAAGTTTTCACTTCAAATGGAAAACCTTCGCTGACGATGACCAGAGTTTCATGATTTTTGTTCACCCAAAAGTGCTCAACGCGCCTAAAAAAGTTTTCACTTCAAAAATTGGCGGTTTGAAAAGAAAAATATTCAAGCGCGGATTTTTTTTTTTTTTTTTTTTTTTTGTCGCTTAGTGTATGTATGATTTGCAATATTTCAGCGAAATACATTTTTACCATGCTAAAAACAAAAGATCTTTTTTTCTTCTCTGTAAATTTTAATGAAGATAATCACAAATCAATGAATGATCGGTATCTATGTTAACATTGCTAGTGAATAAAACTCTTCTGCTCTATTGTATCTTGATGAACAATAGTAAAGATACGACACCTTAACTCTTTCGAGCTTAAAAGATAAGTGCTGTAGAATAGTTTGTCGAACAATAGTGTGTCGAATTGCACTGTGTATGATAGAATTATAGACATATAGTTATAGAAAGATATGTTTAAGATATTAAAAAGAAAAAAAAAATCTCTAAGCATGTAAGAATGTAACTTTTCTCCAGTCATAGTTTAAACAGAATAATAAATTTTTACAATTGATAATAAAAAAATTTTAATGGAAAGAAATTAATTAATGTTAAAATAGATAAAACTTACTGCGATATGAGATACAAAAATCATGTAGTGAAATTTGAAATCTCGATTTTTACTTTCTCTTACCCATAGGGTCAAGAAAGTATTGTTTTAGGGTCAAATTTTCGAACGTGAGTTTTTGTTATATTTACATGTTCTGAGGTCCGCTGAATACGAAAGTCATGTTTTCAGCGAATGGTCTGTGTGTCTGTCGGTCCATGTGGATGTCTGTGTGCCTGTTATCAACATATCTCAAGAACAAATTGTAGCAAAAATTCCAAAATTTGGTATTCCAAATGCGTATCATATAGGGATGCTACAGTAAGCTTTTCGTTGAGATGAAGCAAATGGTTCGTGTACAGGGACATTCAAAAGTATTCAGATACATTACGACTATGGAGGAAATTGCAGGTAAGTAGAGTTTAACATTTATAGACTGCACTAAACCAAATGAAACAAATATATATTTTTACTTTCTCTTACCCATAGAGAAAGTATTGTTTTAGGGTCGAGAAAGTATTGTTTTAGGGTAAAATTTTCGAACGTGAGTTTTTGTTATATTTACATGTTCTGAGGTCCCCTGAATACGAAAATCATGTTTTTAGCGAATGGTCTGTGTTTATGTCTGTCTGTCAGTCTGTGTGTCTCTCTGTCTGTTTGTCAGTCTGTGTGTCTGTCTGTCTGTGTGTCTGTCTGTGTGTGTGTTATCAGCATATCTCAAGAACAAATAGTAGCAGAAATTCAAAACTCGGTATGCTAAATGTGTATCATATAGGGATGCTACACTAATCTTTTCGTTGAGATGAAGGAAATGGTTCGCGTACAGGGACACTCAAAAGTATTCAAATACATTACGTCTATGGGGGAAATTGCAGGTAAATAGAGTTTAACATCTATAGACTGCACTAAATAAAATGGAACGAATATATAATTTTTGTATTAAAGATAGTCAACTGGGGAAAAAGTTTTGTGTATGTAGGAGCTTTCATTTTTAACAATTTTTTTTTCTTTTTTTTTATGTAATATTGAGAATAGGTTCGATTTTTTTTTTTTTTTTTTTTTGGATATTTAGTGTTTTACTACTTCTATGATATGGAAATCGTCTGCATTGCCATGGAAGATATTTTTTTAAATAATAATTTTTATAAATTATTTTTACTGAGGGAATTTTTGTAGGAAAATATAGAAGAATGTCGTGTGGTGGCCACAACACACTAGTTATTTGTTGTTAATGGATGTGCTTTACTAATAATATTTTACCAGTTCTAGGAAAGCTGTTCAGGAATTGAAATAAATTCCTCATAGAAATGTGGTAAATAATGTATGTTTCAAGCTAAATATTCATTGCTTGTTTTTTGTATATTTACACATTTTGAGGCTTCCTGATTACCGTAGTCAAGTTTTTTAACATTTGATCTTTGTCTGTGTCTCTTAGAGTAACTTAAAAACGAATAATTTTAGGAGATCCAAATGTTGTATTTTGAAGTTAATATAAGTTTGTTGCTGGAAAAGTTTGATCAAGATTGATAAGTTTCAATGAATGTTGTGTGTGAAAATTGTTTGTGAAAATTGTTTGTATAATTTTAAGTAAGCTTTAAATTTTAATTACAGAATTAAATTCTATATAAATTTAGGTGCATTAATGAAACGGGGAGTTGAGGGGCGCGGTAGTCCCCCTCACACAGAACTAATTATCATATAAAGCTCTTCCGAAGCCCAATTTGAATTGTTTAACATAGGTTTACACAATAGTACTCGTTATCTTACCTCTTAATCTCCAACCTATATTTATAGTATTAAATTTCAGGTAAGAGAAAGTCGTGTGAGTGACACACCAGATTATTTTTAATAGAGATAGTCAACTGGGAAATTTTCTTTTTGTATGTAGAAGCTTCGCCTCCCCCCCCCCCAGGTGGGAAGTATCCCCTCGATGGCAGTAAATTTTCATGATAGGTATCTTTCAAAAGAGCACGCCAATACCTTTAAAACGAATGGTTGAACCATCTATCTGCGATAATTTAAAATGCATTTATCGATTTTTTTTCATTTTTAACCAAAAAAAATATATATTTCTTTTATTTTATTTCATTTTATTTTTTTTAATGTAATATTGAGAAAACACTCAACTTTTTTTTTTTTTTTTTTTTTTTTTTTTTTTAGTGTTATATTACTTCTCTAATATGGAAACCGTCTGCATTATCATAAAATAATAATTTTAATAAATTATTTTTTTTAAACCTAATTGTTTTTAATAACTGAATTTAATTCTATATAAATGTAGGTGTATTAATGAAACGGGGGGTTGAGGGGGGCGGTAGCCCCCCCCCCTCACACAGAACTAATTACCATATGAAACTCAAGCCTAATTTGAATTGTTTAACATAGGTTTACGTAACAGTACTTGTTATCTTACCTCTTATACTCCAACCTGTATTTATAGTATTAAATTACAGGGTAAGAGAAAGCCATTTGAGTGACACACCAGATTATATTATTTATTTATTTATTTTATTCATTTAATGTTTTCTTCAAAATTTATAATAAAACGTAACAAATTCTTTTAAACAGAATCACAATACTTATTTACCATTTGCGCGTATGCTTTATACGTTAATATATTTCTTTTTCAATTATCTTTATCCTGTGTGATTCTTTCTCTCTCTCTCTCTCTCTCTCTCTCTCTCTCTCTCTCTCTTATTTTTATTTCTATTTAGTTAGTTAGTTTTAACTCGTATATTCCCCTTTTTGAAAATTTCAAATGTCTCGGTTTAGAATTTTGCACTAATAACTCACAATCTTCTCTGAAGTTCGAATTTCTGTTATGAATATTTTCTTAGTTTCTCGAATGTTTTAGAAAGATTAAATTTTTCCTCTTTATTATTGGCAAATTTTATCATTCCTTTTATCTGATGTATCATTTTTATGGTTATTATCTGCGCGTGATGTGGTTAAATTAATTTCGTTTTAGAGAAATAGCCTTTCACAATTGCTTCGGATTATAATCATTTTTCAAAAATGCGTTTGTATAAAAATTATTATTTTCGTAAATAAAGTTGTATGGAAACTTTAACAATATCATACGGAAAATTTTAATAACAAATGCATCTTCATGTATCTTTTTGTTTATAATCCTCTCTTCAACATAGCTTAAGCAATGTCATTTAAGTCGAAGTTTTACAGTTCAAAAGATTGCAATCTTAATCTTTAATAACATAAAATCTGTAACCATAAAGTTTAACGCTATAAAAAAATAAAAAAAATAAAAACTTTTCAGATCACGTCTGAACCATTATAATCTAATCTGGCAATCGATATAAACATATAAAAACATAATACAGCCTATATTTATTTACTGTCTAGTCAATCTATTAAGGATTGTAATTTTATTGTTGGTCGAAGTTATTCATTTAGGAAAAGATTTCAGAATATAATGCTTTTTATTTTATTACACGAGATTTTTTTTTTTTTTTTTATATATATAAGTTTTTATTCTTGGTTGTGGTGATATTTTAAACTACAAATCATGCAGATTTTCTGTGTTTTCAATTGGCAATTGCGCGCTAAGTTTTCTATTTTAGATAATGCCTCTTAAATCTTTACATAGGATTCAAATGTTTTTAACATGAATATGATTCGAATGCTTTTACAAAATGCTCACATGATTAATCATATCTATTCAGTTATTAAACATTAGTGAAAGAAAAAAAATGAGTTAAAAAGAAGAAAAACATAATCTATGTAAATAAACTATCTTAATTAACTTTTTAATATTTAGGCAGAAGAAAAAAATAATCAACATTTTAAAAATTATTTTTCGATTTAGTGAAATGTGATAGAGATCTGAATAGGGTAGGATGGGGTTAAAAAAAAAAAAAAAAAGAATGCTTAACCCTTTTTACAGTTTATTTTAAAAAAATTAATAATGTCAAAATGCTATTTATACTTTTCTTAATAATGATAAAAATGTATTTATATTCAAATAGCTAGTACATACAAAAATAGAAAAAAATTAAAACTTTGTATCCATTATTGTTATTATTGCAAACCTTAAATTTCATTCGTTCATGAAACAAAATGTTGTTGAACACGCAGATTTTGAAACAATGTCTAAATGTGTTATCACAAGAAAAAAGCTATAATTAACTAAGCTATAATTAACTACATGCAAATATTTTATTTATACACACTCACACACACACAAATATCTATCTATATATACATATATATATGACAGAGTGCACGGGGATTAGGAGCTGAAAATTTTATCTCCAAGTTAACTCATGTGGGGAAATTTGTGGAACTTTTAATTTTTTAATTTTTAATTTATTTTTATCAGACTTATTTCAAAATGTTTTAAACAACTTGCTTAAGGCATTTCCTTTGTTCCCTTAGCTTAATTTCAACATTTATCAAGTCAGTTCTAAGGACATCGGTTTTACTGAAGAAAACTATAGTAAAGTAAAAGCATTATTGTTTGACAAACGTGAATAACTGGGATGTTTGTTTTAGAGTTTATATAAATTTAAAACATGGCCTACCATCGTATTTTTTAACTATTTTTTTATAAATACATTTCTTAATTTTAAAGTAATAAGTTTACTTAGTTTATTCAGGTTCAAGAACATCGATTTTTGTCAAACTTCATAAGTCTTTAATAAAAATTCTGAAAAAGTTAAAAAAAAAAAATGGGTTTGTTTTTCTTAATCCGATTCTAATAGTTAGTAACTTATAGCACTATCAACTATTTACTTTATATCTTTGATGAAGAGGCCTACAAAATACGAAAATGGCTAAAATTGGCAGTTTTTATTTTTAACCGCATTTTTTTTTAAGCTTTATTTATTTATTTTTATTTATTTATTTATTTTATGAAAATATGTTTTTTTGTAAAAGTTTTAATTGTTGTTTGAGTACTACTTTACCACACATTTTTACCAACAACCCAAATAGGGTTTATAGCCATACCTTCAAATTACTCCGTTTGGTGTAAATTGGAGGTAATTTTTATTTTTATTTTTTATTGAGATGAAAAAAATAATAATAATATTTCATAAAACCATCTCAGCGTGATATGTTAATGAACTCCCCTACTGTAGCCATTTTTATAATGGGAAATGTTTTGAGAAAATGAGCTTCATTTAAAAAAAAAAAAAAAAAAAAAAAAAAAAAAAAATTTCCGCCGATTTTACCCTACCTTATAAAGAAAATGAAATAAAATCTAAAAGTGGGTGAAAAATACAGAAAGATAGTTATAGCAGTAAAAATGAAAAAAAAAGAACAGGAAATAAAAGTAAACCGTAATTTTAAAACATAAAATTTCACGCACTGCGCTGCTAACAAATATAAGTACTAAACTTAATGAAGTGAAATACAGACAGAAATAACGATGAGAAGGTATGGGCAAAATCCATAAAAAAATAAAGGTTTACAAATTTTAATTTTGTATTTTTAACAAACAATAAAACTGGAATTCGCGTAGTCTTTCAGCACATTTTCTCAATATAATATGTTTTAAGTTAGCATACAAAACTCAGAACTGCTTTTTTACATCATGAAGCTTTAGTTATTTTCGAATTTAACGTTTTGAAAAATTTTTCTTTATTTTTGAATTTAAAAAAAATTACACATTGTTTTTATTTACTATCTTTAAAAGGAAAGCTATTTTTCTTACAAATAAATGATTCGAAAATTTTACAAAGCAAACAAATTATTATTTTGAGAATGTCATCATGCGTCTGTCTTTATGGTTTTCTTTTTCTGAATTTCGGTTTCAATACATCTGATCTCGAATGGAAAGTGTCTTAATATTTCCATTATTACTGAATGACTTTCGAATAAAAATATTTTTTGCAGCAGTTATTTTTTAATGTTTTTCGTTTCTATTTCTTTTTTTTTTTTTTTTTTTTTCTAATGGAATGACTACTGTGTTATTCTTTAGTTTTTAAATTTTTATGCTTTTTAATATTTTGGTATAGTACTTTTTAGTTATATAACTTTTTAGTTTAATATTTTTCTTACATTTTAATCTAATTTATAATTTTGTTTATTCTTGTATGATAATATAGTAAAGTTCTTTGTTTTACTGATAGAAAATAATACAATATGTTTTATACTACTACATACTTTTTTTAATGTTGTAAATTGTAATACTGTATCAATATGTCAATATTTTGTAAGCTTCGTTTTCATATTATTTTATTTAGTGAATTATTAAAGTTACCTTTAGTACATTTTTCTCGATGAACAATATATATATACTAGCAGACAACGCCCGCTTCGCTGGACCCTATTTTTAAATGAATCACTCTAATTATTGAATTCTCAAAATTGCATTCATTTTCACGTGAAAAAAAGAGAAACAAAATCTGATTAGGGAAAATGTCGCACCGGGTTCTCACTGCCTTCGGAAAAAATTCCCAAAATGCTCAACTCTTATTTCTATTATTTTCCCCCTTCGCCGCCCCCTCCCGTCTATCCTAATAATTTTACAAATTCGAAAATATCCGCAATCGATTTGTAAGTATCAAATACCTCTATGCACCAGTTTTGAACTATCTATCTCTATTTTTATTTTTTTTCCTCCGCTCCCCCCCCCCTTCCAATAATTTTAAAAATTCGAAAATATCCGCAATCGATTTGTAGGTATCGAAAACCTCTATGTACCAATTTTAAATGATCTAACTCTATTTTATTTTTATTTTTTTTGCCCCTCTGCCCCCCCTTCCCGGCCCTACTAATAACTTTACACTTTCGAAAATATCCCCATTCGACTTGCAGGCCTCTAAAACTTCTCTGTACCAATTTTGAACGGCCTAACTGTATTTCGATTTGTTTTTGCCCATAGCCCCCACTTCCCGCCCCATCTAATAATTTTACATATTCGAAAATATCCGCAATCGATTTGTAAGTATCGAAAACCTTTATATACCAATTTTGAGCGATCTAACTCTATTTTTATTTTTTGCCCCCCTCTCCCCTCCCCCCTTCCTGCCCCTCCTAATAACTTTACACAATCGAAAATATCCTCATTCGACTTGCAGGCCTCTAAAACCTATCTGTATCAATTTTGAACGCCTTAACTGTATTTCTATTTGTTTTTGCCCCATAGCCCCCCCCCCCTGCTGCCCCACGTGGGGGCTGAATTTCTAAAATTCCAGAAATTGGTTTTTAGATATTTGCATTAGCTATATTTTAGAGCAAAAATTTCACGTGTATCTGTTTTTTTGTTTGAGATATATAGGATTATGCGAAATCACGTTTTACGCATGTGAAATCACGTTTTGCCCCCCCCCCCGTCCCCCTTGGGGACCGAATTTTGAAAATTCCAGAAATTGGTTTTTAGACATTTGTGTTAGCTATATTTTACAGCAAAAATTTTACGGATATCTGTTTTTTTGTTTGAGATATGAAGGATTTTGTGAAATCACGTTTTGCCCCCCCCCCTCCCCCCCCTTGGGGGGCGAATTTTGTAAAATCGCTTCTTAGTGGATGCCTAAGTCATAGAACGAACATTGTCACGAAATTTCATGCTTCTAGGTCCAGGGGTTTGGTCTGGGCGATGATGAATCACCCCCCCCCCCACTCACTCAGGAAGTACTCTTTTATATATATAGATATATATATACATATGCTGAAATAATTGTCTTCAAACCGAGATGCTAATTTGCATTGTATTCATTGTATTCCATAGTAATCATACATTTTCTGTTTCCTATATTTCTATCCAAGTTATACATTAGTTATCTGTTTTTCTGTTTTTACTTCTTATGTTTTTACCAATTCAAAGTGTCAGATATACTAAATTATTTTTATTTAGTATATTTTAATAAAAATAATTGAGATACACTAACACTACACTATACACTAAACACCTACTTCATACTATTTCTAATAACTTTTAATACATAATGGTTAAATATTTTACTTTTGATTTTAAATTGTTACTAACGGAACACTGAAGTAATTTCATTTACAGATTTCCAATTAAGCTGACTTAGTTTTGAACTTTTAACTCAAGCATCTCTCTCTTTTGAATTAGTTTTGAGGGGAAGCACAGTAGAAATATACTTTCACAAGTCTCAAACTTTCATTTCACAGGAAACATAATGCGAAAACTATCGAAAATTTTCCTTCGATATCTATTAAAGTGATGTAGCATTTCCCTTGACAACGCTTTTAGCGTGTGATTATAAGGCCACATGTTTCATTTCATTTCCATAACGACTGATTAAAGTTTAATCAGAGTTTTGTTGAAGAAATTTCGTGCTAGAAAACGTTGTCTGCTATAGTTAAATGCACAGTTTAAATATAAATAATTAAATATCTATCTATAATAATAAATGGAAAGGTTGGTCTGTCTGTCTGTCTGTCTATCTGTCTGTCTGTCTGTTCTTTTATACGTTCAGCCCCTATTGAACGCAGAAGTACAAGAATTGACATACGGATGCTCTGGAACCTTTCCGATGTTTTCCTCGAAACAGAATTTAAAAATCTTAATTAGTTTCGGAGATATTAATTAAAATGCTGACCCATATCGATCGCGAAAATGAGCAAAAATCCTAATTGCTTAAAAAGAGGCATTCTATCAGCATTCAGCAGACGATTTTAACCGCGGTCTCTAACGGAAAAAAAACATGTGCAAGTCATTAATGTCACTTGATCTTTAACTGGGGTTAAAAATTGCAAATTTCAAAGTGCTTCAAATTTTCTTTTTCGTACACAACACTTAATATACAACCTATTCAGCACAAAACCAACCTGCAGTTAAAATTTCATCAAATTTCATTAATAAACAAAGCAGTTACATTTTAATTGCTAATTAAATTTTATTCTAACACGTAATCTATCTTTCAATAGACGATAGGAGTTTCCATAGCAACAAAATACATTTGAAGGAACTAAAAAATACTTTTTCTTTTTCTTTTTACTTCCATTACCCGACTACCGTGGTATATATATAGGTTTTGGCGAAATAAAAAATATTTATTTTTCTTTTTACTTCCATTAATAAAACTACCGTAGATAATGGAATTAGAGATTTCACGTGATTTACATGTTTTAGAATGTCCTGATTAGGTTTTCTTTTGTATCACAGCTACTAATTAAAATAATTTCATAAGTAACACATTATTTGAAAGCTTTGTTGATTTGGAATTGAGCAGTAGATTACAGAAATTTTACCGCCAGATATTTTAAAATTTCCATATTTCAAATTCCAATTAAATTATTTTTGATACATCATTCGAAAAATATTTTAAAGTTCTTTTAAATTATCGAAAGTTTTCACCAGATTTGCACGCTTTGAGGTATCCTAAATTAGTTTTCTTTTGTATCTCAGCTACTAATTAAAATAATTTCATGAGTAATGCATCATTAGAAAGCTTTTTTAGCTTTGGAATCGAACAGTGGAATACAGAAATTTGTACCGCCAGATGGCGCTGTAATATTTTAAAATTTCAAAATTTTAATTTCTAATTATGATTAAATTATTTTTAATACATCATTCAAAAGATATTTTAAAGTTCTTTTAAATTATCGAAAGTTTTCAAAAGATTTACACGTTTTGAGGTCTCCTGAATCAGTTTTCTTTTATATCTCAGTTATTAATTAAAGAAATTTCATAAAAAATACATCATTTGAAAGCTTTGTTGACTTGATACACATTTTAAAGTACTTTTACATTATCGAAAATGGAATTAGAGATTTCTCCCGATTTACACGTTTTGAGGTGTCCTGATTAGGTTTTCGTTTGTATCTCAGCTACTAATTAAAATAATTTTATAAGTAATACATCATTAGAAAGCTTTTTTGATTTGCAATCGAACAGTGGATTACAGAAATTTCTACCGCCAGATGGCGCTGTAATATTTTCAAATTTCAATATTTCAATTTCTAATTATGATTAAATTATTTTTAATACATCATTCGAAAGATATTTTAAAGTTCTTTTAAATTATCGACAGTTTTCACCGGATTTACACGTTTTGAGGTCTCCTGAATTAGTTTTCTTTTGTATCTCAGCTACTAATTAAAATAATTTCGTAAGTAGTACATCATTAGAAAGCTTTTTTGATTTGGAATCGAACAGCGGAATACAGAAATTTGTATCGCCAGATGGCGCTGTAATATTTTAAAATTTCAATATTTCAATTTCTAATTATGATTAAATTATTTTTAATACATCATTCGAAAGATATTTTAAAGTTCTTTTAAATTATCGAAAGTTTTCACCAGATTTACACGTTTTGAGGTCTCCTGAATCAGTTTTCTTTTGTATCTCAGCTACTAATTAAAATAATTTCATAAGTAATACATCATTAGAAAGCTTTTTTGATTTGGAATCGAAGAGTGGAATACAGAAATTTGTACCGCCAGATGGCGCTGTAATATTTTAAAATTTCAAAATTTCAATTTCTAATTATGATTAAATTATTTGTAATACATCATTCGAAAGATATTTTAAAGTTCTTTTAAATTATCGAAAGTTTTCACCAGATTTACACGTTTTGAGGTGTCCTGAATCAGTTTTTTTTTTTTTTTTGTATCTCAGTTATTAATTAAAAAAAGTTCATAAGTAATACATCATTTGAAAGCTTATTTTAGTTGATACACATTTTAAAGTACTTTTACATTATCGAAAAATGGAATTCGAGATTTCTCCCCATTTACACGTTTTGAGGTGTCCTGATTAGGTTTTCTTTTGAATCTCATCTACTAATTAAAATAATTTCATGAGTAATACATCATTTGAAAGCTTTGTTAATCTGGAATGGAACAATAGATTACAGAAATTTCTACCGCCAGATGGCGCTGTAATATTTTTGAATTTCAATATTTCATATTCTAATTATGATTAAATTATTTCTAATACATCATTCGAAAGATATTTTAAAGTTCTTTTACATTATCGAAAGTGGAATTCGAGATTTCACCTGATTTACAATTTAAAGTGTCCTGATCAGGTTTTTCTTTTGCATCTCAGCTAATTGAGTAAGAATAAGTAACTGGAATGGAACAATAGATTACAGAAATTTCTACCGCCAGATGGCGCTGTAATATTGATCTAATATTCTAATTATGATTAAATTATTTCTAATACATCATTCGAAAGATATTTTAAAGTTTTTTTACATTATCGAAAGTGGAATTCGAGATTTCACCTGATTTACAATTTAAAGTGTCCTGATCAGGTTTTCTTTTGCATCTCAGCTAATTGAGTAAGAATAAGTAACTGGAATGGAACAATAGATTACAGAAATTTCTACCACGAGATGGCACTGTAATATTTTTAAATTTCAATTTTTTATATTCTAATTAAGATTAAATTATTTCTAATACATCATTCGAAAGATATTTTAAAGTTCTTTTAAAATATCGAAAGTGGAATTCGAGATTTCACCTGATTTACAATTTAAAGTGTCTTGATCAGGTTTTCTTTTGCATCTCAGCTAATTGAGTAAGAATAAGTAACTGGAATGGAACAATAGATTACAGAAATTTCTACCGCCAGATGGCGCTGTAATATTGATCTAATATTCTAATTATGATTAAATTATTTCTAATACATCATTCGAAAGATATTTTAAAGTTCTTTTAAAATATCGAAAGTGGAATTCGAGATTTCACCTGATTTACAATTTAAAGTGTCTTGTTCAGGTTTTCTTTTGCATCTCAGCTAATTGAGTAAGACCGTTCAAAATTGGTATATGCAAGTTAATTAGGAGGGGCTGAAACGGTGGGGAAGGAATAGGCACGCAGCGCGCATGGGTTTGGGACCCGGTGCGAGTTTTTACCCGATAATAAAAGATTTTTTTTTATTTTATTTTCTTAATAATAAAAGTTTGAGTTGAGAAGGAATATGCGTGTACAGCGCACGTATATCCTCAAGCGTGCGCGCGCAGCGAGCATGGGTCTGCGCTGCCGAAGGCAGTGACGTCCCGGTGTGAGTTTTTACCCGATGCTAAATGATATATTTTTTTTAATTCCTTTTCTTGAGAATGAAAGTTTATGAGTAATAACATTGAATTTTGAGAAGTCATAAGGATAGTGAAGGAATACGTGCGCGCAGCGCACTAGTCTACGCTGCCGAAGGCAGTGGGGACCCGGTGCGACATTTATCCCGATCAGAATTTTTTTTTCTCTTTTTTTATCACATGATACAAATTAATGCAATTTTGAGAATTCATTAATTATTGTGATTCATTTAAAAATAGTGACCAGCGAAGCGGGCGTAGCCTGCTAGTAATTAAATATAAATAATTTAGTAAACACTGTTAGCTAAAATCTCAGGCGCATTACTGTTGTTAAATCATTCTAAAAAGTTGCTTAGTTTTGAATTTAGATTTAATGTTTCATTAAATTAAAATTAATATATTATATTTAGTTTCATTAACAAACCAAGTTTTCTCTATATATTAATAAAACGTTACTGTTGTTTAAGTTTTTTTTTTTTTTTTTTTTTTTTTTTTTTTGTCTACGACCGCGTATTCTCGCAAACAGTAGTGTCCTACGCGTCATGAGAGGCATCAATGTGTGCCGAGTTTTCAGTTGGTTAGAAATTTTATCATTTTAATTAAAAAAATTATTAATTAAAAACATCGGATTAACAAAGTACTCTATTTGCCAACATGCAAAAAGTTTTTCCAAATCGTTGTTCTTTCAGTCTTATGACGTTACAATTACCAGCAAATATATAATTTCATCCATGGTGTAAGGAAAAACAAGAAAGTTCAGTATTGCTATTGGAAAGAAAGAATTTTTTCGTCTGCGAATAAATAAAAGGTATTATTTTAGATATTTTCAATTAAAAAAAATTAAAATTAAAATTAAAATTAAAATTAAAAAAATGAATTAAGTATTGTAATTTTTCGTCTTAAGATGTCTTTATTTTTTCTACTGTTAGAAAATAATTTTTCTTTCTGGCAAATTTTTATATTTATAAATGTTTTTATTTATTATTATTATTATTATTATTATTTTATTTATTTATTTATTTATTTTTGTGAATAATGAAATAATGTCGAGTCTGTATAAATGATTGCATTTCTTTTTGTCTTTAAAGTGCATTTATCTTTTTTATGTAGAAACATGTTTCAAAATGTATGAAATTATTACGAATGTGTAAAATTATTACCTAGATGTATACATTAGAAATATATAGAGAGCATTATATACTGCCTTAAATTAACTGAAACATTCAATGGTAAAACGTATAGGCGTTAGAAAAAATAGGTACTAGATTTTTTTTTCTTTTTAACAAGCAATTATACAAAAAACTCGTCGCCAAATAGAGACAAAAATTTGAAAGTCCCCAAGCTTGTCAGTTACTAAAGTTGTAACATAAAATATTCTAAGTATTATGAATTTATTTCTATTCTGAAAAAAATTACTGAATTTTAGCATAATATTTCATTAAAAAAAAAAAAAAAAAATGTTTTTCGATTTGACATTGAATATGAGGGGATTTCTACAATTTTTTTCTGCTTTTGTCTTATATTGTGCACCATTAATATCCCTATTAGGTGAAAGCAGCGGATATTGAATGAAACGAGTCGGGAGGAGGCGAAACCACCCTCGGGGGGTTGTGAGCGGAATGAGATGGGGACAGAGACCTCTAGCGGTTTTTTTTTTTTTTTTTTTTCTTTTTTCCTGAGAAAAACTTCTTTCTGTTTATAGATTTTAAGAATAAAGTCGTTTTGCAATAGGAGGAAGTCGTTTACATAAAGTTATCATTTCTTTTTAAAGAAATAATTATAAAGTTAGAATTCAACAATAACGCTTGTAGAAGGCATTTTAGAGATTTAGTGTCAAAAATAAAGTATACTAAGGCATCGAAAATTGTAATATGCACTTCTAAAATGTGGAAATTTTAATAATAATTGGAGGTGGCTATTCTAATTGTATTGGGGGAAAAATCCAGTATTTTAATTAATTGTGCTTTGTAATATTTCACCGAAATACATTTTTACCATGCTAAAAAACAACAGATCTTTTATTTCTTCTCTGTAGAATTTAAAGAATATAATCACAAATCAATGAATGATCGGTATCTATAGTAACATTATCGGTGAATAAAACCCTTCTCCTGTTTTGTATATTGATGAACCTAGAGTAAAGATATGACATCTCGTCTTAATTTTGGAGCTTAAAAGATCAGTGCTTGATAAATCTTAATTTTTATCAGTGTGTAACATTGTGCTCTTTATTATAGAATTATAGACATTTGATTATGAAATGTGTGTTTAAGATAAATAGTGAAAAAAAAAAAAAAAAAAAAAACTTTGTGCGTAAGAACTTTATTTTCCCACAATCATAATTTAAAAAGAATACAAATTTTACAAATTATAATAAGTTTTATAATATTCATAGTAAATGATATAATTTTTTGAAGGAAAAGATTAGAACTATTAAAGTAGAAAGTAGATAATGTTAAAGTAGATAAAATTAATGACGCTATGCTAAAAAAAAAAAAAAATCTGGAGTGACTCCACTCGACTTTCCGAACATTGAGTAACTAACAGTTTTGTAGATAAAATAAAGAAAGAGGAGTTGCTAAACAAACAAAAAAGAGAAAACCATAACAGAGTGTTTGAGTATTTTTCTCCATATATCACACGAGGTTTTATTTAACGCTACTGAACTTTGAGCCTTTAGATCATAATGATAAAGAATTTTTCGTCGTGTCCCTGTAAAAATCTATAAATGCTAGATTCACCAAAATGCTTATAGTTAGTGCAACAGTGATTTATAATACTCATATAAATTTTCAGCTCAATTGAATAAGGCGTTTAGATGCTATCGCTGGTCTCATAGGCCATAAAGATAAAGAATTTTTCTTTGTGTCCCTGTAAAAAAACTGTAAGTGCTAGATTCACCAAAATCTTCAAATGTGACCTATAACATGTGTACAAATTCTTTGCTGAGATTAATAAGGCGTTTAGACGCTATCACATTTTTAAAAATTTGGCAAAGAATTTTTCTTTGTGTCCCTGTAAAAAAACTATAAGTGCTAGATTCTCCAAAATCTATACAGATTGAGTATCTGTGACCTATAATATGTGTATAAAGTTTTTGCTCAATTGAATAAGGCGTTTAGATGCTATTGCACTTTTAAGATTTTGGTCCCTTGGCCATAATGATAAAGAATTTTTCTTTGTGTCCCTGTAAAAAAACTATAAGTGCTAGATTCACCAAAATCTATAGGGTTCGTACTATGGTGACTTACAATATACGTACCAACTTTCAGCTTATTCGAACAAAGCGTTTAGACGCTAGCGTGTTCACTCACAGACATACACACATACATACACACATACATACACACACACATACATACATCATCGTAAAAATAGTGAAAACGGACTCGTTGGACCTCGAAACGTATAGAAACATCAAAATCTCGAATTCGGATTTTTGACATGATTACAATACTTTCCTCACTACAGTGTTCGGAAAGTAAAAAAAAATCATATATTGAAATAGCAGATCTCGACTTTTTTTTAAATTTGGAATTTTAATATTTCTTTCAAAATTTATATTGAACCTTAACAAATTCCTTTAAAAAAATCGCAATAATAATTTTCCATTTCTACGCATTCTTTATAGGCCATTTTTACTTTCTTTACCCATATATAAGGTAGAAAACGTATTGTTCTAGAATCAAATTTTTGAAATCTAGATTTTGTTATAATAACGCGTTTTGTGGTCCCCTGAAACTGAAAAACTTAATTTTAGTGGTTGGCCTGCGTGCATGTCCGAGTGTCTGCCTGTGTGCCTGTGTGCCTGTCATCAGCATATCTCAAGAAATAATAGTAGCAGGAAGACCAAATTCCGTATTTTATGCCTGTTTCATTTAGAAATGCTACCCTAAACTTTTCGTTGGGAGAGCTGAGACAGAGGGTTCATGTTCAAGCGACTCCCTCTCTATACTTCGAACAGGAGACGGTGTTGGTTCAGGGCCATACAAGGGAATTCAAATGCATTTTACGTCTGTAGGCGGAATTTTTGGTAAATACAGTAAAACATCTATAGGTTGCACTAAACGAAATGATATGAACTTATTTTTCATATGCAAAAAAACATGTTTTACGTAAATTGTGGTATGGAAATCATTCATTATTCATTTTCATGGTTTCCTAAAGTATTTGGTTAGGCCTAGAACCCTAGTGCAGTCAATCGGATTATGCTTGGAAATTGCTGGAATTTTATTTAATTCTGTGTTAGGTGTTTTTCGTATAAGACTAACTTTAAGCACTCATTGTGATGTGCATATCGTTTATACACAATATACAGAGCTCCCCAAAATAAAAACTATACGTTCTTTTTTATTGAATGTAATTGATGGAAGTGCTACTATATCGACGAGCACAACTCAATAAGGAAAATTAATTTCTCCTGTCCATACTGTAAACAAAGTACTTTTGAAATTCAATTTCTCCTTCTCGTTTTTTGTATAACATCACGTTTTGAGATCCCCTGAATTCGAAACTCACGTTTTCAGCAGTTGATTTGTATGTTCATTTATCAACATAACTTAAAAACAAATAACTGCAAGGAATTCAAATTTGATATTTTGATGATATTGATGGGTTGCCACTTGAAAAGTCGATCAAGATTGGAAAGTTTCGGGGCAAACTAATAACAGCCTTGAAATTTATTTTTTTAAATAAATGTATGAACTTCAATTGAACAGGGAGTTGAAGGGTATAGTACCCCTCACATAGAATTGTATGTTAAATAAAACTGTCTGTAAACCAATTTCATATTATTTTTAAACTAGATTTAACTCTAATAATAAGAAAACACCACGGAATTGACGTTTTAATGTAATAAGTACAAAACTTTAAATAAGCACCATAAAATGCAATAAACTGGCAACAATTGTTTCGGGCCGAAATAAAATACGACCCTTTGTGAGGCGAACAATGTAAGCACTTGACTACCGCTTTGACTGCAGCACTCGTGCCTACATTGTTCGCCTGATAAAGGGCCGTGTGTTCTTTCAACCCGAAACAATTGTTGCGAGTTTATTGCATTTTATGTTATTTATTCAAAGTCCTATATTTATTATACTGAACTTTGTTATCTTATCTTATTTATTTACGTCGAAATCCGCAATCTGTCTTTTTAATATTGAAATGCCGGGTAAGAGAAAGTCGCGTGAGTGACACACAAGATTATTTTTAATTCTCTTTGTCATGTGCGATTCGTTCTTTCTCTATGTATATCACATATTTATTTAAATTTGCATTTATTTATTTTTAACTCGTTTATTTTCCTTTGTGAAAATCCCAAATGTCTCAGTTTAAACTTTCGCGCTGATAACTCAGAACCACATCTTGTCTCCAGCTCGAATTTCTATTATGCATATTTTAACAGCCTCTCAAAAGCTTTAAACAGATTTTTTTCTGACCAAAATTTATCATTCCTTACATCTGTTATAAACTTTCTCAAAGGTAAGAATTATCTGCGTGTGATATGATTAAATTAATTACGTTTTTGGGAAATATCCTGTCATAACTGCTTCGGATAATCGATGTATTTCACGAAATACGTTTAAATAAAAATTATTATTCCCGTACACAAAGTTGTAAAATTTTAATGACAAATGCAACTTCTTTTATCTTGTTGTTTATAATACTCTCCCCAATATAGTTATCAATGTTATTTTACTAGAAGTTTAACAACTCAAAACATTGCAATCGTTTTTTTTTTTTTTAAAGTCATTAAATCTGTGACCATATAAAAAATATAATTATTCAGATCTTATCCTTATCATTATAATCTAATCTCGCAAGAGAATGGCGATGTACACACATAAAAACATACTACTGACCACATTTATATATGGTCTAGTCAGGATATCGAGAAATGTAATTTAATTTTTGGGCGAAGTTTTTCGTTTAAAGAAAGCATTCAGTAGATAATGTTTTTTTTCTTTTATACTACGATATATATATTTTTTTTTAATTTTCCTAAGTATAAGTTTTTATTCTTGGTGGTGTTGATATTTTAATCTACAAATCAGGGAATTTTTCTGTGTTTTCAATTGTCAATTGCGTGCTATGTTTTCTGCTTTTGATAATGCCTTTCAAATTCTTTTCTATAATAAATGTTTTATCAAATTTTTACAGGGTTAAAAACAACTATTTAGGTATTAAACATTAGTGAAAAAAACAAAATCTAGTCATAAAAAAAGGTAGTCTATGCAAATAAAATATCTTAATTAACTTTTTAATTTTATGTAAAAGCAAAAAAAAAAAATAATCAACATTAATTTTTTTTTTTTTTTTTTTTTTTTTTTTTTGATTTAGTAAAAGGTAATAAAGATCTGAACAGAAAGAAAATGAGGCTCACCAGTCACCGAGCGGTTCTGAGTTCAAAGCTAGTAGCCGGGTTTGATCCCAGGTCACGCTCGTCGGCCTAGCCGTTCAGAGTTTTCTGTGGTTTTCTCCGAAACATGCGTAAATACTGGCTAGGACCCTTACAATGACCCCCACGGAGGGCAGTCCCCCTCAGACCTAGGACCCTAGTGCATTCAATGGAACTTACTTCCCCCACAACCCAACCCCCCCCCCCCCTCAAAAAAAAAAAAAAATTAAAGAGAATTTAAAAGAGAATGAAAAAAAAAAAAAAAAGACAGAATAATTGTTAAGTCATTTAAGAAAAAATTAAAATTGAAAATTAAATTAAGATAGAAAACTAAAATATACCACAATTTTAAACACTTAACCTTTTTTCCCATTGCATTGCTAACAAATATAAGTACTAAAATTAGTGAAGTGGAATTCAGGAAGAAATAACGATGAGAATGTACTGACAATTAAATGATAAAATACATTAAAAAAATAATAATAAAGGCTTACAAATTTTGATTTTACATTTTTAACAAACATTAATACTCTGAATCGACAGTCTTTCAGCATATTTCCTCGGTATAATATATATTAAGTCAGAACTGCTTTTTATATCATGAAACTTTAGTTATTTTCGAATTTAACGTTTAAAAAAAAAATTCTTCGTCTTTGAATTTAAAAAGATACATATTTGCTGTTTTACTATCGTTAAAAGGAATTTTTTTTCTTACAAATAAATGAATCGAAAACGTTACAACGCAAAGAAATAAATTTCTTGAGAGTGTCATTACGCGTCTGTCTTTAAGTACTTTATGGTTTTCTTTATTTGCATTTGGGATTCGGTAGATTTGGTTTCAAATGGAAGATTTCTTAAAATTCCCATTATTACTGAATTTCAAATAAGGATTTATTTTTTTACAGTATTTATGCCCATAAATATTATGTAGTCAGTAGTTTATTCATTTATTTTTCTTTTACTGTCATTTTTTATGTTATTTTTTAATAAAATTTATTTTTATATTTCTATAAACAATAATTGCATGTCATTCTTTAGGTTTAAAATTTTTATGATTTTTTAATATTCTAGTATTATACTATTTTTTAGTTACATTACTTGTTACTTTAATATTTTTCTTACAATTTAATTTACTTATAATTTTGTTTATTGCTGTGTGATTAAAAAAAAAAAAAATGCTAATGTAAAATGGTGCTAGATGTATTATAAAATACAATATATTTAATACTATTAACTATTTATATTACATAATTATGCTGTAAATTGTAATAATGTATCAATATTTTGCACGTTTCGTTATTAAAATTTTCAGAGAATTGTTAAAATTACCTTTAATATATTTTTATCGGTGAACAGTATGTGTATACATATATATACATATATATGATGATGACACATTTTTTTTTTTCATATTGTATTCACTTAATTTCATATAAACAATATATTTTCTGTTTTCTATACTTCTATCCAAATTATTTATTAATTATTTGGTTTTCTGTTTTCTGTTTTTTACTTTTTATATTTTAAACAATTTGAAATATCAGATACGCTAAATTATTTTTATTTAAAATACCTATTTCAGTCTATTTTTAGTAACTTTTAATACATATTGGTTAAATATTTTACATTTACTTTTAAATAGTTACTAACAGAACTATGAAGTAATTTCATTCACAAATTTTCAATTAAACCAATTTAGTTTTGACCTTTCAATTCAAAAATCTCTCTTTTGAATTAGTTTTGACGGGAAGCACAGTAGAAATTCATTTTGACAATTCTCAAACTTTCATATTACAGGAAACTCAATGCGGAAACTATTGAAAATTCCCCTTCGATATCTATTAAAGTGATGTAGCATTTCTCTTGACACCGCTTTTAGCTTATAGTTATAAGGCCAGATGTTGCCTTCCATTTCAATAACGACTGAATAAAATTTTAACAAAATTTCGTGTGCTAGGAAATGCTATCTGCTATATTTAAGGGCATAGTTTAAATATAAATCATTCGATAAACTCTGTTAGCTAAATATCTCCCAAATCATTTGGAAAAAAAAACATTAGTACAATTTAGATTTTATGTTTAATTGAATTAAAATAAAAATAATATATTAAAAGTAAAAACAAAACTTCTTTCAGTTCATAGATTTTAAGCCTAATATGTCATTTTAAAGCCCCTAAAAATTTAGTAAAACCACTGAAATTTGCGTATTAACTCTTAGGTGGATTTTTAGAATTTCTTTAAAGAAAAAAAAAAAAAAGGGATGACTTATGTTATGGAAAAGAGGTCGTGTTCAGTTAAGTTACCATTTCTTTTTAAAGAAATATTTTTACATTTAGAGTTTTACAATAATGCTTTCAAATTTAGTAATTATGTAATTTTCTTGAATTCACCCTTAAAAGGTTTGTCGTACATTAATATATATATATATATCATAATTAATTTCAAGGCTTAAACCATATTCTTCAAATTTTTGCACCTACTACTGTTATACAACGATGATAGCAGCTATTTGACTCGCATATGGGTATTTTTTAACTGAAATCGAGTTGATTTAATCACCTTAATGACTTAAGTCGATCTGAAAAATTATAACTAATATACCGTTAAAAACTATTGGTATAAATGAACTCTTTTATTTTAAGAGAGCATACATCTTTTTTTTTTTAATATATTATATATCACTGCTTTACCTTTTGAAGCTGAGTGAATATCAAACATAAATTTCATACCCAATACGAAATGAAATGCAAATAAAAGGTTTCACCGTAAAAAGTATTCTTAAAGAATTATTAATTGCTATACTGAATGATCTTAATTAAATTAAATCCGCATTATATATTAAAAGAAAATTAAAACATGAACAAAAAAATCATTCGGTTCGTAAACATTATTAACACTTTCCAACTTATGTACTCGTTGCGTCATTTAACCTGTCAAGTACTTTTAGTACGGGAATACGCAACGCATAAACAGAATGACATAAAGACATGCGGTTAAACAAACTTAATTCATAATCATTCTTAAACATTGTCGAAAAGTTTTAAAAACGTTTAATAAAAACAAAAATGAAATTCCAGCAATACCCAATTGCAGACCTTAATGAATCTGAATATTTTAGTCGAGCCCTGTAAGTCTTAATGCTAAATATACCATATTGTACAGAACGTATTTTGTTTTATTATATGAATAATAAATGTCGATTACATTATGATTTGAGCAGTATAAAGTTATTTAAATATGATTTATAGAAATGCCTCTCATAAAACCCAATACATTTTCAATTTTTTGGGGTATTCTTGTACACAAACTAGTTTTGGAATTTATACCATTTTAGAAGTGGAACATGTCATAGTAAAGTTGAATAACATATATAATTTTGAAGAAAATCTGAAAATATTTACAGAGTTTAGAGATGGACAGGCAGACAGACTGATTTAAACAATAATCATTCTTACACATTATTGGAAATTATTAAAAACGGATAATGAAAACGAAAATTCAATTGCAACAATTTCAATCACAGCCCTTAATTGCAGCTGTATACTTTGTGCGGCCCTGTAAATCTTAATGCTAATTATACTATATTGTATAGAAAATAATTTTTGTGCATATGAATAATAAATGTGAATTTCATTATGATTTGAGCAAAATAAAGTCAATAAAATGTGGTTTATAGAAATACCTCTCATAGAACGCAATGCTATAAAATTTTTCGTGTGTCATTTTATACAAACCAGTGGTGGTATTTACTCTGTTTTCAGTAACGGACATCCATAATGATCATGAATATGATATATCATTTTCGAGGACTTTCATAAATATTTATGGGAGTTAGAGCGCGAACGCAAATAAACAGACAGATAGACAAACCGAAGTCATTACACTGTAATTTTTTTTCCCTATGTTACACAACACCATTCAGGCAGCCTACTTGCCACAACTATACAGAAAAATATTACCAGCTGTAACTGTGTAACCTTACACGTTATGCTACGGTTACACAGATACAGCTAATAACATTTCTCTTCATAGTTGTGGTGGGATCAGGTCGATTTCCCGACACTCAGTTTCCCGACAAGTCAGTTTCCCGACGCCACTTTCCCGACAGGTAAGGTTTCCCGACAGCTCACTTTCCCGACAGGTACGGTTTCCCGACAGCTCACTTTCCCGACAGGTACGGTTTCCCGACAGCTCACTTTCCCGACAGGTACAGTTTCCCGACAACTCACTTTCCCGACAGGTACGGTTTCCCGACAACTCACTTTCCCGACAGGTACAGTCTCCCGACAGCTCACTTTCCCGACAGGTACGGTTTCCCGACAACTCACTTTCCCGACAGGTACGTTTTCCCGACAGCTCACTTTCCCGACAGGTACGGTTTCCCGACAACTCACTTTCCCGACAGGTACAGTTTCCCGACAACTCACTTACCCGACAGGTACGTTTTCCCGACAGCTCACTTTCCCGACAACTCACTTTCCCGACAGCTCACTTTCCCGACAACTCACTTTCCCGATAACTCACTTTCCCGACAACTCACTTTCCCGACAGATTCGTTTTCCAGAGTGTTTTCTCTCCCGACTGCTGCTTCCTGACAGCTTACTTTCCTGACAACTCATTTGCCGGAAACTCACTTTTTCATTATTTTATTTTATTATTTTACTCTTTTCAACTATGAATTCTACTACAATGTAATTATATTAGTATATTAAGAAACTTTAGTCTGTAGTATGCGTGTGTGTGAGTGTGTTTGTATCTCACATAAGTCAAAAACGGTTGGACGTAGGACGTTGAAAATTGGTATATAGGTTTGTTATAGCATCTAGTTGTGCACCTCTCTTTTTGGTCTTTCTGTGATTATCCGTTTTGGAGATATTTACGAAAATTATATTCATAATGGAAAATATACAAAGGTTTTGGCCATTATATATGACCTACCAACATAGAGATTTCAAAATAAGCTAATGATAGAGCCAGTAATGCCCGTAATGATATTATTATGAAAGTTGTCGACACGTATGCGTGTAGAAAGTAATTTGTAAAGACATAAGCAGGTTCTAGTCGACGAATGCTTTTTATTTTTAATAGTTTTGTGACTCATTTATAGAACTTTCGAAGAATTTAGTTCTGTGCAATAAACCAATTGATTTTTCCAAAATATTCCAGAACTCTCTTATTATTGCAGTTAGAGCTTCCAAACTTTGGCAAACCTAAACTACAAGTTTCCGTCAAATTTCTTCGTCAACTCGCCAAATTCTATGCCAAGACCAAAAATCTACGCTGGATACTAATTTGCAATATGGCGAGATTAGCCATAAAATTTTGCGGCAGATTTGTTTTAGGATAGCCAGAAACCCTTTCTCTATTTTAACTGAGTTATTATTATTATTATTATTATTATTTTTTGGTAAAGTTTATCTTTTCTTGATACTAATTTTTGCCAGAGAACAAAACTGGGCCGTCTATACTCGAACGATTTTCGTTGAACTCCAAGTTGCGCATTTGCTAGTGAGAGATTATGTAACAAGCCGTGGAGTACTATTCCCGAAAAAACTACTATATTTGTCTCGGTGGTATATGTAATCGTATTATCGTGCCTTTTTTGATTGGAGTAGCAGTTTTTTTTCTTGTTTTGTTTTTATTTTAAAGAATGTTCGTGGACTGGAACCTGCCACCTGCCTGTTTATTTATGAATCAGTTACCTCACACAAAACTGTGAATGTTTTCATAAAAATATGTATATTCCTATTATAAGGAAGTCATGTGGTGGCTACATCAGAATTTTTTCTACTGCATTACCGTTTTATTGTCAATAAATATAACAATGATAAAAAAATAAATAAAAAATAAAAAGATTTCGCCTCCAAATGAATGTGTTAAATAAAAAATAAATAGCATAACAGCCGTTGCTAAGATTCGCAGACGATTACAATGGAAAAATAAATTTATGAAAAATTAACCATAGAAGCCAACATTTAAAATCGAATAAATAAATAAATAAATAAAAATTCTTATTTGAAATTCGAAAAAATCTCGATAAGATGCACACCTGCTGGGTCCCAGGTACCCACATGCCAAGTTTTGTAGCTCTGCGATCAGTAGTGTGAGTACCAGAGCGCAACTTAATTTTAATATATATATTTTTTAACTTGTTACCAAAAGCAAAACCGCTTTCTTTTAATCTATTTTTTCTTAAAGCAATAATCTCATCGTCCTTAAAATAAATAAATAAATCTCATAAAAAAACAATACTATTGTAAAAGTCACCCCGCCCAGCAAAAACTCTTATCTCTCTTAAGCAGTCAGAAAAAGGATTGATTTCAAATTTCGCCGCCGCTGTTGAATCCCGGGTACTCAATGCCTAGCTTAATGAAGATCTGCCAATAACACTGCATGTATCTTTCTAATAAATCCTAATCTTTTTCAACATTCTGTGTTATCTGTTTTAGTTTTTTTGCTGCATTATAAAGTTATAATTTAAAGTATTTTTACGGCGGGGTGCGTAATAATATTTTAATCTTTACTAACTAAATTTTTTATTAATTAAAACTTCTACATAGAGGACGCACCCCGCCGTAAAAATACTTTAAATTATAACTTTATAATGAAAAAAAAAAAAGTTGGTTTTAAAAATAAAATATTACTCTTTTTTAGAACAACGTAGCATCATGGCAAAAGCGACATTAGCACTTACCATTGTGTATAAAATTTTTAAAGTGATAATGACGTCAATTTTTGTCAGATGCATAATTTAACTTTTTATAATCATTTAACGTTCACGTTGAATTAAATGTATTTTTTTTTATATCGAAAGAAAATGAACTCGTTTTTTTTTTTTTTTTTTTTTTTTTTTTTTGGCAGCAATTACATTATAGCTAATATTTTAGTGCCTATTTTATTGCTATTAAGAGCTTATTATTTTCATATTATAATTAAGTAAAAGAAAACTATTCAAAAATTTGAAAATCTGACTTCGACTCCGTTGTCTCCGGGTTTTGAGCTACTGTGAAAGTTCCATATATCTAGGTAGTAGGAAAGTTAGTTAAAAATAGATTGCAAGATTTGTACCGGACAAACAAACAAACAAGAATGGAAGTTAATAAAAACATGGAAATAATAAATCACACATTTAGCACCATTTTTCTGAACAAATAAATAATTAAATAAAAATAAAACACCTTTCAAATTTTCATATTTGACTACGAAAATCTCTTAATTTGATGCATTCAGAAATATGTTACAAAAGTACCCACTTTTGATTCAAATACGGAAACTAATGTTTCTTTTTTTCTTTAGAAAAACTCATTTTCATATGTCAGACATACATTAAAGAGTGGAAGTTTTGTTTTAAAAAGCAAGAAATTGGAAGAGTAATATTTTTATTTATTTATTTTTATTTACTTTTTGCATTTTGAATAAAAAAGTAAAGCATTATTTAAAATTCATTTTAAATAATAATCAAATAGAATTACGTATTCAGCATTATTTTTATTATTTTTTTAATCAGTCTTATTTCTTATTAAGAAAAATCTGTTAACTAGCGAAATACCGAGAAATGTCATTGGAGAAAGTCAGCTGTTGGGAAAGTGAGCTGTGGGGAAACCGTACCTGTCGGGAAAGTGTGTTGTCGGGAAAGTGAGCTGTCGGGAAAGTGAGCTGTCGGGAAAGTGAGTTGTCGGGAAAACGTACCTGTCGGGAAAGTGAGTTCTCGGGAAAATGTACCTGTCGGGAAAGTGAGTTGTCGGGAAAACGTACCTGTCGGGAAAGTGAGTTGTCGGGAAAACGTACCTGTCGGGAAAGTGAGTTGTCGGGAAACCGTACCTGTCGGGAAAGTGAGTTGTCGGGAAACCGTACCTGTCGGGAAAGTGAGTTGTCGGGAAACCGTACCTGTCGGGAAAGTGAGCTGTCGGGAAAACGTACCTGTCGGGAAACTGAGTTGTCGGGAATGTGAGCTGTCGGGAAAACGTACCTGTCGGGAAAGTGGCGTCGGGAAACTGAGTTGTCGGGAAACTGAGTGTCGGGAAATCGTACCAGACCCGTTGTGGTATTACTCTACATGGTAATCTGCTACAATATTGTTGCACAATATTCCACAAATTTTTTTCACAGTGTAACATTAATCATTTTTGTTAAAATTTAAATATATACATATATATAAATATATATATATATAGGGGAGAGTGGGGTTGAATGGGACAATAGCTACAGTCGGTAACAAAAGTGTCCGAACACTAGCAAAAATTCCTATATAAAAAAGTACACTTAATACTGTTTTGTTAAATAAATCCTTGTCGAATCCTGTTCTTAATCAGTCTAAGAATAGGATTCGACAAGGATTTAGTTAGCAAAACTGTATTAAGCGTACTTTTTTTATATAGGAATTTTTGCTAGTGTTCGGACACTTTTGTTACAGACTGTAGATTTTTATGTTTTGCAAGCACTAGAAACTTATTTTTTCTGTTATATGGCAGTACTGAGGTCATTCATCAAGTGTAGTTTCAGAATTGTGCTATCCATAGAAGGGCCGAAAAAAATTAAAGTGCCTTTTTCAGCTGCCAAAGTAAGTTTTTACTGACTCAATTAGGTAGTAGTTAAGACATTAACTAGTTGCTTAAAGTTAATATAATTTTTATATTGTGAAAAGGCATAATCTTTTATTGTGTTTATGATATTCAAGAAGAATATTGACAGTTGTTCATTAAGCCTATTTCTTGTTTTATATGATCATGTGGTGGTTGGGATGAATGGGACAGTTTGAATGGGGATGAATGGGACATTCCCTACTATGTACTAATTTAAAATTGTACACAAGAGTAATTTAATATAAAAGCACCACAAAACTGGCGTTGTAAAAAATATTACTTACAAACTTTGAATAAAAACCATAAAATGCGACAAACTCGCAATAATTGTTTCGGGTCGAAAAAACACACGACCCTTCATCAGGCGAATAAAGTAAGCACGAGTGCTGCAGTCAAAACGGCAACGCGTTATTCAAAGTTTGTCAGTAATATTTTTAACACAAGAGTAATATTAAAATAAATCTTAAATAGATTTTCAATATTTTTATAACCTGTAGTTCAGAAGTTATAACATGGAAATTAAAAGTAGCATTGATTTAGAGAAAAACAGATTAAAATTAATTGTTCTGATTTTAGTTTATAATAATTATGATAAAAAAAATCAGAAAATTCAATGCAACTTAAATCAATAATTTAAAAAAATAAATAAATAAATAAATAAACTAATAATAATTTTATTCAAATCACAATTTAAATCAAGCTAATTAAATAAATCCTGGTCATTATTAATGTATTACAGAATAGAATGCTGATTTTTCCCGACCAGTCGGAAACAAAAATTTATCTCGATAATTTGTACTCTGTTATAATGATTTATCTCTTTCTAGCATCTTATTTATTTATTTATTTTTAGATTATATCTTATTAGATTAAATTACCAAAGCCTAGAGCACTCCCATGTTTCTCAGTGTGGTATTTTAAACGTTGAACAAACGACAATGTATTCCGTTGAATGATCGTTTTCCTGTAACGTTAATAATCTGAAAATATCTCTCGTTGATTTCGTCATCTTTCAACGGTTGTTTCAATACATTTTACAACCTAAAAAAAACTGATGTAAAAGCGTTGTTCAGAATCTCAATATTGTATCGTTTTTTATATCAGTTTTCAACGGCTTTTCTTATGTCTTATAAACGTTGAAATCAAAGAAAAAGACCTAGCTCTATATCAGTTAAATTTTCTTTTTTAAAATATTGCTAATCATAAAAAAAAATTCCCTTAATAAAAGTGTTTTTTTTTTTCCCAACAATCACTTTTACTTAATTTTTAGACTTTCTTTAATGCATAGATATACTAGTAATAAGACATAGATTGATCAGCGAGAAGGAAAAAGTGATACCTTTTTTTTTTTTTTTTCGGGAAATGCCACTCTAATGGCTGCCTTTTCCCGAGTAAATCACACACAGGAATACACACGGATAATTTAGTAAATGAAATTTATGAATAATTTATTTAGTAAAGGTGAATGAAAAACTCCATATACAGTTTCAAATTCATTTTTATTTTTATTCTTTAAAAAAAAAAAAAAAAAAAAAAAAAAAAAAAAAAAAACTCTCTAATGGCTGATTTTAGAACTGTTTTTCGGCATCAAAATTTTTTGCTCGATAACATGGGGATGATAGATCCATATATATATTACTATATCTATGCTTTGATGATTAATTTTATTACTTATTTCTATATTCAATAGAAGAAAATATTGGATCTGTAAAAATTTTCGATTTCCGTTTTTTGGGGATTTACACGTTTTAAACTAAGATAAATATTGAAATGAAATGTGTGTTATTTATGAAAATTGCAAAGTAAATAAAACAAAACTGCTAGAATAAAATTTAAAAGTATATACTTTCCTGTGTCCTATTATTATCAATGTGATGAAAAAAAATATTTAAAATTGATAATCTATTACTTTATTTTTAAAAAATTTAAAAGCCCCCTCCCAATATTTATATATATATAATCAGTAATTTTTAAAATTTCATAAAATTATATAATTAATGTCTTAAATCAACTTTATTGATACGTTTTATCTATTATACTTTCAAAATTTCTGATAGTTGCATCAAAATAAAAATCAGCTGTCAAATCTATGCTGCGTCAATGATTTCGTTTTATTCTTTTTTGGATACTAAAGTTTTTTCGCAAATTTTAAACACTGTTTAATGGTGTGATAAATGTAGTACTAGCTGCAATTGAAAAATTAGGATGTAGGTCTTTCATTTCATGAGATATAAAAATTAAATTAAACATTGTTCTTTAAAAGACAAATACTCTGATGAAATACATGTATGTTTAAACTTGTTAAAATCACAAAATACTTTTTCTCTGAGATTGAACCATAAAAATCCATAAGTTTATATCGTTCATATTGAAAATATTTCAAATACATTAATTTTATAAGGAAATGCATTTTCAATAACTTTAGTAACAAAATTCTATGAAACAGAGAAATCAATCATGTAAAACTTTCCAAGATACGATGTTTATTTGATTAACATTTAACTGTTGTTAGCAGTCTCATTAACCCTAATTGAGTTTTCTTGCTGATCAAACACTGACATTGCTTTATAATTCTATCTGTTCATTTTCTAAAAAACTCCCTCCTGTTTTTTAAAAATATTTTCTAAGACATTTAAATAATTGAATATTTGAATACAAAAAATATTTATAAGTTAATTGAATTTATATTCACATTTTAACTTCACGGTCTGAAAGACTGCTTACAATAGAATTGAAACAATTCTTGTTCACCATAAAAGGTTATTAAAATTAATAGTTCGTCATAAATGATTTTTATGACGCATTTCTATCTTACGACGTAATAATAATATTGAATTTACTCAATTTTTGTCTTTTGACGCTAGTATATTTGCTCTTGCTGAATACTCTGAGTCCTCTCATACATCCACGCAATGCACCCTCTAACAGAAAATTAACTACCTCTATCACACATACCCCTCCAATTCACAATCGTATCGATACCAAGCTGAGGATATTTAACGCCATTTGAAGGAAATCATCACTCATGAAAAGTACCTATTAATTCGTCGAAAAAACATATTTTTTATTAAAATCAAAAGAAAACAGAAACTAATAAAATACTTATTTTAAAACGTCAAAAAAATAACAGAAAAAGTACAACCCTAAAATAACGTCTCTTATAAGTTTTCTTTATGACTGAATAATTTTTCGAAATATTGAATGTACTCAATTTTTTGTCTTTCAACGCTGGTATATTTGCTCTTGCTGAATACTCTGAGTCCTCTCATACATCCACGCAATGCACCCTCAACAGAAAATTAACTACCTCTACTACGCACACCCCTCCAATTCGCAATCGTATCGATACCAAGCTGAGGAGATTTAACGTCATTTAAAGGAAATCATCACTCATGAAAAGTACCTATTAATTCGTCGAAAAAACATATTTTTTATTAAAATCAAAAGAAAACAGAAACTAATAAAATACTTATTTTAAAACGTCGAAAAAATAACAGAAAAAGTACAACCCTAAAATAACGCCTCTTATAAGTTTTCTTTATGACTGAATAATTTTTCGAAATATTGAATGTACTCAATTTTTTGTCTTTTAACGCTGGTATATTTGCTCTTGCTGAATACTCTGAGTCCTCTCATACATCCACGCAATGCACCCTCAACAGAAAATTAACTACCTCTACTACGCACACCCCTCCAATTCGCAATCGTATCGATACCAAGCTGAGGAGATTTAACGTCATTTAAAGGAAATCATCACTCATGAAAAGTACCTATTAATTCGTCGAAAAAACATATTTTTTATTAAAATCAAAAGAAAACAGAAACTAATAAAATACTTATTTTAAAACGTCAAAAAAATAACAGAAAAAGTACAACCCTAAAATAACGTCTCTTATAAGTTTTCTTTATGACTGAATAATTTTTCGAAATATTGAATGTACTCAATTTTTTGTCTTTTAACGCTGGTATATTTGCTCTTGCTGAATACTCTGAGTCCTCTCATACATCCACGCAATGCACCCTCTAACAGAAAATTAACTAACTCTATCACACATACCCCTCCAATTCACAATCGTATCGATACCAAGCTGAGGAGATTCAACGTCATTTCAAGGAAATCATCGCTCATGAAAAGTACCTATTAATTCGTCGAAAAAACACTTTTTTCTTATTAAAATCAAAAGAAAATACTTATTTTAAAACGTTGAAAAAATAACAGAAAAGTACAACCATAAAACAACGTCTCTTATAAGTTTTCTTTATGACTGAATAAATTTTCGAAATTCTTCAGTCAGAATATTGAAAAATAAAAACTATTTTTCAACGGACATAAAATATTACGTAACCAATTTTTCACTGTTCAGACTTATTTGCAACGCTACAACAACGTTATGTGCTACCTGAGTATCTCGTCCTTTTTCTTAAACTACTTGACAGAAAGAAACAATTTAAGGTGCTAGAAAAGATAACAGCCACTTGTTTCTAGGCCGGAGTCGAAGATGTGAGAGAGTGGTCATACTATTGACAGTGTAATTTGAAAGGAATTTTACCATCATAATAGCACTGTGTGGATGGCATTGTTATGAATAAAAATAAAATTTTTGTGAAGCATGCCTCGATACATATTCTGTATTACATGATATACTTTTCTAAGTATCGCGCAACAATCATCCGCCTGGTTTGTTTGACCTCTAATGTGAAATCTACGAATAAAATTCCATACCGTACGAAAACACAGCACGAATGTATTTTTGGCACGTTGTTGCTGGTTTTGTTTTTCTCTTTGTTTGCAGTGTCATATGCTTCAATTTCAGTGACTAACATTTGGATTCAGGGATACGTGAGAAACCCACATCTAATTGCCAGTTACGATACGGCGTAAGAAGCCAAAGCTTTCGTCGTAGCACTGTGTAAAAATTGAAGTCCACTGCACATTTTATTTTGTGCTCTTTTGTGAGATTGCTTGACACTGACCGAGCATATAATTTTAGAAAAATCCTCTTTCCAGACACAATTACATGTAAAAACGAACCGAAAATTTTATGAAATATACATTGATAATGTCGTAATGGCAATCTTCGGTTCTTACTTATCTTTTTTACATTTCCTGTGAGCAAATCATGAACAGTCAGACACAACTTCCCACTTAATTCTTCATGGTAAACATTTTCATATCCTTCATTGAAACTTCATACCACTTCTTTACCACTGAACCATTTACTGCGTTTTATCCGTAATATTCTCTAACTTTTCGATAATTTTCCATTACTTTAGTTTGTTCTTAGCATTCAGAAAATGAATAACAGACCGTAACTCGCATGCAGTGAGATGTGTTTTAACACTTTAAGCATTCGACAAAATTCAATTGTTTGCCAATGAGTCAACAAAATGAACGATTATGCGTGAAATCCAAAACGCACTGCCTTTCCAGCAAAAAATAAAAATAAAAAATTAATTTTTGAATACCTTTCATGTATACAGGGTGAATATTAATTTGCCAACAACTTTCAACTGCAATAACTCTCTAGCCATTCCAGATAGCACCATAATTTGTTTTGTTGAAAAGAATGGGGAAATTGAAATAATTGGATATGGCTGTCAAAGTGAAAACTTTCAGAAGAGATATAGTAGCACAACCTAGCCACGGAAGGTTGGTTTATAAATCCCTCCCCGAATCCAACCAAAAGTTTCAAATTTTCATATCTGATCCCTTACCATTGCTCTGGAAGGCTTAGGTCGATTTCTGAATGTTGTAGATCACTGCTTCCCCAGCAATAATGTTGCAATTTCACCACATAAATATCGAAGATACTTTTAGAACATGAGTTAATAATACTTCTTAAACAAATGATGTGTTTTTATTATAAATAAATAAATAAAAGAAACCTTCAAAGGTGAGCTTTATTTTTTTCTTTCAAAACGAGATTTTTAATGTAAACTTTCTATTTAAAGGTAATTGTTTTAATACATAATAATTAAATACAGTTATTTTAGTCATGCATATTGTCCTAATTAAAAAATTTTAGACCTGATTTAGATATCCTTTTTTCATCTTTTCTTTCGATTGTCAAAACATAATAAACCTTTAAGTTCCCTAAAAGAAGGATGGTCTCTCCTCATAAAATACAAAAAACAAATATCATATTACTTACCAGAGATGTATAGAGATGTATTATTATATTTCGTTTCTAACACACAAACAGAATTTTCAAAATCTATAATGAATAGCAAAAAAATATGTCGAAACAGAAAAGTTTGGAAACAAATTCTTTTAAAAAACTCGTACTAAAAATTTGATTTTTCTTGTTTCTTTGTTGGAGTTTATAATAAATCAAGTATTGCGACGTATGAGAAAGTTGTTTTAAATTGAATTTCTGTTTCTCTAATAGAAAGAAAGAAAAGTCAATTGTTATATGAAATCAATCAGAGAGAAAAAAAAAATGTTTCACTGTAATTTTCTACTAGCTGTTATGCATGTTCTTCGCACGGGAATTTAATTATTATTCACAGTTTATTATAAAAAAAATATTTATCTTCTATAATACGCTGAAAAAAGATAGAAAAAAGGTTATTATTGTTAATAAGTACAATTTGTCAATTTTCTCTGCGGACAAAAAAATCTACATCACCTAAAAAAAAAAAAAAAAAAAAATTAATGTTGTGCGTTATTTTGTTTACATAACATTATCTTAGTTGCTGCAGAGCAAGATATGACGTCATTCCACATTCATATTGCATCATACAACTCTTCTGAAGTATTACATCATCCTACTTCTATAAATAGCATGTCAAAAGGGGACAATGGTTATTTATCTCATTTTTTAAGTGATGATAGGATGGCTCCTTACGTTCAATTGATGAAAGAGAAAAAATGTGTGGCACTTGCTTTAGTCAAAGAAAGATATTCGACACGTGTAATCACTAAAAAATTGGCTGTAATCAATCGACAGTCTCGAGGGTGATTAAGTTGAAGCGTGAAACTGGTAATGTTGAAAGGAGGTCAGGATCAGGCCGAAAGAGGGTAACCACAAAATCTGACGATCAATATCTCAAGCGTATGTCTTTCCGTAATCGTCATGCAACTGCTTCTGATTTAAAAGTCATATTTGAGAAAGAATGTGGTGTCAATTTAAGTGCACGAACTGTCCAAAGACACCTTGCGGAATGCGGTCTGCATGCATATCGCCCGAAGAAATATCCGTTACTTACAAAAAAAAATGATGCAGAAGGGACTTTCTTGGGTGAAACAGCATGTTTCATGGACAAAGGCTCAGTGGGACTCAGTAATTGTTTTGAATGAATCTCAATTCCACCTACATGAGTCGGACAGTAAGCGGTATGTTCGGAGGCGTAAAAATGAAGCTTATCATCCAGACTGCATATCGCCTACTGTTAAATTCCCAGCATGCCAAATGGTCTGGGGATGCATATTCAGCAAAGGAGTTGGACGCCTGAAACTTATTACTGGAACTGGGAAGGCATCAGTTTACACCCAGGTCTTGGAGGAGTGTTTAAAGCCAGTTATTCAGAAGGTGTTGGAAATTGTGTTTTTCAACAGGACTTTGCAACCTGTCATACAGCGAAATCGGTAAGTACGATCTAACTTTTTCATGCATGATTTTGTTACCTTATTTACAGGTTTTTATATCCACAACATAAAGGATATTACAAAAGTAATTTCCTCCTATTTTATCCCTTTAGGTGAAGGCTTATCTGACAAAATCTGGAATCAAAGATATGAACTGGTCTGGGAATAGTCCCGATCTGAATCTCATTGAAAATTGTTGGCACATAATGGGTATGAAAATTGCTGCTAAGAAACCTGCTACTAAGATTGAACTGCAGGAAAGCATTATTAGGGTTTGCTTCCATGATACTGGCCGGGATTACACTCAGAAGTTAATATCTTATAAGCCAGACCGTTGCAAGGCTGTCATTGCAGCTCGTGAATGATCCACTATATATTAAAGTGATCCTTATGCCTGTATACACATGTGAATAAATGTAATATGACTGCAGTTATGTAGAATTTATTATAACTACAAAACTTGTATATCAATTACTTTGTTGCACGTTTTATTAAATATTCAATTTTCACTCTTTTTCATTTTTCTGAGTAATTAAATGTAAATAATTCATTAATTCTAGTAAAACTTGATTGAGATTAATCCTACAACTTTATTTTATCCTAACAGTATGATCTTTACGTAAAACATATACGTGAAACACATTATTTGCACGCTTTTCCATTTATTCGCAGATGATGCAGTTTTTTCGTCCGCCACTGTATATATATATTGTCATATTTACACGTTTTGAGGTTCCCTGAATTCGAAAATCATGTTTTTAGTAGTTGGTCTGTGTGTCTGTGTGTCTGTTATCAGTATATCTCAAGAACAAATGGTAGCAGGAAGTCTGTAGTACTTAGTATTCTAAATGTGTACCATATAGGGATGCTACACTAAGCTTTTCTTTGAGATCAAGCAAATGGTTCGTGTATAGGGACACCCAAGAGAATTAAAATACATTACGTCTATGGGAGAAATTGCAGGTAAGTAGTGTTTAACATCTATAGACTGCAGAACCGAATGAAAGGAATATGTATTTTTTATATGTTATAAACATGTCTCATGCAGAATATGGTAGGGAAATCATTCACAGTTCGTTTACAGGGTTACACAAAAAACTAAATTATAGTTCGGCAATAGTTTAAATTTGATGGAAGTGTGTTTCAGGTTGTGCCGTGCATTATTACTATAGGATTATATTTAGGTGTCCCATGTGATCTGTCCATAATCTCCAAAAAATATACAGGGCTGCAAATAATATAGCGATAACATTTGTTTCATTGTTAGTGGAAGTGCTTTACTGTAATATTTTACCATGTCCAGGAAAACTCATTTTTAAACTAAATATTCATAGCTTGTTTTTGTATATTTACACTTTTTGAGGCTTTCTGATTACCGAAGTCAATTTTTTAACGTTTGTTCATTGTGTGTGTCTCTTAGAAGTAACTTAAAAACGAATAATTTCAGGAGATCCAAATTCTATATTTTCAAGTAAAAATAAGTTTGTTGCTGGAAAAGTTTGATCAAGATTGATAAGTTTCAAGGAATGTTGCGTCTGAAAGTTACATTCCTTGAAACTTATCAATAATTTTAAGTGGACTTTTATCTTTAATAGCATATTTAAATTCTATATAAATGTAGGTACAGTAATGAAACGGGGGATTTAGGGGGCGATAGCCCCCGTTCCTCTCACAGAACTTATTATCATATAAAACTCTTCCGAAGCCTAATTTGAATTGTTTTAACACAGGTTTACATAACAGTACTTGTTATCTTACCCCTTAATCTTCAACCTGTATTTATAGTATTAAATTTCAGGGTAAGAGGAAGTCGTGTGAGTGACACACCAGATTATTTCATTTAATACAATAATCTAGGCATAATTGCCATTAATTGTTATAAAATTATTATTATTTTTATTATTATTTTAATACGAAAGGACTATTTATTTCAATCTGCGATTTTGCTTTGACGCCATTTGTAGTGTTCCACCTTTATATTTATATTTTTACGTCGGGAAAAAAAAATGAAATGAACATGCAAACATATTATTACTGAAAATAAAGTTTCTAAAATAAATATGGCAATTTCTAATAAATTAAAATAAATGATAAAAGCCGGAAAAGGCTTAAATGTAATAAAAGAAATAGAAATTTCTGAAAGCAAACAAACATATTGACATAAAATTGACTAATAAAACTTTTTTAAAATTATAAAAACTATATACTGAGATAACCTATTTTATATGAGCCAAAACCAAATAAATATTTAAGTAAATATCTGAACGTGCATTCTTTTCTTTTAAATATTTAAAATAAAACTGAGAAGAATCATTTTAAAGAAACGAGACAGTTTAAGTATAGGCCCCTTCGCAAAATTTAAAATTTAGTACTGAAGTAAGCTCGGACGTTTCTCACCAAGACCGTTACTTACGCAATTCTGATAGCCATTTTAATTCATCGTTAAAATGACAACAAAAATTTAAAAGTCGCCAAGGGAATCCTATGCTACAGCTATATCAAAGAAATTTTAATAAAATGACTATAGTTAGTGATAGTAGGGAATGAAACACAGTTACTGCATATGGAAGAACATATTAAAATAAGTCCTGTCGTACTAAATTAAATTCTGTTTACAAAGAATATAAGCAGAAGTTTTTGTTTTATTTTTTTTTCTCCAGATAATACACACTTTTTAATTTGAAGATATAAACATAGCACTTATTAGCACTTTACAAAACGGCTTAAAAAGCACGAAATAAGAAAGAAGAAAAAACTCACCTGTGAACTTTCATTACTTGCAGTAAAAAATGTTTTATATACAAAACAAATTAACTTTTAAAGTGGAATATCAATTTTAAAAAGAACTTTCAGAAATGAGGAAAGATACCGTCTGCGAAACAGAATGCCGAGTTTATATCAAAAAGCAAAATAACAACATATAAAAAGTCGAATTTTTTTTTTTTTCAAATATTATCATTTCAAAATATTGAAATACCTACGAATAATTTTAATTGGTTACAGAAGCATTTTTGTCATTTTCGGCTTTCATGGTGTGTGAACCATGAAGATATCGCATTTTTTTTTTCTGACAAATTTACAGACAAAAGTCTGACTTTATTAATATAGATTTTTCTATATTATAAAGCAAATTAATGTTGATGTTTTTGCTATGTTCGAAACTCTTATTGTGTAACCACGTTTCCTAAAACTATCAGTGAGGAACAGTCCAAAAGCTTGGAGGGGTGCCAAATTAACCGAGAGCTTGGGATTTGGAAAACATCTAGTAATTCGGCTCTCACTTATCGCTTATTTTCTCTGAATCACATGACTATTTTCCCTATTTTAACGCAGGACTCATCGAGTCAGCACTTGCGCAGATGGTACCATGGTTTCAAGAAATGTTGTCGAAGAATAATGAAATAGAAGTATATTTTATTACCACCAAATCTGATATGGCGTTTAAGGTATATGTGTATTTTTCTTTTAAACAATGAAAAATATTAAGTTTTCTTCCTTCTCTTAATAAGTTTTCTTCTTTTATAGTATTTTTTATGATCATTTATAATAAATCATAAAAACATACTATCAAGGTTACCATATAATAATATTGGTGGAAGAATCACGGAAGAATTTGTATCTGTAGACACCCTATATTGACAAAAATCTACGCATGATAGAAAAAAAACTGGCTTCATTTTCGGTTTAAGTATACCGAAAAAACATAAATATCAATCAAAATTATCAAAAATTTAAATTTTAAATGTAGACCAGTGTTAGTAATTTTGAAAGTTATGGAATTTAACGCATTATTTACCATTGTCCTTTTTTAACTTCCTTATACAAAGTATAAGAAAGTATTGTAATCCCGATTTGCAAAATGATTTTATATCTCATATAGCTCAAAAACGAATCATCGTAGAATATTGCAAATTTATGTGTCACTGTCATGATGTTTAGTTGTACACCTGCAAGTTTTGTCTTAATACGAGCTCCCATTCTAGAGATATCAGCGACTTCACACGTTTTTTCGTGACGTCTGTATGTGTGTGTGTATGTGTGTATGTGTGTTGAACGTCGGTTGAACGTACGTTGAACGAAAACATTACAAATTGGAATATAGGTTTGTTAGAACATCTAGTTGTGCACCTCTTTTTTTGGTCTTTCTGTGGCTTTCTGTTTTGGAGATATTTACGAAAATTATATTCATAATGACCAAATATACAAAAGTTTTGGCCATTATATATGATCTACCATCATAGAGATTTCAAAATAAGCTAATAATAGAGCCCGTAATTGAATTATTATAAAAGCTGTCGACATTTTTGCGTGTAGAAAGTAATTCGTAAGAACATAATTAGGTTCTAGTCGACGAATGCATTTTTTTTTCAGGAATATTCAGCCCGTAAATAGAGAACGTAATGATATTTTTATGCAAATTGACGACATTTTTGCGTGCAGAAAGTAATTCTTAAATACATAGACAGGTTCTAGTCGACGAATGCACTTTAATGAATATTCAGCACGTAATGATATTGTTATTAAAGTTGCCAAAATTTTTTAGTGTAGAAAGTAATTCTTAATATATAAGACGGTTATAGTCGACGAATGCAGTCTTGTTTGTCATTTAAAGAATTTTTTAAGAAATTAGTTCAGCGCTATAAACCAATGAATCTTTTAGCAAAATTCCAGAATTTTGTTCTTATTGAAGTTAGATTTTTCCAAACTTTGGCAAACCTAAACTACAAATTTTCGACAAATTCGGTCGCCAAGTCGCCAATTTCGACGAAAAATCGCCAAAATCGATGCTAAGACCAAAGTCAGCGTAGACTACAAACTTGGCGACTTGGCGAGTTTAGCGATCAAATTTTGCGGCAAAAATTGTTTCAGGGTATCCAGAATTAGTAAATCTTTTCTCAGTGTTAACTGAATTAATTGTTTCGGTAAAATAAGTCTTTTTTACCTCTAATTTTTGGCAAAGAGAACAAAAGTAGGCCATCTATACTCGAATGATTTTCATTAAACTCTAAGTTATGAGTTTGCCAATGACAGATTCTGTAATAAGCCATTCCCCAAAAAAACATATTTGTTTGGCGGTATGTACAATTCTATTACCATGACTTTTGAGGTTAAACTAGCAGTTTCTCCGTTTTTTTTTTTTTTTTTTTTTTTTTTTTTCGTTTATAACCCGCTGGCTTATTTACGAATCAGTTACCTTACACAAAAATGTCTATGTTTTCCTAACAATATGTATATTCCAATGGGTGTATAAGGAAGTCATGTGGTGTCCACATCAGATTTTTTTAGAACGTGATACGGTTTTATTGTTTTAGACAATATTTTGGATAGTGCATTCTGCCACTATCCCAAAGATGCGTTGATTTGAAGTACCACACATAATTGCATAAAATTTGTTGTAATCCTTTAATAATATTCTTTACTATAAAGCTTATAAAATTTGTTAATCACTCAAAAACTCTGTTAACACTCAAAATCTCTGGATTTGCGGGATTACTTATCAATCGGTATTCCGAGATTCGCATTATAACTTTTCCTAGAGCTTATTTACAAGGGGCTAAATAATTCAAAAGAAAAATAATTTAATACATATTTGCGTTTATGTAGTGGCGATTGTTTTTAAAAAAATCAATTTTATTTTTATTTAACGTAAGATTTATCAGAATCTTAAAAAAAAAAAAAAAAAAAAAAAAAAAATGAATACAATTTTTGAGATTATTTTTCAATTTATTTCTTTCTTCAGTTTTAACATAAAGCCAAATTAAAAAATTCAACATAAAGCTAATTACCGTTAACATCGTATTTCAAATTCAATAAATGAATATTTGTAACGCTATTATTCTTTCCTTCAAAGTTTAAAAAATCATGGCTATTAATAATCCTTTAGTAGTGGCATTTGAAACACTCAGCCATTAAACATGTATAATGGTAACTAAAAAGGGTACAGAATATCGTAAGCCTTTGCGGAAAATTAATAACTGAAAAGCAGTTTTAGGATAATTATTTTCTGTTTGTTGGAGCATAAAATTAATAGCCTGTCTAGATTTTATTAGATTTACGAAAAATGCCTCTTCAAAATCTCGGTTCTTCATTCTTTATACCATTCTGTTCTTTTTGTTTCTTTGCTTCTTTTATATGCGTAATGTAATTCATCATTTTAGAATTATATTAGAATATTAAATTGTGCGTGCTTCTTAAATGCCCTAAAATGTACCTAAATATGTTGAAAAATATTTAGAAGTACTTTATTTTTGATGTCTTATTTTATATATTATGATAAATTAGGTGTTTATAAACTGGGATTTTAGAAATGTTAAGCATCGTACATTTTTGATTAAGTAAAGCGCTGTAAAAGGTACTATCATATTTTCAATTTGATTAAGTGATATAAATTATTTCTTAATTATATTTTAAAATTTCTCCCTTTTTTGTTTATATTATGAAAACTGTTATCTATTTTGAGGATATGTGTTGTTATATTAAGCAAAATAAGCTGTTTGTGAAGATGGGTTTTTTACCATTTAAGGTTATCTTCCTGAATAGCATTTAAATTTCAAATTAACTTTGATAAATTTACAAATGATATATTGCATTTTTAAATAGATAAATGTGTATTTTTTTTTACCAAAATACTGGGTATTTCTAAATAAAGTACCTTTATTGAGTAATGCACAAAACCATAACTATATAGAATTTGCGTAATCGCCTAAAAATTACCAAAAATGCACAGTGAGATTAAGCTTCAATGAATTATATCAATCAAGTCTGGACTACATTAAAAACTGTTAGGTTTGATATGGTCAGCCAAAAGTCATAGATGTAGTTTCTAGTCTGCTTCATTTTAAGTTTATCCCATCTTTAAGAACATAATTTTGTCTCATAAATATTAATTTTAAAGAAGCTAGATATTTTTATAGCATAATAAAATGATATTAATAAGATTTTATCGCAACAATAATATAAAAATACAAACTTTTGTAAAAATTTTAGTAAAGAAAGCTCAATTATAAAAATATTTTTTATTTAAGTAGTAACTTTCCATTACTCTTACCTCTACTTGAGTTAGTGCTATCTAATGTTATTGACAAAGTTAACAATTCAAGTGGCACTTGAATTGTTAAATTATTGTCAATTTATAATTAATTATTATTAATTATTATATTTATTATTATTATTATTATTATTATTATTATGACCAGTCAAAAATTAACGGTCAGTAGATATTATTCATAAATAATTTAATATAAATCCCCTTATATTTATTAGTAACAATAGCATGTATGAATTTAATTCCGGGATAATGAAGCAGTACGTAAATACGATCATCTTACATCTCGCATTTTTCACATTTCCAATTTTGATTTTCTTTTTAATTCTGTAAGTAATTATTGTGACTTTTGTTTTATTTGATGATTTATTTTATTTTATTTGTTTTGTTTCTTGTATTCTTAATTTGTATTTCTTGTATTCTTAATTTGTAGTTGTCACTGAAATCCTCATTTTTTCACAATTTCTATTCTAAATTGTCTGAGATTCTAGAGAATGTGATCTCACAAAATATATTATTTAAAATACGTTTAGGAAAATTATATTCATTCATTTGTATATTGCTATAGCATTGCTGTTAAAATTCCACATTTTTTTAATAGGTATATATTAGTATTAGAGTCTAATTCTTGAAAACGCACTTAGCTTGTTATAATTCCAAGTAAGGCGTTAACCTAATCTGAGATACAGTTGAAACAGTCTGGAAACATCAAAATAGCGCAGTTTTTTTTTTTTTTTTTTTAATGAAAGTTGAAGAAAATACAGAAACTTTTAAGAGACTAAATTTCAGTATTACGGAATGTATCGCAACGTAATCAAATATAATTTGCGGTGTGTTTTTACACCAACCATCGCATAAGTTCTCCAAAAAATAAAAAATCCCAAAACATTCCCTGCAAAAATGGATTCACGACAATAAAATTGTCTGTTCATACTCAGAATAGGCAAAAAGTTAAAAGGTTCTCAGAATAGTCAGAAGCGTATTCAACTTAGATTGTGCTTTTTATTAATTTTAATTTGGCGTATTCCTGAGATGATAAACACAGTGATCGTAATTGAACTTGACCTATTCAAAGCTCCTTGTATCCGTAACTAAAATGCGAATTGAATCGAAAATCTATAGGCAGACAAAGGATGTGCTTAAAGATTCTGAAAAAAAAAAAAAAAAAAAAAAAAAGTTTAAAAATTTCCACTAGGGGCGTTATGCATCAAAATAGTACACTGTAAAACATTTTGTACTATATTAAACAACAATAATCAGGCATCTCACTTGTCATAAACATGTACAGAAATGTTACCGGCTGTAACTGTGTAATAAGCTACGGTTACACAGTTACCGCTGGTAACATTTCTCTACATGGTTGTGGCAAGTAAGTTGCTTCAGTGTTGTGTAATATTACACATATTTTGTTACAGTGTAACAAGCTACAAATTTTAATAAAAACTTCTTTATTTATTAAAGACATTTTTGTTATTTTTTTAAAGACTGTTTAGCGGTGTAAAGCATACTGTTTAATGTGGTGCCCCATCATTTATCTGTGTGCAACCTATGAACAATGGCATATGAATAGCCGACCGCAGCTGATCGCTAGTAATCCGTCGCCCATTGTTCTTCACATCAGCTAAGTTTTCGTAAAACACTTTCGTAAAACCGCACTTTCTATGAAACTAACAGCCATAGTAACTAAAAGAATGCTACCCACTTTATCTCCTCTCTCTCTCTCTCTCTCTCTCTCTCTCTCTCTCTCTCTCTCTCTCTTTCTTTCTTTCTTTCTTTCTTTCTTTCTTTCTTTCTCTTTCTCTCTCCTCTCTTTCTCTCTCTCTCTTTCTCTCTCTCTCTCTCTCTCTTTTTTTTTTATCCAGAACTTACGCTGAATCCAACTGCTTATGCAAACCAGATTGTTTTCTTTTTCACTTACAGTGCACGATTATCATTCTTTGTACTATCAAAATGCTTCAAAATGTGAAAATAATAATTTGAAATGTCTATCTACAAAGTTTCAACTCAATCCGCATTCTTCTTGCAGCTACAGAGTGCTCTAAAAAGGCCAAGTATAATTATAATAACCCTTTGCCATAAAAGCTGACTTTCTCGTATAAGGAAGTTGGTTAGAAAATAAAAAGACAGGTTCTGATCGATTAATGAAACTATTCAACGAATATTCTTGGAACAATGAAACAAAACTATTACTTAAAAACTATATAGTTTTTTTTTTAATTGCTTAGTTCGGCTAATTGAAGCGCTCTAAAGTCAAAAATTAAACATTGAATTAAATAATTGTAGATTAATTTTGTTTTATTAAAATGTGCTTTATAATAATATAAAATTACTTTCATAGAATTATTATTATTTTTTTTTTTTTTTGAGGAGAGGGACGGCGGTTAATATTTAAGCTATGTTTAATAAGTATTTTTTTAAACACAGAACTAGAAAACAATACACACAGCATACAGAATACAGAATACTTTAATAAATTGGCAAAGACTTTTTTCATACTCTTTTAGTTTATTAAAATACCATTTTTGCCATTTTTCTGACATTCTCCGTTCCTGTAATTTGTAAAGGGCTAAAAACCACACAATTACAATTCATTTTCTCGTTAGTGTGATTTCGGAGATTAATTTTTGTGATATTTTACTTTGTGTTTTCTTTCCCTAGAAGAGCTATTCACTATCGAAATTAACAAAAATTTTACATTTGATCTTGAACTTTGACCTACTGTAATTATTTTAGTTATTAAGTTACAGTAGTATAACTAAGCATGGGACACTTTTACCTTATGTACTTTATTACTAACAATTTATATTACACTCATAAATTTAATTCAAAGAGATTTGTGCCAAAATATAAAGGTCTAATAATCCCATTTTTTACCAGGAGAACGACATTTGAAGACCTGTATAAAATCCCAGGTTAATTGGAGAGAAAAAATAAAAGTCGCTTTGAACATCTATGTGCTTATAACAAAACACAGGTACCAAAAGAAACAAAAATAGTCGAGCGACACACTTCCTTGAATTTATATCGAATGACTCAAGTGCAAAATCTCCAGATTGGTTTGTGCTTTATTGTATAGAAAAAAAAAAAGTTGAACAGATTATCAGCAAACACAATCGGTGCAATTTTGAAGAATTAGCTTGCTAATCTTTCGTTCAGTTTCTTTTTATTTATTTATTTATTTATTTATTTTTAATTACAGTTATGTTTTTAAGCTTTAATAATGTCCATGAAATTTAATAGATTTTTTACTTTCCGAACACTATAGTGAGGAAAGTATTGTAATCATGACAAAAATCGGAATTTGAGATTTTGATGTTTCTATACGTTTTTAGGTCCCCTGAGTCCGTTTTCACTATTTTTACGATGATGTATGTATACGTGTATGTATGTATGTGTGTATGTTTGTGTGTATGTATGTGTGTATGTGTGTGTGTATGTGTGTGTATGTCTGTGAGTGAACACGCTAGCGTCTAAACGCTTTGTTCGAATAAGCTGAAAGGTGGTACGTATATTGTAAGTCACCATAGTACGAACCCTACTGATTTTGGTGAATCTAACACTTAGTTTTTTTACAGAGACACCAGGAAAAATGCTTCATCATTATGGCCTATGGAGCCAAATTTTTAAAAGTGTGATAGCGTTTAAACACCTTATTAATCTGAGCAAAACATTTGTACACATGTTATAAGTCACAGTTGCACCAACTGTATAGATTTTGGTGAATTTAGCACTTACAGTTCTTTTACAGGGACACAAAGAAAAATTCTTTATCATTATGGCCTATGGGACCAAATTTTTAAAAATGCGATACCATCTAAACGCCTTATTCAATTGAGCTGAAAATTTATATGAATATTAAAAATCACCGTTGCACTAACTATAAGCATTTTCGTGAATCTAGCATTTATAGGTTTTTACAGGGACACAACGAAAAAATCTTTATAATTAAGATCTATGGATTCAAAGTTTAGTAGCGTTAAATAAAACAACATGTAATATATGGAGAAAAATACTCAAACACTCTATTATGATTGTCTCTCTTAGCTTCGTCTTCGGGCGACGGTGAGTGAAGCGGGCCCTTGTTTGTTTAACGGCCCTCTTCACTCACCGTCGCCGGAAGCCCAAGCCAATGTTATTCTATGGGGAAATTTTCTTTACAAATAACTTATTAACTAATACATATTTTTAAATTCTGTTTTCACCTTCAGAAAATTCCCAACTGTTAAATTGACGGACCTTTTTTAAAAATGTATTTCTTTAATTTTTAATATTTTATTTTGAAATTGCAAAATGAAAAACATTCGCATATTGAAAATTCGTATTTTGTAGCTTCAAAATAAAATATAAAAAAATAAAAAAATATTTTTTTTAAAAAAGGTCCGTCAATTTAACAGTTGGGTATTTCCAGAATGTGAAAACAGAATTTAAAAATATGTATTAGTTAATAAGTTATTTGCAAAGAAACATTTCCCATAGAGTAACATTAGCTTCGGCTTCGGGCGACGATGAGTGAAGCGGGCCCTTAACAACTCCTCTTCCTTTACTTTATCTACAAAACTGTGAATTACTCAATGTTCGGAAAGTCGAGTGGCGTCACTCCAGATTTTTTTAAATGACAAAGATACAAAATATCGTAAAACATAGCTTTTGCAGGAAGTTATTAACTGAATAGAACATTTAGCATAGCTATTTTCTATATGATAGAGAAGGAAATTACCGCCTGTCTAAGATTTTATTGAACTTACAAAAAGTATCTCTTTAACCTTTTTCTTCCTTGTTACTCATAATTTTTTCCTTATATTATTAAAGCCATTATTCATCCCACAGAAATATTAGGATTGAAGACACGAGTGGAAAAAAAAGGTACAATATCACATTTTCCCCCAAGAAATATTATGAGACAAATTTATCATAATAACGTAGTTAGAACACGAAATTTTTTTTTAATGTTATGGATAGGGAAATGATTGAACCAATTATGATGCATTTTGCTTCACTTTGGAATGGAAAAAGCTGTAAGGAATAAGCAACAATATAATGTTTTAAACTTAATGTTTTAATAGAAAATAATGTTTTAAACTTTTTATATGGGACGTTAAAAGATTTTTTTTTTTTTTAGATCTGTCAAATGGTTCGTGTACAGGAACCTGTAACGCTATTGAAATACATTATGTCCCTGGGATAAATTTTTGTTAGTTACTGTTACTACACAAAAGAAAGAAAAAATCACATATATTTTCCCTATGCACAAAAGCATTTTTCGGATAAAATATGGTATGAAAAGTATCCTTTATTTACAGGTGTACACTAAAGAATTTGAATATATTTATGCTATAATATTAATGCTTACATTAGAGGCTCGAAACGAGTTGAAGTTGAATAGAATTTTTATGATTGTAGCTGAAATATACAAAAAGAAGGGGGGAGGTTGATTGGGATGGTGGCTTGTGTCGAACTCAAAAGCTTAAGTATCAATATATTCGATAATTATGTATTAATGTAAAATGAACAAGTATCCAACTCAATTTATCTTCACTGAAGCATAAATTTCATTAATATATCTTAACAATAATGTATTCATCCGTTTCAGTATCGAAAAAGTGCAGGAAAGCATTTCTCTTCTTCTGTTTTCGGTCGGGGTGAAAGGTTAACGAAAAAAAAAAAACAGACAATCTGTGTGTATTTTTAGTTATGAGTCCATACTGTAAGAGAATCACATTTAATTTTATACAAGTACACAAAATACCGATTATTAATTACATAATACTGACGGATTTACACAAATATAAGTCGCGCACTAAAAGTCGCACATTATTTACATTACAATTTGGAACATACATTTGTTGCTATCAAATGTGCAAATCATTCCTGCGCGCAGACGCAGACGAACAGATTACAAATAGAAGTGAAAATAGTGATTTTAGCAACAACTAGACTTACACAGAAATGCATGTCAAACAAAATTGTTTCTAAAATTATTTTAAATTGCAAAAATTTCAAATACAGTATCTCCTATATTAAACGAAAAGCTTTAATAATTTGTTTATGTGATGGAACAACTGATTATTTAAATAATATTATTTAAAAAAAAAGTTTAACGTACTAAAGTTTGACTCATGATTAAATCCCGACTAATTTTACAAAAAGTTTTTTTTTTTTTTTTTTTTTTGAAATTTAAAAGCAGTTGCTAAAAAGAAACATGCAATGATGTGATTTCTCTATACAAAAATTAATTTTGTTACATGCACCATCTATATTAAATTTCCTTTGAATATTGATTACCTTTCAAAATATAAACATTTTAGGTAATTTTAGATCTATGAGTAATTTAAACAAACGATCCATTCTACGTTTCTATTGAAATTAATAGCCCATGTGGATTTGATTACATTTCCCGAAAACGCTCACTAAATATATTACGATACATTTAAACTTATTGCTTTCATTTGAATGTTATTACCTTCCACTTGATTAAAAACGGACTTCCGAGTGTATTTAGTAAGTGATGTATTTACAGTAATTTTCATCATTATAAAGTCACGGTTTATGCATAATTTGTTAAAATACATTATTTGAAAGCTGCAAATATTTTTTTAACATTAAACTTGCAGTAAATTATATTTAAAACACATATTAATAAAATTAATATATTTTATTTTATATTAATAATAAACAGTATTTTAACCCTAGTATACATGTGATCAAAAATTGATTAAATTTTTAAAAACTTTTTAATTTACAAATTATATTTTTAATAAATCACTTCGAACAACATTTTTTTTTTTTTTTTTTTTTTTTTTTGTTAAACTGCAATATTTCTAAGAACTTTGTACTCTATTAAATCAAAAAAATTAAAATTTTATCAATTTTTAACTCATTCATCATACTGTAAAGCAACTTCTCATGCTGACTGGATTCTCCTCAAATAATTGAGCTGCTATGAATAACTCAAATTTGAGTTATTTGAAACAATTTATTTTTGAGTAAAATTGAAGCAGTTTTATAGAAACTGTTTGATTCAGAAAAATACGTTTTCCTTTGTCAGAATTGATATGCCCGTGGAATGCAGACACGTTACAACTACGCCGCGATTTTGTATTCAAAGGTTAAATTTTCATTTCAAAATTATTCTCAAATAAAAAGAATCATACTATTTACTATTTTATACTTATCTTCTACACAAAATAAAAATTATGGGAATCCAAAGAACTTTCTTAAAATACCCGCATTGATATAAAATTAGGAAAATTTCTTGAAAGCTAATTTTCTATTATAAGGAAAGGTTTTAGTAGCATGCAAATAGATTCTATATAAGTCGAGACGGTTATAAAAATAATTATTTTTTTCATGCAAAGCTGGAGCATTTCTTGAATGTGTTTAAAAATCAAAATGCATGTAATTTGTCTAGGGTTATTATTCCCGGTGTTGATTTTCATTATAAATAAAATTAACTGAAACTTAAATAATTCGAACTTGTTTAATTCGAAATTCTGGATAATTCGAATTTTTTACTCGGTCCCTTGAATTTTGTATTAAAATAATGTTAAAAAATCTATTTTGGATAATTCGAATTTTTCATACGATTACCTTTAAAATATTACAGTAAAATTTGTTCCCGAGATCTTTCTCAGCTAAAGTGCATCTTTTTTTTCTTTTCTTTTTTTTTTTTTTTTAACAGTTTTTTAAAAGAAGAATAAGGAAATACAAGAGAAGCCCCTACCTAGTGCATCAGAAGATATGGTCCATATACATGAACTCTGAGATTTGTTTTTAATTGAAAGTCATGTCTAATGTAGAAGATTGTATTTTTGTATTCATTGATAGGTTGAAGTCATATGTTATGACACAAAGATTGTACTTAAAGAAGCAATAACAAATATATGACTAATTTTAGCTCGCAGAATCCTTAGATATAAAGTATATGTGTTAAATCTTTGATCGTAGAATTTTAATTTTTTTAATTTATCTCTTCTTTTTGACAAATAGTATATGTAATTCGAATTTTTGGATATTTCGAATTTTTCTCTGGTCCCTTCAACTTCGAATTATCCAAGTTCTACTGTAATTATCTTTTTGAAAGATTTTCCTGTGTTTCAATAATTTTGATCTAGTAAATAAAACGAAAAAGAACATAACTTTAGAGTTAAAAAAATTATACACTAAATAGCAGCACTTTTTTTCTTTATACTTTCTTTTTTTTTTCTTTAAAAACTACTTTTTAAAAGTTCTTCACTACTTATTTTTAATTTTTCATTACTAACTCCTACGTTTTGAAAATCTGCTATATTATCAGTTGTATCTATCTATCAGTTGTTTATATAATAATTTCTTATTGAGAAATTTTGTTTTTCTAATCATCAAAAGGTCTTAATAGTATTTTTTTTTTTTTTTTTTTTTTTTTTTTTTTTTAACAATACAAAAAGCATGAATAGTATAAAATTCCATGTGTTATTCAAAATATTGTCAATAGATGACGCTTAAATTACGCTTTTTTGTTTCGGGTAAATTCATAAGGATCGAAATTTGTTCAGAACTGTGTTGATTGTAGAACCTCCCTTTTGTTTGAAAAAGAAAAATATACTGATTCTTCTCAAAGGTGATTTATTTCGAGATATTTCCTGAAATATAACTAAAAATATTGTATCCATTTTTGAGTAAACAAATTTACGCACACATATTAAGAGAGCAAGACGTCTTGCATTGCAACTCTCTTCCAACGAAATAAAATTTTATTGAGAACTTTTAACAGAGTCCGAAAGAAAATTTTACCACTATTTCTGTAAATCTTCAAATTTGTACATATGTATAAACATATGTGTATTGTATGCCTGTATGCACTGTAAGAATCATTTACTTTGTTGTTTGATCTAAATTTTGTGCATCATAAGAATTTTTCATCTCGTAAGCATTTTGAAATTGTTTGATTGAAAGATGTATGAATGCTTTTTATAATATAAAATTCTTTTAAGTAATTTATGCAACTTATGAGAAAATACGCCCACAGGCGGACCTTACTGTCAAAAAGATAAAAATATGTGGTCGCGAAAGTGTTAAAAGGTCCAAACACACTAGCCCTAGGTACAAGGCAGCTATGTGGCCCTAGGTACAAGTTTTGGTAACTTCATTCAAAATGCCTTCCACTAAAAAATCCACAAGCAGAGAGGACTAATTAAATATCTCATTTATTACTCAATATAACAAGAAAAATTATACACTAGAAATGAAAGAAAAATATTTGACTCGTCTTTGTAAAATAGGAAAAGAGATGAGCTGCAAAATTTTACTTCAAACCATGTAAATTCGTTTTCTACATGTAACTTGTCAAAACTTTCTCCTCAAAAGTTCCAAAGTAGTTGTAAAAGTAGCAATTGGTGTTGTTACTCGCCCAAATGAGTATCAAAACTTAAAATTAAATATTATTCAAATAAAGTGGGGTGGCCCTAGGTACATGATGGCCCTAGGTACACGGGTCTCCCCTATATATGTCTCTTGTAATTGAATAATTTATTGAATAGTTGGTAGATTGAGTTAAAAATTTAAAAGATATAATTTTCGATCATATTGACATAAAAAAAAGTACATAGGAATAAAGCTATTTACATTAAATAATATTATAATATTAACTTTCAGTTTATAAAAAATTTAGTAATTATTGAAATTAAAGAGAATTCACAGCCTAACAATTTATTTTCATACATATCATTCGTAATATATACGAATTTGTTTATATTATTAAAAAACAAAAATCTATTCTTCTTTAAAAGTATTAAATTTCAAATCTGAAGGGAAAGAAAAAAACATGAATTTCTGATGCGAAATACCATTTTGTTGTATTTAAATAATTCTGCAATGCATAAATTTTTTTTTTCTTTCTTTTAGATTTATGTGTTGAGAAAACGAAACTGGAGAAATAAAAGCAATGATTGATATCAACGCATTTTAAATTCACTTGGTATATACATTTAATTTTAATTTGAAATATTTCAGCTATTTATAATTTCTGAGTAAGGGAATTTCAAACTCTGAAATTAAATGCATTTTATAAAAGCATTTTAAAAAATATACAAAACATTATGGGTTTAGGGAGAATTTAATAGATGAATACTGTCTTCAAAGAACGCATTTTTTGTTCACATGAAAGTAAAATTAATGATACAATATTTATATAATACTTACAATAAATATTCTTAAATAATTCTGTGCTATAATTGTTTTAATGGCATTTTTCTTTTATTTACATTCATCCTTCTAATGTATGCTAAACGATTTAAAATGAAGCATATTTTTCCTTCCGTGTTTTCTATTTATTTTTTATTTTTATTTTTATTTTTATTTTTATTATTAAATGCACTTACATTATAATGCGTTTTTAACTTTCCCTTTCCCATATATGATAAACAATGTATGGTTTAGGGGTTAAATTTTCTTAATAGAGTTATTGTTTTAATTACATTTTTTCAGATCCGTTATATCCGAAAATCGCATTTTAAATATTTTTTATGTGTGTCAGTGATTATCGGCATAACTCAAAAACCGATATCAGCAGTAAATCAAAACTCAATATAAAATCATAAAAATATCATAATGTATGATTTTATATTGAGCTTTATATTGTTCACATGAAAATAAAATTAATGATTGAATATGTATATAATATTTACAATAAATATTCTTAAATAATTCTGCGTAATAATGGTCTTAACGGCATTTTTGTTTTATTTCGTTCATCTTCTAAGGTTTGTTAAACGATTTAAAACTAAGTATTTTCAGTTTTTATTATTATTATTATTATTATTATTATTATTATTGTTATTGTTGTTATTATTAATATTAATATTAATTGTACTTACATTATAATGCGTTTGTAACTTTCTCATATATGGTAAACAACGTATTGTTTAGGGTTAAATTTTCTGAACAGAATATTTTGCTTTTGCTTTAATTACATTTTATTCCAAATCCCTTGAATCCTGAAACCTCATTTTAAATATTTTTTCTGTGTGTCTGTGATTATTTGCGTAACCGGAAAACTGATACTGTGAAATTTTGTCCTCAGACGTTAATATGAAAGTTTTATATATAGAGGGTAATTAAACTTAGCCTACTGGGAGCACACTATATCTCTAACTGAAATCTGGATCGCATCCAGAATGCGTAGATATTTGTAGATATATGCAAAATTTGTAGATAAATATAAAAAATTTGTAGATATATATAAATTTGCAAACATTTTAAAGGATGCGCTAAAAGAATCTGAAAAAAAAAAAAAAATAGCTTGGGGGCCCATTACAGTGAAATACCGACTAATTACAAATTCCAATACAAACATCTTTATTTATTGCAGGCTTATTTATTACAAACTTTTAGTTGTTTAAAGCATATTGTTCAATACTGGCCCCATCATCAACTTGCAAAATGTACAATAGATGAATATATGTGTTCAACAGCTGATAAGCATTCTATCCGCACATGCAATGTCATACTGTCCTTCACTGGCAGTGCCATAATTATCATTTTTTGTATTGTCATAATCCTTCAAAATTTAAAAATCACTGTTGTAAGTGTCTTAATGTTTGGAAATATTAAAATATACCATAGTTATTTATCATATGTTTTCAAGCATTCTGACTACAATTCGTCACGCAGCGGACATCGTTTTATTTTTATTTTATTTTATTTTATTTTTTATTTTTTTATTTTTATTTTTTTGCAGCTTAGTGTTATTTATTATGCTAAATTTAAATATTCTATCTTTTGCAATTTAGGCAATGTACGCTACCCACAAAAAGCTGAATAAATTTCAAGGAGTTGTCTCTGAATAATTTAAATTACTTTATTTTTAACTTTTTAATAACAGTTATAATTTTTTATAAAGTTATAACATTAAACAGAAGTTTCAGGAGGTGATATCCTTAATCACTCTCCAATGTATATCAATTAAAATTGTTTTTAAAACAATTTCCAACTATTTAAAGTATTTTGGAAATAAAATTGCAGTACTTCTTATATTAAAAATTTAAATGCAATAATATGTTTTAAATGAAATGCAACGTAAGAGAAGGTTGGGTGAGGGCCGCGCCAGATTATAATGTTTTTCATTACAAACTTTGTACTCAAGTTCAATTATCCAGAAAAAAGAAAGTAGTAGTGATGTAATGAAACCTTTTGTGTGTGTTTACATGATTATTTGCGATTAATTTTTAATGAAGATATTTCAATTGGTACAACATTCAAATTCAATTAAAAGAAGAAATGAAAAACTTTTAAAGAAGCGTAGTATACTTAAAAATCATTCTTACTTTCTTTAAAATACATGAGAAGAAAATATTACATTAGTGGTTTTTTTTTTTTTTTTTTTTTTTTTTTTTACCTACGATTTCCAATGGACTTACTCATTTGAGATGTCTAGAACACGATTTATACATTTTTTTTATGTTCGTCTGAGTGTGAAAAAGAAAAAAAATAGTGTATTCTATACACCACGAACCAGAAGGAAGGGATACCCCAAAATTTTACATCTGGATGTGTTTAAATTGTGCTGATTAGATCTTAGAATATATCGTCCAGCCCGTGGCGATGCAATGTTAAAGTATATCACATTTAATGGTATGCTTTATCTCAGATTATGTAATGCATAAGTGCACAAAACATGATATATATGAGATCTATGATAAGGAACTATTTTAATTCCATTTAAATGCATATCGGATGATAAATATCGTTGCTATTCTGCAATAAAACAGCAGTCACGGGAAGGCAATTCGGTACATATCAGATGACTGGCGGCGCTGCTAGACTGCAACATTTCTCGTTTACGGAAAGACCATATCCTCGTTTCGATGGTATATAAATACACAAAAGTTACTATGTTTGACAGATATTATAATATATTAGGGGGAATAGAAAGTAATGTCGTTTATATACTATAAATTCAAACAGATAATTTTTTAACAAACTTTTATTTTTAATGAATTATATAATCACCTTCGTTATCAACAAGTCTTGGGCATCTAGTGTGCAGGTATTCAATGCAAGATCGATTAAAATAAATTGATTTTTGACCAAAATCTCTGGATATTGCATTTTTGACATCATCCATATATTCAAAATTTTTGGAACTTAGAAGATACTGTAGCGATCAAAATGAATGGAAAACCGATGGCGCGTAATATCGAGCGAGTATGATAGGTAAGGCAGTCTTCCACCTAATTTCTTTTTCTTTTTAGTGTTTGTCATGCTCTGTCGTTTTGCAGAGTGATGCTTTTACAGTTGACAGTCGTTCATACTTTGCAAATAAAGATTGATTTACTCGATCTATGTTTTTTTACAGTACCCAGGTAGCACATAACGTTGTTATAACGTTGCAAATAAGTCTGAAGAGTGAAAAATTAGCAATAACCACGTTAAAACAACTTTATGTGCTACTGGGGTAAAGCTCTGCATTCACAGTCTGTCCAGATATCAGCATTTCAAAATTAACTACCCTATTAATTCTCCACCAAACACACAAAAGCTCTTGTTTGGGGTGTAAACCTGGCTTAGCTGTACTTTGTGGCGAATCATTCGAAAAGAGCCGCTGCATATCGCATTTTGGAATATCATGAAGAACTCATTTTTATTATCCTATGATCACGTGATCAAATAACACTTCTATATTGTGCCACTGAAGCAATAAATTCCATCTGCTCGATTGGTTAGTTTTGTTTCCTTAGCACAGGGTACGGGAGACCTACACACGTACTCTATCTGCTTTACCAATTTGCTGCAAATGTTCTTAGATGGTAGACCAAGGTTTGCTAAGTGTGTTTGACAGTTTTTTGATTGTTTGACACATATTTGGTTCCATTTCCACCCTTAACATGTCATTTTCAAATGTTGTTGTCTTCGTTATTGACACGAGTCAAAAAGATCAAATTTATCGAATTTGAACTAAAAAAAACACCTTTAGCATTTACAAAAGTTTAATGCACTTGAACAAACATTCAAATTATTTTTGTAGCAACTGTTGCGTTGTTACCCTTTCGAAATTCAAAAAGCATGTAATGCCGGATGTGTACCTCTTCTTTTATTGGCCTGACCATTTCACTACAAATTGAAAAAAAAATCAACTTTAATAATATACGAGTAAACAAGTCACACTAACCTTGAAATGTACTTGGCATCAGTTCAGGCAAACAATGAGCTGAGAAATGGTATTCGAATATCGACATGTCCAAAAACGACATTAATTTCTGGTACCCCTAATATATACATATATATATATATATATATATATATATATATATATATATATATACATATAAAATCAGAACGTACAGTAGAAATATAATATTATCAGCACATACAGTTGGAATTTAAAGAGGATTTAATATAGATATATATGCTAGAGTATCTTTAAAGTAGATATGTAAAAATCTTTATTATAAGAAGCTATTTTGATTAAATTTATGTACATGTTAGCTGATAGGTGATGTTGTTATATAGAATGACACTAAAAAACGTTTTATGACGGCCACAGCATACTACTTCCTTACGTCAAAGCGTTCTGTTTAAAGCGATTATTTTATTTTACATATTTACATTTTTTTTCTTTTAAACTGTGTAATTTTAAAACGTCAAAGACTATTATATTTTAAACCAATATCATTAAATACATTAAACAAAACCATAGCATGATTAAACTAATATTTTGAACTTTAAGACCCTTTTTTAATACAAATTTACTAATGAATGCGCGCAAAACATTGTATACATCTAAAAATATAATAATATTACATTTAACTGAAATTTGAATGAAAATTTAATACTGTGTTAAAGAAACGCAATCTCAATAATAAATTTTTATACATAATTTCTATTTCTAATTCGTTAATGCATTAAATAACAATTATCTACGCTTTAGAATATTTATAAAGATAAGAATTAGCATGACGAACCTCCTCTTTAATCTTCTGTATTACTTTAAAATAAATGCATTTAATCTTTGCAACAGAATAAGATTTTTTTTTTTTAATTCTAATTAGTAAAATAAATCAAATATTTTGCTTAAATACCTTGAATAGAAAGAAAGTTGATATTAAAAAGAATGATTAATTATAATTTTGTTTTCATTCGTTTTAAACAAATGTGCCCTAATGGATATTAAGGTTATTTTACTAGTGAAACATTAATTTAAAAATTATTGATTATTCCTGGAAATTAATGTAAAGTTATTAATTAAAAAATTCTTTTTTTATGAGTTTACTTAATAATAAATATCTTTAATTCCCAACAAATTTAATTAAATGTTAGTAGAATTTTCTTTTCAGTTTTCTTTTTATTTGTTTATAAATTTTATTTATTTATTTATGTTTTTAAAATTCGTTAAGTATAATGGTTGGGGAAAGCAGGATAATGTTTATACAACTTTATGGAACGATTCCATTTCAATACATATTTATGAACAATGCGTATGTATAAGAATACTTTCAATTAGAAGTCAATAATTAAAGTATTTTTGTTCAAGCTAATGATAGAAAAAATATTGTATTGTGTTTATATAATACAACTGTGTGTGTAGTATGTGTACATTGTATGTATATATTATAAACTGTAAGTGCAGTTGGGGGAAAAAACGCAGCACTCGATGTTATTTTGTTATTACTCGAAGAAGGAAAATCCAATAGACATTTGTGAATGGGATATTAAGCTTAATTTCCGAAGATGACTGGATATTTTGAATTAATAATCATCTACACATTAAAATGAGCGGCAATTTTTAATTTTTTTAATACCAACACCCAATTATAATTTCCTATTTGAATTTCCGAGACTTCGGCAGAGGAAAAAAGTATACAGTTTGTATACTTTTTCTCTAATATTCATAGAGTTATAACCAGAAAAGTTTTAGGGGGTTATCTGAAAGTGTAGAAAAATAAGATATATATCATTCAAGAAATATATATATGTATATAATATATATATATATATATATTGTTTTACACAGGAAATGTTCCACAAAAAAAAAATTTAAAAGAAATAAATCATAATAGAGGCGTTATCTTCTTTGCACGCCTGATACACGTGTGCAGTGGGTGTTCAAATCACTTTGCACACCCGATTCATGCACACCTTGTGTTTGCCTGATATCGGTTTGTTAGATATATTTAAAACGTAATTATATAATAATGTAAAATATAACACATTTTAGATATATTAAAATGTGTTACATCTAAGATTGGCCAAACTATGGTGTTTAGAAGTTGTGCTACATATTTTAATTAAAATATGTCTAACATGGGAATACTGATCCGTTAATATTTCTTTCAATTTAATAAAAATCATATTTTGTTTATGCTGTAGGAGTGACATAATTAACGAATATATACATATAGAAGTTTCTTTTTTATTTATGTAAATACTGGTGTTGTATCAGGATGAATAAAAACTTTATGAGCAAACAATATAATTTAAAGTAACATCAATGCCAAAATTACATATTTAAAAAAAAATAATGCAAGGTATCATTTTAACACGTACATAAGTATATCTTAAACAATTTTAATCATACTTAGAATAACTCTATGAAATTGTATAATTTGTTTTATAATTTATCAAAAAATACAGTTTTTAATGATAATATTTTTATAAAATTAATTTTTTAAAACTAATGAATGCTAAATAACATTAGAAAAGGGAGGAATACCTAAACAAATTTAATGTTGTCAAGAAGCGGTTTAAGTCTGTCTTGCATTCCAGTGGTTGTAAATAAGCAGTTATTTTTTTTTCTATTGACAAATCCACCTATTTTTCTATTTTATCAGTAAGTCCACCAATTTGGTTGATTTTTCGTACTAGTGTTTAAATGATTCAAATTTTATCATCAGCAATCGATGCAGTAAATGAGTCTCCAATACTACTAGCGTAAATTAAGGAGTTAAAAATGAATACGTCACTTTTCTTTTTCTTTTTTTTTTTTAATTATGCTGTTCATGAAGAACGCAGAAAGTTGGGGCTTGTTTTCGTTATTAAACAATAATTCTGGATTGCTAATATCAATATTTTAAAATCCACTTTGTGTGTGTGTGTGATTTTTTTTTTTTTTTTTTTTTTTTTTTTTTGCATGCAGTTTAACCCGTAGTTAAAATGTTTAGCATATTTTGCTTAATTTTCTGTGCTACTTTTTAAGATTTTCTCTGTTATCTCATGCAAAAGTTTATAAGAGACGCCCCCTTAAGCTGAATCGAGAGAGAAAGTTATTTATATCTCGAAAAATAATTGTATGAATGAACTGCAAATTTGTATTCCCAATTTTTTAACGATATGTCGATATGTCAAATCATATAAAACCTGCAAAATACTGTCGTAGTACCTCAACGAACTAGAAAAATTCTTTACAGATGAAGACGCTGGGATTAAATTCCCTGTTCGGAAAGAAAATTTTTGTGGTACGCAAATTTTGTGGTACGCAGAAGAGATGATCGTCATAATATGGACTGAACTTCAGTTCCTCTAAAAAAAAAAATATTACAGAAAATAATATACACACACATATATATATATATATATATATATATATATATTTTTTTTTTTTTTTTTTTTTAAATCGTCATTTTTATTTACATTCATCGAACACTATATTACCATTGATTTGATAAAAATAAAAATAGGGATAAAACCCATCATACTTTTATTTTTTAAAGAAAATAATTGAAATTTAGTTCATTCAATCATCTGTAACTTTTTGAATTTTCAAGATGTTTACTTGGGGGTTTTCATGTAAGTAGCGCAATACATTTGGCTATTAAACTTTGCAAATGGTTTTTCTTATATCTCGAGCATCCGCAGTTAAAAGTTATGAAGTAAAAATGCTCATATTTCATTATATCTTTAATATTTTTATCTTCTGAATGCAGTATGTTGTGCCTAATGTAGTTTGCCAGATTTACTGAAAACTGCATTAAATTGGGCTTAATACATTTCGGGTTTTTTTTTTTTTTTTTTTTTTTTTCTGAGTTTTCTGAAGAAAGCTTCATATTTCTATGAATATATGAGCCAGTCTATATAAATGAAGACAGATAATTAAAAGAAGCTACATAATCACGTACAACAGCTGCAAAGAATTTCAAGTGTTATTTTTTATAGGGTGATCCTCCACTGAGAAAGAGTTCTGTAGCTCACATCTAGAATCTAAATTGTGGCTCTAGAAAAAATAGTTCCATGTCATCCTTATAAATTCTAGTCCTCTTTGAAAGCGAGTTCTAGAAACTCCTATTAGAATTCTGGAGCGTTTGCCTACATTATCTAGGGCAAAGTTATTTAAATATATCTGCAAATAAATACGAAAAAAGAGGCGGGTTTCAGCAACTATAATAATTGTTTATTACCCAATTCTAGAAAACGAAGCGAGAATTTCTCGCAATACAAAAGATTCAGAATATTGTTTTACCATCAAGAAATGTGTGGACTAGAAATTCTCGATCATTTCGTCTATTTGGTTTATTGGCGTGCCTTGTGCGCATAGCCCGGAAATCTATATTTCTAGCTTAGGGATTTAGAAAATGACAACTTATTCATTCTAGATGAAAGCGGTATATATATTTCTTTTTTCTCAGTGTAAACATTTTATTCTTCTTTAACTTTTTACTGTCCCCGTTTCGCTCTCGGAACAAACATTTTGCTGAAATGTATAAGGATAATATTTTCTTTACATGCATAAAATTTCAGAATAATTCGTCGAAAATTTTCTAGATATTTGTGAAAAACGTCTGAAATCGAATGTGTCATTTATGGAAATCTAGAGTAGATAAACTACATTTCGTTTGCAGCAGAGCGCTTTTTTTTACACATTTTACACTGCGTTACCTTCGTAAAAAAAAAAAAAAAAAAAAAAAAAGAGAGAGAGAGAGAGAGAGAGAGAAGAAACTGAAATTTAATGACTAGCTTGATAGGAAATACCATGAATTATTTTTTTTGATAAGCCAAATGACGCATTTTTTCTGGAAAATAATCTTTTTTTTTATTATTTCATTTAAGAGTCTTAACAGATTTAACAGATCTTTAAGTTATTTTTATTAACTATAATATCTTATTTTGAAAAAAAAAAAAAAAAAGGCGCTTATTTTTTTTATCAAATATTCTGTTGTCAGAATACTATAGCTATATATTTTCTTTACTGCTTCTTTAAATGTATTAATTTATCTCTTTAGAAAAAAAAAAACTTAAATTAATAAAATGCTTCATAAATACAATTACTTTTATAATATTTTATGAATTTATAAGATAAAATTTAATTATATTTTAAATTACACATTTCATGTTACGTCTTTTATATATATATATATATATATATATATATAAGCTAAGTGAGTATAAATAAACAATAAATATATATTATATAAATGTATATTGAAATAAATATATATGTTATATGTATATTATAGGTTTTTTTTTTTTTTTTCGCTCAGTATAAAAGTATTATACAATGAACATTCTTTAAAACTTAAACATTGATTTTTTTTTTTTTTTTATGCTTTTCTATTGAAAAACAAATTATTTTCATTCTCGTTAAACGTACTTAAGTTAAATCAATATAACTTTTTAATAAAGTATTCATGGTTAAAATGTACTTTTATTATTTTAAGGGACTTAAAGGCAGAAACTTTCTTCTTAAAATTTGAAAATCTTTTAATATATTGAACAAAATTGAATAACAGAAAACATTTCTGAAACATAATTGTCGTTAAATAAGCATCCATATATATATATATATATATATATATATATATATATATATATATATTGTCAGTTTAATTTTATCTCACTTAAGAATAAATATCTGAGAAGAAAGAAAAAAAAACTTATTTAACTCCATAAGGAAAAAGTTCGAAAATCTAAATATTAAATAAATATTTTAATCCTTTGTTTCACATTTCTGCTGAAAATATATTCAAAACATTTACATTTTTTGAAACTGAACGTTAGATTCTTTTTATGCGTCTATTGTTTCTTTCTTTACATCAGCATGATTTTACTCTTGAAAACAAACACTTAAATTTTCACGGAACAATAAATTCTAAATCAGATTACCCTTAAAGTAAAAGCCTTTTGTGACGAATAATGAATGAAAAAATACATTTTCTGAAGTTTCACCTTTGTTAAAATTGTAAGGAACAAAATTATATGCATTATCGTATCACTCATGAGTAGCCAAGCTTTTTTACAATCCATGACTGTTCAAATACTGTCAAAAGTAGCTTAAAATAACATTGATTTTTTCCTTAAATTTATCAGATATTCTAAATAAAACTCTATTTATTAAAAGTGAAAAGAGATATTTGTTAAAAGCCATGAGTTTAATCCATTCAACTAATTGGGTTATTATGAAAATATTTGAATCTTGTACAAATTCTAAATAAATATGTAATATATAATGCTAAAAATAGACTTTTTACAAACCATAATTATCTTTTTTTTTTTTTTTAATTCTTCTATACTTATAAGAAATAGATTTAAATATATGTACAGTCGGAAAAAATAAAAAGGCAACACTCGATGTAACTTCGTTGCTAATCGATTTACGAAAGTGTAATAGGTATCATTTGACTGGGAATTGTTAGTACTTTTAGAAAATGAAGACAAATTTTGAACTGGGGGTCGTCTACAAACTAAAACGTGTACCAACTTCGATTTTTTTCAATGTCAATACCCTATTTTTATTTTTTATTCGAATTCCTGGGGTCGCAAAGATGCGAAAAAGTATATTGATTGTATATTTTACTTATTTTTATAGAGTTAAAAGCGTTGAAAGTTTGAACGTGCAAATGTTAAATTCATGTTTAAAACTTTTATTAATATCTTCACAAAAAATAATTCTATCTATATAACCATACTTTTTTTTACGAGATACAGTGAAGAAACCCAAACATAATCCATTATAATTTTTGATTCTGAAAAATATTTTTTAATTATGAAAAATATTAATAAATTGATATTCAGAAAAATTATAAATTTTGAACTATGTTAATTTTTGCATAAAATGAATACTAATGCTGAAAAATATTGGTGTGCAAATTTGCAACTCATTGCAGCTATTAGTTTTCGAGATATAAATAAATATGTCTTTTTGAGAGGCTTAGGGGGACAGCTGTTATAAAGTTTTGCATGAAATAGCGACGAAAATCTTGAAACATAACAGAGAAAATTAAACAAAATATTTTTAATTTCTATTTACGAGTCAAACTGTATAACAACAACGTCAAACGCGAAGAAATGAAGTCAAAAAAAAAAAAAAGAAATAAAAAAGATTTTTACACATTAATGTTAACAAACCAATTCTTGTTTTCTAAAGAAAACGTCTTTCATCGTTCTTCTAAAGCAAAAGAATATAGAAAAGAAAAAGAAAAAGTGACTATGCGTATATGCGTATTCGTATAAAACCTCTTATTTTACGTTGGCAAAAATATACACTAGTAGCATTTGCCTCATCGATTACTGATGATAAATTTTGAATCCTTTAAACTAACACTAGAAGGAAAATATCAACTATACAGGCGGGGCTTACTGTTTAAAATAGAGAAATAGGTGGAACTTAAAAATTATCAATATAAAAAAAAAAAAAAGAATGGTATTGGAGTGCAATGCTGACTTCTTAAATCGCTTCTTAACTACCGTCATAGTCAAAAGGTTAATAATTTAGTTCATATATTTTGCTTTATTTTTTCTATTTATTTATTTTTTGTGGGGAGGAGAGGGAACGGTTATTATTTTAAGAATACTTTAGTCTTTAACTTTTATAAATATATTTTAAATAAGAAACTATATTTTCATAGAAATTATAAAACAAGTCGTACAATTTCCAAAAGTTAAACTGACGAAAACTGGTAAGTACGATTAAAATTGTTTAATGTTTGCTTTATCATACCTTACAATAATTTATCAGAAAATATTTAGTTTATGCATCTTTATGTGTATATATATGTAGATAAATTCAGTTCTTATATTATGCCACACCTACAAAATAAAGGGGCGGAAAATTTGAGTTTTATTGGTGATCAGTATAGCCACGATAACACTTTTGAATACAAAAATATTGCACATTTTTCAAAAAAACGCTGCCCGACCAATCTAAAATGTATTCTCTAATAAAGTATTTAAGTACAGTCGGTAACAAAAGTATCCGAACACTAGCAAAAATTCCTATCTAAAAAAAGTAGAGTTAATACTGTTTTGGTAAATAAATCCTTGTCGAATCATGTTCTTAGACTGACTAAGAACATAATTCGATAAGGGTTTATTTAACAAAACATTATTAACTCTACTTTTTTAGATAGGAATTTTTCTTTAAAAAATTCCGGTTTGAAAGAGTAAAATTTTGTCTAATTTTTGTAGCATCTTAATTTAATTTTTCTAGATTTACAGATAAACCCCTAACACTAGCCCTGTAGATTTTCTGATGATTATGTACACACCAAACGGTGCAAATAAATACAATCCTATATCAATAACACACGGCACAACCTGAAATATACTTGCATCGAATTTCAAGTGTTGTCGCACTATACACTCCTTCTCATATTTATAAGGACACTTTATGTTTTGAAATAACTAATGTAAAAATAATTGTGAACAAGATTATACTAAGTGCACTTAATATATCTAGTATTCTAAAAACCAAAACTGCTATAATTTTTTTTATATGAAACAAAATTAATAAAAAATAATGCAAAATATATTTTTCTCCACGTTTTTAGATGTTCATAAATATAAGGACAATCAAGATTTTTTCGTTTTATTTAACTTACTTGCGGATAAATTACAGTTGACATGCGAATTTGTTAACTACTAGGCTAGATTAATTCATATATAAACCTTTAATTTTTCTTGGACGAACATTACTGATAATTCCTAGAAAAAAAGAACGTTCATGTAGTGCAGTATGATAAATGTGAATTTAAGTGGAAGGAAAATTTCAATTCGCTGAATTTCTAATAAAATTTGAAGATCTAAAATTGCTGAGGGAAATGTGATCAAACGTTGAACTGTTGGTTGGATAGGAGAGAGATCTGAGGCAAAATCAGAGTTCTTTTACACAGATCGAAAACTCATAATTCCTCTTACTGCTCTACTCATAATGATTGCTACTGAATTTGCTCGTAATTTTTAACGGAAGGTTTGGGTCCACATTTATGCATGTTTAAAATAATTAATAATATGTTAAAATGAATAAAAAACCTGTAATGATCCATAAGCATTTAATGGGGGAAAGAACGTCTGTATTAAAGTTGAATAAAGACAATATTAAATGGTAAAATGTTGCATTTTTGGATGAAAAACATTTTATTCTTGATTAACCAAGTGGTTTTAACAGTTACTGGCACGATCTGAAGACAGAGAAGATTTTTTAAAGGCATTTTAAAGGTGGATCTATGGTGCTCTGGGGAGCTGTTTCTACTGAGGGCAGAATGAATTTAGAAATTGTTTTCAATTACTATGAATATCAAGAGAATATCCGCAAATTTTAAACGTGGAATTCTCAGATTTTTGTTAGATTTTGGGGGATAATAATATTTTTTTCAACAAGACTTAAATTTTTGTTCTACTTCTAGAGCAATAGGAAATAGTTTGAAGAAAGAAACTTCTGTATTATTGCCTTTCCTGTGGCTTAAAAGTTGAAAAAAACCTTAACTTATCTTATTAGAAAAGTGCATGCAAGTGGAAAGCAATTTTAAATAGTTTAAATGCATTCAGAATATCATCTATGCTGTATGAAATGGTATTGAAACTGAATATTAAAAAAAAATGTTTATATAAATATACCAGAGAGAAAGTCTGACTGTTTCACCCTAAAAAGAGACCCCATAAAATATTAATTTAAAGAATATCTGAAAAAAAAAATTACTAAGATTCGAGCTGTCCTTATAATTGTGAACACCTGAAAAATCATCTTTTTGACCGTATTTAAAGTTTTTTAAGATAGAAAAACGATAAAACATTTTAAATATAGTCTATTAATGAAATTCAAATTAATAAGAAATATATTTGTTTAAATAATAGTGTTCAGTGTTTAGTTAATATAGAAAAACGGGTGTCCTTATAATTATGAGAACCAGTGTAATCTAGTTCTTTTGCGTAGCCCTATAAACGAACAGTGAATGATTTCCATACTACATTCTACATGAAACATGTTTTTACGCATATAAAAAATACGTATCCGATTCATTTTGTTTATTGCAGTCTATAGATGTTTGAACTCTACTTACCTGCAATTTCCCCCATAGACGTAATGTATTTGAATTCTCTTGAATGTCCCCGTACACGAACCGTTTGCTTGATCTCCATGAAAAGTTTAGTGTAGCATCCCTATATGATACACATTTAAAATACCAAGTTTGGAATTTCTGCTATTATTTGTTCTTGAGATATGCTGATAACAGTCACACACACACACACAGACCTCAAAACATGCAAATATAATAAAAACTCAGTTTCGAAAATTTGACCCAAAAACAATATTCTATGTGGGTAAGATAAAGTAAAAATATTTTATACAATGTTTTTAAATTGACTATACGTGTTATGTTGTTCAAGATAAAATAGCACTTTATTTTCATTAAACTGTTGCCATTTCCCTTAGCAGAAATAATGCTAATTTTCCTTCAAAGCTCAGTTCAATCTTAAATATTATGCATAGTTTTATCTATATTATTAAAGCGTTTGAATTACAATAGTGATTTTGATTTTAAATATCATAAATGCTATTTGTTTCAATGTAGTAATTTTGTATTTTTAAGGAAAATATTCTCAAATTTACTTGTCGAATTAGAAAACATTTTTCAAAAAAATGGCCTTTACATAGCTTACGGTAATATTAACACTTTCGCGACCGCATGTTTTTGTCTTTTTGATGGTATGTTCCGCCTGTGGGCGTTATTCTTCTAAGTTACAATATTCCAAAACAACATTTCCTGTATTCACATTTATATTACATGTGGATAAACTTTATAATTATATCCTTTCTAATCAAAGTATTCGTATCCATAGTATATTTGATTGTACAAATATGTATGTAGTGTATATTCTTACGAAAGAAACAACATACAAATTTCGAAAGAAACTCCCACTGGCGGAGTTGCAGATTTTCAAATGACGTGAATCTACGTCAGCGGTCGCGAAAGTGTTAATTCTAGACTCAGTATTATATATAGATGTATTCACATTATTAAAACGTTTGAACAACAATAGTAACTTTGACTTTAAATATTATAAATTAGGTTTATTCTAATGCCATAATATTTATTTTTAACGAGAAAACTCTCTAAGTTATCAGCTTAATCAACAAATGTTTTATCTAAATAAACAGTAAAATAATACTGGTTTCTAGGAACTTTTTCTTTGAGCATAAAAAAGTACTTAATAACAGTTGCAGATCAATATTACTCTGAGTATACGGAAGAGTTATTTTTCCACAATTCAAACTTCTTTCCTTCGATTTAACTGCCACTCATAGTTCTCAATTACTGTCTTCCTACAATAAGAGTATGTCATATTTCTCAGAACTATATTTTCAGACTAAAAATAATAATAGTTTATAGTTAAGAAAGAAATTGAGTCCTCAATATGTCAGTAAAAAATTTGGAGGCGCAATTATTGTTTTAATTTAAAGACATTTTTGAAGGTTTAATCATATATTTACAGTTATTATTTCCAGATAACGCCATTTAATCGCCCGAACAATAAATGTATTTATTCAATATTTTAAGTTACACACATTCTATTAGGGGTAGAATTGTACTTCTTTATCTTAAAATACGAAGATTGGTGTAACATACATTTCTGTAAATAAAAAACTTTGCGAAAGTATATTGAAAGCAATTATCATCGATTATATTTTACATAAACATGCATTATTATATTTTGCATAAACATGCATCATGTTTTAGAAATATACAGGAGACACAAATTAGCTTATAGTCAAATAACTTTTTTTATTCCTTCGTCATAGTTATATGTGATTTTGTATTTTTATGAATGAAAATATATCATCTAAACATTATTACTTTAAATTATACGTATTGTAATAGAAGTAAAATTCTGCTTCTTTATCTAAAATAATAAAAACTAAAGTTTTATGGTTATCACAATTTTTTCTACTATATCATTCTGATAATAAATAGGAGAAAAATCTACGAGAAACCTAAAATCGGATATTTAACAGTGTCCCTTATTGGTAGATAAAACATACGTATTGAATAAACACAGCTGTCGATAAAAGTTCTTGCATATATGTAAAGTTTTGTGCTTTTATATAAAATACGCGTTGGAATAGAGTATTTCCATATATTTAACCCTAGAACACTAGCGTGTTCATATCTGCCGCTATCACTAGAGATACGTAAAATTTACGTGCCCATGTAAAATTCGTTTTATTTGCTTATATTACATTAATGTTGTCTTTAAATATGTTTAATTATTTGTGTTTTATCCAACATTACTAACTTTTCATTAACTGAATAATTATTTCGAAGCACTGAAGGTCAAACAAGTGTATCGATATTAAAAAAAGGGCAGAAAAGAAGTAATAAAGGAAGACCGCACGTAAAATTTATTTACACTATAGTGTTCTAGGGTTAATAATGTGGAGCATAGCAGCGGTCTCTAACGGTCGATATACAGCAAAATTTAATTAGCGTCGTTTTTCATATAAAACATCATACATATAAAGTTTGATGCAATTTACACACTTAGAAGTCGAAATATAGCCTTACGTAAGTAGAAAAGTTTCAGCATAGCAATGGAACGTATTAGCCGATAAGCACTTAAATTTAATCAATATAGTTTTGCATACTAACCACCTTACATGTAAACTTTTGGCGCACTTTTATGTACCGTAAAAGCTAAAATATAAATCTTCCCGAAAATTGAGAAATTATATCATAATAGCTCCACTAGTCGGACGATATACATCCAAATAAGTCAGAATTTTTTTATTTTTTTTTTTCAAAATGATTATATCACGTATCAAGTTTGATGCATTTATATTCTGTTAAAGCTTACTTATAGTTTTGTCATACTCTTGGAATATTTCAGCATCGATCGGCCGATGTGCACCTAAATTAAATTAACATAGCTTTTCATTATTGTAACTTCATATATAAAGTTTTGTACATTTTTACTCGGTAGAATCTGAGATACAGACTTCCCGTTAAGGAAAAAATTTGCAACATAGCAACGTCAACTCTTCAGCAATTTGCACTAAAAGTTGATAGGTAGCAATTTATGCGAAGATGCTAAGTATAAAATTTAATGAATTTTTGTGCATAAGCATTTTGAGGCTAAAATCGTACAATTGTACTCGACATTAGCTTCGCTTTCTAAGTACCTATATAATAAACGCCGTAGAATAACAATTGTATGAGTAGTCAATAGTACCTTTTTTCTTTAGACAAATAGCTAGCTATAACCTAACAATTAATTTAATTTAAAGGTGAAAATGTTTTACATTTTAAAGATTATTTCTTAATTTAGAGCTGCTACATAGTTTTTGTCACGCACACAGACAGACAATTTTTTTTAAATGGTTAAAACAGATTCATAATCTTTGTAAATATATAAAAGCATCAAAAGTCAGAAGTCGAAAAGTTTTAAGGAACCAATACTTACTTCTTATGAATATAGAATACAATTAAAATATATGAAATACACTTGTATTATTTCAAAACATTACAAAAATTGCATTCAGCCCATTTGTAAACGTGTATTTTTATTACCGTGTTTTAGAGAAGCTTAAGGTAGCTTTCATTCAAAGATTTATATAGTAACATTGTTTTATATAAGGCGGGAAATGGTTACAATTATGAAAAAAAATCTAAATATGACAGATTGGAGTGTACTTCTATTTCTATCATGTATTATCATTATGTATATATGTATGAATTTATATGCGTGCGTGCAAGTGTATGTGTGTGAAAGAACACGAAAACGTGCAAACGTTATCTTTTTACTTATACATGTACTACATTATTTCACATATTTCGAATAGATTTAAACGCAACTTCGAACATATAGAGAAAAAGTACAATAAGATGTGTGAAAAAAGAAACTCATACCAATAGAAATTGAAAACAAGTTAAAATATGTTCAATTTACCAAGTCTAGAGAAGGCTAGTCATAGGGTGAAATATTTCAATAGTCTTTTAGGCCAAAAAATAAAAATGTACAACGTTTATGAGAAATGTGTCTGGCCGACTGTTGTCCATGTGGGGCAGTAAGCGTCATATATAAATATTTATTTCATACCGGAAATATTTTAGAAAATTGTATTTTTTTATTAGTAGTTTGCCTGATAAACCAATTACATACTACTTCGAATTTTTAAGGTTTTTCTAACCTATCCTGCAATGTAAATATTTTTTATGTTTTGTTTTGCTTTGTCAACTCGTAATCTGTTGCCTAACTCGTAATCTGGCTGCTTTTAAGTAGCCTGAAATCTGCAGGCATCTAGCACTACTGTCCGCGGACATTTTTTAGCATTACCAATTTGTCATTTATTGGAATTGACTACAAGCTGAGCATTTATTCATTAAATTAGAAGTCTAACGTCTAAAGAGCAGAAAAATATTTACATCATTTAGGTAACTTTTTTTAATTGTTATATAGGATATTGCTTGTTCTTTGAATACACATTTTTTTACAAAATAATAATAATAATTAAAAAAAAACTTTAAATTTAATATTAGAAAATATTAATGATTCTTTAAACATGTATAAATGCATTTACTAGACTTAAGCTTTATTTGAAATTAAATCTTAATAAGCTCTTTAAAATCATAGTTATGGGAAATCTTTCTTATTTCTCCTTGTGAAGAATCCCTTCGGGAAATATTCCGACTAAAAGCTTCCTGAAAGATAAGTACTTTTAATTAATCAAAATTATGGGATCTTTTCATTATTAGAATTAAAGGGTATTTCTATGTACGGTTAAGCTACTTAACTACCTATATATTCCAATTTTAGACTGAAATAGAGCAGTTAAAGATGATTCAGTAGATTTTAGAATTTATTTACTTGAAAAGTTATAAACACATTTTAGGAAAGGAAAATAATACATTCAAATTGCTGTACCATATTTTTTTAACATTTAATGCATTAAGAAAAAATACAAATAATTATATATATAATATAATAATAATATAAAGTTTTGGGTTACAATGTTATAAGTAAGAGTTGTTACTTTTATAAAATGGTAAGTTTTGGAGATGGAGTACTATCTGAAATCTGCTTTAAAATTAAAATATAAAACTTGCCAACAGCTCGTATAACATACTAGAGATCTAAACGGGCCGGAAAGTTCCGGCCTAGTCCGACCTGCTTGGCCCGAACCAGTCCAAAGTAAAATGAAATATTTAGTGTCCGAGACCGTCGCAGCCCGAAATGCAAACAAAAATTAGTTTCATGACCAGTCCGCTCAAATTTAAATGATTGTAAGCATTCCCAATCTTGTTTAAACATTTAGACATACCATTCTTCTGCTCATAATAATTTATTATTGTTAACATATAGATGAACGGATTTGATATAGACTGCTTTCCGCAATAGGCAATGTTTAAAAAAGGGCATAACGTGGACAACGAGATATACTTTTACTTCTAAAGGAATTTGTCGATAAAACAGATTGGATGTAGATTGGAAAAGCATTATGATATCTATATGAAGTATAATAATACACTAATTGCAAAAGTTTTTTTTTTTTTTTTTTTTTTTTTTTACAGATTACTAAGTTTTAACATTATACACCAAATATTAAACTTTTTTTTAATCTTATTTTCTTGTGCAGGTCTTGAAATCTAAGGTAGTTTGTGTATTTTTATATAATATTTTTAACTCTAGATGAATAGGTTAATCTCAGGATGAAGATGTGAAATAACGACTAATTTTGAACTTACTGATTCCTATTTAAATTTCATTTGCACACACAAAAAAAAGAAAAAAGAAAATATTTGAAATTAAAAAAGACTCCTTTTCAACTGATTGTTATACTAATTTCATATATAGATATAATTTTTATATCTATATAATTTTATATTTATAATTTTTATATCACATAAGATTAAATTTTTTTATCTGAATGCATATGCTTGTTCGTTGTGCATAGTACAGATTAAGGCTAATTATCTGCACAAAAGACCTACGTTGGGTAAAATGGCATCCATTGCGGTTTTTCTAAAGGGTCCCACCGCGTATCCACGCAAGTTTCGGAGAAAACCACAGGAAACTACGGATAGCTATTATGACGATCGCGACCTTCCATCTAGACAAGCTTTCTTAGCAAAATTTCTCGGTCACTAAAGAGTCTTGTATTATGAATGGCTTACAAAATGAAATAAACATCCTATAATTCATCTATTAGCCATATTTTAATAAATGTTGAATATTTCTAAGTAATTATATGAGTTCAAGAAAACATTTTATTCCTCCCAGACAGATTGCATTGTTTGCAACAAATAACTTTTGACAAAAGGTTTTCACCGAATTAAAACTTACATCTAAAATTCCACCGCTGGACTTCAGCAAGACTCACTCCTACAATTACTAGAAGATAACATTCCTTATTACATTTTCACCATGTCGGGAAAAAAATATCACAAATTTACATACATTAAAAGAAATGAAAATAATTGCTAAAAGATTATAAATACCACTTTAATGCGTCACACATGATCATTTTTGTGTAATTCTAATCATTTTAACCCTTTCATTCCCAACTTTTTCCCTCCATAAAACAATAAATCTTATATTTAGTCATAAATTTATTTCAAAGGTAATATATATATAAATATTTTTTTTTAAATAGATGTAATAGCAGAGTACGAATTAATATAGCTAACAAAACAACTGATAGATGTTTACTTATGTTTAATATAACCACTGATGCCATTAAAAATCATAACTTTTCAATAAATAAAAATATCTAAATTTTGGAAGAAATACATATTGCAAGTAATTAAAATACGTATTATAAACATCAAAGAATAAAATAAAAAATATTTCAAACAGTTAATTTACTTAAATTGCCCAAAACAGGAAACTGATTCCGATATTATTATCAGAATAGCGTAAAATATACTTTCAATTATCAACAAGTATAGTGAAATCATCTAAAATAGGTATTTTTCGGTGGGAAAATGTATATAAATTTGAATCAGCGGGAGTGTTAGATGGTAAGAAACGAAATCTGAAATGTTATAATTCCAATTGGAATCACGGGGAAGGAAAGGATTAATGGAAAAAGTTACATCTTTATGATTCTACTAATAAGCCATTGAAATGTAGAAGAGAAACGGTATTTTTCCTTTAACTTCGTAAATTCCATTTCATAAAACATTTACATATACATATATATATATATATATATATATATATAGTACTGAAGGTGTAATTTTTTCCATTTAACAATCTTTATATTCCTACAGTCGGTGGTCATTTAACTTGCCACAGCCTAATCGTCCTTTGGTTTCCTTGAACTAATCAAGAAAGAAACACTCAGACAGTGCTAATGTTAAAGTGTTTATTGGTAGAAGGAAATTTACAATACAACTGATGAATTAAAGAATAATAATGGACCAGGATATGATAATATCCATGTTAAAATGATTAAAATGATTAAAATGTATAAAATTGAATGAACTAAAATAATCTTGCTTTTATGTAATAGCATTTGAAGTGAAGGTGTTGTAGCCGATTCTTTGAAAATTAATAGAATTGTACCTATATATAAAAAAGGAAATCCTGAGGTTCTAACAAATCAAAGGTCTATATAACCAGACTGCACCACTGTATGATTCTCCACATTGACAAGGAATTCCTTGTCAATGTAGACAATCAAAGATTTCAAAGACGCAAGGAGACCGCTCACCACTATGAAGCAGTTTAGAACGATTATAACCTCTAGAGAGGGGCTCTGATGGCACCGTGAAAATTCAAAAGAGCCTGTCTCTAAAGGTTAAACCTCTCCCTCTGTTTATAGCACAAAAAAAAAAAATTGCAAAGGTCGCGAAACCAGAAGACGACATAGTGACGTATGAAAATGAAAATGATGAGCGCCGGAGCTTCGCTCCCTGATGAGAAAAGGATAATTAAAAAAGAGAGTACATTTATAATAAAAGAATGGAGGGGACGTTGATTGGATGATGTTGGGATTCTTTACCACCAGGAAGAGAAAAGCAGGTGACTGCCTTGGAAGACTGAGGAGTTAGTTGATAAGATTGAAATAATACATTAAGAAGTTATAGATGTTGTTTAGTTTCTGGCGTAGGGGAGGCCGGGTAATGATGTTAAAAAGCCAGTCGATAGGTTTGTTTGGTGGGTTAAGGATACGCCAGTGTTGGGTTCGTAGACATGAGAAAAGGTAGTGATTTGCATTACCCTCAGCCCTGTACTCACATTGTGAGGTGCGTGAACGGTGAAACTTGTAGAGATGTGATGTGAATGGGCCTGAACAATGAAACTTGTAGAGATGTGGTCTGAATGGGCCCTGACCCGTAAAGAAGGCTGTTATATCTGGGGAAAGGTCAAAGTTATAATTTGATACTTTTGTGAGGATGTTAATGATAAGAAAGAGAGTGGTAAGAAGGGAAGTATCCCAATATAGTCTTTTCTTCCTTTAGCCGTGCTTTAAATATTTTTGATGTAGGAGGGGATAAGCGGTGGAAAGAAATCCACTGTTTCCTTTTCAGTGGATTCTTTTGCTAAATAATCAACCGTTTCATTACCCATGACGCCCCTGTGAGCTAAGACAGGAGCTAAAGAGAAAGTATCGAGCATAGACAAGAAATCTAATTTGATTTTCTGAATAATCGGGTAGTTACTCCTGTGGCGAGCCAGAGATTGAAGACCGGAGAGACTCTCATTATAGATATTAATTTTTGAGCGGGTTAAAGAGCAATTTGACCATTAGATAGCTTGGCGATAGAGTACATCTCAGCCTGGAAAACAGTTTTACAGCCCCCAAGCTTAGAGAACCACTGATGAACCAAGACCCCATCAACAAAGGCGCAAAATGTGGCGCCCACATCATCAGCTGTCTTAGATCCATCTGTATAAATTGCAACATGGGCTGTAGGACAGAAGTAGATAATGTTAGTATTAACTAATTCATGTGCAGGTCTCTCTGCAGGGTGTAGGAACTATCTAATCAATTTGTGTTAAATTTCTTCATCTGAAATTAGGATTTCTTGCAAGTCCTTGTTTTTAGATGTAATATGTTTGTTCTGTTGTATTCGTAATTTATAATGATGTGTAAAGGGGGAACACCAGTGATGACGGGGAGAACATCGGTGGAGATGGTTTTATAACCCCGTGACAGTTGCAAGAGGAACATCTTTGTAATGATTTTAATTTTTTATAGCTGTTTTTAAAATATTACCCCTCCCAGATTCCCGCCCCGTAAGTAACGATTCAATGTGGACAATCATGTATTGGTCAAACAAAACGTAAACTCGGGTTTCCCCTTAAAGAACACATGCGGCATATTCAAAAACAAGAAATTAACAAATCGGCCATCGCTATGCACTATTGCGAGAATAACCATAATTTCAACTTTAAATTCAGTTAAAATAATCTACCAGCCTAAACATTTATATAAACTCAATTTACTAGAAGCTTTCTGTATCTATAAAAATCATAGAAATATCATTCATTCCGATTTCGCTGCGCCCCTTCTTTCAGATTCTTGGAAAAATTACATAGAATCCACATATTTTTAATTTTTACATAGCTTTCTGCATCATAAATTTCTACTAGCTTACAGCTCTATTTTCTTAAATCCTTATTGGTTGCTACTCTCTCTAAAACCCGCTTCCCTACCCATATATATGAGCAATGATCCACTTCGTCATTCTGCACTGATGACGGTACGCTTTACGCTACCGAAACTGCAGTCTGCGTCTAAACATTTTACACTGGCGTCTTTAACTTTGTGTCAGTGTTAATATTTAAATTATAGATCGATTGCAATTATCTTTTCCTTTGATAAAATCGGAAAAAAAATTATATAAAAAAATAAAAAGGTTTTTGAGAAGTTTGGTTTATTGTGTACTAACCATTACAGTTTTAGGAAGCACAGATCAACTTAATAGGCTATTCTTAGAACCTTTAAGTACATACAAAGTTTTTTACATAATAGTGAAATAGATAGGAAATTATTTCTAGATTTAAAAAAGCCTTTGACATTATTAGTCATGATAAACTGATGAAAAAATTAGACTACTATTGAATAAGAGGAAATGAAATTAAATTACTCTGTAGTTATTTAGATAACAGAAAACAATATGTTCAGATCAATGGATACAAATCTAATCTCCTTAATAATACAGTTGGTGTTCCATAAAGGTCAGTCATGGGGCTTTTACTTTTTATAGTTTATTGAAATGATAGATATATATTTTCCCCCAGATACCTTTATATTATCCTAGGCGGATAACACTTTAATATTTATAAAAAATAATAATAATAATTACCGTACCCAAATAAATAATGTTGAATAAAAATTTCACAGATCGACGATGAAACTTTTTCTTTAAGGTGATAAATTTTTCTGTTGTATTTCTGGATGCTGATTAAGGAAAACCTATTCAAATATTTCCATCACGTACAGTTTTTACAAAATATGGGATCGTTTGAGCTTAAATCTACCCTTTTGTAATTCCTATCTAATTTACTTCCCGGAAAATCTGGATGATGTTCTGAAGAACAAAGAGTGTGATTTCATCAAGACATCAAAGAAATGTTGAGGAAGGATTAGGAAAAATGGAGTGTTAACATGTCAGCAGATTATTGTTGGATACCCCCATGAAAGTCCTCAAGTCGTGCACAATATACACTACTGTTTATAAAAAATGCAACACCATGAAGAAATCATCAGAATTAAATGAAATTTGCAGCAAATGTCAATTAGAGGATGTTATGTAAAATAGTAAAGTTTCAGAGTCACCGCGCATGCGTGGCGTGCGCATTGCCTTTTGAACTGATGTTGAAAGCGTATAAATAGAGGGCTGTAGCGGGACGTTGAAAATAGTTAATGATTATCTGTTAGTGGCGAACGTTTAGTGAGACATAAGTATGCCTCCACGACGGAAGAAGGAGAAATTCCAACAACTTACGGAGTTTGAACGGGGGAGGATTTTCCTATCGCGCAATAGCAGCTCGTGTGCAGCGGAACAGTACCATAGTGATGCGAGTTTGGAAGCAGTGGTCCGACGAGCACCGAACAACTCGAAAAATTGGCAGTGGGTGACGGAAGGTGACGTCAGCGCGCGACGATTGACACCTGCTCCGCATGGCGGTGAATGACCGTTCAGCTTCCTCCAGGCAGTTGGCAGCACGTTGGTCTACTGCTAAAGGTGTACTAATGTCGGCTTCGTCAATTCGTCGACGTCTGCTGCACCGTGGACTGTGTGCAAGAGTGCCTTTATACAGGATCCCCCTCACGACAAACCATCGACGGCTGCGTCTGCAATGGGCTCGTGAGCACAGAGCCTGGCAAGCTGATTGGCACCTAGTTGTCTTTTCAGATGAATCACGCTTCAATTTGTGAGACCATGATGGCCGCGTTCGTGTTAGACGCTATGCCGGACAGCGCTGCCTTCCAGAGTGCGTTATCGAACGACATAGTACCCGAACACCCGGAGTTATGGTGTGGCGTGCGACTTCGTATCATGGACAATCTTATTTTCTACGAATTGAGGGTAATCTCAATAGCAACAGGTACGTCCGTGAAGTGCTACCGCCCGAAGTCGTTCCCTTCCTTCAAGGCATCCCTGGAGCTATCTTTCAGAAGGTTAATGCACGCCCACATGTTCCAAACACTTTTCGAGACTTCTGTTCAGCCCAACACATGCAACTTCTTCCTTGGCCTGCTTATTCGCATGATATGTCGCCTATTGAGCACATGTGGGATTTGGTTGGTCGGCGTATCGTTCGCGATCTGCGTCCTGCAGCTTCAAAAGACGAACTTTGGCTGCGCATACAAGCAATAGGGAATTCTCTTCCACAAGCAGACATTCAAAATCTGTTTGACTACATGCCACGTCGTATAGCAGCACTTATTGTAGCACGTGGTGGCTACACCAAATACTGATTTCGGGCACTTAATTTTTTTTTTTGAGGGGGGGGAGGGGAGGGGGGGGGCTTTGAAAATTTTGTCATTTACTTGTTCCAATACAAGTCGTTTGTGCATTAAATTTCATTTAATTCTGATGATTCCTCCATGGTGTTAATTTTTTTGCAAACAGCAGTTTAAAATGCTAAAAAGGGATCTTCTATGTAAAGAAACACACATAAAAGGTAATGTGTAAAAATATTCTATTTTAATGTAATTTATGCATAAATTTTTCGAATTTGTTATAGTCTCTATGTGAATTCTTCCGATCCTTGTGAATATTCCTTACGTGGTAAGAAAAAAAGACAATCATCTCTGAATTCAGCGTATCAAAACATATTAGAGACACCCAACGCACAGTAAAAAAAAAAAAAGAAAAAGTAAAAGTAAAAAGTAAAAAAAATAAGTCAGTCTAAGAATATGATTCGACAAGAATTTATTTAACAAAATAGTATTAAGTGTACTTTTCTGACATCGGAATTATTGGCTAGTGCTTGGATACTTTTGCTGTCGATTGTATTCTAAAAATCATAAGAAAAATAGTGAAATTTGCCATTTTCTGAATCTTTAACAAAAAAATGGAACAAACATGGTTGCCGGGACTCTGAGTTGAAAGGACTCTGGGTTGCCAGCAGGAAGGGTTACCACCTGTGACACTGTGAAAATCGCAAAAATTGCCATTTTCTGATACTCTAACAGAAAAATGTGACGTGGTGGGACATTTTTACTTCCAGATATTTAAATAAAAATTGGAATTAATAATAAAAATAATAATTTGACCGTTGTTACCGAACCGCTGTAGACCAGTGTTATTTAAGTCCATAGATCGTAATGAAAAGAATTCTTCTCTGTATCACTTTGAAAGAAGTAATTATGAGTTAAACGCTCTTGAAAATATCTACAGCTTGTGAGATATTGACTTTTGAAGATTTTACAAAATTTAAGTTAAATAGGATACAATCTTTATCATAAAAATAGCAAAGCTGAATTCAGTATATTGCAAAACTTATAACGAATTTTCATTGTCAGACTTTTTCAAAATTACAATACAATCCTCATGCAATATTCGAAAAGAAAAAAATAACAGAAATTCTTAATTATCATTCTAGTACCAATTCTCAGTTTTACCTGTTGAATTTAAAGTTAATATATGTATATATGCATCATGTAAAAGCATATTTCATTTATTCCATTAACAACAAGAGATTTCTCTAAGAAACAAATGTGTTTACCTCATCACAAAAAAGTCCTTTTTTTTTTTTTTTTTTTTTTGTTAGTCCTTTTGTAAAACTATGAAGCCTTTTCAGTATCATGTTCTTGTTTAACCTGCTCTTATCCACATTAAGAGCCTGTAAAAAACAAAAGTACTTCTTAAATAATAAAAACTTTATAAATTTTTAAACATGTATGAGTAAAATGAACAACAGAAACCAACAAACAAAAGAAAAATGATTTCATTAGACTGACAGTAATTACTATTTAATATATTTATATCTCTGTGTCTCAACCATAAACACTTGAAAGGAAAATTTCTGATGGTAATGAAAATTTTTATAAAACTACGACCATTAAGTAAATTTTGTTTTCTACAATGTCATTCTTTGTTTCAGTATTATTCAAAATCTTTACGTTTTAAAAGCTAAAAAATTGTTTCCCCTCGTGCTTGCATAAATGCTTTATTCAAAGACTTTTTTTAGTTCCCAATCATACTACAGGTATGGGGAATTTAGATAATCGTGAAAATTTCCGACCTCGGTTTTTAGACTTTTTTACGCGTTTTCAGGTGTGAGGAATCCGAAAATGACAAAAATTGTATGGTGTCTGTTAGTGTGTCAGTCCGTTAGTCCGTTAGTTTGTTAGTCTGTTTATACGATATCTCACGAACAAATGATCGCAGAGAGGTCAGACCAGTTTTAAAATATTACTTCAGACACTGGCAAGAACCCTATTTATTTGCAACATTCGAATTAAAAAACTTCGTAAGTTATTCGAAATTTACGATTTTCTTAACATGGGAGAATAGGCCAAAATTTCACTTAAACTTGCATTAAATGAAAACTTTTTACTGTAAAAATGTCAAACCAGTTTTCAAATATCCGTTTTGATGCCGGAATGAACATCAGTTACTATAAACATGCCACTTTAAAAATTTCACAAGTTATTGAATATTTACGAATTTCTTAACATGGGAGAGTAGGACAAAATTTCCCATAAACGTCAATTTTTAGGGATATTTTCATCGTAAAGATGTAATATTTTAGAGTTACGCTGTGCTGGTTAAACTTCTCCCTGAAATTAGTTACAAATTTACAGAGAATTCCATCAGCATGTTACTATATTGATAAAATCCTGTAGTTTAAAGTATTCTGAAAATAAGGAAATGTAAATACGATGTTAACTAAAAAGAAAAAACGTTATTTAGAGTGTTTATTCAAAGTATTCAAGAGAGCTGAGCGATTCTTTTTCATTGAATTGGCGTATAGAATCTATACGTCAATTATCTATACTATATATATCATATAATTAACACCTTTTATATACCAAATGAATTAGCTATGAATATTCAGTACACATAATAACTGGAGTATAATCACGTGCTATCAGCAACCAGAATATAATCTTCAGTCAAGAACAAAAACAGCAACTTATTTACATAAATTGCTACTCAAACTTACTTTGATGTTAAATAAATATCCTCATTCAGTAATTAAATTTGTTTTAAACAAATTAAAAAATAAATTTCTTAAGAAAACCTTTATACGAAGCTCATTTTTACTTTCCGACTATACGTATGTAAGGAAGGTATTGTAATCATGTCAAAAATCCAGCTTTGATATTTTGGTGTTTTTATACGTTTTGAGGACCCCTGAGTTCATTTTTGTTTTTTTACCATGATATATAAATTTGTGTGTGCGTATGTATGCGAGTGAACACGATAGTGCCTAAACGCTTTGTTCAAATAAGCAGAAATTTGGTACGTATGTTGTATGTCACCATAGCACGAACCCTATAGATTTTGATGAATCTATCACTTAAAGGGTTTTTACAAGGGCACAAAGAAAATTTTTTCATCATTATGGCCTATGGGACCAAATTATTCAAAGTTTGCAATTACCCTCATTTTAATGGGTTAAGTAGAATCAAATAGAACGAAATATTATTTACCCATATTACTGGATATGCTATGGTTGCAAGATGTATCGAGTAAAAGTAAAGAATTCAACTATTCATTATTACACGTGTGTAAAATTAATATGCATTATTGTGAAAACAATCATGCATCAATTATAAATTCTGAAATCTTTTCTTCTGTTTGTAAAAAAAAGAAACAGTCATTTTGGATACAATACTTGGATACAATCCTTGGAGGAATGATATAAGAAGAGTTGGCATATATGGCGTATCAGCATGCAGGGCAAATGAACTGAACTTTTGTCTATTCAAGATGGCTGCCACAATAGCAGCCAATGATATCACAGGAGACATATTGAATTTACCAAGATATTGGCTAGGACTGTGTTATTAGTTCCCCATCATACTATAGGTATGGGAAACATAGGTAATCGTGAAAATTTTAGTTCCCCATCATACTATAGGTATGGGGAACTTAGGTAATCGTTAAAATTTTCGACCTTGGTTTTTTGACATTTCTACACGTTTTCAGGTGTGAGGAATCCGAAAATAACAAAATTTGTATGGTGTCTGTCTGTAGGGCGTCTGTTAGTCCGTTAGTTTGTTAGTCTGTGTACACGATATCTCAAGAACAAATTGTCGCAAAGAGGTCAAATCAGTTTTAAAATATTACTTTTGACACTGGCAAGAACCGTATTTATTTGCAACATTCGAATTAAAAAACTTCGTAAGTTATTAGAAATTTACGATTTTCTTAACATGGGAGAATAGGACAAAAATTCACTTAAACGTGCATTAAATGGAAACTTTTTACTGTAAAAATGTCAGACCAATTTTAAAATATTAGTTTTGATGCCGAAGTGAACATCAGTAACTATAAAAAAGCTACTTTGAAAATTTCGCAAGTTATTGGAAATTTACGAATTTCTGAACATGGCAGTATAGGGCAAAATTTCACATGAACGTCAATTTTGAGAGATATTTTCATCGTAAAGATGTCAGACTACTTTAGAAATATTATTTAGGATACTGGCATGAATATTAATTACTATGAATTTTCCAATATAAAAATTTCGTAAGTTATTAGAATTTTACGAATTTCTTATCATAACAGAATAGGGCAAAATTTTACACAAACGTCAATCTTGAGGGATATTTTCATCATAAAGATGTCAAACCACTTTTGAAATATTAATTAGAATACTGACATGAATACCATAGAGTATGAATTTTCCAATTTAAAAAATTCTTAAGTTATGTGGAATTTACGATTTACTTAAAATGGCAGAATAAGGCAAAATCGATCATAAACGTCCATTTTTAGGGTCATAAATATATTAGACAATTTCAAAATAACATTTATGATACTTGTATGAACATGATTGACTACAAATATTCTAATAGGAAAATTTCGTAAGTTATTCGAAATTTAAGATTTTATCAACATAGCAAAATGGGGCAATATTTCATCGAAATACGCATTTTTGGGAAAGTTGCATTGGAAATAGTAGCATGAAAATAAACTACGAAATTGACCCCAATAAAATAAATTAATAGATTAGAATAAGATATCGAACTGAATGGTGGGTAGCATATTAGGTGAGGATTTCGTTCTGTCACTGTGTCAAGCGTAGGGTCAAATTCATTTCTCTTAACATGTATATAATATGTCCTGTACAAGAAATTTATGAGAACATACATATGATGGAGAACTGAGCAGAGTCCACATATGCCAACTAGTTTTTCTTTTCGGTAGTCAGCACTTACACTTTCACGGGACAATGAATTAAGAATAAGGTTGCGCTTGAAGTAAAAAAAAAAAATTGTTATGAAAAATAAATAAAGGAATACATTTTATTAAATATTAACTTTATAAAATATCAAAATAATTTTTTTATTATTATTGTAGAACTGACAAGTATAAAACTTTTATAATATTTGTCAAAAGTAACTGAAACTTGTTTATAAATAGAGTCTGTCTGTCAATACACTTTCGATACTCCATCAACATGCATAGATTTCTATAAAAACTCATATCTGTTTGCTATCAAGATTCATACCAGGGTGTGAGTGCATCTAATCTTTAGTACACACACCAAAAAAAAAAAAAAAAAAAAAAAACTAAAATCAGTTTTCAGCTTCTAAGTGTTTCAAGTACAAATCAATCATATTAGTTTCCAATGCGAATAAATTTATCTGAGTTTTTCGGATTCACTGCAATACTTTACATAAATGATGATATGATGCAATATATTAAATATGCTACAAATGAAACAATATGATACATAGATAATAATGTATTAATACCTGTTTGGATACATCGAGAACGGAAAATAAGAAATTCAAATGATTTATTGGCATTAAATATTAAGATGTTAGACAGTTTAAAACAGGAAAAAAAATTACATTTTTAAGGTTCATTGCACAATGTTCATTCGTGCATCAATAAAATAGTAATTCATTCATTTTAATTCCTATACAAAGCCTGGAGGGGAAAGAAAAAAAACATATCTTTGGTTGTTACATGCAAAAAATTAATTTTATACTTTAAGCGTATTTTTCAACTGAATTTCGAATTAACGTACAGTTTAGTTATTAAAAATTCTGTACAAAATATACAGGCCCAAAGAAGAATCAGACATGTTATTGTTTATGCCTCAATTGTTATGAATGTTGCCTCTGTTATTTTCTTTTCAGTTGAACTACATTTTGCTATACCAAAAAAATCAATATACTGTTTTTGAATGGGTAAAAACAAGAACTTTCTAAACAAATACTATAAAAGCTTATTGCATCAGATAATGTATACAAAATCTATAAATTACATACAGAAGAAAAAAAGTGATGTATATTGCAATATATATTTTTTTGTAAAAAAGATATATGGAGGATGTTTCGATCCATTGATCAGTTATTAGACAAATCTATGAAATTAAACTTGAAAAAAGGTTTGACTGTGTATATCTATTAACAAAGCACTATTGTAAGTATTGACAAAATCAAACTATATTATAATATGGTTTGAATAACTTAGTATTGTATTTAAACAATAGTAACCACTCATGTTATAATACAATTTTTTCCCAAGCGTAGTATTTTATTCAAACCACATTGAATAAAAGAATTTATACAATATATATATATGTATATACATACCTTATAAAAGCGTACAAATCAGTTCTAGGCAGCGACAAGCGAACAATTGAAGAACAAATATTCCAGTGGTATGAATGAAACAAACAGAGAAGCGCGAACAAAAATCAAAAGAAAGAAAAACTATATAAAATTTAATTAAAAATTATAAGATCAATTAAAGATCGATTAAGATCAACAAAATGTTAAATGACTAAAAAAGCTTTTTACTTGAAATGCATTCGTAAAACTGAAATGCTTCCTCTAGTCTACCGAAGTACCTAGTAGGAAATTTTCAATTATTTTTTATATGAATTCTCAGATGTGCTATTAAAACAATCCACCTTTTTTTTTTTTCACCCATCATCATTGGTATGTTACACATTATAGTCAAAATCATTTTCAACATTTACTTATCTTGTACTATCACGTATATAGAATATCGCATTTTTTAAAACATAAATTTTTATAATTTTTAATGAGGTTTATCTTGGATTATTCTTTTTTGTATTACAAAAATATCTAAAACGCTATGCGTATTCAGATATTCTAAGAGAAATACAATTGATGCTTTATGTAACTCATGTCATCTGTATTATTACATGTAGATTTTCATCATGAAAATAAATCGTGATTGATTATTTTATTTTAAAAGGGGAGGGTTTTTTTTTTTTTTTTTAAGTGCAACATGTTTATAAGAACTTTTTTTTTTTTTTTTTTTTTAATTTATTCTATGTGCGTTCGTCTATTGGCTAAAAGTCTTAAAATTCTCGTAATCGCATGCCAGTATTAAAATCAACCTACACTTGATTGTCTTTGATACCGAATCTGTCTTAATTATGTAGTTGTTAAAAATACATGTATATCTATCCGCTAAACGTAATTTGTTATCTGTCTAATTAAATATGTGTGACTTGAACTTTAGTCACTTTGCGCTTTATATAATAATTAATATCCTACAAATAATAAAATAACTGTCTTAACATTGTATAATTAGAAAAATGATGAAGGCTGTTGCTTTAAGTGAATGTCTTTAAATACATTGCATCCTGCACAAAACAACTGAATAATTGAATAAATAATTTGTCTACCGTAAAGTCTTTTCTGTAATTATAATTTATTAATGCATGTGTCGGGATTCCCCCGTTCATTCTTCTGCTTTCAGAACAAATGCCTTTCCAGACAGACGGGCGCCTCTTTTTCGCGAAAGGTGCTTTTTTAGAATCGGAAGCAGAACAGAAAAGGACCTTGAAAGAGAAGGGGCTACTTTAAGATCGCTGTGTTTACAGACGCCCCGGTCCTAAAACAGAACCAGAACTTTAACTAAGAATGAGCATTTATCTGAACTGATTAGACTTTAAGAACGTTAATATTAAGATTTAATTTAATATTTAATTGTAAATACTGTAGATATTTTTTGTTCTGTTTTCGTTTTCATTTTAAGTGTATGCTAACAAAGCATTAAAATTCTGTTTTCATCTAAGAAGTGCTACATTCATCAAGTTTTGTTTCTTTAATGGATGATAGTTGCCCCATCCACACCCGGACTTTTGGATTAGAAGATTTCAGGTGAGACCCATCCATATCTTATTATTTTGAAGAATAAATATTTTATTAAAAAATTTAAGTAGTAACTGTAAGAAAAGAGTTAAGATTTGAAATATGCTGTATCGGGTCAGTAACAAGAATAAGTTTTAGATCAGAAATCTGGTACAGCCATATTTTTTGGCATCCCATACACGGGATGTGGGCAGCTATATCCATTATTTACAATTGAAAAGATAGATAATATTATAAAATTTTAAATTTTGTATTTATTATGGCTAATTTAGTAATAGCTAAAAAAGAAAGAGCTGTCATAAGAGACAGTATAAATAAATTTATAGAGAAATTAAAAACTTTATGTGATGATATAGATCCAGATACTGTAGATTTAGAAGAAACTATTGAATTATTAAATGAAACTACTATAGAGTTAAAGATTAAAGATGCAGAGATTAAAACTTTAACTCAAGAGCTCCAATTAGAAGCCGAATTAGAAGCGGCTAATGAATATCGTGAAAAAATAATTACTTGGAGATTTCGAGCCAATAGAAAATTAAAAGAACTAAAGAAAAGTGAAACAAGCGTTTCATCAATAGAAAACGAAAGAAGACCTATTTCTAAAGAAGTAATGCACATTAAACTCCCACAGCTAGATCCAGTTAAATTTAACGGGAATGCAGCTGAATGGCTGACTTTTTGGTCGTCATTCGAAACGGCTATTCATAACAATGAAAATTTAGTTCCTGTAGATAAATTTAATTATTTGAAATCATTTTTAGCACCTGACCCCTTAAAATGTATAGAAGGATTCTCTGTTACCGCGAGTAATTACATAAAAGTAGCAGATGTTTTAAAAGAAAGATATGGCAAACAAGACCTATTAGTGAATGTACATTTGAATAAATTATTAAATATTGCCCCACTAAAACATTCAAGTGACATTAAATCGCTCAGGAAAATTTACGATGAAATCCAAACTAACATTAGAAGTTTAGAATCATTAGATGTTTCTTTGGATAGTTACGGCAGTTTATTGTCACCGATATTACTAAAAATATTACCTAAAGATTTAGCATTACAATTTAATATGGAATTTCACGGTGTTAATTATGGCGTGAAAGATATATTATCTTTCTTAAATAAACAACTTGTATCGCGCGAATGCTTAATAACTACCAGACAAGAGGATAGCGGCGCCAGTCATTTCTCCCCCCGAGCTCAAAGATTAGATAATCAAAATCGTAGAGATGTTTTTCTCCCCCGCGTTAATAAATTTGATACTCAGAACCGGAAATTGCCTACTGCTTGTGATTTATTAAATGAGAATAAAAGTGATAGGTGTAATTTTTGCTCAGAATCGCATTTAAGTAACAAATGTGTCAAAACTCGTAATTTACCATTTGATGAAAGAGTTAATCTATTGCGTAAGAAAGGATTGTGTTATTTATGCCTTCAACCTTCACATTTAGCTAGACACTGTATATCAAAAAGTTTATGCAAGTTATGTAATCGTAGACATTCAGACATAATGTGTAATGGAAATAAAGATTTGAAACAGGAAATAAGTAATTACGAAAGAAATGATCCATCTAAATTGGCGTTATCGAATCATAATTTACAAGCGAATGTTTATTTGCAGACGTTAATAGTAGCAATTTCTAACAGAGATGATAGTAAATCATCATATATTCGGTTAATTATTGACTCCGGATCTCATAATAGTTACATCAGTAAGTTTGCAGCTGATAAATTAAAATTAAAAAGAATGAATAAAGAAACAATAAGACATGGACTTTTTGGGGGCATGGAAATGTCAGCTGAACATAATCGTTATGAATTTACGATCGGGAGTTTAGATAATAAGTTTAAGTGTAAAATACAAGCACTAGATCAAGAGAAAATATGCACAGGCGTGAATTTATGTCGCGATGATAAATTAGTAAAACTCTTAGAAAAGGAAGGTGTATATTTATCAGATGTCCCTAGAAATAATAAATCCTGTTTATACCAGAAAAATCCAGACGAAGTACATATACTTTTGGGAGCTGATATGTCCGCTAAACTGTTCACAGATGACATAAAATATTTTCCAAAATTGGGATTAACTACATTTAGAACTAAATTGGATTGGACCATTTTGGGCAAGACAGAGGGTCACAAGAGTGAGCAGGACAATTCTTTGGCGGGTCTATCGTTGTCATTACACGTGTCAAACGCCACTTTATCAGATTTGTGGCGCCTTGACACTCTAGGAATTACTAATGAAGATAACAAATCGAAACAGGATTTAGAACAAGAAACCAAGAATCATTTTCTAGAAACTGTTAAACGAGATAAAAGCCGTCGATATGAAGTCAATTTACCATGGACTGTTGACCATTCGATTTTATCAGATAATTACTCGTTGGCAGAAAAGTGCCTGTACAAGACGGAAAATAAATTAATCAAATCTGATAGGAAAAAGGAATATGGGGAAATTTTTGATTTCTGGGAAAACAATCAGATTATAGAAGAGGTATTGGACCAGAAAAGGGTAAAGGTACATTATTTAGCACACAGACCTGTGGTTAAGGAATCTAGTGAAACCACTAAAATTCGCCCAGTATTCAATGCCTCAGCACACACTAGAAACAGTCCCTCCCTTAATGATTGTTTAACAAAAGGACCAAATCTTGTAGAAATTATACCTAGCATTTTGAATAGATTTCGCAGATACAAGATAGGAATTTCGTCCGATATAGAGAAAGCATTCCTGCAAATCAAAATAACAGAGAAAGATCGCGACTTTTTGAGATTTTTTTGGTTTAATAGCGAAAATAAATAAAAAATTTATAGACATTGTCGCGTGGTTTTCGGCCTAACTTCAAGCCCTTTTTTGCTTATGGCAACATTAAATCACCTTTTAGAAAATGTTCCCGAACAATGGCGAGAGACAGCTAGGCTCTTAAGAGATTCCTTCTATTTAGATAATTCCCTCCTCAGCCTGAATTCAATTCAAGAAACAGAAAAATTCATATCAGAATCTCAAGGAATTTTGGCTTCGGCACATTTCAACTTGAGATGCTGGCGATCGAATTGTCCCCAGGCTATGATCGACAAAACTGAAGATGAACCGAGGTTTGCTCCCGTGTTAGGATTACTCTGGGATTTGAAAAATGACAGTTTAGTTTGTAAAATCGAAGAACCCCTAAAGATAAGTGAACCCCTTACAAAAAGAAAACTTTTATCAGTTACCCAAAGAATTTTTGATCCTGTGGGATTCACAGCACCTGTCAGTTTAGTTCCCAGACTAATCCTTCAAGAAACGTGGATTCAGAAGGTGAAGTGGGACGAAGAGCTCCCTGAAACTTTAAAACAACAATCTTCTAATTGGCTGAAAGGAATAAACTTTTTATCCCAAATTAAAATACCTCGGTGGCTTAACATTTGCCCAGAGAAAGAAAAGAAAACATCATTACATGTTTTTTCTGACGCAAGCAAGCGAGCATATGCCACTTGCGTATTCATAAGAGTAGAGACCTCCGAAGGAATCAAAATCCAGTTAATCAATGCTAAGAGTCGAGTTGCACCTATTAAGGAATTGACCATACCCCGCCTTGAACTGTTATCTTGTCTTATTGGCGCTAGGTTGGCCAAAAATGTACAGAACGATTTAAACTTACATGTAAATACCATGTTTTGGTCGGATTCAACCACTGCTTTAGGTTGGATTAGAAGAAAACAAGAATGGGGTACATTTGTACATAACCGAGTGTTAGAAATACGAAATCTGACTGAAGTTTGCAATTGGAGACACGTACCCGGAAATTTGAATCCTGCGGACCTCCCGTCTAGAGGATGTTCCTTTGAACAACTACAGAAATCGAGATGGTGGGAGGGTCCGAGTTGGCTTTATTTACATGAAAATGAATGGCCTCAAATAGAAGAAGACCCAAACGAAGAAATCATAAACAGCGAAAAAAGGAAGACAATCCTAAATCTTTTAGATAAAAAAGAAGATAATTTCAATCGATTTTATCAGTATTTTTCCTCTTACAAGAAAACAGTTAGAACCATTGCCTGGATATATAGATTTTATCATAATTCGAAGACTACTGAGAAAATGTCCGAATTAGATATTTCAGTTGAAGAATTTTCAAAAGCAGAAAATGTACTTCTACGATTAGTACAACAAGAATCTTTTTCAGGGAAAACAGATCCAAAATTAAGAAATTTAAGGCCTGTCGAAGATAAAGCTGGTCTCTTAAGAGTAAAGACCAATATAATTCAAAGAAACGACAGTGAAAACTTCAGATATCCTCTGATCTTACCTTACAAGCATCCCGTCGTCCAAAGATTGGTATTCGAGAAGCATTTAGAAAATCAGCACGCTGGAGTCGGCACTCTAATGACACTACTCAGAGAAAATATTTGGATACTGAAGTCTAGAAAATCCATTAGAAATTCAATAAGAAAATGCGTGATTTGCAGAAAACTTCAGACTTCCAAAATAGATGTTGAACCTGGAGTACCACCCGAAGACAGAGTACGAGAAGCAGCCATCTTTGAAGTGGTGGGCGTAGATCTAGCCGGTCCTCTTCATCTTTCTGATGGATCAAAAGCGTGGATAGCCTTATTTACTTGCGCTGTCTACCGAGCCATACATCTTGAAGCCATTACGTCTCTGTCTACAGAAAGTTTTATCCAGTCTCTGAGAAGGTTCATAGCAAGGCGAGGCAGACCCTACATCATCTATTCAGACAACGGGAAGAACTTCCTAGGAACCAGCAATACTCTCTCGAGTGTAGATTGGGAAACCATCTGCAAGGTAGCTTCCACCCAGAAGATCAGATGGAAATTCAATCCTCCTGCAGCACCGTGGTGGGGAGGTTGGTGGGAGAGGCTTGTTGGAATGGTTAAAGGAATCCTGAAAAGAAACTTAGGTCGTGCATCTTTGAATTACGAAGAACTTAACACCATACTCTGTGACTGTGACTGTGATTAATTCACGGCCCCTTACCTATGTTTCCGAAGATAACACAGATCCTTTACCTTTAACTCCAATGATGTTCCTAAGAGAACTACCAACATCAGGAGTACCTGACCTAGATGCTTTAGATTCTAAAGATCTTAACCGCAGAGCCAGATATAGGCAAATAATCAGAGAAAACCTAAGAAACAGATTCAGAGCTGAATATTTAGGACAATTACGTCAACATGCATCTAAGACCAAAAGATTCAAACAATTGAAAGTCGGCGATGTTGTCCTATTAGAAGATTTAAATAAGAAACGTGTTCACTGGCCTTTGGCAAGAGTGATAGAAATTTACCCAGGCAAAGATAATGTCATACGCCTAGATAAGGTGAAGACCGAAAATGGATTTTTTCTGCGTCCATTGCAAAGATTGTTTCCTTTAGAAATTGACAGTACCGAACTTAAGAATCACCCCACTTTACATAAATCTGTTCAAGAAAATTTAAGTCCTTCGACTTCCGAAAACAAGAACCTCTCACAGAAACCGATGCTCAACCCCAGAGAAAAAGAACCTGTGAAAGACCCTCCAGAACCTGCCAGTTCCAGAACCAGTAAAAAGAAGTCCACAACAGATGATCCCACTTCCAGTCCCCCGGTGGTCTCCCGAACTGGCCGTGTGGTGAAACCCCCTCAACGACTTCAACTTGGATTGTTGAGTTCCTCCGATTAGTCGCAACTCAAGGTGGGAGGATGTCGGGATTCCCCCGTTCATTCTTCTGCTTTCAGAACAAATGCCTTTCCAGACAGACGGGCGCCTCTTTTTCGCGAAAGGTGCTTTTTTAGAATCAGAAGCAGAACAGAAAAGGACCTTGAAAGAGAAGGGGCTACGTTAAGATCGCTGTGTTTACAGACGCCCCGGTCCTAAAACAGAACCAGAACTTTAACTAAGAATGAGCATTTATCTGAACTGATTAGACTTTAAGAACGTTAATATTAAGATTTAATTTAATATTTAATTGTAAATACTGTAGATATTTTTTGTTCTGTTTTCGTTTTCATTTTAAGTGTATGCTAACAAAGCATTAAAATTCTGTTTTCATCTAAGAAGTGCTACATTCATCAAGTTTTGTTTCTTTAATGGATGATAGTTGCCCCATCCACACCCGGACTTTTGGATTAGAAGATTTCAGGTGAGACCCATCCATATCTTATTATTTTGAAGAATAAATATTTTATTAGAAAATTTAAGTAGTAACTGTAAGAAAAGAGTTAAGATTTGAAATATGCTGTATCGGGTCAGTAACAAGAATAAGTTTTAGATCAGAAATCTGGTACAGCCATAGCATGCGAATACTTAGTTTTTTGAAACAATAAATAATGTAACATATTTAAATGAAATTTAAATAAAACATTAATTCTGTGTAAGAAAAAAAAATGTAAATAATAAGTTTTATGCATAATATCTATTGATAATTCTTTAAAGCATTAAATAACAGTTATCTACGCTTTTCAGCCATTTTAAAAATAAAAGTTAATACGACGAATTTTCTCTTTAAGTTTCTATATTTCAGTCAAATAAATTTACTTAATCTTCACAACAAAGTGGATTTTTTGTTTTTCTAATTAGTAAAATAAATCAAACATTTAGCTTTAATGCCTCGAATAAAAGGAAAATTATGATTAAAAATTATTATTAATAGTTGTTTTGCATTCATTCATTTTGAACAAATGTGCCATAAATGATATTAAGGTTACTTTACCAGCGAAGCATTAATTGAAAAATTATTGATTAATTTTCGAATTCAATGGAAAGTTATTAAAATAATCTTTTTTTTTTTTTTTCTTTTTTTTAGCTTAACTAAAAATAAATATATGTAATTCACACCAAATTTAATTAAATTTAATTAAGTTTTTTTCTGTTTTATTTTTTTGTTATTTATTTAATTAAAATCCATAATGTGTAATGGTTTGGGAAAACATAGTGTTTACTTTTCTAGTCTTATGATTTAATCACTATAGCAAGCATTTAACTTGCAAGCATGACAAAATCTTATTTCAATCTTTAATGGATACATTTAAAATAATGCAACTGATAAGACAACTTGTTTATCCTATATTTTTATTTTTATTTTTATTTTTTAATTGATTTACTTATTTTATTAAAAATATACAAACAGTTCGATTATTCTTAAATAATTAAAATTCACTTTAAATATTGACATACACAATAAAAGGCACTAATAAAAAAAGTAATTTAAAATTAATACTGATACTAATAAAGTAATAACATAAAAAATTTGCTATGTTTATTAGAACAAAACTACAAAAATTTTCCAAACAAATTAATATTTCAGTGAATCAAGAGATGCTTAATATAATGTCAATTTCCGTACAGGTGAAAGCTAAATTTAGAAAGTTCAGTAAAACATTATCTAAAACCATTGTAACCTTTAAAATGAGATAATAAATACAAAAACTTTAAAACTTTAAAAATACATTTTAATTAAAAACATTAAAATACACGACAGACGTTTCGGCTAGAACGCTAGCCCTCCTAAATGTCAAACATACAAGCACAACATTTACAAAGAAATGCATAACACATCATAACAAGATTATATATTCAGGAGGAATAGCTTTAGCTTCGTTCAAGGCAGAATGTTGCATTTTAGTAAAAACGCCCTCTAGAAAAATACGGGATTCATATAAATTGGGTATACGGGAATAAAATACGGGATTCATATTATTTATTATCTCATTTTAAATGTTACATTGGTTTAAAATATATTAATGAGACGTATAAATTATGTTTAATTTTATTAAAAAAAAAAAAAAAAAATATCTGTTTCGCAGTTCTTATTTTTGTTAACAATTTTGAGAATATTTCAGGTTTTGTTGAATTGGTTAAATATGTAGAACACGTATAGTGTAACCATGTTTAAGACTACCAATGAAGACGAGTCCAAAGGCTTGGAGGGGTGACAAATTGTCTGAGAGGTCGGGATTTAGAAAGTAGCCAGTCATTCGTCGCTTTTTTATCGCTTATTTTCTTTCATTCAGATGACTATCACCCCTATTTTAACACTGGACTACTAAGTCAGTGCTTGCGCAGAGGTTTCCATGGTCTCAAGAAATGTGGTGGAAGAATATGCTTGTGTATGTGTGAGACTTTATGATAATAAGAATACATATCTCTATATATAAAAAAGAATATGTTTGCGTGTGAGTGTGTATTGGTCGCTTTGTAGGTAAATAACCCCAGAAGTGCAGAATTTTTCATGGAGTCCGTTGTTAAATTAATGTTATTTATAATTTTTAAAAAATATATACATAAAGATAAATTTGTAATATATTTCTGTTTAAATCGGGAACAAAAAAAAAAAAAAAAAGTGTTTTCTAGTTAGAACTTTTGTGGGGATTGAACATTTAGTGAAGCATTTTACTTCTTTCTGTTTATTCCATAATATTTCTTTATCTCAGTTTTAATGTTTAAATAATAATATATCTAAAAGGGAAAGTATTATGCAATCTCTACAAATTTAGTTGTCATATACGGTTGATATACCGCTTAAATTATATATTAATGTTATATTTGGCGAGAAATTGCTGTCACTTTATGATGACCGTATAATGCGCAAGTGAAAATAAAAAGAAAATGAAAACCCTTATGATTAACCGCAGTTAATAACAGAAAGAATAACTTGCTATAATAAGTTGTTATTTCATCCATAATTTTAAACAAATCTCACTTTTTCTAAAAAGGGTTCCTTAAACTCGTGGTAACAGGTCTCACAAAATCATGGTGCCAAAATTAAAAGGTTTAGTAGATACTCAGATATAGCCATTTATAAAAAAAGATTGGTAAAGAGCTTGGTAGATTAGTATAGCAGCGCTACCCGTCTTCCAGTAAGCACTAAATTAAAATATCCAGTTATGGTATATGTACCTCTTTCATACGAGATTTTGGTCAAAAAATAGAAAGAGTAAAATATCAAAAGGTGAAAGCCAAGAAGGTATTACATATAAAGCAGGTGAGTTATTTAGATTTCAAATTAAGTTTTTTTTTTTTTTTTTTTTTTTTTTTTTTGCTTTTTCTCTACTTCGCATTTTCTACGTACATTTTCTACTTCCTGCAAAACATGATACCTCCTGCACTCTTACTTTAAAAGTTATAAAATTTGGCATACATGTTTATCCAGGTTTTTAACTACTTTTATAAAGACATCTTAAAATTTGTTTATTTTCTGGGATTAAGAATTTAGAAATGTGTCGAAATTTTCAATGCAATTAGCTTGATAGCATATAACTCCGAAACTATCACATACAAACTTATAATAGCAGTTCAAATCCTAAAACACACTTTTCGAGTAAAATGCTTTTTAATTTTTTTTTTTTTTTTTTTTTTTTAATGTTAATTATTTTTTATTGATTTACCTTTTGCATAACTGTCATTTTTTAGACAAATGATCAGGGTTTTTTATTTATTTATTCATTTATTTATTTTCGAGCTTTTTTAAACATCATAATACTTTATAATTTAAAAAATAAATAAAAAATTTTAAAAAATTTAAGTATTAAAAAATGTAAGTATTTAAAAAAAAAAAAAAAAAAAAAAAAAAAAAAGATCCTGAAGGTGTACGTATACGTTAAGGCTCAAATGAAAGAAATGGAGACGAAAATCCGACATGCGCGTGGGCTGGAAAGACGTTGCCTAAAGCATCGGGCACCCGAAGCGAGGTTTCGAATGATTTCAATAGAATATTCTTTTTACTTTCTATTTATAAAAGGATGTAAAATATAGTGATTATTGTTTTTTTCTCCAAAAATAATTTTTTTTTTCTTTCAAGTACATTGAAATATATGTATATTATAAATTATATGATATGCTGTTTATTGTGTCTGAATACGCATGTATATGAAATGCATATTGAATATAAAACATGTCATATATAGGTTTTTTTCCCCTGTTTGAAATATAAAAAAGGTATAGACTTTCTTAATAATACTAAACTGAAAAAAAGGAATAAACTAATTATAAACATCTACTTAAACAATTAAAAAATTTTTGATTTTGAAAATCATGTTTTTTCATTAAAAATAATGTATTTTTCTTTTCATTGAGAATACATAAGAAGTATTATTGAAATTTTTAAATTTGTTCTTTTAAATATCTTTTATGTAAATTAACAGAAATAAAGGAATAACCCTGTATCTCGATTAAAAAAATGTTTAATATAATGAACAATATTGAAATCCAAAAGATATTCCTCAAACATTAATGCCGTTAGGTGAACATCCATATTTTTGTAATAAATTTATTCTTCACTGAGAAAAAATTCTGCAACTGACATCTAGAATCTAAATTGTTGCTCTAGTAAAAATAGTTCCACTTCATCCATATAAATTTTAACCCCCTTTGAAAGCGAGTTCTAGAAACCCTTATTAGAATTCTAGAGCGTTTACCTATATTATCGAGGTCAAACTTATTTAAAAATATCAGTAAATAAATGCGAATACAAGAGGCGAGTTTCAGCAACTATAATCTTGGCTTACGACCTAATTCTAGAAAATCAAGCGAGAATTTCTCGTAATATAAAGGATTCAGAATATTCAGACTATTCAGAATATTGTTTTATCATCTAGAAATGTATAGATTACAAATTCTCGATCATTTCGTTTATTCAGATTATTGGCGTGCCTTATTTACGCATAGCTCGGAAATCTATATTTCTAGCTTAGGAATTTAAAAAATGACCACTTATTTGTTCTAGATGAAAGCGGCATTTTTTTATTTCCTCAGTGTTATCTGACTTAAAGATACAAGAAAAGAAAAAAAAAAGACTTTAACGAAAAATGCTTCAAAAGTCTAAATATTAAATAAATAATTTAGTCTTTTATGTTATACTTCTGCTAAAATGTTATTCAAAATATTTTCATTTAATATATATATATAGTGTATATATGAAAACATAGAATCGTTTATTCGTCTATTATTTGTGTTTTTGCATCAGCAGGATTTTATTCTTGAAAGCACCTACTTGAAACGACACGGAATAGTGAATTTTTTTATTAGATTACACTTAAACTATGAAAAGTTCTTTTGCCATGAATATTAATCAAAAATATATACAATTTCTTAAATTTTACCTTTGTCTAAATTGTGAGAAGTAAAATTATATGCGTTTTTCCACAAGTGCAGCCAACCGTTTTTGTCATTTGCAGCTTTTCATATACTTTAAGCAGCAAAAGATAACATTAATTTTCGCTTACATTTCAAGACCTTTTTTATTAAACCATGCAACTGCAGTGGTTGAAATAAAAATGTTAAAATTTTACATGTCATTTATACTTAATTCTACAAAAAAAAAAAAAATATGTAACACTAATTTTTTTTAAACTTTATTCCATTTATTATATGCTAATATAATTGATAAATATATTCAATACGTAAATTCATATACGTAATATATTCAATATTCAATACTTAAAAATATATTCAATACGTAAATACATATAATCTTATTATATGTATTCTATAGATTTTTTTTCTTTGTTTTAAATATAAGAATACTCTAAAATTTCTTTATAATAATAGTAATAAGATTTTCTGCTTTTCAAAGAAAAATAATTTTAAACAAGAAGAAAGCATTTTGTTCTCCTTGAAAGTATTTATATTAAACTATTTAAGATAATGATTTTGTTTCAATTGTTGTTTACTAGATTTAATATCTTTAATAAACAAAGATGCAGCTAAATACATAAAAACCGTTTAATATGTTAAACAAAATTAAGAAAATAAAAGACTTTTCAAACATCAACGTCGTTACTTGGCCAGCAACGTTTTTAACAGTTTGTTTACTCAAGAATAAATATTTAAAAAATATTTTGATTGAACTCCACCAGGAAACACTACAAAAATCTAAAAATTAAATGAATAACGCTTTGTTTTGTATTTCTTCTAAGTTGTTGTTCAAAATAAAATTCAATCCTTTTATGCGCCTATTATTTGTTGCTTTCTATCAGCATGATTTTATTTCTGAAAAAAACCACTTAAAGTTTCACGGAACAATAAATTCTAAATCAGATTGAGCTTGAAATAAAAGGCTTTTGCTATGAATAATAAACGAAAAAATGCATTTTTCTGAAATTTTACCTTTGTTTAAATTGTAAAGAACAATCTTATATGCATTATCACACCCTCCATGTTCAGTCAACATTTATTTTTTCTTGTAATATATTGTTGTTAAAATACTGTAAAGTAACCCAAGATAACGTTTTTTTTTTTTCTCTTAAAGGATGAAGTCAATAAGTTGTTTTTTTTTTTTTTTTTTTTTTTTCCCCTTAAATTGAGGAAAATATCAAATTGATCAAATGTGTGAAATTTTTGCATTTAATTATTCTAGAGCACGTATATTTTAAGTTTCAATCAATATTATTTATATTATTCCAGTAATTGTCTGTTCCCCATGGGCCGAAAGAATCACAATTTTGCATTTTTGGTCGAAATTTCCTTATTTTAGAGACTTGACCTACTGTTTTTATATGAGCACAAAGGAGCAACACTTTTTTATAGAAACATATTATGAAGTACACTATGACGTATATTATACATAAAGGTAAAAGTATTGCTCTACTTATAGCAGGATATAGTAAGCATGAAAAATCCAGTTGAAAAGGAAAAATGATTAGTAGCCACACAAGACGAAATAAAATGCTTGAACAAAAATGATACCTGGGAACTTGTGGATCCTCCACCTACTGCACACATTGTTGTTTCTAAATGGGCTTTTAAGACCAAATATAATAACTTAGGGCAAATAGAAAAATATAAGGCAAGACTTGTAGCATGTGGTTTTAGCCAAAAGTTTGGAACTGATTATGACGAGACCTTTGCCCCAGTAGCAACTTATACAATAATAAGAAACTTTTTTGTAAATGCTTTATACAAAAATTTACGATTGACTCACGTTGATGTCAAAACTGCTTTCCTTCATGGGGAATTAGAAAAAAACATTTTTATGAGTCATTTAGAAGGCTTCATAGAACGAGGATAAGAGAAAAAGGTCTAAAAATAAAAAAATCTGGAGTCACTCCACTCGACTTTCCAAACATTGAATAATTAACGGTTTTGTAGATAAAGTAAAGTAAGAGTAGTTGTTAATTAAACAAAAGAGAAAATTATAATAGGGTGTTTGAGTTTTTTTCTCTACATAGTACACGATGTTTAATTTAACGCTATTTTACCGAACACGTAGATGGTAATGATAAAGAATATTTCGTTGTGTCTCTGTAAAAACCTACAAATGCTAGATTCACCAAAATGCTTATAGTTAGTGCAACAGTGACTTATAATCTATAATATAAAAACTCAAAGCATTTTCTGTAAGACCAAAATCGTACGAACTGGGCATGCGCCAGAAAATTTTCAGCCAATTCGGAACAGGAATGTTCCTTTCTCTTTCTGCAGTGCAATACGAATACCGATGATTGAGATCTAGCAGACGACATTAATATTTCATATGTTTATGTTGGAATTCCTACATTGATATAGGAGCCTTAGTCTATGGTAGACGCCTAATTAAAGCTCAATTCTAAAAATAATTCACACGATTAATTCATTGATTCATACTTTCCAAGGAAATATACTGAAAACAAAGCAATTCCCGAACACTTATCGGTTACAGTCGTATGCATTTTCGTCGAAAATTTCCTTACACAGGGTATGGTTCCATCTGTTGCTATGTAAATATATTATACCATATTCCTAAAATTATTTTTTTCCATTTCTTAAAAGCAAAAAAAAAGAACAAATCTTTTAAAATTAACAAATTGTCAGAGTTCTTTGTTCTTTAAAAGTTAACTTTTATCAGTTGAAAACTTTGTTTAGAAAAGATGGAGATAAATATTTAAAATCAAAGGAGATTTCATTTTATTTTATTATTTTTTTTTTAACTCTAATTATTATAATCTCTGATATTTCATTTCGATACTATATTACAGAAAAAATAATTTAAAAAGAATAACATTAAAATTTTGATATTTTATACGAATAAAAGTTTACATAGTATAATTTATTATTAAAAATTTAATGAGCAAATTAATTTGCTAAAATATTAAATTCATTCTTATTTATTTATTTTTAACAGTCTACTTTTGTTGAAATATACTATTTTGATAGATTAAAGTGTTATAAAACTACTCCAGTAAACACAAATTTTAACTTTATTCCGATTTGCAGTTTACTTTTAAAATACAATGAATTAATATTTTGGATTATATCCAAGTGTTTTTACAAGTATGGCAAGGAAAAATCAGAATCGAAACTATTATTTTACACTTAAAACGCACTTACTGTCTTGGCAAATTAGAATTAATGATATATTTTACAAATGAATGAAATCTTTGTCTTTCATGTATGTCTTTTACTAAAACACTGTGACCTGTTATCATCGATAGTAAGTTAATATAATTATAATCTGGTAGTAAACCTTTAAATTCATTCATTTTGCGTGAAAAGCAATGGATAAATTTCACAGTAAACATAAAACGAGAGCAGTTCTATAGATTATTAGTCGGTTTGGTGTGACAGGGAGGATTTCTATTGTGGGATTAATTTACATACTTGATGCTTTTCTAAGTATTATCACAAATATTGATACTATTTCATTAAGAAATATTGATACTTTCGATAATTTATATAAATTCTACCTTTCTTTTAATTACTCCTAACATTATTTTGGTCATATTTAGAGTAAAATTAGGAAGACCTTGGGGGTTTATTTTTATTATGTGGAGTATGCTTAAATTTTGTATATTGAAATTTCATGAAATTTATTCCTCCTCCCTCCAACCAAAAGATAATTGGTTAAAGCAGGGTGTTTTAAACCGGTTAAAAGCAAAGCGAAATATTAAAACAAGGGTGTTTTAAACTTTTTGCCGTGGAAAATTTTAATTGCACATCATCCGTCAAATTTTGACGGGTATTAAGTAGTATTTATATAAATTTTCAGCTCCATCGGATAAGGCATTTAGACGCTATCGCACTTTAAAGTTTGAGCCCATGTGCCACAATGATAAAGAAATTTGCATTTTGTCCCTGTAAAAAGAACCATAAGTGCTAGATTCTCTAAAGTTCATAAAGTTCGTGTGACGGTGACGTATAATATGTATATAAATTTTTAGTTCATTTGAATAAGGCGTTTAGTCGCTGTCACACTTTAAATAATTTGATCCTATAGGTCTTAATGATGAACAATTTTTATTTGTGTGCCTGTAAAACTCGTTAAGTGCTAGAGTCACAGAAATCTATACAGTTTTTGTGATGGTGACCTATAACTCGCATATAAATTTTCCACTCAAGCGGATAAGGCATTTAGATGCTATCGCGCATTTAATAATATCATCCCATAGGCCAGCCCGAGGGGTTCTTCCCCCAAAACTGATAGAGGGGATGTGCCGGGTTTGATCCCAGGTCGCGCGCGTTTACATAGCCTTTTCGATTTTTTCGTGGTGTTCTCCGACACTCATGTAAATCCGGGCTAGGACCCCTTAGAAAGATCCCACGGAAGGCAATCCCCCATAGGTTTAGGATCCTAGAGTAGTCAATCGGCCTTATATCCCACAACTGACTCTGAAGGGTCTACACGCTGACGCTGTTATGTTCTGTTTCGTAGCAGTTATACTGAACTTTTGGAGTTAATTCGCATCCATTTTTATTTAAAGCAATTTAACCATTCATGCAATATAATAGGAACTTGAAAAACCTCAAGGCCAAAAATCTCTCTTATAGACCTTCATCCTTTCTTAGATTTTCTAAATAAGATTGTATTCATTAAATATAAAAAATAACGTTGTTGAAAAGTATGATATTAATGCATTTAACAACTGACGTAATATAAAAATGTTATACATGAATTCTAAGTTAAGAAAGTTATTATTTTAAAAAATAATTACATATATATTTGATAAATTTATTTTATTTTATTTTTGTATTTATATGTTTAAAAAAAATAAATAAATAAATAAATAAATAAAAAAATCTGAATAAGTTCTGAATAACACCGGGTGTTGCGTCTATGTGAGTTGCATTAATTTGAAAAGGTTTATAACACAAAAACTATTGCTTGATACTTACAAAATTTTATATTTAGTTGTAGTCATACGCAAACTGAAGCAAATTAGATTCTGTTATTTTAACAGTTTAGTAAAAGCAGCTATGCCGTACTTAACTAATACCAAACTTATCTAAAATATTTATTTAGAAAGCTTGTGCTGTTCGCTTTTGATATATATAGCCGGAGAGACAGTACACATGGAGTAATTTTGTGACATTATTCGTAGTTAATATTTGCATTAAAGTATCTTAATAAGTAAGTAAAGTAATAATTAAGCCTCAATTGTTAAAATAAATAAATAAATAAACTGGATTTAATTATTTGAACAAACTTAAAATATTTTGTACGCTGTTCAAAATAAAATGCTATGTCTCACCAGAAAAAAAATATTTTCAGTTATGTTACAATAAGTATTTCTTAGAAATTTGGTGTGCTGTGTTAGATACGCGAATTTAGTAGCGCCACTTTAGAAGTAAGCACCAGATCTGGTTAAACTTAGTTAACCATAAATGGTTAGTACCAAAATATTGGTTGTAGCTAATTTTGTTAATTATTTTGTGAAACATTGATCTAGTATTTTTAAGAATGTAAAAGATTTATTCTTCAAAATGAATTTACATGACATTTATTTGTTTGTGTTTATGGAGTATTTGCCTGTAATAGACTTTTTCCTTATTAAGCATTTTTTAGCATGCCTACTTTTTTTTTTTTTTTTTTTAATGCATTATAAGGTAAGTAGAATTTAACGTCTATTGACTGCACTAAACCAAATGAAACGAATATATATTTTTTGTAATAGAGATAGTTAACTGGGAAAAAAATTTTGTGTATGTAGGAGCCTCGCCTCCCCCCTGGGGGGAAGTCCCCCTCGAGGGGAGTAAATTTTCACGATGGGTATCTTTCAAAAGAGCTCGCCAATACCTTTAAAACGAATGGTTGAACCATCGATATGCGATAATTTAAAACAAAGTTATCGATTTTTTTTACTTTTAACGAAAAAAAAAAAAATCTTAGAAAAAAAATCATTTTTTTTTTTAATATTGAGAATAAAATGGGCTTTTTTTGGATATTTGGTGTTATACTACTTCTCTAATATGGAAATCGTCTGCATTATCGTAAAAGATAATTTTTTAAAATAATAATATTAATAAATTATTTTTTAAAAACAGAATTATTTTTTAATAACCGAATTAAATTCTATATAAATGTAGGTGCATTAATGAAACGGGGGGTTGAGGGGGACGGTAGTCCCCCTCACACTGAACTAATTATCATATAAAACTCTTCAGAAGCCTAATATGAATTGTTTAACGCAGGTTTACATTACAGTACTCGTTATCTTACCTTTTAATCTGCAACCTGTATTTATAGTATTAAATTTGAGGGTAAGAGAAAGTCGTGTGGGTGACACACCAGGTTATTTTAATTACAGAAGACTGATTTTATGAAGTTATATAAGTTTATAACGAGAAAGAAATCGGCTTAATTTGTATATGCCGTTTGTAAAAAATGATGAAAATATCCGTTTCTGAGCTTTTTTTCACTCATTGGAAACACGATGAAATTTGAAACAAAACATGTTTCTATATATAGATATATGGTGTCCATAAGTCGATAAACATTTTTAAAAAGCATACCTATTGTGAATGAATTGATAGAATTGAATACGGTTTGCTAAGAAATCATTCTCGTAAAAAGAGATTTTTTTTTTTTTTTTTTTTTTTTTTTTTTTGTAAATAAAAAATAATAATTAAGCTATTTGTCGATAGAGGACGCTGTGCGTGACCAGATCACACGTTTTCATGAAAAATTTTACTTATTCACATGCAAATGTTTACAGGCGTACAAATCCTATTCTATGTGTCCGTCGTCACCACAAATTACAATGTGCAAACGAGTTATAACATATATATATATTTAAAGAATATTCTGAGAATTTCAAATTGCATGTCAATTGCTAGTGCGAAAACATTTAAATGCATTTTTCATTAAATTGTTACATTTAAAACTCTCTTTCAAGCAATAAAAATTCTTAATTGGTACAAAACTTTGAATAAACACCATAAAATATAATAACTCGAAATAATTTTTGCGAGTTCTTATATTTTATGGTGTTTATTCAAAATTTTGTACCAATTACTTTTAAACGCCAGCTCTGTGGTGCTTTCCTGTAATAAAAATTATTGTTTGCCTTCAGATTATTCTGTAGAAAAGTAAGCCTCAAATGCAAAAACTAAAGTGAATATAACTTAAAATTATAGCCCGATTTTTAATTATATATACAGTACCTGGCCAAATTATTAGACCAAAGAAAATATTTAAAGTTTTTTGAAATTGGAAGTTTATTATACCTGACCTGCTCAAAATTATTATTGTTTAATTAGTGTTGCCTTAAGCTTATTTCAGTACCTTTATTATAGAAACATTTTCAAGCTGGCAACACAAGACAGTTAGTTATTATTCTGTGATACAGTGTCATAGGTGTAAACTTGCATTATAACGTAAAATTTGTTCTGCTTGTTTATTTTGGATTGAAGCAAATATTTTGCTGCAAATGCATTGTTATTAATATAGCGTGGAATATTTAACATTTTTATTCATTTATTATCATAAAAAGTTTTTGCTCCATTATTTTAGGTGGGAAGAAAGGCTGACCATTCACCAAAGAGAGTAGGGCAGGTTTATGGTTTACCTAAGGCCACTAAACTGACCCAAAATCAAATTGCAGCAAAGGTAGGGGTATCCAGAAGCTCAGTAAGAAATATTAAAAAGAAAATGATATTAAACATAAGTTTGAATCCATCACGGAAGAATAATAGTGGACGAGCTCGCATTACGACGCCGAGGACGGATCGAAAAATACGAGACATTTGTATAAATAACAGAAAGAAACCGCTACGCATGTTAATGAAAGGAGTTCAAAATGAAGGCATTAATATATCATAAAGAACTTTGAGTCGTCGTTTCGCAGAAAATAAGCTCATTGCCATGAAACCGGTTTGCAAGCCAAGGCTTACATTAGAAATGATGAAAAAACGCTTGGAGTGGGCAATAAAGTACAAAAATGGGAAAAGGTGAAAGACTGGGAAAAGGTACATAGCTATTTACTTTAATCAATGATATATTGGCATTTATAATGAATGTAACGAAATTAAATAAAAGCAATTTTGTTTAATTTTCAGGTTTGCTTCTCTGATGAATCGGTTTTTCATGTTTTAACCCAAAAAGCCAAATTTGTTCGACGGCGTCCAAGCGAGAAATACATGTTAGATTGTATTGTTCCCACCACTAAATATCCTCCATCAGTCATAATGTGGTCTGTCATATCAGGAAAAGGTTCTGGTCCTCTCTGTGTGGTCAAAAATACAATGAAACAATATCAATACCTGAAAGTCTTACAAACCAGGCTGATGCCACAGATGCAAGAATGGTTTCCTGGAGACGAGGAACCAGTCTTCATGCATGATGGTTCTCCATGCCATAAAGCTAAAATTGTATCGAAGTATTTAGAGCGAAAAAAAATCAAAGTTCTTGATTGGCCTGGCAACTTGCCTGATATGAATCCTATTGAGAATGGTTGGGAGTTGCTGAAAAAAGAAATGTATAAGAAAAATATAACCAATAAGGAGAGTTGCTGGAATCTTTAACATACCAGTGGAATCATAATAAACATCTTCAAGAAACCATCCAAGCATGCATAGAAATTATGCCTCGTCGTGTTAAAGCCCTTTTAGTTGCCAAAGGTGGCCATACGAAATATTGATTTTTCTGTTAAATTTGATTTATCAATTCTTTCTTTATTCAATAAGTATCGTATTGTAAATTTTTTTTTGTCATTTTATTCCTTAATGTATATGTTTTCGAAATATGAATGAAGAAAATATCTTTTTTAATAAAATTCTTCATTAATAAGGTTGTAAACATGAAAAAGTGTATAATTTGCCAATGGTCTAATAATTTGGCCAGGTACTGTATATATATATATATATATATATATATATATTTATAAATAGTAACCCCACAATTTTAAATTTAGCAACAGTTACATTAATAAATACGATTATTGTGTACATTCTAAGTTCGTGGGGAAAATAATGAAAAAGGTATTGTTAATTATCTAAATATAACTGCAGCTTTAAACTTGATAATTGAGTTTCTTTTAAGCCTGAATATTCATCTTTTTTCAATACTTGACATTCTTGTATTTTTACAGCTGTTGCTTTAAATTAAAGTATTTCAACAAATAGGAATGAAAATACATGAAATATAAATGAATTCAAAATTATTCAGCAATAATTTATCAAAACATTTGTATTTGGATTTTTTTGTATTGTTTTGTTTAATTGTGCACAGACTCTCCTGGCTTTACAATAAATATTTTTTTTTATTTTAAATTCATAATTATTACTTTTAAGGAAAATATCAAAATTATCTGTCAAATTAGTAAACATCTTTTTTTTAAAAAAACTTTTCATAAAAAATTCTAATTTTAATTCAAAACTCAATATTATATACAGATTGTTTAAAAATCTAGGTTAAAAAAGAATTAATGGGTGACAGAATACATCTAAACGAGCAATTTTGGGTTATACAAAGCATGGTTACAACGCAAGTAATGAACCGCTAGATTGCATTTCAGCCTGAATACAATGGTGACTGTTTCAAATCTAGTAAATGAACCTCAGTTCAAAGTATTATTCTGTTGTAAATTAATTGAGAATAAATAAGTTGTTTGCAAACGATTGTTTTGTTTACAATGACTTTTGTGTACTTGACTTGTAACAACATCTTTTAACTGTTTATTCTAGTTGATAGAATTTTGACTAAAAACATCATACATAAAATGTGTATCCGCCTTTCCTGATTTGTGGAATTGGCTATTTTTATATCAATCCACATACAAATAATAATGATTGAAAAGAAAAAAAACACCGCTTTATGCTTCATCTTGTTCCAAGCTTTTATACTTTCTACCACTTTTTAGAAATTTTCCACCAACTTCAATAAACAGTTAAAAGCTGCTGTAACAAGTACATAAAAGTCGTTTACAACAAAATTAATTGTAATTAAAATAAGCGTTTACAAACGAATTAATTATTTTTAATTAATTTAGAATAATATTGCGAAATGAGATTCATTTGCTATTTTTCACGCAGTTACCATTCTATTCAATCCAAAGCGCCATCTAGCAGTTCACTACTTGCGTTGCGACCAAGCTTTGTATAACAAAAATTGCTCATTTAGATACGTTCTATCACCCATTAATTTTTTTCCATAAATTCTAAAACACCCTGCCTGCATTTATTCATATTTCTAATACGTTTCAACAACAATTGTGACTTTGATCTTAATAGTCCGTGGGGCGAGAGGCCAACCCCACTAAAAATAATCTCAAGATATTCTGCAGATATTTTTAAAGAAAATCTACAGAATATCTTAAGTTCTTTGGCCCATTCTCAAGAAAGTTTACAAAATTTTTTTATAATGTCTTCAAAATTTCTGAAGATATTTTACAAAAAAAGATAAATTTTCAAAATATTTAAAAATATTTGAAGAAAGTCTTAAGAAAACGCTATTTTCTCAAGAATATCTTCGGATTATTTTTAGTGGGGAAATTATGCTAAGAAATTCAGTTTCATTTGCCATGTTTGATAACAAAGAAATTGCATATTTTTGTGAAAGGTAGATAGATGTAGAGTAGAAAAATACAATGTTCCCTCAAAAATAATTGCACATATATACATATATATATATATATATATATATTTTACAAGCAAAAAAGACTTACAGCATCATTTTCTTAAAAACTGTTTAAATGCTTTCAAATTTTATATTTAAAATATCAAAATACATTAAATTTTATTTTTTCTATTGAAAGAGAATAAAAACGTTTCAAAACTATCTGTAAAAAGAAAACTAATATGAAAAATAATTTCTATGAAAGTTACATGCATTTTAAAGGAACTTGGTACTTTCACGACATTGCTGAAGTAGGTGTCATATAAAAGCTTATATTTTCCTTTAACGTTTATACATTTAACTATATTAGGTTTGTCCAATAAAATACATATTCAGGAAACATTTCTTTTGGTATTTTAGGTATATTTTAGGTATTGCGTTTTCTCAGTTTGCATTTTTTCATGCATTTGTGACATTCAAAATGCTTAAATTTCTACAGATATTTAAAAAGAGACTTAATATATGTATATATATATAGATTATATATATATATATATATATATATTGATGTTCAATAGAGCCTACCTAAAAGAATTAGGGATGGGTTTTGCAATATCTTTAAAATAAAAAATATATAAATATATAAATATAACAAAAAATACATAGAAAGGCACTTTTTAAATTTTTACTCAAAAACTAATTATTAAATTTCAAAACTCACCCCTATTTCTTTTAAATAAGTTCTATTAAACACCCCCAAAAATTATTAAGTGTTTTCTTAAATGTATGTAGAATTTATAGCTTTTAGAAAATCATGAATTCATGAAAAAGTGCAAACTCAGATTGATTTAATGATATTAAATCTGTAAATGCATACCAAAAAGCATACGAAATGTTGCCTGAATGTATATTTTATTCAAAAAACCTGATATTGTTCATTTTATAAACATTAATCTGAAATGTAAGCTTTTATAAGAAACCTACTTTAGGCGTTAAAGGTGTCAAGTCTTCTTAAGTAGAATGCCAATTACTTATGCAACTAAATAATTTTTATTTTTAAAGCAAATTTATTTCGAAACTAAATACTCACCGAATTCCGTTTTTGTCTTCCTTTTGCCTCCGAATACAATTACTTACGTACTATATTTATTTATTTATTTATTTATTTATTTTGTAGAAGTATACATGTGTAATGCTATTTATGTGCATTATTATGTAATCGACAACAATAATTTTGTTCTAGTAAGAACCTACTTTCTTAATATAAATAAAGTAATCAATAAAATTATACTCTAGCAATTTAATTTTAATTAATAGCTAAAAATGAATAAAATCAGACTTTTTGCACTACAGCCATTATTTTAAAACGAAATAGAGGATAACTAAAATACTGTCTTGCAAAAGCCTATGTATTGAAACATATTTCAAACAAAAAGTTCGGCAGAAATAAGCAATTGAATAAGAGTAATTATAATAACGTTAATTTCATAAATATCAAAATAATAATGGAAGACATTATAATATTTATAAATATACTAGCAGTTGTGCCCGTTCTTTGCAAGGGAATTTATTTATTATTTGCAGCATATTATAAAGAAAAATATTTATCTTAGTTGAAGCTTATGCTGATGAAGATAGAGAATGAATTATTATAGTTAGTATGTACAATTTGTAAATTTTCGCTCATATATTTATGTATATATTGTGTATATATACCTTTTAACTTGCATAATTTTTTGTGCACTGACTTGAACATAAATTTTCTAAAAGCCTAAAAGGCATAATTTCTGTTGCCATTAACGTTCCGAAAAACTTGTACAAAACCTAGTATTCAAATAATTATGTATGAAAATTTATTAATCTCTATTTATTTAATTTAACATTTTTTTTTCTTCTTTTAATTGCATTGTGCGTTTCAGATAAAATAGAATGATGCAATACTTTCTTTATAGCTTTCTACAGAACATCTATTAATAATTTCTTGCCGATAAAATACGTTTTGTGCTCAAAACAATCTAACTTTTAAAGAGAAATACAAATTTTAAAAGGAAGCAAAAATCCTGTGGCATGCATTGATTACACTAATTTGAAAAACAAAATCGAGATCTCATACCATTCTTGCAGTTTCTTATGTAAAATAACCTCCTGAATGCGAATATGACCACCATTTTCCCCAATCACCCACCGTTTTCTAGATACACCCCCTCCCTCATTTTTATCATTGTTTGGTAATTCTATACCCATCAGTTTTATTTGGAGAGGAGCGATGATTGTTTTAACCGTTAAATGCCTTCTGACCTGAGGAGCTACAAAGGTAGAGAGTTATAAAACACAAACATTTGTAGTAAGGAGGAAATTTGAGGTGATTTGTGCCCAGAAAACAAAAGAAAATCAATAAAAACGATCAGTTCCTTTTTTTTTTTTTTCTGCAATATTTCTCTTATTTTTTACATATTCCAGCTTCCAGTTTGCCATTTTCTTACCAAAACACCCCAAATAATAAAAATTATACTGTGATTTTTTTTTTTTTTTTTTTTTTTTTTTTTCAAAATGTTGGTGAGTGGAGTTAAAGTCTCAAAGCCCTCGCAAGAAAGTTTGACTGATTCACTGTACGACGTTTGCTTTCAGTAACTCCCACGTTAAATATTTTGGGCAGCAAAACATGAACAGTAAAATATCCTTCTTCGACGCGTGTTAAAATCATCACACAAGATCATCACCGTCGAAAGCACCATAAAGTTCATTCTCTTATCGCAAAACGTGTACTAAAGGTAGATAACGACTGACGACTACAATGATACGAGCAATGACCTTTAACACGTGTCAAAGCTGGAGGTCTTATATAATATTTTAAAAGTAGTCTGACATCTTTATGATGAAAATATCCCTCAAAACCGACGTTTAGGCGAAATTTTACAGTATTTTGTCATGTTAAGAAATTCCTAAATTTCGAATAATTTGCGAAATTTTCAAAGCAAGATGTTTATAGTTAATGATGTTCATCCCGGCATCAAAACTATTATTTAAAAGCTGTTTCTACATCTTTACGATAAAAATATTTATTTTTATACACGTTTAAATGAAATTTTGCCCTATTATCCCATGTTAAGAAAATCGTAAATTTCGAATAACTTCTAAAGTTTTTTAATTAGAATGTTGCAAATGAATAGAGTTCTATATTTTTAAAGTTCTATATATTATAAAATATTATTTATAACAGTGGCAGAGTTCTTGCCATTGTTATAAATAATATTTTAAAACTGGTCCGACCTCTCTGCGATTATTTGTTCGTGAGATATCATGTATACAGACTACAGACTAACATACTAACACACTAACGGACTAATAAACTAACAGACACCCTACAGATGAACACCATACCTATTTTGATTTTTTTGGATTCCTCACACCTAAAAACGTGTAAAAAAGTCTAAAAACCGAGGTCGAAATTTTTCACGGTTACCTAAGTTCCCCATACCTTTAGTATGGTGGAGAACTAAAAATGCATAAACATAATTATCGTTTTAATAATAAACATTTTCGAAAGTCTTATATTTTTGTTGTTACAGGGTTGTCACAGGCGACTTCATTTTAGGTAGATTCCTTATAGGAAATTAGGTAGATTCCTTAGAGGAAATTTACCTATTGTAATGGTTCTCCTGACACGACATCTGGAAAATTTATTCATATCTTCACCGATCATGATCCCTAGAACCCAAAACCACCCTCCGTTCAAAAGTTTATATATATATATATATATATATATATAGGTATATATCTATCTATCTACATATATATATATATATATATATGTAGCGCTTTTTCCCACGTTAAGTTATAAAAACAAGATAACTGGAGTAATTTTTATTTAAATTTAACCAGCTTGGGATATGCTGTAAGGACAATAAAAATCTCGGTCGAGTTCGTAGATGGGGTATCCAGCTCAGAGGGGGTGGAAATTTTAATTTGCCCATAATTTCTTTAATATTGAAAATAGGAAAACACTTCAAATCAGTCGAATTACCGCCTTATCCTAAAGAACAATTTTTGTATTTAAACTTTTTCGATAGCTTCAATTTCTTAAAAGTTACAAGTTAAAAAGTGATTTTTCGTCAATTGTGATGAAGCCGACTTTTTCTATAGCTTTCATTGCTTAAATTTATAATCTAATGCTTACGTCATGAAAATTCACGATCAATTTACGTCAAGATCACTGAAAATTTAAAAATCATGGTAAAAGCTTTAATTAATCATTTAAAAATATAAAATTAAAATAATACGTCAGTCTTCGTAAAAATATCGTTTGTAGTGAATACGCTAGCGAAGTGATGACGTCACTGGCAGTCCGTGGATGCAAGAAAAATATTTCCTATGTTAATCGCCCATTGCATTTTTTGTAAAAAATTATTAAATATTGAGGAAAATTATTTCCCGATTTTAATCCCCATATTTGGGTATATATATATGTATTAGTTATCGTGTAGATGCGTTAGATATATTCCATTGAAAACATAAGCATTTCCTTTCAAAGCATGATATGTACACAATAAATATCCAACTAATATGCTAAAAGGAAAATGATAAATATTCTATCATAATTTGAAGTGAAATTTGTTTTCAAATGTTTAAATAAAGTGTCTGATATAATAAGATACTCATATGTTGCAGTGGAATAGATTTCATGTCTGTCATCCTTGGCGGAAAAAATAAGTCAAATTATCTGGCGAACATATTTAATTCCTTTCAAAAATCATGGTTATTTTAATAACTAATATTAAGAGAGTAATGAATAATATAAAACAATATTTTGTACAATACATATTACGAAAATATACATCTGGCATGTATATTTTCGTATTACGTTTTCGATCTCCAAATACAAAAAACTCCAAGGATGACAGAGTTTTGAAATTTAAAATTGAATTTTGTTAATTTGACAGCAAAGTAACTGAATCTAACACATGCATACGATAACTAATACATATCTAAACCCAAATACGGCGATTAAAATCGGCAAATAATTTTGCTCGATTTTTAATAATTTTTTAGAAAAAATGCAATGGGCGATTAAAATAGGAAATCTTTTTTTGCATCCACAGATGGTCAGTGACGTCACGCTTCGCTTGCGTATACTTTAGAACGCCGGTTTCGTCAAGAATTTAAAATTTACAATTGAAATTGAGAATAACACGTTACAGCTTCCTTTGACTGTTTATCTTGTTGAAACAAGATATTGGTCTGTGAAGAGATATGAGGTTTTCGCGTGGGAAGAAAATATAATGACGCCAAAGCCGCCATGCTCGCCAAATTTTGTCACCAAATTGTATATCTTTATGACTTCTATTTGTTGAATGATTATGAGATTGGATTTTAAAAAGTAAAGCATTACTGACCAATAAATCTAGCCTAAAATTTTAAGTAGAATGAACAAAACCCTTTTGTAGTTGAAAATTAAATTTCTTGAAAACAGAAAAGCGACGTAAATAATGTAATGTGTGGGAATAAAGCCATCGGCATGTATGTGTTAATGCGTGTGTAATATTTCTTTACTTTTGTAACATTAACGTAAAGGAATCTACCTTTGCCTTTAAGCTTGCCGAAAAGGGATTTTTTTATTCTTTCCGTACCCCTATTTTCCAAAAATAAAACTTATACTACATTTACGCAGGTAAATCAGCAGATTGCATGCATAAATTTACTATAAATTCTATAATTTTTATTAAAATCACACAATCAACTGCGGAAGAAAATCATATTTATTGAATTTTTTTTTCCGACTGAAAATAATGCCTGGACCGGGAGTCGAACCCCGGATCTTTGACTTACAAGGTCAAGGCTCTACCAATTGAGCTATCCAGGCCGACAATCGGTCAGCATTACTCACTCAGACAACCTTTAGGCAGAATCATCTCTTGTCTATCATGTAGATAGCTCAACAGAAATAAGCCGCAGGAAATTGAAAACACCATTAAACAATGGGAGAAAGAAATACAATTTTTATTAAAATCACACAATCAACTGTGGAAGAAAGGTGAAGAGGCACTTCACCAACTATTTTACACTGTATTCATTTATATAAATTTACGTTTAAATAAAATTAATATTTTTAGTTAATATTATGCTTAATAAAAATTATGCATTAAAACTACTTAAATTTTATTTTTCAGCTCTTCACCTATTTTCGGTTCACGAACCGCCGCTGACGTACGCTAATAAAATTTCAGATTAGCAGCGACACCTGTCAATCGATATGCACCTAAATTAAATCAGCAAAATTTCTCATAATAGTCTTCTTTTATATAAAGTTTTAGGCAATTATGCACTATAGAAGTTAAGATCTAGCCTTCTATTAAATGGAAGAAATCACAGAATAGAATCAAGATCTCTTTAGCGATATGCATCTGAAGTTGATAGACATTAATTTATGTCATGTGCAACGAAATATTTTTTTTCTTGTGTGTGTGTGTGTGTGAAATTCTGTAGATTATTTCTTGAACTAAAGCTGCTATAAAATTTCTGTTAAGTACACACAGACACATAAACAGACAGACATTTTCTAAAATTGATGAAGTCGTATTCAGAACATCTTAAGACATGTAAAACCGAATGTTGAAAACTTTTATGAATATAATACTATCTTCTGTGAATATAGAAGAATGTAATTAAATCCTAAATTAATATTCATCATAAATTTTAATTTAACACATTTAAACTAATTCAAGTAAATTTCTTTATTATAAAATGTTTTGGAAATTACATTCAAACACTTGATGAAGTACACCTGTACTTTACTAATTCACTAATGAAATAACCTTATCACGTTCATTGAGAAAATAATAAGGAGTTGTTTTCTTTCCCCCAATCGACTACATCAGCTGTTCTTTTCATCTCTTTAAGTGCTCTCGGTCTTTCTTCATTACAGTGTTTCTGCCACAAAAACTTATCACACTTCTCAGAAAATAAGTTAGTTGTGGAATACAATTCAATAATACTTTATAATAGTGATTTGTAAAGATATCTCGACGCAATAGAAATTAAGAGTAAAAACGAAATTGTTTAGATATAATTGATGTTACTCTCTTTCAAACAAATTATTAGAAAACTTTCTGTTTTCATAAGTATCGTTATTACTTTAAGTGACGAATAAAACTTCTTTATTTTATTTAGCCGTTAATTGTGATAAGATTTCGAATTACATTATACGATGCCAAATATGTAGAAACTTTTGAGACAATCACTACTTGGAAATTTTTACAAGCGTTTTGAAAATCCTTAAATAGCAATTCAGGTACAGTCGATAACAAAAGTGTCCGAACACTAGCAAAAATTCCTATGTACAAAAAGTACACTTCATACGGTGTTGTTAAATAAATCCTTGTCGAATCCCGTTCTTAGACTGGGTAAAAACAGGATTGACAAGGATTTATTTAACAAATTCGTATGAAGTGTACTTTTTTTACATAGGAATTTTTGCTAGTGTTCGGACACTTTTGTTACCGACTGTATATATGATGTAATTTTTTTTATTTGTTTTTTTTTTTCCGCTATAGAAATCCACAAGCTTTACAGGATTAAAAAAAAAATTGGCACACATTTTTTTTTTTTTTTTCCCACATCTCGAAAGAGCCTGTTCATTCCTCTTAAGGGAAGAAGTGAGTATTGTGTGTGATTCGGGAACCGCTTAATAGTTAGTATGAAAATTTGAGTTCATATATACAGTCGGTAACAAAAGTATCCGAACACTAGCAAAAATTCCTATATTAAAAAAATAGAGTTATACTGTTTTATTAAATAAATCCTTGTAAATCATGTTCTTAGTCAGTCTAAGAACCTGATTCGACAAGGATTTATTTAACAAAACAGTTTTAAGTGTACTTTTTTTATATAGGAATTTTTGTTAGTGTTCGGATACTTTTGTTACCGACTGTACTATGCTATTGAAATTTATTGCTTCCTAAAGATAGTTAAAAGGATTTTAAAAAGAGTGGATATACTTTCAATTTGAAAATTACTTGATCTAGAAAAGTTGATATTAGGTATGAAATTCTTCATTCAACTTCCTATATTGAAAAAAGTTCATCAGCACCAACCCTTTCAATGAAAGAAAAATGGCTTTAAAGAGAGAGATATCTTGTGTAATTTGAAAACACTTTTATTTTTACCTTTATTGTTTTATTATTTCTTTTCTCCAGATTATTACTCCAAACATGAAGTGTTTCAGATAAAGCTAATAAATGTGAATTTATTCATACATGTAAGATTTTGTTCTTTTTATGTATTGCTCTAAATTATTGCAAACTAAACTACATTATTCTTTGATATTTTTATCTGTGTGCATCTTTGGCGAATCATCAAAGACAGAGTTCCGCTGTACAGTCGGCAACAAAAGTGTCCGAACACTAGCAAAAATTCTTATTTAAAAAAAGTAGACTTTTTACGGTTAGGTTAAATAAATCCTTGTCGAATTCCGTTTTAATACTAAGATCAGAATTCGACAAGGATTTATTTAACAAAACCGTATGAAGTGTATTTTTTTTTTTTTTTTTTTTTACATAGGAATTTTTGCTAGTGTTCGGACACTTTTGTTGCCGACTGTATCTGAGAGAAAATTGCACACTATTCCCTAGGCTGTGAAAATAAATTTTTGCATTCTTTGAAACAGCAGATCATTTTCGAATACATAACTTAAGTTTCAACTGATATCAGACAAACTTATAAAACTTTATAGCCATTTTACATCGGTAATTTCTTCAATATTGACAAAAATGCAAATAGAAGCTTTTCATGTTTTATCCATATTCCTCCCTGTAAAAAGCAGCAAGCAAATATTCAAGTTAAGATCGAACTCTGAAACTTTCCCTTCACGTTTCTGTCTTATTTGCTGGACTTTCATGGAGTTTATTTACAAAGTTTTTTTATTCTTCATATTTTTCATATTTATATTTTTTAATACATTTTAATGCAACTGAGTTAGGCAATTAACGTAGTGTGTGCGTGCTCTCACAAGTACGCGGGAAAGCATTTGATTTCTTTCGCCATGCACTTGCAAAATTCGGTGCTAAAAGATTCAATTTTAGAATGATGGTGCGGTAGTTTTATGCTAAAATGACAAGAATTAGCGATATTAGAAAAAAAAGTTGTAGAAGAAATGTTCTTAATGGAGGTCAATATTTTTTGTAGCAGATGCACAGTTTTATGATTTTTTTTTTTTTTTTTTTTTTTTTTTTTACAAAATCTTTTTTTGAAAATAATTTTCCTGAAAAGTCCTGTAGATGTTCTCTCTTTAACGGATTATTCCGGAATTTTATAATCTATGTATGCAAATATACAAAATATGAAGTCAAAAAAGAAGAAAATTTAAGCCATTTGAAAGTTAAATCGAAATCTGTAACTACATACTTTAGCTTGGAGGAATATAAGAGAGACGTGTGCGGAAAAACATGAATCCAAAATCGTAACCGCAGAAGGCATTAACCCATATTGGACCGCCGTCCTATTTATAGGACAGTTGAATTAAATGTCAATAATGTACAAGAAACATTTAAAATCTGCAAAAAACTTGACATAAATTTTTAGAAATAGACTAAATTAATTAAATTACTGTGAAAAATGGAATTTGAAAAAAATATTAATGCTGCAGAATAATAAAGAACTTCTTCTTCTAAATAGTGAGCATGTGCTAGTGAAAAATCCAAATGGTCGTCAAAGACGATGTCAACTGAAATCATGCAATAAAAAACCTGTTACAATTTGCAACATGTGCAATGTTGGATGTAGAGATTGTTTTTTGGACTTCCATTCGTAAAAATCTTTACAATTTGCAAAATGCTCACTTTTGGACTGTGTAGAGACTGTTTTTTGGACTAACAAACAAAATAAAAAATTTTGTAAAATTATTATAATTTTTTAATTTTTTCTTTTTTATATGTGTAAGTATCTTATACTGACCATGTTTAAAAAAAAATACATTTTTCTAATGATTCGTTTAATGAGTGGTCCAATATGGGTTAAGTAACACTGTTATATGAGATATTCTAGATTGTTATAGTAAAATTTTGTAATTATACATCATTCGAGACGAAAGTCATTTTAACTAACGATCTCTAAATAAAACTAGTTGGCATAGGTGGACTCTGCTCAGTTCCCCGTCATATTTATGTTCTCATAAATTTCTAGTGCGAGACATATTATAATCATGTTAAAAGAAATTAATTTAACCAAAGCTTGATACAGTAACAGAATGAAATCCCCTCCTAATAGGCTATCCACCGTTCACTTCGATATACTTATCTTATTCTAATCTATTAATTTATTTTATCAGGGTCAATTCCGTTGTTTAGGTTTCATGCTACTATTTCCAATGCAATAATCCTCAAAATTCATATTTATATGAAAAATTTACAATTTCGCTATGTTGATAAAATCGTAAATTACGAATAATTTACGAAATTTTCCTATTAGAATATTTGTATTCAAGCATGTTCAAACAAATATCATAAATGTAATTTTGAAGTTGTCTAATGTATTTATGATCCTCAAAATGGAAGTTTATGCTCAATTTTGCCTTATTCTGACATGTTAAGTAAATCGTAAATTCCAAATAACTTACGAATTTTTTAAATTGGAAAAACCATAGTCTATGATATTCATGCCAGTATCCTAAATAATATTCAGAAAGTGGTTTGACATCTTTACGATGAAAATACCTCTCAAGATTGACGTTTATGTGAAATTTTGCTCTATTCTGTCATGTTAAGAAATTCGTAAATTTCCAATAACTTACGAAATTTTTATATTGGAAAATTCATAGTCATTAATATTCATGCCAGTGTTCTAAATAATATTTCAAAAGTAGTCTGACATATTTACGATGAAAATATCTCTCAAAATTGACGTTTATGTGACATTTTACCGTATACTACCATGTTAAGAAATTCGTAAATTTCCAATAACTTGCGAAATTTTAGTAGTGGAAAATTCACAGTCTTTAATATTCATACCAGTGTTCTAAATAATATTTCAAAAGTAGTCTGACATCTTTACGATGAAAATATCTCTCAAAATTGACGTTTATGTGAAATTATGCCCTATACTGCCATGTTAAGAAATTCGTAAATTTCCAATACTTACGAAATTTTTATATTGGAAAATTCATAGTCATTAATATTCATGCCAGTGTTCTAAATAATATTTCAAAAGTAGTCTGACATCTTTACGATGAAAATATCTCTCAAAATTGACGTTCATGTGAAATTTTGCCCTATACTGCCATGTTCAGAAATTCGTAAATTTCCAATAACTTGCGAAATTTTCAAAGTAGCTTATTTATAGTTACTGATGTTCACTTCGGCATCAAAACTAATATTTTAAAATTGGTCTGACATTTTTACAGTAAAAAGTTTCCATTTAATGCACGTTTAAGTGAATTTTTGTCCTATTCTCCCATGTTAAGAAAATCGTAAATTTCTAATAACTTACGAAGTTTTTTAATTCGAATGTTGCAAATAAATACGGTTCTTGCCAGTGTCAAAAGTAATATTTTAAAACTGATTTGACCTCTTTGCGACAATTTGTTCTTGAGATATCGTGTACACAGACTAACAAACTAACGGACTAACAGACGCCCTACAGACAGACACCATACAAATTTTGTTATTTTCGGATTCCTCACACCTGAAAACGTGTAGAAATGTCAAAAAACCAAGGTCGAAAATTTTAACGATTACCTAAGTTCCCCATACCTATAGTATGATGGGGAACTAAAATTTTCACGATTACCTATATTTCCCATACCTATAGTATGATGGGGAACTAATAACACAGTCCTAGCCAATATCTTGGTAAATTCAATATGTCTCCTGTGATATCATTGGCTGCTATTGTGGCAGCCATCTTGAATAGACAAAAGTTCAGTTCATTTGCCCTGCATGCTGATACGCCATATATGCCAACTCTTCTTATATCATTCCTCCAAGGATTGTATCCAAGTATTGTATCCAAAATGACTGTTTCTTTTTTTTACAAACAGAAGAAAAGATTTCAGAATTTATAATTGATGCATGATTGTTTTCACAATAATGCATATTAATTTTACACACGTGTAATAATGAATAGTTGAATTCTTTACTTTTACTCGATACATCTTGCAACCATAGCATATCCAGTAATATGGGTAAATAATATTTCGTTCTATTTGATTCTACTTAACCCATTAAAATGAGGGTAATTGCAAACTTTGAATAATTTGGTCCCATAGGCCATAATGATGAAAAAATTTTCTTTGTGCCCTTGTAAAAACCCTTTAAGTGATAGTTTCATCAAAATCTATAGGGTTCGTGCTATGGTGACATACAACATACGTACCAAATTTCTGCTTATTTGAACAAAGCGTTTAGGCACTATCGTGTTCACTCGCATACATACGCACACACAAATTTATATATCATGGTAAAAAAACAAAAATGAACTCAGGGGTCCTCAAAACGTATAAAAACACCAAAATATCAAAGCTGGATTTTTGACATGATTACAATACCTTCCTTACATACGTATAGTCGGAAAGTAAAAATGAGCTTCGTATAAAGGTTTTCTTAAGAAATTTATTTTTTAATTTGTTTAAAACAAATTTAATTACTGAATGAGGATATTTATTTAACATCAAAGTAAGTTTGAGTAGCAATTTATGTAAATAAGTTGCTGTTTTTGTTCTTGACTGAAGATTATATTCTGGTTGCTGATAGCACGTGATTATACTCCAGTTATTATGTGTACTGAATATTCATAGCTAATTCATTTGGTATATAAAAGGTGTTAATTATATGATATCTACAGTATAGATAATTGGCGTATGGATTCTATACGCCAATTCAATGAAAAAGAATCGCTCAGCTCTGTTGAATACTTTGAATAAACACTCTAAATAACGTTTTTTCTTTTTAGTTAACATCGTATTTACATTTCCTTATTTTCAGAATACTTTAAAGTACAGGATTTTATCAATATAGTAACATGCTGATGGAATTCTCTGTAAATTTGTAACTAATTTCAGGGAGAAGTTTAACCATCGCAGCGTAACTCTAAAATATTCTACTTAAATAAAAATTGAATTGACTACATATTATATACTACATTCTGTCATTCTATATATATTTAATATCTAGATCGCATTCAATATTTGGAAAATTAGAGAGTTTTTATATAACAGCGTCCCATTTCTGGAAAAATGTTAAACTGACGTAGCTTAAGTATGCTCCTATGCAGCAGTTCTGTAGCTCATACAATATACTGTATTCTACTTTCAAAACAATCATCTGACATCTATAATGCATCTATTTCATATCTGGATCTTATTCAAATTTTAAAAAAGAGAACATTTATTGGACAGAGTCCTAATTTCAGGAAAACTTTTGACCAGCATGGGTTAATAATATGCATGTGGGGCAAGTGTGGAATACATTTTGCTTTTTACTTTAAAAAATTCACATAGCAATCTTTTTTTTTTTTTTTTTTTTTTTGTCAAAATCCATTTTATAAATGAATCGCATACAAATTTTGAAAATTAGGGTAAACAGTTGTTGAAATCATTTCGATTACAACTTTTATTTGTTTATGCAGACTGTTTCACACTTTGAACAGACACCACCACAGCTTAAAGTGTATGGGAAAAATGCTCAATGTCGGAAAAAATGAAACTCTTACTTACAAAAATAGAACACAACTTAAAACAAGAAAAATGTACTGAAACTAGGAACGGCTAGTCAAAGTATGAGGCTTTTCAATAATTTTCTGGACCTCACTATTAGTAAGGAATTTATTATATTATTAAACTAAAATATTTTTATAGAGCAGAGTGTATTCACACTATTTAAGTAAAGTGTTAAGTTCATCTTTTACGTTATATTGAACATAGTTCTAATAAGCTACCTTACGAGAAAAGCTTTATTAGCAAATATTAATGATCATTTAAATATACTTATTTACAACTTGATTAACTATATTGGAGCTTTATTTAAAATTAAATCTCAATAAATTATTTAAAAATATAGTCATGGGAAAACTTACTTATCGTTTAAAAGAATCCCTTCAGGAGATTTTCCAACTAAAAGCTTTCTGAAAGATAAGTACTTTTAATTAATCGAAATTATTGGATCTTTACATTATAAGAATTAAAGGAAATTTCTATCTACAGTTAAGCTATTTAACTACCCGTATTTGTTAATTTTAGACCAAAATAGAGCATTTAAAAATGATTTAAGCAGAATTAAAGATTATTTTGCCTGTAAAGTTATAAATGCATTTTATAAGAAACAGTAAAAAATGCTTTAATTCCCAGTCGTTTTTTCCCTTTAATACATTAAAAAAAGTTTACGAATAATAATAATTTTCCGTTAAAGTGTTTCAAGAAATCATTATTTATTGAACAGGGATATGTTTTAAGGCTATAGCACTATCTGAAGACCACGTAATACTAAAAATACGCTTACTAAATACAAACGCTTACTAAACAGTTGTTGTTGTTGTCGTATGCCACTCGGAAATTTCGAACCCCGGTAGTGGAACAATCTGGATTTAGGGCAAGAGGAATTTAAGGCGAGAGGGCCTTCGGGGCTTCTCCAAAAATGTCTTCACTGGTAATAGGAGCTCAAATCAGGGCGGGTCTCATCACTGAAAACAATTCTACTCCCTTCAGTATCATTCCAGGTTGAACTTGCCCCATTGCATTGAAGTAGGGGATCCGTGAGCTCAACTCCATTTCTCTGAACTGCCTATTAATGGTCACTGAAGTACCAGCTGCACGTGGGATCGATGATAATGATAAATTTGGGTCTTTGAGTACCGCTCATGACGACTGATCGATTATCACGTTCTGTCCTCTCTCTATGCCGACCTCTTCCTTCTTGATACTGTGTTCGGTCGTAGTTTATCCATTCCAGCCAACATCATCTAATAGTGACATCGCTCTTATGCAATTATCAAACAATTCGCAGGTTAGACCAACCAGCTGCTTTCAGCCCAACTACACTCCTTTCTCAAATTCTGACATCTGCGCATATTGTTTGCGTACTTGTATGTGAAGCATAGTTACTGTCTATCTGCGTAGACATAATAAAATTCTCAAAGAATTTATGACCTGGAATCAAAATTTCGCCTCTTTAATATTCTGCCAGTTGCGCAGTTAAAATGCGCTGCAACGTCACATGCTCATTCGATTGTAGTCAAACTTTAAAATTTTGCATTTTCCATCGAAACCAGTATGCATATCAGTTCGTGTCTAACTTGCCTTACTCCTTCTTGGTGCGACATTTTTTGTCCTAGATTGTATTTTTCAATACTTTTATATTTTAAATAATTTAACATTGCAAAAGAAACTTTAATTAGTTTGAACCTGTAGAACATAATGTATAGAAATCCTGCTTTGTATACTGAAAAAAAAACTATAAGTCCTTCCCTCATATAAGTCTATACGCTTCTTTCGATGATAACCTATAATATGATTACCAATTTATATCTTAATGAGATATAGAGTTCAGGCGCTAGCACTCTTCAAATAATTCAAGATAAATAGTCCGTAATGATAAAAAATTTCTTTGTGTGTCCCTGTAAAAGAAATATAAAATCTGGACTCATAAAAATCTATACAAATCATGCGACGGTGACCTGTAACATACCAAATAATTTTTAACTTAATCACATAGTTCTATGATACCGCACTTCATACAATGAGTGCATTGCCCATATTGATAAAGAATTTTTCTTTGTGACCCTGTAAAAGAACTTGACTTCTAAGGTAGTTCTAGACTCCTAAATTCTATGTAAATCCTGCGATAGTGATCTGTAACATACAAACTAATTTTTTTTAGCTCAATTTGAAAAGGCGTTTAGACGCTATTGCATTTTAGATAATTTAAGCCCATAGGCCATGATGATAGAGAATTTTTCTTTGTGTACCTGTAGAAAAACTATTAGTGCTAGATTCATCAAAATCTATACAGCTCGTTCGATGATAATAGCATACCTACAATTTTCCAAATTGTTCGATCAAAGAGTCTAAACGTTATCGTGTTCAATCACACACACATACATCATCGTAAAAATAACAAAAATTAACTTAAGAGACCTTAAAACGTACAGATACATCGAAATCGTATTATACATTTTTTTAAGGATTACGATGATTTCCTTACATTCAATGTATATTCAGAAATAAAAAAAGAGTACATATCAAAAGTTTTACACTCAAATACACACAAAAAGAAAAGAAAAAAAAGAGCTCTAGTGGAAGTGGAAAACTCTTTGTTTTACGAAAATTGTGTTATTGCTGTTGTTGCTCATACCGCTCGGAATCTCGGAGACCCAGTAGTGAAACTACCCGGATTTAAGACGGCAAGGGAGCACCTTCCGTTTTAAAAAAGCATCACAAGTGTTGGAAGAATGATTTAGCTCGTGAAGCTGGCGAAAGGTGGCCGCACCAGCAAACAACAAGAGTTAGAATTTTGGTCCGGATCAGGATCGAGTAAATCCCCTGATCCAGTATCCCCAGGCGTATAACTTTGATGAAAACTTGGAAGACTCTGAAAGGAAGACTCTGACAGGTTTAACGTGCAGCAGTCGCCATTAGCGTACACGACGGTCTTTGGCCGGCACGAGGATCGAATCTTTCAATTACAAGTCTGCTACTGTTACCGATCTAGCTACTGCGGCCAGATACTTTGTTTTATTAATAAAAGAGTTTAAAAATTTGAAATATACAAAATTTGAAATGACTCCATTCGATCTTCCAAACATTTAGTAATAACTAAGCGTTTAAATAAATTTGAAAATGTGAATATCATTGAACCAAAATGTAAAATTACAGTTACATGATTGATAATTTCTTCCTAAGTTAGCATTTTTGTGCAGTGAATAATAATGTGCCAGCAATTTTCGTATATTTCTATAAGAGGTATAAAAGGTAAACGTGCTATTTCCAGTATTGACAATGCTATAGCAAAATTTTAAAACCTACATCAGTTTCATTTTCTTTTAAGTAATTTAATCGACTTCGCACAATTCATCCCATAGAATAGAAAAAACATTTTTAATTCATCCATGCTTCTGTATAAAAAGGAGTACGCAAACAATATCCCAATATGGTCAAACCTTTTTCAAAGCGATATGTCAGTTTTGCTGTGTATTAAAAGTCTTAAGGGGAAAAAAAACTTTATTTAATTTGAATTTATAGGCTATAACATGTAAGAATTCTTCTTTTTATTCCATGTAAAAGAACTAACTGTAAATTAAAAAGTGGCTGTCGTGAATATCAATACATCTCATGCGATTATGACTATTAAAATGTTTCCAAAATTTAGGGTCAATAGAACAAAGTTCATCTGGTTCAATAACAATGTTTATAGTAAAATTTACTTCAAGAAACCTCCTACGATATTTAGGATGCGTCATAAGGTATAACTAAAACAAAATCTCCTAGTCATATTTTTTCATAATAACAATACTTTTTTATTTTTTATTTTTTGTTTGCATTTTAATTTTTTATTGTTCCTGATCTATTGTTACTTGTTTTTTGTTTATCCTTGTATGTTAGCATAAAGTGTTTATTAAAAGTGTTAAATAAAAAAAGTGTTGAATAAGAAAAAAAACACCTTGTTAAACAGTATGCATGTTCAGAATGGAAAAAAAAAATAATAATAATTAGTATTCAGTACGAATTCTTACAGTACACAAAAACTCAGTTTTCCCTGTTAATTTTACAATTTTTAAAAAATCAAATTATATTCGATGTAAATATGTAAGTATGTTTCATTTGTTCCATTAGCAACAAGATTCTTTCCCATTTGTTATCTCTTAAAAACAAATATGTTTACCGCATCACGAAAAAAAAAAAAAAAAAAAAAAAAAAAGTCTTTTATTGTGAGTGCTTTTGTAAAACCATTAAGGCTTTTCTACATAATGCTTTTGTTTAACCTGACTGTTTTCCACATTAAGAGCCTTTAATAAACAACGGTGCTTGTTAAATAATAAAAAAAAAATTAATTTTCTGAACATTTATAAGCAAAATGAACAGCGAAAACAAATAAACAAAAAAACATATATATGATTTCATTAGGTTGGCAATAATTACTGTTTGATATATTTATATCTTTATATATTAACCTTGGACATTTGAAAGAATAATTTTTAATGGTCATGAAATTTTTTGTAAAAATACAACCATTAAGTAAATATTTTTTCCTTCTCTACTGTCTTATTCTTTGTGTCAGAATTTCTCGAAATCTTTGCATTATGAAAGATAAAAATGTTTCCTTTGATGTTTGCATTAAGGCTTTATTTAAGTACTTCTTTGTTTTCGGAAGAATTTCATGGAAGAATGAATTAAGAATCGGGTTCCGCTTGAAAGAAAAATCGTTTTCATGAAAAGTGAAAAAATAAATGAAAACACTTCATTAAATTTTAATTTTCTAAAATATTTAAATAAATAAGGATTACTTTTTTTTTTTTTTTCATTTTGCTGTAGTATTCACAAGTATGAAAATTTTACAATGTTTGTCAAATTAATTGACAATTGTTTATGACTGTAATTTGTCTGTTAATCTGCGTTCCAGAGAACATCAATATGGATAGATACCTACAAATATTATACATGCTGTAAAGGTTTACCATAACATAGTCTAAATGCATCTATAATTCCTTTACATGTGCGTATAAAAAAACTAAAATCAGTTTACAGTTTGTAATTTTTCTAATTATAATTTAATAATATTAAATGTTTAAAATATATAATTAGAACAACGCGAAGCTTTCAATGTTTGTGGAGGAAATCTATATTATTGGTGTCTAAATTCCAACTGTTTGTGAGTAAAATCAACACCTCCTATAATAATGCCTCCTAACTTGGCTTTAAGTCACGGAAGTTCAGCTGATTACATCCAATCAACACTTTTTTATAATATCTTTAAAATGGTGTAATATATGTTTGCTATTAGCATATATCAAAAACAAATAGCAACTAAAATTCTAAACTCGGTGTTTTAAATCTGCAGCATATAGTGGTGCTGCTCTAAGCAATTAGTGAAGATAAAGCAAATCTTTTCCAATCTCACTTATAAAATCAACTATAAAAACTAAAATTCTTAGTGATTGGCAACGAGAGTGGTAACATTCCCATAAAGGTAGAGATACGTACGCAGTTCTTAAAACAGCTAATCCCAATTTCATATGCCCAAATAAAATATCTTTATATTTTATCTCAGGGCATGGTAGTTTCCCTAGTTTTTTCTTTAAAATCGATAAACTACCAAACGCACTTTGTAAATGTAAAAATTAGGTAGCCTTTATTCATTATATGTTCGAAAAATGTTCATTAATTAAAACAATTATAAATTTAATAGTTATAAAACAATAAGACAAAACTTAAAAGCAATATCATTAAATCCAGATAATTATAATAAGTTAAAACATATTTATAATACCTTAAACGAACATTACTCATTTATTAAACATAAATTTTAAGACTTACTTTCCTCTGAAATGTAATTTCTCTAAATGTTAATATATTATTATTTTATTATTTATTTTATTTTATTTCTTTATTTTTTTCTTTTTAAGCTTTCCTAAAAATAATCTTAAGTACAATTTTCTACATATTTCCTATTAATAAATTAAACTACGATCTGCTGCCCTAGCAGGACCGAAGATAATTTTTTTTCTCCTGTGTGAACAAAAATCCCTATAACCACGCTGTTTGGTGCCCACGGTGAAAGACAAATGTACAAGGACATCAAAAAGTATTCAAATACATTATGTCTATAAGCGAAATTTCTAGTAGGTGTCTTTCAACATTCATAGGCTCATTAAACAATTTGAAATGAACGTACGTTCTCTATATGCATAACAGGATTTGTTCTGTACAACATGAAATAGAAATCTTTGAACATTCGTTTACACGGCTACCCAAAAGAATTTGAATATATTTGGGCTATGCATAGAAATAGCTGTAAATGCATGTCAATTTCTTTAAAGTATTTGCATATAGGGCTTAATTTAAGTACATACTTTGATTTGTGTATAACTTATAGATGATATACTCGGATACTTAAAATTAAGCGAAAGCATTCTTTTCTATAGGTTGTAAATGATGGAAATTCTTTACTTTACCGTGTCAACAAAAAGAACTGAGAATGAAAATTAACTTCTCAAACCCATACAGTAGACAAATTATATTTTAAAGTTAAATTTTCAGCTTAGGTTATTTTTTATAGAACCGCATTTTGAGGTAGAATGAATACGAATGTCAGGTCCTTAGCGGGTGATATGTATGTATGTGTTTTATCAGCATAACTTAAAAACAAATGATTACAGAAAGTTATATTTTGTAGTTCATGTAAGGATGTCACTTCAATATATTGATCAAGTTTGGTAAGTTTTAAGAAGTATTGCGGGTAAAATTTGTGTGTGTGAAAATAATTTGGAATATACTTTAAAATTTAGAAACAGCCCTGAATTCTTTATAAATTTAGGTACTATATTTAACCGGGAGATTGAGGGAAGACTACCGCCCTCCTCTCGCAGAATTTATATGTGTTGTCAAATAAAACTATTTTAAGTTGTATTTTAGTTAAATTCATGTACAATACTTGTTCTTTATATTATTATTGAAATGCAGTGTAAGAGAAAGTCGTGGGAGTGACACATCAGGTTATGTATTTTCGGAAATAGTAAAGGGGTAAAGAAAATTTAATATTTATATTATGTACATAATTAGATCTATTCTCAAAACACTTTTCAGCAAACATTATCTATAATTTCACATTTACTGTATTAATACAAAAAAATGTAAAAATAGTAAATTGTTGAGTAATGCATCATAAAAACAGAGAACTTTTGAAAACGTTTTAACAATACATGCATTTTTCTCTAAAAGTAAAAAATAAATAAAAATAAAATATAAAAAAAAATGTACATTGATCTTATGTAATAAAATAAATCGCATTTCAGTAAAACAAATTCCGTTACAATACATTAACTCCATTGTGTAGCATTTGATAACATTTGTTCAACACAACTTTTAATTATTTTTATACGCATTAACCATGAAAATGATGAATAAAACATGCATTATATTTCAATACTGACTGTCTTATAAATATTAATATATTCCCTTTGTTTACTTCCCTTTTAAATATAAAAGAGTCTGATAACTATCGCATATAAATATTGCTGAGTATGTAAAATTACTTTTCTTAAGTTTTTATTTTTATAACGCTTTTTAACTGCCACTCATATTCTAATTACTGTTTTTCCCCAGTAAAAACTTATCATGTTTCCTAAAATAGGAAATAAAAAAAACAACAGTTTCTAGTTATCAATTTAAGTTTCCATTATAGTGTAAATGAAACTCAAAGTCTCTTCATAAATAACTAAATTTCTTTTTCTTTTTTTTTCATATTATTACATCTATTATATTAACTTTCTTTATCTTTTACCATTCATTTTATCTCATGAACTATGAAATATTTATACATTCAGTTTATAAATTTTCGAATAAATCATCTCTTTATCAAATTGTGAATAAATTTGTGTAGTCGCGTCAACGCTATACTATTTTTATACAACTTGATATGCTACATAAAACACAATATATTTTAACCAGAATATAAAAATGTTAAATGCTTCACGAAATTTCAGAACTTTTACTAAATATTTTTTAATTGCGCATGCACATAAAATTTCTTTCACTTTATTCATTAAAAAAAATTATTACAAATAATCTGGTCTGTTACTCACACGACTTTCTCTTACCCTACATTTCAATACTATAAAGATAAATTTCATATTAAGTGCAAAGAACAACAGCGTAAGATACTAAATTTTAATGTACTTTTAAAATAATCTAAAATAGATTTAAGTACAGTGTAATTTGAAAGATAATTCTGTGTGTGTGTGGGGGGGGTCTACCCCCCCTCAACCCCCGTTTAATTATATTACATTCAATTATTTAAAAAAAAAAAAATCTCTTATTTATTTGAATTCAAACTTAAGTGGACATTTAATATGGACTTCAAAATACCAAATTTCAATTTCCTGCAATTATTTGTTTTTGAGTTATACTGATACCAGATATACATACAGATGGACTGCTGAAAATTGGACTTTCGTAATCAGGGCACTTCAAAACGTGATATTATAAAAAAAAAAAGTTTGAAACTTCAAATAACTTTGATTACGGTATGGGTAGGAAAAATTAGTTTTCTTTCCTGAGCAGTGTTTGTCGACATAGTAAAATGTAGCAAAGCTCTTCAATCAATTACATTGAGTAGAAAAAAACATTTGGCTAAATTTGGGGTAGCTCTGTATATTGTCTGTAAACAATATGCAATTTAAAAAGTATCGTGTACTTAAATTTAGTCTTACATGAAAAATATCTAACACAAAGGGAATTACAATTCTAGCAATTTCCAAATATATCCCCAATATATCTAGATAATTTGGGTAGCCCTGTAAACGAGTGATGAATGATTTCCGTATCACAACCTACAAAAAACAGGTTTTTATGCATATACACTAAGCGACAATAAAAAAGGCGCACTTGGATATTTTTCCTTTTCCCTTTTTGCAACCTCCAATTTTATCATTTAAAAAGCAAATTTTTGAACAAATGTTATTACGTCGCCCTTCACGTACACTTTAGGATTGATCCCAGTTTTAAAAGTAAAATATCAACTGTCAGGAAAATTATAATTTTAGAAAGTATTTCAAAAATGGCAAGTATAAGGCATTTAACGATTCCACAAAAACTACTAATTTTAGAATGAAAGTTAAAAAATATTTTAATACGTGAGATGGTAAATTAATTAAATGTTAACGAAATATCTCTGAGATGATTTTTAGGAAGATATAAAATTTTTTGGCTGTTTAAACGGAAAACGTGTTTTTAGGCGGCCATGTTGCCCATCCAAGCGAGATGATAGCAAATTAAGAAACAAAAATTAAAAAAAAAACGATTTCTACATGCTCATAACTTAGAAAAGATTTTTAAAAAGTGCATAGCAAAATAATTTCTTCAAAAGCAGTGCGGGGACAATTAAACAAAGTATGTTAGAAACTAGAAGATCTGAAAAAAAAAAAAAAGCCATTACTAAGGAAAAGAATTAAAAAATAACAAGACTTCAGTTGACCAAAAATTAAAAAAACTTATCAGTTAATTATCATGCCGAACTGGTTTTCTCCGATGAGACAAGTTAATTTTTTTTTTTTAGGGTAGTAAAAAAAACTAGTAAGACGATAAAAATGTGACCGAATTATTGAAAATTGCATTCTTAAAACAGTGACACATTCTCCGTACATTATGGTACGGAGGTGCATAAATTATCAATGAGTCGGGCAAACTTTTATGCTCAAGGGATCAATTAACTCGAAATAAAAGGCGGCCTTTATAAAACGGCGCCTGCCCGACTATTTTGAAGGTACCTCAGACTTTTCCGCAAGCAGAATTTCAAGATGATATTGCACCATACTAAAGGGCGTCTGTGGTGCGTTTATTCGATTCAAATTGTTATAACTACCTATCCTATCACATGATCACCTATAATTCTGCAATCGATCATATCTTTTTTTACTTTAAGTTAAATCCCACAAAAATATCGTAGAATTTCTTTTTCATCAGACTTGGAACTAGCCCTAATCTCAATCCCTCGAAAATGTTTAGTTTATAAAAAAGCAAGGGAAAGGGGCGAGGATTAAAAAATTACAGCCTGCAACTCTGCAAGGACTAGAAAAAATTATTTATGATATTTGGCACAGAAAATTTTATGATATTTATATTAAAACACTGCATAATACTATGACATTGCGCATTAAAGCAGTAATTCCATATAAAGGTGGAATAACTGAATGTAGAATACATATTTTTATTGAAAAATTGCTTCGATCTAACAAATAAATAGTTTTATTTCGTGTATTAAAATAATAACTTGTTTAGGACCATTATGGCGACTTTTAAATATTTCTCGCCATTTTGCCAATGGCGTGTTATTTCTTTATTTTAGCATAATAAAGAGAAAAAAAACTAATTCCGATTTTTATTATACTTTTCATGATTGTGTTTATTAGTCAATTTACAATAATAATTCATATTCTGTATATATCTTTAAAATATTGTTAGGTTTAAAATGACGCTGCAAAAGATACTGAATATGCAACTTTTAAAAATACATTTTTCCATAAAACAATCTCATCAGAAAGATGTCGTATTTATTATTATTATTATTATTATTATTATTATTATTATTATTATTAAATCATTGAGATGAGTCCGCGTGCTTAAATATTGTCCATTCATAAATATTATTTTATTCTCACGTGTTTTATTAATTAGGTCACTATCGTATCGTTTCGACAAAATATAATCGTAACTGGTCCACGTTAGAGAAATATTATTCTGTATTTTTATCTATTTTTATTATTTACTTTGTCAATAAAAATTAAAGAGGAATGTTTCTAGTTTAGAAAAGGGTCATAAGTCAAAAACATATTCTCACTAATAATTAATTAAATTAATATTAGTCATTGAAATGCATATATAAAATGGATTTTTTAACATCTCCGTTTATTTTACTCCGTCATTTTACATGAGACTTAAGATAAATGATTACCAATAGTTTTCTCTTGATATTTTTAAGAGTGTGATCCCAAACATCATAGTTTTGCTTAGTTTAGTTTGTAACTGATTCCTTTTTTGCCATTGAGACAAATATTTTGGTGAAATATATAATGTACAACTGTGGAGTTTGCGTTACTGCAAACTCCATCTTAACTTAAATACTTATTTAGATTACTAAGAAAACCAGAGACTTGAATTGAACAAACAATAGGAATTTATTTGAACCAGATTAATGGGAGGGCGGCCTGGTAATAAAACTTAGCTCAGTCAGCCTATTACTAAATCAAAATATATAAATCAACAACTTAACTATCTTAAATATCTCACCCCAGCAGATAGTCGAAGGTGTAGAGACGGTCGCACTCGTACTCCGCTATTACGACTTCACTATGGGTCAGAGGATTCCCTTCGGACCCAACTTGACCTTTCCGAAAGCTAGTAGCTACGCTCACCAACACTCATCACTACTTAACTTCACGCCACTAAATCTCCACTACTCTACTTCTCGATGCTCGCCAGAATAAGATTCATCACATCCACTATACTATCCTCCAACATCCACACCATCTACTAAAACCATCTCTATTTTTATACTTCTTCCTACACCCTCCTTTCACTACATTTCAATCCGTTCTTTTAAAAATCACTTCTAATTTATCTAATATTAAAAATCTAAATCTTTTATTGCAGCCCCCTGCCGACACAACACTAACTCGACCTCAACCTTTTCCGAGCCACTGGCGACGAAGTGATTTTTTACCGTCCCCACTTTCTACTTTGATGGATCCAGCTTAATTAAAACAACTGTGGTGACGTTCTGACGTCTCAACCTCACACAACATGCTATGTTCGAAACGAACACTGAAGTATTTCTATAATTATTTGACAAAAATGTCTAAATTCGAAAGTATACCTCTAATTATGTTCATGACTGTACATGTATTGGTGTATGTGAGTCCGAATGAATTTTTAGTCTGATTACATTTTTTTACATTCTCTAAAATTTTCTCTAGATTTAACTTCCTCTCTTGTAATATTTGCACAAATGTGAAATAATGGTATTAAATATATCCATAAAAATCTGGTGTATAACAAGCACAAGACATCCATTACACACAACTACAAATATCAACTCATTTTGGAGATATGCTAATTTATACGTCTTCTAGCAAAACTAACAAAGCAATTTTCTATTATAAGCAAACTAATACACGCGACTTAAAGTCATCTAAAAGATAGTTTACGTAGTGAGTTTTAAAAAAATTAGTTGAACCGTTCTTTGAAATACCCATATCCGAGATCTAAAACTGACCTACGTAATTAGGACACTGTCAGTTATCCTGTAGTAACAAGTAATTTATGCGAAAGGACATCTAAGAAGACGTTTATATAGCAAATTTGAAGAAACTCCTTTTTTCCGTTGTTGATACCGACTTTCGGTCTGTGGCTGCCAATTTTTACCAAAACTTGGTACACCCATCTATTCACCGGAAATCAACAATTATATACGAAATCACATGGATTAATATGGCGAGTTAGAAGAAAATCCGTTGAAGCGTTTATAAAGAATTGCATTTGTAAGAGACCTAAAATTGACCTATTTATACAGGACATTTATCAATTTTCCTGAACGAACTAACTAATACATATAACTGGGTGTTTATATAGAAACTTTGAAGAAAATCGTTAAAGCCGTTTTTGTCATACGGACTTACGGTCATTCTTCCGGTTTTCCAATTTCCATCAAATGTCAATAAAATCATGTGTACACCAGACCTGTTTGACCTGTGAAATCTTTGTCTATCTTTATTCGTTTTGTAGATATGACAGTCAGAAGGTTCCCCACACACATGCATACAAAATGGCCAATTGCCAAAAACTACTTTTTTGACTCAGGAGACCTTAAAATATGTAAATCAAATAAAAACCATATGTCGAAATTCTTGATCGAAAGCAGTTCTTCCATTACCTACGGTAGTCAGGTAATAGAAGTAAAAATAATTCTAAAATTCAATCTTATTAAAGAGTATAAACACGACATTAAGTATTAATACATGTTATACTATTCATTTAATTGTATTTAATTTTAATTATTATCATTTGTTTGTTATGTATTAATTATTTTTCTTATAAAGTGAAATCTTTAATACGTCGTTCCATTTTGCATAATTTTGAAAGCATACAAAAAAGCAAAAAGCAATTTTTTGCAAATAAACGTTTGCTTTTTCTTCCATATTTTTAAAAATTACTGTTATAATTTTTTGTAAGCTTCAATCAATGTATTATATAATTAATAAATGATATATTGTAGCAAATAAATAATGTAGCTTTAAGCAATGTATTATATGGTAAATATTTTTGAAATCGGAGTTCCTGAGTTACAAATGATTAAAGCGTGTAACATAAACGCGCACATTTGCGAGTACATTTACTTGTATAACCGTGACATTTTTCAGTCTGATTAGAAATTTCTTTAAATTTTTCTATAAATTTCTTTCGTTGTTTTAAGTATTTACCGAAATGTACCAAATTATAATATAAAATAAAACTATAAAAATACCAGCTCTTAAACAATGTTATAATATGAAATACTATAAACATAACTGACTGCGTAATATGCATTTTCTGGTTATTTCATTATTTTTAGCACTATAGGCCGTACTATATATTTCAGGCATCCATTTTTCATTCTTATCATTTTCTGTATCACCTTGAATGAAAGTGCAAACATTTTTGTTTTTATTTAAAATATATAAAGCTGAAAGTTTGCCAGTGTAACTATCCGGATTTTCCGTCTGGATTTTTAGATTTTATCAAAAATTGATACATTTATTAATCAAGACAAAATCTGGCTCACGCTGTGTTTTTTAATTCAATCGGATATTTGGTTCAAAAGGTAATAAATAAAAACTCCAATTTAACTGTAAAATAATTTAAAAAATAAATGATTTCAAAAATAAATTAATAAACATATTTTTTTTTTAAATGTAGAAAACCAATGAATGGCAAACATTTTTTGTTTTAAATTATTAAAATAAAACAGCTTTATTATAGTTCCTTTTTGCAAAATTTGAAATTTGGCACAGACGTAGCTTGGACATTTCTCGCCAAGATATTCCTAGCGCAACTGTGATAGCCATTTTAATTCATCGCAAAAATGACAAAAAAAAAAAAAATTAAAGCCGTCGTCACGGGTCTCCTATGCTAAAGCTATACCACAAAAATTTTAAGAAATGAATATAGTAACCAACGCTAAGGAATGAAACACAGTTAATGCATTCCTTTATATGAAAATTGATATTAAAATAAGTCATGTCGTATTAAACTAAATTATGTTTTATACAGAATACCTATAACTTAGAAAACAAAAATAGGCTTAGAGTTTACTTTTTCATTTATTATTTACTTATTTTTTGCTTTGTATTAATTATTTTAGATTGGCTTCAACAATATGATATATGTCAATTAGACAGTTTCATATAAGGGGAAAAACTGTAGATATGTTATTGTACTCTAACATTTTTCATTGGAGTTACAGAAATGTCAGACCGCATCCATTAATCTATGCTTTAGAAAATTCTGAAGAAATGTTTTTACAGGAAAGTTATGCATCGGACGTTTATTTTACCGCTTTTAGTGCTATTCAGTACTCCATTAATGCATTTCCGCAGTAAAATTTTATCCTATTTCTTACAGATGCATTTCATAAAGAATATTTCATATCATATATATTGTTAAAATCTAAATAAATAAAAGTGCATTTAAATTTGATTCGACTAGAACATGTCGGAATGTTTGCAACACTTCACTTTTAAACGTTCTAAATAAGCATATTATATTGCATTTGCCTTAATAGAATAATTAATATTTTAATTTGCTATTATAAAATTCTAAAAAGAAATACATTGTATGTAAGTTGTAATGACCTACCGAAAATTACTAAATTACAATTTAAAATAAATAATACAACTAACTTATAACGAATATCAGACTTCTTTCCAACACATTAAAATAGATTTAAAATATGTAAAAATATAATAAACATTACGTACACATTTTTGTGTTCACTTCGAAGAGTTTGAACAATAATGTATTTTTCTTTACACATACCTTACAGAGTTCCTCAGGAAATGTAAGCACTTCAAATTATGATGCATTATGTGTAAAATGTTAAGAAAACACCTGGGTGTGGTGTGGGGGTTAAAACTCTATCTGTCTAACAACACTGAAAGAAAAACCGCTAGTAGGCTAATGTTAGAGCAAAAACACAGTGGCATAGTTTAGTATATGTGTTTCTAACTTTACAAAACGAGTAATGCTGTCAAAATCAGAAATTGTGTAAGACAAGGAGACACAATTTCACATAAACTCTTCAATGCAGTACTTCAAGAAGATTTTTAAAATGTTAATGGTGAGGAGAAAGGCATAAAATTGAGTGAGAGTTTATAAATCATTTGAGTTTGCTAATGATATTGTACTGCTTGCATCCTTATTTCAGGATTTGCAAGAAATGCTTCAGGAAATAAAAAAACAAAACAATCTCGTTATATTGAAAATAAACCTCAATAAGACAAAAATTATGTCGATTATTCCCTTTGTTTCGTCACTGAAAATCACTGCTGATATGGATGAATTAGAAACGGTATGTAGTGATACTTATCTAGGTGTACTCTATTCTATAACTTACGATGTACTCTATTCCTCAAGTCCTTACGATGAACGGGAACATCCTGTAAGAAATTCACAACCGAGATGAACTTGTATAGGTAGAGCATTCGGAAGAAGTAGTGCTATATTCAAGAGCGACTTCCCAATTTGTTTCAAAAGAAAAGTTTTCGATCAGTGCATTTTGCCTATTTTAACTTATGCATCAGAAAAATTGGACATACACGTGTAAAACTATACAAAAACTTCAAACAACCCAGAGAAGTATGGAGAGATGCATGTTAGGATTGACCCGAAGAGACAAAAAGCGAAACACTTGGATTAGGGACAAAGTTATTGATGTTATCTCTAAAGTTGAGAAGTTAAAATGGAGCTGGGCTGAGCAGCTTGACAGAAGAAATGATGATGTCTTAATTTGAATGCTGAAAGATTATAAAAAAAAAATAGAAATAGAAATAAAAAAGACCGAAGAAGAAACCACTGTGTTGTTGAAAAGACGAAATTGTGAAGTTTCGAAGAGCAGTATGGAGAAGAATTGCAGAAAACAAGGCAGAATGGAATTATCTAGGAGAGGCCTTCATCCTGCAGTCGATTGCTAAAGGCTGAAATTTATGATGAGGAGGAGAAGGATTTCATCTTTAGAAACTGGTATATTGCAAAAATTATACCAATTTTTTGTGCAGATATAAAGCACATGAGTTATTACCAACACATATTTGAGTTCGTGAACCCTAATGCATTTAAAATGTATGTATTTATAGTTGAGGAACATCTAACTTACATAAAACATAACACTTTTAACGTTGAAAAACATTTTATAATTTATACTGATATATACATTTTTAAAAATAATAATAATATGTTAATGTTTCTTAAAAAAAAAAAAATGTTCTAAATGACAACATTATGACACCAATGCCTCGATCAAAATATGCGTGAAATAAATGGTAAAGTGTTACCACAATTATAAATTTATAATTGAAAACTAGACTGGTCACTACTGATATATACATTTTTAAAAATAATAATAATATGTTAATGTTTCTTTAAAAAAAAAAAAAAAAACTGTTCTAAATGACAACATTATGACACCAATGCCTCGATCAAAACATGGGTGAAATAAATGGTAAAGTGTTACCACAATTATAAATTTATAATTGAAAACTAGACTGGTCACTTCTTTTCATTAGTTTTAAACAATTAGCTGAATGCTACTTGAATAAAATTTCTATTTTTAAAGAAGATTTAAATATTACGACTATAATTTTTTCTAAGCATTTTTTTATTTGTCACATCAAGAAATATTTCAAAAAACTTTATCTTCTTTAAACTCCTTTTTAAATTTTATTAATCCTATATTATCAGCTTATAAATTTCAAAACTTCAGAATTTTCAATTCTAAATTTTTAGTATTACTACATTCTTTAATAGATCTTTAATATTCTTATTCAGCTCCAATAACTTTATATTTACTGATACATTTTAACTTTATATTTGATACTTTATTTCCTTAATATGTACAAAAGGTTAATTTTATCTTACAACTATTTCATGCAAAACATTTTAGGATAAGACACAGCTCTTAAACATTTAAAAGAAAACTTGAATAAATCTACTTATACGTTACGGCGATCTAATTCAGGAATTAAAATGTGCGATCACGTTCGTGAAACTAATCTTCCAGAGAATACTGGAGAGATGTTTTCCCACAATAGGCTGTGTCAGCGGTTCTTTTCATCGCTTTAAGAGCTACTCAGTCCTTCCCCATTACAGTATTTCTTCCGCAGGAACTCATCACACTCTTCCGAAATATGTTTTGTGGAGTGGAATTCACTAATATATCACAATAAAAGGGAAAGAAACATTCTTTTAGTAGTGGAAGCTTTCAAGAAATGTTAAAATATTTTGGAAATGTTTACACTTCTTTTAAGCGCCATTAATGCATAAAAATTATTTTTCAATGTATATAACAAACGCCTTATTTGCGCTCGTAAAATTATAGTAAGGTTAAGATGCAGTAGTGATTCTCTAAGTTTTTTTTTTTTTTTTTAACTTTGTTAACATGTTGAAAACGTTATTTAGAATTTTATCAGTAATGTTAAGTCGTGCAATTAACCGATTTTTATACCGTTTTGATTTTTATTTCATATCATTAATATTTAATATTGAAGATATAATAACTGTCAAAAAGAATATTGCTTTCATCAGAAAAATTTACAAAATAATTTTTCAAAAGAAATCCTGAACTAAAATAAAGAGATTTTCATACTTTTGGCTTGAATAAGATATTATTAAATTGTTACACAACTGATACATAAGCCAAAGTTGAGGAAAACACCTTCTTCTGAAAATATTTAAATAATTTTCAGTAACTTGTTGAAATATTCCAGTTTTTAGAAAACTTTAAGTATTTCGACTGTAATTAATTTCTAATAACTTCTTAAAAACGTATCATCACTCTTTCTAATGAACTGTATTTCATCTTTCTTAAATTAATTTTCAAATTTTTACATAATAATTTATTCTTAACGTGGAAATTTTTTAATTAAAAAGTCTTAAACTTTAAATATCTCAACATGCTCCCCTAGATCTTCTATTTTATTTTACATAGATGAAAAATTCTTATATTAATCGGCTCATTTTAACATTTTTTCGATTAATTATTTTATTGGTATTTACAAAAGTTTTTAATTTCATTTGATTATATTACAATTATTCCGTGCAAAATATTTTGGCATACAGTTATAAGACACGGAACATATAAAAGAGAATTTAAACAAATATACTTCTACATAATTGTATTCTATTTCAGGAATTAAAATGTCAGGTCACATTAGCAGGCTCATCTTCCATAAAATTCTAAAGAGGTGTTTTCTCACAATAGCTTGCATCAGATGTTCATTCAATAGCTTTAAGAGATACTCGGTCCTTCTCCATTACCAGTGTTTCTGCCGGAGGAACTCGTCTCACTTTTCTGAAGAATGTTTGGGGAAGTGGAATTCCGTACTTGTTTTGAGAATAGAAAGAAGTGTTCTTGTAATAATAGAAGTTTACAACAAATGAACCATTGTTTATGAATACATTTGTATTTCTTTTAAATTCTGGTAATATATTATAAAAATTTCTTTTTGTGTTTTAAAAATCCATTAAATGCATCTCTTAAAATATTAACCGAATTATTATCATGCAGCTTTAATATTTATTAACTTATTCAAAAGTTAATAATTATTAACATCAAATTTATTAGTAGTGTATAAAATTTCTATCCCCATCATAAAATTGTTATAAGTAATTTCATATTTTGTCAGTAGGTAATTAGTGACGAAATAAATCGATTTTTAAGCCTTTTTCGATTTTAGATCTGAATTTTAATGTTTGATATTAAAAATATTAAACCAAAATTACCATCACATAACTTTTCTTCGCATTTTAGTATTAATGCCAAACTTGGGCTATTCTTATTAAAGTGGGTATTAGATATACATTTGATGTACTTCTATAGAAAAGTACCCAAGAAAAAGCTTGAATATTAGTTACAAAATGTATAGAAACTATCTCTACCAATGAATCAAGCCAAAATTGATTCAGCATAGTTTTACAGTATATTCTCATTGTGTAACAAGTTTTAAGCATAAAGACTGAGGTATAATTTTCATGAAAACCTTAAAAATTAATTCAACATTAGCAGCACTGCTTGATAGGCGTTTACTAAGAAAACTGAAACAGTATAGTTTATACAACTGATATCAAGTAAATTAACTTGGTGTGAATATTCCCAATGCATTAGAAGATATACTTCCAAAATCTTTAAAAATTCAATAATACACTGCCACATTTTAACGATAAGCTCACTTAAAATGTATGTTTGGCCGTAATGAAAATTCTAACCAATACTAATTTGTACCAAATACGAATTAAATAAAAAGATTCATAAAGAGATCCTACAAAATTTTGATAGCGCACATTAGAAAGGCATCTAAAAGTAGTGAAATGAAGTTTAATTGGTTTCATAACGATTAAATTAACAAACTTTATTTTTAATGGCTCAAAATAACTCTGGGCACAAAACAGAATAAAGCGAAACGGGAAATTTCATACAGCTTTTACAATGCTAATTCGTCAACTACAATTAATTGTTTTGCAGAAACTTACAAAAATGTCGACTTTCGTGTACATAGAAAGTAGATCGTAAATAAGCAGGTGAGTTTTAGTCTATAAATACACTTTTTTTTAAATGAATATTCTCAAAACAATTTAATAAAACTGCCACTCGTACCACACAAGTCACGTAAAAACGTTAAATACACTGTAGAACAGAAATATTGTTTATTTAGGAACAATAATCAACAGCTTACGGAACAGTACAAACTGGCTTTTCAGGAAAACGATATCTCCTTTTATAGTCTCGGCAATACTTTGGCGGTTATTCGAGATGATTTGACAGCAGAAGAAATCAAAGATCGGATTTAACTTGATCTAAATAATCATTCATCCGCTGTTAGATGAATTCTCATTATTGAGATAAAATCGCTTATTTTTAAATAAATCCTGTACTTAGAATTCCTTCGAATTAAAATAGCTTAAATTTAAAAATATGTTCTTTATATTTTGGAAATACATTCTCTTCTCAAAAATGTAACAACATGTGACTATTTTTGAGACTTTTCTCTTTTTATTTTTCTCATTTTTGAGACAGCACTCAATCAAAAGTCACCCACAGAAAGCGTTCCACCCAGGCCTAGTTACTACGTGCATTCAGTCGGCCTAAACCCTAACACCAACAACATCTTGTACTGTTTGTAAGATGATATCCTTTCAGACTGAACAAATTTTGAATTATTTTACAATAATCACGATAAATAGTTCTTTAATTTTTACTGAAATATCATTGTTCTAAAAAAATCATAAAAAAAAAACATTTTATTGATAATAAGTGTAACGTGAATCCATAATTCCTTAATTCATTGCTCTTTAAATAAAATAAAATTTGCCGTTTCTGTAACCATGTAATTTTTAAGAATGCATCGGTATTTAAAACTGAAAACAACACATATTCATTTTCTGGTGTCAACTTAAGTTATAAAATAAGCTGGTACTCGTTGACATTTTAAAGACCATATTTTTTGACAGTGTCAATTCATTTTCAAAAGTATTAATCAATATGGCTTTGACTTTAAATACTTTTCTAATCGACCACATCAGCATAAATTTTATTTTGTTTTATCTTTTAATATTTCCTAAATTCCAATTCTTTAAATTTTATTATTATTATTATTATTATTATTATTATTATTATTATTAAAGTACCTTATAAAAATGAGTAGAGTTCATTCACATTATTAAATTTATTATTCTCTGCACAAATATTGAAAATATTCGCAAAATTTGGATGCACATCATTATGATTATAGTTTTTAAGAATTAAATAGCATAAAGAATTTTTTTAATGAAATTCAATTTTAGTATGTGAGCCAAACTTATCTGAAGATTTTTCATCTTCTGGTTTTCACATCTCTTTTGTTCTAATTTCATATGTATTATGTACAATTAGGCAACTATACGTTAAATTTAAAATTAAAATAGGGTTTTTTGAGATTTTTATTTTCTTAAAGTACATCTGATCATTCAGTATTTAAAAGTACTATATAATCTTATATCCCTATATGCTAAATTAATTATATTACGTTAATAAATTCATGTTGAATTACATAATTGAATCTTATAGCAATTTATTCCTTCAAATCTGTTTCATTTCACTTCATCGCTAAGGGCTTTAAATCCCTTACACTCTTGAATTTAAATTTACAGATCTAGCATAAAATTTAAAACGTTGTTAGAAATAAAACTACTATTTCCGAAAATTTTATGTTACCCAATGCTCATTTGACATTCAAATGTTCACTTGTTAAATATATAGACTCTTTTAAAGATGATTTAAATGAATATGATAAAAGTGTAGCATTTAAAAATTATATTTTACTTAATTCAATCAAACAATAATTTCCAAAAGTCTACTTTAAAATTTTAAAATTCTTTAGATTTCTAGATTTCAAAAGACTTTTAAGAGACATAAAAGCTTTTTTTTTTTATGTTTTATTTGAAAGAAACAGCCACTTTTAATAAATTTATGAATAGGAAAATTCTAAGTAGCATGATTTAAGAACAGTTGTTATTTAAATTACAAGTAAGAATCTTTTATACCCTTTTTTATTTGTATTTATCGATTTTAAGTCGATTTTTCAAAAGCACTTTTATTCAAAGGAAATATTAAAATGTTACTTTAGGATATCAGATATAGCCTTATGTTTACTGATACAGAACCCAACTTTAGTTGTACTGAATAGTCTGAATAGTATCAAAATAGCAAACAATATAGAATATTTTTCAAAAAGAAAGAAAGAAAAAGAATGAAAATAAAATAAAAAATACTATTCTTTAATTCCAAGTAAATTAGTAGCGAGATGTGGCAACATCATGGACATTCACGATTCAAGCCGATTTGTTTATACCAGAACCCGATCTAAAACCAGGAAAAAAAAAAAAAAAATGTAATAATCCGTGCAGTGTTCATAAAAATTTTTCTTTTTAAATTGTGAAGTAATTTATCATCGTTATATAAATGATAAAAATATATTCTACTTCCTGAATTCTATATATAAAATAGACTCTCTTAACGAAACACAATAATTTTATAAGTCAAAAGACATAAATAATAAATAAATCTTTTTTCATCGGTGAAATCATCGGTCCGGTCATACCCGAGCGCTCTACGGCATTTCTAATGGAAAAATCCTCTAAAGACTAAACACATTGAAGAAGATAAGTGTTAAACTATGATTCTATCTGCTTCTCGGAAAAGCTGAGAAATCACGGAGATTCACAATGAAGTTTGAAAAAGTGTCCTTTAAAAAGAAATGTCTACTATTTTTTTTATGTACGGCGGTTTAGTATACCATAAAAATTTAAATTTATGTCTATGTAGCATGCGTATATCAGTTATACTGCTGTATTTTGCTCAGATGAATTCCTGCTTATTATTGAAAAATATAATAATATTGAAACATGCTTTTAAACTGACCAAACTTGTTAAAAACTGAAGCTGGCCCGCAAAGAAAGAATTCAAACCCATACAGTGGGTAGAGTCGCTTTTATCCAAACTATACTGGAATTCGAGCATGGGGGGGGGGGGGGGATCTGCTGGGAGGAATGACTTTAGGTATTAGTCAACAATGAACTTTCGTTTTTGTTTATTCGAATGCCTATTACTTTCTTAATCTTAATTCGCAAAAACATGATTTTGATTGATTACATTCGCATGAATATTATAATTGAGAATCTTTAAATTTTAAAAATTATATTGTGGAGAACAGTGATTTTATATTCGATGCATTTATTTTTTTATGTGCATTGTACCATTTAGAATGTGTAAATATTGAACAATATTTATTTGCAAATTCCCTCATATTGTAATGTCAAAATTCATCTGAAAAAAAATGAAAAATGCTATTTTTTAGGTAATGTCAAATAGTGAGATGTATTGAGCAACTATCAAAGTTGAAATTTATTTAATGAGTATAATAGCATTTTTTCCCCTTCATTTTGACTCTCCGAACATACATATGTATGGAAAGTCTTGTAATCATGACAAAAATTCGACTTTGAGATTTTGGTGTAACTATACGTTTTGAGGTCTCCTGAGTTCATATTTGTTATTTTTACGTGAGTGAACACGACAGCGTTTTAACACTTTGCTTGATAGAGCTGAAAGTTGGTATATATATTAAAGATTGTCGTATCAAGAGCGGCATACATTTTAGTGAGTCTAACACTTATATATATATATATATATATTACATGGACATAAAGAAAATTCTTTATCATTACAGCCTATGGACTCAAATGATTTAAAATGCAACAAACGTCTTATTTGACTGAGCGTTATGAATGAGTTGTTTGTATGAGTTGTTATGTATGAGTTGTTTTGAATGTTATGGACCACTGTCGCACGAACTGTAGATATTTCAGATTTCAATAGATATAGTTCTTTTACAGGGACATAAAGAAAATTCCTTTGTCATTACGGCCTATGGATCCAAATTATTTAAAATGTAATAGATCTAAACGCCTTATCCAATTGAAAATTGATAGGTAAGTTTAGGTTACCGTTGTATGATTTCTATGCATTTTGATGAATGCAAAACTTAGAGTTGATTTACAGAAACACAAAAAGAAAATTCTTCATCATCATTACTAAAGGGCTTGAAATGTTTGACGTGTGTTACCGTCTAAACTCTGCATTCGATTAAGATTTAAATTGGTAGTTATGTTGAAGGCTATTATCGCTAGAACCGTTCAGATTCACAAGAGTGTAAGAGTTACAAGAGTGTTTACCGGTATTCAAAGTAGAATTTTTATACATTGCGGTCTACGGGTTCAAATTATTTTAAGTTCGCTGTAGTAATTTTAAATTGTTTAAAACTCAAACGAACCATTAAACGACATACATCAAAATTAAAGTGTATACTATATTTTATCGGATAGTTAAAAAAATAAATAAAACAAATAATACTAATAATGAAAACTTTTTTTTAAATTTAATATTATTGTTTTAGTAGTATCTACTTGCTTGGCAGAAATATCTCCAATTCCTAATCGAGTTTTTAAGCATATTTTTTTCCTCATTTGGCTGGAATTCAACAAATAAAATATTATCCATATTAAGTTACATCATTCCTTTAATTTAGTAACATCTTTTACAATATTGTTTTTGTGTCTGAAAATGGCAGCAGTCTCTTTTCTTTGCGTGATTATGTGTTCTTACTTCAGTAACAGTTGTGATGAGGGAGGAGAAAGTTCTTCCATATCGTAGTATAAATGGGATGGTCTCGTAGGCGTGAATCAATGTAATTGGTTGGATTTTTCTCCATGCTCGAATTCCAATACAATTTGGATAAAAGCGATCGGGTTGGATTCGGTTAAATTCAGGTTATCCATCGCGATATAGAACTCTATAGATGTATATTGTACTGTCATTTGGCATGAATCTAATATATCACGATACATATTATACACTGATTTTCCGTTTAAAACACAAAATAATCAAATTTTCTAATATGAGTCGCTGTTCAGATGAGAAAATGTATATATAATGATAATAACTAAAATAATTGTAAACTTCATTAGCAGTTTAAATAAATAAATAAAGTTTTGATTTGTTCTATGTAAAAGAAGAAACCTGCAATAAAAGTTTAATGTAAAAATACCCAAAAAGTTGATATTGTTTATAATTGACATTTCTCGTTCATATATTATTTTATGATGTTAATGATCAATATAAACAACAATAAAAAAATTTTAATGTTATGTGCAAAGAAAAAGGAATGATAATGAACCTCGAAAAAAATATAGATAAAAACATACTATTTCTAATTGTTCAGTCTCCTAAAAATTTAGAAATTCAAGGGAAAAAAAATACATTTTTTTTTTTTTTTTTTTTTTTCAGTTTGTCTCAGCATAATATTTTGGGTCATTTTATTCTCCTTGTCAAGTTTAACCACCAGCAAATACTCTAAACTATTTGATGTTTTACTCTGAAACTATTAAGAAAAATAATTTCGTATTTTACTGAGTTATTTCACAATTTTCATTTCAGCCTCTTCGCCAATTTAATTTGACTTACAAGCATATGATTGAACTTGTATGTTTTAGCCATCGCAAAACTTTCTTCTGTTTCATTCAATATATCAGCTCCACTTATTGTTTAACAGGCACAAAAGTTTAATTATAGCATTTTTCAATAAAGCTTTTGCATTTTAAATCAACAGATTCTGAGATGTGGAAATTAAGAAAATTACAGACGGAGAATAATATCAGCGCCACCTGTAGGCCTGCATACGCCCAAATTAAGTTAGCATCTATTTTAATAATGGTTATTCACATATCAGTTTTCGGGCATGTATATATACCATAAAAGTTGAGATTTAACCTTACTATTCATGGAATAAATTCGAGAACAGAAGAGCCATCTATCGGCCGACATGCACGTAAATTTAATCAGCAAAGTGTTTTATATTGCCCGCTTATATATCAAATGTTGTGCAATTACATCCAATGAATTCGAGATATGGAACCGACCCAAGCGCCACACCACCAACTAGCCCAGGGTCAAAAGAGCCCATACAGTCCATGTTAAGTGGTCCCAAAACAAGAAAGTCCTGACCGCTACAACTTCCCTTCGCACAACATAGACAAGCTATCCCAGCTATGGATTGCAAACAGAGTTACGAAACTTGTGACGGCATGGAACACAAGCCTCAGGCCCCAGCAACTCTACGATTTGACGGCCGGTCAGAAGTCAGTCCGACCGAGGGCATATTGTCTCACGGTCATATCCCCTGCGGCGGTCACCACACTGGCCGATCCATGCCAACCAGGCAGTTATGCGATCGCTTCGCCTTGCGTAAGCTTCACTAGCTTTCGAAAGTAAACTAGCGTCTATCTGCTATGCTCCAGTACCTGCCCAGGACACTTGCATCAACCTTCCTTGTTTCCCAAGGAATCAGATTCCTCTTAATGGAGCCTACTGTCCACCAGCACAGAGGAAACTCCTTTCCATCTTCGTCCGATGCCTTTTTAGATAAGTCGCCAATTGCCCATCTGCGCAGCACAAGTGCGACGTAAAACCCAACCAACCAACCAACCTTTTTAGATAAAGTTAATTTTGTATATTATCTGATAGGAATTGCCAACTAACTGTCGAGGGTAGTGCCCTCGAGTGAGCGAGGTTATACCCGCATTCGAGGACCGACGAACTAGTCGCCTGTCGCCGACACTTTAGGCAGTTGGGGTGGGAGCCTAGGCTCCCTGCTTTCTTGGAGTTCTCTTAGAAGGTTGAGGATCGAGTTCGGGCTCTTCGACCATTTTGGCCTCTCCACCATGCGGGTCTAATGCCCATCAAAGAAGATGGGACAGGATAATCGCGATACTCTTCCTACAATAGTAGCCCAGGCACAGATCCCGTCGTGTTCGACACTGGAAGTCCGAGGGGAAGTACTCTCTCCCTGACTTATAACGAGAGCACTCATACAGAACATGTCTGACTGAGTTGGCGTTGTCCCACATACACATGTAGGATTCTTCCGAAAGAAGCGTTGTTGGTGGGGCCTAAATGAGCCATTTCCCGTCAAGACCTGGTTAGCAAAGAAGTCACAATCAATTCGGCTCGTGCTGACCTTCGGGGAGACTTCATGCGTGAATCTCCCCACAGTCGAGTCATCCCAGAATTTTTGCCATGATTTAATAGTTCTGCCTTATAATATTCTCTTACCCTGTGACTTGCTAAGTCTAACTTATACGTCTATTCTGTCCCTCCACACAGCTGTTTTGGCGGTGAGTCCTCCATTTCATTATATTGATGACCGAAATGTGCTTTGATCCAACGCATAAAGACTCTAAGTTCTTTTCGTTTCACCAAATCCGAAATCTCAGCTACGGCCTTGTGTTTTGGCACTAAGCCGTAAAGCACTTGTAGCGCTGATCTGGAGTCAGAGGAGACATCCAGTTCGCTGAGGCTCGAGATCACTGCATCCGTATTTGCCTCCTTAATCGCAAAGACTTCGGCTACAAAGACAGTACTGTGATCAGTGAGGCGGAACTGGCACTCCAAAACGGTGTTTCCATCAGAGATCCCCAAGAACGCGCAGCCCACTCTGACGTCCTTTGTTTTTGAGCCGTCAGTGTAGTAACTATACGCCGTCTCTGCCTTCTGATCCGTAGACCAAGGGAGCCTCCAAAGATCTCGTTTCGAGAAATAAGTCCAATTCTCTACCTTTTCCGGATCGAGATTGGTGCCCTCAATACTCTTTGCCCATCGGAATAGATCCACGTAAGCCTTCACCTGACTCAGCACTCAAGTACAAGGATGGAACCCCTAACAAGACGTTCAATGTGGCCGTTGAAACCGTGCTATAGCATTTGATTACATGCAGCAAGAGACATCGCTGTATACTGTGCAGCCTGTTTTGGAGATTAAAGTGACCATTGTACCAGATAGGTGTTGCGTACAGTACTATTTTCTCTGCAATTGCCAAGTAGACTGCTTTTCTATCCCAAGGCTTCATACCCCAATTGGCGCCTGCGAGTCGACAAAGTTCATACAGGGCCTTGGTCGCCTTTTCCTGGATGAAGTCCATTTGGGACATCCACCTTTGAACTCAATCGAAGACCACGCCTAGGTACTTGATTGTGTGCTTGTACGCGACCTTGGGACCATCCATCTCAGTTATCCACGAAGGTGAGGGCACTATTTTTTCCTTTGCGAGTACGATCGTGTACAAACATTTGTCGTGGCTGAATCCCAGACTACACTCTGTAGCCCAGTAAATGATTTCAAGGACTGGATTTACGACTTCGCGCATCTGTTAGACAACCTTACTACGTGTCAACAGAAATATATCATCGGCAAAGGCATGAAAGGTAGATATAACTGAGATATAGCTTTCTCGTTCAAGGGGAAAATTCCAGCACAGAAGCGCTATCTATCGGTCTATGTGCACCCACATTGATCTGTATGATTTTTGATAATGGCCATATTATATACCGAATTTTGGTCTATTATATACAGCAGAACATGAGATACAGCCCTCTTTTAAATAGGAGATATCGTGGTATAGCCGCACCACTTTTCGAGCAATTTGCACCAAAAATTGATAGGCACTAATTTATATCAAGGTGCAATTACATATAAATTTATATGAAATTCTATGTATTAGTTCCTGAAATACAGTTGGAAAAAATTTTTGTCACACAACCACAGGCACACAGACAGACATTGTCTAAAAATGATCAAATCGTGTTCTGAAACTTTTTATCGTGTAAATTCATTGAAAACCGGAAGTAGAAAATTTTTATGAATGCAATACTTTCTTCTATTTAATATAACAGAAAGTAAAAACGGCTGTATGATACGTCGACTACGGCATGCAATTGTCAAAATTTTCTCTAAATGTTCGCAAGCATCGAACTCTTCGTTGGATTATCCTAAATTACTTATACGTAAATTTTATTTTATTTTTTCTTTTAACATCACAACTTTAAAAGCTTCTAGACTCTTACGCACCTATTCATGGAGTAATCGATACATTATTTCTAAGCACTATTCGAAATTATTAACGAGAGAATCAAGGCACTTCAGTTTTAAACAAGTCTTTTGATTTACACTAAAGAAAAGTTAATATTTAAGAGTCTAACTAAAAGGCTGAATTTAGCTTCGAACGGCTAAAAATATTCATAATATCAAATAACAAGGCATCAAAATCAATTAAAAGTACTTCTAAATCTGAGTTAAGTACTTTATAAAATAGAAGGAAAATAGTTAAATTTAATCGGTGAACGAAGTTTGATCAATATAGATTAAAGTTCGACACTTAGAAGATTTAAATAATGTAATATGTTTTATTTAAAACTTTTTAATAGATTAGGACAATTTTCTTTTAAATTCTATTTCTAAATTTAAAAAAAATAATAATAATAATTTAAAAAAAATAATAATAATAATTATAGACGACTCTTTATTCCTTTCTTAACAAATGCACATTTGCTTTAATAAATATTTGTCTTATTAGGTTTGTCTTATTAAATAATTCTGTACAAATTCGTACGTTCGTATAATGGACCGTAATGCAACGCAACTTTTTGGTGCGTCTCTGTAAAAGAATTATAAATGGTAAAAACATTTTTAGTAACGGCCTTGCTATAGTACAGTTTTAAAACATATGTCAGATTCATTCTCTTGTAAATAATTTAATATACGAGGGTTGATCCAGAAATAAGGTTCCCAAAGAGCTCCAGCCACGCGGGAAGGTGCAAGGCGAAATCTGGAAACACCGCTGTGCGCGCCTGTTCCCCCACTCTCGATTCCACCCGGCCGCGCTTCGTTGCGCCACTCAGTCTTGGCTTAGCAGCCGTCAGAGATGGAGGTGCCCATTGTTGCTCCCGCCAAGTGCAAGATTCGTTCCATAATTCGCTTTTTGCACGCCAAAGGGACTCCACCCGTGGATGTTCATCGCCAGTTGACAGAGGTGTATGGCGACAAGTGTATGTCCGTTCAACACGTCCGAAAGTGGTGCAGGGAGTTTAGTGCCGGTCGGAAGGATGTCCACGATAAAGAACTGAGTGGAAGACCGTCAGTTTCGGAGGCGATTGTCGAGATGGTCCAACACGGAGTGCTTCAAAACAGGAGGATCACCGTCCGTGAGCTTGTTGCTCGGATTCCTGGGAGTTCTCACAATACAGTGGAGAGAGCTTTGACGGGAAAATTGAGGTATAACGCTTCCTCAACGGGTTGGCGGCGGAGTTCTACGACATTGGAATACAGGAATTGGAGCACCACCATTTACAAAAATGCGTATAAAAAGATGGCGATTATGTCGCAAAATAGAGCAAAGTGTCTTCTTTCCAACGATGTGCATTGCTGTGAGAATAAACAATGTTGTCTATTTGTAAAATTGATGGGAACCTTCTTTCTAGATCAACCCTCATAGTTTAGACCATTAACCCTCATTAGAACGTAATATGTTTTATTCTTGCATTCTTATTTCAAAAAAAAATAAAATGTAATAGGATAAAATGAGTATAAAATGTTATAACCTCGCTATAAAATAGCTGTAAATAATACGGACGTATTTCCGCATAATTCTTTTTTAGCAAATCAATGTAACATATATCTTTTTTTTCTCTCTGTTTCAACAATTTTTACATCACTAAAACAAACTTTAAATAGTTTGAGTTCATAGACCCTAGTGCATTATAATTCTATTTTGTAAGCCCGTAAAATAACTGTAAGAAATGCACACTTTAAAGTCTATACGTTTATAGATTGTAGAGCAATGACCTATAACATATCTACTCAATTTTATTTGAATATTTCACTTGTGTAAATCTTTATAATTCGTGTGACTGTTACTCACCACATTCTTACTAAATTTCAGCCCAATTTAGTAAAGCATATAGGCAATATCAAGTTCGCTTACACACATACAAACGTACCTATACACAGTTACACACATACATTCATTACCAATAGCAAATGTTAGATCCGGAAAAATCAAAATGTAGACTACCCCGAAATTCCATAGTCGGATTTTTTAATAATTACAACACTTTTCTTACGGGTTTATCGCCCCACCAGTGGCTGAGAGGTTTTGAGCTCGAAGCTTGCAGACCGGAGGTGACGGGTACGATCCCCCGTAATGCTCGTCGACCAATCTTTTTGGAATTTTCTTCAGTTTTTCCATGAGTAGCGTGAAAACGAGCTTTGATGTTTTAGAAATACCCACAGAACATACTGCCTATACCTCGGTTCTTCGCGTGGACAATCAAAATTGTCCAACAGCATTAACTTAAAGTATACGTCCCAAAAGCAGAAATATAGAATAACAAAATGCAAAGAAATAAAAAGTTGGTTTTAAATTGATACTGATAGACAAGGATTAGTTAACAGGAAAACGTATTTGCTATTAACTTTATTATTGAGTTATGTCATTAATAGCAGCAACAAAAAGCATTATCAAAATTTACATATTAAAAGTATTAAGGTATAGATTAAAAAATTAACGCAAAAATATTTCTGCTATTACTTTTATTTTTAACAGTGCCGACGGGGCTAATCGTCGGTACTTAAATATCGCCCTTGAATGAGGAAGTAGTACCGACAAGTTGCCCCGTCGGCCGAAATGGATTTGTTTGTCAGATGAAGGGTTTTATTTTATTTCATTTTATACTTTCTTGTTTACCTTCAGTAATTCTTTATTGTATTGTATATATTTTTTTTTTAATGAATTGATGTAATTTTGTAACTTTTGCAATTTTGTAATTTTATAACTTTTTTAGTATTTTTATACATTATATATGTGTTTGATTTCTCTTCAGTTATTCGTGGTTTTCTGTTTGGGGAGAAGTTGGGGGCTAAGGATAGTTATTAGCTAATTGCTATTGTCCTTTCAAAATCTTCTCTTTCACCCCTACACTAAGGGTGCCTTCCTGATGAAGATCTCAGTGTTTTTTGGGGTTCGATTTCATTCATTTGTTTATATATTCCTACATTTATATATTCCTACATTTAAGTTTTGCATTTCCTTTTGCTGCAATTTTGCGCATTGGTTTGTAATTCTTCTTTTGGTTTTTCTAAACTTTAAACTTATATATATATATATATATATATATTAATTCATTTCAATAGTTTTCTATATACATATATGTGTGTGTGTGTGTATATATATATATATACATATATATATATATATATATATATATATATATATATATATATATATATATATATTAACCAATATTATTCTTAAATAACTGTTTTGTATACTGTTATTAAGAGTTGCTAGGTAACGTAATTTCGTTACTTCACTATTCCTTTAAAATAAGTTGATTTCTGTGCCAAGTTATTTGCTATAATTCTTTAACTTATATTGATAAACACTGAACCTTTAAATAGATAACAAAATAAATACATTTTAATGTTAAAAAATAAACAGAAGCCTGTGTCACATTGATGATAAAAATGATGCATATTATTTTATTTTCTATTTAACTGAGCCTTATTTAAAACTAAATATCAGTAAGATAATTAAAACCTTAAATATAATGGAAGCCATTTCAGATTCCGCATTTACAACAATCCCTCAGGAAATTTTTCGTCTATATCTAATTGAAAGTCTAAAAGCTTTCTTCGAGGTAACTACTTTTAATTAATCAAAATTACGGGGCCCTTCCATTATTAGAATTAAGATAATTTCTATACGGGTAATTTATCTAACTTACATAAAATTAATAATTTTAAACTCAAATAATATAATTTAACACAATTAAAAGAATTGAACTAAAAGTCACCATTTTAACTGTAAAATTCATTACTTAAATAATAAAAATATTCGAAAAAAAAATTCAATAAAGCTTATTAAAATACCATTAAATTATGTTTCTTTTATTCCCATTAGGAAACGTTAGGATTCTGCTTTATTAATATTTTTTTTTCTTTTTAGTTCGTACAAATTATATGTAATTGTACGTAATGAACAAATTATAAATTTTCAATTGCCTATTTATATAGTTCGTTATATTGGTTCGCATCTAAAATTGTATTCAGTTTAATAAAATATAATAATTTAAAATTATATAATAATACACGTATTCTTAATTAAATAATAAAACTAAATGAACAAATAGAATTTAAGTACAGTTTTTAATTAGAAAATAATATTTTTAAACGTTTTTAGCATTTATTCAACTTTTTATTTTTTAACTTTTTAAAAATAATTTATAAATACAAAATAAATAATTTTATGGTTATAACACACTTGCATATATTTTGTATTTTTACACATTTATTATTTTCCTTTACATTATAATACAGTATATGTGCTTCGTCATAGGTTCATAAATATACTTTAATTGGTGCTTACTTCATACCCCAAAAATAAAATATATCTTCAATTGTACTCGTCGATTGTAATTATAGCTGCCTAATATAAAAATATTATATCGAAAATAGCTTCTCCTATAAGTGTCTACATATTGGTGCAAATGAAAAAAATCGTAAAAAGTTAATTTGTAGGTTAAAAGTGTCGGGGAAATCGAAATCTAAAGAGGTGGTTTTCTCGAAAACTTACGTAAATACGGGCTAGAACCCCTTAGAAAAAACCCCACACAGGACATTCCCCCCAGGCCAAGGATCCTAGTCCCCTCCCTCCCCCCCCCCCCCTCAAGTCGGCGTTAATCCTAATACCAATACGAATATCAATACCGAAATCAAAAGAATGGTGTTTTCGTCTCTTGTTAAATAATTTAAAAGGCAATTTTATCATTTATATATTATCACGATAAATATCATCGCTATTACAAATATCATTTTTTTTTTTTTTAATGACACTATCATCACACTATCTGTTTGACTCACAGTGACCGTAGATGTAAATTTACGGAAAATAGATAACATAAGGGAAGAGAGATTAGATATATGGAAATTATATTCTTAATAGTAAAAGCCCAGGTTTCCCGAAAGTAACGCTGAAAAGGATGTCATGGTCAAAACAATGTATTGGAATAAAGAAAGGAATTTCCTCCATTAGTTTCCATGAGTGCATTTCAACTAAATCTATAATAATAAAAGGAAAGGCTTTTTCTGTCTGTCTGTCTGTCTGTTCTTCTATACGTTCAGCCCCTGTTGAACGCAGAAGTACAAATATTGACATACAGATGCTCAGGAGCCTTCCCGAGGGGCTCCTGAAAACAGAATTTAAAATTTTTAATTAGTTTCGGAAATATTAATATACAAAAATTGACATACGGATGCTCAAGAGCCTTCCCGAGGGGCTCCTAAAAACAGAATTTAAAAATTTTAATAAGTTTCGGAAATATTAATTAAAACGGTCGATCGAAAAATAACCAAGAATCCACGGCTAATGCTTAAAAAGAAACATTCTATCAGCAGACGATTTTCTCCGCTGTCTGGTATGGGAAAAAACATCTGGAAATCATTAATGTCACATGATATTGTACTGGGATTAAAAAGTGCAAATTTCAAAATTCTTCAGCTTTTCTTTCCCGCTCACAAAACTTAATATACAACCTATACAGCACAAGATCAACTTTCAGCTCAAATTTTATCCATTTTCGATAATAAACGAAAAATTTACTTTTTTTTTTTTTTTTTTTTTTTTTTTTTCAAATTAAATTTTATTCTAACGTGTAATCTATCTCTCAAAAGACGATAGGAGTTTCCATAGCAACGAAATGCATTTGAAGTACTAAAAAAATACTTTTTCTTTTTACTTCCATTACCCGACTACCGTAGGTAATGCAATATGAGATTTCACCTGATTTACATCTTTTAAGGTGTAATGAAAGGAAGCAAAAAATCTGAAATCTAGTTACACCGTTCAAAATTCGTATATATAGGTTTTGGGGATACTTTAAAGTACTTTTATATTATTGAAAGTGGGATTCGAGATTTCACCTGATTTACATGTTTTGAGGTGTCCTGATTAGATTTTCTTTTGTATCTCAGCTACTAATTAAAATAATTTCATAAGTAATACATCGTATGAAATCTTTGTTGATTTGGAATTGAAGAGTAGATTACAGAAATTTCTACCACCAGATGGCACTGTGATATTTTAAAACTTTTAATATTTCAAATTATAATTATAATTAAATTATTTTTAATGTATCATTTGAAAGATGTACTTTTATATTATCGAAAGTGGGATTCGAGATTTCACGATGATTACATGTTTTAGGGTTCCTGATTAGGTTTTCTTTTGTATCTCAGCTACTAATTAAAATAATTTCATAAGTAATACATCATTTGAAAGCTTTGTTGATTTGGAATTGAACAGTAGATTACAGAAATTTCTACCGCCAGATGGCGCTGTAATATTTTAAAATTTCAATATTTCAAATTCTAATTATGATTAAATATTTTTAATACATCATTCGAAAGATATTTTAAAATACACTTATATTATCGAAAAAGGAATTCGAGATTTCACCTGACTTATATGTTTTAAGGTGTCCTGATTAGGTTTTCTTTTGTATCTCATCTAAACAGCATCTTGCAGTTCAAATGTTATCGACTTCAGTCCATAAACAAAAAATTTACATTTTAATTGCAAATTAAATTTTATTCTAACAACCGTAATAGATATCTTCAAGGACGATGCCAGTTCTATAGCCACGATACACTGAAGGTAAAATATTCCTTTTTCTTTTTACTTACATTAACCGACTACCGTAGGTAATGTAATTCGAGATTTCACCTGATTTACATGTTTTAAGGTGTTCTGAAGGGGGGCAAAAAATCCGAAATCGAGTTAAACCGTTCAAAATTGGTATAAATAGGTTTTTGGGGCCTACGAGTCGAATGAGGATATTTTCGAAAGTGTAAAATTATTCGGGGGTGGGGGGCATGAAGGGGGACAAAAAATTAGAAAATGAGTTAGACCGTTCAAAATTGGTATATACAGGTTTTGGTGGCCTACGAGTCGAATGAAGTTGTTTTCAAAAGTGTAAAATTATTAGGGGGGGGGGGCATGAAGGAGGGCAGGGTGGGCAAAAAAAAAAAAAAGATTGATTTAGACCGTTCAAAATTGGTATATATAGGTTTTGGGGGACTGAAATTGAAGAGTACATATTGCAAATCTCTGTCGCCAGAGGGCGCTTTGACATTTTACTAATTCAATATCTCCAATTCTGATTATGAATAAATTACTTATAGGGAGAAGATTGGGAGACCGTAGACCCCATCGGGTTGCAGATTTGCCACGATCAGAATTTTCAAAGCTCCTTTTAGAGATGCAAAAAACCCGGGAATTTAAAACCAAGTGAAAAAATCCGGGAGTTTTGGGGAAAAAACTGGGAACTTTGGGAATTTTACGGGGAAAAAACTGGGAACTTTGGGAATTTTACGAGGAAAAAACAAATTAGAAATCTCTAAAGCATATAATAAGTTGTTGACTTAATATAAATGGCAATTTTAAGGACTTTGATATACTCATAAGCTTATAACATTAATTTATCATTTTATTTTCAATTTTTCAGATCTGCAGCCAAATCAAAATTTGAAAAGAAACTTAAGCTTTCTTTATTAAATTAGCACTTAAGATAAATGTATCAGTACAATGTTGGATACAATTTCCATATTATACAAGCTGAAGAATTAAGGAAAGCAATGTACATAATCCTGTAATAGTTTGAGAAGGGAAATAATTAAGATTTGAAAAGTTCTTTAAAAATATCTATTTTATAAAACTAAAGAATTTAAAATAATGAAGTGGTTTTTAAAAAGAAGAGATGGCATTTTATGCAATTACTGCAGCGGTATAGTTTCTTTTAAAAGTTATTTTCATAAACATTTCTTATTAGAGTTTGTAAAAAATTGATATTAAATTTCCTACAATGAAAATTTTTTGATAAAAATTTATATACATATTGTCTTCCTGATTTTTATACATATATATATATATAAAGAAGTTTCTGCGTTTCTAACACAACAAGTGGAAAAATTTTTCGAATTACTTATATATCTCCCTAAAACATATTAAATTTAAGAATTCATCTTCTTTTTATTTATTTTTTCCTTTGTTGTAATTAAAAAATAAAAAATAAATAAATAAATAAAAAAGAACAATTTAAAAATTATCAGGTAACAAACTAATTTCTTAAATATTTCACTTAAGTTTAATGAAACTTGAATTTAGTTGAGGTTTTTTTTCCTAAGATATTAAGTCCAATTCTCTAATTGTTTCATAGTACATTCATAAACCAATTATGAATAAAAAAAATTTAATGTTATTAATTCGCATTAAGAATGGGAAGGATATCTCAAGAACATAACAAAATAATATTAATGAATAATGACAGAAGCTTACTGTTAGCATTAATTATAATTAATTATTTTGTTCGTTTTCGGAATAAACGTCGAAGATGCTCGAATTAGCTGGAAAGGGAAACGAAAAGGAAATATATGCAGGAATTAAAGTTGAAGTTAATTTAAAGACCGGAGGCTAAATAAATAACAAAAGTTATAAAAATATTCATAATTTCAAAATTCCCAGTTTTGGGGAAATTTTAAAATTCCCAATTATGTCTTAAATTCCCTGGGGGGAAAAACCGTTTTTTTTTTTTTTTTTTTTTTTTTTTTTCCCGGGAAAAAAACGGGTGTTTTGAAAGCCTTGCATCTCTAGCTTCTTTAAATGGTGAGCGAATAGGCTATTTCAAATCATGAAACGTAAAGCGGCGCTTTAGTCGCCACAGAGCGAAAATTTGCTACAGTTAAAATTTTCAAAGCTATTTGCGGTATGAGCAAGACAGCTGTTCTAAGTTCTAAAACGGGGATAAGGCTCCGCAGGCGCCACCGAGCTGGACATTGCTAAAGTCAAAATTTTGAACGATCGTAAAACGGTGAGTGAACAGGTTATTTCAAATACTGAAACGGGAAGAGGGCGCCGCAAGCGCTACCGAGCAGGAATTTACTGCGATTAAATTTTTAGTGTATATAGGTTTATGGGGATTACAAATCGAATGAAGATATTTTCGAAAGTGTAAAATTATTAGAAGTAGCAGGAAGGGTAGTGAAGGAATGCGCGAGCTGCGCAACTACGGGTCTACGCTGCCGAAGGCAGAGGGGACCCGGTTTGAGTTTTTACCCGATCAGAAATGTTTTTTTTTTTAAATTCCTTTTCTTAAGAATAAAAGTTTAGGAGTAATATCATGAAATTTTAAGAAATCATAAGAATGGTGAAGGAACACGCGCGCTCACGGGTCTACGTTGCCGAAGGCAGTGGGGACCCAGTGCGACATTTTGCCGATCAGATTTTTTTTTTTTTTTTTCACACGATAAAAAAATAATGCACTTTTGAGAATTCATTAATTATTGTGATTCATTTAAAAATAGTGACCAGCGAAGCGGGCGTAGCCTGCTAGTAAAATAATAACAATGAATAATTTAACAGAAAAACTTTTATTGTAATTGCAACAATGTTTTGTGATTATATATATATATAAAACCAAGGTTTGAATGTTTTTGGAAGATTCGTTTATTAATTCAAATAATAAATTAAACGTATGAAATTCATTGGATCAGTTACAGAAATTTATTTTAAAAATTTATTTCAGTACAGTGTTTAATATTTGTTATCATCCCAGAAAACCAAACTTGTTTGATCATAATTTATTCATTCATAAAACAAATCATAAATAACACAAAAAAAAATCTATTTTTTAAAGAAATTTTTTTCGTTGCTATACGGAATTTTAATACGTCAGAAAAAAAAAATAATAATGAATTTTAAAATTATAAATTGTCTATGTCACTAGAAATTATCAATTATTAATAAAATTAATAAATAAATAAACAGATACGTATTTATAAAATTTAAATTAAAGGATTACAATGTCATGTTTAATTTCTTGGAGACGTTTGGATTTTAAAAATAGTAGATAAATATCATGACGTAAAAGATGAAGTCAAAAACCTGCGAAGATCGGTTAGATAAATAAAAAGCAACAGGAAATTAACCATTCAGAAAAAGACTAAGAAATTAATATGGTTTTTAATTTAAGGGGAAAAAATTGAAAGGAAGGAATTAATAAACAAAATAATAAAAAATACAACTATAAAAAAAATTATTATGAGGTTAATAATAATAAAAAATAGGGATGAAATATAAACAATATTTGTAATAAGAAGATGCACTTCTTTTAATGGGAATAAGCAGGGGAAAAAAACATAGAGGAAGAGAGAGTGGCTACATACAAATTAAAACAATTTAGCTTGATAAATATATAAAGGCCGAAACGCTTTCATAATTCTATACTTTTATGATGAATTTATAAAATTATTTCTTAGTAAAAAGTGTCCAGGAAAGAAAACATTTTTTAGGTATTATGAATGCAAATAATATTGATCATTGGGAAGATGCACAAATTAAAGAGTTAGTAAAAAAAATATTATTACCTGTACAAGAAAAATTTGAGAAGAGAAAATATTTTATGTCTCAATTTTTGTTATTAACTTAATTATTTGTGAGACTGGAGGAAAAGCTTTAGTTTTGCTGAGCCTACTTAGTAAGCAGGAACGGGGGGTTGATGGGGGCGGTAGCCCCCCCTCACACAGAACTAATTATCGTATAAAACTCTTCTGAAGCCCAATTTGAATTGTTTAGCATAGGTTCACATGACAGTTCTCGTTATCTTAAGTCTTAATCTGCAACCTGTATTTATAGTATTACATTTCAGGGTAAGAGAAAGTCGTGTGAGTGACACACCAGATTATTTATTTGTACAAGTATACTTGTGTAATGCTAATTCTGTGCATTATTATATAATCGACAATAATAATTTCTATAGTTCTAGTAGAACCATTTTCTTAATATAAATAATGTAATCAATAAAATTATACTCTAGAAACTTAAATTTAATTAATGTCTAAAAACAAATAAAATCATACTTTTTGCACTACAACCATTATCGTAAAACGACATCGAGGATAATTAAAATACTGTCTTGCAAAAGTCTATGTATTGATACATATTTCAAACAAAAAGTTCAGTACAAATAAACAATTGAATAAGAGTAATTGTAATAACATTAATTTCTTAAATAACAAAATAGTAATAAAAGATATTATAACAATATTTATAAATATCCTAGCTCTTATTTCCGCTCTTTGCAAGAGAATTTAAATATTATTCGCATATTATAAAAAGATTATTTATCTTAGCTGAAGTTTATTATGGTGACGTAGATAGAGAATAACTATTGTTGCGTACTTGGGGGTTCGTGAGTTGTCCGAGAATGAAAGGCCAAACTTACAAAAATTCAGTAATTTATTCACAGAAAAATACAGGTCTATAAACCAAGTATAAGCTTCAATTCAACCAGTAAACACAGCTTAAACAACAGCTGTCAATAGCAAATCCACAGTACAAACTGCATAGCAATAACACTTAAAGCAAGTCTCTTTCAAAGAGGCTCAAATCAATGCAAGCATTAGCGAAGCTGGCTGAGAACTGAACTGAACTGACTTGCCTTGGCGGGAAAGCACCCTTATATACCCCTATAGAAAAGTGTGGAAAGTTCCGGAAATTTCCGTATCTCATCAGCCAATGAGATTAGAGCTTCCATATTTGGTATATCCCTTATAAGGATTTTCTCACCAAGGTGGGAAAAAGTCGCCAAATTTGGCGCCAAATCCATTACCTGCCTTATTGGGGATTTTTAATGCGTTTTTAAGGGAAAACAAGGCTATTTTAACGCTAAAACGACTAGAAATGCACAAAATTAGCATTTTATCAACTTACTGAGCCTCTTTGAAAGAATTTATACAAAAATAAACACAATTATTTACAATTTTGTAACACTGCCCCCTCCCAAGGACTGCACGTAACGGGCAGTGCAACCCTTGGTCAAGAGACGAAACTAAACAAATTTAAACAATCTGAAATACAAAAACTAAGTTGCATGTAACGACAGAATAGAAACAAAAATCAAGTGAGAAATATTTACAAAATTCACAAATATGTACAAGTATTCATATACAAATATTTACATTACGCATGCGCAAATTTTACCGGTATTTACATTTTAAATTTTAATATTACCGTTAATTGTGGTACTTGGCTAGCCTGTTATAGCGCACCACCTTCAGATTTGATGAAGGTGTTTTAGTGATCCGCACCACTACATCATTCAGCCTTTTTAAGACTGCGTACGGTCCGTCCCAGTTGCACTGTAACTTGGCGGAGAGTCCTTTGCGTTGAACAGGATTCCACAACCAGACCTTGTCTCCTTCCTGGAACTCATGTTGTGTAGCCTTTAGATCGTACCTTGTCTTCATTTTCTCCGTTGCCATGTGAATCCGCTCCCGAGCAAAGTTGTATACGTCCTCAAATCGTGCCTGGAGATCGTGGATGTACTCCTCGGGCGATGAAGGCGCATCGGGTGGTCAACCAAACAGGAGATCACATGGGAGATGAAGTTCACGTCCAAAGAGTATCTGGGCTGGAGTATAGCCGGTGGCTTCATGGACAGCACTTCGATAAGCCAGCAGGAACAATGGCAACTTCAAGTCCCAATCTTGCTGGTTCCTTGATAATAGAAGAGAAAGGTTATTCAGGATGGTACGGTTAAACCTCTCGACCATGCCGTCCGACTGGGGATGTAAGGGTGTTGTCTGGGTTTTGTCTATGCCTAGTAGTTGACACAGTCCTTTGAAAACAACAGAGGTAAAGTTCCTACCTTGGTTGGTATGCAGTTGTAGGGGCGTCCCGTACCTTGAAACCCATTGCTGCACTAGGACCTCTGCGACTGTGCATGCCTCTTGATTGGGAAGGAGATATGCCTCAGGCCACTTGGTGAAATAGTCCATCACGACGAGGATGTATTTATTTCCACTGGAGGTCCGTGGCAAAGGAACCAAGATGTCGAGTGCAATCCGTTCAAATGGTGCTCCCACGTTATACCGTTACAGTCTTCCTCGACTTCGTTTCTGCGGGCCTTTACGTGCCGCACAAGCATCACAGGATTTACACCATTTCTCCACATCCTCCCTTGCCTTGCACCAGTAGAAACGTTCCCGAACTTTCTGCAGAGTCTTCATTACCCCAAAATGGCCTCCGGTAGAGCTACTATGTAGTTGTTCTAAAACAGCTGGAATTTTTGATCTTGGTAATACAATTTGCCATCTGAAGCTTTTCCCATCATCAGATTCCCACTTTCTGTATAATACGCCGTTTCTGATATGAAGAGAGTCCCAAAGTGCCCAATAGCTTTTCGTAATGGGACTAAATCTGGAAATGTCCTACCAGGTAGGTCTGTTGCTGGTCGTCGCCTTCAGCTGTAATATTGGCTTTATGTTTATATCTTCCAACTGGGCATGTCTAAGTTCTTCGTCGCTCCATGGATCGGGATCTTGTTCTGATGGTGTTGAAACAGTAACTTGGCAGGCAACCGGATTTATCGGCATGTATTTCTGTTCGGTTATAGAGCAGTACCTGCAGTTTTCCGAGCAGGGCTTCCGTGACAAGGCATCTGCATTACCATGTAGAGTCCCTTTACGATGACGTATCTCAAAGTCATATTCCTGGAGGCGTTGTATCCACTTGGCAATCTGTCCTTCCGGGTTCTAGAACTGGAGCAACCACGTTAAAGATGCATGGTCAGTCCGGAGCAGGAATCTTCTGCCATAGAGGTAATGATGGAAATGTTCTATGGCTTTTACGATGGCGAGTAGCTCTTTCCTGGTGGTACAGTAATTTCGCTCTGGTTTAGACAAACATTTACCCCAATAGGCAATGACATGTTCTTGACCATCAATTTCCTGCGACAGAACAGCACCGACACTCTCATGGCTGACATCTGTATCAAGTATGAACTGTCTGTCGGGCTGTGGATACGTCAAGATAGGCGATGATGTTAAGGCCTCTTTAAGTCGCTTAAACGCATTTTCACATTCATCTGTCCACAGGAACTTCTGTTTGGCTTCCGTCAGCTTGTGGAGTGGTCCGGCAATATTTGAGAAACCCTTGACAAACTTTCTGTAGTAAGTGCATAACCCTAGGAAACTTCGTAGTTGGCGTACATTTTCAGGGCGACTCCAGTTCTCGACTGCAGAGATCTTCTCAGTATCAGTTCTCACACTTTCGGCAGAGATGATATGGCTGAGGTAGCTCACTTCACGACGGAACAAGTTACACTTGCCTGGATTCAATTTGAAGTTAGCCATTCTGAGTTTCTCCAGCACCTTTCGGATGTTTCGTAGATGGTCTTCAAAGGTGCGCCCCACAATGATAATATCATCCAAATACACCAAGCAGGCTTCATAGGAAAGTCCTTTTAGCACTGTCACCATCAGGCGTTCGAAGGTGGCAGGCGCATTACATAATCCGATCGGCATAACTTTAAATTGCCACAGCCTTGTCCCGTGGTGAATGCAGTCTTCTCACGATCATCAGGATGTAATTCTACTTGCCAGTAACCGCTCTTCATATCCAAAGTCGAGAACCATTTATTGCCAGCAAGTGTGTCTAATGTGTCATCAATTCTGGGAAGAGGGTAACTGTCTTTCTTCGTGATGTCATTCAAACGACGATAATCCACGCAAAATCTTGTTGAACCATCCTTTTTTCGCACCAGTACTATGGGAGAGGCCCAAGGACTGGTTGATGGCTCGATGACATCATTGTGCTGCATTTCACTTAGAAGTTCAGTGACCTCTTCCTGTTTAGCAAATGGAAGTCTTCTTGGATGTTGTTTGATTGGAGGATGATTTCCTGTATCAAGTCTGTGCTGGGTGATGTTCGTTCTCCCGACGTCTTCAGTTGTTCGAGAAAAAAGGTCTTTAAATTCTTGGAGTAGCTTCTCCGCAGCACATCTCTGTTCCTTTCCTAACTCCGCATTCTTGAGTAATTCCGTTATTAATTGTTCAGAAGACTTGGATTTCAAAGACGGAAGGAGGCCGCTCACCACTATTCAGCGGTTTTGAGCGATTTCAACCTCCAAAGAGGGGCTCTGACGACAAATGTCACATAACAATGTGAAATTCTGAAAGAGCCCGTTTCTAGAGGTTAAGTCTCCCCCGTTGTTTATTGCACAAAAAAAAAAAAAAAAAAAAAAAAAAAAAATTACAATTGCTGCCAGATATGAAATCCCACGCGACAAAGGGCAGCAGTTATTTAAAAAGACAAAATTTAGGCTTCTAATGAGGAGGGCAACAGAGATTAAAAACAGAGATGATTGTTGATGAGGAATGTCTAATTTGAGAGTCTTATATAACGAGGAGTCCATGGTTATAGTCCGAAGTTGCGCCGGGGATTAGCCCTTCGCGTCAAGGGGCGCTGTAGTGACTAGAAATGATTGAACTTGGAGAAGGACACCGCACAAATTGAGAGTCACGCCGGAATTAAACCATACCGACAATGGACGTTAATTGATAAATAACAGAGGTTGAAAACAGAAATGATAGTTGGTGAGAACTGTCCTATTTGAAAGTCCTGAATTACTTATTAGTCCATATGTTTTGTCTGAACTTGCGCCGGGAATTAACCCTTCGCGACAAGGAGCGCTTTTAAGTAATGAATTTACGCAGAAACGCATTCATACTTTTATTGTTGCAGTGAAGTGATGACTTAAAACTGGGCTGATTGCAGCACCGAGGGGGAGAGTACAGAAATTCACATTCTCGCACACATGCTTTTAGAGGACAGACAAAACATTCACATACTCAGACCATATACAGTAAAAAACTTAACTAAAAAAAATAATAATAAAAATTATATAAATTAAAAATTAAATTTTAACTCCATTAATTTGTTCTATTTGAGATGTCTATCAAAAGATAGTATATTCTTTTCAATTTATTTAGGAGGGAAGGACGCGTAACAATGTTTTCCAGCCAGCCCTCGGGTCTTGGCAAGGGATTTCTAATATGGTATATACTTGTAAGAGGGCAACTGTAGTAGTAATGTTCAGGTGTGCCCTCCTCTCCGCAAGAGCATAGGGGCGTGCGTCGGCAGTGGAATCTGTGTAGGTACTTTGGAAATGGCCCGTGACCGGATAGGAAGGCAGCAGACTCAGGAGAGAGTGACCAATCATTTGCGGTCGCATGCGGGATCAAGGAAAAGGTATATCTTCCGTTTTCTGAGTCCTCCCACCAGGCCTGCCATTCCCGAAGCATTGATAGTTTCAGTGTACTTTTAATGTACGAAGGAGGTGCAGGAAGAGAATAATCTATACTATTATTCTCCGTTGCACCCTTTGCTAAGGAGTCTGCCAGTTCATTACCAAACACGCCCCTATGGGCAGAAACGTGTGCCAGGGATATTAGGAAATTTAAATCTTTTAAGAGTTGCTTTATTTTAATAACTTGAGGGTGTCTGGCCCTATGACGGACTATGGCCTGCAGACCCGATAGACTATCGCTAAAGATATGGAATTTTTGATTGATATCATGTTGGGCTATGATCCACTCCAGGGCCTTTTCTATTGCGAAAAGTTCCGCTTGGAAGACTGAATTATAATCTTCGAGTCTGCATGCCCACCGATGGATGCATTCATTGTTTTTTAGAACACAGAAGGCAGCCGCGACCCCGTGTTCCGTTTTAGAACCATCAGTATAGGCCGCCATAGGAACCGAAGGAGAAAAACTATTTTTGGAACATGAAGTGAGTAAGGAGGCAATGTCTTGAGCTGGGTGGATTTGCCAGTTGGGAAGGAGATGTTGCACTCTAACGCCAGGAAGAAGTAAATTTGAAAGATCTGAGTTTTGAAGTTGTAAGATATTCGTTTTATTGTGAACATATTTAAGTTGGAGATGTACATGGGGGATCCCGGTGATGACTGTGAGGGCGTCTGTTGAAATGGTTTTATAGCCACGCGAAATTTGGAGTAAAAACATTCTTTGAACAGAGTTAATTTTCGATTTTGCTGTTTGTGTGAGATGCCCTCCCCAGATACCAGCCCCATATGTTAGAATTTTATCAATGATTGAGTTATACCAGATTTTAAGAAGAGTTGTTGATGTACCCCACCTCTTGCCAACCATTTTCGCAGAATTGTGAAAAATTTTTAGAGTTTTAATTTTAAGTTCTTTTATGTGTTCTAGCCAGTTAAAGTGTTTATCTATTGTTATTCCTAATAATTTGAGATGAGGTACATGATTGACACTGACGCCATCTATCCTCATCACCGGGGTCCTTTGTAGAGTGCGGGGTTCCGAAAACGTCAAAGCTTGCGTTTTTGAGGTTGATAATTCCAGGTTAAATTTGGTGAGAAGATTACTAAAAAGGTTTAGAGCCTCCCGGGCCTGGTTCTCCAGGTCAATCCTCGTTCTGCCAGAGACAACCAGGGAGAAGTCATCCGCATATGCGAAAGTTTTAAATCCTTTGGAATTCATTTCAACTAGTATGTTGTTTGCTATTAGGTTCCACAATAACGGGCCCAAACAAGACCCCTGGGGACAACCTTTAGATTGAGGAAGGTCTTTTGTATCCGGTCCCCAATTGATGGAGATTTTCCTATTAGATAGATACGAACGGATGACTCCCGCCAAGTTGCTCGGGCAGTTAAGATCTCTAAGAGAATTTAGAATATGTAGCCATTCAATATTATCGAAGGCTCCTTTGATGTCGAGTGAGATCAGAGTGGTGTATTCTTCAGACTGTATGTTAACGGCGCAGGAGGTTAGTATTTCTTTCAATGCATGTTCACAGGATCTGCCCCCTCTGAATCCAAATTGAGAGGGATGAAGTAAGTTGTTGGATTCCAAATAATAATTTAATCTGATCACTATTAATTTTTCTAGCAATTTTCCTAATGTTGGCAAAAGGCAGATTGGTCTATAAGATGAGGGTTCAGAGGGTAACTTCCCTTGCTTTAAGAAGTACACCACTTCTCCTCTGCGTAGTGTTAATGGGAAATATTGGTGTTGCAGGCAGAGGTTTGACCATTTATGGATGATGTTCGGGAAAATGTTGTAGGTATTTCTAAGAATTCTGAAGTCTATATTGTCTGGGCCAGGAGCCTTCTTAATTTTGAAACTAAAAAGAGCCGACCTCAGAGAAAAGTATGTCAGGTGGAGCTGTGAAATTAAGACTTTGAGCCGAGTCGAGATTGCTCGGTGGGAATAGAATGGAGGTCAGGTACTCGAGGTTGTCTTTCTTGGAGGAGTGAGCTGGAGGACGTAGAAGACTTGGATTCGGTTGATTGCGTGGGGCGGTTGATGCATGTTACAGGAGTGCAGGTTGCTGACACCTCATCCTTCTGCACTGTCCGGACCTTATCGCTGATGTTTGCGACTCTCACAGGAATAGTACTCCTTGAAAGATCAACTAGAGAGGAAGCTACCAGAACTCCTCTTGGGCTATTGTCTGTATTCGGGTATTCAATCAGTCCATAGCGGAAGTATTACTTGGTAGGAGGTTTCCTGAAACTATTTTCTCTGTGTGTGGAGGGATGGAAATTTCAGACTTGGCTGTTATCTGGCAAATTGGCTGAATGTCTTGATTTTCAGTGTTGAACACAGCTATGTCTTCCGAACTGGAATGCAGTTCATTATTCTTGAAGTCCAATTTAAAGTTAAATTTTCTCAGGAAATCAATTCCAATCATTAGAGGATCTCTTATATCAGCCACATATGCCATATGATAGTAACTGGCATTCCCAAAAGTGATGATCATGTTCATTTTTCCATATATTTTAATTTCGTCCAGCTAATCTTCACTTTTAGTTCTCGAGCCAAATCCGTTCTAATGATGGTCACGTTGGCTCCCGTGTCCAGAATCATCCGGCAGGCGGTGTTGTTAACTTGGCCATAGACATAAAGTCCATTATCGCCGCCACTCATCGATGAAACATGAAATACTGTAAACTGGGGCTCTTTAACTTCAGGCAACCTCCGCCCCGCGAGATGGCCTTCTCCTACTTTCCCTGTAGTGATGGTGAAGCCGGGTGATTTCCTTTAGTTGGTCATACAGGGCAGTTCCTCTTTACATGACCATCCCCTCCACAGCCCCAGCACTTTATCTTCCGATCCTTTATTTCCTTATTATTTTCCAGGCTGCGCAATCTCTTTAAGATCTCTGCGAGGCTTCTCTTCATTTGATTTTCATCAGCAGGCGTATCATTTAACTAGACTGCTCTTATGGTATGGCGGTCTTTACGGGAGGCTTGTTGGGTTGCCTCTATCCTAAGTGCATAGCCTAAAGCTGATCCTACGTCTCTGATGTTGGAGAGTCTCAGCGCTTTTTGAATTTCTGGATCCCGAACAGCATCGATAAAGTACTGAAGAGCTAAGTCGTTTCGAGTGTCAGCATGACAGTCTGAGATTGCTAGGTGTGACAGTCTCTGAATGTCCGCTGCCAGCTCTTGCAAACTTTCGCCCGTTTTCTGGTAACGGGATTTTAGCTGAAGGCGACATTAGTCCTTAGAACATTTCTCCCCGAACCGTAACTCCAGTGCTCTAGTCAAGGCCTCAAAGTCGTTCCTTCCTTCTTTAGAAACATTTCTCAGTATCTCGGCTGCATCTCCCCGTAATGCTGCTGCTAAGTGGACTGACTTGGCGGTAGAGTCCCAGCCGTTAGCTTCAGCTACGATGGAAAACTGCGTCTTATATACATGCCAGGAGGAACTGACGTCGTAGGTGCCTTATCTTAATATCTTAATAAATTCCTGATTCTGGATTCTTCTCTCTTTCTTTTCAGTTTCCTGGGGCATGGATTCTAACTTTTCTTCCACTTTTCTCTCCAGATCTTCTTCTATTCTCTTCAATTTACCTTCTATCTCTGAAAACCTTCCTTTCAGTTCCTGATCAAAATTTTCTTTAACTTTCTCCTCAAAATTCTCTTCTATCTTCATAAATCTCTCTTCAAAATTTCTTTCTACTTTCATAACTTTCTCTCCTATTCCATGCATTCTATTTTCCATCACCATTATTTTACCCTCTATTGATTCCCAGCAAAACCTCAGATGACGGCCAGCATGAGGCCAAGTGCTGGTTGCCAGCAGTAGCTGCAGCTGGCCCGTCGGTGGCAAAAGTTAACGTTGCCGCAGGGAATATGTTACGCCGGCCGTCAGTAGGCCATATTCAATCGATCCACTGTTGGCAGCCTCCAGTAAGTTAAAAATAAGTTAGTGGGCCAGTGAATGGATCGCTGCTGGCAGCTAGCAGTATGATGAAAATAGGTAATGGGCCACTGTTGGTAACCGACATTAGGTTGGAAATTGTTAGTGGGCCAGTGTTGGGCTACCTGATGGCAAACATAATTTTTCTATGTTATTGCTGGAAGCCTGCAGTGGGCCAGTTGTGGCAAACATAAAAAATTATATTACTGCCGGCAGTCTTCATTGGTCCTTTATATTTCCCATTAAAGGCCCGCTTCACTCATCGTCGCCGGAAGCCGAAGCCAATGTTATTCTATGGGAAATTTTCTTTACAAATAACTTATTAACTAATACATATTTTTAAATTCTGTTTTCATATTCTGAAAATTCTCAACTGTTAAATTGACGGACCTTTTTTTTTAAAAAAATATTTTTTTATTTTTTTATATTTTATTTTGAAGCGGCAAAATACGAATTTTCAATGTGTGAAATTTTTCATTTTGCAAATTCAAAATAAAATATTAAAAATTAAAAAAATACATTTTAAAAAGGTCCGTCAATTTAACAGTTGGGAATTTTCTGAATGTGAAAGCAGAATTTAAAAATATGTGTTAGTTAATAAGTTATTTGCAAAGAAAATTTCCCATAGAATAACATTGCCTCGGACTTCCGGAGACGGTAAGTGAAGAGGGCCGTTAATAGGCCAGCAGTGATTTAGTTATAGCTAATATATTTATTTTATTGGTGATACCCTTAATTTTATTCGTGCTTTTTTTTTTTTCTTTTTCTTTCTTTTGTTTTCCTCTCTCTTTCTTCTGATGAAGTAGCAGCCAGTTTTTTCTATGCATCCAATATTTAATTTGATTTTGTACATATTCATTTTTAAATACTATTTACAAGTATTTTATTCATACACTATGGTTGTAAATTCAGGATTTCTAGTGCAGCATATAGGAAATAGTCAGTTGATCCATTTTCCTTATGATAAAAGTTTAATTTTTTGTTTTCAGTGCAAATGTTTCTCTATATTACATTTTTTGGAATAAAGGAGATTATGTTTTTTTTTTTTTTTTTAAGTGTTCAAATTTCAATATGTTTAACTTTGTTACGCTATTTGATATAAATAAATGTAACTTTACATGTGAAAATTAATTAATAAATAATAAAAAATTGCAGCAATTGTTTCCGGTTGAAATAGCACGAAGACCCTTCATCAGGCGAAACAAAGTGGGCACGAGTGCAGCAAAAGTAATTTGCTGCAATCGTGCTTTTTGTTAAACTCACGAAGGGATGTGTTATTTCAACCTAAAAGATCTGATGCATCTTTTTTTTTTTTTTTTTCGGGGGGGGGGGGCAATGATTATGTTTATTTACAAATTTTTCTATTTATTACTACAGTACAAAATCTCAAATCCGGAATCGTCCGGACCGTGGTCTTTCCGGATTTCGGACTTTTCCTGATTTTAGGTCACTTTCTGATTTACGGCAATAAGAAAACGGACATCTCCATTCCGAACGTCCTTTTAGTTAATAACTAGGTTACGCCGCCCGAGGGTGCGATTTCTTAAGAAATTGGAGTATACTCTCAAGTAACATGTACAATACTTTGAATAAACACCATAAAATTTTGCAAACAAAACGGAGGCAGTAACGCTTGCGCTTTGTTTGCCGCACTCGTGCCTACTTCGTTTGCCTGATGAAGGATCATGTTTTCTTTCCATCCGAAACGATTGTTGCGAGCTCTTACATTTTATTGTGGTTACTCTTATTACTTTTAAACACCAATTCTGTGGTGCTTTTTTATTATAACTCTCAAGTATCCAGAAAATCTTGAATATTTTTATTTTCTCCTACATCAAATGGTACCCAGTTGATAATTTTTTTCCCTTCTTTTTAAAACAGCAGGGCAGATGAATCAGCTTCCTTTTTTTCTCTCTGTGTTTATCTTCATTTAGAATTAATTATCACAGCTGTCACTCTTAACCAGGCCGCCACAAAGAACTTTTTCGCGTTGTTGATAGTCCAGTTACTCTCTCTCCAACTTCTTCAAAGTCCTTGAGTGAATAATTTTCCGACACGTGCCATACCGAAAGATGATTTTGCAGTTTTATACAGATGACGTTATTTGAACTTTAAGCGAATATTCAGCATTTGACCTGTGCCAATTAATTTTCATTAGGTTTGGAAAGCAGATTCTTCAGCTGAAAAAAAAATATATATATCGTTCGGTTGAGTAAAGAGATAACGGAATTAGGCAGAAAAACGAGAGTGCGTTTGTCTTTGTAGCTGTAAATATTTGATAAATTTATCCGCGATTACCTATTTGAAAAATATTTTTAGAATTCCATAAAACTCATATATGTTATACAGGTTTTCGAGATTTACTATAGGACGCTTGTCATAAAAAGTTGTACAGGTAACCCAAATGGTTTCAGTATAAAAATTCATAAAATAATTTGGATACATTACAGTCAAAGAGACATTTCTTATCAGCGCACGTAAAAATCTTTATACAACGCTAAAATACAGATCAACATAAATTTTATAGATGCAATAAGAAATGGTTCCGATCAAAAATGATAAAATAAATATTTGTTGTTCATTTAATAATGATGCTCAAAAATATTCTTATACGTTACGGGAAATTGAGGGGGGAAGTATTTCAGTTTCGTAAAAGTGAAATTATTTTTCTCACTTGCATTTAAAAAATAATAATTAATAAATAAATAAAATAAAACAGTTTGTTATGGCTACCACTTTTTTCTTTTTTTTTCGTTTCCTATACTAGTTTATAGAAATTACATTTGAAAATTATTTTCTGTGATGGAGGGTTTTGAGATTCCTGAACTCGATTTGACCATTTTTAGAAAATTTCACTCTGTAAGTGTGTATAAAAAAAATTGTGGACGCTATATCTCACGAACCAATGGACGAAATTTAACCAAATTTGTTATTTAACCAAATTTGATTAAAATCGTTCCCGATTACATTTGTGGATCATTCACTCAACACATGGCTCTATATTTCTACTTCTTCGTAATTTTCAATATGACACAGTATAAATGATTTCAAATAAATGATAATTATTTTTTTAATTTGTATTATGAATTAAAAACTAAATATTTAAATAACTAACAACAAACTAGGAAAATTTTTTTGTATAAGTTGAAGAATCGCTCGCCCTTCCCCATGAGGGGATAAATTTTCAATGCTGGTATTTTTCAAAAGAAACTCATCAATAACTTTCAAGTAAATGACTGAATTAAATTTGTGGAAAATTAAAGCAAAGTTATAAACTATTAAAAAAAAAAAAAAAAAACAAGAAGAAGAAGAAAGCATTTTTTCAGAAGTTGGCACAAAATTGATTTTATTATTTTTATTATTATTATTATTGAGAAACACTGTTCTAAAATGAAAATCGTTTGCATGCATTCAGGAAAATGATTTTAACAAATTATTTGCACTACGCGAATTTGCATAATAAAAAATATAGAAGAAAGTTTTGTGGTGCCACATCATACTAGTTTTTTGGTCAAAAATTAAAAAATCAATAAATAATAATAATAAATAATAATAACAATAATAAAATACTAGAAAGTTAGCGGCTATCATAATTTACTAAAACGGGTCAACTGGATATTTGTTATATATTTCTAGAAATCCTTTTGTTACAACAATAGCTTTAGAGTCAAACATTTAAAAAAAATAGTATTTAAAAAATAATACAAAAACAAATTAATAATTGAATTACTTACTCATATATTATTTTTACGAGATTTTCAATCTCGCACCCGCAGACAACAACAACGAACAAGAACTTCGTATGAAATGGCGGACAGCGAGGGAATTTCAAATCAACAGAAAAAGAATCACAGCTCCCTCTATGCATACAAATTGGTTATGGCCTAATAATTTGCGGCCACAACATGAAAAACATGATGTTGGCCGTGTGGTGATAGCCTGCATAAGGCCAACTGTGTTTATGCCACTTCTGGGCCACCGATCATTTTTCTTTAGGCTTCCATCACAGCTGGCAGCCACAAACGGCCCGCTACTGGAGTTATATGGGGCAACCGGCAACTGATGGCAAGTGCAGGATGCCAGCAGTAGACCAAAACGAGCCCACCAGTATAAGTTTTGCTGGGTTCTTTCGCCGTTGAAAGCTCTCTCTTCATCTCATCTTGATTAGATTTAATTTCTTCGGTCAAACTGGCTTCCATCTTTTCCTGAACTGCTTTCATTTCCTTTATTTCTTCAGTCAAACCGTCTTTCAATTCTCTTTGCGATGTTTCCATTTTCTCCTGTACTGCTTTCATTTCCTTCATTTCTTCAGTCAAACAGCCTTTCAATTCTCTTTGCAATGTTTCCATTTTCTCCTGTACTGCTTTCATTTCTTCAGTTAATCTATCTCTCATCTCTTTCTGTCCCGTTTCCATACTTTATTTCATTTCTCTTTGTCCTTCCTTCATTTCATTCATCTGGGTAGCTAAGCTTTCTAGAAGTTTCTTCATCTCTAGCTCCATAGCTCTAGTTATCACCATTCACAGACAACCCCACTCCTGACACCAGAAATGTTGCGTACTTGGGGGTTCGTGAGTTGTCCGAGAATGAAAGGCCAAACTTACAAAAATTCAGTAATTTATTCACAGAAAGTTCCAGAAAAATACAGGTCTATAAACCAAGTATCAGCTTCAATTCAACCAGTAGACACAGCTTAAACAACAGCTGTCAATAGCAAATCCACAGTACAAACTGTATAGCAATAACACTTAAAGCAAGTCTCTTTCAAAGAGGCTCAAATCAATGCAAGCATTAGCGAAGCTGGCTGAGAACTGAACTGAACTGACTTGCCTTGGCGGGAAAGCACCCTTATATACCCCTGTAGAAAAGTGTGGAAAGTTCCGAAAATTTTCGTATCTCATCAGCCAATGAGATTAGAGCTTCCATATTTGGTATATCCCTTATAAGGATTTTCTCGCCAAGGTCGCCAAGGTGGGAAAAAGTCGCCAAATTTGGCGCCAAATCCATTACCTGCCTTATTGGGGCTTTTTAATGCGTTTTTAAGGGAAAACAAGGCTATTTTAACGCTAAAACGACTAGAAATGCACAAAATTAGCACTTTATCAACTTACTGAGCCTCTTTGAAAGAATTTATACAAAAATAAACACAATTATTTACAATTTTGTAACACTATTATAGTTAGTAAGTGCAATTTGTAAATTTTCACTCTTATTCTTACGTATATATTATATATATATTGTATATATACATATCTTTTAATTTGTATAATTTTTGTGCACTGATTTGAACATAAACTTTCTGAACGCCCAAAAGATGTACTATCTATGGCTATTAACATTCCCAAAAACGGGTACAAAACCTAGTATTCAAATAATTATGTATTAAAAATTATTAATCTCTATTTATTTAATTTAAAAATTAGATTTTTTGCTTTTAATTGCATGGTGCGTTTCAAATAAAATAGAATAATGTTATACTTTCTTTACAGCTTTCTACAGAACATCTAGTAACAATTTCTTGCCAATAAAATATGTTTTATATTCAAAACAATCTAACTTTTAAAGGTAAATATAAATTTTAAAAAGAAGCAAAAATCATGTGATATGCATTGATTATTAATATTATCGAACTATACGTAATCTCGGCATCGTTTAACCGTCAATATTCTTTGCTTACGTTATCACACAACAGACAGACAGTAGCAGAGAAAGGCAGATAGACTAACTGAATTCATAATTACTCTTAAACATTATTGGAGTGCGTCAAAAGTGTTTAACATAAATGTAATTGCATTTCCAGCAATTTTCAGTTACTGCCTTTAATATGTCAATATTTTAGTGTAGCCTTTTAAATCTGAATTCTAAGTATCATATTTTATACCAAACATCATGAAAGCAAATTAAAAATAAATGTCGATTTCTTTATAAATTTTGCGGTAGAAATTTATTTAAATGTGATTTTAAAAATCTTTCTTAAAACACAATGCATTAGCATTTTTAAGGCGTCCATGTACACAAACCAGTTGTACAGAGCCTATTAATGCCATTTTAAATAGGGAGCATTGAGAACTTTAATAACATAAACAGGCGATCATACGGGCAGATAGACAAACGGGTAGTCAGACATAGACATACATTAATTCAAATCATATTCACACCTAAAAACTAGTTGGCATAGGTGGACTCTGCTCAGTTACCCATCATATTTATGTTCTCATAAATTTCTAGTGCGAGACATATTATAATCATGTTAAAAGAAATGAATTTGACCAAACGCTTGACACAGTGACAAAATGATGTCCCTGCCTAATAGTTTAACCACCGTTCACTTCGATATATTTATCTTATTCTAATCTATTAATTTATTTTATTAGGGTCAGTTTCGTAGTTTAGTTTTCATGAAACTATTTCCAATGCAACAATCTTCGAAATTCCTGTTTATATGGAAAATTTTCGATTTTGCTATGTTGATAAAATCTTAAATTACGAATAACTTACGAGATTTTCCTATTAGAAAATATTTCTAGTCAATTATGTTCAAACAAGTATCATAAATGTTATTTTGAAGTTGTCTGATATATTTATTATCCTCAAAAGGGATGTTTATGCTCAATTTTGCCCTATTCTGCCATGTTGAAAAATTCGTAAATTCCAAATAACTTACGATTTTTTTAAATTGGAAAATCCATAATCTATGATATTCATGCCAGTATCCTAAATAATATTTCAAAAGTAGTTTGACATCTTTACGATTAAAATATCCCTCAAAATTCACGTTTATGTGAAATTTTGCCCTATTCTGCCATGTTAAGAAATTCGTAAATTTCTAATAACTTACGAAATTTTTATATTGAAAAATTCATAGTCAATAATATTCATGCCAGTATCCTAAATAATATTTCAAAACTGGTCTGATATCTTTACGATGAAAATATCCATCAAGATTGATGTTTAGGTGAAATTTTGCCCTATTCTACCATGTTAAGAAATTCGCAAATTTCCAATAACTTACGAAATTTTTATATTGGTAAATTTATAGTCCATAATATTCATTCCAGTATCCCAAATAATATCCCTCAAAATTGACGTTTATGTGAAATTTTGCCCTATTCTGCCATGTTAAGAAATTCGTAAATTCCCAATAACTTGCGAAATTTTCAAAGTAGCATGTTTATCGTTAATTATGTTTATTCCAGCATCAAAACTGTTATTTTAAAACTCGTTTGACAGTTTTACAGTAAAATTTTCCATTCAATGCACGTTTAGGTTAAATTTTGCCCTATTCTCCCGTGTTAACAAAATTGTAAAATTTCTAATAACTTACGAAGTTTTTTAATTCGAGTGTTGCAAATTAATAGAGTTCTTGCCAGTGTCGAAAGCAATATTTTAAAACTAACTTGACTTGTCTGCGACTATTCTTGAGATATCGTGTACACATACTAACACACTAACGGTCTAACAAACAGACACCCTGCAGACGGACACCGTACAAATTTTGTTATTTTTGGATTCTTTACGCCTAAAAACGTGTAAAAAAGTCAAAAAACTGAGGTCGAAAATTTTCACGATTAGCTAAACTCCCCACACCTATATGATGGGGAACTAAAAATGCATAAACATAATTATTGTTTTAACTAGTTAATTGTAGGGCGACTAAGGCGCCCGTTGAAAAATGATCATTTCATTTTATTTATTTCTCACTTGGTGGTGGATGTGGAACTAATTTTTAGAAAGTGTTAAAAACGCTTAATGTAAATGAAAATGCAGTTACAGCAAATTTCCAATATTAAATATTTTTGTACGGTCCTGTAAATTTTAAAGCTAATCATACTATATTATATAGAAAACATTTTTTGTGCGTATAAATATTTAAATTTCATTGAGATGTGCGCAAAATAAAGATATTAAAACATGATTTATTTATAGGTATATCTCTCATAGAACGCAATGCTTTGGAACAATTCTGATTGTCCCTGTACACAAACCAGTGGTTGTGTTTACTTCATTTTCAAAAGGGAATATCCAATATTGAATTTGAATAACATATTTCAATTACATCAAGATTTGTGTAAAGTAAGGCATTAAAATATGGTTTGAAATACTTCTCATAAAAAGTAATGCTTTGGAATAATTTCAGGGGTCCCTGTACACAAACTATTAGCGGTATTTACTGCCTTTGTAATAGAAAGCATCCGATAGTGAACTTGAATAACATATATCAGTTTCAAGAAATTCAATGCTTGTTTACAGGAGTTAGAGCGTGGGCACATATTCAGATGGACAGACAGACAGGAAGCGCAACCACTTTTTTTGCAAAGCCAAGCAAAGTAATTGCCTTCTCGTAAACGGAAGTAAACTGCAACACATCTGCGCCAATTGTTTGTCGATATGCATCCAAAGTTAACCAGCAGAGTTTTACTTAATACAATTCTCTACGTTTGGTACACTGTAGATGCTGAGCACTGGAGATGCTAAAATGAGAGGAAATCGCAACGTAGAAGCACCCCCTGTTCGGTGATATAGCCCAAAAGCTAATCCACACAAATTCAATCCAAGGTCCAACCAAATATCAAGTTCGGTTAAATTATGTCCATTGATTCATAAAATACAGTGTTCGAACTCAAAAAGATAGATACACTAAGCAACAAAAAAAAAAAAAAAAGAAGCCGAACTGCAAAAAAGATGACTTATACCTTTTTTATTTGTAATAACTTTAAAAATAATGGTTGGAACAAATAAAACTGTCATGTTTGCATAACACCGAAGGGCTGAAATTATACCTGTGTACATTTTCGATTAAATAATTCGCTTTAATGCCGAATGCGTTCACTGTTGCTCTGGCCAGCGCGTTCTCCTGATCTCGCACCAATGAAAATGACTGTTTAATGGTTGAAAAGCGGCTGGCCCCCCACTACTCACCAGTAACTTCGATCGATGAATTGTGGCATCGTGTTGAAGCTTCATGAAGTGCTCTACCCGTACATGTCATCCAGTCGCTGTTCGATTCAATGCCTAGGGAGATATGTGCTGTTATAGCTCACAGAGGTCGCTGCTTTATGTACTGTTTTCTCAGTACATATTACTCCAAATTTCCTGAAATTTTAATCAATTGTTCTTCCTACTATAATGTATGTGTCCAACAAATTTCATTACGTTATTATCATTCCTTCTTTTTTGTTGCATTTTCAATGTCGAGCAGTGTATTATTGATTGTTCGTTAATAAAATAACCACGATTTTTAAAAGGAATTAAACATGCTCGCCAGGTAATTGGCGATCTTTTATTATCATTTTTTTCCACCAAGGACAGCAGATATTAAATCTGTTTCTTTGAAATGAATCTCATTCCACTGAAATTAATTGTTTATCTTTATAATCGAAAATGAAAGTCTGCCATTTTATTTTTACAGAATTTTGAAATTTAAAATTAAAATTTTATGAATTTTACAGAAAAAATAACTCAATTTAACAAACACAGACAGTAACTTATATTACCCAAATACAGGGATTGAAATCGGGAGATATTTTTTCTTAATTCTTAAAAAAATAATAATAATAAAATAAAAATCCAATGGACGATTAACATAGAAAACCTTTTGCTTGGCCCCTCGGACGGTCAGTGACGTCATCACTTCGCTTGCGTATGGTAATAAATCTATTTTTTAAAAATAAGTAGTCAATCTCAGTTAATTGGTTTGCATTAAGTTTTTGCTTAAAAATATGTCTTCAAATTAGAGCTGACATAAATCACACAAAAAAAAAGAAAGAGAAAGAAAGAAAAGAAAAGGAAATTAGATCTTAAATAAAGCTAGAAAAAAGAATAGAACTTTCATAAATCAAATCCTTTTTTAACTTGCGTATATTTTCAAGGGTATAAATTTTCGATCTACCACACATTCACTCAAATTTCTACCATCTAATGGATGTTTTCTCTTATAATAAAAAACATGTAGTCGAGAGTATAGTGATGCTACATTATACAAATTACTGTGTCTATGGTTTTATTTGAGTTTTCAGAAATTGCCAGATTTAACAACTTTCTACTTTAAGTATTTTTCAATATAAAAGAATACATGTGTAAAATGGAAAAGTGCATAAAAAATAAAAGTATTTTTGAATACCTTCTTGACATCGTAAGAAAATATTTTTTGTATTCTGCACATTTGGCTAATCATACCTTTTGAATGATACCATTTTCAACCCTCTACTCTTAAAAGTGCACCACAAATTTCGTGCTTGCCTATTCATATATAGATAATAATAATAATAATCTGGTGTGTCACTCACATAACTTTCACTTGCACAACATTGTAGTATCATACGATTGCAGAAAAGTCGTAAAACCAATAACATAAAATAATAAAGTTCAATCTACTTTAAAAGTAATCTAAAATGAATTTAGAAAGAGTTTTATTCTACACATAATTCTGTGTGAATGGAGCTATCACCCATCACCCCCCTCAAACCCCCGTTCAATTAGAGTGTCTACATTTTTTTTTTTTTTTTTAATCCAAGGCATAGCTTATGCTGATAACCGATATACATACAGATCAAACGCTAAAAAGCTAGATTTTCGTATTCACACGTACTAGATTTAAAGCTAGATTTTCGTACTACACCACAAAACGTCATGTAGTACAAAAAAATTAAAATTGAAAATAGAACTTCAAAAAGTTCTTTGCTTATAGTATGGGTATGAAAAATCAATTTTCCTTCCTGAGTAATGTTCATCGATTTAGTAAAATGTAGCAAGGCACTTCCATCAATTACATTGATTAGAATAGGACGTTTAGCTTAATTTTAGGGAGCACTATATATTGTCTATAAACTACCTGTACATAACATGTGTACTTAAATTTAGTCTTACATGAAAAACACCTAACACAAAATGAAATATACTTCCAGCAATTTCCAAGCATATCTGCAACATATCCAAGTACTTTGGGTGGCCCTGTAAACGAATGATGAATGATTTCCATACCACAATCTACACAAAACATGTTTTTATGCATGCAAAACAATATATACATTCGATTTTGATTAAAGCATCCTATAGATATTACACTGCGCTTACCAAGAATTTCCCCCATAGACTAAGTACTTGAATTCTCTTGGATGACCCTGAACATGAATCATTTGCTCAACGAAAAGTTTAGTGTTTCATCCCTATAGGATGCAGATTTAGGATACCGAGTGTGAACGTCCTACTATTATTTGTTCTTGAGATATGCTGATAACAGACACACCCACAGACTCTCTCACACATACACTGATTAGCCGCTAAAAATATGATTTTCTGGTTCAGGGTACCTGAAAATGTGTAAATGTATCAAAAACACAAATTCGAAAATTTGACACAAAAACAATACTTTCTCTTCCATATAAGTTAGTACGACAGAAATCTATTCTTCCATATAACGGCATGTGGTAACTGTGTAATATCCCTTGGCAACAATTACTACATTCATTTCTTAAACTTTTTTTGGCAGAGTTAAAGTATAGTGCCCCCTTGGCAACTTTTAAATTTTTGTGGCCATTTTGGCGTTTTTCGAAATATCGGATGTAAAGACCTTTGCGAGACACATATGAGATTCCCTTGGCCAAATGTCAAATTTCTTTAAGGGGTCCTATACTAAAAGTGTTAACACGTTTTTTCCCTTACATATACGTGTATGTATATATATTTAATTCGATGCGAGAGGGAAAAAAGGAAAAACAATTTTTTAATTGGTTTGAATATCAAAAAGTATAGAAGATAAATAAATAAATAAAATAACTGTTTTTCTTTCTCAAAATATGAAGTTGCATTCCTCAGAAACGGTTACTGTATTAATTTCTTAAAATTTCTTTTGCAGGTTATATCTCAATTTTAACTTAATATTTCTTTTCCTGACATATTCAAAGTTAAACACAGTAAATGATTTCGACGCAAAAAGTATGTTTAAAGCAGTCCTGTCGTACTAATAATTAAAAGTTCAAAATTATTCTTATAATTATTTTAATTGCACAACTATTCACACGTCTGTATATCTTTGAATAGCAACCTGAACTTACATTATCTACTATTTACAATTTTACAATTCACTATCATATTTTGTTTAGCAATCATCTAACAAAAATTTACGAAACGATCTAAGCAAATAATTGACTGAAATTAAGTTAATAACGCATCGCACGAAACTGATTAAAATTTCATTTATTTTTGGCCTTTGTAATTAGCACTCAAAGAATCAGATAATTTAAAGCTTCCTCTTACTAAAGCTAAGAAACATGAGCCTTCTTCTTTAAAGTTTTGATTAAAGAGCACTTCTGAAATTAAGGGTTTTAACTAGCATTTTATGAGTGCCTAATGAGGTTAAAAATAATCGGCTTACACCAGACTGAAATGAATGTATATGAGTGTGTATATATATATAAATGCTGGTGACGAATAACTGTTCTGATAAACTAAATTGAAACTTTATCACCGTTAATAAAATAATAGCCTTATTTTAGTAGAAAGTAAGCACTAAGTAAGTATAATATGGATTTCAATTTTAATTTAGTATAATAAATGGTATGAACAAAATCCTTCCATTGTCAGCTAATTAAGAATAATGAAAAATTTAAAGATTTATAAACTAAATTGTCAGTATAAGAAAATTTACCTAAAATGACACTTTAAATTTCATACGTTCAAAAAACAGATGATTTTATTTTAAAAATAATATTATAGTTTTAAAAAATTAAAGAACACGCTTTTATAGAAATGTGAACTAAAAAGCACAAAATATCTATCTTAGTATTAAAATGCAGTGTAAGAGAAAATCGGGTGAGTGACACACCGTAATATTTACATACATTTAAATCCTTAATTAAAATAACTTAGAATTAACAAAAACCGTTTTTAAAAAATCTCCCCTGACGGGGATCGAACGCTGGACCTTTAGGTTCGTAGCGCGGCGCCTTACCTCTACGCCATATCGTTCACATGGGGAAAGTATTTTTTTTTTACAATATAAATTTTTTCTTTGCTCCCAGAGAAGTTACAAACAAACATACATACATACCAGTGGCGTAGCGTGACATTTGAATCTGGGCATGCTCTGAAGCCAACTATGGAAAGAACACTACATACACATACATCAAGGTGATATCATTTCATAAAATTTAAGCTTGGATTTTTTCAGTTTCTTGGTTGGTTGGTTGGTAGGATTCAAGTCCGATTGACTACACTTGGGTCCTAGGCCTATGGGTGGAATGCCGTCCGTCGTGGGTCTTTCTAAGGGGTACCAGCCTTATTTACGCGTCTTTCGGAGAAAACAATGGAACCCGACTCTTCCCATCTACCAACTTTGAGAGCAGAACCGCTCGGCCGCTGGTGGGCCTCCAATTTCTCGGAATGGTATATAAAATTTTATATACAAATTTAGTCGCTTTAACTTTAAATCATATATCTAAAGGACTCTTATACTAACTTATTGAAGGACACTTTGTTCGCTGTATTTAAATGAATTTTTGAAAGAAATTTAATAAATTTTTTTTATATCACTTTAGAAACAAAAGAGAGAGAGAGAAAAAAAAAGAAAGAATAGTGTGAACCGGCAAGAAAAAATCCACTGGAAACGCTGAAAACATGGCTTCAGGTGTTCGCTGCTTTCTGCTGTGTCTTCCACGACCGCATTACGTCGGATTGGGGATACCACTGCTAGTGGCAGCGCCTTAAGCGAGCGTTTCAATGTAGGTGCTTATCTGACCTCTGACAGTTCTTACACAAAAAGTTAATTGTTACAATTTTTAATAAAGTTAAAAATTTAATAAGTTTTATTCTTTCTATCATATTACCATTTGATTTTGATAGAAACAATGCATTAAAAATAATAAACATTCCTCTTCAAAAGGAGGTATTACGCCTTTACATAAACAATTATTTTTGAAAACGCAACTATTATGTGTATTAAAAAAAAAAAAAAGGGAAACAGTATTAAAATTTTATTATATAAAAACTATTTGATCGCATGACTTGATGCGAAAGTAGGAAAAATAAATAGCATAGCGATCTTTACTAAGAAATGCAGATGGATGGAAAAAAAAAAAAAAAAAAAAAACACGCAAATTAAATAAAAATTTAAGAAAATAAACCAGAAAAATTAACGGAACATTCCAAAATAAATAAACAAATAAAATAATTGATTTAAGAAATTCAGATTTGAAAATTAAAAAAAATAAAAGAAAGAAGGAAAGAAAATAAACACACACACACACACACACACAAAAAAAAAAAAATAAAATAAAATAAATAAATAAATAAATAAATAAATAAAGTAAAAATAAATAAAGAAAAAATTCTATGCATACCTGCAAGATCAAAGCTAAGCATCTGCCAATTTTTTGTAAATCTGCGATCCGTGGCCTGACCATAGCACATACAGGCACACATGAAGAAGACATTTTGCTTTATTCATATTATTGAATAAACAAAATTTGTACATACTTTTATTTCTGGCGGAAGTCTTCGCTTAGAATAAGTTATTTAGATTAAAAAAAATAATAATAAATAAATAAATAGCAACTTTTCTGGCACATAAAACAACTTTTGGAAATTTATCCAAATTTTATTTGCAATTTAATCATCATTTTCAAATCAATTCATTATTATTATTATTATTATTATTAATTACATTATTGTAAAATAAAGTATAAGTTTTAATTTATCAATCAGTCGGAAAAGCCAACTCTCCTCTTATGCGAACATCTCTACCGAAGGTAACAAAATCCCTCACGCTTTAAAAATATCCCCAAATTCCAGAATATGCTCTCCTAGGGTAGCATGCCTTGGGTCGTTTATACAGCGGAGTGAAAATTAGAGAGACGTTGAATATTCCCTCAAATAGCAAAAAATCCCCATATCAGGGCATGCTTTACAAAGGTAGCATGACCTAAGCAATAACCGGTCAGCAGGAGAAGAGAGGGGCGATATCTCCGGGACGATACTGGTCAGCAGACATCTCCTGAACAAAGCGGGAGGGAAGTAATGACAATAGTAAGAAAAAAAGCACTCAGATTATTTATCCAGGAATAATGTAACAAAAGAAATTTTCTTTCACTATAATTTTTCAAAACTGAATGATGGATACTGTATAAATGGAAGCAAGTGTTTAACAAAATTAATTGAAATAATTTATTTTTAAATTAATTCTGTTTAAAGTTTAGATAGTTTTTAGTGGGTATGCGGCGCATGCCTAGCATACCCGGAGAATACGCCACTGATACATACATACATACAGGTGAAGCTAATAAAAGCGTGTTAATAAATCTCGTAGAAATGATTTGCTGTATTTTCATAATTACATATTTTAATGAGTAATCGTCACTTAAAAAAAATTATAATATGAAAAAAAAAATTCCAAAATCATTCTCTCCAGATCTAATTTCGATGAAACGAATTTTTTTATATCTAGTTAACAATTGATTTTGTAACTCATTTGCTATTTAAATAATAGCAAAATACCACTTAAAAAAAAAAAAAAAATCTTGGTAACTCTCTGTATCTCAGAATATTTTCCTTTATTCATTAAAAATTAGATTCCTTATCTTTTAATAATAACTTATTTTTATTTTACTTTATTTTGCGGGGAAGGGGATATTTCTTTTCTTACAGATTTTATTTTATCTTTTTTTTACTTTTTTAACACTTTCTAGCAAAGGCATGTTCCCTATTTAAAGTAGTGTAAATATCACCACTGACATATACATAGGGACACTCAAAAGAATTCCAATACATTGTGTTTATTAGAGATTTTTTTACAAAATATATTTTAATACTTTCGTACTGCAAAATACATAATGATATTGGCATTTACTATTTATATGTATAAAAACATGTTTTATATAAAATATGGTATACTTACCATTAGGTTTACAGGACCACAAAAAACATGTAATTACATTATAGGTCATAATTAGAAATTATTAGAAATGCATTTTCGAGTGTTTAAGTGTTTTTGATACTTTCCAACATTGTTTAACAGTAAATATGACTCTCATTAATCAATCTATCTGCTTGCGTCGACCCCCTGCTCTAATTTCGCTTAATATTTATGTAATATCTTAAAACTTATATACATAATGTGTCATTTAAATTCACTATGTTACTTTTTTTCTTTCTTTCTTTTAATGAAATTGTATAAATAGAGCAAATGATTTGTGTACATGCTTAAAATATTTCTGATACATTATCATATATGAAAAATATTATTGTTTAAAGTATATTCTAACGCATTAAATTTCACACAACATAACGAAAGTAATACTCAATATTAAGGTATGTAAAACGTATTATTTCTATAGAATACGGTTTTATTGGCTTAATTTATTATTTTACAGGGCTGTACAAAATTGTTCATATGCATTATAAGACATAAATGAAAGTTGGTCAATAGAAATTTTTAACGTTATGATTTTTTTTTTTTTTTTTTTTTTTTACGTGTAAAAGTTTTTAACAGTAAAATGCTTCTCAATAATTTATTTTGTTGCTAGGAAATTATCGAAAAGTTAAAGTTAAGAGAGATGACGCGGTCGGAGAAACTTCATACATAAGGGATCAGATGTGAGGAATAGAATATGCAGTGCGACTTCAGGTACAACAACAATAGTGGAGTGCCTACTTAAATGTGCATGTTGATTGTTTTGAGCGTTAAGGGAAAAGTATGGATATTTAGTCTTATTTTCCAAAATATATGATCGATTTTTCTTAAATCTCTCTAGGAATTTTTTTTGAATCGCAATAACAAAAATTATTTTTTATTAAACAGTTTCTCATCAATTACTATCCTAGATAAAGAGTGTGAACACCAACAGTTCTCTCTAAGAGTGAATATCTATTGACTATAAGGCTGTGTAATCTCTCTTACCAGGGTAGGTGAGACTGAGCATCTGCTACTTAGAACAGATTGCGCATTATACTTTTATTTTTCTTATTCTTTAATTGTCCGGTTGAAATCATAGATATAGTAATAAGACATAGATTGATCAGCGAGAGGGAAAAGTGATACCTTTTTTCTTCGGGAAAAGTCACTCTAATGGCTGCCTTTCTACGAGTAAATCACACACTGGAATACACACGGATAATTTAGTAAATAAAATTTATGAATAATTTATTTACTAAAGGTGAATGAAAAACTCCAGATACAGTTTCAAATTCATTTTTCTTTTTATTATTTTTTACAATACTCTCTAATGGCTGATTTTAGAACTTTTTTTCGGCATCAAAATTTTTTGCTCGATAACAAGGCGATGATAGATCTATATATACATTACTATATCTATGGTTGAAATATTCACTCCACATTTGTTTGAAAAAAAAATATTCAACAATGTCACGTAAGTGTAATTATTATTGTTAACAATTTAATTACAGCTATAATTAATAATAATCTCTTCAACCCATGCGCGCAATCCCAACCATCCTGTAAGAAAATATTGTGTAAAATAGCTCTCTTGGTTCTATTACGGCTATAGCATAAACTTAAAGCACAACAGCAAAATAGCAATGGAAATGGAAAAAAAAAAGAATTAATTTAAAATTACTCACCAATAGTTTAGAAAAAAGTTAACATTTGAAATTTTAATATTAATCAGTTAAATTGTGCTAAAACTCTCCTAGATTTACTTTAATTGGTGGACGGTTTTAAATAATATACTTATGAAATTAGAATTTAAAACGTTGTTAAATAAAATTTAAAAATCTTTGCTCAATGAATTAATAAAAAAAAATTATCAAAATTTTGAAAATTGGACTTCAAAGTGATGAATTAAGTTCACAGTAGAGAACTCTGTGAAACAAGCAATCATACAGTATAAATTCGTATCATTAAATAAAAACAAGATTAAGACTTAAAAGCATGTTACACTGAACGGTCATGAATTAAAAATAATTCTTGCGAAAATTAAATTAATTTTTGCATACTTATTTAGAAATTTTAATGGTACGCATAAAACAAACTATTATTGATTTCTGTTACTAAAATTATTGAATGCATGTCTTTAATTTTGATTAAAGAGTGCTTTTAAAGTTTAAGAGTTCTAAAGTTCTCATTTTATAAGTGCCTAATGAAGTTAAAAATAACCATTGATACTATTATAACCGATATCCTAAATTAAAGAAAATATCCATAAAGTTTAAACAAGAGGACTTCTAAAATATATAGGCTTAGTTACGCCATTAAAAATTAAATGTTACAGTCGTTATTAGAGTAATATTTCTGAACGCATGATTTATAAGTATGCATAAGATGTTATATATATGAAATTAAGAAATATTTAAAATTAAAATTTATTTCAGCACTTGTTAAAATATCAAGTAATTGGGATAATTTTTAAAAATTTGCTCTTCGAACTGCTCTTAAGATAAGATGATTCTATTTTTCTCCGAAAAGAGTTTTCATACTTTCTTAATTTTATGTGTGCAATTTTTTGAGTATTAAAAGTTTCTTGTTCAGAAGAAAATAAAGTATGTACAGTAAGCTCCCAATTATAAGCGAATTTGAGAGGCTCGGAAATCGCGAATAATTCGAAAAAGTGACATCATTTAACACGAAAAGGCTTTTGTACAATTTACATTTACAGAATGGAATATATACACACAATTTTAACTTACGAAACTGTTTTTCTTTTTATTTATATATTTATTGCTTTATCTATTCATTAAAAAATTGTCAAAATGTTTTCTTTTTCCATATTAAAATATCCTTCTTTTCCTTAGAAATTAGTTTTTTTTTTTTTTTTTTTTTAGGAGGGAGGTTTACAAATTCGTGCATCATTTTGTTTCTTCCGATGATTAAATAAGTTAAATTTTAATACAATTAAACATTATTACGTTTCAGTGTTGAATAAAATTAAATCATCATTTAAAATGATTTATTTACAATAAAAATAAAAGATAAATGCACAATATAAAAAAAATATCAAAAACATGACAAATATTTCGACTGCAAATCAACCCTCATTTAAACACCACAAGCACAACAGTTATATTCTAGTAACGAAGACATCAGAAAAGAATTGAATATATAGACAAGACCTTCCGGCTTTTTCGGAAGGGTAGGTTGATTTCTTTTTCCTTATCAAGTAGCCGTCATTTTGTTTCAAAATGGCGGCTACAAATTATTAATGCACTTGGTAGAAATATTGATGTAGGCTATGCACATATGGATTTTTAAGCAAATCGGTTCATAAATACACTTTTATGTGAATTTAAAATTTTCAAGTGGCCGGCGCTAGGAAAAAAAATGGTGGGTTAAGTTGACGAATATATGAAATGCGTTTGTGAGATAAGTCTAGTGTACACACATAGTTCGAATTAATTCAAAATCTCAAAAGTCATTGTGTTGAAAAATTAAGTGGCTGCCACTTCGATAAAAATGGCAGAGAAAGTTGCTCATCTAAGATATCGTTGCAAATTTGAAAATATTTTTTTTTTTTTTTTTTTTTTTTTTGTAGAAATTCTTTTAAAGAGGCTTAGTAAGTTGATAAAATGTTAGTTTCCTGCATTTCTAGTTTGTTTTAGAATTAAAATAGTCTAATTTTACCTTAAAAACGGATTAAAAAGATCCAGTAACGCATGTAATGGATTTGGCGCCAAATTTGACGACTTTTTTGGCGACTTTTGGCGAGAAAATACTTATTATCGATATACCAAAGATGGACGCAATAACGTGATTGGTTCATGAGTTACGTGAATTTTCTAAATTTTTGTTTTTTGAATGATAAATCCTTTTTTCAACTTTGTGGAGTTTGCGCTCCTGCAAACTCCATCTTAACTTAAATACTTAGATTACTAAGAGAACACAAGACTTTAAATAACAATAACTAAAGTTTATTTGAGCAGATTAATGGGAGGGCGGCCTGGTACTAAAGCTTAGCTCAGTCAACGTTTTACTTAATCAAAATATATGAATCAACAATTTAAGTAGATAATCTTAAATATCTCACCACAGCAGATAGCCGAAGGTGTAGAGACGATTGCACTCGTACTTCACTAATACTGCTTCACTATGGGACAGAGGATTCCCTTCTATCCCAGCTTGAACCTTCCGAAAACTAGTAGACACTCACCAACACTCAACGCTACTTAACTTCACGCCACTCAATCTCCTCTACTCTACTTTCGATATTCACCAAAATAAGAATCATCACATTCGCTATAAGATCCTCCAACATCCACACCATCTACTAAAACCATCTCTATTTTTATACTTCTTCCTACACCCTCCTTTCACTACATTTCAATCTGTACTTTTAAAAATCACTTCTAATTTAACTAATATTCAAAATCTAAGTCTTTTAATGCAGCACCCTGCCGACACAAAACTATCTCGACCTCAACCGTCACCGAGCCACTGGCGACGGAGTGATTTTAACCGTCCCCACTTCCTACTTTGCTGGATCCAGCTTAATTGAAACAACTGTGGTGACGTTCTAACGTCTCAACCTCACAACTTTGATTTGAATTGATTAAGTATTTCTAAAGTTCCAGCAAACACATCGAAGATATTTGAAGCATAGGTTACTGTCCAACTGTGGTTTAAATCAGTGCCGTGTTTTAAAAGTTATTATTATGGCAAATTTTCAAGTGGCAGTCTAAATGGCTGCGACTTGGAAAACAAAATAGCAAAACAACTTGCCCATCGAAATCATCCAGTATATTTGTACGATAAGTTCATTGTCCAGTTCTAGTTTAAATTAAATCAGAATTTCAAAAATTATAATCATAAGAAATTTTCAGGTGGCACCACTCGTAAAAAAAAGTGGAGTGAGATGCCTAGCGAACTTATCTGAGATATTTGAATGATAAATCCACTACCCAAACTTGAAGCGAATTGATTCTGTCTTACTAAAGTTACCATAATGACAAATTTTCAAGTGGCCGCCACTTGAAAATAAAATTGCGGATCAAGTCATCAAGAGAACTTATCCTAGATATTTGAACCAAAAGTTCACTAACCAGCTTTTATTTGAATCAGTTTAGTATTTTAAAAGTTATCGTAATGGCATATTTTCAAGTGGCAGTGTGATTTCAAGTGGCTGGAACTTAGACACAAGATGTCGGGACAAGTTGCCTAGTGAAAACATTCAAGATAATTATATGATAATATCACTGTCAAAATTTGGTTCGATTTGAAGAATTATTTCAAAAGTTATCGTGATTTTAAATTTTCAAGTATGAGCCTGATTTCAAGTGACCGCGCTTAACTTAAGATATCTGCCACTTTATTAAAAGTGGCGGATATAGTTTATTAATAAACTTCATTGAGATCCTTATGTGGTCTGTATTTACATCACAATTCAAACAATTTCGGAATACGCTTTTTACAATTTAAATTTGAAATTTTCAAGTTGTCTCCACTTGAAAACAAAATGGCGGAGCAACTTGGTTAACAAACTCATCTAAGATATTTATAAGATAAGTTAAGACACTGTTCAAATTTGGTTCCATTTGGAGTATTATTTCGGAAGTTATCATGGTTTTAAATTTTCAAGTGGTGGCCTGATTTCAAGTGGTCCCGCTTAACTTATGATATCCACCACTTTATTAAAAATGGCGGATAAAGTTCATTAATAAAGTTATTTGAGACACTTGTGTAATCTATGTATACATCAAAATTAAAAGAAATTCGCAATACGCTTTTTACAATTTGAATTTGAAATTTTCAAGTGGTCTCCACTTGAAAACAAAATGGCGGAGCAACTTGGTTAACAAACTCATCCAAGATATTTATAAGATAAGTTAAGACACTATTCAAATTTGGTTCGATTTGGAGTATTCTTTCGGAAGTTATAGGGATTTAAAATTTTCAAGTGGTTGCCTGATTTCAAGTGGTCCCGCTTAACTTAAGATATCTGCCACTTTATTAAAAATGGCGGATATAGTTTATTAATAAACTTCATTAAGACCCTTATGTGGTCTGTATTTACATCAAAATTCAAACAATTTCGGAATACGCTTTTTACAATTTAAATTTGAAATTTTCGAGTGGTCTCCACTTGAAAACAAAATGGCGGAGCAACTTGGTTAACAAACTCATCTAAGATATTTATAACATAAGTTAAGACACTGTTCAAATTTGGTTCCATTTAGAGTATTATTTTGGAAGTTATCATGGTTTTAAATTTTCAAGTGGTGGCCTGATTTCAAGTGGTCCCGCTTAACTTAAGATATCCACCACTTTATTAAAAATGGCGGATAAAGTTCATTAATAAAGTTATTTGAGACACTTGTGTAATCTATGTATACATCAAAATTAAAAAAAATTCGCAATACGCTTTTTACAATTTGAATTTGAAATTTTCAAGTGGTCTCCACTTGAAAACAAAATGGCGGAGCAACTTGGTTAACAAACTCGTCTAAGATATTTATAAGATAAGTTAAGACACTGTTCAAATTTGGTTCGATTTGGAGTATTATTTCGGAATTTATAGGGATTTTAAATTTTCAAGTGGTAGCCTGATTTCAAGTGGTCCCGTTTAACTTAAAATATCTGCCACTTTATTGAAAATAGCGGATAAACTTCATTAATAAACATCATTGAGACCCTCATGTGACCTGTATTTATAACAAAATTCAAGCAAATCTTGCTTTAAATATGCTTTTTACAATGTCGGTTTGAAATTTTCAAGTGGCTGCCACTTGAAAACAAAAAGTCGGAGCAACTTGGTTAACGAACTCATCCAAGATATTTATAAGATTAGTTCACTGTCCAAATTTGGTTCGATTTCGAGTATTATTTCGGGAGTTATCATGATGACAAAATTTTCATTATAGATAGATAGATAGATAGATAGATAGATAAACGAAGTGATTGCAATAGGTCGATTTCTAAAGAAATCAACCTAATAGATAGATAGATAAAGCTAAAATGGTACCTCAGGAATATTTAATTCTCCTCTGTTATCTTCATTGCTAAAATGTAATTGTTGTGCTTGAGGCATTTGAATACTGATGATGTCTTATTACTTACAAATTTTGAATAAACACCATAAAATGCAATAAACTCGCAACAATTGTTTCGGGTCGAAAAAACACACGACCCTTCATCAGGCGAACAAAGTAAGCACGAGTGCTGCAGTCAAAGCGGCAACGTGTAAGCGGCAGCCTGCGTTGCCGCTTTGACTGCAGCACTCGTGCTTACTTTGTTCGCCTGATGAAGGGTCGTGTGTTTTTTCGACCCGAAACAATTGTTGCGAGTTTATTGCATTTTATGGTGTTTATTCAAAGTTTGTAAGCAATATTTTTTACAACGCCAGTTTTGTGGTGCGTTTTTATTAAACTGATGATGTCTATTTAAATGATTGACATTATCAGTAAGTTTTAAAAAACATGCCGAAATATTTGTCCATGTTTTTGATATTTTTTTTTATTGTGTATTTATCTTTTATTGTAAATAAATACTTCAACTTAAATGATGATTTAGTTTTATTCAACAATGAAACGTAATAATGTTTAATTGTATTGAAATTTAACTTATTTAATCATCGGAAGAAACAAAATGATGCACGAATTTGTAAACCTCCCTCCTAAAAAAAAAAAAAAAAAAAAAAAAAAAAAACTAATTACTAGGGAAAAGAAGGATATTTTAATATGGAAAAAGAAAACATTTTGACCTTTTTTTTTTTTTTTTTGGTGAATAGGAGACCATTCCTAATACTCCATTTGTGATTTTTTCGCAGTCATCTTCATCTTTCCCTAAGTTAGTCAAATTATAAGAAGAAAGATTTTCTTTCTCTTCAGACTTCAAGAAAATTCATACTTGGGAAAATTTTCCTCAAGAATTTTACTAACACAGATATTTTAACTGACTGCCAAGCAATATTTACTTTACTTATTTTTATTTTCATTGTAGCATTTAGTTACAGGCCTAAGTGTAAAACATATTCTACCGGTATAGATTCTCTTTAATATACACCATAACTTACCGTTGGAAGAGGGTAAAAAAAGGTTAAGGAGGACATTGATATTCCACAAAGTGAATAATCCGCCCACGGATAATCGGTTGTTTATACTGCATTGAAAAATACGGTTATTCTGCATGATATTCATTCATAATTTTATTATTTTATCCTTTGCTTATGTTCAGTCATTAGAATAAATATTTGTGTTTCTATTCCTATACAGTGAAGAAAAAACTTGCATTCTGATCAAAAGTACCTCCTAAGGTATGAAAATAAAAATCAGTAGAACCAAAACATTGGCTGTCTCTGGAATTATATACTGGGGGACAAAACTTAAGCAATGATTCATTCTTAAACTGACATTCATGAAATTGTAGAAATGATAAATATTTTTTTTATTCATCAGCCTAATGTGCAATATCTTATAAAATACGCAATGTATATTATATCTCATAAATGATTAAAAAAAAAAGCTTTATAAAGTTTAAACAATCGCCATCATAGTGAGTTTTTTCTACCACTTCACACAGCAAAATGTAACAAAACTTTAAGCGGTTTTAATTAAAGACATTTTTTAAACACTTTTCAACAACATTAAAATGTATTTATATATTCCTTTCCTCTGTTTGCATATTTTCCTATTCAAGCTCTTATTTCAGTAAAAATTTATAGAATTTCTTATGTATGGTACTCACGAAGAAATAAGCTTCCTATTGAAATTGCATAACGATTGAATGGGCTTTACGTCTAACTAGTGCTACGCTATGGGCAATTGGTGACAATCTGGGACACATCCTTAAGGGTGGGCAGATAAAAATTGTATAAACTGTTTTATATACAGGCAGTCATAAAACAACTTCGATATAATATAGTCTATGTAAAATATTTCTTAAAAATATACCTACTTCAACATTTTTACACTGCACAAAGGTATGCTTTCTGTAGAAGATGCTATGATTAACATTAATGATTTATATCCAGAGGAGCAGAAAATTTTTCAGATACATAATGAGATATAAGAAGAAATTGCTCAAATTACATTTTCAGTTGTATTACAAGGTTACATTCTTTTATTATTATATTAAATTTATAGCATGCAATATGGTTCGTATGCAACTTTTTCGCAATATACAGTACCACACAAAAGCAGTGCGCTTAATGCTTTCTTTTTTAAAGTAAAACTCTGAAAGTTAAGTTTTTTAAAATTTCTACCTTCATTTTTTTTCCTTCAATAGTTAAGCAATATATAAGACCATAAAAAAGCAATCACTTTTACGTTTAAAAGAAAGCTATAAAGGTTGTAGAGAATCAGAGTGGGTCATGATTCTCTAATGTAGATTTTACTTAATTTTAAATATGAACTTAGATTAACTTAATTACGTAATGATGAAAGCTCGAGACAAAGTTAACAGATAAACAAAGTTTATTTAGCATTCAAAATTAAGGAGGACGTTGAGCTAACGTAATTTAAATAAATGACCTCAGGAAATAACTTTAACAAGACATAAAATAGGAAGTTGCTTTATCTCACCCACGCTGATCCTTTTGACGACTGCTCACGGCTACTTATCACTTTTCTCACTTTAGAGCGTCGAGTGGATTCCCGAACACGACAGGCTCTTTTATTTCTTTACTCCACAAAACTACACCTCTCTACCATCATTCGCATTAAACTATCACCATCAACATTTCTCTTAACTCCACACTAATCAGCTACCCCTTCATCACCATTCCACTACATCACACCCTATATCTATATCTTAGCAATTCACTATCCTTCCTTTTATACTCCATTCAACAACTCCCTTTCATTTCATTTCAATCAAAACCTTTTAACATCTCTTCTACTCATCTAACACCGAGATACTAATTATTTTACTGCTGCACAATGCTGACATAAAACAATCTCGACCAAGACTTTCGCCGAGTCCCTGGCGACGAAGTAATCTAACCTTCCCAACTTTTAGTGACGGTCCATAGCTCGACCTCACAGTCCCCCTCCAAGAAAAAAATTTAGTCGGGAAAATCCCCAACGGGTTTGATCGAGTAAGTTTAAACCCTAATATAGCACATAGGATGAGTGCAGCCACAACTTAATTTGAAACTTTAAAATAAGTTAGAAAAAAATTTAAAGTGTAATTTGCTGAGCAATGAACTGCTTACAGCTTCAAATACCATGGCGAATAAAAAACCCTTTAGCTTAAAACAGGACAAACCTCGAACAAAAAAAAGAAATTTAAGTTTTAAATTGAATTGAGGGCTTTTTACAGCCGGAAACTACAGGGAGAAAAAAAAACGCCTCAAATAGGTTAGCTCAACTATACAATGGGGCGTACATTCATCTTTCTGTTATTCCAGAAAGGGAAAAAAACTCAATTTTAAAGTGAAGTTGAAGGAGGATTAAGTACAGGGGGGTTGCTTTAATAGACTAGCAACATGAAGAAAATTTTTATTGAGATAAAAAAAAAACTTGAAATTCTGTCCGACGTAAGCCATCCTTCGAAACTTATGATGTGGAATTTCGTCATCCCTCAGAGCCAGTCTAGGCTTAACCACATCAGCTGGTCAACGTACTTGAGAAAAAATTCATTCAGAAACGTCAGGCATCAGAATAACACATTCGACATCAGATTAGAGCATCAAAGATATTTCTAAAACAGAAACTTCTTAAAGTATCAAAAATATAAAAACTACATTTTGTAGATAGATAAGCGAGACAAATTGTCTCTGAATACATAAAATAGTTTATATACAATAATTTTTTCCTCCTGGGCTATAGCATGCCTGGGCTATAGCCAAAGAAAAATTTCCCCACTCATACACATAGATATATATATATATAGATAACTTTTAGTGGAATACAAAAGTTATAACAATAAAAAAAATTCATTTTATACACTTATCAAAGTTCATTTTAGTTATATATACAAATACAATATGTATCGAAATACGAAAAAGGGGGGGGGGAATATTTACAAAGGTTAAAAAAACAGTTTATATTACCAGCTTTCTGCAGATGATGGCTACAAGGTAAAAGAACTTAATACATACATAAAATATATTATGAGAGAACTAAAATGTTGACATCTGAAGCAGAAACATGATTTTCGAAATGAAAGTTCATGTACTAATTTAAATTTTACAGTTTTTAGTTTGAGAAAGTTCATTTCTTTCAGAAGAGGTTCACAAGTCCAAACGGCTTCAATATATGTCGCACATTTTGGTACAACTCTGATAAACAAATACTTGAGAAAAAGTAAAATTAGAAACGATACAACCTGATCCAGGGTTTCCGCTGTAAGAAAATTAGCATTAAACATGAGAGTTCTGCTGGTCATTGCACTGGCCGCAGAAATCGCAGGGCTGGAGGCTTGCAGCAGGAGGTCAGGCGTTGCGAGATCACATTCCTGGGCTGCGATCGAACCCGGCACGCTGTCGCTGTCCGTGGCATCAGAGGACGATTCCGCTCGCTCTCTACTCATGAGTGTTGAGGTCTTGGAGGGCTTACGAGCTTGAAAACAGTTCAAATAAGTAATGGAAATCACATCATTTACTTTTAACTTTGTAAAGAAAGTTTTAGAAGCAGCGTCACTTAATATATCATTGTCATTTACAGGATTTTCAGCCAAACTACGTGACTCTGTCAACTTGACAGTTGTGGAATATAAATTTAATTCCTTAACGTAGAAATGTTTTAATTTACTTCTTTTGTTCCATACATTTTTATGTAAATTAGCTACTCGCTTATGAGAAGCATCGTTGTTTAAACCGCTATTTTCTGTTACTTGTACCACAACATTTTCATTTTGACTAATAATTAAATCTGGTGGCTGACCAGTTGTAAAACATAAATTTAACTCATTTGCTAAAGGTTGAGTACCAACATTAATGTTAACATTTTCTGCGACTATTGTTCCTGTGTCATGAGAGAAATTTCCGGAATCGACCGGTCTAGCATTTGCATGAGATTTATCAATAAAAATAGCAGAATCTGCCCCCGACTTGATAGTTTGAGAATTAAACTGTAATTTATTATGAGGTGCATTTAAATTACTAGAAAGGTCTCTTGACTTACCAGTTTGAAAACATAAATGTGATTTATTGATGAAAGGATTAGCCGCTACATTTAATAAACTTTCATTCTTTTCTAAATTTGAAGGAAACGGAGAGTTTGGATTGTAAACGCATAGAGAAGAATTTAAATGCTGCAGGTTGACTGAAGAAATAGAAAGAGAATTTAAACATATAGATTGTACTTTTGTATTATTAGAGTTCATTGGATCCTGTGCAACATTTTCAGATTGATTTAAGTCACTGGGTCTTGCTTGTGAAAAGTTAGCTTGTTGCGGATGATTGAAATTAACATTTTGAGGGAGGGCGAAATTTTCTCGCTGTTCGTTTTGAACATTGACGGGTTCTTGCCAGCGATTAGACTTATCCGCCTGTTTAATAGCGTGACGTGCTTGATATTTATCGAGAATTTGAAAAAGAGTATCAACAGATGCGGTTGGCTTTAACTCGAGGTAATCTTGAATTGGCACCGTGAACAGCGGATTAACAATATCAAATATTTCTAAAAAAGATAAATTCAGATCGAGTTGTTTAATTAAATCGAGCTTACGCAGGAAAAAGGTTGTCGGTTTATCAAATACAGACATTTTCTGTGCATAGAGTTCCTGCCTTAATCTTGCTCTATCGGCACTTAAGGAAAAGATGTTTATCATTTTGATTTTTAACTCTTCATAGGTGGGATTTTGACCCAAAGAATGACAGGCAATTAGGTCAAGCCACATTTTAGGTTCTCCTTTTAAGGAGTATTTTAACCATTTACATCGATCAGAAATATCAATATGACATACATCAAAATAATTCTCAAGTTCTTCAAAAAATTTAAGTACATTATTTGAGCAGGTAAAATAGACTCGAGCGGGGAGGATGTCGAACTGAGTTGGGCGCCACTGTTGAGAATCAGAGTGGGCCATGATTCTCTAATGTAAGTTTTACTTAATCTTAAATATGAACTTAGATTAACTTAATTACGTAATGATGAAAGCTCGAGACAAAGTCAACAGATAAACAAAGTTTATTTAGCATTCACGTTGAGCTAACGTAATTTAAATAAATGACCTCAGGAAATAACTTTAACAAGACATAAAATAGGAAGTTGCTTTATCTCACCCACGCTGATCCTTTTGACGACTGCTCACGGCTACTTATCACTTTTCTCACTTTAGAGCGTCGAGCGGATTCCCGAACACGACAGGCTCTTTTATTTCTTTACTCCACAAAACTGCACCTCTCTACCATCATTCGCACTAAACTATCACCATCAACATTTCTCTTAACTCCACACTAATCAGCTACCCCTTCATCACCATTCCACTACATCACACCCTATATCTATATCTTAACAATTCACTATCCTTCCTTTTATACTCCATTCAACAACTCCCTTTCATTTCATTTCAATCAAAACCTTTTAACATCTCTTCTACTCATCTAACACCGAGATCCTAATTATTTTACTGCTGCACAATGCTGACATAAAACAATCTCGACCAAGACTTTCGCCGAGTCCCTGGCGATGAAGTAATCTAACCGTCCCAACTTTTAGTGACTGTCCATAGCTCGACCTCACAAGGTAGCTTTAAATAAATGCTTTCCTGATTTAAGAAAAAAAAAAAAAAAAAAAATCTGGTGTGTAACAACAACACGACTTCCATTATTCTTTACTACACATACTATATGCACTTTTCAGAAATTGTGTGGCCAGAAGACTTGGGGAATTTTTTAATTCAATAGTCACCAATAATTTTGAGGAATGGTATTTGATATACATAATAGACGATTAATCTTCGAAGTGATTTGGCAATCGTTGTAATTAAAATTTAGTGGTGGATATTGGAAAAAAAGGACCCCAAAAATTGACAAAAATTGACGTTACAATTTAGGCATTTAACAATTTTTCTCTAAACACAAACTAATACATACATCGTGAAGGCAAAAAAGAATTTACGTTGTGAGTTCAAAAAAACTCATCAGAGGCGTTTTTTGAAACTTCCATTTCGGAGATTTTTAATTGTCTTACCTAATTAGGACACCTGCCATTTTTCCTGTAGTATCCAAATAATACATGCTAAAGGACATCTAAAAAAGAGGTTTGTGTAGCAAATTTGAAGAAAATTGTTACAGTCGTTTCTCAGAAACCGACTTTCAGTCCCACTGCTGATTTTCATCATAACTTGGCAAACTCATCTGTTCACCGGAAATTAACAATTATATATAGGAAATGATATCTAAAACGGGGTTAATATGAGGAGTTTGAAGAAAATCCGTAGACCTGATTTTAAAGGAACGCACTGGCGAGTTCTAAAATTAATCTATTTATACAGAACGTCTCTCAATTTTCTGGAACTAATCAACTAATACATACGAAAGGACATCTAAAAGAATGTTTACACAGCAACTTTTAAGAAAATCTTTAGAATATTTTTGAGATACAAACCTACAGTCCTATTTACGGTTTTATAATTCTGTACTGATAAGTATAAAGGATTTAAGTCCAAAAATATCGATTTTGAGTTAAGTACATAGTCAGACTCAGAAAAAATTCTCAATCGATTGGTACAAAGGATTTAAATCCATGTCATTTAGTCTTTGAGGAAATCCATTGGTAAAACAAGGTTCAAGTCAGAAATTTACCATTCATGTATGGTATAAAATATTTAATTCAATTTTTCCCTTTATTAAATGAAGGTTGACAATCACTGAATGGTATAAAGGGTATAATTCAACGAAATCCCTTTTTCCAAATAGATTCTTCTGATTTGTTTTTTGTTAGTTCAACTTTATTTTTCGTCTCTTGAAAAATCAAGAATATGGACTTAAATCCTTTTTACTTATCAGTACAGAATTTTCACCAGAAATTGCGAAAATCTTCTGTACAATAAACCTGTTTCTGAAATTTCGTCGTTCTATCTTTGTTCGTTTTGGAGATATGACCGTCAGAAGATTCCCCCAAATACATACACACATACATACACAAACACACTGACCAATTGACAAAAACTTTTTTTTTTTTTAAGCTATTGTATAGCTTTTATCGCGGGCTTTGAGCGCGGCGACTGAATCAAAAAATTCCGTAACGAAAAAATACCTAACACAGTTCGGCAGACTTCGGTAGACTTCGGCTGTACGAAGCTCGCACGAATCGAGACAAGCTGCTCCGAAATCGGACGAATACGTAAGCAGCTGTTTGTGAGAAAGTATATAGGTGTATAGGTATCTATCATCTATGTACAACAGTGAATAGCTGTACGCGTACAATTTGTGTATAAAGTGTCTTAAATATGAATAAACAAAGTGCATTTATTTGTGTATAAAGTGTTTTAAATATGAATAAACAAAGTGCATTTATTAATGAAGAAAGTGATGAAAAAATAGTGAAAGAAAATGAGTGAGTACTCTATATACATATATTTTATTATTATCACAAATGCAGTATTTTTTAACACGCTTTTATTAGCTTCACCTGTATGTATGTATGTATGTATGTTTGTTTGTAACTTCTCTGGGAGCAAACAAAAAATTTATATTGTAAAAAAAATACTTCCCCTACGTGAACGATATGGCGTAGAGGTAGGGCGACGCGCTACAAACCTAAAGGTCCAGCGTTCGATCCCCGTCAGGGGAAATTTTTAAAAAATGGTTTTTGTTAATTCTAAGTTATTTTAATTAAAGATTTAAATGTATGTAAATATTACGGTGTGTCACTCAAACGATTTTCTCTTACCCTGAATTTTAATACTAAGATAGATATTTTGTGCTTTTTAGTTCACATTTCTATAAAAGCATGTTCTTTAATTTTTTAAAACTATAATATATTTTTCTCTATTAAAATTTGTTTTTTATCGGTCACCACGCTCAAAAAGTGTAACTTGAATTAATATCAAAGAAAAAACTTGAATATACCCATTCGACTTGCAAGACTTTAAAACCTATTAAATACCTTTTCTCTATTAAAATTTGTTTTCTTATCGGTCACCACGCTCAAAAAGTGTAATTTGAATTAATATCAAAGAAAAAACTTGAATATCCCCATTCGACTTGCAAGCCTTTAAAACCTATTAAATAACTTTTCTCTATTAAAATTTGTTTTCTTATCGGTCACCACGCTCAAAAAGTGTAACTTGAATTAATATCAAAGAAAAAGCTTGAATATCCCCATTCGACTTGCAAGCCTTTAAAACATATTAAATACCTTTTCTCTATTAAAATTTGTTTTCTTATCGGTCACCACGCTCAAAAAGTGTAACTTGAATTAATATCAAAGAAAAAACTTGAATATCCCCATTCGACTTGCAAGCCTTTAAAACCTATTAAATACCTTTTCTCTACTAAAATTTGTTTTCTTATCAGTCACAAAGCTCAAAAAGTGTAACTTAAAATTATATCAAAGAAAAAACTTGAATATCCCCATTCGACTTGCAGGCCTTTAAAAACCTATTAAAATACCTTTTCTCAAAAAATAGAGTTAGATCATTCAAATTTGGTACATCGAGGTTTTCGATACCTACAAATCGATTGCGGATATTTTTGATATATTCTCATTGCGGATATATTCTCATTTATTCAATAAAAGAAAAAAAATTGTTTTTTTATCGGTCACCACGCTCAAAAAGTGTAACTTGAATTAATATCAAAGAAAAAACTTGAATTAATATCAAAGAAAAAACTTGAATTAATATCAAAGAAAAAAAAATACTGCATAAATAAAATAAATAAATAATTATAATTGCATAAGTTGATAAAAAATGCTATGCAATAGCTTTACCGCGGCAGTCCCCGAGTGCCATACGTATTTTTTTTTTTTTTTTTTTTTTGCTCAAGAGACTTAAAAACAAATAAATCAGTTGAAAAAACGATATCTAAATTTTTGACTGATTACAATACTTTCATTACCTACGGTTGTCGAGTAATGGAATTAATAAAATTTACATATAATGCTCGTATTTAGTTAATATACAGATATACAGCAATCAGTTTTATGCTTTCGTTTTAAATTGAAGCTATAAAGATGTTTTTATTTATTTATTTTTAAATTTCTTCCTCCTGAATTGAAAACATAATATATTTAGATTCATTATGGAGGTAAAAATTTACTAAAGTTTAAACGAATAAAAGGTAAACACGCTGTATAGAAATAAGTAAAAATTTTGAACACAGACATCATAAACTGCAAAAGAACTCGCAGCAATTATTACATGCCGAAATAGAATACTACCCTTTATCAGGCGAAAAAAGTAAGCACGATTGCAGCAAAAAGAGTGGCAGCAATTTTTTTTTTTTATTCATGTTTTGTTTTGCTTTTTCAAAATTTTTTACTTATTACTTTTGAACATGAATCTTTAGGTATATTTTTACTATTTTACAATTATATGGATAACATTTATAATCTAGGTTGACCGCATGATTTTTCTTTTTTCCTGTTAACATTTTTCAAACAGATGGCAAATAGCGTTTTTGTAAAAAAAAAAAAAAAAATTTCTATAATATCAGTTGAAAAGACCTTTTTTTTTTTTTTTTCAATTTCATGTTTCCTATTGCAGTTTTTTATTAAAAGTTTTTACATTAATCTGCTTTATATCGATTTGAACCATATAAGGTCTTTATATGTCTTTTTTAATGTATTTGAATTAATTTTTCAGAAATGCATAAAATCTGCTAATAATCAGATCTTATTTGATGCATTTTGACCTAGCTAATTATATTTTATATATTAAAAATAATTATCTTTATTTTTCCAAATATATTCAAATTATTATACAAAATAATAGAGAAGTAAGCTTATGAATTCGCTTCTTCTAAAATTTAAAATGAAATTTTAGCATCCTTTTACAAAGAAGCATTATTAAAATTGTAAGATTTTCTAAAGGTTAATTAAAAGTCCTTTTATGCTCTCTAATCAAAAAGCTCAAATAATAACTAGATGAATTTAAAAGCATTAATTAGAGATGAAAGGAAGACGCGAGAGGTAAGATTCTTAACTTCGATAATAACAAATGTAAGACGCTTCGTATATATGTATATTTTTTTCCCCTTCAATTATTATACTAGGTAGTCTGTTAAAAAATAAATACAATAGTAGTTTATGCTCGTATATTTTTGTCACGTTATAAGTATGAAATAAATGTGTAAAAATACCCGAACATTTAACTTTCACAGATGTGAACATTTATAAACATTTCATTATTTTATGAATTAAAAATTTATCTCATTAGTAAAATTTAAATTTAAATTATCTTTTTTTTTTGTTTGTTTGTTTGTTTCCCGTCATATTATAGGTATGGACGACTTACTATTCATGAAAAATTTCGAATTCAGCTTTTTGATGTTTTTAAGCGTTTGGAGGTGTGAGAAATCAAAATCAATGAGATGTCCGTCTGTAGAGTGTCTGCATGAAAGTTTGGTAATTTGTTGTTATGCCAGTTTGGTAGCTTGTTAGTATGGTAGTTTGTTAGTGCATTAGTGTGTTAATGTGTTTGTACGTTAGTTTGTAAACTTGTTAGTACGTTGGTGTGTTAGTCTGTTAGACTGTGTACACTATAACTCAAGAACAATTGATAACAAATAATAGGAAAGAAGATCAGTATTAAACCACCACTTATGACACTACCAAGAACCCTAATCGTTTTCAAGAATCTAACTTGGAAACTTCTTAAGTTATTCGAAATTTGCGATTTTCTTATTATTTCAGAATAAGACAATATTTCTCACAATCTTAAATATTGCGGATTATTGGATTGGAAATAATATGGAGTTACATTATAATTAAAATATAAAACTGACCCCAACAAATTAAAATAAATGTAAGTGTATCGAAGTGAGGAAAGAGTAAGCCTAATGGGTGGGGCATTTAATTCTGCGACTTTGTCGAGTGATCGATATATTTATTTTCTTTTAACATGAGTATAGTGTGTTAATTTATGAGAATGAATGTATGATGAAAACTAAGCAGAATATAGCTATAATAACTAGTTTTCTAGAAGAGCTATACTAAATAGCTTTCTTTAAAATTTGAGATTAAACCTGACATATAGTTAATATGAAATAGCATTTTAATTGTTCAACAACGAAAACTTAAAAACGAGAATAAATCTTGATTTATTTTATTCTGTGTATTTTATCATGTTTTTATTAACTCGCTTTCTTGTTTGTTTGTCCAGTACAAATCTTGCAATCCGTTTTTAACTAACTTCCCGACTACCTAGACATTTGAAACTTTTAGAATAATTCAGAACACGATGACAATGCATTCTTTTAATACTTTTATTCAATTAATAAATGTTTTCATCTAATTTTTTTAATAAAATGTGAAAATAATAACCTCATAATAGCTTTAAAATTATCCTTTTAAGTTTTATTTATAATTTAATTGGTGCCATAAAATTTTGCAGGTTTGTTATTTTTCGACAGGAAAATAAATACATTTACTTAAATGTGAAAAATTAAAAATGGTAAAAAATTGAATTATGCATCACACAAAAATTGACGTCATTATCACTTTGAAAATTTTATACGCATTGATAAAGTGCTAATATAGTTCTATAGCTTTAACTTCCCGATTAGCTAGACATTTGAAACTTTTAGAATAGCTCAGAACACGATGACAATGCATTATTTTACTTTTATTCAATTAATAAATGTTTGAAAATTTCTTATAATTGCTCTTTTTATTACGCATTTGATCATTTTCCTTCAAAGTTGATGGGATTAACTTTTCTATAAAGTGATCTCATCAAACAAATGTCGTCTTATTTATTATTATTATTATTATTAGTTTACTGAACTGAGTCCTCATGCTTTAATATTGCTTATATATTATTTTTTATTCTCGAGTATTTTATTGTCACTATCGTATCGTTTCTACAAAATAATCGTAACTGGTTCACGCTAGAAAAATATTATATAGATTTTGTTTTGTATGGAAAGTTGTTTTAAGGTAATTAAATACAATTGCCTTATTTGTCTTAAACTAGTTTTTTTGTTGTTGTTGTTATATTGAACGTGACACAAGATGGTCAAAGAAACTGCAACGCAGTGCAAACGCCGATTAGAAAAGGAGAAAAGAAGCGATAGGAAAAGCAACAACAAGAAGATGAGGTGAGTCGTTCTTTACGTTTAGCTAAGCGGCGAAAGCACCAAAATGGAGCACTAGAAGAGCAGCGAATGGCGCAGCGCGCAATTAATAAAGAGCGAAAAAAAATGAAAGAGCGATTGGGGCAGATTCCGAGCGTGACTCTTGACTCGATAGCCAAAGAACTAGAACAGCTGAAGCAAGAGCGATTGAGGCAGCTTCCGGGCGTCACTCTCAACTCGATAGCCAAAGAGCAAGAACAGCTCAGTCATGGGCCAATGAGACTCAAGAAGAGCATTAAGCTAGACTTCAACGTCTTCGCGATACATGTGATCAACGTTCAGCGCAGGCAGCAGATTTTCAGAAGACGATAAACACCTTCTATGATAAGACTTGTGATATCTGCTAAAATGTGTGTTACCCTAACCAGGTAGCAAAGTATACGCTGTTGACTTAAAAGTCATACCTGCTTCCTGAACTAGCCAACAAGACTGAACTGCTTGTTTGCCATCGCTGCCATACGCACTTGAAGAGTAGTAAAACACAATGGTCCATCCAAGGAGTATTCGAATAACTTACTTCAGGGTGAAATTCCCGACAAAATTAAAGTCCTTACTGAGCCAGAACAGCAACTTTTACAGCGTGTGATCCCTTATGTCAATGTGATCAAGTTTCCTGGCCGATTTGGTCAGTTCGGCTTTAAAGGCCATGTCACTTTGTTTGCTCTCTACATTTTCGAAGTTAGCGAAAAGTTACCGGAAATGCTTCCTCGATCGAGCACTGATGCAGATATTGTGGTCACTGAGACTCTTGAGAACTTGAACACTTCTCTGGACTACAGTATTTCATCTGTGCGTTTATAAGGCACTCGATTGGCTCATTGCTAATAATCTACTGCACAAAAACATACGAGAGGATCATAATGCACGACTAGAAGCGCTGGATGTTATTCGCGTGGTTCCTGCAGACCCACAGCAGCCAAATAATGAGCACAATGCTGCTCAGCCTCATAGCGCCTACATGCCAATAAACCATTTGTCTCGAATCGTGCGCGTTTCCTTGCATCAAGGTGATATGAGTGTCTTTATGAATTATCTGTCGGTCATCAATGCTTTGCCATGGTTGTAGACAATTTAATTCACGCTTCAATCCTCCCACCTAGCCATTGGGATACTAACGTTCTAAATAAGAACATGATTGAAACAGATGGCCTATATCTACAAATTTTCTTTGAAACTGAAAATCCTGGCGCATTTCCTATTGACGATTGTGGCTACCTGGAGATAAAAAATCTCGACATTGTCAAGAATGACATCTTGATGTACGACAATGCCTTTGCTCTCGAATACGAGGATCAGACATAACATGGTAGTCTACGCGATCAGCAAAATAATGGAGAGAATACTTTTACTCTTCAAGCTGCCATCAACATGCTGTTTTTAAATTATTATGTCGACGTTCTTGTCACCGATGGCAAATCCCTTGGTCTTATGTACTTTGATGGCAAGTACTATTTTACCGATTCGCACTCCCCCGTTAAAAATGAACTTCTGGTAATGCTAATGGAAAGGCTTGCATTATTGAGTGAGATATTTTTGAAGTGTTTCTTAGCATTGTACGTCACACAGTAAAATCAAAGCGCTACAAACAATTCTTCATTTATGGCATTCGTGTTGGTGTCAAGGATAATACTTTTCCGCTTCAAGAGTATTTGAGACAACATCCTACAATGCAAAAGGAAGAAATTGCTACTCAATTTGAGCCAGAGCCAAAAACCGCCGATAAACTTCAATATGTTCCTGTAAGAACATCAGTCATGGCTCCAATTGATCATGATCAGCCTGACGTTGATGATGAATTGGTTGAAGCAGCCAATGCTAATGAGATTGTTCGAAAAATCAAGGACAATATCAATAATGTGAATCACGAGAAGAAATCAGAGGAATTTGCATGGTTCCATCTGTTTTCATTTCGCGTTAATGGTTTAAATGAAAATCGAGAAGTCAAAATCACGCAACTGGATTATTATCAGCAGCGAATTCATGGCAAAGACCCTCGATTTCAACAGAAAGGCTTCTTGTTCTACGCACTATCGATGTTTGAATTCTCGAGAGTTCAATCAACGATTAATGCGTTTGCCAATAAATTGCAAGGATAAGATGGTGCTGTAGAGGATCTTCATCTACATTTGTGAAACTTCCAAGGATCAGCATCATATTGGCTCCAGGCGCATAATGAATTGATTGCTTTCATTCGTTACCTTTCTCCTCTTACATGGTTCATCTCATAAGCTACAATGACATTAACTGGCTCGATATGCGAAAAGAATTACTCATTGCAGATGCGCGGCCTGACGTGGGTCCTAGTTCAATTAGCGTTGATGGGGCACAACGTCTGATTGAACTTTATCCCGTTGTCCTTAGCCGCCATTTTCAACGACGAGCCTATACTTTCACGAAAGAAATAAAAAATAACGCCAGTTTTCTTGGAGGAAAAGTTATAGGCTTTTGGTATCGAATCGAGTTCCAAAACAGAGGTATCCCGCATTTGCGCCTTGTAGTCTGGATAAAAAACGCTCCATCTTTTGAGACGTCAGAAGGTATTGAGCTCATTAACAAAGTCGTCTCTTGAAGAAGATGATCCTGAGTTGCGAAAGCTTGTAAAGCGAAACTAAATACATCGCCACACACATACATGTCACAAGAATAACTCTGAAACATGTCGTTTCGCTTTCCCTCGTCAACCATGCCAAAAAACTTGTGTCGTTTCATCGACTTCGGTCGAGTTTATTCGAAATGGCTAACGATTTTGCACTCTTAAGTGATTTTCAAGCGAGAAATTTGTAAACAGTTACAATCAGGAGATTCTCGAGTTTTGGGATGGGAACATGGATATTCAACCATATAGCTCAAATGAAGCCATTGCTCACTTCATCGCGAAGTACATCTCAAAAACTGAGTCAACAGATGTTAACGAAAATGTTGCTGAAGCCATTCGTCATATCACAAACGAAGAAACAGACATAACTCGAAAGATATTCAAATCGTGCATGAGAATACTTAAAGAGCGACAAGTTTCTGCACCCGAATGTGCTTATCGACTTTGCCACCTACCCCTTCGATCAAGTTCGAGAAAGTGCGTTTTCTTGAACACACGAAAAACTGAGCAACGCTATCAAATGTTTAGATTCGAAGGAACACAGGCAGTCCGATTTTGCTCGAACGTCTTCGAGCGATATGCAAAGCATCCTCGTCAACAAGAACAAGGCCAAGACTTTCTTAACATGACCTTGTTTGAATCTGCAGCTTGATTTGAACCCCATTATCCGAAAAAGACTAGCGATAATAAGGAAAGTGTTGACGCCAAAGTAGAAGAGGAAGAGCTGCCAACGGTACGACGTCTCCTTAAGCTTTCCGATAACACAAAATGGTTATCAGAAATGTTCCCGCTGTTGTACGAGTACCATACTTTATAATGCACACGGATGAGGAAAACTATTTCTACAGTCTTCTTCTTCAATATGTACCCTATTACTCAGAAAATAAGCTAATAGATATGAGTACAATAGTGCTCACGAAGCATTTCTTGCTCGAGAGAACAACTGGGGCAAACTAATGCCAACTTGGATGTTCATCGTGCTCGTGACCAACAGCTTGAATTGGCATTTAATCAAGCTCACCTATTCAATCTTCCCGAGAATCCCGAGGCATTCGTTGAACTGGAACTTGAAAAAGAAGTTACTGAGCAGGGAATGACAAATGAGCAATTCCAAAATGTGTGTGCACGAATAAATACACGACAAACGGAGCTCTTCAATATGATAATGTGCAGTATTCGTTCGCAGTTGATTGGCAGTGAAATCTGCATAATAATGTTTGTCACTGGTGGTGCTGCAGTTGGCAAAACATTCACCTTCAACACACTAAAGAAGCAAGTCAATCACTTCAATGGAAAGAATGTAGTGAAAGTGGGTTCACTAACTGGTGTTGCTTCTTTACTTGTGGGCTAGGGTGTATAGAAAAAAAATTATGTCAAATTTCCAATAGTACCGAAAGGTTGCATTATGCAAAGGCCAGGATCAAAGTGGGTTTTAATTAAAAAAATAAAAATAATAATATTATAGTTTTGAAAAATTAAAGAACACCCTTTTATAGAAATGTGAACTAAAAAGCACAAAATATCTATCTTAGTATTAAAATGCAGGGTAAGAGAAAATCGTGTGAGTGACACACCATAATATTTACATACATTTAAATCTTTAATTAAAATAATTTAGAATTAAACAAAAACCATTTTTTAAAAATCTCCCCTGACTGGGCTCGAACGATAGACCTTTAGGTTCGTAGCAGGGAGCTTTACCTCACAGCCACAGCGTTCACGTAGGGAAAGTCGGTTTTTACAGTATAGATTTTTTTATTGCTCCCAGAGCGGTTACAAACATACAAACAAACATACATACAGGTGAAGCTAATAAAAGCGTGAACAGAGAATCTCTCTTTCGTTTACATCTTAAAACACAAAACTGAGAACAGAATAATACTGAGAGAAATTTTGGTAGTCTATTGTATCACATGACAATTGTTCTATTTTTAATCACCCCTAAATGGGTGGGTTGTAACAGGGGAGGAATGCGTAGATTTATTTTTCTTTTACGCAGTTTGTTTTTTCGAGAAAGAAGAACACATTTCAGAAATGAGAAGTTTTTCAAGTTTATAACTCTATTTTTCTTTCAGAAAGTGTATGTTAGTTTTGTTATTTTTGTACTGTATGATGTTATTTAAATATGCTTTTAAAAAATAGCCCTCATAGACCGTAATATTTCTGAATATTTTTGCAAATCCCTGTACACAAATCAGTATTGTTATTTAAATCATTTTTAATGGATAATATCATCTAGTGAACGTAAGAAATATAAATCAATTTCAAGGAGTTCTAAAAATATGTACGGTAATGAAGTGTGCGAGTATGTGTTAACACCAAATATAAACCGAGCGATAAGAATCGGATGTAGTGCCCTACATAGGAGTCTTTCTAAAGGATTCCATATCGTATTCATGTGAATTTCATTACTGCTTGCTTGTTTTGATTAAGATTGGTTTGCTTCTCAACAATCATTTTTTGCTCCCAGAGCTTTTAGACAAAGATTTACGGCTTAAAATATGTTCCGAATTATTCCAAACACCCCCACCATCCGGTTTCATACCCAGCATTTGATAATTCAAGGCCAAAGCGCTAGCAATTCGATTGAAGAATTTCGTTGAGGAACTGAGAATTCGGACAAACAGACAAACCGAATTCACAAAAACTTTTCAACTTTGCTGGATAATTTTTAGAAGCCACAATGTTAAACATTACTACAGTTGCAAATTAAAGTTATTTACCCTGAAACAAATTGCTCATTTCATTAGTATTAATTTAAACACATTAATTTCAGCCCCCCCCCCCCCCCAAAAAAAAAAAAAAAAAAAAAAAAAATCTTTTCTACCAGTTTTTATTCTTAATATTAACAATATTAACGTACACAAGGCAGCCACAGGCTGCATTTTTTTTTTTTTTTTTTTTTTTTTTTTGTACTACTATATTCTTAACATAAAATTTATAATGAATTTATGCAGGCAAACTGCAGATTTACATGCGTAAATCATTCAATATTATAAATTTCATTTTATTTATTTATTTATTTATTATTGTTTGGAAATAGTGGTTACGAAAAGAATTAAAAAAAAATAAAAATAAAAATGCCGCTTGTGGCAGCCCTGCGTATACATAATTTTCTAAAATGTTTTATCATTTTTTCCGAGATTATTCAATAATTATTCTGGAAATATTTCTGCAAAGTCTATCACTTTAATATCTTAATTTTAAAACCCTTTTCCATTTAAAAATCTCCCCTTTATACTTCCGCATTTGAATTTGATTCGACAAAAGATTATCTCATCTTATTAAAACGAGTCCCAAAACTTATTTAAAATAAATTATCAGAATTATAATCAAAGCACGATCCCTGAGGAATGAAGATTAATCAAGGCTTATTTTGCATCAAAAGATCTAACGAATGCAACTTCTGGACTTCGGTGGAAACTTCAAAGATCCCATTTACGGACACAATATTCTCCACTTAATAACATTTGCACCCTAGGGATATCGTTTAGAAGTACTGAAAGAGCTCTCTAATTTATAGGATCTCAAATTATGCATTACTTTTGAGATATCGTTATATAATGATTAAAAATCGATTGATAAAATTTTGCTAACACTATCTGGAAATAGAAGTTTTAGATTAAAGTATATTAAATTAACGAGTTGTTATATAATCCTTTAATGTCGACGTGTTAAAGATATTTCGAAATTATAAATATTTATTTAAAGATTTCTGATTCGTGAAATGACACAGTTTTGCATAAATATTAAATTTTCATTTGAAACGCGAGTTTTTTTATTCAGTGTTATTAATGCAGTTAAAAGCAAATGGTTTATTTTCTAATGACCCTACTCAAACTCGTTGTCCACTATTTTGCAATAGTAGGATTGCATAATGTCAATACCAAAGATATTCCAAATAGGTCATTTTTAAAGTTACATAAACATATGTTAATATCACAAATTATGAGAACTTTTATGAATTACTTGTATGAATTAATAGTACAAATTATATACAATTTTTTGCCCTTTATAAACACCAGAAAGAAATTGGTGAAAAATGGCAGAAAGGCAAAAATGTTTTTCGTAATTAAGGATTGATTTGCTTCTCTTTGGTCAGTTTTTATACTCTAAAAGGCTAATTAAGCTGTTATTACACGAAGTGATAAATGTCGCAGCAGTTCCAGGTGATACGTAGTGAGAACTCAACTCCTACCTTAAAGTTGGATATAGCCCCTAAAATAAGTTACGTAGACCTTATATAGAGACTAAAATCTATGATAAATTTTATAAGGCCGGTGTTGCCTTAAGGCCGGTGTTGCCTGTTGGCCCAGCCATTTTGTTGCCTCAGAAGAGGACAGCATTCCCACTTGGCGTCCTTATCGCTTCACTAGTGATTTTAAGAAACCTTGATCGGAAGGTATGATTGGTCAAGTACTATAAGCAACAAGTAATCCGTTTCTGTTTCTAATACAATAACTTCGGACATGTAAAGAACGTGTTATATCTCATATTTTAGCAAATATTTTCTCCCGGAGACAAAAAGTGGACAAGTATCAAATTAAAAAAATTCAGGATCATTTTGTAAAAATTAACATTTGAAATGCATTATAGCTGTAGCATGTGATTATGGAGGTTCTTTTTAATTATTTGTGTTCATTTGTATCTGAATAGGACATTTTTACATGCAGCAGGGGTTGCAACGTTCCAGTATTTTTGCATGCACTTTATTATTTCGTCACCACTATTTTTAAAAAGAATTTTTCATGCAGTTTTTAATACTCTAATATTATTAAAATAAGGAAAGTAGCCTTACTTTTCTTATTCTTTAAGCTCATTGGGCGCCCGGCCATCATCAGAAAGCTCTTGATCTGCTAGGTTTCCTCTTTCTTTTCAACGTAAAGCGCACATCTTCGGTCTTGAATTGGCGTCCGGTCGAATGAGGTTAAGGAGTAAGAAAAGCAAGGCCATTTTGATTATTTTAATATGTGAATGTCTTCTCCAATTAATTGTCAACTTGTACTATAACAATATTTTTGAAAATACTGTTCTGAAAATGTGGTGACAAAATAATAAAGTGCACGTAAAAATACGCTGAGTTCCTGATGTAGATATGAATACGAACGAGGGATTTTATATATATTAACTTATAACAACACAAAATTACAATTGGTCCGATTGAAATAAAAGTTTGCATAAAACGCCTTTTTTTTATGAATTGAAATTCAGTTGATTAGATACATTTTTATGATGTTTACAATGTTTGCATAGCATTTCCATATATGTAACTGAATACATTTAGCTAATAAATTAAGCAAAGGAAATTTCGTTAACGCTTGCGCATGCGCAGTTAAAATTTATTTAATAAAAAATGGTCATATTTTGTCAGATATTTAATATTTTTATATGCAATATGGTATGTCTAATACAGATGAAAAGTTTAATAAAAATGTCATTGCATCGCCTTGATCACACTACATGCTATAATCAAAAGGTTTTTTTTTTTTTTTTTTTTTTTTTTTTAGATGTCTTTATATCTTTATAAGTATACGTGCTATTCAGATACAAATAAATATAGTTAATTAAAATAAACCTCATAAAAAACTTGCTTTTGCAATAAATTTTAAGCATTATTTTTTACAGGTTGATACTAAACATTCTATTTTTCCTTTAATTTATTAATGATTATTTTTTTTTTTTTTCGGGACAAAACTAACGCTGATGTATATGAGATATAACATGTTCTTTACTCGCCAGAAGCCTCAGGATAATTTGTGAAATATTTTCTATATATTTGAAAAAACGCTTAAAATCGAAAGTATCCAGTTATTTAAGGCGAGGTATTGTAGATAGATTATAGATGTATACTAAACTCTTTCCTGGAAATCTATAAAGAAAGCTTTTGAAAAAAAAAAAATGGATTTCTTCAATCCCGAGCGTTTTATGGAGAAAGATAAGTATAGGAATAGAGTTTTGCAATCCGTATAATGCAATTTGGAAATCAAAAATCTATATTTAATCAGACTTATAAAATTTTGCTAAAAGTTTTATAAAACTGTAAGCTCCTAATTTATTACTTCATTTCACGTTTACTTCGAATCTTTATTTAGATTGCTGTTACATATATGAGGGTGAATCATATATGAACCAGTGGCGCACACTGCGGGGCATGGTAAGTGGTGAAATCATGTGACTTCCTGCACTGCAGTAAGTTCATTTTTTGCGCATTTTTCTTGATGTCATCATGATTGAGCAAGAGGCTCACTCTCATGTTGCACAAAAAATTCGTATGACATTTCTCACACATGAAAGCGTTAAACTTGCCGAAATCATTTGAAGACTTTTGAAACACAATTTCAGAAAGCTAGCCTGAACAGAGCCCAAGTGTGCGAATTACACAAAAATTTTCAGGTCTTTGCGACTTTATTTCTGAACTTCAAAGGATTTTTACGCATCTGTTTTCTCCATGAACATCGTAGAGTTGTTGCTACTATCTACTGCTAACTACTGAATAAGACAAAGCTTGCATAACGGCGAAAAACTCGGGTAAGATTCTTGATCAAATCATGATAATGCTTCAGAATACTTCTTGTCCGCACACGCACACTACTAACTGAAAAGTTGCATGAAATTCAATAGACAAATTTGGAGCACCTTCCCTACAGTCATGACCTACAGTATGACTATCATATATTTGGTCTACTGAAAGAAGTTGTACTAGGTGAGCGATTTGACGACGATGCTGCAATTGAGGCTTCTTGCGCATAAATGGCTGGAAACACGCTCTCGCTCTTTTTATGAAGGTGGCACTATAAAACTTCTAGTTCATTGAGGGAAATGCATACATAAAATTATGAGATTATGTAAAAAAAAATCACGTTCATAACCTGTACCAATAAATTAAAACCAAAAAATTCGTTTAATATTTGATTCACCCTCGTACACATATAAATACGATACACAAATACACCAAAACTTAAAAAATAAAATTTTGCCTTATTGCAAAATGAATAAGAAAAGAAAAGAAAAATTTTTCGATTGGCAGTTCTTCAGCAGACTGCATCCCAACATTGCAAAATAACGAAATATAAAGCCTAATCATTCATAAATGTCACCAAGTACCCACTGACAATAAATTTGTCTCTTAAAATATTTTTCAACCCTATTTTTTTATTTTCTACTTATTCTTTAAAAATATATATAAATTAATATATTTTGAAATATTTTATTGTATTTACAAAGTGTCGATTTTTTTTTTTTTTTTTAATTAAAAGTCTGTATATTTTTAAAACAAACTTCTGACTCAAGTTTTCGTGTATCTATCTACCTATATATATATATAAACATTGTCAATAACTTAGTAGTCAAATTCAATATTATGCGTCAGTGCTCTATACTTCTTTTCACTTCCTTGTACGAAGTAAAAGAAGTATTGTAAAACCAATTTACGAAACGGATGTTGCGTCTCTCATAACTCAAAAATGGTTAGCCGTATAATTTTAAACATTCATGTTCTATTGAAACTTGTACCTTCGGTTTGTGTGACGCCACAGCACAGAGGTAAATGGTGGGACTTCGAAAGTGAAGATTGGGAGATCAAGCCCCCTTCGAGACAAACTCTTAAAAATAAATTTTATTTAAATATGCTTCTATAAAATACAAAATTATTTTTAAGAAGTAAGAAATGATTTGAATTTTTGGTGTTCCCGAATTATAGACACATGCTCTCGTGGTTCTCCGATAACGCCAAGTGAAATGAAAACAGATTCCTTAACAGCAATAATCAATGATGTGATTAGTTCTCTAATTGGTAAGAGCCAAAGAAATTCTAACACAAATCTTAAAAAAGATTCAAACGAGAAAATTTGAGAAAAAATTTAGATCCTGATTTTAAAAACTGCTGAAAAATGTTTGTTACTTAATTTGGTGGAAGAATTTGGTGGCAGTTTTTAATTTAATAGCAAAACTAAGAAATCAAGATGCAATACTGTAAAGCTCAAGATAGGCATGGGTGATTGGATCCAATCACTCAGACACCTTACTATACACCAGCCACCAAGAGGTGTGTAATTGAAGAAGTATAGAGAATACTAAAAATGACGTGATACAGCCATCGGATATCCCGTGACCATCTCCACCTGCGTTTGTGAGGAAGAAAAATAGTGAACGGCAATTTTATGTCGACTACAGAAAATTGAACAAATTCCCCCCAAAAAAACATCTACACCCTCTACTACGAACAAATGATGGACACGGTACTGTGAAACATTAACCAGAATATCTGTTATTTTTATCTAAATGGCATTATTGTATGTGCACGTAATGTCTAAGAATAGTAAGTATGTTTAAAGAAAGATTAGAAATATGTTCAAGAAGCAGGGCTGTCATTTAACTCCAATAAATGGGTATCCGAAAGGAAAAAACTGACATTTTTTTTTTCTTTTCGAATACGATATTGAGATATCTAGTTAGTCAACATGGAATCTACCTCGATCCAGAAAAGACAGCCGCCGTAACAAAGTTTTCTGTGCTATAAAATATCATAGGTGTTCGAAGTTTACTGGGTTTATACTTACATTACCGACGTGTCATCAGATTGGTTGGTTGGTTGATTGGGTTTTACGTCGCACTAGTGCTGCTCAATGAGTAATTGGCAACGGTCTGGGACTCATCCTTAGAAGTGGCCCGGAGAAGTGGCCCACAATTTTAATACTACATGGAGAGGATGGGTCCCCCGCTTCGGTAACCCCCAAAGATATAAATTTGATGGGAACGTGGATGATATTATGGCCACGACAGATTTTACGTGCACCAGCCATTATTGGTGTACACGATGGTTTTTGGCCGGCGCGAATACTGAACACGCAATCTTCCAATTACGAATCCGGCGCTCTACCGACTGGGCTACCGTGGCCCCGTGTCATAAGAAACTTCGCCAATATTGCAAAGCGTTTACATCGGCTATTAAAGAAAAAATATGAACACTGAAAAATTACTGACCAGACGTCCTGTTTAATGCATTTTTTTACTGGCGCAGAAACAAAGATACATGCAGATGCTAGAAGGTATAACATTGAGCTGGTACCAATGGAGGTCCAAACTTTTAGAGAAAGATTAGTAGACTATCCATGTTCTACTGCAGCCAAAAAAAAAGAAACTATTGTACAACTAAATAAGAATGCCTTTCTTTCTGGGGGATCTTTACTGTCTGGGCGATCAATAAATTTAGACCATATCTCTTCGGAAAGCCTTTAAACACGATAATGAATCACCACTCCATATGCTGGCTGGCTAATATAAAAAAAATTCTGATTTGATGTTGCAGGAATGCGAAAAAATATTGCCTACAAGAATGAATTCAAACATTCTGATACTGATTCACTTTTTAAAAAAAGCTTTTGAAGAAGCTGTGGTCGAAATTAGGGACAGATAAATTCCATTCCTTACAACCATCCATTCCTTAGAACAAATTCCATTTCTTACAACCATCACAGTAAAGAGCAGATAAAAGAAACACACCTGAAGACCATCATTAAGGCTCCCAAGTTTGATGACGAAAACTAAAATTACTAGATGAAAAATGATGTACGATCTACGAAATTCGATCCTTATGGGACATCAATGGCTTTTAGTAGTACCAAAAAAACTTTATCGTGGATGTCTTCTTGATGCGCATCTACCAGTTATCTCGTATTTGATAAGACGTACGACTGGATAAGAGAAAATACTGTTGGCTAGGAGTATATATGTTTCTACAGAAACAACTGAGGTTTTCCCCGTGTTAAGGAAAGGTAGAAGTTCTAGACACCCCTTTCGCACCCTTAAGGGTTAAATTTCGTAAGATTCTAATCTTTCATTTTAATAAGGGACAAAGAAGAAACATTTTACTAAATTGGTACAGTCGGTAACAAAAGTGTCCGAACACTAGCAAAAATTCCTATGTAAAAAAAGAACACCTCATACAGTTTTCTTAAATAAATCCTTATCGAATCATGTTCTTACATTGACTAAGAACAGGATTCGATAAGGATTTATTTAACAAAACCGTATGAAGTGTACATTTTTTACCTAGGAATTTTTGCTAGTGTTCGGACACTTTTGTTACCGACTGTAGTTTTAATTGGAAACTACTGCGATTTTCCAAGTGCAGAGAAGAGGTAGAACTGTTACACGCCGCCTTTCCCTCCCTTAACCCCTTCCGCTCCAGGCTAGCTGTAGTGTAAATATGTGAAATACCAGATTATAATTTTGAAATAATGCAATACATAACGAAGTAACAATGTGCATTTTGTTGTGAAGTAAATATATTTAATTAATGAAGGTAGTAAATATGAATAGATATCAAAATATTTCAATTATTTATAGCAATGACTGCTGTAAGTGGTTCATCATCACTGTCATCGCTTTCGCCGTCTTCACTTGTTGTAAAGTCATCATTGGAATCTTCAAGTTCGTCATAATCGGGGATATAATCACTATCCGAATCACTAGAATTATTCACAGTTTCAAACACCGGCAAAACACACAAAATCGAGGAGCGAAAATTACACACAACCGCAGCCGCGAGAACACTGACGTAGCCAAAACTAATAGGTCACCGAGACTACTAACGCTATCTAGTTGTCAGTAATGAAAATACAATTTCAAAATACCTTATGACAAATAAAATAACTCTCTCTGATACCACTACAACGTTGGGCTTATTATATCGTATACTTTCTTTGGACGTATGCACGTACGTCCATGGTATCAATGGCCATTAACAATAGGACGTACGCACGTACGTCCCTGGAGTGGAAGGGGTTAAGGACTAAATTTTTTTAAATTCTTATCTTTTCCCTTAATTAGGGTCTAAGAGAAGACAGTTTGTTAAACTTCAAGCTTCTAATGAAAACAACTGCAGAGATATCGTGAAAAGGTTAAAAAAAAACTCCGATTTCCCTTTCAACCACTTAAAGGTTAAATTTTATTATATACATTTATAGCAAACCCCTACGTCATGAAAAGAACCAACTGTCCAAACGGCACGTTTTTAGCTTTGGTGATTGGACTCGACGTTGATAGATGAATGAGTGAATCAGTGATATTTTGCCATTAGAGATATATGAGAAGGTTTTTTCACTTACAGATAAATATTTTATTTGGCTGAACAGCAAATTCTTTTCTTAGAACAACAATTTTTCTTTTTTAAGAGTGTTGTCATTCGACAGTTAAGTTTTATAAATGAATTATTTTTGAAATAATTCATTTGAAGCAGCTGGTAACTGTTCAAATGTTTTAGGCTTATTGATAAATATAGGACTAAAAAATATTAAACTTATTATTATAAAAAGGATTCATTTAAATATAGTGACCTCCAAAACGGGCAAATCCAGTTAGTATTACATAAAATTTATGTTTTTATAAGTTAATTTTTAATATATTTAAATTTTAAATTGACTGCAATATAAAGATGTAACAATAACATATCAAAAATAATATTACAGTACAATTTTACATAACATACATTAACACGCGTCAAAATTTGATGGTTTAATAAGGTTTGAAATTGAAAAGTCCACTCATGGCACACTAGCTGAGAATCACTATTCAAAATCAATACATACAGTCGGTAACAAATGTGTCCGAACACTAGCAAAATTTCCTATGTAAAAAAAGTACACTTCATACAGTTTTGTTAAATAAATCCTTATCGAATCATGTTCTTACACTGACTAAGAACAGGATTTGACAAGGATTTATTTAACAAAACCGTATGAAGTGTATTTTTTTTTTTTTTACATAAGTGCTCGGACACTTTCGTTACCGACTGTACTCTTCTGGTAGAGAAAGAAGGTGTAAATGCAGCCAATCTGCATACTAAAACTCAGGATCAACTTTCTAAAGTTTCATTCTGTATAACTAAAATAAACATTTTTTTAAACATGTAGAACACTTATATGAAATAATACTTCCTGTGTCGTAATCAGTCCTAATCAGTGGTTTGGGTACTGCTTACATAATGCATCCTGAACATACAATCCCGAAACAAATTTAATGTTAATTTCCCCTACCTATAATAATTCTCATCCTTTGCCAGAGAATTTGCATAATATTAGTTGACAAAACTCCGCCAAAATCTTTATAAAATTATCATTCATTTACAACCTGAAAAATAATACCTAACCTGATTTTACGATGCATGTCTTCAGTATATAAATGGAATAATAAAAAAACTATTTCCGTCAATTTTCATTTTTTATAATATTAATTCCTATTTAACCGCATAAGTATAAACAAATCAAAGTTACCAGAGTAACAAAAGTTTCTAAATAATAACATTAACCACCTTAAAGCATGTGAATATTGACATCTTCACTCTCAGAAATGGATACTCAAATCATAGAATAATAATAAAGGAAGAAGGAGCATACGTGTTTTGTTTTCGGTTTGTAAAATCCAGGAATGTCGGGTATAGGGTGGTAACAGTGCTTCCATCTGATTGGTTGGCGACTTGTTGGCGAGATTTTTGAATCGTCTCGTCTCTCTGTCAATCAGTCTGCGAGGCAGCACCCACAACAAACAGCGATAAATGCGCTGAGGATGGGTGCCCTACTTCAAGGTTGAGAAGAGCTAAAGTAGCTTTCGCTAGCATTTTACTAGAAGGGGTTTGTAAGCATTAGAGTATTGGCGTGCTCCTTCTTCCTTTATTATTATTCTATGACTCAAATTTAACGAAATTTTCCTTAATTTTGACGAAACCATTTCCAGGGAAATACTCCGAGCGAATATTTCGCCAAATTGAGAAAATTACTTTCGTCACTTCTTTGAACACACAAATTTCGTCAAAAGTAAAGAAAAAAAATTTTCCTCCTAGTTTTCGTTATAGAGAATAAAATACAAATTATAGAATTATGAAATTACTTACAAGTGCGTTGCTTTGGACGTTTAAATCATATTTATATTTCATGAATCTATATTAATAAAATCAGACTTTTGTCTGTAAATTTGTCGGAATCAAAAAATTTTGCGATATCTTCACGTTTCACACCCCCTGAAAGCCGAAAATGACTTCAAAAAATTTTGCCTGTGTGTGTGTGTGTGTGTGTGTGTGTGTGTGTGTGTGTGTGTGTGTGCGTGTGTGTGTGTGTGTGTACGTGTGTGTGTTGTGTGTCATCGTGTCTGTATGTCGCTTTTTTTGTCCGGGCATCACTTGAGAACGGCTGGACGGAATTCCACGGCGCCTGGCAGGAATTTAGGTCTTCACCGAACTTAAAATTATATCTATCAACTTTTCAGAAATGACCCCCCCCCCGTTCCCCCCTGGGGGTAAAAGACTAAAACACGTTTGTCCGGGCATCACACGAGAACGGCTGGACGGAATTCAACGGCGCTTAGCAGAAACTTAGGTCTTCACCCAACTTAAAATTATATCTATAGAAATTTTCAAAATTATGATTAGTGTTTAAATTCAGGGTAAAAAACGCCTGCGCATGCGCCATAAATATTTTTCACTAAAACGCTTTGAATGGAAAAATAAAATATAAAAACTAGTTGGCATAGGTGGACTCTGCTCAGTTCCCCATTATATTTATGTTCTCATAAACTTCTAGTGGGAGACATATTATAATCATGTTAAAAGAAATGAATTTGACCAAAGCTTGATACAGCGACAGAATGAAATCCCCGCCTAATAGGCTATCCACCGTTCACTTCGATATATTTATCTTATTTTAATCTATTAATTTATTTTATCAGGGTCAATTCTGTTGTTTAGTTTTCATGCTACTATTTCCAATGCAATAATCCTCAAAATTCATATTAATATGAAAAATTTACAATTTCGCTACGTTCATAAAATCGTAAATTACGAATAATTTACGAAATTTTCCTATTAGAATATTTGTATTCAATCATGTTCAAACAAATATCATAAATTTTATTTTGAAGTTGTCTAATGTATTTAGGATCCTCAAAATGGAAGTTTATGCTCAATTTTGCCTTATTCTGCCATTTTGAGTAAATCGTAAATTCCAAATAACTTACGAATTTTTTTAATTGGAAAAATCATAGTCTATGATATTCATGCCAGTGTCCTATATAATGTTTCAAAAGTAGTCTGACATCTTTACGATGAAAATATCTCTCAAAATTAACGTTTATGTGAAATTTTGCCCTATACTGCCATGTTAAGAAATTCGTAAATTTCCAATAACTTGCGAAATTTTCAAAGTAGCATATTTATAGTTACTGATGTTCATTCCGGCATCAAAACTGATATTTTGAAACTAGTCTGACATTTTTACAGTAAAAAGTTTCCATTTAATGCACGTTTAAGTGAAATTTTGTCCTATTCTCCCATGTTAAGAAAATCGTAAATTTCTCATAACTTACGAAGTTTTTTAATTCGAATGTTGCAAATGAATAGGGTTCTTGCCAGTATCGAAAGTAATATTTTAAAACTGATCTGACCTCTCTGCGATCATTTGTTCGTGAGATATCGTGTTAACAGACTAACAAACTAATGGACTAACACACTAACGGACTGACACACTAACGGACTGACACACTGACACACTAACAGACACCATACAAATTTTGTCATTTTCGGATTCCTCACACCTGAAAATGTATAAAAAAGTCAAAAAACCGAGGTCGAAATTTTTCACGATTACCTAAGTTCCCCATACCTATAGTATGATGGGGAACTAATAAATTTTTAAGATAAAGACTTTTTTATTCGCGTGATTCGCACTACAAATTATGAAAAGATTGAAATGAAGTGTTGCTTTTTAAATTCCATACTTTAGTTAATTTTAAAAAATATAATTGTCGTATCGAAAAACTGTTTACACCCCAGGATTCAGAAAAATCACCCCTTTCATTTGGTACTGAATTTGTAACGATAGGTCTGATATTTCTAATTTATTTTTTCCCTTTTTCCGCTTTTCCGTTGCCACTTAAATTTCATACTTTACTTATTTTTTAAAAATCTAATTGTTGCATCGAAAAACTGTTTGCACCCCTGGATTAAGAAAAATCGCCCCTTTCATTTGGTATCAAATTTATAAATATAGGTCTGATAATTCTAATTTATTTTACCCTTTTTTCTGTTTTCAACCCAGATTCGGTAGAAGGTTTTATATTTTTTTTTTTTTTTTTTTTTTTTTTCGAGAAATAAAATGAAATATTTTTAATTTCACGTGAATAATAATAAAAATTAGAGAGAAAAACAACTACAACAGTTGGTGATTTTTTTTTTTTTTTAAATCAGGAATTTGTATCTGGATAAATATTTTCATAGATATATTTGGCATTTGTTGAATATTTTTATTTAATTAAGGAGTACTTTTCTTTCCTGCAATAAAACAAAATTTTTTGTTGTCACTATGTACCTTATGAGGTTCTATTATGTTCTCCCCTTAATTATAAAGGATTATAATTTGGATTTTATTAAGATTTTTTATTTTTATTTTGTAAATATCAGAAAAGAGTTTTTATTTTATTTTATTATTTTATTTTATTTTATTTATTTATTTATTTTGTGTATGGAACAACTTTAGTATCGGATCCCTTTGGCAAAATTTGAAATTCGGCACCAAAGTAGCTCGGACGTTTCTCGCCAAGATCTTTAATTGCACAATCGAGATAGCCAATTCAGTTCATCGCAAAAATGGCTTAAAATATTTAAAGTCACCAAAGGGGTCCCATACTAAAGCTGTGCTTTTTGTATTTATTTATTTATAATATTTTCTATTAAAGACTTTTGTGGTCACGAAATTTGGTGCGTAAATTGTTTGTATGCATCCGGCACTTATTGTAACTGGATTTCACGAAATTCGAAATCCCCCCCCCCCCTTCTCGGAGTCGGAGGGCAATAAACATGTATAAAAACATGATTTTCTGTTTGAATTCCCTTTGAATTATCTTACAATCACGAATTTTAATGTGTGGATATTGATTATGTACATTAGTGGGATTTTGCAAAGCTTCGAACTCACAAGCTGAGGAAGGGGAAGTAAGAAGTGGGTAAGTTGCTGCCGAAGGCAGTGGGGACCCAGACTCCTCACGTTGCGAGCGAGAAAACCTCTACCAATCACAGCTAGAACTTAGGTTATTGGAACAACTATAGTATCTCCCCACAGCTGAATTTGGCGATTTATTTTTGGCGATTATGCCTAAATCATAAATGATAAATCTAAAAATCATAAGCTAAATTATAAATCATAAATCATAAAATCATAAATCCAAAATAAACAGCATGCAGGCTTCAATATTATATCGCAAACAGTCCAGAACGACATCGTTATCATTCAAATCGGCGCCAAAGAAAAATCGCCAAATTCAGCTGTGGGGAGATACTATAGTTGTACCAGGTTATTAATAAAGATATGGGATTTTGACAACTCATTTAAGTTTAATATCCAGCGAAGCGGGCAAAGCCTGCTAGTAAAAAATTAAACAGAGCAAACAAATAAAAGTCATTGTAACATAACGTCGAAACAACACAGGAAAAAAACCAATATGGCGGTAAGGAAAGCTAGCACGTGTTATTGTGAGTAAACAGTTTCGTCAAATAGTTGAGAGTTCACGTTTCGTCAATAATCACGTGATCGCTTGACGAAATGGTTGTCAAAAACAACGAAATTAAGCCCGGGGATGTCTGAATCATCAAAATTGAGTATATTATTTCTGAGAGTGTTGACTCTCATAAAGAATAATTTTTACACATTGATGTGAATTTACAAACTTAAAATATAATTTATATACTTTCTAAATTAATATAATCATTGTATTTTTGAAAACTTTGCATATTAAGACCACGTGAGCGACATGAAATATTCTGTAGTGAGATGTATAATTCTATAGCATGATTTTAAAAGACTTCCTACCAGTTACATGATAAAATAGCAATTTGAGTGCTTTTAAGTATCGCTATATATATGCATATGCATATATATATTAATCGCCAAAACGTCAGTGGAGGCCTTCCTGTTGAGACTCAAAATGATTGTAGGTTCCGTCTGTGTGTCCGGTTGTCTGTTTGTCGCGGCAGCAAAAATCACGCTATTGACTTGCAATTTTGTATACATGTTCACACGCCACATATAGAATTAGGTGTATAGTTTTTTGGTGTGTATTCCATTTTTAATTCGTGTACTGGGACGCAACAATATTTTTCTTATCATTACGGCCTATGGACAGGAATTTGTATGTATTGCGATAGAGGAAGCAAAAATCACGCTATTCACTTGCAATTTGGTACACATGTTCACGAGTCACATGGAATCAGCTGTATAGTTTTGGGTGTGTATTCGATTTGTAGTTCGTGTACAGGTATACACGCGGCCGCAAAAATCCCGCTATTGACTTGCAATTTAATACACATGTTCATGAGTTCCACGGAATAAGCTGTATAGTTTTGAGTGTGTATTCCATTTGTAGTTCGTGTACAGGGATACGCCAAAGTTTTTCTTATCATTGCGGCCTATGGGCAGAATTTGTATGTACCAAAATAGCGGCCACAAAATTCCTCCGATTGACTTGCAAATTGGCACACACGTTCAGATTCTGTATAGACATAGTTGTGTATTTTTTTTATGTCTATATTGTTTATGGATTGTGTACAGGAACACGCCAAAATTCTTATTATTACGGCATATAGGGTGAATTTCGTTTAAATGCCTTTTGATATCATTACTTTGCAATGAACAAAATGAAATTAGAGTTCATTACTGAGATTCTTAAACTTACGTTTAATGCAGAAAATATGTGCTCTTAGGCTTCCTAATTAATGTACAGGACCTTACAAAAGTGTTCTGACAATGACACGTAATCATCCAAATTATGTCAAATTTCGAACAATTATTAATGAGAAACGTATAATAAGCTGAAAAGTTTTTAATGGTGTATACAATCAAGGTTGCGACGGTACCTGGAAAACAGGGAAAACCTGGAAAACTCAGGGAATTTGAAAAACTATTAAAAAATAGGGAAAACTCAGGGAATTTAAAATTTATTGCAAAAACAGGGAAAATTCAGGGAATTTTGAAATCCTTTGGAAAAACATTGAAAATTTTTTTCATAATCAAATATTCTTTTAAATTTTAGTGCTTTATAATGAATTAATTATGCTTTTTTCTCCAACTACAGTAAGTTAAAAAAATTAATAGACCCTGGTTATGTTCAATATACTTGTAAACATGTTAGATTCTAATGCTGCATAATTGCGTGTTATCTGTTTTATCTCTAAAAAGATACAGGGAAAACTCAGGAAATATTTTCTCCTAATTTGTGTAGGAACCGTGACAATGTTTGTGGTTCTTTTAAAGAGACACACAAAAGAATTTCGTGACATTTGGAAAATTTTTGTTTAAGCGCATTTTAATGACTTTATTCTGCATTGAACATAATGGAATTAACATACATTATAAAGATGCTTAGAAGCATGTTTACTTAAAAAAAAGATATGTATAGACTAAATAATTTATTTACGGGACCACACAAAAGAATTTCAATGACGTGCTGTAACAATCCAAACGATGTCAAATTAGGTTGAAATGTTAAAGAGTTATAATTAATTAAATAGGTGTATTGTTTTTTAGTGCATATAATTTACCGTGGCACCTTTTCCAGGATGCATAAAAGAATTTCGTACTATTACGGCCTATGATTGGTATTTTTTAAAAGTGTATTTTAATATGGTTACACCGCATTAAATATAATGAAATATTATTTTAATTTTAAAAGTATGCTTTTCTGTGGGAAAATGTGGGCATAGAATTGGTAATTAATTTACAGGGTTACACAAAATAATTCGGGTATGTTAAGTAATCATTTTGCGGGAAATTTGGTTCAAGTATTTATGAATTGCAGGGCATTAATACAAGACTATCAGTTGTTAGGAATGTATATATATACAGATAGTTATAGAAAATGAGATACAGCGGCGGGTTGAGGAAGGCAACATCGCCCCTCAGAAACGTATCTGTTTATGTAGGATGTCAATCGAATCAATATATGTATATTATATAAAATGGAATAAATAAAAATAATCTGCTGAATGATGTGTGATGCAAATACCACGTTGAAGCTGATCTGCAGATCCACTAGTTATTATTGAAAGATCGTATAATTCAATAAGAAACACATTTTCAAGAAATTCCTCTGATAGCTTGCAACGCATCTAAGTTCTTTTGTTTGAACCTATTCTCAAATTATAATAATTATACAGTTATAATTATTATTATTATTATTATTCAACATTTCGAATCCTTTTTCCGACCCTCACATAAAAGTGTATCTGCTTTAAAAAAAGACAGTTTACGGTTTTTCCTGCATTTTCATAAATAATCTCGATGCTCTAATGCATAAAGTTATTCTGACAAAGGATCGAATAATTTTACTCTGATGGGAAAAATGCGTGCACTGCGCTAAGGAAGATTTCCCTTCAATAATTGTTAAAACTGCATTGAGCTTTTATTTAAATTTTACTTTTTCTTAGCCATAAATTAGAGAAGGTATTGTTTTTTGGTCAAATTTTCGAAACTGAGTTTTTGTTACATTTACACGTTTTGACGTCCCCTAAATCAAAAAATCATGCTTTTAGCGGTTGGTCTGTGTGTGTGTGTATGTGTGTCTGCCTAATATCAGCATATCTCAAAAAACAAATTATAGCATAAAATTCAAAGTTTGTATTCAAAATGTATATTATACAGGGATGCAACACTAAACTTTTCGTTGAGATCAAGCAAAGGGTTCGTGTACAAGGACACCCAAGAGAATTCAAATACATTACATCTGTGGGGGAAATTGCAGGTAAGAGAGTTTAACATCTATAGACTGCACTAAACCAAAAGAGACGAATATATATATATTTATATGCGTAAAATTATCTTTCATGTAGAATATGGTATAGAAATCATTCACTGTTCGTTTACAGGGTTATACAAAAGAACTAGATTATAATGCAACAATACTGTTACGGAACTGCAAATAATTGTATTTATTTTTGTATAAATTCTTTCAAAGAGGCTTAGTAAGTTGATAAAATGCTAATTTTACGCATTTCTGGTCGTTTTAGGGTTAAAATAGATTAATTTTCCCTTAAAAACGCATTGGAAAGCTCCAATAAGGCAGGTAATGGATTTGGCAGCAAATTTGGCAATTTTTTCCCTCCTTGGCGATTTTTTTGGCGACACTGGCGAGAAAATCCTTATTAGGGATATACCAAATATGGAAGCTCTAATCTCATTGGCTGATGAGATACGGAAATTTCTGGAATTTTCCACGCTTTACTACAGGAGTATAAAAGGACGTATTTTCGCCAAGGCCAGTTCAGTTCTCAACCAACTTCTTCTAATACTTGCATTGCTTTGAGCCTCTTTGAGTGAGACTTGCTTTATGTGTTATTGCTATACAGTTTGTACTGTGGCTTTGCTGTTAACTGCTGTTATTTAAGCTGTGTTTGCTGGTGAATTGAAGCTGATACTTGGTTTATAGACGTGTATTTTTCTGGAACTTTCTGTAAATAAATTATTGAATTTTTGCAAGTTTCGACTATCATTCTCAGCCAACTTACGAACCCCTAAGTACGCAACATTTCTAGTGTTAGGAGTGGGGTTGTCTGTGAATGATGATAACTAGAGCTATGGAGCAAGAAATGAAGAAACTTCTAGAAAGCTTAGCTACCCAGATGAATGAAATGAAAGAAGGACAAAGAGAGTTGAAAGACAGTTTGACTGAAGAAATGAAAGAAATGGAAGCAGTAAAAGAGAATATGGAAACTGGATTGATCGAGAGAATGAAAGAAGGGCAAAGAGAATTGAAAGACAGTTTGACCGAAGAAATTAAATTTAAACAAGATGAAATGAAGAGAGAGCATTCGACAGTGAAAAGAAGCAGTAGAGGGTAAATTAACAATAATGGAAAACAGAATGGATGAAATTGGAGGGAAATTTATGAAGCTAGAAGGGAATTTTTAAGAAAAATGTATGAAGATAGAAGAGAATTTTGAGGAGAAAGTTAAAGAAAGTTTTGATCAAGAGCTAAAAGGAAGGTTTTCAGAGATAGAAAGTAAATTGAATAGATTAGAAGAAGATCTAGAGAGAAAAGTGGAAGAAAAGTTAGAATCCATGCCACAGGAAACTGAAAAGAGAGAAAAAAGAATCCAGAATCAGAAATTCATTAAGCTATCCACCTATGACAGCAGTTCCTCCTGGTAGTATATAAGATGCAGTTTTCCCTCGTAGCTGAAGCTAACGGCTGGGACTCTACTGCCAAGTCAGTCCACTTAGCAGCAGCACTACGGGGAGATGCAGTCGAGATACTGTGAAATATCTCTAAAGAAGAACGGAACGAATTTGAGGCCCTGACCAGAGCACTGGAGCTACGTTTGGAGAAATGTGTTCTAAGGACTATAGTCGCCTCCAACTAAAGTCCCGTTACCAGAAAGCGGGTGAAAGTTTGCTAGAGCTGGCAGCAAATATTCAAAGACTGTCGCACCTAGCATTTCCCAACTGCCATGCTGATACTCGAAACGACTTGGACCTTCAGTACTTTATCGATGCCGTTCGAGATCCAGAAATCCAAAAAGCACTTAGACTCTCCAATATCAGGGATATTGAATCAGGTTTAGGCTACGCGATGAAGATAGAACAGCCCAATATGCCTCCCGTAAAGACCGCCATACCATTAGAGCAGTCTCATTAGATGATTCACCAGCTGGTGTAAATGAAATGAAGAGAAAACTCGCAGAAATCTTAAAGCGATTGCGCAGCCTTGAAAATAATAACGAAGTAAAGGATCCGAAGATAAAGTACTGGGGCTGTGGAAGAGATGGACATGTGAAGAGAAACTGCCCTGTACGACCAACTACAGAAAATCACCTGGCTTCACCATCACTGCATGGAAACTAAGAGAAGGCCATCTTGCGGGGCGGAGGTTGCCTGAAATTAAAAAGCCCCAATTTACAGTATTTCATGTTTCATCGATGAGTGGCGGCGATAATGGACTTTATGTTTATGGCCAAGTTAACAACACCACCTACCGTATGATTCTTGATACTGGAGCCAACGTAACCATCATTAGAACGAATTTGGCTCAAGAACTAAAAGAGAAGATCATTTGGACGCCGCCCTGCGTTAAACTCCAGACTGTGATCGATGACGAAATCAAATTATATGGAAAAATGAACTTGACCATCACATTTGGAAATGCCAGTTACCATCATATGGCATATGTGGCTGATATAAGAGATCATTTAATACTTGGAATTGATTTCCTGAGAAAATTTAACTTTAAATTGGACTTCAAAAATAATAAACTGACTTCAAGTTCGGAAGACATAGCCATGTTCAACACTGAAAATGCAGACATTCAGCCAGTTTGTCAGATAACAGTCAAGTCTGAAATCTCCATCCCTCCACACACAGAGACAATAGTTTCCGGGACACCTCCCAAACGGCAATACATTCGCAATGGACTGATTGAATACCCGAATACAGACAACAGCCCTAGAGGAGTTCTGGTGGCTTCATCTCTGGTTGATCTTTCAAAGAGCACTATTCCTGTGAGAGTCGCAAACATCAGCGATAAGATCAGGACAGTTAAGAAGGATGAGGTGTTAGCAACCTGCACTCCTGTTATGTGCATCAAACGCCCCACGCAATCAAACGAGTCCAAGTTTTCTGAGTTATTAACAACGGAATTACTCAAGAATGCAGAATAGGAAATGAGCAGAGATGTGCTGCGGAGAAGTTACTCCATGAATTTAAAGACCTTTTTTTTCGAACACCTGAAGACGTCGGGAGAACGAACATCACCCAGCACAGAATTGATACAGGAAATCATCCTGCAATCAAACAACATCCAAGAAGACTTCCATTTGCTAAACAGGAAGAGGTGACCGAACTTCTAAATGAAATGCAGCACAATGACGTCATCAAGCTATCAACGAGTCCTTGGGGCTCTCCCATAGTACTGGTGCGAAAAAAGGATTGTTCAACAAGATTTTGCGTGGATTATCGTCATTTGAATGATATCACGAAGAAAGACAGTTACCCTCTTCCTAGAATTGACGACACATTAGACACACTTGCTGGCAATAAATGGTTCTCGACTTTGGTTCTGATGGGCGGGTACAGGCAAGTAGAATTACATCCTGACGATCGTGAGAAGACTGCATTCACCACGGGACAAGGACTGAGGCAATTTAAAGTTATGCCATTTGGATTATGTAATGCACCTACCACCTTCGAGCGCCTGATGGACACAGTGCTAAAAGGACTTTCCTATGAAGCCTGTCCTGTGTATTTGGATGATATTATCATTGTGGGGCGCACCTTTGAAGACCATCCTCGAAACATCCGAAAGATGCTAGAGAAACTCATAATGGCTAACCTCAAATATAATCCTTGCAAGTGTAACTTGTTCCGTCGTAAAGTGAGCTACCTCGGCCATATCATCTCCGCCGAAGGTGTGAGAACTGATCCTGAGAAGATCTCTGCAGTCGAGAACTGGAGTCGCCCTGAAAATGTATACCAACTACGGAGTTTCCTGGGATTATGCACTTACTACAGAAAGTTCGTGAAGGGCTTTACAAATATTACCAGACCACTCCAAAAGCTGACGGAAGCCAAACAGAAGTTCCTGTGGACAGATGAATGTGAGAAAGCGTTCAAGCGACTTAAAGAGACCTTAACATCATCGCCTATCTTGACGTATCCACAGCCCGACAGACAGTTCATTCTTGATACAGATGCCAGCCATGAGAGTGTCGGTGCTGTTATGTGGCAGGAAGTTGGTGGTCAAGAACGTGTCATTGCCTATTGAAGTAAATGCCTGTCTAAACCAGAACGAAACTACTGTACCACCAGGAAAGAGCTACTCGCCATCGTAAAAGCTATAGAACATTTCCATCATTACCTCTATGGCAGAAGATTCCTGCTCCGGACTGACCATGCATCTTTAACGTGGTTGCTCCAGTTCAAGAACCCGGAAGGACAGATTGCCAGGTGGATAGAAAGCCTTCAGGAGTATGTCTTCGAGATTCGTCATCGTAAAGGAACTTTAGATGGTAATGCAGATGCCTTGTCACGGAAGCCCTGCTCGGAAAGCTACAAGTACTGCTCTAGAGCCGAACAGAAATACAGGCAGATAAATCCGGCTGTCTGCCAAGCTACAGTCTCAACACCATCCATTCTGGGCCAGTGGAGTGACCAGGAACTTAGACAAGCCCAGTTGGAAGATCCTAACATAAAGCCCATATTACAGCTGAAGGAGACGACCAGCAACAGACCTACCTGACAAGACATTTCTAAGTTTAGCCCCATTACGAAAAGTTATTGAGCACTTTGGGACTCTCTTCATATCAGAAACGGCATACTATACAGAAAATGGGAATCTGATGATGGGAAAAGCTACAGATGGCAGATTGTATTACCAAGATCAAAGATTCCGGATGTTCTAGAGCAGCTGCATAGTAGCCCAACCGCAGGCCATTTTGGGGTGATGAAGACTCTGCAGAAAGTTCAAGAACAATTTTACTGGTAACAGGCAAGGGTGGAAGTTGAAAAATGGTGTAAATCCTGTAATGCTTGTGCGGCACGCAAAGGCCCAAAGAAACGAAATCGAGGAAGACTACAACAAAATAACGTAGGAGCACCATTTGAACGGATTGCACTCGACAACTTGGGTCCTTTGCCATGGACTTCCAGTGGAAATAAGTACATCCTCGTCGTGATGGACTATTTCACCAAGTGGCCTGAGGCATATCCCATTCCCGATCAAGAGGCATGCACAGTTGCAGAGGTCCTAGTGCAGTAATGGGTGTCAAGATACTGCACGCCCCTACAACTTCATACGGAGCAAGGTACAAACTTTGCATCTGCTGTTTTCAAATGACTGTGTCAATTACTCGGCATAGGCAAAACCCAGACAACTCCCTTACATCCCCAGTCGGACGGCATGGACGAGAGGTTTAACCGTACCATCCTGAATAACCTCTCGCTTCTTGTATCAAGGAACCAGCAAGATTGGCACTTGAAGTTGCCGTTCTTCCTTGCTGGCATATTGAAGTGCTGTCCATGAGACCACCGGCTATACTCCCGTTCAGATGCTGTTTGGACGCGAACTTCGTCCCCCATGTGATCTCCTGTTTGGTTGTCCACCAGATGCGCCTTCATCGCCTGAGGAGTACATCTCCAGGCACGATTTGAGGACGTACTCAACTTTGCTCGGTAGCGGATTCACGTGGCAACGGAGAAAATGAAGACAAGGAGCAATTTAAAGGCTACACAACATGAGTTCCAGGAAGGAGACAAGGTCAGGTTGTGGAATCCTGTTCGACGCAATGGACTCTCTCCCAAGCTACAGAGTAACTGGGATGGACCATACACAGTCTTAAAACGGTTGAGTGATGTAGTTGTAAGAATTACTAAAACACCTTCATCAAAAGCGAATGTAGTGCACTATAAAATGCTAGCCAAGTACCACGCTTAACGGTAATGTTAGAATTTAAAATGTAAATACTTGTAAAATTTGCGCATGCATAATGTAAATATTTGTATATAAATATTTGTAATATAAAATATTTATAATAAATATACATATTTGTAAATTTTGTAAATATTTTTCACTTGATTTTGCACTTGATCTCATCTATATTTCTATTTTATCGTTATATGCAAATTAGTTTTTGTATGTTAGATTGTTTAATTTGTTTAGTTTCGCCTCTTCACCAAGGGTTGCACTGCCTGGGACGTGCAGTCCTTGGGAGGGGGGGGCAGTGTTACGGAATTGCAGATAATTGTATTTATTTTTGTATAAATTCTTTGAAAGAGGCTTAGTAAGTTGATAAAATGCTAATTTTACACATTTCTAATCGTTTTAGGGTTAAAATAGCTTAATTTTCCCTTAAAAACGCATTGGAAAGCTCCAATAAGGCAGGTAATGGATTTGGCGCCAAATTTGGCGTTTTTTCCCTCCTTGGCGATTTTTTTGGCGACCTTGGCGAGAAAATCCTTATTAGGGATATACCAAATATGAAGCTCTAATCTCATTGGCTGATGAGATACGGAAATTTCTGGAATTTTCCACGCTTTTCTACAGGAGTATAAAAGGACGTATTTTCGCCAAGGCTAGTTCAGTTCTCAACCAGCTTCTGCTAATGCTTGCATTGCTTTGAGCCTCTTTGAGTGAGACTTGCTTTATGTGTTATTGCTATGCAGTTTGTACTGTGGCTTTGCTGTCAACTGCTGTTATTTAAGCTGTGTTTCTGGTAAATTCAAGCTGATACTTGGTTTATAGACGTGTATTTTTCTGGAACTTTCTGTAAATAAATTATTGAATTTTTGCAAGTTTCGCCTGTCATTCTCAGTCAACTAACGAACCCCCAAGTACGCAACATATGGTATATAAAATTATGTTTCATGTAGAATATGGTACAGAAATCATTCACTGTTCGTTTACAGGGTTATACAAAAGAACTAGATTATAATGCAACAATAGTTTAAAAATGATGCAAGTATACTTTAGGTTGTGCTATGTGTAATATAGGATTATATTTATGTGCACCATGTGATGTGTACATAACTTTCAGAAGATATACATGGCTGCCAATATTTAAGTCATAACTTTCTTTTTTATCTGTTAGTGGAAGTGCTTCACTATAACATTTTACCATGTCCAGTAACGCTGCTCAAGAATTGAAATTAATTCCTCATAGTGGTAAATAACATATTTTTTTAAGCTAAATATTCATCGCTTGATTTTTTGTATATTTACACGTTTTGAGGCTCCCTGAATATCGAAGTCAAATTTACTTGTAAAGTTTGTTCAATATTTATAATTTTCAAGGAATGACGCTTGTGAAAGTTTTCTGAATAATTTTAAGTGAACTTTTGAATTTAACAACAGATTTGGATTCTTTATAAATGAAGATTCAATAATGAAACGGGGAGTTGAGGGGCCAGTGCCTGATTTAAGGCAGGGCATTCGGGGCATGTGCCCTGGGCCCTCTCACTGAGGGGGGCCTCCAAAAAATTCAATCATACATTTAAAAAATAGTTAAAATGAAAAATTTCCAAATTTTGCTATAATGATCATTACTTTTTGTTTTTTCGTTGATAGATGGAGGTATTAATGCGCTGTTATATAAATCAGCGGTATAATCTTTCAGGGAAACTGTCAGTTCATTGAAAAAATTGCAATATTTTTGCTAAACGCAAATACAACTGCATACTACCGATACTGCATTCCAAAGTCTTACTAAGGCTAACTAAATCCGAGGCACGCACCGCAGTGCAGATACGCGGGTGCGATGTACGTTGATCCGATAGACAAGCATCGGATCTAGTTAAGTCTTACCAATAAAATGAAAAGTGGAGAAAATTTTTAGACACGTGAATCAAAAATATGCGGTTTGTTTTGTTTGTTGTAATATTAAAGTACGAGGAAAAGGAGCCCATTGAACATGAGTGCCCTGGGCCTCCAACTGAGCAAATCGGTCCCCGGACGCTAGCTACCCTCACATAGAATTATTTGTCAAATAAAGCTGTTCTGAAACCTAATTTGGATTTTTTAACATATAGGTTTACATAACAGTGCTCGTTATCTTAACATTTAGTCTCCAATCTGTACTCATAGTATTAAATTTCAGGGTGAGAAAAAGTCGTGTGTGAGACACGCTAGATTATTTTAAGTAGCAACGTTGCTATAGTTGTTACTTAATCTCTATTTATAATGTAGACTTCACAGAAATGACCAGTGGCGGCTCGTGGCAGGAGCTGCAGAGCTGCAGCCCCCCCAGAAATATTCGAAAAAAATATTTTATCTACTTTCAAAATATTTTGAAAATAAATATTATTATATTGTATAGTATTATGCATATAGAAAAGCAGATTACTTCGTTATCATGAAAAAATATTAAAAAATCTGAGAAAAGTTCACCATTTTTAAACGTAATAGCACCTCGAAAATTCGTAAAGGGACTGCTCATTCGTGCAGCTCCCGAAAAAAGGGATTTCTTTAGGGAAAGAACAGTTACAACTGCCCCTACTCGTTTTCCCCACCAGTTTCGACCATTTGGTTGGAGCTGCGGCCGGTGCAGCTCCAATCTGATTAGGGATTTCGGTGATGCTCGAAAAGAACAATTTCCCTTTGTAATCTACGTTTTTTCTTCACAGTTTTTAATGCGGTAGTCGCTGTGTTTGATGATTATTTATGTATGAGAGGTAAAAAAATTTAGCATGAAGATTATTCACGATTATATGAGAAAATAGAAGTCATTTTTATTTATTTTTAAACAGTTTTTATTTTATATTACATGGAAATTTTGCACGGTTTTTCGGTTTCTTGCTTTGCCAATGGCAGAAACGTTGAATAGACAGAATCTCAATTTTTATATAAATTTTGCCTTAAACATAATATTTAAAATTTATCAGATGTTTATTCGTTTTGTTGATAAGGTTATTATTATAATTATAATTATTATTATTTTTTTTTTTTTAACTTGTATTTTAGTCACTAACGTTTTTCTATTTTGATGAGAAATATTAGCAGTCGAACCTTCCTTAAAAACACGAGATTACTAAATTTTTAATATCTGACATTTTCGTACAACGAAGTTAGAAAGCATTTATAACTTCGTTTCATGTCTTTCTATTTGAGTGAGAACTTTCAGAAATATGCTCGGAAATTTAAGCATTTTAATATCCGTTCTTTAGATTGACCCCACTATTTTTCCTATTAAAAATGGGGTATGTTCCGTTTACAGTTCATTTAGAGGAATGCACAAAAATTTCTTACACATTACACTTTATAAGAAAATAAATTTAAATACATTTTAGCAGTGCTATTCTGTTGCAGAATCTAGGAAATTTATATAAATTATTCTAATGCATAACAAACTTATCGATTTAGAAAATGTTGTATTTTTCATTTATACTTCTTTTACGAGGACACACAAAACATCCAGAATGCACTGATGGCTTAGATAATATTACAAACCAAATTAAACTGATATATACTATTCAAGACTTTTTAAATATATCAAAAGAAAATAGTGTTTTAACATTTGTAGATATATATATATATATTTTATTTTAAATACACGGCAATACAGAAGATATCGGATACGTTACTGACTATGTGCAGCAAATTTTGGAAATTCATTTTTAATTATACTAAGGTTTCATATCTAAATGAAATTTTAGTTTACTGTACCATGTGTGTAAAGTTCGCATTAAAAAAAAAAAAAAATAATAATAATAATAATAAAATGTTCGTAATGTTAGACAAGCATTTCATAATCTATATGATGTGCAAGATTTTTAGTCAATGTTAACTCTTTTAATTAATATTTCAAAGGATGTTCTAAATAAATTAATGAAACGCATCATTATAATTGCACTTTTAAGATACGAGCATTACATTACTATAATGTTCTGAGGTCTCCTGAGTTCATTTTTGCTATTTTTACAGTGTTATACGTATGGTGTGAGTAAGTGTGAGTGAGTATGAAAACATCTAAATGCTTGGTTCGATTGAACTTAAAGCTGGTAGGTATGTGAAAGGTCACCATCAAACGAGCTGTATAGAATTTGATGGATGTGAGACTTATAGTTCTGTTACAAGGACACAAAGAAAAATTCCTTATCATTTTGATTAATGGACTTAAATTTATGAAGTGCGATTGCGCCTAAATGTTTTATCCAATTGAGCTAAAAATTGGTAGGTAGGTTATAGGTAATCGTCACGCAATTTGTATAGTTTTGATGAGTACAGGACTTATAAATTTTTTTACAGAGACACAAAAAGAAATTCTTTATCATTATGGAAATAGATTCGAATTATTTGCAGTTATTATCGCAAGAACTGTACAGATCTACATAAGTATGTAATCAAACTATTTATTATTATTTTTATATAAATCATTGTGTGTATCTTTTTAATGAGCAAAAGTTGATTTACAATCATGTATGGATACTTCGCACCGTCTTGGAGAAAATAATAGCATGCAGATGAAAAATATTTTGTTGGGGGAAAATTGATTATCATTAATAAATAAAGTTAACAAAATAAAATCTCCAGATTTTTTTTTCTTTTGTAATGAATGTCCAATAAATAATATAAAATTTTAAATCGATGCTGTATCCTGTATTACTCTGCTTCTTGCTCAGTCTGCGCATATAAAACCCGAAGCCCCCGAGTAAAACAGATTATTTAGAAAATAATTTTCGTTTTTTTTTTTTCAAATCTTACATAGACATGCAGCCCCCCTGTAAAGGAATCTCACGAGCCGCTACTGGAAATGACCGAACGCTTTCGATTTTAGAAGTTTTGTCAATGATCTCAAAAAGCACATAATGAATTGGCTTGATATTTCAGGAGTATAAAGAACATGTTACACCTCAAGTATTTCAGTGTAAGTTTTGCCCCGAAAGAAAAAGGGGAACCAGTAAATTGTTAAACAAAAGTGAAAATGCTTTAGATCACCCTGTAAAAATTAATGCTTGAAATGCTTTTGACTGTAACGTGTAATTATGAGGTTTTTTCTAATTATCTGTATAATTTTTTATAAGACTACCACATTTGAAAAAAAAAAAAAAAGAAAAGAAATAAATGTGATCCAAAACTTATAAATTTTTATTTAATTTTTGACTGTTCCCCCTTTTTGCTTTCGTGGCAAACCTCTCCCTGATGAGTGTGAGGTGTAGCTGTGCTTTATATTTCTGAAGTTTCAAGATATTTTATCTAGTACTTTTTCAAATATTTCGTAAAATGTCTAAAATTGAAAGTGTTCGGGATTTATGGAAAGATATAGTGTATCCTATTTAGTCATTTAATAAACATTCAAATTCTTTCTTTATTCTATCTTTATTAAAGATAACTATTGCAGGCCATTCCATAATTTTTAATTGTTGTGTCACAGTCACAGTTATAACTCTCTAATTTCTATGACAAACAAAATCACTAATTTTAAAAAGGGGACTTATTTATGGAAATTTGCTATAGGTCAATTTGTGTGAAACTGTTACTATATTTTAGTTTTAACTGATGTCAGTAGATGGCAGCACTAAACAGTAAGTTGAAATTATCTTCGAATATATTCTTTAAAGTATTCTCATACAAACCAAACAGAACTAATTATTATTATTCAAGAAGATGTAGAAAATTTTTAATGGTTTTATTATTTGAAAACACTTCGTTCTAGTCTTTGAAAGAACTTAAATAACTAATAACAAAAGAATTTTCAGAAATATAATTACCTTTTTAATGGCGAAAGAAATAGAACTTAGCCACAAATTATATGTTGTAAATGTAAATAATAAACTTTAAAAACTATATACATGAAAAAAAAAAAATCCATATTTCAAAAATACTAACGAATGCGCTCAAATCTGTTCCTTTTTTTTATTATTTCTTCCAAACATTATGCAATTCAGTGTAATGTTGCATCATCATGCAGAATTTGAGATGTGTATTCCATAACATACATTTGCTTTGCTCGTAAAAATATGGTGAAATTTTTAAAAATTATTTTCGTTAATGAAATTATGTACCACTTAATTATTATATCTAGTTTTCGGGGTTGGCACTGGGGTTAAGGCCAATTGACTATACAAAGGTTTTAGGTCTTATTAGTGATGTGTCCTCGCCCATATTTACCCAAATTTCAGTGAAAACTATAGAAAACTCCGAAATTCTAGGTTGATGAGCATGTTTTGGGATGCAACTGGCATTTCCAGTCTAACAGCTTTCAGCGCAGAATCGCTCGGCCACTGATAAGACCACCGTATCAGAGATAATCAACATCAGTAAATAATACTTATATGTTTAATTATATTTATATATTTAAAAAAAGAGAGAAAAAAAATTATCTCTCTCTCTAAACTCTATCATTTCTAGGTAATAAAAGGGGGAAATAAATAAATAAAATAAAGTACTATTTTATAGGGGACATCACTGAAATTTATATTCAATGCTGCAGACAAGTGTAGATGGCAGCACTACAAATTTAAAATCTTAATTTGTTAATGTTGAAATCACGGATTAATAGAAGAATCTCATGTTATTCTACCGGGAAATTTGTTTTGAAAATTACTCACTATGTAATTTTTTTTTTTCATTAATTCTGCTTTCAATTCAGAAAATTCAGAACCATGAATTTGGCTATTTCTTTTAAAGCTCTAGAGTACAAAGAAACTAATTAAAAGTACTTTTTGCACAGTATACTTTCAAAATAAATTATTAAAAATAAAATATATATATATATATATGGATATATTTTTTTTAAAGGTGATGAGTAATTTTAAAACAAATTTCCCCATAGAATAACATGGAATTAGGAAACATACAAAAAAAATGTACTTGAAACATATTTTTCTTTTAATTACTTAAGAGTACCTTTTAAAGATATATGCAGGAAAAATCATGCATATCACCTCATCATAACAATTAATAAGAATTTAGTGATGTCTGATGTGATACATCTGTGTACCATAAGAGATATTAGAGCCTTAAAAAAAAGAGATTAAAAAAAAAAGAAAGAAAGAAAGAAAAAACTTTTCCTGTTCCTTATTGTTTTTCTAAACCTGATGGTAGGTTTAAGGGGTAATATAGGAATTAATTGTGACACACTTCAACATCGTGAAAAATGTCAGGCAAAAACTGGCCCTCTAGAGACCGACAGGTCCTGTCCTCGAAGCTGGTAGGCGTGAGTTGCCAGGTTCGATCCCAGGTCACGCTCGTCGGCCTAGTCGTTTGAATTTTTCTGTGGTTTTCTCGAAATTTGCGTATATATGGGCTAGGAGCTAGGAGCCCTTAGAAAGATCTTCACGGAGGGCACACTCTCTCAGGCTTAGGTCTCTACTGCACTCAATGGGCTTTAATCTGCTTTTAAAACTAATGGTACTTTAAAGTACCGTCAGTAAGTAAAAGATTACATGCATGGCATGAATTAAGGCTAACTAAGATCGCTATAAGGTTAACACAAGTTGTAATAGAATAAACCAATATTATTATTAAGCACTGAACGATGAAACTAAATACATAGGTTTAAGCTAATTCATTAGTCCCTGCACTTCATAATAGCGATTGATTAATCACTGGCATGCGGTTAATACAAAAGCACCGAATTTAATACAGTCCGACTCAAAAGTTCGAAAACTGCACTTTTTTCAAAATAAAATATAAGCGTGGAACAAATATGTTTAAAATTTTCCACTGGAATATTGCATTTCTTAGATAACTAATCTACTTTCGCTCATCTAGCGGTCGATATTTCCAAAACCTATTTGCAAATTCGCTGCTTGCAAGAGTACTTGCATATTATCCGGGAAATCCATATTCACCAAATCAAAAAACAAGGATCTAAACTATTATCTAAAATTTATCTCTGTTGTTTATCAAAATAATGGAATTTGAGTAATGAACGGCGGTAAACTTGGCGATCTTTATTGAACCGATAACGAAAACCGCCAATCTCCTAATGGCAAGATTGGATCACAGATTAAATCTATCTTTCACAGATTAAATCTATTTCTTTAAATTATTCTGTAGACTTATATAATTTGTTTCAAATTGCAGATAAAATTTATTTTTTCTTGTCATGTTGTTAGTTCTGTGCTCAAAGCTTGTAGATGGGAAGCGCCAGGCTCGACTTGGTCACGTTCATCAACCTAGCTGTTTGAAGTTTTCCATAGTTTTCTCCGAAACTCGCGTAAATGCGGGCTAGGACTTCTTAGAAAGATCTTTCACGGAGAATATCCCGCTTACAGGCCTAGCATTCTAGAGTAGTTAGTCGGCCTTAACCACACAACAACAACTCAATAGGTTCTTTTATTTGGTCATTTTTTTCCCCTGCTAAAAATCATCCTTCTTCCATTCTTGTATTCATCAATCTTTCAAACTAAGGATAAAAATTTAATTTCTTTATTTCAATAAAAAAATTTTAGCTATGACGTTACTTTTGAGCGTTACTTTTAGAAAACTTGAGCTTTAAAGAATATAATATAAAACGAAAAAAAAAAAAAAAAAAAAAAATGTAGCAAGAGGGAAGAAAAAAAAAATTATTGCATTGCGTCTTGAAACTAGATAAAAGCGCATTTTTGTAAATTTGAAATGACAGGTAATTCATGATGAAAGAAAAGTATTTTTATAAAGCTAGAAGTCAAAGACAATAGAACTTATATAAATATTTTAAATACCGCGATACCAAACGCGATTCGTTTAACATTTGAAAAGCAGAAATAAAAAGCTAAAGGTGTTAATATTAGTATTCCGCATTTAAGGCCGTATGCGTATGTCCTAAACCTAGGTGGGATGCCCTCCAAAGAACGATCTTTCCTAAGAAAACTAGCCTATATTTATATGAGTTTTGGAGAAAAACTACGGAAAACTCCGAATGACTAAGCCGAAGAACTGGATTTTAACCCCGCCCCTCTATTCTATGAGCTTCGAGAGCAAGAGGTTCACTGGTGGGGCCACATTGTGAAAATGAATCGAATGCCTCGGGGTATTTAATATTTTGGGTTAAAATCAATTTTGGATTAGCTATGCTAGAGCCCTAAGCTTAGATCGTGTGTCATTAGTGGAGATCTTTCCAAGGTGTCCTAACCCGTATGCACGTGAATTTCGAAAACAAAAACAAAGAAAACTCTGCACGGCTAGACTGGCCAGCGCTACCTGGGCTCGAACCTGAACTTCTCATCTACCAGCTTTAAAAGGGGACAATACCTAATCCCGCGGACAGCCGTTGCCTATGTTATTCTATGGAAAAGTTTGTTCCCATAATTACTTATTACCTATTTTTTTTTTTTAATTAAGTTTTCAAGTCAGAAAATTAACCGTTAAATTAGTACTCATTTTCCAAAAATTGATTTTTTTTTTTTTACATTTTAATTTTGAGTTCAAAAATACGATTTTTCAAAAAGTGCATTTTTCTCATTTTTAATAGCAAAATGAAAAACTAAAAATTTAAAAATCAATTTTTGTAAAATAAGTACCAATTTAACGGTTCTGAATTTTCTGAATTTGAAAACAGAATTGAAAAATATTCATTGGGTAATGAGTAATTATGGAAATAGAATAACATGGGCCACGGCTATCGGCGATATTAGGTATTGACTGCTCATAATTTCCACAACCCATTTTTTCTGCTATTCTTAGTATTTATGTTTTACATTGAAATGTTTTTTACTCTCAGAGTGCCTAACTTGTTACCAAAAAATTCAGCTATGAGAAACTCATCGGCGAGATTTGCTGGTTTCGAAATCAGAAGTGATCGTCGTTCACTTATTTATTCGGTTATATTGGTTGTGATCCAATAATACTGCTCAGCATGAAAAGTGCTTCTGGCACCATTTCAGCTTATCCTTGTGTAAAATGACCGCCTGAATCCGAATATGACGCCCATTTTGCCCTATAACCCACCGTTATTTAGGAACGGCCCCCTATTTTTGCCATTTTTCGGTAATTTTATGACTATAAATTTGATTTTTAGGGGGGAGGAGGGTTATTTTAACCGTTAAATATCTTCTGAGGGGCTACAGAGTTGGAAAAATCTAAAAAATGGACATTTGGGACAAGTGATTTTTTATTTATTTATTTTTATTTTTATTTATTTATTTATTTTTTTTTTTTTGGAGGGGGGGGGGGAAATTGCCACTGAAATTATGTATTACATAACTTATATTTTTTTAATCTGTTATTATTATTATTATTTTAACTTTACATACAATATTTTTCTTTTTTAAGTTTTAAATTATTTTTTTTCATTCTTCAAATCAAATTCATAGTCATAAAATTATCGAACAGGGGGAAAAATGGAGGGAGGGGGTGGTGCTTCTAGAAAACGGTGGGTGACTGGGCAAATTGTCAGTCATATTCGGATTCAGGAGGTCATTTTACCTAAGAATCAGAAATAGTATCAGAAGTCGATTTTTTTTTTCTTTTTTTTTTTCAGAACAGTGTAATTTATTAAAGGGCGTACTTTTGACTAGAATAACTCAAAGCCATTATTGATTATTGTAAAAACAAAAGCAGTGTTGGGCATCAATCGATTAAATTTTCAATCAACTAATAAGTTGACTAAAAATTTAATCACGATTAATTTAATCACAACTAACGGTTATTCATTTGCTGCAACTAAAAATTCAATCACGATTAAATTATTCGAAAAACAGGCGACTAACCGTTAGTTGCGATTAATTTAATCATATTAAATCAATCGTGATTAATATTTCAGTCATTTGTTGCAACTAAAAATTCAATCATCATTAAATTATTTGAGAAGCAGACGACTAACCGTTATTCATGATTAAATTATTCGTGATTAAATCAATCGTGATTAATATATTAGTTGCAGCAAATGATTAAATGTTAATCATGACTGAATTAATCATGATTAAATTAATCGTGATTGAATTGTAGTTGCATCCATAGCTGATTTTTTCCCCCCATTTCTCAGAAAATCAAAAGCCACTAAATTTTTGATAGCAATTTTCAGTAACCGTTTTTTAAAACTTACAACAAGTTCGAAAAATGTTAGACTTCGGTTTGTCTGTCTGTCCGCGCTCTAGCTCTAACTCCCGTAAATATTTATGAGTTTTTTTTAAATTGATATATGTTATTCAAGTTCACTATCGAATGTTCCCTATTGAAAATGGAGTGAATGCCTCTAATGCTTTGTGTACAGAGACACCCGAAAGTATTCCAAAGCATTGAAATCTATGGGAGGTATTTCTATAAAGCATATTTTAATAGTTTTACTGTACACAAATCTTAATGAAATTGAAATATGTTATTCAAGTTTAATATATGATGTTTCTTATGTAAAATGAAATAAAAACCAGCACTGGTTTGTGTACAGGGATACTCGAAAGTATTCCAAAGCATTGCGTTCTATGAGAGGTATTTCTATAAACCAAATTTTAATAATTTTACTTTACACAAAGCTTAATGAAATTGAAATATGTTATTCATATGCGCAAAAAAATGCTTTGTATAGATTATAGTATGATTAGTATTAGATTTACAGGGCCATACAAAAATATTCAGTTACATTAAGAGATATTAATAAAAATTTGCTAGAATTGCACGTTCGTTTCTTTCTAACAATTTTTAAGTGTGAATATGTTTTTTATTTGTGTCTGTCTGATTGTCTGTCTGTTCTCGCTCTAATTCTCATAAATATTTATGGAATTTCTTGAAACTTATATGTGTTATTCAAATTTACTACTGGATGTTCCCTATTGACAATGGATTGAATACCTCTGCCGGTTTGTGTACAGGGACACCCGAAACTATTCCAAAGCATTGTGTTCTGTGGGAGGTATTTCTATAAACCATATTTTAATACCGCTATTGAACACAAATCTTAATGAAATTGAAATATGTTATTCAAGTTCACTATTGGATGTTTCCTATGTAAAATGTTTAAGTACCACCACTGGTTTGTGTACAGGGACACTCGAAAGCCTTTCAAAGCAGTGCGTTTTGTTAGAGGTATTTCTATAAACCAAATTTTGATAACTTTATTACAAAGCTTAATGAAATTGAAATATTTTATTCATAGGTACCATGGAATATAATATAGTTAGTAATTGATTTACAGGGCTACACAAAAATATTCCGTTACATTAAAAACTATTAATAAAAATTTGCTGGAGTTGTACTTTCATTTACATTAAGCATTTTTAACACTTTCTAACAATTTTTAGGTGAGAATATGATTTCAATTTGTGTATCTGTCTGTCCGATTGTTTATTTTTCTATCTGCCTGTCTCACACCCCCAGCGTCCGTAAATATTTTCAGAAATTTTAAACAATGTTATATATTAGTCGAGTGTACTATGGAATGTTCCCTACTTAAAATGACATTAATAGGTCAGTTTGCGTACAGGGACAGGTTTGCGTTTTAGGTCAGACATTTTTAAAAATCATATTTAAATAACTTTCTACTGTAAAAATCATAAGGAAATTTTATGTATTGTTAATAGTCTAACATAATGTTTTGTATAGAATATGATATGATTAACCTTCAGATTTACAGGAGTACAGTAAAATATTCAGATACATTAAGGGCTGATATTATAATATATCGTCTGCATTTTCTTTTAAGACTTGTATCTCTCGTAACGTTTTAAATTTACATGATATTTGTTTGGGAGTTTTCATATAAGTTGCTCAATACCTTTGGCTATTAAATTATGCAAAGGAAATTTTTATAAAGCTTGCGCATACGTAGTTGAAAATTATTTAGTAAAACTGCTCGTATTTTGTAAGATGTTTAACATTTTTGCATTCTAATTGCTGTATGTGTGCCTAATGTAGCATGCCATATATTTCTTAAAAATGGATTTCCACTGGATCTAATGCCCTACGTGTTATAATTAAAAAAGGGGAAATTGTTTTTGCGATTTTCTAAAGAAACCGTTGTATCTCCATGAATGTATGAGGTAGTCTCTTAAAATTTATACAGATAATGAAAATATCCTGATAATCACATGCTAACCCAAAATGCATTTAAAGCATTGCCTTTTACAAGGTGGTACAAAAATTTTGATTTTTGTTTAATTTTTTACACTGGTCCACTTTTCCTCTTCCGGACCCAAATTTTGCAGAAAAATACGAGGTATAACATGTTCTTTAGACTACCAATGTTTCAAGATGACTCCTATAGAACTCTTCGAGATCTTTGACAAAATGTCTAAATTCGAAACTGCCCAAATACTTATTGGTAGGTAGCATATCTCTTAAAGAGAGGTCTTTAATTTGTTTTATATATTGTTAATAGTTTACATGGTATTTTCGTAAACTCAAAAATTAAAATTATAAAAATTAAAATAAAAAACTATCAGGTGCTCAATTTCCGATATTTTTCTTTATTTTATAAATACTTAGAATGAAGTTTAAACTGAAATTTGTTTCTAGTTTACGCAAGTCTACTAAAAATGCATAAAGCAATATTTCTTATAAATATTACTGAGAACATATTAGCTACATCAATCGTTTATATAATTGTTTAAGTAATGAAGTTATTTTGCGTTTGTGCATATTCTTGAATGAAAAACTGATTTGGGTTTTGCCTTCCTGACTAGAAAATTAAAATAACAAAAACTATGTATAATTTGAAGATATATTAGTAATTTATAGTTATATTAGTATTGAAGATATATTAGTATTTTATCGTCTGCAGATAAAACATTTTTTAAATATTCCAATGAGAATATTTAGATAATAAAAATAAATTTAAAAAAAATGACTTTAATATTTACATATTTAAAATTTGTTCGTCTGCGAAATATATATTTTTTCTCCTGTTTTAAAATTTATTTTTAGTAACAGCTTTGAGAGATAAAATTATTTTACTGAGAAAGGTGGAATATTTTGTGAGATTTCGTTTTTTATCCCGCTTATTTCTATAAGTATATTAAATGTCAATACTTGTAAAAAAAATTATAAGTGAATTAAACAATTATGTCTCGGTAAAAAATGGAAGTTCCAGATGATGATGATTAAGCTTATGACATTGCAATCAAACTGTGATAGTAACAATGCACCTCCTTCAACTGATGTATTTAGTTCTTTAACGGCCCTCTTCACTCACCGTCGCCGGAAGCCCGAGCCAATGTTATTCTATGGGGAAATTTTCTTTACAAATAAATAACTTATTAATTGATATTTTTAAATTCTGTTTTCATATTCAGAAAATTTCCAACTGTTAAATTGACGGACTTTTTTTAAAAATGTATTTTTTTAATTTTAATATTTTATTTTGAAATTGCAGGGTCCGCTTCACTCACCGTCGCCGGAAGCCAAAGCCAATGTTTTTCTACGGCAAATTTTCTTCATAAATATCATATTAAATAATACATATTTTTAAATTCTGTTTTCACATTCAGAAAATTCCCAAATGTTAAATTGTCGGACCTTTTTTAAAAATGTATTTTTTTTTAATTCTTTATATTTTACTTTGAAGCTCCAAAATACGAATTTTCAATATGTGAAATTTTTCATTTTGCAATTTAAAAATGAAATAATAAAAATTAATAGCAAAATTATTATATTTGACAGTTTAAAATGTTTGGGCCCATATAGACCATAATGATAAAAATGTTTCTTTGTGTCCCTATAAAAGAAACTATAAATGCTAAATTCACAAAAATTTATACAGTTTGTGCGATTGTTACTCATAATAAGTGTATAAATTTTCAGCTCAGCCGAATAAGGCATTTAGACACGACCGCACTTCAGAAAATTTGGGCCCTTAGACAATAATGATAAAGAATTCTTTTTATAGTCCTTGTAAAAAAATTGGAAGTGCTAGTTTCACGAAAATCAATAGGGTTCGTGCTAGGTGAGCTATAACATACATAACAACTTTCAGCTCATTTGAACAAAGCAGTTAGACGTTATCGTGTTTACTCACATACATGCACTCACATATACACGCATACATCATCGTAAAAGTAGTAACTAGGAATTCAGAGGACCTCAAAACGCCTAGAAATATCAAAATCTCAAACTCGGATTTTTGCCATGATTACAATATTTTCTTCACTGTAGAGTTCGGAAAGTAAAAATCAATTATTTCAAACATTCACAGTACGTACGTTGAAAGGCATATACTTTGAAAGGCAAATATAGGTTGAAAGACAAATAATTTTCTCATCTAACGATTTAAACGTCAAGTATTAATATTTATGCATTTCTTCTTAACAAATTAAACTTACTTTATGAGTCATTTTGCTTTAAACTGCTACGAAAGAAGAGAATGTCATCCCATATCTGCATTCAAAAGTTTATATTCCAGAAAAAGCAACATAAATAATTACAAGATAAAAAGAACTTTTTATATACCATGTCTTTAAATTTTCTGTAGAACCATATAAACGCTCCCGAAGGCAGCGGGAACCCGGAACAATTGGCTAAAAGTATTAAAAAAAATTCATTGCTATCGTGTTTTGAGCTATTATAAAAGTTTCAAATGGCCGGGAATTTAGTTCTAGGCGGGAAGTTAGTTAAAAATTGATTGCAAGCTTTGCACTGGTAACGATGCCGAAGGCAGCAGGGACCCCCGAAGCAGTTGGTTAAAAATATTTAAAAAATGCATTTTTACCTTGTTCAGAACTATTCTGAAAGTTTCAAATGTCTAGCTAGTCGGGAAGTTAGTTTAAAAGAACTTTCTGTTGCATCATATAAACGCTGGCGAAGGCAGTAGGGACCTGAAACAGTTGACTAAAAGTATTAAAAAATGTATTGTCTCCGCGTTCTGAGCTATCCTGAAAGTTTCAAATGTCTAGATAGTCGGGAAGTTAGTGAAAAATCGATTGCAAGCTTTGTACTGGTAACGCTGCCGAAGGCAGCAGAAACCCGATACAGTTGGTTAAAAATATTTAATAAATGCATTTTCACCGTGTTTTGAACTATTCTGAAAGTTTCAAATGTCTAGCTAGTCGGGAAGTTAGTTAAATAAACTTTCTCTTGAATCATAGAATCTCTGCCGAAGGCAGTAGGCTGAAGCAGTTGACTAAAAGTATTAAAAAAATGTATTGGCACCGTGTTCTGAGCTATCCTGAAAGTTTCAAATGTCTAGCTTGTCAAGTTAGTTAAAAAAAATTCTGTTGAATCATATAAACGCTGCCGAAGGTAGTAGGGACCTGAAACAGTTGACTAAAAGTATTAAAAAAATGTATTGTTACCGTGTTCTGGGCTATCCTGAAAGTTTCAAATGTCTAGCTAGTCGGGAATTTAGTGAAAAATTTATTGCAAGCTTTGTGCTGATAACGATGCCGAAGGCAGCAGGAAACCGAAACTGTTTGTTAAAACTATTTTAAAATGTATTTTCACCGTGTACTTTTAGTCCTGAAATAGTTGACTAAAAGTATTAAAAAAAATGTATTGTCACCGTGTTCTGAGCTATCCTGAAAGTTTCAAATGTCTAGCTAGTCGAGGAGTGTGTGAAAATCGATTGCAAGCTTTGTACTGGTAACGCTGCCGAAGGCAGCAGGAACCTGAAACAGTTGGCTAAAATTATTCTAAAAATGCATTTCCACCGTGTTCTGAACTATTCTGAAAGTTTCAAATGTCTAGATAGTCGGGAAGTTAGTTAAATTAATTTTCTGTCGAATCATATAAACGCTGCCGAAGGCAGTAGGAACTTGAAACAGTTGACTAAAAGTATTAAAAAAATGGATTGTCACCGTGTTCTGAGCTGTCCTGAAAGTTTCAAATATCTAGCTAGTCGAGAAGTTTGTTAAATATCGATTGCAAGATTTGTACTGGACAAACAAACAAACAAACATACAAACAAGAAACGAAGTTAATAATAAAAATTATGCTTTTAAAAAATTAAAGAACACGCTTTTATTGAAATGTGAACTGAAAACAAAAAATATCTATCTTTATAGTATCAAAATGCCGGGTAAAATAAAGTCAGTGAGTAACACACCATAATATTTACATACTTTTAAATCTTCAATAAAAATGATTTTGAATTAAACAAAAACCATTTTTAAAAAAATTCCCCTGACTGGGTTCGAACGTTAGATCTTCAGGTTCGTAGCCCAGAGCTTTACCTCACAACCAAAGCGCGCACGTAGGCAAAGTCTTTTTTTACAATATAGATTTTTTGTTTGCTTCCAGAGTGGTTACAAACATATATACAGGTGAAGCTAATAAAAGCGTGTTAAAAACATGGTAAAAAGAATTCTTTAATACGGTTAGACTCGCGTTTTAATCCGTGGGTCTAAAACTAATGCTATCTATCTCGACTCTCGACTGGTACCTGACCCGATGCAAAACTCTACCTGAAAAATATACGTACGTCTATTTCAAATCATTCTAAAACTATGATAAGAAAAGCTGATGGACAGATAGATAATCATATAGATAGACTGAAATGTGAATTGAAGTTTTAAACGACATTGAAAAATGTTTTAAAGAGAATTCTTATTCTTCTTTTATGAAATTTATAATTATTTACTGATTTAATCGTTAGTCATAACAATTTTGACAAATGATTGATTTAATCATTAGTCATAAAAAAAAGATTAAAGATTGATTTATTCGTTATAAAAATATTATTAATGATTAAATTAATCGTTAGTCATAATATCCACGATTAACGATTAATTCATTCGGCAATCAAAACATTTGCGATTAACGATTGAATTATTCGTTAATCAAAATATTTATGATTATCGATTAATTTAATCATTAGTCAAAATATTTTTGATTAACGATTAAATTAATCATTAGTCAAAATATTTTTGATTAACGATTAATTTAATCATTAATCATTAGTCATCCAGATGATTGAATTTCGCCCAACACTGAACAAAAGATCATGCATCTTTCGTATCGTGTAAGAAAAAGAAAAATATAATTGAAGATTTTGTTTTTCACTATAAAAGCCGAAAGTGTAAAGAGAAAAAAAAATACAAAATTTAAGTTTGCCTGTGCTCTGATATAAATTTTAAGGGTGTTTTATCCATAGAATAATAAAAGTTTTATCTTCTTTTACCGACAAGACCTTTCTTACACTTATTTTTACTTTATAGTGTCGCTATCTATTAACATTTTAAGAAAGTAGAAAATTCCTCTCTTTTTGGCAAATTCTCACGGCTAAAAGGTTATTTAAGAACAATAATGTAATTTTTTTTAATTATTAATTTTAATAACCTGCTAGTTTTTTTTTTTTTTTTTTTTCCCCATAAAGCGCATTATTTTAAAACATTTACTTTCTTCTTCTTCATTCCTTTCTTCAAACAGAATATTATTTACGTCTCACTCAACTCATCTGATTTTATGGTGGCGACATCTATTGTGTGCGATTCGTATATATTTTAATAAATTTTCAGTACATTGTTTCCCATAAGGTCCAACCAGTATCCGAGCTGTTCTGTGTTTAAGTAAAAGTCTGTGTCAAGTAAATTATATAAGCGTTAAATTGGTACTTATTTTACAAAAATTTATTTTTTAATTTTTAGTATTTCATTTTGCTACTGAAAAATGAGAAAGATTCACTTTTAGAAAAATCGTATTTTTAAACTAAAATTAAAATGTAAAAATTAAAAAAAAAAAAAAAAAAAAAATTCGAAAATGAGTATTCCTTTAACTGTTATGAATTTTCTGACTGTGAAAACGGAATTTAAAAAATACATTAGGTAATAAGTAACCGTAGGAACAAATTTTCCCATAGAATAACATTGGCAAACGGCTGTCCGCGGGATTAGGTATTGTCCCCTCTTAAGTCATTTTACAGAAAAGTGATAATGTAACAAAAACATAAAATTATGTATCAGGCAAAGATAATCAAAGACTTGCCAGGACTTTGTAGGAAAAATACTGGCTGTTGAGTTCGAAACTACTACTGTAGAGAAATTTTGATTTTGATTTACAATTTATTTATTTATCTGTTTATTTATCATTGGCGTAACTAAATAGGGTCCAAGGAGGCCTGGACCCCCCCCCCCCCCCAGAGTTCCAGTTGGACCCCCCCAGAATTTTTAAAAAATCCAAATTACCATTTCTTCCTTTTTTTAAGTTAAAAGACATAAAATGTGCTGTGAAAATAGTACATACCTACGCACGCACATAAAAAAAAAAGACGGGAAAATTTCAGTTTTAGAAAATGTAAATGTTTGAATTTTCTACATTAAGAGCGGACAATACCTAATTCCGCTGACAGCCGTAGTCCATGTTATTCTATGAGAAAATTTGTTTCTATAATTATTCATTACCTAATGAATTTTTTTCAATTCCGTTTTCACAATCAAAAAGTTCATAATCGTTAAATTAGTACTTATTTTTCAAAAATTGATTTTTTAAATTGTTAATATTTCATTTTGAGGCTAAAACATGAGAAAAATGCACTTTGTGAAAATTCGCATTTTTGAACTCAATATTAAAATATAATAATTTTTTAAAATAATTTTTTCAAAAATGAGTGTACCAATTTAACGGTTCTGAATTTTCTGAATGTGAAGCCATAATTTAAAAAATACATTAAGTAAAGAATAATTGTGGAAATAAATTTTCCCATAGAATAATATGGGCCATGGCTGTCCGCGGGATTAGGTATTTAAAATTATACTAAAGGACGTATTTTTCGCTAGAATAATCTCAAGCTGTTATTGATTGTTCAAAACAAGATACCTTTATGCCTCTTTCGCATAGGTTAAGAAAAAGAAAAAAAAATATTTACAGATTTATTTATTTTTATTATTTTTTTTTTTTCTATAAAAACAGAAAGTATAAACAAAAAAATATTGCAAAATCTGAATTTGCCAGTGCCCTGGTTTAAATTTTATGTGCATTTTTAAATCTTCTGTTACCAGACTTTTCTTACACTTTTTTGTATGGTGTCGCCATCTTTCAATATTTTGTAAAAGTAGAAAATTTCTCTTTATTTTGAAAACTCTCTCTCCTAAATAATTATTACAAAATAATAATAATATTATTATTTGTTTACTTTCAACTTTTAATAAACATAAATTGTTAGTTTTCTTTTTAAAGATATTAATGTAAAACATTCATTTCTTTCATTTCTCCTCAAATAGAATATTATTATTTACCTATTACTTAACCAATCTTACTCGTATGGTGGCGTGATCTATTGTGTGTGGTTCGCATATATTTAAATACATTTTCAAAAATCTCAACCCATAAGGCCCCCAGCAGCGGCCAAGCGGTTCTGTGCTCAAAGCTGAAAGACGGAAAGTGCCAGACTCGATTCCAGGTCGCGCTTATCTAACCGCCAGATCTAACCGTTCAGAGTTTTCTGTTTTTTTTTTTTTTTTTTTTTTAATGAAATTTCCATAAATACGGGCTTGGACCCATAGAAAAATTCCCACAGAAAGCACACCACACAGACCTAGCACTCTCGTTTAATCAGTTGGTCTTAACCCTAACATCAACACACCCGCAACACAAGTAGCTGGGGACCAGAACGTAACCGTCGGTCTAACTTCGGAGTTTCCCACGATTTGCACCAAAATTTTCGTAAATACGGGTTACGATGTCCACGGAGGGCAACCACCCAGGTCTAGAGACCGTAAATAAATTATATAGGCCGACGCATCGCCGCTGTTTTGTTGCCTTAGAAGAATCTGTAAAGTTTTTATGTATTTATTTATTTTCTGCTATTTCTGGCATATACTATTCATTTACATCAGCCAAACATTAAATAGATGTAATATAAAATGTAATTAAAACATAAGTTAACATTAAATTTGTTTATTTTTCGGAATAGACAATGAATATTAACAAACAATGTTAATATGATACGGAAACAAAACAACTTTTTCAATTCCACAAAACGTAGCCAAAACTGTACGAACACACAGTAATAAAAGGTCCACGTATATTAATTTATGGTTATTAATATAAATATTGAGATTAAAAAACAGTTTTTTTGTATTTTCATATTTGTACATGCCACATATACGAAGAAAAATATAAAAAAACAATATCTGTCGCTTGCTTATGTAACACGCTGCTTACATGCGGCAAACCTAAGGCAACAAAATGCCTGATGCGCCAGCTCGTGTATATATATAAGAGCCTTACCCAAGTCTAAGAATGTCGCATAATCAATTAACCTTAACCCCAACACCTTCGCTACTCTCTCGTTATCATGTTTTTTTCCCTGGTGACAACTTATTATTATTATAATTTATTTATTTACTAGCAGGCTTTGACCGCTTCGCTGGACACAATACTGAAATGAGTTATCAAAATCCTATATCATTATTAATTAACCTGAGTTAAAGTTCCCGCTGTGTGCGGTCGCTCGGTAGAGATTTTTCTCGCTCGCAACATCAGGAATCCGGGTTACTCCTCCTTCCCCAGTGGCTAAGTTCGAAATTTTGCGAAATCTCGACAAAGTACATAATGCGTACACCTAATCAACATCCACACACCAAAGTTCGCCAATCTAAGATAATTTAAGGCGAATTCAAATGGAAAAACGTGTTTTTACGCGTGTTTGTAGCCCTTTCCACACCAAGGGGGTGAGGGGGGGGGGGGGGGGGGGTTCGTAAAATCCCGTTATAATAAGAGTCGGATACATATAAACAATTTACGCACCAAATTTCGTGACCGCAGATCCCATAGATTTCTCAGGATAAATTTAACGCTAAAAGAGGTCTCTCGAGTTTGCCCCCTCGTAACCCTCACCTCCCAAAAAAAAAAAAAAAAAAAATGTGTTTTAGGAAATATCCTAAGGAAGTCGCATAGCCTTTTTTCAATATATTTGTTCCATTTTTGGTAGAAGTCTACTCAAAAATCTGGAATTTCAATATTTCCCCCCCCCCCTCCCTTCCCTTAAAAATCGAAAATTCATAAATGCAGGATTCATAAATGCAAAGTAATTAGGAACCGAGTTATGCTTAAAAACATGTTTTTGTCTTGGTCACATAGGTCATAGGCCAATTTGGCCACATAGACCATAATGATAAAGAATTTTTCCTGGTGTCCCTGTAAAAAAACTATGTGCTAGATTCACCAAGATCAATATGTTTCATGCTATGGTGACTCACGGTATACGTACCAACATTCAGCTCATTCGAACAAAGTGTTTAGACGCTAGCGTGTTCACTCACACACATAGATACGCATACATACATACATCATCGTCAAAATAGTGAAAACGGACTCAGGGGACCTCAAAACGTATAGAAACATCAAAATCTCAAATTCGAATTTTTGACATGATTACAATACTTTCCTTACATACGTATGTTCGGAAAGTAAAAAATGGTAGGGTTATTTTTTGAAACACCAATTTTCGAGATCTAAAACTGACCTACCTAAGCAGGATGACTGTTAATTTCCCCCTAATAACCACGTAATACATGAGAAAGTATCTAAAATGGATTTATGTAACAATTTTCAAGAAAATCGTTAGAGCCGTTTTTGAGTTACCAACTTTTACCAAAACTTGGAATACTCAATTATTGACAGGAAAACAATAATTACTTACAAAAGGATATTTAAAAAGGAGTTAATATGGCGAGTTTGAAAATAATCTGTACAGCGGTTTTTAAAGGAATGCGTTTACGAGACCTGAAATTGAACTACTTATTACAGGACGCCTATCAATTTCTGAACTAACCAACTATATCAATTTTTGATAGAATGGAGTAGAAGGCTGATTTTTACCAACTATGTGAAAAATACCAGAGCCGGGAATCGAACCCCGGGCCTTCCGCTTAACGCGCGGATGCTCTAACCGAGTATATCGTTCGAAAGGACATCTAATAGAGTGTTTATATGGCAACTTTGAAGAAAATCGTTAGAGCCGTTTTGAGATACGGACTTACGGTCGTAGTTCCGGTTTCCGATGTCCCACTTCCGGTTTTTCAATTTTCATCAAAATTTGGAAGATCCATCTGTACACCAGACCTGTATTAATTCTGAAGTTTCGTAGTTCTATATTTATTAGTTTCAGAGATATGATAGCCAGAAGATTCCGTACATGCATTCGTACATACATACATACATACACATACTGACCAATTCCTAAAAACTACCTTTTTTGGACCCAGAAGGCCTTAAAACGTGTAAATCAGGTAAAAACGCGATATCGAATTTTTGGACCGAATACAATACTTCCATTACCTACTTTAATAGGATAATGGAAGTAATAAATAAATAAATGATTTTAACAGGAATGTTTACAAATCTTTTGTTAAATCATTAACGTTTTAGAGGAACGATAGAATGTGGAGTTCACTGTTTAAAATCGGAAAATCTGCCGTTTGTAAAGTGTTAACGGCCCTCTTTACTTACCGTCACCGAAAGCCAGAGCCAATGTTATTCTATGGGAAATTTTCTTTACTGATAACTCATTAACTAATACATATTTTTAAATTCTGTTTTCACATTCAGAAATTTCATAACTGTTAAACTGACGGACTTTTTTTAAAAACAGATTTTTTTTTATTTTTTATTTTTTATTTTGCAGTTTCAAAATAAAATATTAAAATTTTAAAAAATCCATTTTAAAAAAAGGTTCGTCAGTTTAACTGTCGTGAATTTTCTGAATGTGAAAACAGAATTTAAAAATAGGTATTAGTTAATGAGTTATAAGTAAGGAAAATTTCCCATAGAATAACGTTAGCTTGAACTTCAGTAGACTCTAAGTGAAGCGGGCTCTTAACGCATTGCCGTCTGGGTATTTTCCTGTTTTGAACAGCAAGCTAAGCATTTTGACGTTTCTCTAAAACATTATATCATTAAAAAATAAGTAAATGATTTTAGATATTCGTGATCAAATTATTTAAATTTTATCTTCAGCAATTGATGCGGTAAACGCCAGGGGCGTACACATACGCCGGAAGCATGTAAAATGTTAAACAAGAATTTACAAAATCTTTTTTACCAGCTTTTATTTAACTTGGTATGATGTTTATTTATGTGTGAATTGAATTGTCATCTACTTCTTATCGTCCGATTGAGCTGAAATTTTGATTACATGCATAACTCCGACACAGCCTGGTTAAGGCAGGGGCATACGGGGCAGTTGCCCGGACCCCCACATCAGAGAGGGGCCCCCAAATCGAATAAAAAGTTTTTGTTTTACGTTTCCTTCTTTAATGAACTTTTTTTAAACAAAATATCAGTACAGTGTAAAATCCGGCTTAATTGCGCCATCGTAATTGAGAAAATTTAGCTGAATTCAGCCCTAATGTCAGCAAGGATATGAATTTTTCGCAGTTAGATGACAAAGTTAACAATCAGAAATAAAATGGATCTATAATGAGGCGAAAATTTTAAATACTTCCATGAAGTTCTTTACTGAAGTAGTGAAGCAGAGGGGAGCCTCCAAAGAAGTTTTTGCCCCAGGTCCCAATTAGAATAAGTCGGGCCCTGAACTCCGATGACAACACGTATATTCAAGTAGTAGTAACGGATTTAGGAGTGGGGCCCTGAGCCTCTAACTGCAGATTTTTTTTTTTTTTTTTTTTTTTTTTACCACTTCGTATCGTTTTTCTGAGCTGAAATTCTGCACATATAATGTATAACTCCGATGACAACACGTACTTAGGGATGGGTCCCTTTGACCCCAAATCAAATTCAAAATTCTTTTTAAAATTGAACTCCCTTCCTATCGTCTGATTGAGCTGAAACTTTTTTTACATGTATAACTCGACGACAACACATGCTTAACCTTTATACTACCATGGAAACAAATATAACTCCCAACATCAATTTGACGTTTTGCTTTGTTTAAAGTACGTTACCTAAATTTCTGAAAAAATTGGATGTTGTTTATTTTGTTACCATCTGTAAGATTACTAATAGTAACATAAATAGATAAGTTTTTTTTTTTTTTTTTTTTTTTTTTTTGGTTATTTTTCTCATTTGTTCCACTGAATACCAATAGGGTCACACAGATGACCCCAGTGACATTTCGAACAATACAAGATATATAGATATAGAAAAAAAAATGTTTAATAACATTAAATTAAATGCTTATTGATTTCATTTCAATCTATTATATGTAAATTAATATTAAAATGATAATAGACGATCAATTTTAACACTGTTATCTTTTTTTTACAAAACATGTAAAAATTTATTTCATAAAATATATCAAATATAAAAATAAAACATTCAGCGTTTTCTTCTATAAAAAACACATTTTTTATTTGATTTAAGTATTAATTAAAAATTCATTCATCATATTTCGCGTTTGTAGGTCAAATGATGAATATAAATTATCCTATGACATTCCACTGAGAGATATTTATGAAAAATTCAAGTAGAAGTGTGATGTCGCCATCAGACCCTGCACGTTATGCTATGAGAAATGTGTATACTAAATTATCCGCATTTGAATATTTTACAAAACCAAATACTATAATGAAAATTATAACAAAATGATTAAATACATAAAGTTAAAATATGTAGAAAATTTTGGAAAAATATTGAAAGAGAAGAAAGGTTGTGTTTTTTAAACAATTGGTTATTGGTGGAGTTTACCAATCATATAATGAATAAATAGTTTATGGAATGAAAATAATGGTCGTCTAATTTTCAAAATATATATATTCTTAGAAATAGACGCCCATGTATATCGCGTTGTGTACTGTTTAATGGTACTGATTTTAAATGCCAAAACAGATATGATAGATATGATAATAAAATTGCCTCATCTAGAAATACATTTGTGTCTTGGACTGGCAATTTATAGGATGCATATGTTTCTTATCAAAATGTTACAGTTGAAAAATAATTAATTACATTTAGAGAGAGATATCTATTTCGTCAATATATTCCCTCTAAACCAGGAAATTGTGGTATCAAAATCTAGGCTGCTTGTAATCTAATATTTTATTGTATACTACTGTGCAAGTGTATACAGAAAAGTGAAAAATGTACCTAGCACAGTCAAACACCATAGTAGACTAAATCTAGATATGATGCAAAGAATTGAAAAAAAAACATTGTAAGAAATATCACTGCAGATAACTTTTCTACAAATTTAAGTTATGTAGCAGAAATAGAAAAAAAAAAAAAAAAAAAAAAAAAAAAAAAGCTGATAATTTTAGGAATCGCTTAGAATTACACTAAATGATTATAATTACTGGGAGAAGAAAGGAATATTTATCAATGTTTGGATTTCAAAAATCAACAACAATTTTATCTTATTATTCAAATAAAGGAAAAGTTGTGGCCATATTAAATTTTAAGCCTTTTTCTCAGGAAAATGAAAACACTGAAAAATAATTACCAGTTATCATAAAAGATTACAGCAGCACGAAGTCAGTAGTCGTCATAATGAACAGAGCAATTCATGTATATGTTAAAGAATGGGCAGGAGATTTCCAGTAATTATCTTTTACAATATCGTATATGTGAATGCCTTGAATAATTATGTTGTTTTTTATCTTAATTTTAATTCGGAACACAAATGCAATCATAAAAGACGTCTATTTCTTTTGAAGCTGAGTAAATGCTTAGTTCGAAAAAAAGCTTGGGAAAAGCTCCGATATTTTAAATCCAGTGCCAGGGCATTCAAATGACATTGCAAAGAGGAAAAAGTGTGAGATATCCATTCTTTTGTAAGATCATTAGATAGAAAATGTAGTAACATTTATATGGAAATACCCAGTTTCTGTTTAAAAAAAAAAAATCATTCAAATATTTCTACACTTTAAAAGAAGAAGTGTATATGATGTATGTTTTATTGTAATTCAAGTAATAATTATGCTACAAATTTTAGAATCTAAAATACTAAAGTATGTATAATATATGTAAATTATTCAATCTCACTTTTTATATTTAAATAATTAATTTCTTTTGAAAGAATCTAGTCCTTCAAAAGAAATTAATTATTTAAAATCTCTTGCTTTTTCTCGTGGCATAATCCCTGTGTTATCGATAAAGCTCTATATAAATTTAAGAATCCTAAATGTTCTGGTTCTGCTCCCAAATTGAACAACTACAGTCTCATCCTAGTTGTTTTACCTTTTTATTTATAACTTTCTTTTAAAATTTCTAAAATTCTTTCACCGTTTGGTTTTAAAGTCATTTACAAACCCGTCAACAAAATTAAATTATCTTCTCTTAAAGATCCCATTCCTACTGAAAACCGTTCTGGAATTTATTTAATTCCATGTTTGTCATGCACTTTAAATTATATTGGTCAAACTAAGAGGCGTTTGAAATGCGGAATAAATGAGCACCGCCGGAATGTTCGTAATGAAGAGATTTCCAAATCTTCTATTGCTTCCTACTGCTGGGCTCACGGTCATCGTTTTGATTTTTCTAAAACCAGCATTATTTCATCTCCTGTCTCTTCTTCACATTTGGAGATCCATGAAGCTTTTTACATATTCAAAAATTCGAAAAATCTTGTTAAAGATATTTCTTCCACTCCATTCTTCTCTGATGCTTGGAAATTACTCACATAACATGGATTTTCTTTTAATTTTGAGATCTTTTAGATTTTAAGACTTTGCTACATTTTTAATTTAATTAATTTGTTTATTTTCTTACGTTATTTCATAATTCTGTTGACACCAGTATTTATATTTGCATTCGACTTTATATAATTTTGCTCTTCATTTAAAATTGTTTTGTGCGATGCCGCTTTGACTGCAGCACTCGTGCCTACTTTGTTCGCCTGACGAAGGATCAGGTGCTTCTTCGATCCGAAACAATTGTTGCGATATTATTGCATTTTATGGTGTTTATTCAAAGTTTTGTACCTAATACTAGGACCCTAGTGTAGTCAATCGGCCTTAAAACCCTACAACCAACCAATCTAATGTTTTCAGTGAAAGTAATCAAATCTCGTAAGTTGTTCCAATATAAATGTTAATCCAAGTAATTATTCGTGCAAATGAAAGTCTCTACAGGGGTGCAAAAAATTTTATTCATGTAACGTAATACATATTTGTATATTTGGCCATAATATTATCACCATAAAAAAATAAAATAAATAAATAATAATAATGAAATGGGATTATGCAAAGTTTCAAAAAACAGATTACATTTAATTAATTTTGCATATCTAAAATACTCTCTAAAAACATAAAAATATAATTTTTTTCTCATTTAAAATGATTGAATCCAGTTCAAGATTTCTTTTCTGTGTTGGTGTTTGGGAATAAGACCCATTGGCTTCTTTAGGATTCTAAGCCTGAGGGGAAGTGCCTTCCGTAGAGGTCTTTCTAAGGGGTCCTAGCCCGTATTCACACAAGTTTCGGAGCAAAACAAGGAAAACTCTGAACTACTAGGCCGACGAGCGCGACCTGGGATCGAACCCGGCACCTCACGTCTACCAGCTTTGTGCACAGAACCGCTCGGCCTCGAATTGTAAATCACTTCTTACGATCCCATTGAGCTGAAATTTTGCATGCAAGTATATTATCTGCATTTGGAGTTTTTAGTATATTGTGAAATAATAACTTGTGTCTAAATTTTCAAAATTATGTATTATTTAAAGTAAAATTTTGTGTTAAAGGAACATTAAAAAGTGGGGCTCGTTTTTCTATAAAAGAGTACTTTTATGTGCCCATCAAGCAGTGTCTCAAAATACTTTTAATGTGAGTTAAAAATATTCTAAGATATATTTTTAAAAAAACTGTTCATCTATATTTCAACAAGTACAATTATTTTCTTTGTAAATAAGCATATGACTGGAAATTGAGATTGTTCGTGATGCCGAAAATTTTGGATTATTAGCCTCGTACTGTATTTTGTAGAAGTAAGTAAAAAAAGTACAGTAAAATGCTGCAGTAGTTTTTTTTTTTTTTTTTTTTTTTAATAAATTATAATTAAATTTAAATTTCTCTAAAACATTTGCGTGTGTAAAACACTATTAGAAAAAAAAAAAAAAAAAAAAAAAAAAAACTATCATAATCTATTTTAAGAAATATAATTTCTGTTTTACTACCACTATCCTATGTTTTTCGATCTACTATGCCCTTGTACTAATTATTTTTTAGTTTATCTTTCTGAGAAAGGTATAATGACTTATTTCCACCTAATAGAAACTATCACGTAGAGTGGGATCGTAGTCCTTCACCGATCAAGAACTGAAGAAAAATATAAATTTATCTATGTCGCTATCAGCCACCAGCTGTTATGTCGTTGCTAAGGGAGTCAAAAAGGGAGATAATAATTAAAACACGGCTTTATGTTTCTGCTTCACTTACTTTGTTGCTATTATTAGAACCGATAGGTGCAGATTTCAGGCATTTTGCCCTCTTGCAAGAATGCAGGTTTTTTACACTCAGTATAAATGTTAATTACTTTTACAAACAACAGTATAACCCTTGAAACTGAAATACAATTAGGAATGAAAAGGTTACGAATGATAAAGTTTATTTATTGCAAATTACGAGCTTAATGAAATCAGATAAGTGATATTTGACATTGCAAGCAGGAAAGATAAATTTTAAAATTAGAAACAATATTTGATTAGATAATTCACTAATGTATGATGAAAATTTTTAAAATTTTATCATCTTTATAGAGTTCCTTTTATACTAATAGTGTTAAAATGTATTACAATTATTCAGTTAGAAGGTAAATTTTATTTCAAGCAAGAGAAGATGAAAAAAAAAAAAAAAAAGAAAGAAAGAAATTAATAATAATCTTCTTAATAATAAAAGTCCAAATTTTCTAGTGTAACGCTCAAAACTGACAACAATGTATTGAAATAAAAAAAATAATAAAATTTTATTCGTGATTCCCAAACGTGCATTTCAAACGAATAAAATAATAATAATAATAATAATAATAAAAGAGAGAGAGAGAGAAAAGGTAAAGAAATTGTATTGCATCGCATCTGCAATGATTTATCTTACCCATCTACCTTTATGAGTCAATTTAATTGAGTTCATAATGAAGACCATTGGCGAGGCATTAAACACATACTTCGTTACTTAAAAGGGACCAAGTACAGGAAACTAAAGTTTATGAGAACTGGAGAAAAGCTCCAAGTTTACTCTGATGCAGATTGGGGATCAGATAAGACAGATCGTAAGTCCTTCAGCGGCTATATAATACTACTTGCTGGTGCTACAATTTCTTGGTCTAGTAAAAAGGCAACCGATCATTGCCTTATCTTCAACAGAGGCAGAATATGTAGCAATGTGTCATGTTTCAAGAGAAGTCTTATGGGTAAACAACCTCCTCAAGGAAATATGTACAAGTCTGGTGTCAACTCCTCAAGTAATTTACACTGATAATCAAGGAGCAATATTCCTTGCTGGAAATTATGTTACTTCAGCAAGGAGTAAACACATAGATATTAAGTTCCACTTCTTGCGTGAATTGGTGAATGAAAATATTGTGAAATTTGAGTATGTCAAATCTGAAAATAATCTTGCAGGCTTGTTGACCAAACAAGTAACCAAAGCGACATTCCTTAAACTAAAATATGGAGAGACATCCGAATAACATTGGTAAAACGACATTTTTTTTTTTTTTTTTTTGTGTGTGTGTGTGTGTATATGGCATTCAACAAACTACATGACATGATTGTGTTACAGAACTGAAAGTTTAAGACTCTGAATATACTGTTCTTTGTATGTTCAATAATTATAAAGATTTTGTTTATAAGAAGAATAAGACATTGTCTTTGAAGCCAAAAGAAGAATATTCGACTAATTTTCATTTATAGGAATTTCGATTTAATTTATATTAAACCTAGAATATCTGACAATAAGATTTTCTTCCGATTTTACTTTAGATGCAAATTTTACTCAATTATGATATCAAAATAACATACATTAGAATAAATAAGAATAAGTTTAAATCTACTCACCCTCTGCCAGCATCCCGGAAAGATCAAACGATAATGACCAACACAAATAATTCGAAAAGTGATTCCATCTTTTAAGAATAGAATTTATTGACTTATTTAAAATATGTAAATATAATAAATTGTCTTAATGCGAATAAGATTATTAATTTGAATAGTTCTGGTTTTTAATGTTCAAAGGTGCATCGCACCTCGTTCGAATCTAGTGAGCAACTAGTAAACATCTGCTCAGCGCCGTCTAAAAAAGTTCAGTTCCGCGCATCATTACTTTCACTGCCCTCCTTCCCGCCAGACATTGAGAACTTTGAAATTTTTTATTATTCAGAGTTAAATTATTTCCATTTATCTGCTTCTATGTGTAGCATTTCCGATTATATTTTCGTCAATCTTATATATTTCTTTAGTTAGTTGAAGATGAATTAAAAAGAAAGAGTCAGCGTGACAAACAAGAGGGTATGTTATTGTATATTTGTCACCTTAGGCTCCATATACTCTGTAAAGTTAAGTTGTTGCAAATGGCAACACCCTGTTGTTTACATCCACCGATTTTTGCGCGCTGCGCTATGCAGCAAGTTGTGATATATTTTATCATTAAATATACATAATTAAACTAAAATGTTCACAAATTATATGATTATTTCAAACCAATTATACTTCATAACAGACAATATTACTTAAGTTTTATAAAAAAAAAAAAAAAAAAAAAAAAAAAAAAGTTTCTCCTGCCTAAGTAGCATCTTTTCATATTCTAGAAATAAATTGAAATTGGAAAATATAAATTAATTCTTGCTTAAAAGGGAAAACCATAATTCGAATCCAAAATGTTTTAGCAAGCAAAAGCAGAATTCATTACTGTAAATTTTCTATAAAATTAATTTATTTCTGTTTCTTTGGAGCTTGTATTAATTAACATGAGTTTAAAATCAAGATTACATTAAAATTTTTTGATAAAATTATAAAAATAATATCAAAATTAAAATATTTAGACAACTGGCCTTAACCTCAACATAACATAACGCTTAATGCTTTTATTTATTATTAAGATTACTTTTTGGAGATGGGGGAGAGAAAGGGTGTGGCCTAGTACATGACCTGCTGTTTTTAATTAATCAAATATTTCTTCAGTGACCACCATAAACAAAACAATATACATAAACATATTAGGTAAAATTTATAAATAAATAGAGTCAGGAGATCCAGCTAATTCTATCTGATTAAACCTATAGAGTACAGGAAATTCTTATATTTATTTTTGAATTTTTTTTATTTATTCATTAAATTTTTGGTTTATAAAGACTTTTTAATTTATGTAATCTAAGAAATATCTAAGTAAGGCAATATATTCGAATAGTGAAATAAATGTACAGTCGGGGAAAAAAAAAACGCAACACTCGCTGTAATTTCGTTATTAATTGACGCATAAACATCTAATAGACATAATTCAACAGGAAATTAAAAGCACTTTCTGAATATGTCGTAAAATTTTTAATTAGGGGTCATCTACATATTAAAATGAGTGCCAACTTTGATTTTTTCAATAGCAACACCCAATTTGGACTTCATTTTCGAATTTCTGAGAGACTGGCAGTGCGGAAAAGTATACTGTTTGTATACTTTATCTTTAGTATTTATAGAGTTATAATTAAAAATGTGTTAGGGGGTTATGTGTAAATGTAGAAAAATAAAATTAAGATCCTATAAGAAATAGATAAAATTTTAAAGTTTCATACCGGAAATCTTTCTAGAAAAAAATAATTATAAAAATTAATAAGATGTTGCGTCTTTTCCAGTTCTTTAATTATACTGAATTCAATTTTTTAGATTTGTATATACTTCAGTACTTTTTTAGATAATCTTAGGTCTATTTAAATACATTATACTTGCGATTAGTCCATACAGAACTCTTTGAAAAAAGTGCAATGTTTTAAAAGTGTCTATTATAGCTGTACTGATCACCAATAAATCTTAAATTTTCTTTCGTAGGTAACATAATAAACGAAATGAAATAATATATATATATATATATATATATATGTATTCAACGACGAATAAACTAAACCTTTTCGGATAAATTATTGTAAGGGTTCATGAAGTAAATATTAAACAATTTTAATCGCACTTACCAGTTTTTGGTCAGTTGAACTCTTTGGAACTGTACGATTCGTTTTGTAATTTCTATGAAAATATATTTTCTTAATTAACCCTTTCGCGACTGCTGACGTAGATTCACGCCATTTGAAAATCTCTAACTCTGTCGGTGGGCGTTTCTTTCGTAATTTGTGTGTTACATATTTCTTAAGTGTGTACCCAGTGTTCACATTTTTGCAATAAAATATACTACGGATAGAAATATAATGATTAGAAAGAATATAATTATAATGTATATCCATTTGTAATATAATCGTGAATACAGAAAATTTGTTCTAAAATATTATATTTTGAGAGTATAATGCCCGTAGGCGGGTTTTACTGTCAAAAAGACAAAATCCTGCGGTCGCAAAAGGTGTTAAAATATATTTATAAAAGTTAAAGTATGTTTTTAAAAATGTATAAAGTTAAAATATATTAATAAAATTTTAAAGATTAAAGTGTCCTTAAAATAATATTCCTCCCCCCTATAAAATAAATAAATAAGTAAATAAATAAAATAAAATTAAGGAATATTTGAATCAAATGATTAAGCTTTTTTTAACTATGGCGGTAGTTAAGAAACGAGTTTACAAGTCTGTCTTGCATTCCAATTCTGTTCGTTATTTATATTAGACAATTTCACATTAAACCTATTTTTCTATTTAAAACAGTAAACCTCGCCTATGTAGTTAATTTTTTTCTTCTGGTGTTCGTTTAAAAGATTCAAAATTTATCACCAATTAATCGATGAAGTAAATACCACTTGTTCGTATTTGTGTGAACATAAAATAAGGTGTTTAATACCAATACTCAATGTCACATTTACTTTTTTTTTCTGTATTGTTTTGTTCTGAGGAACGATGAAGGCGGGGCTGGTCTTCTTTAGAAAACATGAATTCTTGATGCTCACACTAATGTCTAAAAATCATCATTTTTGTTTCATTTCTTTGCGCTTGACGTTGTTGTTATATAATTTGACCCGAAAATAAAAAATAAAACTATTATGTTTAATTTTCTTTGTTATTTTTTAAAGATTTGATTCGTTATCTCATGCAAAACTTTATAAGAGACGGCCCCTTAAACCACTCCAAAAGAAAGATTTATTTATATCTCGAAAACTAATAACTGGAATGAGCTGCAAATTTGCACACCCATATTTTTCAACATTAGGATTCATTTTATGTAAAAATTAATATAGGTCATAATTCATAATTTTTATGAATATGAATTTATTAATGTTTTTCAGAATTAAAAATATTTTTCAGAATATAAAGTAATGATGGATTTTGTTTGGGTTTCTTCACTGAATCTCGTAAAAAAAATTATATCGATCAAGTTACTTTTTGTAAATATATTAATAAAAGTTTGAAATATGAATTTAACATTAGCACATTCAAACTTTGAACGCTTATAACGCTGTGAAAAAATAAGTAAAATATACAACCAATATACTTTTTCGCATTGTCGTGATCCCAGGAATTCAAATATAAAATAAAAATGGGTTATTACCATTGAAAAAATCAAAGTTGGTGCGCGTTTTAATATGTAGACGACCCCCAATTCAAAATTTCAGTTCATTTTCTGAAACTACTCACAATTCTCCGTCGAATGATACCTATTACATTTTTCTACATCGATTAGCAACGAAGTTACGTTGAGTGTTGCGTTTTTTTTTTCCCCGACTGTACAGTCACCCAAAAAAAAAACGCCACCTCCCCACCTAATTTCGCCGTAAATTATCGTAGAAATATGCGGCTGGTACCTATCGATCTGTAATAACGTCTAGTTTTTAATGGTGTTGTCAGATTTTGCTTAAGGGGTCATCTACATATTAAAACACGTATAAACTTCATTTTTTTCAATGACGACCCCTATTTTTGACCTAATATTCAGATTTCTGAGATCAAGGCAGTTCGGAAAACATACCTATTTATATACTTTAAATCAATTCTAAACAGAATTACACGTGAAAATGTGGTAGGGGACCGTCTATACATTTAGAAAAAAATAAATCGTGATCCACCACACAATATACATTATTTATTAATTTTCACACCGGAAAAAAAAATCAGAGATGTTAGTTATAAAATAAAAAACGATTCAAATTCGCAGAACTTCCTGATTCAGCTTATAAATTAAAAGATTTTTATTGGTTTCAATTTATTAAACATTGAATAGTTAAATACAACACTTATAGCTTGAATCATATGAACCCTACAATGCTTAATTACAAAAATCTAGATACCAAGGTAAAAGAACAATAGTAATAATGATAATAATATTAATAGCGGTTAAAAAAAAAAAAAAAAAAAAAAAAAAAGTGTTTAATATTTAAGAAAAAGAATTATCTACTTCTTAAAAACAAAAACTGTTTTATTTAAGAGACAAAAATTTAAGTTGAAATACATATATAATAAAATATGTATATATATATAAACAATTAAAATCTATTAACTAACAATTATTATCTACTTCTTGTTGGGTATATTTTTATTTTATACAGTAAGCCTCCCATGAAAGTGTTACTATAAAGATTTACATTTAATTTTAGGCGTGCAAACCAGAAATAAATAATATACAAAAATATAGATAACAAGATTTAAACTAAAATCTGAGAAAGGATATTTAACATTTTCGCGACCACTGACGTAGTTTCACGTCATTTTGAAATCTGTAACTCCTTCAGTGGGCGTTTCTTTCACAATTTGTGTGTTACGATATTTCTTAAGAATATTTCTTATATTCATATATAAATAAACAAAATAGTATGAATACAAATACTTTCACTAGAAAGAGTATAATTATTATGTATATCCATATGAAAAGAAATATGGGTATAGAAAAAACTGTTTCCTATTGCCTAGAACGAGTATTCCCCGTTCTGCAGTCGTCTACTGTACTTGAATTCTTAATTTTAAATGCGTAAAATCTATACCTTTAAAAGTAATAAGACATGTTACTTTGTTTTAAATTCTTTTTCCGTGATAAATGTGACGCCAGTTTTACGCCGTGATTAGAATAAAAGAATAAATATAAATAAAATAAAAATAAATAATATTGCGCGTTGTTTCAATAATAGATATTAAAAACTTAAAAAAAAAAAAAAAAAAAAAAAATACCACTTTATTATTCAGTATTAAAAAAGCATTTAATAAAAATTTTATATTGTATTATGTTACGTCATGCGATAAAATTTAAATAGCATAAACGGTAGAGTAATCGAATGCGAAAATGTCACAACAAGATTAAAACAGAAAATTTGTTTTAAAAAATCTGATAAAAATTAATAAAAGTCAATTATATTAATATAAAAAAAAGGTAAAAAAAAAGTATTGTTCACAGCGCATTGCTCTTTTTTAAAATAATAGTCCTCGTCTTACTGCGTTTTTTTACCGCCATGATACTTAACTTGAGATGTACGAATCGTAGAATATTCAAGTTAAAAACAAAAGACAAAAGGGACAAAATAGAATTTTAGCAGTGAGAAACTGGGAAACGTTATGTAATATTTAAGAACAAAGACTTAACATTTCAGAATCGAGTATAAACCTCTTTGCGACGGAAGCCACGCCTTTACACAGTTTTTCTACAACTTTACATTATAAAACAAAATTATTTTACATACTTCCAATTAAATCATTTAAATTTTGTTTTCAGCATTAGATGTAGTAAATGCTATTGACAGTTATGCATACCAGCGTCACATAGAGAGTCATATACGAATACAGAAACTAGATTTTTTACTAATGTTTCCGCAATATAGAGGCGGGGCTTCATTTCTTTTGGAAATTTTTTCACAATCTCTCGCTTGCATTGCGATAATTTTATAAAAAATGATCCAATTTGTATCATAAACATCGAAATGTTGCTTAGAAAACAATTAGAATAACATTAAGGTAAATTAAAATAGTTTTTCGTCAAAATATATACAGATATTTACTCACAAAGGATACAAATTATTATAAGAGACGGCCCCCTAACGACACTAAAAAATAAAATATCACTGTAACTCAAAAAATAATGTTAAGAACGAGTTGTAAATTTGGAAACCCATGTTTTTGATGATGCCCGTTCTATTTATGCAAAAATTAACATAGGTCATAATTCATAATTTTTTCAAATATGAAATTATTAATAATTTTAATATTTCAAAAAAAAATTTTTTATCAAAAATATGCATGGAATATGTTTGGGTCACTTCATTCTATCATATAAAAAAAACAGAATTTGAATATCATAATTGTTTTGGAAGATATGAATTAATGTTTGTCACATTCATTTAACATTAGCGCCCTCATAGTTTGACAGCTTATAACTCTGTGAAGAATTGAGCAAAATATATAAACTATACCATTTTCCGCGATGATTTTGTCCAAAGAATTCAAATAAATTATAAAAATTGGGGGTTACCATTGAAAAAAATGAAGTTGATGCCAGTTTTAATATGTAGACGACCCCTTAAGCAAAATCTAACTATAACATTATAAACTAGACGTTATTACAAATCGATTGGTACCAGTCGCATGTTTCTACGATAATTTACGGCAAAATTAGGTGGGGGGGTGGCGTTTTTTTTTTGGGTGACTGTACATTCTAAATTTTAAGAAACGCATGTTTTCGTATTTTTATTAGTACGCCTTTGGACATACCCCTAAAACATTACTATTTTTTATTGCCTAACAAAGAGATTTAAGTATACGTGTTTAAATCGTTTAAATTTTATAACTACAAGGCAAGCTAAAAAAAGTAGAATCGTGTGATAATAATCTCAAAATAATAAAACAAAATTTAGAATACTTTTATATTGCTGTAAATCGAAAAGAAATTGGTAAAGAGAAGGAGTGTCTCTACAAACTATGTGAGGAAAAATGTATAAATTGTTAATAAGTACCTAGCAATTCATATTCTTATGAAAATGCTCATTATCAGGAGTACAATAATAATAATTATAATTATAATTACTTCTCAATATACCATAGCAAATCAAAATTGCCTTCGACTGACACCATTGTTAAATATTATAAAAAATAAAAAATTAGCAATGTTTAAATATTGCTATAACTTTTACTTTTATACACATATTTTGGTTAAGATTCGATGATAATTAAAAATCTCACCGAGTTTTCTGTAATCACATTTTATTGCCCACTAATTTAGTTCAAAAATAAATAAATAAGTAACAATAATAATAATAATAATAATAATAATAAAATAAAGCCTCAACTTTTGAAATTTTAAGAAAAAGATATTTGATATTTCCTGTTCTTTAAATCACTTAAATTTTATATCCAGCAACCGATGCGGTATTTGCTTTTGAAGAATGTATAGACGGACCCGTCTATATATTCAGACGGATAGCACTTAACGAATTAAACACGAATGTGTAAAATCCTTTTGAAAATAACATATGATTTTTAGTGGAACGTCTAAAGGCGGAGCTTGTCTAAGAGATTACTTGTGACCGGTAAACAATCAGTTAAGTATGATGAACTGAATTTACATTTAATATTTCGAAATTCATCCATAGCACTAGTGCGACGTAAAACCCAACCATCCATCTTCTCTCTCTCTTCCCTCATCTCCCTCAGTAAAAAAGAAATAAACCAGCTTATGCTGCATTTTTTTAAGTATACAGACTAGAATCTGTATACTTAAAAAATGTATTATAACATTATAACGGATAAATTTAGAATGTTAAAGCATATACAGAACTGCCAACCTAATCCGGCAGATTGTTAGTACCGCCCCCTTTTCTACACCACTTAATTTTTAGAGTAATTCTCTTAAAATGTATTTACGGTGAATTAATAAGAATAATATTCTAAAAAAAGTCTGGTGTGGAAAAGGGGGTAGGTCCTTACAAACCTCCGGATTAGGTTTTCAGTTCTGCATATAACACATATGTTAAATGTTAGATATATAACAATTAATCATTTTCGCATCCATCTTAAAAACGTAATACAACAACAGCTTCAACTTTCTCAGCAAGTATGGCACAGTTCAATGTTGCACTAGAAAAATTAATTGAATTAAATATGCAGTTAAACATTGTTAACGGAAACCTCAATGGGGATAAAAAAAATTCGTTCATATTATCAGTCGTTCATGCTATCAGCAGACTTAAAAAGCCGATTACGAATACGTTTAAGATTCTATATGTTAGATTACGATTACGGTTTTGATAACGTTTTGATTAGACTCTAGAATACGATTACATTCAGATTACGATTACTTTTTTTACTGTCAAATTACGATTACATGAAAAATCGAATACGATTAAACTTCGATTATACAGATTTCTCAATCTCCATGTGATGAATATCGCTTGTATATAATCTTTCTTAGATATTTCTTCATTTGTATCCTTTAATATATCTTGTATATATCCTCTCCTTATATTCTATATATATTCTTTATTTTGTTTGCTCTCAGGTTAAGCTTTTAATATCACAGTAAGCAGATTAAAAATATCAAGTAATTTATCATCTAAAACGAGAGAAATTTTATATTTATACAAAACTCTATATTATTTTGACCATCAAAGAAATGTAATCATTTTAATATTGAAAGACGTTTTAAGTATGAGTCAGTAATTAAAATACCATCTCAAATATCTGTCACAAACCTCACTTCTTTATAATAACTTAGCGGACCAAAATTTATTTTCAAATCGACCACTAGTTCCGAAGCAGGAAATTCGTTTTATATTACTTTTGCATTTTCAGTAGAAAAGAAAGATATAATATATATATATATATGAATAATAGATATCGTAATAAAATTTAATCTTAAAATTTAGCAATTAATAGAACTAAAACAATAACAGCACACTAAAATATAGAACTGAATTTAACATAGAGGAAAGAATTACACAAAAAGTTGCGATATAGATTAAGAACCAATGAGTTACGATAGTAACATGAAATACTTACACCGACCTGAATGATAATAAAAAAGGACCATTATACTTATGAGAGAGAAAAACATATAAAAAATCACAGAATTAATTGGATGTAAATGCTTAAAGTTAGAAGCATACTTTTCAAGGGGCGCATGCTTCATAAAGCTGTGAAAACTGCAACGATTTCGTAAAACGATATAGCTATTCATAGCAATTTATATCATTTCACGCCCCGATCGATGCAGTAAGAACAATAAAGAATGAGAAATATGTGAAATATTAAATAAAAACAAAGATTAAATAAAGATTAATTAAAAACTTAATTGAAACCAGAGTGATATCATGAAAAAAGCTGAGTAACCACATGCATAACATTTAACACCAACTGGAGAAAGATCGATGCAGTAAGAACAATAAAGAATGAGAAATATGTGAAATATTAAATTAAAACAAAGATTAAATAAAGATTAATTAAAAACTTAATTGAAACCAAAGTGATATCATGAAAAAAGCTGAGTAACCACGTGTATAACATTTAACACCAACAGGAGAAAAGAATGATGCCAATACCTAAATTGAAGTAAATAAAAGCTCGACAGTTATCGATTAATCGAATGTACTTCAGAGCATTTTTATTAAAGATAAAAAACACAGAGTAAAGATTAAATGATAATGTTAAAATAGATTTTAGAGTTAATTAAAATTAAAATTAGTAGAGTTAAATTAAATCGTACCAAATACATTAATAATTAAATCGTTTAAGTGAAGGACTGAAGAAGGAAGGCATAAGACATCAGAGTGCCAGCGCCATCTTTCGGTTAGCTTTAAAAACATTAAGTCAGTTAAATAATTTCAGGAGAATGAGCCAATGCAATAAGGAGTGTAATTAAGATGTATTTACGGCAAGATTAAGATAATTTAGAAGTATTGACTGCAAGATTAAGATAATTTTTAGCACCAATCAAGTAATAAGAAGAATTTTTAGCACCAATTAAGTATTAAGAAGAATTGAACTTATGATTAACCCAACATTAAGTAATCTTGAAGTCAAAGTATTAAATGTTAAGTTTTAAGAAAACTCAAATACAAACAATAATGCCAAAGAGCACACATAAAAGGATAAGCATTAAAAGGCAGTCATCAATAATTAATATTATATTTTAAAAGAATTTTTAAAAGAATTTTTAATAATATAAGATCTTATTTATTTTTGTTATGCAAATAGATGGATTGTTCAAACTTAACAAGGGAAGCCTCAGTAGTCAGATGCACATAATTAAATTTAAGGATAAAAGATATCATAATTCATAGTAATCAACCAGAAAAATAAGAATGTAACTTACAGTAATATATAAATATATGTATACAGTAATATATATATATATGTATATATAATTTAGTAAAACATAAAAGGAAAAAAGTAGAAGCTATGTAAATATGGCGAACCCCTTAAATTATATCATATGTAAGTATGTACACTCATCGAATTACATTGGTAGCAAAGTGTAAAGGTATAAGTAAGAAGTCTAAATGAAAATGCAATAAATTTAATTTAAAAAAAAGTTTCAAACATTCGCAATTGATTTAAATAAAACTGTCAGTTAAAAATGCATTTTTTTTTTTTTTTTTTTTTTTTTTTTTACAAAGGAGAAATATTATATTGATATAAATTTAAAAATTGCAAATTAGATGTACAATTCTGTTGTCTATAATAAATAATGAATTTAGTTATCTTTATACCTTTATAGATTATGATGACACCTGTATTAATTAAATGATTTTATTAAATGGTCTAGGTAATATATTTATTTATTTTTCAAATGGATATTCATAAACAAATATTTCTCGTCTGTAAAATTTAGCACTACTACCCCCCCCCCCCCCAATAAATAAATAAATAATAAAATCAATTAATAATCCATTAATTTATTTTTTCTTACTTCTGAACATTGAACTTCACATATATACAGATTAGAATGTAGGAGAGATTTAAAATTCTTTTAAATATTTTTAATTAATTTAATCAAAATTCAATTTTCAAAGTTTTCCGCTGTTAGTAGCGTGTGGGAACTCGTGTAGAATTTTCCATCGACACTGAATAACCTCTCTACGGGTGCTGAAGATGCACAGATAGAGAGAAATTTTGAACTAATTTTTGCAATTTTTGGATATCTTTTGTCATTTTTCTTCCAAAAATTTAGAGGGCAAATATCTTTTCCTTCCAATAGCTCTTTTAAATAGTCCATTATTTCCGATTTTGCTACATAATTCTGGTCAAGTTTACTTGATCTTTTCCCGTCCAAAAATGCAAACAGTTTGGTCTTTTTTTTTTTTTTTTTTTTTTTTTTTGGTTCAGTTGCGGCGTTTTGTTGTGGTTCATTTATTTCTTCGACAAGAAAGTGATTCTTCATTTCTTTAATTATTATTTCACACACTTGCTCATTCGTCAAGTCCAGGCAACTATTCTTGAATCGTGGATTCAAAATTGTTGATATAATAAATGGTGTACTTTCCACATATTTTTTCATCCTTTCGTCTAAGGAAAATTTCAAAGCTTGGATGAGGCTTTGGCAATATTTTGATTTTATTTCGTAATAGTTTAAGTGATTTTGCAGTCCAAAAATGCATGGTATCACTTTTGAAGATGTCACTATATTTTCTCCTTCGATAGCATTTGTAGCCTCTTCAAAAGGTTCCAATACCTGAAAATAAATTAATTATAGAAGTCTCAGTATCAACAAAATTATTTTAGATTAAATTTATTATAATCGTATAAAAAATGTATAATAATAATATTAATAAAACTAAATTCCAAACGGCATTTACTATAATAATAACATGTATTTTCTTTCTCTTAAGTTGCAAAAATCTTTCTTATAGATCTTGAAATTATTTTATAACAATAAATTACAATAAATATAAATCTATTAAAATTATTTTATTAGGCCCCATAAATAACATTAATCATTACAGAAATATGAAATAGTAACAAAATATACTTTCAGCATATCACATAATTTTAATTTTACAAAAACTTAATTCCGACGTTTCGGTTAAAACTCATCTTTAACCATCTTCAGGGGAAAATGATGTTTAAAAACTATAAACATAGACAATTTAAGCCATTCTATGATATAATAAATACAATTCTCAAAGAAATTAATAGGTGATTACATAAATTATAAAAATACACTATATACATTTTAAAAATGAGCTAAAAACACATTTAAATAAATCATAATCATGACCATTACAAGAAGAATAAAACACTTAAATAAAACGGAGCCAAAGTATCACACTGCGGGGTTGCCATAACAAACAATAGCAGGGTTACCATAAATTATTTTAAGTTTAAGAAATGAAGCCAAATTGAGGGGGCTTTATGGATAATGAATCATTACAAATTTCTGATTTCCTTTTAATAATTTCAAAAGATTCATAGAGTAGAACTTGGTTTTTATTGTTAGTACTATAAATTATCCTGGCAGTTTCAAAATCAGGTTCGATGGGATTAGTATTATAAGTACGTGAAAAAGCTGTGCAGGATCTGTTATATTTTAAATCTGCTATATGTTCCCTCATTCTATCACTAAAAGGTCTATTGGTCATTCCTATATAATAGTTAGTTTTATTATCAATTTTATATGGGATTTCATATACACCTGGTTTTAATTTGGAAGGAGGGGGATCTAATTTTTTAGAAATTAATGAATTTAATTTTAGGGGAGCTTTAGCAACAAGATGAACTTTATTGTTAAATAATTTAGAAAATCCTTCATGTAGACCAGGGCAATATTGAATTTTCTTAAATTTATTAGATGATTTATTACAATTAGAAGATGAAGAAGGGGGGGAAGGGGAAGGAGGGGACATAATTTTATAAATTAATTTATTTATAGTTTTGATTTTATACCCGTAATTCAAAGCCAAATTATAAATAAAATCGATTTCATTGTCTAAGGCTTCAAGAGTAGAACAATGACTAAAGGCACGTTTAATCAAAAATCTAAAATTAGCAATTTTATATGACCAGGGTATAGGAAAATTACTATGAAAAGTATATGGAACTATATTGGGCTTTCTATAAACAGAAGTTTCAACATATTGATTAAAACGCTTAATTTTAATATCTAAAAAGGTTAATTCATTTTCATTATTTTCAGTTTTTAAAGTAAATTTAAGGTTTGGTTTTATGTTATTAATTATATTCAAAAAATCATTAGGAGAACTAGATGGATTTTGCCATATAATAAAAATATCATCTACAAACCTTTCCCAAAACTTAATACAATGCAACTGTTTATTAGTAAATTCATTTTCAAAATCTCTTAATTCAAATTCAGCTAACAGCCCAGAAATAGCTGAGCCCATAGGGGCTCCGTTAAGTTGTTTATATTTATTACCGTTAAATTTAAAATAATTATTATAAATTACCAGTTAAAAGGCTTCTTTTATAGCAGTTTTTTCAGATTCTGAATTGTCAGTAGATAAATCGAGTCTATTATTTATTAAATGAAAAACATAGTCTAAATCTATTGAGGGAAATAAGCTCACAATGTCCAGACTAGCTAGGGAATACTGTGGCTGTATATTCTGTTCAAATAAAACATCCAAAAATTTTGCTGGATCTGATATTGAATAAGTTGATTCAGGAAGTAAGCTCTTTAATACAGGAACCAATGCTTTCTCAATAAAATATGTAGGGCTGAAATATTTTGCTACTATGAGTCTAACTGAAGGTATTTCTTTATGATCTTGATATTTACCAATTAGCTGAGGAGGAAAAGCAAAAACATTTTCTTTAACAATTTTTTTTCCATATTATCTGGCCAATTATGCCTCTTGATTAAATTTTTAACTTTATATTTTAAATTAGTAGTAGGATCTTTTTCAATTTGTATACAATCCATCTTTTCAATAGATTCCTTATAAGATTAATATATTGAGTAGTTTCCAAAATAAAAAAAAAATTTCGTTTTGTCAGATTCAACAATTATTATATCTGGATTATTTTTTCAGTTTTGAATAACTTCATAAGTATTTTTATAAACCTTGTTAGATGTTTATTTCTTAATAGAACGATACAATTTACTATAAATCAGAGATCTCAATTCTTCTCGTTGATTTCCATCAGTGTATAAAATAGCATCTTCAAGCTCGGATATATAACCTTGATAATTAATATTATATTGGGGAACAAATTTCGGGCCTTGTCCCAACAATTCATCTTCTTCTTGTGAAAATTTGTATTTAGTTAAATTTAAATGCGGATAGTGAAACGTATTATGAGTGTGATTAAATCCTTTTTGCTTACGCAGTAGTAAATTAAATTTTTGATCTAAATTTTCTTGTTTTATCTCTTTAGTCTTTTGAATATTATACTCTAATCTTCCCATTAAAATTTTACAGTACTAGCAATAAAAACCAAGCTCTACTTTATGAATCTTTTGAAATTATTAAAAGGAAATCAGAAATTTGTAATGATTCATTATCCATAACCCTCCCCCCTCAATTTGGATTCATTTCTTAAACTTAAAACTAGTTAATACCCGTCAAAATTTGACGGATCATGTGCATCTTAAATCTTTTCACGGCATAAAGTTTTAAACATCCCTGTTTTAATAATCCGCATTGCTCTTAACCAGTTTAAAATCCACTGCTGTAATCAATTATTTTTTGGTTGAAGGGGAAGGGGGAATAAATTTCATGAAATTTCAATATGCAAAATTTAAACGTAATCCATATAATAAAAAATCCGAAGATTTTTTTCTAATTTTACTCTAAATATGACCAAAAGAATGTTTGGAATAATTAAAGGAGAGACAGAATTTATAAATTATGGTAAGAATGGAGAAAGAAAGCACACATCAATATTTAATGTTTTTCATACATATTATTTTAATTTGCTCGCATCTATAATATTCCATTTCAGTTACAATATAACAGTGGCGCCATCTATAATCTGTCAATAATAATTATTAAAAACAAAAATTCTCAGATTTTTTTATAAAAATACTTTTAAAATCACATAAATTTATAAGACAAAATAATTTAATTTAAAATAAATTTTAAAAGTGTTTTGTGTTTTCTTTACATTCTATAATTACAATTTATTTTCCCTTTGAAATAGAATATACTACTCAGGACCCGAATAAGTAAGAATGCATTTAATACTATAGCAAGTTAATTTGCTCATTATATTTTTAATAATAAGTTATTCCATTCATATTTTTACTCGTATAAAATATCATTATTTTTAAGGTTATTCTTTTTAAATTATTTTTTTCTGTAATACAGTACAGAAATGAAATATAAGAGATCAATTTAAAATTAGATTAAAAAATAAATAAATAAAATAAAATAAAATAAAACTTCCTTTGATTTTAAACATCTACCTTCATTTTTTCTAAACAAAGTTTTCAATTGATAAAAGTTAACTTTTAAAGAACAATAAACACCGACAATTTATTAATTTTAAGATTTTTTTTTTCTCTTAAGAAACTGAAAAAAATAATATTAGGAATATGGTATGGTATGTTTAAATGATAAAAGATGGCGCCACAAAAACTCTTAAAATATTATCCTGTGAAGGAAAATTTTCGGTGAAATGAAAATGCATACAGCGATAGTCGATAAGTATTCGCGAATTCCTTTATTTTAAAAAAACTTCCATGGAAAATATGAATCAATGAATTAATCGTGTGAATTGTTTTTATTATTGAGCTTTAATGAGGCGTCTGGGTCTGCGAAGTATCATTGTCATCATTCTCGTCTGCTCGAGTTCTATCATTGATGTTCATATTGCACTGCATCAAGGGGAAGGAATATTCTCATTCCGCATTCGTTCACAATTTTCTCGCGCATGCGCAGATCGGGCGATTTTGGTCTTAAAGAAATACCCTTGTGGTTTAATATTATAGATAATTTATGGTAACCCTGCTATTGTTTGTTCTGGCAACCCCGCAGTGTGATACTTTGGCTCCGTTTTATTTAAGTGTTTTATTCTTCTTGTAATGGTCATGATTATGATTTATTTAAATGTGTTTTTAGCTCATTTTTAAAATGTATATAGTGTATTTTTATAATTTATGTAATCACCTATTAATTTCTTTGAGAATTGTATTTATTATATCATAGAATGGCTTAAATTGTCTATGTTTATAGTTTTTAAACATCATTTTCCCCTGAAGATGTTTAAAGATGAGTTTTAACCGAAACGTCGGAATTAAGTTTTTGTAAAATTAAAATTATGTGATATGCTGAAGGTATATTTTGTTACTATTTCATAATTATTGACAGCATATATAAAAGTGGAATAAATATTTCTGCATTTCAGAAATATGTTTGAAAAGAGAAATGCACCTATTTCGTAATATTTCGGCAATCCGAATGTTTTACTTAAATTTACTAGAGCATACGCAAATAGATAAATGAACGGAGAGACAGAAGAGGAAAAGACAATCAAAAATTAAATTTAAAATATTTCCAGAAAGTAGTAAATTAAAATTTCGTTCGTTCAAAAAAATTATGAAATCATTAAAGCATATCTAAATTTTAAAGTTGCCTTTTAGTGGACAACTTAAGTTTTAAGACGGGTCAATAATAATAATATTTTAGAGATTTCTTTTATTTTTTAATGTCAAAGCATCTTATTAATATTTCCAAAGTTTATGCAAAGTTTTCTTTACAATCTGTTTAAAATACATATTATCATAGTACTTTAAAGTCTTTTCATTAATATATAATTATTTAAAAAATGAAACAATCATTCTAAACAATAATCACTCTATAACGTTGCTAGGAAGTATTAAGAATGATAAAGGCAAACGAAAATGCAATTCCAGCAATTTCCAATTATAAACGTTATTGAAAGTGAAAAGTTTTGTGTTGCTCTCTAAATCTTATTGCTAATAACATTATATTCTGCAGGAAGCATTTTTTTGCGCATATGTACTGTTAATGTCGACTGCATTATGATTTGTGCGAAATAAAAGTTAAAATATGATCTATAGAAATACCTTTGATAGGTCGCAATGCTTTGAAATTCTTTCAAATTTCCCTTTAGACAAACCAGTGGTAATATTTACCCTATTTTTAAAAGACAACAATTCCATAGTGAAGTTGAAGAACATAACATATATCATTTTCAAAAATTCCATGAATATTTAAGGGAATTAGAGCTCGGAGAGACGAAGTCTCAAGCACTTTTCAACTTTGTTGGGAAGTGTTTAAAATGAGAGAGAAATTTTAAGCATACAATAGTAGAAAAATTCTCATTAATGCATTTGTAATGAAATACATTTAATTAAGAAAGATAATTTTATTCACCTTTATATGGGTATTCAAATTCGACTTAGCCTTTGTTGAGACACTTACAGCAGATGAACATAATCTGCAACTATACTTCAGAGTTTTTACACCATTTTTATTATAATCAATCTTTGAGTCATCAAAATAGCTTTCAATTTTTTTTTTTTTTTTTTTTTTTTGTAAATATCGTTGACGTTGACATATTATAAGTTAAATTTCAAACATTACATGAACAGCAAGAGAAGGCAGATGCAGTGTGAGATACGCTTATAAACTAACTGGGCTGTCTGTGCAATTATGAAATGTAACTAACCAGGCTGTGTAATTATTAACTGTAACTAACTGGGCTGTGCAGTTTTTTTTTTTTTTTTTTTTTTTTTTTTTTTTTGGGGGGGGGGGGGGATTTGTTCCGTTCTGGGTTTTCTTCAGGTGTAGAATTAGAGATAACAATAAGAAAAAGAATATGCACAAAATTCCCAAAAATGACCAAATAATCTCCTTCCTTCCCATTTTCATAGAATACAATACAATATAATCCCATTCAGCAACCCTTTTCCCTTAAAGATATAAATGCAGGCTGATCAGATCAAAGTACCTTTATAATAGAGAAGCATTAAAAATTGCTACAATTATCAAATTATGGATGAATTTTTTCATTCCTAATAATGAAAGACTAAAAATAAAGTGTTATTGATTAATAATTTAGTTCCTACAATTTTTTAAAACTTAAATAAATACCTTCAAAAAAAATGGTCGTCACCATTTGTCCCCAGAAAATGAAGACGTTTGGTCAGGATATGTAAATGTAACGAAAATACTACTGTTTGGTTAGTTGGGCTTTAAGTAGCACTAGTGCTGCGCAATGGGCAATTGGCAACGGTCCAGGACTCCCGGATGGTTGGAGACATGTCATCACAATTTTGATCCTCCACGTAAGGGATGGCTCTCCCGCTTCAGTGAGGTATAACATTGATGGGAATATGGAGGATATTGTAGTCACGAGAGATTTTTGCGTGCACCAGCCACCATTAGCATACATAACGGTCTTTGGCCGGCTCGAGTACCGAACCCACAATCTTCCAATTACGAGCCCGGTGCTCTACCGTCTGCGCTACCGCGGTCAGAAAATACTATTGACTGGCTGAGTCTGACCTAATCCCTTCAGGTTTGTATGTGGGGGTGTCCTCATGTGTCATGTAGTAGTTCGTAGTAAAACTAAAACATGACCTCTGAAATCTTCCAGGGTGAGTAGGTAAGTTCAAAAATTAGCTTGTGAAGCTAGAAAATTTTAAAAAAAGGGATAACAGAAAATAGAGTAAAAATGGCAGCAAAAAAATGAAAAAGATAGTGTAATCTTATTTTAGAGATAGATTACGTTCACATTGCTTCACGATACAGATTATTCTTTAGCAAAATATAATGAGATTACGATTATAATTTTTTTTTTTTTTACAATTAGATTACGATTATAATTTAAATATTTTTTTTTTATTACGATTATAATTTAAATATTTTATTTTGATTACGATTAATCAGCGATTACGTTACTTTTGTAATCGATTACAAGTTTAAGATTAAGTCTACGGAGCCTTCCGTCTTCATGTATTGAAAGGTCTTTGAATGCACTTCCGCAACAGGAGAAAAAGCGACATTAGAATCTCTATAACGCCTCGTTATCAAAGAATATCTACTACTCGTAGTAGATATTCTTTGTCATTATATCTGTCTCTGACGTCTGCTGTCACGGGTGACGCAAACGAAATAACAGGAAAACGATCTTAACATAATCGAACAACAAATCTAGCAAAAGTAAAAATTATTATATAAAATTGCTTTTATATTCTTGATGGTGTGAATAAATTAAATAGTTCAATTGTTTTCAGATTAAGTTAAGCCGCTATCAGACGAAAGACCGTATAAACTGCATTAGCCTATAGTTCAGCATAAACCGGTTTTTCAGGAGGAAAACTGACGAAATACCTTCGTTTGATACTTTTGCCTATCGTATAGTCTTCTTTCACGCATTTTCGACTGTTTAAATCTTATATTGTAGTTGTTAGCCTGAACTCCTCCAATCAGAGCGCAGGAAGCAAAAGGCAAAGAATAAACATCATCTCCATTCCATTACTCGATCTATTTTTAGCGATGTATCGTCAAATATTGCATTCCCTCTTTACATTTTGTGGATTTTGTTCATGCTGAAAAACAACCCTGTATTCGGAGAAAGGGTGTCGTTCGGCAGGTTTGAGATGCAATAGCTTATACTTCAGAAGATACGGTCTTTCGTCTGATAGCGGCTTTACTGTTTGTAACCACCTTTTTTCACTCTCCTGTCTTCCACTAACCAGGAAACCATCCCATATACTGTAATCAAGGGGGAAAAAAATCCAAACAAGCATTCATCGAAAGGGCATATATAAATATGTTTTTTGACATATAAAACAGTAATCCTCGTCAGATCATTTTCGAGTTCTAAATTCTGAAATTTCGTTAATAATTGGTGCAACCACGCCTGAATTGATAACACCACGCCTTACTGAAATAATGAATGAAATCCAAAACAAGCAGAAATCGAAAGAGAATAGATAAACTTGTTCTTTGATACATTAATCAGTTGCCCTTTTTAGCTTTCAGATAGATTCAATCGAGATATAATATCACAAAAATCGCCAAAAAGAATCTAAAAATTGATAAAAGTCATGCTTCTGGTAGGTTTTAACGGGACTCCTCCCACTCCTTTCTCTTTACTACATTTTTACTCAAATATAGATTTCTCAAGAACAAGCTTACGAGGATTAACAGTTTATGCGACAAAAATTACGTTAGATAATGCCCTCTCGAACAAACATAATTTAATTGATTTCTGTTATTACACTATTGGGATATTTTCCTGGTAAGTGCTGTAAAAATAACGAAATAATGACTAGCCTATGATGTATATTTTCAAACTTATTATCTATTACAAAGTTTTCATACGTACAAGGACAATTCAGCATTATTCAGAGTTGCCAACATTTCATATTTATTCCAGAACGCTTTTGCCCCGTCTTTATTTTTTGTACCATTTTATTTTAAGAGTACTTTTTTTTTTCTTTTCTTTTCTTCTCTTTTTTTTTTTTTTTTATCGTACTTATATATATTGAAGAAAATTATTCTATTAATAAAGTGGTTCGAAATAAAAGCGTTGCTAAAAATACTGTAGAATAAATTGAAATGTTGGCAGTTGTGATTATTCCAAAATTCCAAGCAGAGTTGGCAGATGAATACTACAATTTTATTTTTAAACACCACTAATTTTATATTAAAGAAACCACTTTATACGAAAACTAAAATCTGAGGCAAGTGAATATATTGATACTCTAAATATTTGCTGGCGTTAAAAAATATTCATCTGGCAACCCTGTTTCCAAGTTCCGTTTTTATATTCCGTACGCCCTGCCTTTATTTTTACGCCCCTTAATTTATAAAATAATTTTCTACAATATATAACTACCATAAAATAAGGGGGAAAAGTTCTCATGAAAAAGTAACATGAAAAAAGGATGGGCTAAAAATGTCCAAAATAAATTGAGGAACTTGGCAACTCTCTTATTGTAGATATATATTACTGAGGCTCCACCTCCTACGGTAAAATAAATACATTTTGAAGCAATTCCATGCAGCGATTATATAGAACAGGGTTCACACAATCCGACTTTTTTCACGAATTCTTCTACTACTATTGCCTACAAATAAATTTCTTCTTCTAGTTCAGGTAACGAAGGCCAAAATTTCACTAACTGAGGGGGGGAAAAACTAAAAATGTATTTTATAAATTGGGCACAGTCATAGCCGAGAATGTTCTGAGCAGCACAGTAAAAGTCCCCGCCCGTTTGGGTTAAGGGGGCATTTAAACAGGGGCACTTTTCAGTTTTTATTTTCTAGCTTAAAATATGTTCAAAATGTAAATAGATATTTTTTTTTTTTTTTACTCACCAAGAAAGAGTTATCCAATGTGATGTACTTGTAGAGAAAAACAAAAACAATTTACAGTTTCAGAAAATGTGGATTATTTAATCAAGACATCAAGAGAAATGGCCTCACAAAGTACACAAGTGAATAACGCATTGTTCCACTTCTAATCCTTATGTAAGCAGTTATTCGGCTTGGCATTAATTGGTAGAGTTGGCAAATTTGCTCCTGCATGATATCATGCCAAATTCTGCCCAATTGGTACGTTGGACTGGCAAAATCCCGAACTGGTTGTAGAACACTTTTCATGATGCTCCAAATGTCTTCAGTAGGAGAGAAATCCGGCGACTTACTGGCCAAAATAATGTTAGACTAGCAGAAAAACAAGCAGTAGAAACTATCTCTGTGCGCGGGTGGGCATTATCATGCTGAAATATACTATCAGGATTGTGTGATATGAAAGGAAACACAACGAGACGTAAAATATCGTCGACGTACCGCTGTGCTGTAAAGTGCGTGAAATACATTTCATTTCTTTTTACTTTCCGAGCATACACATTACGTAAAAATATTTTTGTAATCATGAAAAAAAATCGACCATGAGATTTTGGTATATTTCTACGTTTTAAGGTCTCCTGGGTTTATTTTTACTATTTTTATAGTGTTATATGTATAGCGTGAGTATGTGTATGAATGTGAGTGCACACGATAACATCTTAAAGCTTGGTTCGATTGAGCTGAAAGTTGGTAGATATGTTAAAGGTCACCGTCATACGAACTGTACAGAATTTAATGGATGTAGGATGTAGGACCTCTTTTACAAGGACACAAAATAAATAAATAAACCATATGATTTTGATTATTAAATAAATTTTTTAAGTGCTGTAGCGCCTAAATGTGTTATCCGATTGAGCTAAAAATTGGTAGGTAGGATACAGGTAGTCGTCGCACAATTTGTATAGTTTTTATGAGCACAGGACTTATAATTCTTTTACAAAGATACAAAAAGAAATTCAAGTGACTATAAAAACTATATACTTGGACATAGGAAAACTATACACTGGACATTTCGTCTCAAGAATATACCTAAACCAGAAACTCTAAAAACAGTCAGGAACAATTACAATGCAAAGGAACACAAAATGCTGTTATTGTGGTGTTCTACATCTAAATGGAAACATTTCTATCTAAATATTGGCCAAGAACTTTAAAAAAAAAATCTACTTTATTTTTATATAATACTTTATTGAATATGTTATATAATACTTTTTTGAATATGTTTATTATATATATATATATATATATATATATATAGTATCATACAGTTGTTCTATTTTACTAGTAATTTTAAATATGAAGAATTAATGTGTGTTTACTAAATGTAATGAATAGTGTATTGTTTAATCTTCAATTAATCTAGAAAGTTAAAATGTGCATAATATGTTTATTCATCAGCAAGTTTATTGTTAATCTTGTAACCCCTCTGTATATTCCCAAAGCAAATGGAGTCATGGTAGGAGTAAAATTTGTGAAATATAATTAAACTAAAAGCAATCCTAAGTAAATAAATCAAGAAATAGAATAAATAAAATAAATAAATAAATATATGAATAAAAATAAAATAAAATAGGGTAAATCAAAATTGTTACGTCCGTATCACCTGGAACATCATCTACCTCCAGGTGAGCTCCCACGGCTTTGCAGGCAAATCCGGGGGTTCTCGCTTGGGAGGGGGGGGGGATATGAAAGGGATAAAAATAAATGGGGTTTTTAATAATTTAAAACCAATTTAAAAGTGTGAAAATCGCGACTAATTTGTGATTGCCCCTTTAAAGTTTGTTTTCTAGCAGAAGACTTTATAACTCAGAAATCAGAAAATGAACGAAATCATAAGTCGAAATTCGCTGACGCTAGTGCAATTTGCAAGTCTTGCTGCATTGAGCTGCATATTAATTAATCCCAGAAATTCCTTTTAAGAGCCCAGACGATCTAATGAACCAATCAGCAGCTCCGAAAATTAGGTATAAAAGCGCAAACATTAAACAAATGGAGCGATTCGCCACGATTTTGACTTGATAAACAATTCCACGCTGCCCTTCCTCTGAAATTACGGAGTCCGACAAGTTTCTCCAACGTATTTCGCGGCCCGCGGTCCAGGCGCCGCTTGAACGGATTAGACTCCATTCGTCTTGCCCCGTCCCGACTCTGAAATGATGAAGCAATAAAGATGTTTTCCTGAAAGAAAGCCTAGTCGTCAATGTGTGCTGCGCCTGTCATCTCTCTTTCATCAAGTAATTAAATACGTCACACACACACACACACACACACACTCATATATATATATATATATAATAAAACCATTGTTTACTTCCTCCATACCTTTTTGCAATGTTGCCGCCGTCAAAATAAAAAACGAAGCTGCAAAACTTAACATCAACATTCCCATAAGGCCTAACAAAAATATGTTCCAACACCGCAGAAACGAAAAATATACTGTCCATTTCACAAATACTTCTGGGATATATAGAATTAACTTTGAAGTGAGTAGGGACCAGCGTCGAAGGAAAGAGTGTTGATAAACCAGTGAAAGAAGTCATCAAGTTTTTTGCGCTGAAGAGGACTGCGAAGCTGTTGAAATATATACGTAATTATATAAAAAGGATGAAGTAATATAAGGTATTTTGAAATTAAATAAATTTAAGTGGTCTCCTTTAATTGATTAATTATTTAAACAGTTCTTTTTAACTTGTCATTATTATTATTATTATTATTTTAACTTTTAAGGCAAAAATTTAATCTTCGTGTATTTGTTAAACAGCTATTTTTTTTTTTTTCCAACCGATGAGTAAAATATTAACATGCTGATGCAGGATAATATTCTGAATAAAAAATTTATGTAAGGACTAGGCGGGGGGGGGGGGGGGGGTAATGCAGCAAAAAAACTTCTAATAGATAAGAAGGGTAGGCTACGGAAACCGTAACTAACGGAAGAGTGATATAGCTTTGCCGGAAAGCATGCTTAAAGGAAAGATACAATTGGTACGTTTTCCCCCGCTCCATCTGCGAAATCGCCAAATATACTGTGGCAAACCTTAAAAGCGTCACGGCACGCACCATTTTGAAATTGAATGAAGCTGTCAGCAGTGCTACTAAATTCAGGGAAATGTCCCTCAAAGTGGGAATTTTTATGTGATTTAAGGTATTCATGGAAAAAGGGAAATTTTACTTTGTCGGTTTTAAAGCATTATTTGTTAGATTTCTTTTCTCGAACTCAAACTATCCGAGCCAATTTCTCTATATGCTAAGAGCTTAAAAGCAGTTTTTTTCATATTTTTGTAATCAGTGCAGTTTCTTTCATATATATATATATACTAAACGACAAAAAAAAAAAAAAAAAAAAAAAAAAAAATTTTTCTTTTTTATCTTCTACAACCGCCAATTTTATCGTTTAAAAAGCAAATTTTCGAACAGATTTTATTATGTTGTCCGCCACATACACTTTAGCATTGAGTCCATTGTTAAAAACAAAATGCAGTTGTTAGAAAAACTGTAATTTTAGAAACTATTTCAAAAATGGTAAGAATAAAGCATTTAGCGGTGCCACAAAAAGTTGTAATTTTTTAATGTAAATTCAAAAAATATTTTAATACGTGAGATGGCAAAATAATTAAATGTTAACGAAATAATGCTAAAATGATTTTTAGCAAAATATAAAATTTTTTGGACGTTTAAACTGGAAATTTGGCTTTAGGCGGCCACGTTGCTCACCCAAGCAAGATAACCGCAAGTTAAAAAGCAAATGTTTAAAAAATCGATTTGTATTATGTTCAGAACTTTAAAAAGATTAAAAAAAATATGTATAGCAAAATACTTTCTTCAAAAATAGTCCGGAAGTAATTAAACAAGGCAGGTTAAAAACCAGAAGATCTGCAAAAAAGCCATTATTAAAGACAAATATTAAAATAAAAAAAAATAAGACATCAATTGGCCGAAAAAAAAAAAAAGCAGTTAAATATCAGGTTGAACTGAGTTTCTCTGATGAGTCAAGTTTAATTTATTTCGAGCTGATGAAAAAAAACTACTAGGACGGTAAAATTGAGACTGATTTAATGAAAACTGTTCTCTTAAAACACATTCTCCGTACATTATGGTACAGAGGTGCATACTTTTTCAAAGAATCAGACAAATTTCCATGCTCAAGACATCAATCAACTCAAAATAAAACACGGTGATTATAAAAGTGGCGCTTGACATTCTATTTTGGAGGTATTTCAGACTTTTATTCAAACAGCATTTCAAGATGATAATTTTTAGTTTCGTTGTAGTCCTGAAAGGTAAATGATATTTTACATACTTGTACAGCTTGTACTTGCAAGCTGGTACAATCCTTAAAAACTCAAAGGTTTAATATTCTTTGGCTTTGGGATTGTGTGCCTGCTAGTATTTCCAAGTTGAAGAAGCTGTATATTTACTTATACTAAAGTTATAAAATTATAAAATATACTAAAATATACTTAAATTACTTATTACCTTAGTAATGAAGTGAGTGTTTTATTTATTTTTTTTTTCCCTTCTTTAATTTTGTATTTGAGATTTTAATTTTTAGGTGTTGATCTAGGTTTAAAATTTTGGTACACTTTTTAAAATCTATAAATCTGTACTGATAAGTATAAAGGATTTAAGGCCAAAAATGTCGATTTTGAGTTAAGTACATAGTCAGACCCAGAAAAAAATTCTCTATCAATTGGTAAAAAGGATTTAAGTCCATGTCATTTAGTCTTTGAGAAATTCCATTGGTGAAAGAATATTCAAATCAGAAATTTAAGACTAATCTTTGTATAAAATATTTAATTCAATTTTTTCCCTTTATTAAATGAAGGTTGACAATCACTGAACGGTATAAAGGGTATAAATCAACATAATCCCTTTTTCCTAATCGATTCTTCTGATTAGTTTTTAGTTAGTTTAACTTTATTTTTCGTCTCCTGAAAAATCAAGAATATGGACTTAAATCCTTTATACTTATCAGTACAGAAATACTCCTGTGAAATTTCTACTACTTTTGTAAAAATAAATAAATAAATAAAAAGATATCAAGTAAAGCTTTAAACTTTAACATTAGCAGTCAACTCATTTCCTCTTTAATATAAAAGTACACATATATTAAGCTACCAATGTTTAATTGAACTAAGTATGTGCGTATGCAGTAATTTCATACAATATTGAAAACAGGTTTTAGGCATGGAAAAATTTGAATTAATCATTTACTTAAACCAAAATGTTTTTGAAATGCTTGTGTATGAATTTAAATTTTATGAAGGGAACAACCTAACACTCCAAATTTCAATTTAGATTTTATTTATTATTATTGTTGTTGTTGTTGTTAAAATTATAGCCTTTTGATTTTCTCTTAATTGCAAATTTTAATTTTTGTTTACATTGATTAAATTTTCTATTAGTAACTGCATTAACAATTTTATTGGAAATAATAATAATTATAAGAATCAAGCACATTTAACACGTTCGCTGCCGATCCCGCGCTAGCGCGGGATGTGACGTATTGCTTCACTGGTAGAAGTTCACTTTAGGCTGCCGCTTGGCGAAATTTCGAAAATTGCCAAGACGGCGCCATTTCGCATCGTGTTCCGAATAGCAACCTTACACCGGCGGCATACGAAAGCGAGCTTTTCGGCGATCTAACGTAAAAAGAGAACGCGTCTTGAAAAAAAATCCGTATAATAATAATACATAGGACAAAAGGAAAATTTTCATAAAATATAATTAAAAGAAAAAAAATAATTACGAATTTATAACTAATCACAAATACAAAAATAAAACTTAGATCATACAATCACACCAAATGTCCCTGAAACGTATAATGCTTTAGTAATTATTGATAACGCTTCTCTGACTCTACTAAAATTAATGGTTGTTTTATTTCCAATAATTTAACAGCTATAAGTACAATATATAGTTACATTTTAAATCAGAAACTATATGTCAAATTTTTACCCAAACGCCAGATGGGCCGCGGTAGCCCAGTCGGTAGAGCACCGGCCTCGTAATTGGAGGATTGCGGGTTCGGTACTCGAGCCGGACAAAGACCGTCGTGTACACTAATGGTGGTTGGTGCAAGTAAAATCTGTCTTGGCCGCAATGTCCTCGATGTTCCCATCAAAAATTATGCCTCTGGGGGTCACCGAAGCGGGAGAGCCATCCCTTCCGTGGAGGATCAAAATTGTGATGGCATGTCTCCGGACCATCTCTAGGGGTGTGTCCCAGACCGTCGCCAATTGCCCATCTGCGCAGCACTAGTGCGACGTTAAACCCAACCATCCATCTCAAATGCCAGATTACGCGCTGGCATGTGGCATGTAAAAAGTGAATCAAAATAAGAAAAATAAGTTACAGTACGCATTATTTTTATATAAATATATACTACAAACAATTATACACATTACAAAAGAATTTATTACAAGAAAAATATAATGGCATTATTACAAAAGATACATTTTGAATGTTATTTGTGTATTATCTTTGCACAATCTAAGCAGTAACCGGGAGATCCTTCACAAATTTTGCAGACATATATTGTATCTTTACGTTTCCCTACGGAATAGCAACTTTTGCATTGCTTTCTCACAGTCTTTCCGGCTTTTTTTTCTTCCCGCGTACTTAACACATGTTCAAATTCTGACTGATCACACACAGGATCTCGAAGAATAGATGACTGTTTCAATAAGCTTCGTATCACGGATAACCGATAGTCATACAACGATGTATTTTTATTAGAATATTTATTATAGATCAAATGAGAATTGTTCATCATCAGTTGCAAAATATGCACAAATATTTTTGTGGGCCACCTCATTGTTTTTCTTTCACAAGGATAATACGCAAGCATCTGATCTTGCTTATCAATACCTGGCATAAATTTATTATATTGAATCACAGGTAGAGGCTTTGATTTAATTTCACCCTTTTTGTTTGTATGTTCCACTATAACATTTTTATATTCATTGGAAATGTAAGTGACGTCTCTCTTATCCTGCCACTTTGCAATCATCACACCATTAGCATACTTTGCTATCGTTTGCCCTTTCTTCAGTTTTTTTCTTTTACCTCTTTCGGAAATGTCTTCCTGTTCTTTCTGATTGTCCCAGTGCAATGAGTTTTTCTATCAGCAAGACATTTTGCCAGTTCGTAGCTGTTATAATAATTGTCCATAAATACGCTATGTCCTACATCCAGCATACCCTCAAGTAAATTCATGACGACATTTTGTGCATGTCCTTTTCCACCAAAATCATCCAACATACCTGTATATACCATAAATTTCAGAACCATACCATCAGGATTTGTGATCATGTACAACTTGATACCATATTTATGACGTTTATTTGGTATATACTGCCTGAATATAAGACGTCCACACCACAATATCATAGATTCATCTAAACTAATCTCGCGTCCTGGGTAATATATTTCAGATACTCGCGCGTTGAACAAATTCACCATATTTCTTATTTTATACAGTCGATCCTTTGGAGGTTTTGTATTCTGCTCTGGTATTTTTGCAAAGTGCAATGCCCTCAGTAAAAACAAAAACCGATTCCTGCTCATATTTTTTGAAAATGCACGTAAACCAAACAGTGAATCAGTTTTCCAATAATCTTGTATACGGTTCATTCTCATAGTTCCCATATGTAAAATCAATCCCACAAATACCAAGAATTCCTCTTTTGTGGTGTCCATCCAGGCATTCATGCGAGAATGTTTCTTTTTTTCACGTTTAAGAAGCTTTTTATGAGCATAATCATTAGTTTCACCTACTATTTCCTCCAATATACTATCAGTGAAAAAATGACGAAAGAAATCTATGGGATTTTTACCTGGAACAGGTTGGAGCAAACACTCAGATTTTTCGAAAGGAAATTGTTTCATTGCTGTTGAATCGTTTTCCCAAATTATTTTTTCCACCGTAGTTGAATCATCCTTCTGACATGCAGCCTCTTGCATGATTTGTTCTTCTTCATCATCCTCAGAAAACGAAATATCATGGGCGTCAGTATGAGGAACGAATTCCTCGTCACTGTCACTGCTGTAACTGAAATCATTCGGGTACTCGTCCGATATATCAGTCATTTCGTCATCCGTAATATTATGAACTTTTCTTTTTTCCGGGAGCGAAGAAGGCCTTGCAGTATCATCTGTATAACTCATATCACAAGATTGTTTTTTCAATAAAGAATAAAATATTAAACCCACGATTACTTATATTTAGTTTCTAATCACTCCATGCCAATACCAGTAGAAATACCCTACATGCAGTACCAAATGAAATGGAGAATGAATGAAAAGTGAAAGATTTTCCTGCTCTAGCGCGTGGGTGGCTACTGAGACATCACCCCACATCACGCGTGATTGGCTCTTTGTTAACAGCATCACGTTACGCTCTGTCTCGTGATTGGCAGCAAATGTGATAATCCGAAACTTGAAGAACGATGCGATTAATCGATGTGATCGAAGCGACACTAAAGATTCTCGGGACAACATTTATTTCAAAGGCATTTTTCTAAGTTTTCAAAAGTTGTATAAAATAAATTATTTATCATTAATATTTTATTTATAGTCCTCATTCATTTGGAATGAAAAAATAAATCCGCAACTGGATAATTATTGCAAATTTTAACGATTCTCTATTATAATGGTACTCTGATCAGTTCACTATACCCCTATCTAAAAATGCATGAAATTAAAAAGTATACAAAATTTTGTACTGTAGCATCCTGTATTGGCATGAAATTCAAAAATATGCCTCTAAAATTCAGGACCATGGTTGCCCAGTCGGTAGAGCGCCGGGCTTGGAATTGTAAGATTGCGGGTTCGGTACTCGAGGCTGCCAAAGACCATTGTGTATACTAATGGTGGCTGGTGCTCATAAAATTTCTCGAGGCCGCAATGTTTTCATGTTCCCATATTAATTATACCTCTGGGGGCGCATTCGAAAGTATTTCCCGGTCACTTCCCGAGTTGGGAAATGACGTCAGGCGGGAAGTTCGGGAAATTAGAACTACCATATAGGAGCCTTACTAAAAATGACCGAGATGTAACTACTTCCGTACACATCTTATCTTCCCGGGAAACAAATATATAAACAAACATGGCTCCTATATGGTAGTTCTAATTTCCCGAACTTCCCGCGTGACGTCATTTCCCAACTCGGGAAGTGACCGGGAAATACTTTCGAATGCGCCCTGGGTGTTTACGAAGCGAGAGAGTCATCCCTTCCGTGGAGAATCAAAATTGTGATGGCATGTCCCTGGACCACCTCTAGGGGTGAGACCCAGACCATCGCCAATTGTCCATTGCGCAGCACTAGTGAGACGTAAAACTCAACCAATAAACCAACCTCTTAAATTCATAAGTACCTCTTAAATTCCAACTCTATTCAACCAGCCAAACAGTACTAACGCAAACATCACAAATATTCATATTTCAAAATAGATGGTTGGTTGGGTTTTACGTCACACTAGTGCAGTGCAATGGGCGATTGGCAACGGTCAGGGACTCACCCCTAGAAGTGGTCCGGAAACATGCCATCAAAAATTTGATCCTCCATGGAAGGGTATTTCAAAATAGAATACTTTCTCTCTAATAAAACACATATGATCAATATGCAACCGAAGTGATGACGTCAACGAGATATTTTATCTGCTCAGTACAAACGAAACTATTTGTTATGGAAATTTAACTTATTATCATTAACTCCAGAGTTTGCTTGTAAAGAGCACATGAATTTTTACACGTTTGACGTAATACAGCGTATTGACGTAACACATGACGCAAACAAACAAAGGTAAACACAAAACTTAAACACAAGCGCTACATCTGGCGATTTAGCGCTCTTGCGAAATACGCCAAGCATAATCGGCAGGTTAAAGGGAAAAAACGCCGATCGCATTATTAGTCACGTGAGAGCGGCAGCGAACGTGTTAAGAGATGCAGCAAAATATTTGATAAACAGATTAGTCAATGTACAATGTCTATTAAAACAATTTAGGCAATTTAGAAAAATATGCATTTATACTATAATCCTGAAAATATTGTAAATATATGTGTTCTGAATTGTAAAAGGGGAATGTGCATTTTTTTTTTCTTTGTTTTAGCAGTGCTTAAAATTATTATTTTAATCCGTAAAATACGTTCTCGTTATTTAAGACTTATGAAATTCACGTAAAATTTATCATTCTAGTACACTGTATCCATTACAAAAATTTTCCCTATATCAGTTTAAATAACAGTACAGTACCACGTACCACCTATTAATTAAATGCACAAAAAAATTTAATTAACATAGCTTCTCACAGCAAATGTTTTAAATATACCTACTGTTTAGTGTAATTTTAAGTAATAGGTGTTGATATACAGCAATGTGGAAAATTAGACATTTATAGCAGTGCCACCTATCGATCGATACACATCCATATTTAATAAACTTTTTTTTTTTTTTTTTTTTTTTTTTTTCCAAGATATCCATCTTATAATTCAAGTTTAGAGCACTTATATGTTATAGAAGCTGAGTTGTAGCATTGTAAATGAGGAAAATTGCAACATAGCAACACCAGATGTTGGCCAATATATACCAAACCTAATCACAAAATTTTGGTAATACAGACATCTTAGATTGAAATTTTTTAAAGAATACAATTTTATATTATGCATATGGATTTATTATTCTTATGTAATTAGAGGAAAGTAAAAATTAAATACTTCCAGAGCACTATTAAAAAAAAAAGAACGATATAAAAATGTATATACAACCTTATTAGTAATTAAATTAATTAAAGTGTTATATTTTATTAGTGTGTTTTCAGTGTGCACTTAGTCATGCACTAAACTTTAGAACAACTAAAAACTAAAATTTACGTTTATGTTGTAAAATATAGTAGCAGATCACAACTAGTTTTGCATAGACAGAAATTTTAAAATGATAATTTTTAAGTAAAATGAAACTCCATGAGTTTATTTTTAATTTATTATTTATCTTTTAATAACACTTTTAGCTAATAAATAGGCAATCACAAAGGATCTAAATACTAGTTTATGGAAAATTTTAAACATTTGATTTTTTTTTTTTTTAACTTTTATTTTATTATTAAATTGTGTAAATTAAAAGTAACTGAAATTTATAAAATAAAAATGATTCGTAAAACTATTTTAAAACAATATATACCTTATACATATATATATTGAGTGATATTTTTCATTAAAATTTATCAGTGTTATTCCACATGAAAAATATTTTTGTATAATTGATACATTGATAAATTTAAAAATACAAGCAACTCCCACTAAAACTCGATTGCTATCAAAAATGCATATATAAAAATCACAGACCAATCAGTACCAAAGCGAGTATAATGGATTCTTTTCAGTATACTCCCTGGTTCTTTGACGAAAATTCCTCACTATCCACTTTACCTGGAATCCGATAATCCTCCTACGTTTATTGCTGTCTATAATCTACCAGATTTTGATAATTATCGCTTTTGTCGATACTGCCAAAAGCGCTCTTTCACCAATTTACCCCTGTATATTCACTTTAGAGTACAGCATAGCTATATGCACTCTTTCGACGGTTCCGTGGATTTACATTACGTCTACGTAGACTTCCCATTCCCATCTTCATGTGTTGAAAAACATGAAGCAACAGTTAGTAGAAAAAGCGATACGAAAATCTCTAGAACCCCTTGTCATATCTGTCTCTGACGTCTGCTGTCCCAGGAGACGCAAACGAAATAACAAGACGAAATTATAGAAATTCATGAACAACAAAATACGCAAAATTAATATTAAAAATTACTTTTATATTCTTGACGGTGTGAATAAATTAAATAGTTCAATTGTTTTCAGGTTAAGTCGCTGTTTGTAACCACCTACTTTTCACTCTCAGTATTCCATTCCACTAACCAGGAAACCATCCCATACTGTAGTCATAAAACAAAAATCCTAACAAGCATTAATCGAAAGGGCATATATAAATATGTGTTTTGACGTATAAAACAGTAACCCTCATCAGATCATATTCGAGTTCTAAATTCTGAAAAATCGTTAATAATTGGTGCGACCACGCCTGAATCGATATCACCACGCCTTACTGAAATAATGAATGAAATCCAAAACAAGCAAAAATCGAAAGACGATACACAAACGTGTTTTTTGATGCATTAATTAGTTGCCCTTTTTAGTTTTGAGATATATTCAATCGAGATATAATATCACAAAAATCGCCAAAAAGAATCTAAAAATTGATAAAAGTCATGCTTCTTGTAGGTTTAAACGGGACTCCTCCCACTCCTTTCTCTTTACTTCATTTTTACTCAAACTTAAATATAGATTTCTTAAGAACAGGCTTACGAGGATTAACAGTCTATGCGACAAAAATCACGTTAGATAATGCCCTCTCGAACAAACATAATTTAATTGATTTCTATTGTTACACTATTGGCATGTTTTCCTGGTAAGTGCTGTAAAAATAACAAAATAATGACTATCCTATGTATACTTTCAAACTTATTATCTATTACAAAGTTTTCATGCGGACAAGGACAATTCAGCATTATTCAGAGTTGCCAACATTTTAATTTATTCCAGAACGCTTTTTGCCCCGTCTTTATTTTTTGTACCACTTTTATTTTAAGAGTACTTTTTACTTTCCGAACACTATAGTGAGGAAAATATTGTAATCATGTCAAAAATCCGAATTTGAGATTTTGATGTTTCTATACGTTTCGAGGTCCCCTGAGTCCATTTTCAGTATTTTTACGATGATGTATGTGTGTATGTACGTGAGTGTGTATGTCTGTGAGTGAACACGCTAGCGTCTAAACGCTTTGTTCGAATAAGCTGAAAGTTGGTACGTATATTCTAAGTCACCATAGGACGAACCCTATTGATTTTGGTGAATCTAGCACTTAAAGTTTTTTTACAGGACACCAGAAAAATTCTTTATCATTATGGCCTATGGGGCCAAATTTTTAAAAATGCGATAGCGTCTAAACGCTTTATTAATCTGAGCAAAAAAATTGTACACATGTTAACGGTCGCAGTTGCACGAACTGTATAGATTTTGGTGAATTTAGCACTTACAGTTTTTTCACAGGGACACAAAGAAAAATTCTTTATCATTATGGCCTATGGGACTAAATTTTTAAAAGTGCGATAGCATCTAAACGCCTTATTCAATTGAGCTGAAAATTTATATGAATATTATAAATCACTGTTGCACTAACTATAAGCATTTTGGTGAATCTAGCATTTATAGGCTTTCACAGGGACACAACGAAAAATTCTTTATCATTATGATCTATGGGCTCAAAGTTCAATAGCGTTAAATAAAACATCGTGTAATATATGGAGAAAAATACTCAAACACTCTATTATGGTTTTCTATCTTTTGTTTGTTTAACAACTCCTCTTTCTTTACTTTATCTACAAAACTGTTAATTACTCATTCTTCGGAAAGTCGAGTGGAGTCACTCCAGATTTTTCTTTTTCTTTTCTTTTCTCTCTTTTTTTTTTTTTTTTTTTTTTTTTTTTTTTTTAATCGTAGTTATATATATTGAAGAAAATTATTCTATTAATAAAGTGGTTCGAAATAAAAGTGTTGCTAAAAATACTCTTGAATAAATTAAAATGTTGGCAGTTGTGATTATTCCAAAATTCCAAGTAGAGTTGTCAGATGAATATTACAGTTTCATTTTTGAACACCACTAATTTTATATTAAAGAAACCACTTTATACGAAAACTAAAATCTGAGGCAATTGAATATATTGATACTCTGAATATCTGCTGGTGTTAAAAAATATTCATCTGGCAACCTTGTTTCCACAAGTTCCGTTTTTTATATTCCGGAGTACGTTCCACTCTGCCTTTATTTTTACGCAACTTAATTTATAAAATAATTTTCTACAATATATAACTACCATAAAATAATGGGGAAAAGTTCTCATGAGAAAGTAACATGAAAAAAGGATGGGCTAAAAATGTCCGAAATAAATTAAGGAACTTGGCAATTCTCTTATTGTAGATATATATTACTGAGACTCCTCCTCCTACGGTAAAATAAATACATTTTGAAGCAATTCCATGCAGCAATTATATAAAGATAGGCTTCATACAATCCGACTTTCTTTCACTAATTCTTCTACTACTATTGTCTGCAAATAAATTTCTCTTCCAGTCCAGGTAACGAAGGCCAAAATTTGACTAACAGAGGAAAAAAAAAAAGTACTTTAAAAAATGGGCACTGTCATAGTCGAGAATGTTCTGAACAGCATAGTAAAAGTCCCCGCCCGTTTGGGTTAAGAGGGCATCATTTAAAAAGGGGCAGTTTTTATTTTCTAGCTTAAAATATGTTCAAAATGTAAAATAGTTATTTTTTTAACTCGCAAGTAAAATATAAAAAATTTAAAGATAAGGTTTAAAAAACAAATATTACACTTTATAACCAAAAAAAAAAAAAAAAAAAAAAAAAAAACGACGCGACGCACCAAGAAAGAGTCATCCAAGTAAGACGAAAATTGGTAGATGTGATGTACCTGTAGAGAAAAACAAATGATTACAGTTTCAGAAAATGTGGATTATTTAATCAAAAGAAATGGCCTCACAAAGTAAACATGTGAATAACGCATTGGTCCACTTCTGATCCTTATGTAAGAAGTTATTCGGCTTGGCATTAATTGGTAGAGTTGGCAAATTTGCTCCTGCAAGATATCATGCCAAACTCTGCCCAATTGGTACGTTGGACTGGCAAAATCCCGAACTGGTTGTTAGACAAGCAGAAAAACAAGCAGTAGAAACTGTCTCTGTGCGCGGGTGGGCATTATCATGCTGAAATATACGATCAGGATTGTGTGATATGAAAGGAAACACAACGGGACGTAAAATATCGTCGACGTACCGCTGTGCTGTAAAAATGCCAGCGATAACAACCAAAATGGTCCTACTGTGAAATGGTATGACATTCCAGACCATCATTTCTGGTTGTCGGGCCGTATAGCTGGTGACAGTTAGGTTGGAATCCCCCCCCCCCACACACACACTTTTTTCGAGGCGTCTTCAGACGCGTCTTCGCTGGTCATCGACGCTCAAATCGGAGTGGGACTCATCACTGAAGACAATTCTACTCCATTCAGTGACATTCCAGTTCGAACGATCCTGATATCACTGTAAACGTGTTTGTCGGTATACAAAGTTTAATAGTAGTCCATACAAGGGGCTCCGTGAGCTCAATTCCATTTCTCTGAGTCACCTATTAATGGTCTTTGAAGTCACCAAAGTACCAGTTGCACATGGGATCGATGATAATGAGGAATTGGAGTTTTGAATACCGCTCTGACGATTGATTGGTTCTCACGTTTTGTCCTCTCTCCAGCAAGACCGCTTCAACCCTGACGCTGTGTTCGGCCATGGTTCACCCATTTCTGTCAACATTGTCTAAAAATGGCATCGCTCCTATCCTATTGTCAAACAATTCGCAGATTAGACCAACCGGCTTCTGAGCCCACCTACACACCTCTCTCAAATGCTGACATCTGCGCATATTGTTTGTGCACCTGTATGCGAGGCATAGTTACTGTCTTTCTGAGTAGACAGAATGAAATCCTTGAAGAATTTATGACCTGGAATCAAAATTTCTCATTTTTAATATTCAACCAATTGCTCAGTTAAGATGCGCTGCAGCGTCGCATGCTCATTCGATGGCAGCCAAATTTTCATTTTTCATCGTAACCTGTACGCATGTCAATATCTGTCCAGTTTGCACTACTCTCTCTTGGTGCGTCTTTTTTTTTTTTTTTTTTTTTTTTTTATATAGAGTATATTTTAACTGTTGTGAATTTTCCGAATGTGAAAATGGAATTTTAAAAAATACATTAAATAATGACTAATTGTGGAAAAAAAATTTCTCATGAATAACATGGGACTTGACTGTTGGGATCAAAGTTTCATGCATCTGCTTGTATTACTTATTCTGAAATGTGCAGGAACCCCATTACGCTAAAGTATATGGGGTTCGTCCTAAAGCATATGGGGTGACATGAAATGCATGAATACATTGCACTAATTCCACGAAGATATAACAGCTATTTAAGGACATGATAATTAAGTTGACTTCACAAATTCCTAAATTTTGTGATTAATATGCAGAACAATCAAATAAATGATTAATTGAAAAGATATTCTATTTAAGTGTAAGCAGAGTATTCCACCAAAAGAAAGATACAGATTATTCTCTTTTATTTTTGTTTTTATTTATTAAGAGGCTAAAAAGCCAAATCCAAAATATATATTGAATAAATATAAAAATTGCTTTATAAAATTATGTTCAAAATTAAAATTAAGTATAAAATGTCTTTAAATATATAGTACGTTTTCAATACAAAACATTTACTATTAAATCAAATGTTTTTATCATTATTATTATTTTTTTATTTATTTATTTATTTTTTCCCGCTATGAAATCAAAAGAATATTTAGGAAATCGGTTCAAGTTGGCACCAGAGTAGATTTGCCATAACCATTGCGACGTGGCACTTAGTGTGAAGTTTTTATAAAAGGGTGATCAATGAAATACTGAAAGTATCGTTCGGGCGCAATGTGCCTAAAAATGGCCTACATTAAAAAAAAATTTAAAAGTTTTTCCCCGGAATTTTTTTTTTTTTTTTTTTTTTTTTTTTTTCATTAAACAAAATTGTCATTTTGTATAATAGTATGGTTTACATAATTTGAAAAAAAAAAAAAAAAAAAAATTAAAATTATAAAAGCAACTTTATTAATTTGAACTAAAAATTTAGAGCTATGCTTGACAAGCCTATTGCAGCTAACGGAGGATTAAAAATGCACCCAATTTCAAGAAAAATTAAAAACTCTATTCTGTACTAATGGCTATAAATTTTGACGAAATTTTATCTAAACATGACTGTCAAAAATGTATCAATTTTTTGAACTTAAAAAATAAATAAATAAATAAAACATTTTTCGAAAACACATAGAACTTAGGAAAAATCATCCAGAGTTACAAAATATTAAAAAACTAAAGCGAAAAAAATTTTATAGACTTCTATAAAACTTATGAATTTGTTTCCCTCAAACAATTCTCAAAATTTTCCCTAATATTAAAGAACTCTACTACAGCGTGAGTATTTCACAAAAAGTATCTTAATATTACTAAAATTTTCAGGGTAATGCTTTATGCATTACAATTCATTTTTTTTTTTTTTTTTTTTTTCGCTTAAAAAAGAAGAGAAAGTTAAACTTGAAATGTTTTATTTATCCATCTATGGAGATATCCGTTATTGTATGCATAGAAAATTCAAGGACAGTTTTATGGTAGGAGACAATATCGAATTTTCATAAATGTTAGATGTGACCTCAAGACAATGTAAGAATTCTTTTTTTTTTTTTTTTTTCATTTGTATTTACTTTCTTCTATATACATAAAACAAAAATGTTCGATTCCTTCAACATTTTTTATTTCTCATTTTCAATGAATTTACATGTTTTGAGATGTACTGAATTCGATTCCACCACTTTTAGAAAATATCTCTAAAGCATGCATTTCTGAATGTGTATGTTATCAAAATTTTGTGGTAGCTGTATCTCCAAAATCAATCAATCAAACTTGAAATTTGGTTGAAACTTCCCTTAAATCGGTGCCGATTAGCTTTTCAAGTATATACACCTAACAGATGACACTGCTATATTGCTATGTCCGCCATTGCAGGGAAGGTTATAGCTCAGCTTCCACAGTGTATGAATGCACCAAACTTCGCGTGTGAAATGGATATTGTGTAAAATATACTGATTCAATTTGAATGCATATCGGCCGAGAGGTGGTGCTTCTACGCTTCAATTTAATTCCGTTTACAGAAACGTAATATCTCAATTTCTATGTCAAATCTGTCTTTTGAGGGTATGCTTGCGCGAACTCCATGATAGATTCGTCCAAGAACGCAGCAATCCTGTAGCTTAACGCTCCGCTGACATAATTTGTGCGTAGCGTTGTAGCAAGTAAAGATATGTAGATGTAATGTCTCTACAGAAGTGAAAAAGGCGCCGAAGAACTGGTGTTGAAAATATTAAATGAAAAACTTTGTAAGCAAACATTATAAATTTCGAAAAGCTCACAAAAATTGTTTTAGGCTGAAATAATAGCACGAACTTTCATCAAGTGGGAAGAGCAAGTACAAGTGGACCATGAATGCATCAACGTACACAACAATGTGCAAATATGTTATATTTCAATATCTGTTAAAATTCTCGGTCTTACAATTGCTATATGTTTTATTAGTTTATTTAGGGAAATTTCAGGAGTAGTTGTGATGATATGTTCCTATAGAATTTCATTAGGCTGTCTAATATCTTAAGTTATTAATATTTCTACTACTGTATAATGTGTATTCTCTTTGAATGCTTTGCACAACATCAAACTGGTTTATTATGGGCTGTAAGATCTGTTAAATGCAGCTACCAAACACGACAACTTTTCACGCATCTTTCATTTAAACCGATTTTTGCTCTAATTTCCCCAAGCCGAAATTCGAAAGAGGGTTTCAAAAGTTGAATCAAAGATTGTCCAAAAACTAGTTTTCACAGTGTTTCAGTACATGTCAAAACATATCTATTTATCGCTCTTTTCTCAGCGCGTGTAATGAGCTTTCTTCTCGCATTAGTGTATCATATTAAGAAAATTTGCTTCTAGAAACAAATTTTTATGACTAGTCAGAAAAAAAATTTCCTACTCCCGGCAATTTCAGGCAACAAAATTGGCTCAAATTAACAATTGACTCAAAGTTTACGCGAAAAGTTGTGTGTAATAGCGCCATAAGAACTGTAATTGACCGCACATTAAGTTGGAGGTAAGTTTTGTTTTGCCCTCTCAGGATATGATATATATACAGTCGGTAACAAAATTGTCCGAACACTAGCAAAAATTCCTATATAAAAAAAGTACACTTAATACTGTTTTGTTAAATAAATCCTTGTCGAATCCTGTTCTTAGTCAGTCTAAGAACAAGATTCGACAAGGATTTATTTCGCAAAACTGTATTAAGCGTACTTTTTTCATATAGGAATTTTTGCTAATGTTCGGACACTTACTATTAAGTGAGCAATATGTGTATATTTCACTGATCTCGAAAACGGTAGCTCGGACAGTCACGAGATTTAACACAAAAGTGCCCCCCGAAGGGTCATTGTGCACATCGAAGTCACATTTTCGAATTTTTGATTAGTTTTTTCATAATTAATTAAAATGTAAAAATAATAACCTTCTAATTTCTGATAAAAAAAGCCATTTAAATTTTAACATTTTATCCATAATTTAATTGTTGCCAATTTTTTTTTTCGACTAAATAATAATAATTAAAAAAAAAAAAAAAACCGTACATTTATTTAAAATGAGGAAAATAAATCAGAAATATTAGAAAATAAATTAGAAATATCAGTCGCATCGCTACAAATAAGATACCAAATGAAAGTGAAAATTTTTGTAAATCCGATGCATTAAACAGCTTATCAATCGGATGATTAGTTTTTTCTTAATTAATTAAAATGTGAAAATAGTAACCTTCTAATTTCTGATAAGACATTTAAATTTTAGCATTTTATCCATGATTTAATTGTTGCCATTTTTTTTTTCGACAAAATAATAATAATAATAATAATAATAAATAAATAAATAAAAAAAAAAAAAAAAAAAAAAAAACGTACATTTATTTAAAATGAGGAAAATAAATCAGAAATATTAGAAAATAAATTAGAAATATCAGTCGCATCGTTACAAATAAGATACCAAGTGAAAGGGAAAATTTTCGTAAATCCGATGCATTAAACAGCTTATCAATCGGATGATTAATTTTTTTCTTAATTAATTAAAATGTGAAAATAGTAACCTTCTAATTTCTGATAAATAAGACATTTAAATTTTAGCATTTTATCCATGATTTAATTGTTGCCATTTTTTTTTTCGACAAAATAATAATAATAATAATAATAAAAACGTACATTTATTTAAAATGAGGAAAATAAATCAGAAATATTAGAAAATAAATTAGAAATATCAGTCGCATCGTTACAAATAAGATACCAAATGAAAGGGAAAATTTTTGTAAATCCGATGCATTAAACAGCTTATCAATCGGATGATTAGTTTTTTCGTAATTAATTAAAATGTGAAAATAAGAACCTTCTAATTTCTGATAAATAAGCCATTTAAATTTTAAAATTTTATCCCATAGTATAATAATAAACACGTACGCTCCTTCTTCCTTTATTATTATTCTATGTTTTATCCATAATTTAATTGTTGCCAATTTTTTTTTTTTCGACGAAATAATAATAATTAAAAAAACTGAACTAAAAAAACATTTTCAACTTTACTGAGAATAAATACGAACTGAACTGAAAAAACATTTTCAACTTTACTGAGAATAAATACGAACTGAACTGAGAGGAGTCTGAGGTTAAAAAATGTGAAAACGAAAGTGTTGTTCTTTTTGATAAAAAAATCTTTTTGTTTTGTGATTGAGTTAGTATAAATTAAAAAACCTTCTGATTCTTTTAAACAGGGAGTTATTAGTAAGTCTTTAAAATCAAACTACAACATAAACATTTTATTTCAAAGGATGATATTTAAACACGTTCATTTTAAAAACTCTGAAACACTGATATGTGGCATCAAGTTATATGCAAGAAAATCAAAAACAACTTTCATTTAAAATTTAAATACGAGTTTTTAGAAATCAAAAAGTTTAAATAAATATTCTTAAGATGAAACGATCAAATGATGTGATACCAGTTAATCCAGAAGAACAAAGTACTTCAAATGCAGACCAACTAATTAATCGTACTTCCTTATATCAAGCTAGGCCTATCCGTGCATCAAAATTAAAATGTCGCCAAAATATAAGGGAAATAGGACAGATGTACAGAAAGGAACGTTCTGAGAGTATATCTAGGCAAGCTTTTCAGCATCGAGCAAGGGAGAGCACGGAAGACAGAATCCAGCGACATGAAGATCTAAGACAGCGAGCTTCTCAGCGTAGGGCATCAGAGAGTACACTAGAGAGACGACAACGCCTAGAAGAGAAAAGACGTCGACAAGCAAGATATGAAGTGGCATTGCGAAATCGGTGCCCAACATACAAAATAGCAGTTTGTAGAGATGTGAACTATAGTACTTTAGGAGAATTCAATGTGAAATGCGTTCATTGTAAAGCATCACATTTTCCAGAGGAACGTGTTTGCAATCGTCTTCATAGAGACTCTTTTGGTGATTGTTGTCTTCATGGACGATTATTACTGCCAGCACCATATTTTGCGAACGAGTTAGCAAGACTGTTTTTGCAATGCCATCCACTTGCTGAAGAATTTCATAAAAGAATCAGAAACTTGAATTCCTGTTTTGCTTTTTCTTCTTTCAATGTGTTAGAAGACAGAACCATCAACAGTCATGGCATATACAGTTTTATTGCATGTGGGACAAGTATACCACAAAATGAACTTGGCTGCTCAACCGACTCAAGACATACATGGAGAATTTGAAAAACCTCAATACGGTCAGATGTATTTTTTGGATCCTGATAATGCTGTTGACGAACGATTACATCATCCTCTGAATTATGGAACAAGTCGTGAACTCATGGAATTATTAGAGCACGTGATAAGGGCACAGAATGGTTATGCACAGGGTTATATGATGATGCGAGAAGTTCAGTATGAAGTTGAACAGCAAGCTACTGCACAAGGATTATCTGCACCTGAAGTTCAACTTTTGTTCAGAATTCCTCAGGAAAGTGATTACAGAAGATTTAATACACCATCCATTAATGAAGTTTGCGCTGTCTTCACACTTAATGCCGATCAGAGTTTCCCAGAAAATGAAATGATTGTACAGCGGCGAAACAAGGAAATTGCTATTCTAAAAAATATTGATAAACGTATTGAGCCATTCACTTATCCACTGTTTTACTCACAGGGTACGGATGGTTTTTCTCTTGATATACCATTGACTACACCTTATTCTTCGCGGCATCATGCAACGCGCCTTGAGTTGGCTCAGAACAGACTTGCTTTTCGACCTGAAGTAATAAATTATTTGTCCACAAGAATGAATTCTACAGGTCATGACTTGCGACAAATACAATTTAATGCATTGCATTTTGGTGGCAGACTTTTTCAACAGTATGTTGTCGACACTTTTATTAGGGTCGAAAGAGATCGTATTCAGTGGATTAAAGCAAATCAAAAGAAGATTCTTGCTGGTAATTATACAGAAGTCACACGTTTGATAAACGACTTGTAGAAAAAAACAAAGCTACAGTTCGAGAGAAAGTCATTCTCCCATCATCTTTCCCAGGGTCAACACGCTATTATACTGAACAATTTGAAGATGCTATGGCAATTGTTCGCCGTCTTGGTTCTCCAGATTTCTTCATAACAATGACATGTAATGCAAACTGGCCTGAAATAAAAAACGCTTTGCACATTCAGATACAAAATGGATCTTTTATACAACAACTTCCTCAAGACCGACCAGATGTTGTAACTCGAGTTGCAAAATTGAAATTTGATGAAATAATTGAAGATTTTGATAAGAAGCAGATATTTGGAAAAGTTGCTGCTTATGTATATTCAATTGAATTTCAAAAGCGAGGTCTTCCTCACATTCACCTTCTTCTAATTATGTGTTCTCAAGACAAGATTCATAATCCTGAAGAACTGGATGATCTCATTTCTGCAGAGATTCCCGACTTTGAAGATACAGATCTGAGAGAACTTGTAATAAAGTGAATGATTCATAACCCCTGTGACGAACAGAACCCAAACGCTGCATGCATGGTAAATAAAAGTGGACGTATGAAGTGCCGCTTTCAATTTCCAAAATCATTTGAGGATGTATCTTCATTGGCAGACAATGCAAAACCAAATTATCGAAGGCGTTATGATCCCAAATTGGACCCTCACAGTCGAGATTTCTCTCATGAAAGTGCAGTGTATCGTAAGAGTGTTGATGGCAGCCGCATAACAAGAGATAATCGTCATGTTGTTCCTTATAATGCATATTTACTGAAAAAGTACAATTGTCATATAAACGTTGAATATGTTGGAAGCATTATGGCTGTGAAGTATCTATACAAGTACATATATAAAGGGTTTGATTGTGCTTCACTTAAAGTTGTTGAAGGAGGAAGACAAATCATGTACAATGAAGCAAATACTTATGTTGAGGGTCGATGCATCACTCCACCAGAGGCATGTTGGCGTTTATTTGGAAATGAAATTCAGAAGAAGAGTCATAGTGTGCTACGATTATCAGTTCACCTTCCTGGCCAGTACAGAATTGTAAATTTAGATCAGGCTCAGGAAAATTTAGCTGATACAGGACAAAAAGGTTCGACTCTGGAAGCATATTTCAAGCACAATAAAAAGGCTAAGGAAGAACATGAAATTAGACAATCAAATGGAGACACGGAGGAAGAGCCAATCTATTATTACTACTGGCAAATGCCTGAACACTTTAGATGGGATGCAAGAAACAGTGAATGGATTCAAAGAGTACGGCAGATAAAAGTTATTGGAAGAATACATAATGTCAATTTTGTTGTACAGCCTGAATTATATCACTTACGACTGTTATTGTATCATGTAAAAGATGCAACCAGCTTTAAGGATTTACTGACAGTGAATAATATTGAACATGCGACATACAAGCAAGCTTGTCTAGCACGAGGATTATGCTATGATGACCAACAATGGATTGAAGGATTGTCCGAATCTGCAAGCTCAAAACTGCCAAGGGCAATGAGAACACTTTTTACACAGATTTTGATTCTAGGCTCACCAGAAAACCCAAAACGGCTGTGGGAAATGTTTAAGCAAGATCTCGCAGAAGATTTCATTCATGAAGGTGAAAGAACTGGAATTTCAATTGAAGATTCTATCAAGCGAGCATACCGTGTAATTGCCCATAAACTCGACTCAGAAGCGACAGAAGGTAGAAATTTTCAATATTGGGTTGAAAAGTTTTCATTTGATGATATTGATGATTATGAAACTGAATCGAATCAAGAATTGTCAAATGTCAATGAATCAGCAGCTATTGGTCAACAAATGTATCAACTACTTAGAGGAAAACAAATTGAAATTGTGGATGCTATCTTTCGTTCAGTCAATGATGAGAATATTCAATCAAATTGCTTTTTTATTGACGGACCTGGTGGTACTGGAAAAACTTTCATATACAAGACTTTGTATTACCTTCTGCGAGGAGGGAACTTTAATGTGCAGTGTATGGCTTTTACAGGCATTGCTTCGATTCTACTTCCTGGAGGACGCACATCACACAAAACATTTGGATTGAAGGTGCCCCTTTCACCAGAGTCAAGTTCCACAATCAAACCGGGCTCCTGTAAAGCTCAAAAACTTTCTAAAGTTCAAGTATTTCTCATGGATGAAGCACCTATGCTTCCTAAATATGCATTGCATGCAATGGACGAAATTCTGCGTAAAACTGGAAATGCAACTTTGCCATTCGGTGGAAGAATTATGGTTTTAGGAGGAGATTTCAGACAGTGTCTTCCAGTTCAACCGCGAGCGAATAAACAAGAACTTATTGACTTATCAATTAAAAAGAGTGTGCTTTGGTGTAAATTTAGGAATTATTCACTGGATGAGAATATGCGGGTTGATCCAGAACAAAGAGACTTTGCAAACTATATTTTAAAAGTTGGTAATGGAGAATTACCGATTAGGTCTTTAGATGAGATAGAGCTACCCGAAGACATAATTTCAAATGGAAATCTCATTGATGAGGTTTTTGCTTTTTGCTTTGTCAATGAAAATTATGAAGAGATGAAAAATAGAGCTATACTTGCTCCTCTTAACAAAGATGTTGACAGGTTAAATACTGAAATTATTTCGAAATTACCCGGAGAGTACAAAACTTATCACAGTTACGATACTGTAAATAACCAACCCGAAGGAGGACTTCAATTTACTGTTGACTTTTTAAATTCTGTTGAAAATTCCGATTTACCACCTCATGAACTTAAACTGAAAAAAAATGCTATTATTATGTTGATGCGTAATATAGATGTATCAGAAGGCCTTTGCAATGGTACAAGATTAATTGTTACTGAGCTGTGCAATCATATTATTAAAGCAAAAATAATAACTGGTGAACACTGTGGCCGAGATGTACATATACCAAGAATCACACTTCAATCATCAAAAGGTCAACTTGGTTGCGCAATATCTAGACATCAGTTTCCTGTAAAAGCAGCATTTGCTATGACAGTGCATAAATCACAGGGCCAAACTTTTGACTTTGTAGGTGTTGATCTGAGAGCACCAGTTTTTATGCATGGAATGCTTTATGTAGCTTTTTCAAGAGTTAAAAGAAAAACATCATTAAAAGTACTTCTGCCGATAGAAAATCAACGCCATACTCGTAATATCGTCTGGAAAGATATCTTAAACCATTCAAGAACTACAGAAATGGATTACTGTTTTAATGAAAATGCAGAAGATTTAAATTTCAGCTTCGATTTGGACTAATGCAATTCAGGCACTGTTCTTATGCGTTTAATGTGTTAATAAATTTTTCTTATGCGTTTATAAAATGGTAGCACATTTTTTGTTTGTTTGCTGCAATATATTTTAATATTAACAGTTAAAATTCTTTAATTTATAGCACTGCAGTAGAAAGTTATTTAAATGTGATGATTTATTAAAATGTCTGATGATTTATAAAATATATGTATAGTTATAAATTTGTAAAAATAACATAATTATTCAGCCTTAAACTTTTATATCCCACAGTGTACTCACCCAACAACAAATTTATTATCATCTCTAAGTGTTTTTGTTCTTATATATTTTCTTTTACGTGTTTTATTTCTTAAAAAATAAAAGAGCGATACAAATGTTCTAAGAATAGGGGAAGAAGTTACGATTGGCGCCACAGGCACCCAAGAGTTAATTTAAAATCGTTATATTTTTAATATTTTAGTATTAAGCCACTTTACAGAGAACAAGTTATGATTGGCGCCGCAGGCGCCTAAGATTTTATTTAAAAATATTTGAATTTTCAATATTATTATATTATGCGACTTTTAGAGAGAACAAATTACGATTGGCGTCGCAGGCGCCCGAGAGCTTGTTTTTTGGTAAAAATTTTCTTGGGTCTCTGGCCAGCTAGCTGGTGAAGCCAGCTAGTTATCTACTATTATTACTTATACAGCTTCCTGAGTCCAAGAATTTAAGAAATGTTTTCCTTTTTTTTTTTTTTTTTTTTTTTTTTTTCCCTCATTTTTTCTCTTTGAACGCGCAGAATTTTTATTATTATTATTATTATTATTAATTCAGAATCTTCGAACGTAAAAAATTATTCATCAGCAATGAAACAAAATGTTTTTTTGATGAATCTGCTACGCTCTTTAGAAATGTTTCAAAGTAAATGCAATGGTATTTAATTCAATATTGTGAAGGATAAAGCAGTTTAAAATAGCTCTATAATAAAAATAAAAGAAGAAAATACAACTGAAATTTAAAAAAATGTAAATGCTTTTCACGGCGTGATATTTAAAATCTAGTTCAACAGGAGTTGAATAAATAGAAATTATTTTATTAGATAAAAAGAAAGATTTAATTTTAAAAAAGCTCAATTTAATTTAAAAGAAAAACAGAGCTATTGTGTATATGATTACCAATGTATACTATATTTCTCTTCAAAGCATTTTATTTTGAATACTAGTATATAACCCCGTCAAAAATGACGGAATGTGAAATCAATTAAGATAGTGAATCAACGAAGGCTTTGCCTGCTTCGTTGTCACTATTTTAAAGGAAACTTTTTTCTATATCGCTTTATAAAAAAAAAAAAAAAAAAAAAATCATGAAAATGCTGAAAAGCCCGCTTTTTGTCCCCGCTGCCTTCGGCAGCGACCCACTCATTCGCAGACTCTCGGGCGCCTGTCCCTATTGCCTATGACAGTAGCTTACCAGTGGGTTTCCATTTGGGTACTTATCAGATGACATTTTCGAAAATGACAGTATCGAAAAATTTGAAGTAGCCATTTTATATTTGAATCCCAGTTACATATGAACAACACTAAACGTGGTATACATAATATTTTCTTTCATGTTATTTTCTATATTTATTTGATTTATTCGATCAACTATAAAATGACAACAATTTCAAGCCAAATATAATATTACAATATGCTATGGTCGGCTACATCTTTCGCATGAGACAATTTTTTGTGGTTAAAATAATAGTTGAGTTAGTTGATAGTAGTTGGTATATAGAAAAATAAATATGTAAATATGTAAATATATAAATCAGATCACAGTACAGCCTTAATATAGCTCCCCTTGTCGACTTTTAAATTTTTATCACCATTTTAGGCAAAAATACATAATTTATGCGATTACCTTTTCTGTTTCTTTCTTTTCTTTTCTTTTTCCTTCCTTTTCTTTCTTTTCTGTTTTTTAACATTTTATAATTTATTTATATTTTTGGTGAGTTACTTGGCTTAAAGTAGCTTTCGCAAAAGTAGAGTTCTTGGCGAAAAATGTCCGATCTAATTCAGCATAAAAAAATTTTTAACATTACAAAGGATTATCAATGAATTAACTTTCATACCAAGCGCGATTCATCCGTGCTTAAACATACTATTTAATCAAAACAAAAGAAAAATAAAATCTGAAATTTAAGTATATTAAATACTCTGGTTTATCACTCACACGACTTTCTCTTAAACTGAAATTTAATACTATAAATACAGGTTGGAGATTAAGAGGTAAAATAACGAGTACTGTCATGTAAACGTATGTTAAACAATTCAAATTAGGCTTCGGAAGTGTTTTACATGATAATTAGTTCTGTATGAGGGGAGCTACCGCCCCCCTCAACCTCCCGTTTCATTAATGCACCTACATTTATATAGAAATTAATTCTGTTATTAAAATTAAGAATTTACTGAAAATTATACAGACAATTTTCGCACGCAACATTCCTTGAAACTCATCAATCTTGACCAAACTTTTTCAGCAACAAACTTATATTAACTTCAAAATGCAACATTTGAATCTCCTAAAATTAATTGTTTTTAAGTCACTCTAAGAGAAACAGACAAAGATAACCTTTAAAACACTTGAATACGGTAATCAGGAAGACTCAAAACGTGTAAATATACAAAAAACAAGCGACGAATATTTAGCTTAAAACATACGTTATTTACCATATCTCTATGAGGAATTTATTTCAATTCTCGAACAGCTTTCCTGGAAATGGTAAAATATTATTAGTAAAGCGCATCCACTAACAACAAATAACTAGTGTGTTGTGGCCACCACATGACTTTCAACTATATTTTCCTATACAAATTCACTCACTAAAAAAAAAAAAAAAAAAATATTAAAATTATTATTTAAAAAAATTATCTTCCATGATAATGCAGACGATTTCCATATTAGAGAAGTAGTATAACACTAAATATCCAAAAAAGGTTGAATTTATTCTCAATATTACATTAAATATATATATATATATATATATATATATATATATTATTTAAAAAAAAAAAAAAAAAAAAAAAAAAAAATGATAACTTTATTTTAAATTATCACAGATCGATGGTTCAACCATTCGTTTTAAAGGTATTGGCGAGCTCTTTTGAAAGATACCCATCATGAAAACTTACTCCCCTCGAGGGGGGCCTTCCCGAGAAGGGGAGGTGAGGCTCCTACATTCAGTAATTTTTTTTCCCAGTTGACTATCTTTATTACAAAAAAAAATATATATTCGTTTCATTTGCTTTAGTGCAATCTATAGATATTAAACTCTACTTACCTCCAATTTCCCCCATAGACGTAATGTATTTGAATACTTTTGAGTGTCCCTGTACACGAACCATTTGCTTCATCTCAACGAAAAGCTTAGTGTAGCATCCTTATATGATACATATTTAGAATACCGAGTTTGGAATTTCTGCTACTATTTGTTCCTGCGATATGCTGATAACAGACACACAGACAGACAGACACACACACACACACAGACAGACAGACACTCACACACACAGACCATTAGCTAAAAATTTCATTTGCGTATTCAGGGGACCTCAGAATATGTAAATATAATAAAAACTCACTTTCGAAAATTTGACCCTAAAACAATACTTTCTCTACCGTAAGGTTAAGAGAAAGTAAAACACAACCATAACCTTCTTACTTTCTCAGTAGAGAAAGTATTGTTTTAGGGTAAAATTTTCGAAAGTGAGTTTTTGTTATATGTACATGCTCTGAGATCTCCTGAGTACGAAAATGATATTTTTAGCGAATGGTCTGTGTGTGTGTCTGTCTGTCTGTGTGCCTGTCTATGTGTCTGTCTGTGTGTCTGTTATCAGCATATCTCAAGAACAAATAGTAGCAGAAATTCCAAACTCGGTATTCTAAATGTGTATCATATAGGGAAGCTACACTAATTTTTTCGTTGAGATAAAGCAAATGGTTCGTGTACAGGGACACTCAAAAGTATTCAAATACATTACGTCTATGGGGAAATTGTAGGTCAGTAGAGTTTAACATCTATACACTGCACTAAACCAAATGAAACGAATATATATATGTGTGTGTGTGTGTGTGAAAGAGATAGTCATTTGGCAAAAATGTTTTGTGTACGTAGAACCCTCGCCTCCCCCTGGGGGGGGGGGAATTCCCCCCTCGTGGGGAGTAAATTTTCATGATGGGTATCTTTCAAAAGAGCTCGCCAATACCTTCAAAACGAATGGTTGAACCATCGATCTGCGATAATTTGAAATAAAGTTATCGATTTTTTTCATTTTTAACAACAACAACAAAAAAAAAAAAAAAAAAAAATGTAATATTGAGAACAAATTCAACTTTTTTTTGGATATTTAGGGTTATACTACTTATAGAGTAACTTAAAAACGAATAAGTTTAGGAGATCCAAATGTTGTATTTTGAAGTTAATATAAGTTTGTTGCTGGAAAAGTTTGATCAAGATTGATAACTTTCAATGAATGATGAGTCTGAAAATTGTCTGTATAATTTTAAATAAACTTTTAATTTTAGTAACAGAATTAAATTCTATATAAATGTAGGTGCATTAATGAAACGGGGGGATTAGGGGGACGGTAGACCCCCTCACACGGAACTAATTCTCATATAAATAACTCTTCTGAAGCCTAATTTGAATTGTTTAACATAGGTTTACATAACAGTACTCGTTATCTTACCTCTTAATCTCCAACCTGTATTTATAGTATTAAATTTCAGGGTAAGAGAAAGTCGTGTGAGTAACGTAACAGATTATTTTATTTACTCCATTTTCATATTTTCTTTTTTTCATATTCATGAGCAAATTTAATATATATATATATATATATATATATATATATATATTGTTTTTTGCATGAAAGCATATTTCATTTTATGCTTAAAATAAATAAATAAATAAATAAATAACTGTTAAATTTTTTCGGCAATAATTATAAATTTAAATGTCCAATTTTGAAGTTATTACCAGGTTACTGTTTTAATTAATTTTAAAAAGTCTAATCACAACTTCGTTACAAATAAGGTAGCAAATGAAAGGTACGATTTTTCTGAATCCGTCGAAGTAAACAGCTTATCGATCGGACAATTAGATTTTTTAAAATTAACTAAAGTATGAAAATTAGGTCGCAACTTCTTATATAGATGAGTACGAACCGAAATCTTCACCTCTCTTGCAAATTATACAAATAGATATATTAGAATACTGCAACCTCAGTTTCAAACCGATTAAAAAAACTGCACCATGAAAAAATGCAGAATTATGTAATCACAAAAACACTTTATAATCTATAAATCTATGATTCAAGTGTTCAGTTTCAGTCATAGAGTCTAGTCAGGTTGGGAGAGCTTCACTTATTTATTTTAAAAATTACACATAAATAAATTTACTATTTGCAGAATTTTAAAGAAGAATTCACAATTATAATTAAATTCAGTAGTTATTCAGGTGATAATATTGTTTCTCCATAAAGGAGCCAAGACCAAGATGTAAATAATAAACTGTTCCATGTTCAAGAAAAGGATACTTCCTGTTTTAGCCAGGCCGAAAAACTAAACTAAAAAAGTAACATTTTTCAGAGAGAGAAATAATCACCTCTCATTTGGCAAAGAGCCAAAACTACCAGTCGGGGCGAAGCATGAATCGAAACCAGAATCTACGTTCAAACATGCTCCGCCCCCATGAACGAAGGTTCATAAAAATATCCTAAAAAGTACAATAACAACATTAGTGTTGTTACAGGTTTTTCATTTTCTGTCTTCAAACTGCAAATAGATAAGAAAAAAAGAGATTAATATACATAATGAAACATTGTAACTAGATTATTAACATAAGTGGATAAAATACAGGAACAAAAAAAAAAAAAAAAAAAAAAAAAAAAAAAAACATATAAATAAAAAATAAATAAAAATAAAAATGAGCTAATGTTCAACAGTTCTAAGTTGTCAGTTGAATAGTTTTTAAAATGGAAGAGGATATATAGAGGATAATAGCGGACGCTTCAATTCCCCATAAACAGTTTTCAGTAGAACTACACGAATCTTGCCATCTGCTCCAGGAAATAATTTGATTATGCGACCCAGTTTCCACTTCAAAGGGGGCTGATTATCATCTTTTATTAAAACCAAATCGTCTTTCTTGAAATATGGTTTATTTATTAGCCATTTTGATCGCCTTTGCAAGTCTGATAGGTAATCTGAGGACCATCTCTTCCAGAAACTTTGAAAAAATTTTTGCAGAAGTTTCCATCTTTCTAGCGGGGTTAGGTTAACTGAAGAATTGTCAGGTTCTGGTATTGAAGTCAAGGCAGTGCCTATGATAAAATGTCCTGGAGTTAGAGCATTTAAGTCGCTTGGATCATTCGATAGCGCAACAAGAGGTCTGGAGTTCAAGCACGATTCAATTTGAGTAATTAAAGTAAGGAACTGTTCATAAGTTAATATTTGTTCGCCAATAGTTCTTTTTAAATTACCTTTCATCTGTTTTATTCCAGCCTCTCAAAGGCCTCCAAAATGGGGGGCCGATGGGGGATTGAAATTCCATTTGGTTGTTTCTTCGGACAAATATCTGTGGATCTTTTCGTCAGAAGAGATCAAGGACATCATTTTTTTCATTTCGTTGTCGGCACCTACAAAGTTCGTTCCTCTGTCTGAAAACAATTCTTCAGGTTTTCCTCGTCGAGCGACAAACCTCTTCAAAGATGCGAGGAATGTTTCAGAGATGAGATCACTGAGTATTTCCAAATGAATTGCCTTTGTGGAAAAACAAATATATAAACAAATATAACTTTTATAAGATTTAACACCTCGGCCCTTACGAGGTTTGATGAGAAAGGGGCCTGCAAGATGAACCCCGACTTTCGAAAACACTCGCGATGGCACTACACGAGCAGCTGGAAGATCACCCATTAGTTGAGAGGCTAAATTCGATGTGGTTCTAAAACACTTCATACAGTTTCGCAGATTCCTTTTCACAGCGTCTCTTGCATTAATTATCCAATATTGTTGTCGCAGGACTGAAATTGTTAATTGAGTTCCACTGTGAAGATGTTTTTCATGAAAGTACTTTATAATTAAATCTGTAATGTGATGCGTTTTGGGAAGTATCATTTGGTGTTTTTGACTCTCAGGTAGGTTTGCGTGTCTTAATCTTCCACCGACACGAAGAATTTCATTTTTGTCTAGAAAAGGATTTAAAGAAAGGAGTTTGTTACTAGCATTCAGGTTTCTTCCAGATTTTAAAGTCTTTATTTCCTCTCTAAATTCATGTCTTTGAACCAACTACACAATAATTTTAGTTGCCTCATCAAGTTCTTGTATAATTAAAAAGCCAGTATTCCGCACAGATCGACATTTTATAAATCTAAGACACCAAGCTGTAACACGTCTTAATTTAGACCAACCTGAAAAATTATATATTAAATCAAATTCATTATTGCAATGAGTTAAAGAGCAAACAGTAGTTTTCCGTTGTTCTCGCAAAATCTCTTCTTCAGGTATTTTCGCTTCATTTTCAGGTAGTGGTGTCGGTAAGTGCTCTTCTTTCAACCAAATTGGTCGCTTCAACCATTCTTCATTCTTTAACAATTCAGTTGCTGTGCAACCACGAGATAGCACATCAGCGGGATTTTTAACCCCTGGACAAAATCTCCACTGAGACGGGGTTACTAATCGTTGAATTTCACGCACTCTGTTCTCTACGAAGGGCTTCCAGTTACTAGCACTTCCTTTAACCCAATAAAGGGTAATTTGGGAATCACAGAAACATAGTATGTTTTTGACAGGAATTGAAAATAGCCGCCCAAGATAATGAGCTAATTGAGCAGCTGTTAAGGCTCCCATCAATTCAAGTCGAGGCAAGTTAAGTTTTTTGAGAGGAGCTACTCTTGTCTTTGACATAATAAATGAAGTTTCACGGGAACAAGGATCACGTAAATAAGCTACTGTACCATATCCCTTCAAACTGGCATCGCAGAAAACACAAATTTGAATAGTTTCAGGAGTTCATTTTTCCAAATTCGTAAAATATTTTCTAGGCACTTCAAAATTTTCTAAATCCTGTATTTCACTATGCCATTTCTTAAATTTTTGTGTTAAAGCATCGGGTAAAGCAGAATCCCAATTAACACCCTGCTCCCATAATTCTTGCATTAGAAATTTAACTCTTATTATAAAAGGGGAAATAAACCCTACAGGGTTATACACCTTTGCTACAGTTTGTAAAACAATTCTCTTAGTGATAATTTCATTATCAAACCCTTCTAACAGAGATTGAAAGTCTATTTTTAACGTGTCATTATTAGTTGACCACATTATTCCTAATACCTTAGAAATATTTCCCTCATTTATTTCTTCATCAACGTTTATTCCATGTTTTTCCCACAATTCGCTTAATTCGTAAGAATTACTTTTGAACTTTCTTAATGTTATATTGGCATCTTTAAGTATTTTCACAGCACCAGACGATAAAATAAATGCTTCATTTACAGAATTAGCGCCATGAAAGAGATCATCAACATATAAGGAAGTATCAAGCATATTAACAACTTTCTCAAACAAGTCTTTATATCCCTTTATATGATGTTTAATGGTAGCTGAGAGCAAAAAGGGTGATGTTGTAACACCAAAAGTAACACGGGTCATGCGGAAAACCTTTAATAGAGGATTTTTACTATTTATATCATCAAACCATAGAAACCGTAAAAAGTTTCTATCATTTTCTGCAACCTGTATTTGCAGAAAAGCTTTTTCGATGTCACAAACAAAGGCAATTTTATGAAGGCGGAATTTCAAAATAATATCCAAAATATTAGGATTTAAATTGGGGCCAGAATATAAACATTCATTTAAAGATTTTGCTTCCTTTTCTTTGGAAGAAGCATCAAACACTATTCTGACCTTTGTGGTGGAGTTACCTGTTCTTATCACCGGTCTGTGGGGCATATAATATACATCAGTTTCATTTTTGTTTAATTCACGCTCCTCTATTATACCCATTTTCTTTTGTTCCTCAAGAATTTTTTTATATTCGTTTTTAAGCCATTCATTTTTAGTCAGTTTTGTTCTCAAACCCCAAAGTCTATTTTTGGCTATTTCTATATTAGATTTTAATTCATTTTTATTTTTCTTCCACAAAAATTGAATTTCATATCTTCCCTTAACAAAATTAAGATTTTCATTGAAAGAATTAATAATTTCTGTATCTCTCTGTGACAGAGAATCACTCTTATTGTCACATATTCCAAGTGATTCTAAATCTCAAAAACGCTGCAAATCAAAACTGTCAAATTTATTGACAGATACAAAATGCGAATTAATTACCTCTGTACTATTATTATTTAATTTCCCCACTACAGTATATCCGAAAATAGTATTAGCAACATATAAGTTATCACTAATTTTTTCAATGATACCTCTCTGTATTTTACAAAAATAATCCGCTCCTAGCAATAGATTAACTTTGGAATCACTTAATGAATTGTCTGCCAATTTCCAGTTTTTATTTTTAATATAACTTTCAATTTCTGGTTCGCCCCTTGGGCTTTTCAATTGAGTCGCGGTTATTAAGTCTGTAGCTAATACTTCAACATGAATGAGCCGACGAAGATTTATTTTGCTACGCAGTTTAATATTAAAAACTTCGAATTCCTCTTCTTTACCTTTATTTATGCCAAAGGCAAAAACAGTTAGCTTTTCTTTTCTTACACGGGTTAATTTTAATTCGTGAGCCAATTCTTTAGTAATAAAACTTTTCTCACTTCCGGAATCTAATAACAACCTGACAGTTTTTGATCTAGAATTAGATTGTGCTATTACGCAGCATGTTTGCAATAATGCTGCCTGATTACTATTTTTCAAATGCGAATTCGATACTATAGCGTTCTCTACTACTTCTGGTTTCAAGTTTTTTCAAAAACAAAATAATTGTTATGATCTGTTGCTTTACATTTCTCGCAAGGCTGCGATTTCACTCGACACTGTGATGACAGATGAGATTTTAGAAAGCATTTATAACACCTGCCATCCTTCTTTAATCTTAACCTTTTCTCAACATCAGTTAAATTAGTACATTCAAGAGAAGGATGATCATAATTCTTGCAAAATATGCATATGTTTTTAACACCTACATTCAATGAATTCATTTTATTTGAAAATTTTCTGTCACTAATTTCGGCTTTATTTTTATTTACAATTACCGAAGCATTTTTATAATTAATCATACTAATGGATTTTTCACGTGATTCTAGTTCTACTTTAAGAAAATTAATTAAGTCGGTCACATCAGACTCATCCTTTTTTTTATCACTTTGCCTGTAATATTCAACTACTAGATCGTTTGGCAATAATTTTAATAAAATTGGATTCAGTAAATGACCATATTGGCCTTTTGTCACCCCTAAATTAGATAAACTGCAAATATTTACTTCACAAACGTCGAACAGTTTTCGCAACGCACTTATATTTGATGAACGTTTCACAGATTCTAAATTCAATAATTTATTCATATGAGCATTAATAATAATATCCTTTTGCCCAAAACGGTTTCTTAGTATCTCTATGCAATGATCATAATTTTGCTCCGTAAGTCAAAACCCTTCAATAACATTGTACGCTTTGTCAGTTAAAATCGTTTTCAGGTAAGTAAATTTTTCAATTTTTGTAAGATTTTCATTTAGATGAATAGCGTTCTCGAAACAATCGAAAAATTCATTCCATTTCTCAATTTGCCCACTGAATTTCGGTAACGACATTTTCGGCAATCTTATTGCAGAACAAGTTTTTGTTTGGGTTTCACTGACAGAACAATTTGAATTATTCTCATCTATATTACACCTTTTTAATCGTAGCTTGATTTTACACTTGGCAGAAATTATTTGCTCACCATATTTATCGCTTGCTGCGATATCTTTTTCGTACTCTTTTATGTCTTCTATTAAATTTTCAATTTTTTCATTTAAACTTTTTAATGAAATTTCTCTTTCGCACAACATTTCTTTAATCTCATTAATTTCGTCTGATTTTGTATTTTCTATATCATCTGCCAATAGATTTTCTAACTTCGTAATTAATTTTGTAACGCTAGAGCGTTCCGTAGAACGCTTAGCTTTTAATTTATCTATGTTCATAGCGAGCAAATAATAAAAAAAAAAAAAGAAAACAATATTGTAAATAAATCAAAATTCTAATTTGATTTAATCAATGTTATAAATAATAATAAAATTTTGCTTACCTGGTTCAATATCCAGGCAGCTTTCCAATATGATGCATCCGAAATTCCAATCATTATTATTTCCAAGTTCTGTTTTCAAAATTCTTAGACTTTTTAAATCTGTTAATCCAAATGAATTAATTTCGAAAGGTAATTTCAATTTTGCGGGATTTCACTTATCCCGGATTTCATACACCATGATAAAACTGCACCATGAAAAAATGCAGAATTATGTAATCACAAAAACACTTCATAATCTATAAATCTATGATTCAAGTGTTCAGTTTCAGTCATAGAGTCTAGTCAGGTTGGGAGAGCTTCACTTATTTATTTTAAAAATTACACATAAATAAATTTACTATTTGCAGAATTTTAAAGAAGAATTCACAATTATAATTAAATTCAGTAGTTATTCAGGTGATAATATTGTTTCTCCATAAAGGAGCTAAGACCAAGATGTAAATAATAAACTGTTCCCTGTTCAAGAAAAGGATACTTCCTGTTTTAGCCAGGCCGAAAAACTAAACTAAAAAAGTAACATTTTTCAGAGAGAGAAATAATCACCTCTCATTTGGCAAAGAGCCAAAACTACCAGTCGGGGGGAAGCATGAATCGAAACCAGAATCTACGTTCAAACACCGATATCTGATACATTTCCGCATAATGTTTCATCTAAATAAATTAAATAATCTGGTGTGTCACTGACACGACTTTCTCTTACCCTGAAATTTAATACTTTAAATACAGGTTGGAGATTAAGAGGTAAGATAACGAGTACTGTTATGTAACCCGATGTTAAACAATTCAAATTTGGCTTCAGAAGAGTTTTATGTGATAATTATTTCTGTGTGAGGGGGGGCTACCGCTCCCCCTCAACCCCCCGCGTTTCATTAATGCACTTACATTTATATAGAATTTAATTCTGTAATTAACATTAAAAGTTTACTTAAAATTATACAGACAATTTTCACACGCAACATTCTTTGAAACTTATCAATCATGATCAAACTTTTCCAGCAAACTTAAATTAAATTCAAAATACAACATTTGGATCTCGTAAAATTATTCGTTTTTAAGTCACTCTAAGAAATACAGACAAAGATCAAACATAAAAAAACTCGACTGCGGTAATCAGGAAGCCTCAAAACATGTAAGTATACAAAAAACAAGCAATGAATATTTAGCTTAAAACATACATTATTTACCATATCTCTATGAGGAATGTATTTCAATTCCCGAAGAGCTTTCCTGGAAATGGTAAAATATTATTAGTAAAGCACATATCATCTAACAACAAATAACTTGTGTGTTGTGGCCACCCCATGACTTTCTTCTATATTTTCCTATACAAATTCACTCAGTAAAAACTAGTGGATCTGCAGATCAGGAGCCTCAACGTCCTATTTGCATCAGACATTATTCAATAGGTCATTTTTATTTGTTCCTTTTTATATAATAGTATATATTGATTCGATCGACTTATTACCATAATCAGATACATTCCTGAGGGGGCTGCCGCCCCCTGAACCCCCTGCTGTATATCTCTTTGTATACCTATTTGTATATCATATAAAGTGTTACGGAATTGTAAATAATTGCATTTATTTTTGTATAAATTCTTTCAAAGAGGCTTAGAAAGTCGATAAAATGCTAATTTTGTGCATTTCTAGTCGTTTTAGCGTTAAAATAGCCTAATTTTCCTTTAAAAACGCATTAAAAAGCTCCAATAAGGGAAGAAATGGATTTGGCGCCAAATTTGGCGACTGTTTCCCCCTTTGGCGATATTTTTGGTGACCTTGGCGAGAAAATCCTTATTAAGGATATACCAAATATGGAAGAGCTAATCTCATTGGCTTATGACATACGAGAATTTTTCAGAACAGTCTGTGTTCGATAGAATAGTATAAAAGGGGCATTTTTTAGCCAAGTCGGCCAATCTCAAATCTGTGTCAGTTTCGTCAAATGCTTGCTTTGCTTTGAGCCTCTTTGAATAAAACTTCTTTATGTGTTATTGATAAACAGTTTGTAATGTTGTTTTGCTGTTAACGGCTGTTTTTTAAGCTATGTTTACTGATTGAATTGAAGCTGATACTTGGTTTGTAGACCAGTATTTTTCTGGAACTTTCTGTGAATAAATCACTGAATTTTTGCAAGTTTCGCCTTTCTTTCTCGGACAACTTACGAACCCCCAAATACGAAACAATATGTATTCTTAATAAACGACGGTCTTGTATTATTTCCCTGAAATTCATAAATACCAAATCTGATAACTATCAAATTTCATACAAAAAACAAATTACATAGCAATTTCCAATTCTATGCCCACAATTATCAACAGGAAAACATGCTTTTAAAATTCTAATAAAATTTTATTATATTTGATGGGGCTTAACCATGTTAAAATAAACTTTTAAGAAATATCGACTATAGACCGTAATAGTACGAAATTATTTTATGTATCCCGGAAAAGTAGCCACAGTCATTATAAACGCCAATAATAAGAATAAAAATAATTAATTATAACTCATTAATTTTTCAAACTAATTTGACATCATTTGGATGATTACAGTACATACTCGGAATTATTTTGTGTGGTTCCATAAATTATTTAGTCTATACATAACCTTTTTTAAGAGTAACCAGAATTTTAAGTATCTTTATAATGTATGTTAATTTTATTAAGTTCAATTCAGCATAAACGCATTAAAGTGTGCGCTTAAATGAAAGTTTCTCCATTGGCTCTAATGCTACGAAATTATTTTGCGTGTCTCTGTAAACAAACTATAAACATTGTATACACTAGTAAAAACTATTCAGCTTACTTTGCGTTTAAAATTAATAATTGTTCCAAATTTAACATCGTTTGGATGACGACGTGACATTGTCAGAACACTTTTGTAAGGCCCTGTACATTAATTAGAAAGCTTAAGAGCACATATTTTCTTCAAACAACATAAGTTTAAACAACTTACTCACGTACGCTTGTTTAATTTTCTTGATTGCAAAGTAAAGATGTTAAAATGCGTTTAAACGCAATTCACCTCATACGCCGTAATGTGAAGTATTTTGGCGTGTCCCTGTATACAATCCATAAAAAGTATAGACCTAAAAAAATAAATAGCTATTTCTATACCAAGCCTGAATATATGTGTCAATTTGCAAGTCAATCGGAGAATTTTTGCGGCCGCTATTGCGGTACATACAAATTCTTCCAATAGGCCGTAATGATAAAAGAAAACTTTGGCGTGTCCCTGTACACGAACTACAAATGGAATGCACACCCAAAACTATACAGCTAATTTCGTGGGGATCATGAACATGTGTACCAAATTTCAAGTCAATAGCGTGATATTTGCGGCCGCTATCCAACGACAGACAGACAGACAGACGGACAGACGGAACACAGAATCCTTTTGAGTCTCAACAGAGGGCCTCCACTGACGTTTCGGCAAAAATTGGAAGTCAATAGCTTGATTTTTGCGGTGGCTATCGCGGTACATACAGATTATTCCCATAGGCCGTAATGATAGAATGACTTTGGCGTGTCCCTGTACACGAACTACAAATGGAATACACACCTAAAACTATACAGCTGATTCCCTTGGGCTCATGAATATGTGTACCAAATTGCAAGTCAATAGCGTGATTTTTGTGGCCGCTATCGCATTTCATACAAATTCCTCCCTTAGGCCGTAATGATAAGAAAAACTTTGGCGTGTCCCTGTATACGAATTACAAATGGAATACATACCAAAACCTATACAGCTGATTTCGTGGGGCTCATGACTATGTGTACCAAATTTTAAGTCAATAGCGCTATTTTTGCGGCCGCTATCGCGATACATACAAATTCCTCCCATAGGCCGTAATGATAAGAAAAACTTTGGCGTCTCCCTGTATACGAACTACAACTTGAATACATACCAAAAACTATACAGCTGATTTCGTAGGGCTTATGAACATGTGTAGCAAATTTCAAGTCAATAGCGCTATTTTTGCGGCCGCTATCGCGCGACAGACAGACAGACAGACACAGCCCAAAACCGTTTTAAGTCTCAACAGAGGGCCTCCACTGACGTTTCGGCAATAATTTATTAAAATTAATATTTAAGAAAAATTATATTCCATGATAATGCAGACGATTTCCATATTAGAGAAGTAGTATAACACTAAATATCCAATAAAAAGTTAAATTTATTCTCAATATTACATTTTTAAAAAAAATTGTTTTGTATTTGTTTTTGTTAAAAATGAAAAAAAAAAAAATCGAAAACTTTATTTTAAATTATCGTAGATCGATGGGTTCAACCTTTCGTTTTAAAGGTATTGGCGAGCTCTTTTGAAAGATACCTATCGTGAAAATTTACTCCCCTCGAGGGGGGACTTCGCACCCAGGGGAGGAGGCGAGGCTCCTACATACACAAAAAAATTTTCCCAGCTCACTATCTCTATTACAAAAATATATATATTCGTTTCATTTAGTTTAGTGCAGTCTATGGATGTTAAACTCTGCTTACCTGCAATTTTCCCCATAGACATAATGTATTTAAATACTTTTGAGTGTCGCTGTATACGAACCATTTGCTTCATCTCAACGAAAAGCTTAGCGTAGCATCCCTATATGATACACATTTAGCATACCGAGTTTGGAATTTCTGCTACTATTTGTTCTTGAGATATGCTGATAACAGACAGACAGACACACAGACACACACACACAGACCATTCGCTAAAAACATGATTTTCGTATTCAGGGCACCTCAGAGCATGTAAATATAACAAAAACTCACTTTCAAAAATTTTACCCTAAAACAATACTTTCTCTACCGTAAGAGTAAGAGAAAGTAAAAACATGGTGAAGTGTTTGAGTGATAAATGACTTTACTATGCGAAAAAGGTAAGTGAGCGTGTGAGTGTATAAATAAAAAAAAAAAAAAATTCCCTAAAGACTTCAATAGTTACGCTTTGCCCAAAATGGCTTTTTGTTTGCCGTTTTAATACTAATTTATAGTGCGACCACGTTTCCTAAGACTAGCAGTGTGGCCGAGTCCAAAAGTTTGGAGGGATGCAAAATTGCCCGAGATATAGTTATTTGGCAAACATCCAGTTATTCGGTGTTCCATTATCGCATGTTTTCTCTCAGTCACCCCTATTTTAACACTGGACTCGTTCAATCCGCACTTGCGCAGAGGCTTCCATGGTCGCAAGAAATGTGGTTAAAGAATACCTTATATATATATGTAAATACATATTATTGAATTCCACTTACCCTTTTCACTTATCACGAGCTGCAGTTGTCTCCTGTAATACTGAAAAGTGTCTCCTCCAGATTTATTCCAAGTAACCTCTATCAAAATTAAAGTGAAAACGACATATATATATATATATGTATGTATATATAAATGATAGACATTTTAATAAACATTAACCTTAATATTTTAGCATTTAATAGATACACGTCAATACCAACACGACAAAAATAAAACTGATAATAACACATTGCTAAAACTATTACAAAAGGTTGCGATATATGTTAAGATCCAATAAGAGACAAAAACAATTTAAACTACTTACGCCCACTTGAACAAAAAAAAAAAAAGACCATTAAACATAATGTTGGAGAAAGTAATTAAAGGACTTCAGGATAATAATTGGAATAAAAAATGCTTAAAAGTAGAAGTATTAACTCATCAGGGGGCAAGTACTTCATAAAGCTGTGAAAGCTGCAACGATTTCGTAAAACACTGTAGCTAACAATAGCAAATTTATATTGTCCAGGCCCCAATCGAGCATCAAAATCATTTTGAATGAGAAATGAAATAAAATATTAAATCAAATCATCAAGGAAACCAGTAAGAAAAATAGAAAAAAAATCGGAGTAACCACATGTAAAGCTATCAACCCAACATGGAGAAAAGGTATATATATACATATATTATCGCAGATTGAAAGCAATAGCTTTTGTGACTCATTTTGGCCTAGTCTAGTTAAATAAGCTTGTTTGTTGCTTCAATCTTATTTTGTTCTTGAAATAATGCATTACTTGCTTTTATGCTATACTTAACCGACCAGCTGGTTCGCGATCCTTGAAAAATCTTACCATATTAAACTCCCGCTCGGTGGCGGCTGTGGCACCTTCTTCCCGTGAAGGAAAGAAGTATTTCAATTTGATTTTGGAATTGATAAAGGTAAATATGTAGTGGCAATTAATACAACGAAGGCTATCTCGAAGGTGGTAAAGTGTTCCTCGTCGTTCTGAAGGTACCCGATCAAGACATCGGCGAATATTACTAAGCTTCAAGTGGTGAGACATATTTCTTTTATTAGTTTTAAGTTATTTAAGTTAAAATATTACTGAGTTCCTTGAGTTCCTTCCTAATCTTAAACCCCTCTCATTCAAATCGAATAAGGTTAAGGTCACTGTAACTTTAGCCTTCTGATTGTCTTTAACACTGAATATTATAACAATGAATACAGCTGAAGTAGGAACAGCTACTTCACACACTGTACAAATTTGAATTCTCGTTGTCATATTTTAGCCGTATAAAATTGACGGTGAGCACTAACATTTATGGCGGATAAGCGGCAGATTACATTAAATACGGGAAAAAATATAAAAAGAAGGTTTTTTTGGTACTTTAGGGGTAAATTTATGGCACAGTTTAACAATGAGCTTTCAGTTTTTTACAGAGTAGAAAATCGAGATCGCAAACCATCCAAAAATATGGAATGCAACACAATTAACACAAACTAAGAGTTTTATTCACACATTTCACAAGACTGAAAAAATATTTATATTATTTTTAGCAAATGTACAATGATTCATAGATATCATGAAATCGCGAAGATCGCTGGTGGAAAGCACAGACAAGGGTGGAAAGTACGCTGTCACTAATTAGTGATTTTGTTTATTGCTAGGACATGGATTGTGGCTTAATCAAGTATTTTTCGTGATGATATTACATTTAATTTAAAAAGAAATAAGTGCTGAAATATTTTTATACATCTCCCTTATCCCGAGTTGCGAATGAATGTCCTAGTTTAGACTGAAACGAAATACCCTTCGTTCTTGACTGAACAAGCAGATTGCGACGTAGTAAATCAATATAAAATATCGATTTCCTGTGAAAAAAAAGAGTGATTCTTTCCACGTGTTTTTAAGAGGGGAAAATGTTCTCTCTATATATATGTGTATGTGTGTGCATGTGCTTCCAAACACATATGCACATATGAATATATGAAAAGTAAACACAAGAAAAATATTCAACATCTTAAATGGCAAAGAAATAATAAAATAGCAGATAGTTCTTTCAGTAGCATTTAGGTTACCGTCATCAATGCAGAAAAAAAGGAAACAAAAGTGCTTATACTTACAGGGTCCACCAAAAATAACACACTCCCCTCCTGTTTCGGAAATGCTTCAGAATTTTGAAAAAGGGACGAAACACATGTTCAATGAATTCGAAGGGGACCTCTTTTGGTGGAAAAATTTTGGGCCCAGGGGGGAATAGAGATGGGAAGCAGCAGAGAAGGAAACTTTACAATTTCAAATGGGACGGTATGTTTTGTAATATATCATTGGAACGTCTCTCCAAAATAATGTATTTGATATAAATAGTTTTGTTCTACGATGATTATTAAAGGAGATACGTGAATTTTTTGAGTTTTGAAATGGGGATTTTATACTCATATACCTCATTTAATAATTATCACAGGACAAAACTATTTATATCAAATTCATTGTCTTCAAAAGATGTTTATAGGGATGTATTACAACACCTACCTTACTATACTTGAAATTTTAAAGTTGCTCTCCCTAACACCCCTTCCCATAGATCTCCCGGGCGCAAAATTTTTGCACCAAAAGAGGTCCCCTCGAATCCATCGAACACTTGTTTCGCCATTTTTTAAAATTCCGACACATTTTCTGCATAGAAGGGGGTAGAGTGGGATTTTTGGCGTACCCTGTATAAGAAAGGAAAAGGATTTTAATGCTGTTTAATCAACCGATAAATTAGGAATGGTGCGTTAAATGCTACCGAAAGAACTGTCAGCTGATTTTTCTTTTTTTTCCCTTAATCTCAGAAAAAAAAAGACTTTTCAGTATTTATATATTAACAGGCAAACATGAAATTTGTGGTACACTTTTAACATATTAATTATGGGAGTACAGGGTTGAAAATGGTATTATTCGAAAAGTATGGTTAGCCAGATTTGCAGAATACAAAAATTATTCTTTTACGATGTCAAGAAGGTATTTAAAAATACTTTTATTTTTTATTTTTTATGCATTTTTCCTTTTTATACACGTATTCTTTTAAACTAAAAAAAAAAAAAAAAAAATATGCGGTATGAAACAACCACACGACTTCCATTACCCACTATTACACGTATTATATGCATATTTTTGGATAATGTGAAAAGAAGGTATAGAATTGACCTAATGAAATAGACAACTAAAAATTTTTCGGTAAGATAAAGTTAATACACGCGTAAAGACATATAAAACAGAGTTTACACAGTGAGTCAAAAAATAAGAAAAAAAAGGGGGTAATAGAAGTTTTTTTTTTTTTTTTTTTTTTTTTTTTTGTGACACCAATTTCCGAAATCTAAAACTGATCTATCTGATCAGGGTGACTATTAATTTTCTTGTAATAACCACGTAAAATATGAGAAAGGATATCTAAAATGGGTTTATATAACAATTTTCAAGAAAATGGTTAGAGCCATTTTTGAGATACAACTTTTACCAAAACTTGGCATATTCAGTTGTTGACCGGAAAACAACAATTACATATAAAAAAGATATTTAAAAGAGGGTTAATATTGAAAGTTTGAAAAAAAAATCCTGCCATCCGCACACAAGAAAGAAAGTAAAAAAAGAAACGCACTTGAAGTACCTGAAATTCAGCTATTTATACAGGACGCCTATCGATTTTCTAAACTAACCAACTATATCATTCGAAATGGCATCTAATAGAATGTTCATACAATAATCTTGAAAAAAATCGTTAGAGCTGTATTTGAGATACAGACTTACGGTTCCCCTTCCGGTTTCGGATGTCCCACTTCCGTTTTTCCAATTTTCACCTAAATTTAAAACATTCTTCTGTACACCAGACTTGCCTCAATTCTGAAGTTTCGTATATTTATCTTTATTAGTTTCGGAGATATAATAGTCAGAAGATTCAACATACACATACACACACGCACTGACCAATTGACAAAAAACACTTTTTTGGACTCAGAAGACCTTAAAACATGTAAATCAGATGAAATCTCGATATCGAATTTTTTGATAGAATACAATACTTCCATTACCTACGGTAGTTGGGTAATGGAAGTAATACCTAAAGTAGAAAGTTGTTCAATCAAGTAAAACCATAGACACAGTATTTTGTATAGATGTAGCATCGCAATACTCTCAACTACAAATTTTTTATTCAAAGTGAAAACAGTCATTAGAGTGGAAGACATTTGAATGAATGAGTGTTAGATCGAAAGTTTATACTGTTGAAAATATACGTAAATTAAAAAAGGATCTGATTTATGAAAGTTCTATCCTTTTTTTTTTTTTTTTTTTTAATTTTTTAAGATCTAATTTCTTTCTTTCATTCTTCTTCTTCATCTTCTTTTTTTTTTTTTTTTTTTTTTTTTTTTCTTGTGATTTATATCAGCTCTAATTTAAAAACATATTTGTAAACTGAAACATAATGCATTCCAATTAACTGAAATCGACTACTTAATTTTTTACATTACCCGACTGCCGTAGGTAATGGAAGTAATATATTCGGTCAAAAAAATCGCTATCGAGATTTCACCTGATTTACATGTTTTAAGGTCTCCTGGGCCCAAAAATGTGGTTGTTGTCAATTGGTCAGTGTGTGCGTGCGTGCGTGTGTGTATGTGTGTGGGGAATCTTCTGACTATTACATCTCCGAAAATAATAAAGATAAAACTACGAAACTTCAGATGTGAGGCAAGTCTGGTGTACAGATGAATTTTCTAAATTTTGGTGAAAATTGGAAAACCGGAAGTGGGACATCTGAAACCGGAAGTCCCTATCTCAAAAACGGTTCCAACGATTTTCTTCAAAATTACTGTATAAACACTCTATTAGATGCCCTTTCGAATAATATAGTTGGTTAGTTCAGGAAAATTGATAGGCGTCCTGTATAAATAGCTGGATTTCAGGTACTGCAAGTGCGTTCCTTTCAAAACGGCAGTATGGATTTTTTTCAAACTTGCAATATTAAACCTCTTTTAAATGTCCTTTTTGCATGTAATTGTTGTTTTCCTGTCAACTGAATATGCTAGGTTTTGGTAAAAGTCGTTATCTCAAAAACGGCTCTAACAATTTTCTTGAAAATTGTTACATAAACCCATTTTAGATATCCTTTACGTGGTTATTACAGGAAAGTTAATAGTCACCCAGATCAGATAGATCAGTTTTAGATCTCGGAAATTAATGTTTAAAAATAAAATAAAAATAAAAATAAAATAAAATAAAGAAATAAAATAAATAAACTTTTTTTTTTTTTTTTTTTACTCGCAATGTAAACTCTGTTTTATATGTATCATTGCGTGTATAAACTTTCTCTTACCGGAAAATTTTTAGTTGTCTACCTCATTAGATCAATTCTATGTCTTCTGATCACATTATCTCCAAAAAGTGCATATAATGCGTATAATAGTGAGTGATGGAAGTCGTGTGGTTGTTTCACATCAATTTTTTTTAAATGGATTTATTACTATATCTTCTGCAAAAAAGAAAAAAGTATAAGATTTTGAAAAATTTTTGATTTCCAGTTCTCGATGAATTTACACGTTTTGAGATTTTCTTGCATTTCAGTTAACTGAAATTGACTACTTATTTTTAAAAAAGTAGATTTATTACTAGCTTCTGCATATATAGGAAGAAAGCAGAAAATACGAAAAAATTTTCGATTTACAGTTTTCGATGAATTTACACTTTTTGAGATTAACATGCTTTTCAATTAACTGAAATTGACTACTTATTAAACATATATATAGATTTATTACTAGCTTCTGCGTGTATAAGAGGAAAGTAGAAGATACGGAAAAAATTTCAATATCCGGTTTTCGAAGAATTTACACGTTTCGGGATTTCCTTGCATTTCAATTAACTGAAATTGACTACTCATTTTTTAAAAAGGGGATTTATAACTAGCTTCTGCATATATAAGAAAAAAGTAGAATATACGGAAGAAATTTCGATTTCCGGTTTTCGATGAATTTACACGTTTCGGGATTTACTTGCATTTCAATTAACTGAAATTGACTACTTATTTTTAAAAAGTGGATCTATCCTTTCGATATGTAAGAAGAAAGTATAAGATTCAGAAAATTTTTAGACTTCCTGTTTTTGAAGAAGTTACATGTTTTGAGATTTCCTGAACTCAATTCGACCATTTTTGGAAAAGTCTGTCTTTTTGAGTTCGAACACCGTACTTCATGAACCAATGGACTTAATTTAACAGAACTTGATATTTGATTGAACCTTGGTTTGGACTGGTTCCAATTCACTTTTGGGCTATATCACCCAACAGGGGGTCCTTCCACGTTGTGATTTCCTTTCATTTCAAGAAAGGATCAGCATCTGCAGTGTACCAAACTTAGAGAGATATATTAAGTAAAACTCTGCTGGTTCAGTTTGATTGCATATCGGCCAACAAGTGGCACTGCTGAGTTACAATTTAATTCCGTTTACGTGAAGGCAATTACTTTGCTTTGCAAAATAAGTGGTCGAGTTTCGATCACTGGGTGATACTAGTTTACTTAAAAAGGTTACAAAATACTTAAAAGTAGGACAGTAGATGTTAGAACTATATAGAAAAATATTTCAGGTATTTCAATAAAAGTATCTTATTTTTTTATGAAAAATGATCTCACATTTAACACTTTTTTTTTTATTATTATTTATTTACTATAGTTAGTTGTAGGGCGACTAAGGTGCCCGTTGAAAAACGACCATTTCACTTTATTTATTTCTCACTTCAAATAATTCATTTGTTAGCAAGCCCGCGCAAAATTTTTACCCTTTATTTACCTCTTCGTTACCTTTAAAATTTATAATTATTGTTATTAATTTACAGATGTCATTTTTTCATATGCATGAGCAAATTTAATATTTTATAATTTTTTTCAAGTGAAAGCATATTTCATTTTATGATGAAAAAATGGCAACAATTAAAAATTTAAATGTCTATTTTGAAGCTGTTATTTTTCCTATTTTAATTAATTTTAAAAATCTAATCAAAAATTCGTTTAAAATAAGGTACCAAATGAAAGGGGCGATTTCTCTGAATCCTTCGGATTAAACAGCTTATCGATCGGACAATTAGATTTTTTTAAAGTAACTAAAGTATGAAAATAATTAATATTTTAATGATTTAATATTTCAAAGTGGCAACTTGCGTTCAGACAGAGTCCAAGGGAATCTCTTAAGCGTTTTAAGAGTCAGGCACTGATGAGCCTAACTATATATGCTAATTTTGTTCATTTATTTATTTTTATTTATTTATTTTATTTTTTAACTTAGAAAAATATTTTACATATGCATGTATATGTAATTTGCTTTTTTTTCTCTCTTTTTAACACTTTCCAGCAAAGTTGACAAGAGTTTATGACTTTGATTTGTCTGTTCATCTGTCTATCTGCACCCTAATTCTCGTAAATATTAATGTAATTTCTTGAAACTGATATATGTTATTCAAGTTCACTATCGAATGTTCTCTATTTAAAATTAAATAAATAGTACCGCTGGTTTGTGTTTAGGGACACCCGAAAGTATTTCAAAGCGAGTGCTATTTCTATAAATCATATTTTAATAACTTTATTTTGCACAAACTTTAATGAAACTGAAATGTGTTATTCATATCCACAACACACTGCTTTCCATATTATACAGTGCATTCCGATTTACAGGGCTGCATAGAGATATTCAAGTATATTAAGGGCCATAAAGAAATAGCTGGAAATGCATTTTCATTTTTGTTAAGCATTTTAACATTTTCTATCAGTGTTTAAGTGCGAAAATGATTCGAATTAGTTTATCTGTCTGTCTTGACTGTCCGTCTGCCGGCCTCGAGCGTTCGTAAATATTTTCAGAATTTCTTAAAATAGACATATGATATTCAAGTTTTCTATGGAATATTTCCTTTTTAAAATGGCATTAATAGGCCCTGTACAAGTGGCATGTGTACAGAAACATCCAAAAAAGCCAATGCATTGCGTTTTAAGAGAGATATTTTTAAAGTCACATTTAAATAACTTTCTAATGTAAAAAATCATAATGAAACCGACATTTATTGTTAATATGCTACAATAATGTTTTGTAAAGCATGTGATTTTAGCGTTCAGATTTACAGGGCTACACTAAAATATTCTGATACACTAAGCGCTACAACTGGAAATTGCTCGAATTGTATTTACGTTTGTGTTAAGCATTTTTAATGTATTCCAACAATGTTTAAGAGTGATTATGAACTCAGTTAGTCTATCTGTCTGCTTTTCTATCCTTCTGTTTTTCCGTTGTGTGATGATGTAGGCAAAGAACATTGAAGGGCAAAAATTGCAATGAGTACATACAGTTGGAGTATTAATAATCAATGCGAAGTGCATGATTTTTCATTATTTTTTAACAATACATTTTAAATTATCACTAATTCAAATGTTACGATATTTTTAGTTTTTGTGTAGCAAAGATTCATAATACTTTGATTATGTATTAAATTCTACAACTTTCTGTATACCTTTATTTCTCTTTACAAAATATTTAAACAAATTAATTACACAATTAACTTTTATCTGTTAATTTTCTAAATAAATACTTGAAATAGTTAAATAAACATAAAAATTCCATGAACAATATTTCAAACATAAAGCCAATCTATCCCTTTACATCACATCGTCATGGAAATAAGTATTAACTAGTTTTTACTATTTTATCCTTTTTACATTATTACCCTTCCTATTATGCAAAGCATCTTACAAAACATTAGGAAACTAGAGGTGAAGCGATTGTCGTGTAGATTTGCAGAAGAATGATACTTTATGTAGATACAAAACGATGAATATGAATTGCGTGTCTGTAAAGAATGTTCGTTGTTAGTCTGGTTTTTTTTTTTTTTTTAATGTTGCGCTGATTTCTCTCCAACGTGAGGAGATAACACGAGGCATATTTGTTTTCGCCCCCAAAGTACTTTGACATTTCGGCATACTTTAAAAAAATATCCGTGCTACTTTTTTGCTACTCAGTTTAAAACTATTTTTGTTACAAAGATTAAACATAAAAAAATGTTAAGTAGTTCGAGTATCATTAAAGGTAGGTGAAGTCACTTGAGACAAAAGCTTGAAAGAATAAATTAAAGAGAAATTGTTTAAAGAAAATTATACAGTGCATAAATTCCATATATATATTTAAAGTTTGAGAAATTATATAGATAGATAGATAAATGGTGGCGTGCTAACTCCGACGTGCCATCTCCGGACATAGTCAAAATCCCTCTTTGTAAGGGATTAAAGTGTTGAAGGAATGTGTCTTAAAAGGATTATTTTATACTTGGCCCACTCCCTAAAGTCTATTGACCGGAAATGTAGCTAAGTTGAATTTTGGCGATAAATTTACTAGTTTTAAGTAATTTGAAAAATTCCCATTTGCGCGAATAAAGTAAAAATACAAGAATAGTACGAGTTACATGCGTTCTCAGATTCATACACAGCTAGGTAGAAGTGTCCAGTGATTTTTTTTTTTTTTTTTTTTTTTTTTTTTTTGGTTTTTTTTTTTTCTTGGTTTTTATGTGAGCGAAGCGAACATACGTGCGTGATAGTGATGGCTTCGAAAACGAGTTACATGCGTTCTCAGATTCATGCACAGCGAGGCAGGGGTGTCCAGTGATGTTTTTATTTTTGGGTTTTCATGTGAGCGAAGCGAACATACGTGCGTGATACTGATTGCTGCAAAAACGAGTTACATGCGTTCTCAGATTCATGCACAACGAGGCAGGTGTGTCCAGTGATGTTTTTTTTTTGGTTTTCATGTGAGCGAAGCGAACATACGTGCGTGATACTGATTGCTGCAAAAACGAGTTACATGCGTTCTCAGATTCATGCACAGCGAGGCAGGGGTGTCCAGTGATTTTTTTTTTTTTTTGGTTTTCATGTGAGCGAAGCGAACATACGTGCGTGATACTGATTGCTGAAAAAACGAGTTGCATGCGTTCTCAGATTCATGCACAGCAAGGCAGGGGTGTCCAGTGATGTGTTTTTTGGTTTTCATGTGAGCGAAGCGAACATACGTGCGTGATACTGATTGCTGAAAAATCGAGTTACGGGCGTTCTCAGATTCATGCACAGCGATCGTAGGGGTGTCCAGTGTTTAATTTTTCTTTCACTTTTTACGTCCGTGGTAGGGATTGCCGCGGAACAGACTTACAGGCGTTCTCAGATTATCAAGTCAAAAAGGACGAAATCCCCTGCAAGCCCGGTCTTGCAATTTCTGGTCGCGCAAATGGGAATTTTTCAACACTTTAATCCCTTACAAAGAGGGACTTTGACTATGTCCGGAGATGGCACGTCGGAGTTAGCACGTAACCAGATAAGGGTTTACGCAACTCTACAACGGATACTAGGATACTCTCAACGGATACTCTCAACTCTCAACGGATACTAGCAACTCTACTCGTTCTGCGCACACGGAAAAGAATTAAATAAATAATCTATATATATATATATATATATTTAAAAAAAAAAAAAAAGTCAATTCCTACTTGTTTTACTAAATGCCGAAAGATGTCAATTTTTTGCAAATCAGCAGAAATATTTTTTCTAAGTTTTTTTTTCGTTAAAAGATAAAAAAAAATCGATAACTTTATTTTAAATTATCACAGATCTATAGTTCAACCATTCGTTTTAAAGGCATTGACGAGATCTTTCGAAAGATACCCATTTGAAAATTTACTCCCCCTGGGGGGGGAGGGGGGGGTACTTCCCGCACAGTGGAGGAAGCGATCCTCCCATATGCACAAAACTCTATTAACATTAAGTGTCATCCACTACAAGTTTTAAAAAATGTATTTAAACTTGAGTGGATGAATAAAAAGTATTTTATTAACGATTGAAAATTTGAAAAATATATATATATAAAATATATATAGGGAGAGTGTGAACTAATAATAGGAATTGAAAAAAAAAAATAATAATAATAATCTGGTGTGCCACTCACACGACTTTCTCTTACCCTGAAATTTAATACTATAAATACACATTGGAAATTAAAGGGTAAGATAACGAGTACTGCTATGTAAACTTATGTTAAAACAATTCAAAATAGGCTTTGGAACAGCTTTATTTGACAAATAATTCTATGTGAGGGAGCTACCACCTCCCTCAAACCCCACCGTTTCATTATCGTACCTACATTTATATAGAATTCAAATTTGTTATTGAATTCAAAAGGTCATTTAAAATTAACCAGACAGCTTTCACACACAACATTCCTTGAAACTTATCAATCTTGATCAAACTTTCCTAGTAACAAAAGTATTAACTTCAAAATACAACATTTGATCACCTGAAATTATTTGTTTATAATTTATTCTAACAGACAAGATAAAACGTTAAAAATTTTATTTCGATATTCAGAAAGCCACAAAACATATAAATATACAAAAAACTGATGAATATTTATCTTTAAAAAAATACATTATTTATCATATGGTTATTAGGAATTAATTTTAATTCCAGAGCAGCTTTCTTGGACATGGTAAAATGTTATAGTAAAGCATTTTCACTAACAATAAAAAAGAATGTTATGGCATAAATATTGGCAGCCCTAATAAACTAAAGAGTAATAGGTTATAAAAATAATATATTACAAGAACCTTTTACCAAGAGTAGTATGGAACGAAGTAACCTATTACTGAAAAATAACTGTTTATCCCATATCTACACTGTAAAAAAAATAACTATTACCAGCTGCAAGAAACTCTCTGTGATTGGAGAAAATAATTATTTTCTCCAATCACAGAGAGTTTCTTGCAGCTAGTAATAGTTATTTTTTTATAGTGTAGTTTGCACTTAACTGTAAACTAGTTGGCATAGGTGGACTCTGCTCAGTTCCCCATCATATTTATGTTCTCAGAAATTTCTAGTGCGATACATATTATAATCATGTTAAAAGAAAAGAATTTGACCAAAGCTTGATACAGTGACAGTATGAAATCCCCGCCTAATAGGCTATCCACCGTTCAATTGGATATAATTTTCTTATTCTAACTTATTAATTTATTTTATCAGGGTCAATTCTGTTGTTTAGTTTTCACGCTACTATTTCCAATGCAATAAACCTCAAAATTCATATTTATATGAAAAATTTACAATTTCGCTATGTTGATAAAATCGTAAATTACGAATAATTTACGAAAATTTCCTAGTAGAATATTTGTATTCAATCATGTTCAAACAAATATCATAAACTTAATTTTGAAGTTGTCTAATGTATTTAGGATCCTCAAAATGGAAGTTTATGATCAATTTTGCCTTATTCTGACATGTTAAGTAAATCGTAAATTCCAAATAACTTACGAATTTTTTTTAATTGGAAAAATCATAGTCTATGATATTCATGCCAGTATCCTAAATAATATTTCGAAAGTGGTTTGACATCTTTACGCTGAAAATATCCCTCAAGATTGACGTTTATGTGAAATTTTGCTCTATTCTGACATGATAAGAAATTCGTAAATTTCCAATAACTTACGAAATCTTTATATTGGAAAATTCATAGTCATTAATATTCATACCAGTGTCCTAAATAATATTTCAAAAGTAGTCTGACATCTTTACGATGAAAATATCTGCCATGTTAAGAAATTCGTAAATTTCCAGTAACTTGCGAAATTTTCAAAGTAGCATATTTATAGTTACTGATGTTCATTCCTTCATCAAAACTGATATTTTAAAACTGGTCTGACAGTTTTACAGTAAAAAGTTTTCATTTAATGCGCGTTTAAGTGAATTTTTGTCCTATTCTCCCATGTTAAGAAAATAGTAAATTTCTAATAACTTACGAAGTTTTTAAAATCGAATGTTGCAAATTAATAGGGTTCTTGCCAGTGTCGAAAGTAATATTTTAAAACTGATCTGACCTCTCTGCGACAATTTGTTCTTGAGATATCGTGTACACAGACTAACAAACTAACGGACTGACCCACTAACAGACTAACAGACTAACAGACACCCTACAGACAGACACCATAGAAATTTTGTCCTTTTCGGATTCCTCACACCTGAAAACGTGTAGAAAAGTCAAAAAACCGAGGTCGAAAATTTTCACGATTACCTAAGTTCCCCATACATATAGTATGATGGGGAACTAAAAAATAACTATTACCAGCTGCAAGAAACTATTTGTGATTCGAAAAAATAATTATTTTCTCCAATCACAGAGAGTTTCTTGCAGCTGGTAATAGTTATTTTTTATAGTGTATTTCGGCATTTTAATACAAATCACCCTCAGAGAACTGGGCTAAAATCTAGATAATTTCAGAAATTGTGACATTTTCTCGTTATTCATAAAATGCTGGGTTTTTTATATTTTTTATTTTTTTAGTTCCCCATCATACTATAGGTATGGGGAACTTAGGTAATCGAGAAAATTTTCGACCTCGGTTTTTTTGATATTTTTATACGTTTTCAGGTGTGAGGAATCCGAAAATGGCAAAATTTGTATGGTGTCCGTCTGTAGGGTGTCTGTTAGTTTGTTAGTGTATTAGTCCGTTAGTTTGTTAGTCTGTTTACACGATATCTCACGAAAAAATGAAGTCAGACCAGTTTTAAAATATTATTTATGACACTGGCAAGAACCCTATTTCTTTCGAACATTCTATTTAAAAAACTTCAGAAGTTATTCGAAATTTATGATTTTCTTAACATGGGAGAATAGGGCAAAATTTCACTTAAACGTGAATGAAAAGAAATATTTTTATCGTAAAGATGTAAGAACAGTTCTTAAATATCAGTTTTGATGCCGGGTTGAACATCATTAACTATAAACATGCGACTTTAATTCGAGTTCGCTGTTAACCCTTTATCGGCCCATTGTATCATATAGCAGAAATTGGGTTTACTCGGAAATGCATATAACGATTTTCAAATAAGTTTGTAGTTAAGTGTTTTTTGGGGTGCTTGGATTAACCCTCATCTTCAGAAAAAACTAGTTGGCATAGGTGGACTCTGCTCAGTTCCCCATCATATTTATGTTCTCATAAATTTCTAGTGCGAGATATATTATAATCATATAATAGCAGGAGACTTGGCGTTGGAATATTAAACCAGGAATAAACTACTACGTCAGAAACGCCAAAGAAAAATTATTGAGGTGCATACAGCTGTTTCGGTAGCCTAAAGCGTACCGTCATCAGTGCAAAAAGAATTCAGAATCTGGAGAATATATGAGCACTTCTCCAGATTCTGAATTCTTTTTGCACTGATGACGGTACGCTTTAGGCTACCGAAACAGCTGTATGCACCTCAATAATTTTTCTTTGGCGTTTCTGACGTAGTAGTTTATTCCTGGTTTAATATTATAATCATGTTAAAAAAAAAGAATTTGACCAAAGCTTGATACAGTGACAGAATGAAATCCCCGCCTAATAGGCTATCCACCGTTCACTTCGATATATTTTACTTATTATAATCTATTAATTTATTTCATCAGGGTCAATTTCGTTGTTTAGTTTTCATGCTACTATTTCCAATGCAATAATCCTCAAAATTCATATTTATATGAAAAAATTACAATTTCGCTATGTTGGTAAAATCGTAAATTACGAATAATTTACGAAATTTTCTTATTAGAATATTTGCATTCAATCATGTTCAAACAAATATCATAAACGTAATTTTGAAGTTGTCTAATGTATTTAGGATCCTTAAAATGGAAGTTTGTGCTCAATTTTTCCTTATTCTGACATGTTAAGTAAATCATAAATTCCAAATAAATTACGAATTTTTTAAATTGGAAAAATCATAGTCTATGATATTCATGCCAGTATCCTAAATAATATTTCGAAAGTGGTTTTACATCTTTACGATGAAAATATCCCTCAAGATTGACGTTTATGTGAAATTTTGCTCTATTTTGCCATGTTAAGAAATTCGGAAATTTCCAATAACTTACGAAATCTTTATATTGGAAAATTCATAGTCATTAATATTCATGCCAGTGTCCTAAATAATATTTCAAAAGTAGTCTGACATCTTTACGATGAAAATATCTCTCAAAATTGACGTTTATGTGAAATTTGCATTATACTGCCATGTTAAGAAATTCGTAAATTTCCAATAACTTGCGAAATTTTCAAAGTACATATTTATAGTTACTGATGTTCATTCCGGCATCAAAAACTGATATTTTAAAACTGGTCTGACATTTTTACAGTAAAAAGTTTCCATTTAATGCACGTTTAAGTGAATTTTTGTCCTATTCTCCCATGTTAAGAAAATCGTAAATTTCTAATAACTTACGAAGTTTTTAAATTCAAATGTTGCAAATGTATAGGGTTCTTGCCAGTGTCGAAAGTAATATTTTAAAACTGATCTGACCTCTCTGCGACAATTTGTTCTTGAGATATCGAGTACACAGACTAACAAACTAACGGACTAACACACTAACACACTAACAGACTAACACACTAACACACTAACACACTAACAGATACCCTATAGACAGACACCACACAAATTTTGTCATTTTCGGATTCCTCAAACGTGAAAACGTGTAAAAATGTCGAAAAACCGAGGTCGAAAATTTTCACGATTACCTAAGTTCCCCATACCTATAGTATGATGGGGAACTAAAAGTGTTTGCTATTAACCCTTTATTGGTCAATGGCAACGTATGGCAGAAATTGGGTTTAAATGGAAATGGAGAAAGCGATTTTGACGAAAGTTTGGAGTTAGGGATTTTGATGAGAAAAATCGATTGGATCTCACCTTCAGATAAATTAGCGTTCACAATTAACCCTTTATCGGCCAACTGAAAAACATAGCAGAAATCGGATTTACTCTTAAATGGATATAGCGATTTTGTTGAAAGTTTGGGATTAAGTGTTTTCGGGGAGGTAATAAAACGATTGGACTTACCCTCATCTTCAGAAAAATTTGCGTTCTCAGTTAACCCTTTATTGGCCAATTTCAACATATGGCCGAAATTCGGTTTACTCGGAAATCGATATAGAGATTTTGGATGAAAGTTTAGGGGTACATAAATGATTGGAAATATTTTCATCTTTAGAAATTTTCGCGTTCGCTGTTAAACCTTTAAAGTCCAATCGCAACGAATGGCAGAAATATGGTTTACACGACATTGGACATAGCGATTTTGATGAAAGTTTAAAGTTAGGGATTTTTTGGTGCGAAAAAAACGATTGGAAATAGCCTCTTCTTCATAAAATTCTCGTTCGCTGCTAACCCTTTATCGGCCGATTGCAACATATGGCAGAAATTGGGTTTACTTAGAAGTGGTTATAAGAATTTTGATGAAAGTTTGGGGTTAAAGGCTTTTCGGGGTGCTTAAACGATTGGACTTATCCTCATCTTCAGAAAAATTCGCATTCGCAGCTAAACCTTTATCACACAGTTGCAATATATGGCAAAAATTGGGAAATTTGGGTTTATGTTATTGAAAAATGCATTCTCTTACCCTTACGGTAGAGAAAGTATTGTTTTAGGGACAAATTTTCGAAAGCGAGTTTTTGTTATTACTTTCTCTTACCCTTACGGTAGAGAAAGTATTGTTTTAAGGTCAAATTTTCGAAAGCGAGTTTCTGTTATATTTACATGTTCTGAGGTCCCCTGAATACGAAAATCATGTTTTTAGCGAATGGTCTGTGTGTCTGTCTACAAATGGTTCGTGTACAGGGACACTCAAAAGTATTCAAATACATTACGTCTATGGGGGAAATTGCAGGTAGAGTTGAACATCTATAGACTGCACTAAACCAAATGAAACGAATGTATAGTTTTTGTAATAGAGATAGTCAACAGAGAAAAAAAAATTTTGTATGTAGGAGCTTCGCCTCCCTCCTGGGGGGGGGAGTCCCCCTCGAGGGTAACAAATTTTCGTGATGGGTATCTTTCAAAAGAGCTCGCTAATACCTTTAAAACGAATGGTTGAACCATTGATCTGCGATAATTTAAAATAAAGTTATCGATTCTTTTAATGTAATATTGAGAATAAAATAGACTTTTTAAAAATCTTTATTGTTTTTGCCAAGTCCAGGAAAGCTGTTCAGGAATTGAAATTAAATCCTCATAGCCATATGGAAAATAATGTATTTTTTTAAGCTAAATATTCATCGCTTGGACTTTTGTATATTTACATGTTTTGAGGCGTCCTGAATACCGAAGTGAAATTTTGAACATTTGACCTTTGTCTTTGTCTGTTAGAATAAATTAAAGACAAATAATTTCAGGAGATCCATATGTTGTATTTTGAAGTTAATGTGTTTGTTACTAGAAAAGTTTGATCAAGATTGATAAGTTTTAAGGAATGTTAGAGTGAAAGTTGCCTCAATAATTTTAACTGAACTTTTGAATTTAATAACAGATTCGAATTCTATATAAATGCAGGTACGGTAATGAAACGGGGGTTGAGGGGGGGGGGGGGCGGTAGCCCCCTCACATAGAACTATTTGTCAAATTACGCTGTTCCGAAGCCTAAGTTAGGTTTACATAACAATACTCGTTATTTTAACACTTAATCTCTAATACACACTTATAGTATAAAATTTCAGGGTAAGAGAAAGTCGTGTGAGTGATACACCAGATTATTTTCTTTCTGTATATAGAATCAATTTTCGAATTCAGCTTTAGTTTTTAAAATATATACCTGCGCACAAAACTTAGATGTAAAATAAGATAGCAGTCCCAAAATATCTTACAATAAGATGTCATAATCAGTGCGTAATAATTTCTAATTTTCCTAGCGCAATAGGTGTTTCAAATGGTGTCTAAGGTTTCCTAGGTGTTTCAAAAGTAACAACTCATTTGTAGGAGGGAAAACTAGCGAACGTCTTTTCTTTTAGGTGAAACAGACAAATGTACAGAATAGTGCAAAGAATCGGTGTTGTTTGTTCGATATTTGAGGGCAAGTCTTTTGCAGCCTTTCAAGAAAGGTTTCATCAAAGATACTACTCGGATACATCGACGAAGGAAAATATCCGATTTTTCATCAATAAGTTCCAATGAATAAACAGCGTCCATAATAAGCAACTCTCAGGTCGTCCACCAATTGCATAGGGAATATGCTGAGAGTTTACGAGCATCTATACAGAAGAGCTCAAAGTCATCAGCCGTCATCTGAGCAAGGCACATCTTCAGATTTCTCACAATAGTGTGCGTAGCATCCTGAGATATACCCTAAAAACGAAGGCCTATAAATTCTTGTGTATCATCACCTAGAAACCGAAGGTTACGCCCCACAGCAGCATATACACACTAATCTCCTGCATAGTACTGAATTGGATAATCTCATGGAAGATGAGCTATGTAGCGATGAATCAGTATTCCATCGTTCTTTCCTCTGAGATCAAGGGCCCACCAGCGGCCGCTCGGGTCTGCGCTTAAAGCTGGAAGACGTGAGGTACCGGGTTCGATCCCAGGCTTTCTCGTCAGTCTTTCCGTGGTTTTCTCCGAAACTTGCGTAAATACGGTCTAGTACCCCCTTAGAATAAACCCCCCCACGGAGGGCATTCCCCCTCAGGCCTAGGACCCTATTTCAGTCAATCGGCCTTAAACCCCACAACCCACAACCCAACCCTCTCAGACCACAATTATCTCAGCGATCTACCTATATATGCTGCAGATTTTTCTAGCACTCAGTTGTTGCCAGACAACATCTTTGATAGTGCAATCTTCCAAAAAAACCAGAACCTCCATATCTTACCAGCATCGGGCGTAACTGCCTTCAGCAGATATTTCCTGATCGCTGGATTCAATGTGGGTCAACTTCGATTTGGGTACCTAGAATCCCCGACTTCTATCCTTCTATGTATGTAGCTACATTAAATCCCATGTGTACAAGGTCAAGATTAACTCTGTTGAACAACTCAAGGCACGCATCATTGTTACCATGAATACAATACTTGTGTTCCATGACTATAAAGAACTGCAGCGTCTCTGTGTTGACATCAGGATGACATGTTGAAATCAATAAATTGTGCTAGGCCTATGATGTACTATTGGTTTGTGATTGTGTTGGTGAGAAATAGTGGAGGTTTTAAATTTGTAATATATTTTTGCTAGGAGTGATATGATTAATAACAGATAGAGCATGAAGAACAAAATCTGTAATTTGGTTGTTAAATATTTCAAGCAATAATGTAGCCGTATTAAATTAGTAGATATAGATATTAAGTGCAATAATTTAGCTGTATTAAATTAGAGGATAAACTATTATACAGTTATCCATTAATAATTTATTAAAAATTTACGTGTTATTATTTCGCTTATTAATATTTGTGTTATTTTGATTTAAACGATACAGTTAGCGACTAAGTACAGATTGGAGATTAAGGGTTAAGATAACAAGTACTGTTATGTAAACCTATGATAAAACAATTCAAATTAAGCTCCGGAATAGCTTTATTTGACAAACAATTCTATGTGAGGGTGGCTACCGCCCCCCTCAACCGTCAGTTTCATTTTTGTATCTACATTTATATAGAATTCGAATTTGTTATTAAATTCAAAAATTCATTTAAAATTATTGAGACAACTTTCACACCAACATTCCTTGAAATATATCAATCTTGATCAATTTTTCTAGTAAAAACATTAACTTCAAAATACAACATTTGGTTCGCCTGAAATTATTTGTTTTTAATTTATTCTAACAGACACAGACAAAAATCACGCATTAAAAACTTGCCTTCGGTATTAAGGAAGCCTCAAAATGTTTAAACATACAAAAAACCAAGCGATGAATTTTTAGCTTAAAAAATACAGTATTTACCATATGGCTATGAGGAATTAATTCAGTTCCTGAGCAGCTTTTCTGGACATGGTAAAATATTGCATTATAGCACTTCCACTAGCAATAAAAAAGAATGTTATGGCTTAAATATTCGCAGCCCTATATATATTCTAAAACTTATGTGCATATCACGTGGAGGACATAAATATAATCCTATATTAAAAACACACGGCACAACCTGAAGTACACTTCCATCAATTTTCAAGCATTATCGTACTATAATCTAGTTCTTTTGTGTAGCCCTGTAAATGAACAGTGAATGATTTACACACCATATTCTACACGAAACATGTTTTTACGCATATAAAAAATATATATTCGTTCCATTTGGTTTAGTGCAGTCTATAGATGTTAAACTTTACTTACCTGCAATTTCCCCCCATAGACGTATTACATTTGAATTATCCCTGTACATACAAACCATTTGCTTGATCTCAACGAAAAGTTTAGTGTAGCATCCCTATATGATACACATTTAGAATATTGAGTTTGGACTTTCTGTTATTATTTGTTCTTGAGATATGCTGATAACAGACAGACACACACAGATACACACACACAGACACACACACACAGACACACACGCACAGACCAACCGATAAAAACACGATTTCTAGATTCAGCGGACCGCAAAACGTGTAAATATAACAAAAACTCAGTTTCGAAAGTTTGACTCAAAACTATACTTTCTCTATCTTATGGATAAGAGAAAGTAAAACGGTAACATTTTTTAGGGGAAAATAATACTAGAATTTTATTTCATGTTTCTGGAAAAGGAAAATGTAAGCTTGCGGATTCAGAAAATATTCATGTTTTTTCTTTAAATCAGCTGGAATGTTCGTTTCTCTTCAGCAAAATTAAATTACTTTTTACAGTACACGAACAGAATGTAAGAAAAAATGTTGAGATGAAAACAGTAAAAGGATAGTAATAAGTATCTGAAACAGCATTTAAACCAGGGTATATTCGTTTCGGAAGATACATTTCAATGAAAGAAACAAAAAAATAATCCTCTTACTAAGCTTGAATAATAATAAATAAATAAATAAATAAAATAAGGCAATACATATGATCGGAAGTCATATAAGCGCTTTGTTTGTAACTAACTGTAAGTTTCGATGTAGAAATTGTTTTGACAGTAAAGATTGCCTATAACATTTTCCCTAGAGATTTTTTATAAATACATAGAATTCTAGAAAACTTTGAATTTGCAGGTTGTTTGTGTGAAATTCGTATAGCATTATGGAAAAATCATCTTATTCTTTAATTATGCATAAATCGTGTTATGTTTAAATTGTTCTGCATGTCCTATGAACTATTTGAGAAAATTAATATTGTATTAAATTTATCTATAAATGAAATAATATCATTGAAAAATAAAGTTCCTGCAAGTACGTTGCCAGTGAAATGCAGAAAATGTAATTATATATGTGTGTGTGTGTGTGTAACGTAACAACATTGTATATGTGTATATAATATATGTATATATATATACACTCCTTCTCTATTTATAAGGACACTTTATATTTTGAAATAACTAATGTAAAAATAATTGTAAACAAGATTATACTAAGTGCACTTAATATATCTAGTATTCTAAAAACCAAAACTGTTATAATTTTTTTAATATAAAACAAAATTAATAAAAAAGTAATGCAAAATGTGTTTTTCTCCACGTTTTTAGATGTTCATAATTATAGGGACAATCCAGATTTTTTCGTTTTATTTAACTTACTAGCGGATAAATTACAGTTGACATGCGAATTTATTAATTACTGGGCTAGATTAATTCATACATAAGCCTTCATATTTTCTTGGACGGACATTACTGATGATTGCTCGAATAAAAGAACGTTCAAGTAGTGAAGTATGATAAATGTGTTTTTTAAGTGGAAGGATAATTTCAATCCGCCGAATTTCTAATAAAATTCGAAGGTCTAAAATTTCTGAAGGAAATGTGATCAAACGTTGAACTGCTGGTTCGATAGGAGAGAGATCTGATGCAAAATCAGAGTTGTTTTACAGAGATCGAAGACTCATAATTGCTCTTGCTGTTCTACTCATAATGACTGCTGCTGAATTTGCTCGTAATTTTTAACGAAAGGTTAGGGTCCACATTTATGCATGTTTAAAATAATTAATAATATGTTAAAATGACTAAAAAACCTGTAATAATCAAGCAGCATTTAATGGGGGAAAGAACGTCTGTGTTAAAGTTGAATAAAGACAATCTTAAATGGTAAAATGTTGCATTTTCGGATGAAAAACATTTTATTCTTGATTAACCAAATGGTTTTAATAGTTACTGGCACGATCTGAAGATAGCGAAAGACATAGAAAATTTTTTAAAGGCAGACATGAATCGGTCATTTTAAAGGTGGATCTATGGTGCTCTGGGAAGCTACTTCTACTGAAGGCAGAATGAATTTAGTAATTTTTTCTATTATTATGAACATCAAGAGAATATCCGCAAATTTTAAACGTGTAATTATCAGATTTTTGTTAGATTTTGGGGGGTAATAATATTTTTTCCAACAAGACTTACATTTTTGCTCTACTTTTAGAGCAATAGGAAATAGTTTAAAGAAAGAAACTTCTGTATTATTGCCTTTCCCATGGCCTAAAAGTTGAAAAAACCTTAACTTATGATATTAGAAAAGTGCATGCAAGTGGAAAGCAATTTTAAATAGTTTAAATGTAATAAGAATATCATATATACTATATGAAATGGTATTGAAACTGAATATTAAAAAAAATAATGTATATATATACATATACCAGAGAGAATGTCTGACTGTTTAACCCTAAAAAGAGACCCCATAAAATATTAATTTAAAGAATAACTGTAAAAAATTACTAAAATTCGAGCTGTCCTTATAATTGTGAACACCTAAAAAATCATCTTTTTACCATATTTAAAGGTTTTAAAGATATAAAAACGATAAAACTTTTTAAATATAATCTATTAATGAAATTCAAATTAATAAAAAATATATTTGTTTAAATAATAGTGTTCAGTGTTTAGTTAATATAGAAAAACGGGTGTCCTTATAATTTTGAGAAGGAGTGTATATATATTAGGAAGCCCCATAAATTTTATATGAAATATATGATGTACTAGTATAATTGAGTAAGCACTTTCAGCAATCTATTTTTAGACTGCGTCATAATATAATCCAATTTGATATTGCTTTGTAAACTAAAAATAAACTTTTGTATAGTATTTTCCGCAGGATTTCAATAATTCTATATGTCAGTTCTTCTTATCTTTAAATACTAGAAAGCTTTGCCTTCTAAAAAATAAATAAATAAATAAATAATTTAGTAGAACATATATTAGCATCGTAAACTATATTAGCACTTTACCAATGTGTATAAATTTTTTTTAATGATAATGACGCTAATTTTTGTGAGATGCATATTTTTTTTTTTTTTTTTTTTATATATATATATATAATTTTTTATTGTTCACGTTTAAGTAAATGTATGTATTTTCCTGTCGAAAAAATTGAACTCGTAAATTTTTTTGGCAACAATTAAATCATGGATAAAATTAAAACGGGTAAATTTAAAGCTATTATGAAGTTATCATTTTCATATTTTAATTAATTTAAAGAAAACTAATCGAAAATTCGAAGATCGGGCTTCGAGGTGCACAATGACCCCTCGGGGGCACCTTTGTGTCGAATCACGTGACTGTCCGAGCTATCGTTTTCGAGAACAGGTAAATATACATACATGCATACATATATATATATATATACAGTGGCGTATCTAGGATTTTTCCAATGGGGGGGGGGGGGTTCGTCCTTCCGAATTTTTAATTAAGTTTAATTAAGTTTATTTAAATTTAATTAAGTTTAATTAAGTTTAATTAAGCTTATTTAAGTTTAATTAGGTTTAATTAAGTTTAATTAAGTTTATTTTTAATTAAGTTGAACAACCTTTTAAAATATCATAATTACTTGCCGAAAATAAGAGTAAGAAAATGAAAAACAGTAAAACAAACTCATCAATTAGAAGATCAAACTAAAAAATCTTTAATTAGCAACGAATAACGTAGAGCCTGTACAAACTGCTACACAAAACATAAAATTCAATACATAGTTACACAAAATATTTCATTGAATTTTCTTATTTACAGAACGAAGTCTAATCGACGAGAAGTTTTCGCTAGTTCATTTAAAATGCCTTCTACTGTTGGGGTATTGTTTGGGTCACCCCTTCAAGGTCACTCCTTCAATGGTCACCCCTTCCCCATATGGTCGACCCCTCTTGTTCTTGAGTATGAACTTATAAAGGTAAAATCCTTTCAGAGAATTGTTTCCAGGGGAAACATGTTTCGCGCCGCGCAAATGAAGTGGTTTAGTTATTTTCAGGAGTGTTTGTCGCAGAGTAATGAAAAAAAAAAGTTAGTCATAATTTTAAACCACTTCTTAGAAAAAAATATTCTACGCTTGCCATACATTTTTCCGCCTGAAATGTGAAAAAAAATGTAAGGAACAGCCTAATTTTGCTTATCATACATTTTGTCAAGGGGGGGGGTTAAACCCCCAACCCCCCCCCCTTGCATACGCCACTGTATATATATATATATATATATATATTAAATTATTTAATTCCTTTACAATACTCAGCAAATGAGAGAAAGATGAAAATACCAACAATGAATTTAATAATTATATGTATTACGTATAAATTTATTGTCACAATTACCATTTAAGTAAATTTCACTGAATAGTAAAAACATGTTAAAGTACTTACGCAGAAGAGAAATGACGTATATCACTGAAACCTAAACTATTAGTTAGTTGTCTGAATCCATTAGTCCAGTAAATTCATGCAACACAAGATAAGAATTGAAAGAAATTAACCAAAATGACTATTGAAATAAAAAGGAATGCATGAAGGAAAAATGGAGTTATATATACAAATCTTGCTCGCTTAATAGTATAAGATATTAAGGAATCTCAAAGCGTGTAAATCTAACAAAATTGCAATTTCGTATGTATCACCCAAAAAAAAATACTTACTTCACCATTATATAAGTAAGAGACTTGTATAAAAAGATAAGAAATTTAACGAGTTCAAAATTATTACTAAACAAAAATCTAAAAAAATAAAACTTTAAGTAACTTTTCCATTAACATAAGCTGATATTTACCGACCAATAAACTATAAATAAAACTATTTATTTCCAGTTCCGTCCGTAAAATTTATCCGCTCGAAGACTGTAGAATCTGGTAAAAAAATCCATTAAAAAAGAACTTCTTTGAGCACATGTGAACAAACATAGGATCTCATTTATTTATTATAGTAATATAGGTATGTTTTGTTGCATTGGCCTTTTTATAAAGCATTTCTAAATATCATTTCTTTAATTATTTTACTTTGTATGCAACAGAAAAAAGCATTAAATTAGTTCAAATTTTCGACTACCGATTTTCGATGCATTTACACGTTTAGAAAAGTCTAAAACACATTATGATAATTTTTGGAAAATGCCTGTCTGTATGTGACTTTCTTACCCCTGTTACAACTAGCCCCTAGCTCCCCTATATCAAATATCACTCCTCAAAAAACTCAGTTTCGGAAAGTTGACCCAAAAACAATACTTTCTCTACCTTATGGGTAAGAGAATGTAAAGAAAAAAAAAAAAAAATGAAGAAAAATAATTCTGGCGGGATGGTATTCTCAGGTGGGATGGCGGATTCTGAGGTATCAAAATTATTTAAATTTTAAAACTCAGAGAAAAATTTAATGCAACAAAATGAAAGAAATAAAATGAATCCCTACACATGTACTATTTCAATAAAATCCTAATTATAACAATTTGATCTCATTGTAAGAACTAAAATAAAATCACACATAAACAATTAATTTAAATTAAAAAAAAAAAAAAATGTTTTCAGGTTAATTTTATTTTACTTTATGTATTTATTTATTTATTTTTATTTTTATTTTTTATTTTTTTTATTTTTTTAACTTAAAGAGGTCATAAAATCGATATATTAATTTAACGTAAATAATAAAATTGAAAAAAAAAACTTTTTTTTTTTTTTCTTTTTTTATGTGTAATAAATAAATGCATTTCCTTTTATGTCTGGAAAAGATTAATGTGTAATTTATAAAATTATTTTTGGTATGATTTTTTTTTTTTTTTTTTTAAATAGTTTTAAAATTAAAATAGAGTTTTTTTATTTAATATCTTTCGAACCAATTATTCGACTGAATTAAAAAATACGGCGTTAGCTAGATTTTGTCTTGACTAATAAATGTACTAGTTTTCATAGTAGTCGGTTGAATGGTGTACCTCTGCACTGCGAGCTAAAAATACAGACAGATTCAATGACAAACCTTCAGCTTTATATATATTACCAGAAATAGTTAAAATTACCAACTAAGCATTAATATTAATTAGTTTCCATAATAAATATTATAATTATAGAGAATATATACATTATATTAGTGACATGTATCAAAAATGATATACTAAGCGTTCGCTTTACATTACTACATATTATAAGGAGTTTAGTTATAATAGGAAATAAAATAATAAAATGTAGCAATACACATTGTATAAGCACATTTGCATCTATAAGCAAAGAATATAGGAAATAGAAACACGTGTTAAGCCTTAAATTAGCAAAAATAAATTATATATGTGAATATTCATATATACTTTATAGGGGAAAATAATATGTAATTAGATATACTATATAGATAAACATAGAGATAGAAATATAGATAAAGAAAAACAGATAGATGAATGTATCAATAAACCAATTGGTTTATTTCTAAAGACATCGACTACAAATAATTGATAATTATATTCATTTACAACAAACTTTGGCATGAATGAAAATATTTGCAAACAAAACAAATTATTATCTCAGAAAGTAACTACCAAAAATTTCTGGATTTTTCTTTTTTACTAGGACAGCAAAATAAAATTCTGACTAAACTATTATCAGACATGTTACTTTATGAGACTGTATCGATTTTTTCCCGAAAGGTTTATCTTAAAAGGTTTAGATAATTACTGATTCTTTAAAAGAGGAAAAAGCTTCCGAAATGCATTTCGCGTAGATAAATATGCTTGGTAGTTTTTAAAACCATCTATATGAGATATAGCGTCACATCATAAATGTCATACAAGTTTATGAATGCTTTTTCTATGAACATGCTGACGCATTCTGATTAATTTGCAACAAACTGGCTATGTATTTTATTTATTTATTTTTGTGATAGAGTCTAAGAACATAGTTTGCATGGGAATTTTGAATTTCTATTTTTATTATTTAAATTCTTACTTAAAAAATCTGGAGTGATTCCACTCGACTTTCTGAACATTAAGTAATTAATGGTTGTATAAATAAATTAATGTGTAACAAGTCGTTAAATAAACAAAAGGGAAAATTGTAATGGGATGTTTGAGTATTTTTCTCCATAGTTTAATTTTACGCTATTGTATTTCAAATAATTTGAGCCAATATATCATAATGATAACGAATTTTTCATTGCGTCCCTATAAAAATTTATAAGGGCTAGATTCGCCAAAATATACACAGTTCGTGAGACGATGACCTATAACATGTTTATAAATTTTCAAACCAATCGAATAAGGCGTTTAGACGCTATCGTAGATTAAAATATTTGGGCCCACAAGCCATGAGGATAAGAAATATTTTTTTGTGTACAAAAAAAAAAAAAACTTTTCGTGCTAGATTCTCTAAAATCTACACAGTTCGTGAGACGGGGACTTATAACATGTGTATAAAGTTTCAGATCAGATGACTAACACGTTTAAATGTAATCGAACTTTAAAAAATTTGGGCCAATAGGCTATAATGATAAAGAATTTTTCTTTGTGTCCTTGTAAAGAAACTATAAGTCTTAGATTCTCAGTAAGGTTCGTGCTATGGCGACCTATGATATACATACCAACTTTCAGCTCACTTAAACAAAGCGTTTAAGCGCTATCGTATTCAGTCACACACATACATGCACACAAATACACACACGCAAATCATCATAAAAATAGCAAAAATGAACTCAAGGGCCTCAAAACGTATAAAAACATCAAAACCTCAATGTCAGATTTTTGACGTGATTACAATACTTTCTTTACATATCTATGTTCGGAAAATAAAAATTGATGTAGTTTCGACCTCTGGGTGATACTAGTTATTACTATTTTATGAAACTATCTAATATAAATATTCTTCTAACGTGGTCCAGTTACGATTAAATTTTATCGAAACGATACGATACTAACGTAATAAATAAAATACATGAGGATTAAAAAAAAATATTTATACATGGACAATATTTAAGCACGCGTACTCAAGTCATGATCAAATCAGAAAAATGACAACATTTGCCCCATAAGATCATTTTATAGGAAACCATATTTTTAAAAGTTGCTTCTTCAGAATCTTTGCAAGCATCATTTTAAACCTTGCAAATATTTTAATGATATAAACAGAATATAAACTATTGGGATAAATTGACTAAAAAACGCAATAGTAAAATTTACAATCAAAATAAGTACTATATAGTTTTTTTTTTTTTACAAAATATTATGCCAAAATAAATAAAAAGACGTCGCTAACATGGAGACAAAAATTTAAAAGTCGCCGTGGGGATTCTACACTAAAGCCTGGAAAGTATAAAAACTGCGTCGTCAAATATGAGTTTTATTTTGAAACCTTTCTTTGAATGATTTTGGTTTGACAATCATAAGCTCTTCACCCCACAGTATTAATTTGGTTCTAATCATAATTTGCCTCGTGATGAATTAAAATGCTAAATTTGGTGATAAAATTGGTTCAAGATTTATGAGTTTCAAATTTTATAGGTAAACAAGGAAAGAAATAAACTGCGAAAAGTTCGCACGGGTTTGCTTATAGCTATTATTATTATTTTAATTTTTAGTTTCATGAGCAAATTTAATGTAACATTAAAATCTTTTAGAATCTTTAACTGTTCTTAATTTACTAAATACATTCATTTTTTACACTTTATAACAAATTTGAAAAGTTTTTATGCCTTTGACTTGTCTGTCTGTTTATCTGCCTGTCACTACAATTGTCAGTCCTTCCGCACTCTAACTTCATTAAATATAGACTTTCTTAAAACTGATATGTAATATATGTATATATTTCAAGTTCATTATGGGGTGTTCTTTACTGAAAATTTGAAAATGGTGTAGACAGAGTTTGTCTACAGGGACATCCAAAAGAATTCCAAAGCATTGCGTTCTATGAGACGTATTTATAAAAACTAGTATCGCCTAGCGGTCGAAATGCGATCACTTTTTTGCAAAGCAAAGCAAAGTAATTGCCTACTCGTAAACAGAATTAAATTGCAACACAGCTGCGCCAATTGTTTGTCAATATGCATCCAAACTGAACCAGCAGAGTTTTACTTAATATATTTCTCTAAGTTTGGTACACTGTAGATGCTGAGCCTTTCCTGAAATGAGTAGAAATCGCAACATGGAAGCGCCAACTGGTCGGTGATATAGCCCAAAAACTAATCGGAATCAATTCAAACCAAGGTCCAACCAAATATCAGTTTCAGTTAAATTAAGTCCATTGGTTCATAAAGTACAGTGTTCGAACTCAAAAAGACAGATATTTTCTAAAAATGGTCGAATTGAATTAAGGAAATTTCAAAACGTGTAACTTCATCAAAACCGAAAATCTAAAATTTTTCTGAATCTTATGCTTTCTTTTTGTATATGCAGAGGAAAGAATAATAAATCCACTTTTTTAAAAGTAAGTACTCAATTTCAGTTAATTCAAGATATTTTCTAAAAATGGTCGAATTGAATTAAGGAAATCTCAAAACGTGTAAATTCCTTGAAAACCGGAGATCAAAAGTTTTTCCGTATCTTATACTTTCTTCTTATACATGCAGAAGCTAGTAATAAATCCACTTTTTAAAAAATAAGTAATCAATTTCAGTTAAGTGAAATGCAAGGAAATCTTAAAATGTGTAAATTCGTCGAAAACCGGATATCAAAAGTTTTTCCAAATCTTAAACATTTTTCTTATTGTTGCGAATTTGTAAATAATTGTATTTATTTTTGCATACATTAATTCAAAGAAGCTTAGTCAGGTGATAAAATGTTAATTTTCTGCATTTCTAGTTTGTTTTCGGGTTAAAATAGTTTCAAAACCCGTTAAAAACACCTTAAAAAGCCTCATTACGGCAGATGATGGATTTGGCGCCAAATTTGGCGACTTTTTGCTCCTTGGGAAGAAAATCCTTATTATCGATATACCAACTATGGAAGCTGAATCTTCATTCGCTAACGAATTTCTGGAATTTTCTACATTTTTCTGCACGGGTATTTAAGGAGTTGCTTTACGCCAAATCAGTCAGTCTCAGTTTAGTTTCGCCAATGCTTTCAATGCTATTGAAATAGCTCTGAGTGAGCCTCTTTGATACAGCCTTGCTGTGTGTTAATGCTTTGATATAACTTGTACTGTGAGATTGCTGTTCTCAACTGTTGTTTGAGCTGTGTTTATTGTTGAAACTGAAGTTGATACCTGTTTTATAGACCTGTAAAATTCTCTAATTTTCTGTAAATAAAGTTTCCAGCTTCTGCAAGATTTGCTTTTCATTCTCGGACAACTTACGAACCCCCAAGTACGCAACATTTCTGGTGTCAGGAGTGGGGTTATCTGTGAATGGTGATAACTAGAGGTATGGAGCAAGAAATTAAGAAACTTCTCAAAGGGTAAGCTGCCCAAATTAGTGAAATTAAAGAAGGACAAAGATAAATGAAAGACAGTATGGAAACGGGGCAAAAAGAGATGAAAGATAGTTTGACTGATGAAATGGAACGAACGAAAGCAGTACAGGAAAAGATGGAAACTGGATTGACTGAAGGAATGAAACAAATTAAGAACAGTTTAGGTAAAAAAATTAAATCTAATCAAGACGAGATGAAGAGAAAGCTTTCGACAGTGAAAGAAGTAATAGAGGGTAAACTAACAGTGGTGGAAAATAGAATGGATGAAATTGAAGAGAAAGTTATTAAAACAGAAAAGAATTTTGAAGAGAAAGTTATGAAGATAGAAGAGAATTTTGAAAAGAAAGTTAAAAAGTATTTTGATCAAGAAGCTGAAAGGAAGGTTTTCAAAGATAGAAAGTAAATTTAAGAAACTTGAGGAAGATCTTGAGAGAAAAGTAAAAGAAGAGTGCGAAACGGAAGTTATAGGAAATGAATTGCAAAAGAATATATGTAGACTGGAAGAGCAGTTAACAGTCATGCCCCAGGAAAATGAAAGGAGAGATAAAAGAATCAATAATCGATTAAGCTATCCATCTACGACGAAAGTTCCTCCTAGTAGGTATATAAGACACAGTTTTCCATCGTAGCTGAAGCTCCACTGCCAAGACAGTCCCTTTAGCAGCAGCATTACGGCGCGATGCAGCCAATATATTAAGAACAATTTCGAAAGAAGAACGGCACGACTTTGAGGCCTTGACCCGAGCAATGCAGCTAGATTTTTGAGAAAAGTGTTCTAAGGAATATAGTCGCCTCCAGCTAACGTCCCGTTACCAAAAAGCAGGTGAAAGTTTGCAAGAGCTGGCAGCGGATATTCAGAGACTACCGCACCTAGCTTTCTCTGACTGCCACGCTGAAACACGAGATGATTTTTCCCTTCAATAGTTTATCGATGCCGTGCGAGATCCAGAGACTCAAAAAGCACTTAAACTCTGCAATGCCAAGAACGTCGGGTCAATTTTAGGCTATACATTGAAGATTGAGGCAGTCCAACAAGCCTTCCGTAAAGACCGCCATACCATCAGAGCAGTCTCATTAGATTATACGCCAGCTGACATCTGAAGGAACCGAAGAAAAATCTTGCCAACATCACGAGGAGATTGCGCAGCCTTGAAAATGATAAAGAAGTAAAGAATCCGAAGATAAAATGCTGGGGCTTGTGAAGGTGTTCACATATATTTGGTTAAATTTTAATTGAATTTTTAAATAAAATAAAATCTAATGATAAATTAATGCATTATTGCAATAAAAAAAATAATTAAATTTTAAGTGAGATATTATATTTACATAATTTGTTCTTAAGCATTTGGAGAAAGAATTATTTTTAAATGTCGTTAAAAATTACACAATTTTAATTATACATACGACCTACACTATTTATTAACATAAAACAATAACACACATCATTCAGAAATCTAAATTGTATATGTTTTATATCTAAATCATAAATAAAGTGTTTATCTTTTTAAATAGAAAAGTACTTTATTTTATGGATAAAAAGAAAATAAAAGAAATAATATCTAACGGAAATTCTGACATTAAACGTAATTATAAAAAAAAAGTGTTCTCAAATAGTCATAAAACAAGAAAACTCATTGTCAGAATTTATATTATTGCAACACCGGATATAATTTATTTTAAATTACCCAATATTAATGATTTCAGTTCATAACGGTCATTTTCTCTAGTCAAACGGTCGCTTGGCGTAAAGTTGGCGATTAAAAGGTTAATACAATTATAAACCGTCATTACAAATTCAAAAATTAACATTAGTTTACTATCTAAAACAAAGAACTGAAGTTGGCTTTCATTTTTGGCGAAAATAAGATAAAGCGAAACATATGACTGCCCTTCCAGGGGTTCTCCCCGTGCGAGAAAAAAAGCAGACCCACAGTTTTCGCTTTTTCATCATATAGTTAATACGTAATTTTTTTTAGCCCTCTCTCTCTCTCCCTTGCTCCCCGATAAAATTCTGGGATTATTGCGTGCAAATAATTTCATGTGTAAACTTATATTTGTCTTCATGTGATTTCTTTAATAACGAACATCTAATAAAGAAAGCTATGTAAAATTCTCAAGACTTTGGTTATTTCATCTTTTCAACAACTTTTTATAGCAAACTTCACGGCCAATTGACTAGCTGCTTTCATCTGTGGGGGATTTTTCCCTCACAGGGCTGTGGAAGAGATGCACATGTGAAGAGAAACTGCCCCATACGACAAACTAAAGAAAATAACCCCGCTTCACGATCACTGAAGGGAAACTAAGAAGACGTAATCTCGCGGGGCGGAAGTTGCCAGAAATTAAAGAGCCCCACTTTGCAGTATTTAATGTTTCTTCGATGAGTGGCGGCGAGAATGGACTTTATGGTCAAGTTAACAACACAACCTACCGTATGAATCTGGATACTGGAGCCAACGTAACCATCGTTAGAACGGATGTAGCTCAGAAACCTTTGGACAGCCCGTACCTGCCTGGACTCGGCCAAGCTTAACGAGTTTGGAGTGCTGGAACGGATGTAGCTTATAATTTTAAAGAGAAGATCATCTGGACGCCTCCCTGCGTAAAACTCCAAACTGTGACCGGTGACGAAATCAAAATATATGGAAAAAGGAAATTGACCATCACATTTGGAAATGCCAGTTACCATCATACGGCATATGTAGCTGATATAAGAGATCCTTTAATCCTTGGATTTGATTTCCTGAGAAAGTATAACTTTAAATCCGATTTTAAGAATAATGAACTGCATTCTAATTCAGAAGACGTAGCTGTGTTTAGCGTTGAAAATCCGGACATTCAAGCAATATGCCAGATAAAAGCAAAGTCCGAAATCTCCTTCCCTCCACACACAGAGACAATAGTTCCGGGACACCTTCTGAAGAAGAATACTTCCGCTATGAAATGATTGGATACCCGAATCCGGACAATAGCCTGTGACATTGAATGCCACATGTCCTCTAAAACAAAGTCAAACAATAGACAATTAGAAATAAATCTCCATAAATTATTTTAAAAGCCGCGAAGATTTTATTTATATAAAAGCATAAAATAGAGGACAACCCAGATCAGATCTGTAATTGATGAATTCGCTATAACAAAAGGTGGTGGAGGAGAGAGAGCGAGTATAGATATAAAAAAACTACATGTTTTCAGTTCGGTGATTTTAGTCGAAGTGTGTAAGCGATCATGAGAGATTTCCCATTTTTTATTTCGCCAGATGTGGTAGCATTACAACAACCAGTAGCCAATGGCGCCAATAAACAGTTTCTTTGTCTTAATGTTAAACCAATTACAATTTTTGGAATTTAGGAGTGACGGTTGAAATTACAACCATAAATTTGGCTTAAATTTTATGCGCCAACAAAGATGGTTAGAGCAGGTACAAGTAATTAATATTTATTGCGGCATAAAATCTGAAAAATGAAACATTTATTTTATATTTAACCGTTATTGATTTCCTTATATGGTTTCTGGAGTTAAAGAACAAGAAAAAAAATTATAATGGAGATCGTTTAATGTATTTTAATAGCTAGAAATATAAATAGATTTATTCTGCATTGCTATGCAGTGGCGTAGCGTAGGTTTGGAGCGCCCGGTGCAGTCCAAAATTATGCGCCTCTCTCCTTCCGGTGATGGTGTAAGTGTTAAAGCAAACTGACTGTGTAAGAATCCTAGGCCTGCATAGATTGCCGTCAAGAGGCTGTCTTTCTAAGAGATCCTATCCCGCATTCTCGCAAGTTTCAGTGAAAACCACGAAAAAATTAGAACTTCTAAGTTGGCGAGTACGACCCGAGTTCGAATCGGGCACTTCCTTTCTCCTAGCTTCGACAGAAGACCTTCTCGGATATTAGTGGCTTTCGTCCGAGATTATGGAGTTAAATATGTACAGAGAAAAAACTATATATATAAATGATTCAAAAGCTATTTATAAATTCGCAATTTGTTCATAAAATACAATTACTTCCTTTTCAGTGGTCAATACTTTCCTTTTTCATAATTATAAAAAATTACATCTTTATTATCTATGAATAAAAAAGTTTCCAAATAGTAAGAAAAGAAAAAAAAAGTACCTTATAAAACAAATAAGTTATTTCCATACAGTTAGAATTATAATAGCAGGAGACTTGGCGTTGGAATATTAAAACAGGAATAAACTACTACGTCAGAAACGCCAAAGAAAAATTATTGAGGTGCACCTCAATAATTTTTCTTTGGCGTTTCTGACGTAGTAGATTATTCCAGTTAGAATTATAGCTGAATCATTACATAAATTACACTGTCAAAATATGTAAATCTTTTTCAATTGGAAATATTGATACTGTCAGTTAGTCTTTCTTTGATCATCGTTGAGCGTTTATATGTATTTTATTAATTTAATTTTTAAAAGCTTCTATCATCTTTCATTGTTAATAGTAATTCTTAAGGGAATTGATAATAAAACAATAACATAACGTTAATTTAACCTTTTTGAAGCTTTTATTCAGCTATTCAGGGTAATAAATTTAAAAGTATCGTCGTAGAAATACTCAATTCTGAATAGACTTCTTTAAATAAAGTGATAAGTCGTCTAACAAAATGTCATAAGTATGACGTTTAAGTCAAAATATTTGAAACATAAATGCTGGATATATCGAGCGATTTTGTACATCTAACGAAGTTTGAACTTACAGAAAACCTAATGACTCATAAAGTGTATTAATTTCTGTTGACTTTTTTTTTTAGTTGCTTGGTTACTAAACGTTTTAAGTTTTTCCCGAATAAAATATACTATTCACAAAGTAAGGATAATATTATGAAGAACTGACATAGAGGCTATAACAGTATAGAAACTCTTTGCGTGTAAAATGCATTAAAAAAGGTTATTATTTATACATTGTCTTTTAAATATCTCAGTTTCTTGAGATCGAAGCTCGTTTAATTTTTTACTTTCTTCTATCTTCAATAGAAGAAAGTATTGGATTCGTAAAAATTTTCGATTTCGGGTTTTTGATGGATTTACACGTTTTGAGAGCTGTAGAACACGATTTTACCATTTTTAGAAAATGTCTGTCTGTCTGTCTGTGTGTGTGTGACAAAATTTTGTGGCAACTGTATCTCTGGAACTACTGCACAGAATTTCATACAAATTGGTATGTAGTTGCAACTTGACATAAATTAGTGCCTATCAACTTTTGGTAAAAATCGTCTTACAGGTTGCGTTGCCATCCCGCTTTTTCTAAATTTTTAACAGGGTGATATAGGGCAAAAATTTTCAAGATGGGTATCTTTCGAAAGGTCTCGTCAGTACCTTTAAAACGAATGGTTGAACTATAAATCTGTGATAATTTAAAACAAAGTTATTGATTTTTTTTTACTTTTTACGAAAAAAAACTTAGAAAAAAAATCTTTTTTTTTTCTCTACCCTTAATTTTATCAAATTCCCACGGTTTCCGTGTTCTGACAAACTTAAACTAATTTTTGCTTTTTTCCCCTAATTTTGTCAAAGTCCTACGGTTTCCGTGTCTTGACAAACTTTAACATATTTTTGCATTTTCCCCTAATTTTGTCAAAGTCCCACGGTTTCCGTGTTTTGACAAACTTAGAATAATTTTCACATTTTACCCAAAATTTTGTCAAAGTCCCACTTTTTTTTTTTTTTTTTTTTTTTTTAATTATTGTTACTGAGTGAATTTGTATAGGAAAATATAGAAGAAAGTCTCGTGGTGGCCACAAGATACTAGTTTTCGTTTGTGAGGGCAATCTCTATGCAGCATTCAACAATAATCTACTAATATATTAACATTCCATCGACTCTGATACCCCCTTTACATTTCTCGATGACTTAAGGAAATGCCTCTCTTCCTTCACTCACATCGTCTAGATTTTTAGGGAAATAAGTGAGATGGGAGTTGAAAAAGTACAGTTTTAAACTCATTTCTGTCAAAAAAAAAAAATCTGTCCAAAACCGTATGGGATGGAAATTTTTGAATATTCTTTTCTTAATCAGCATCTAGAAACACATCACATCTCATCGCAAACCTGTATTGTCGATATCAGTATTTTTTTTTTCTGATCAGTACTATGTTACAGAATACTTAATAGTTCAGACTCGAAAATTACGCAGAACCTTCTCAGCCTTTTCCATTATTTCTACAGCAGAAGGAGGCCCCACCAGTAGCTGAGTGGTTCTACTCTCGAAACTGGTAGACAGGAAGTAACGGATTTGATTTCAAGTCGCGGTCGTCGACCTAACTATTCGGAGTTTTCCGTGGTTTTCTCTGACACTTGCATATATAAAGACTAAGTTCCCTTAGAAACACCTTCATAGAGGGCCTCTCATCCAGGTCATTGTCAATCGGCCTTGCTTTCAAACACCAAAGATCATCTACAACAAAGTGTGAATAATTTAAAGACCTTGTATTTGCAGCTTGTTCTGAAGTTCCTGGAACCTTATACACTAAGATAAACTCTGCCTTTTTTCTTTACGATTTTTATTATAGTCTTATCTATTGTTTAGAATCATGACAAAATTTATCTGTACAATATTTATTATTAAAAAAAAAATAATAATATGAAATTTATTTGCAATCGCTCAAAAGGTGGTGCTGTTGTACCGTGCTCTTCTGGATTTTGTGATAGTTATATAATTTAGCACCTATGGAATGAAACTGTATCAAATTTTATATATAAGGTTTTTAGTATTTTTTTTCTTTGGTCAATTTTTAGTAGAAATGTTTATTTATATTAATAAATAAAAATGATAAAGAATGCCGCTATCAAAATCTGATTGTAAAAAACTACCCATTTATGGATTTGGAAATTTCAGCGCCTCTTTTCAGCAATCATCTTGTTAACAACAGGCAGATGATGACCCTTTTATATGAATTTCTGAACTAACAAATTACAGACGCAAAGGGTCCAGTATTTGACTATAAGGTAGGCTTTTGTTATATTGATCAGTATATTAGCGCTTTATGGACGCGAAATAAGAAGGGCTGATTACAGTCATTGCCATACTATGAATAATGTATAGAGGCGTAGAGCTCAACGTCCAGTAGAAACTTTGACAACAGTGCTCGGCCAATTTATGGAATATAAGATGTAAAAATGAGAGGAGAGTTCATTTAAAGTACGCGCCCACATTATAATAATCACAGGGGGAATAATTTAAAGCTATGATGTGCATAAATTTTTTTCATTTTCATCAAGAAACCTATGGTTAGCCAGAGATAATTTTAGAAGGGTCTAATAAAATTGTAAAAATTCAGAAATTTATCACAATGATAATTTTTTGTTTTTAGAAAAGCAGTATTTGGCGCCCCCTAAAATTTTGCGCCCGGGGCAAGCGCACCCCTTGCCCCCCGCACGCTACGCCACTGTTGCTATGGAATAAAAATTATTCTTTTCGGGAAATAAAAATTAAATTGCATTTGAACTATGTTTATTGGTGAAACTGAGGTTTATACCTGTTTTATAGACCTGTAAACTTCTCGGATTTTCTGTAAATAAAGTTTACAGCCTCTGCAAGATTCGTTTTTCATTCTCGGACGACTCCCGAACCCCCAAGTACGCAACATTCTATATGTAGAAGATATACGCATGCGAAGTGTGACGTCACTGACCTTCGTTGGGTCCAAGTAAAAGATTTCCCATGTTAATCGTCCATTAGATTTTTTGTAAAAAAGAACATTAAAAATTGAGGAAAATGATTTCCCGATTTTCATCCCCATATTTCGGTATGATTATGAATTAGTCATCATGCACCTGTGTTGGATTAAGTTATTTTATTGTCGAATTGACAAAATTTTAGTTTTAAATTTCAAAACTCTAGAAACAAAATGGACATAGATTTGATATATGTTCGTCCTTGGTGTTTTGTGTATTTGGCGATGAAAAACGTAATGCGAAAATATACATGCAAGATGTATATTTTCGTAATACATATACATTCTACGATATATTGTTTCATAATTTTGATTACTTGTTATTAAAATAGCCATGATTTTTGAAAGGAATTAAATATGTTCGCTAGATAATATGGCGATCTTTTATTTATTTTTTTTTTCCCCACCAAGGACGGCAGATATCAAATCTGTTCCTTTGAAATGAATCTCATTTCATTGAAATTAAATGTTTATGTTTATATTCGAAAATAGAAGTCTGTCATTATATTTTTCCAGAGTTATGAAACTTAAAATTAAAATTTTATGAATTTTACAGAAAAAATAAATCTAGCGCACACAGGAACTTATATATAACTATACCCAAATATGGGGATTAAAACCGAGAGATGTTAATTACTGTTAATTAATGCTCCTTAATGTTTAAAATTAAAAAGAAGAAAATAAATTTCCAATGGACGATTAACATAGGAAATCTTTTGCTTAGCCCCACGGACGGTCAGTAAAATCACCACTTCACTTGCGTGTAGTAATAAATCTAATTTTATTTTAAATAAGTAGTCAATGCCAGTTAGTCGAAATGAATTTTTGCTTAAGGGGACTCTACTTGTCGTCTACGAAAGCCAAAGCCAATGTTATTCAATGGAGATTTTTGCTCCTTTAAAATTCGTTAACTAATATGTATTTTTTAATTCTGTTTTTACATTCAGAAATTTCACAACTGTTAAACTGTTTATCGCTTTCTAAAAATCGCTTTCTAAATATTTCATTTTTAAGCTAAAAAATGCAAAATTTCACATTGTGAGAATTTGCATTTTGCAACTTCAAAATAAAATATTAAGAATTAATAATCTGGTGTGTCACTCACACGACTTTCTCTTACCCTGAAATTTTATACTATAAATATATGTTGGAGATTAAGCGGTAACATAACGAGTACTGTTATGTAAACGTATGTTAAAACAATTCAAATTAGGCTTAGGAAGAGTTTTATATGGCAATTAGTTCTATGTGAGGAGGGCTGCCGCCCCCTCAACCCCCTCCTCCCCGTTTCATTCCTGCACCTGTTTTTATATAGAATTTAAATCTGTTATTAAAATTAAAGTTCACTTAAAATTATTCAGGCAACTTTCACGCGCAATATTCCTTGAAACTTATCAATCTTGATCAAACTTTTCCAGCAACAAACTTATATTAACTTCAAAATGCAACATTTGGATCTCCTAAAATTATTCGTTTTTAAGTCACTCTAAGAGACACAGACAAAGATCAAACTATAAAAAACTTGACTACGGTAATCAGGAAGCCTCAAAGCATGTAAATATACAAAAAACAAGCAATGAATATTTAGCTTAAAAACATACATTATTTACCATATCTCTAGGAGGAATTCATTTCAATTCCCAAATAGCTTTCCTGGAAATGGTAAAATATTATTAGTAAAGCACATCCACTAACAACGAAAAAGAATGTTAGCGCTTAAATGTTTGCAGCCCTGTACATCTTTCGAAGATTATATACAGACCACATTGTGCACCTAAATATAATCCTATAGTAATAATACATGGCCCAGCCTGAAATACACTTCCGTCAATTTGCAACTATTATCACACTTTTATTTAGTTCTTTTGTGTAGCCCTGTAAACGAACAGTGAATGAATTCCCTACCATATTCTACATGAGACATGTTTTTACGCATATAAAAAATATATATTCGTTTCATTTGGTTTAGTGCAGTGTATAAATGTTAAACTCTACCTATCAGCACTTTCCCCCATAGACGCAATGTATTTGAATTCTCTTGGGCGTCCCTGTACACGAACCATTTGCTCCATCACAACGAAAAGCTTAGTGTAGCATCCTTATATCATACACATTTAGAATACCAAGTTTGGACTTCCTGCTACAATTTGTTCTTCAGCTATGCTGATAACACACACACAGACTATTCGCAAAAAACATGATGTTCGTATTCAGGGGACTTCAAAACGTGTAAAAATAACAAAAACTCACGTTCGAAAATTTAACCCTAAAACAATACTTTTTCTGCCTTATGCGTAAGAGAAAGTAAAAAAATCAATTTTTAGAAAACGATAAACAGTTTAACAGTTGTGAATTTTTTGAATGTGAACACAAAATTTAAAAATATGTATTAGTTAATCTATATATATAAAAGAGCAGAGTCTGTGTGTGTGTCTGTCCGCTATAGAATCCTAGGCCGTTTCACCGAGCGGGACCAAATTTGGCATGGTTAATGTTTACGACCCGAGAAAGACAACGCCGCAAGCGATTTTACAAAATTCGCCCTCCAAGGGGGGGAGGGGGGCAAAACGAAATTTCACAAAATCCTTCATATCTCAAACAAAAAAAAACAGATATCCGTAAAATTTTTGCTTTTAAATATAGCTAATACAAATGTCTAAAAATCGGTTTCTGGAATTTTTGAAATTCGGTCCCCAAGGGGTGCGGGGGGGGGGGGGGGCAAAACGTGATTTCACATGCGTAAAACGTGATTTCGCATAATCCTATATATCTCAAACAAAAAAAATAGATATACGTGAAATTTTTGCTCTAAAATATAGCTAATGCAACTATCTAAAAACCAATTTCTGGAATTTTAGAAATTCAGCCCCCAGGTGGGGCAGCAAGGGGGCGGGGGCTATGGAGCAAAAACAAATAGAAGTACAGTTAGGCCGTTCAAAATTGGTACAGATAGGTTTTAAAGGCCTGCAAGTCGAATGAGGATATTTTCGATTGTGTAAAGTTATTAGGAAGGGCAAGAAGGGGGAGGGGAGGGGGGCAAAAAAAATAAAAATAGTGTCAGATCGTTCAAAATTGGTACATAGAGGTTTTCGATACTTACAAATCGATTGCGGATATTTTTGAATTTGTAAAATTATTAGGAAGGGCGGGTAGGGGGGTGGGGCGGTAAGGGGGGGCTATGGGGCAAAAACAAATAGAAATACAGTTAGGCCGTTCAAAATTGGTACAGTTAGGTTTAAGAGGCCTGCAAGTTGAATGGGGATATTTTCGAAAGTGTAAAGTTATTAGGAGGGGCGAGAAGGGGGGGGGGCAGAGGGGCAAAAAAAAATAGAGTTAGATCATTCAAAATTGGTACATCGAGGTTTTCGATACCTACAAATCGATTGCGGATATTTTTGAATTTTTAAAATTATTGGGAGGGGCGGGAAGGGGGTGGGGATCCATAGAATATGTTACGTTATGCGATAATATTTGCGGGTATATAAACTAAACTAAAATACACTCATGTCCATAAATTAAGCATAATTCAGAATCACACGGAAATCGAACTTTAATGTAAAATTTTCGCCTGTAGAAATACCATACACATCTTTAAGAATAATATGCAAATTATAGGAGGCCATCAGATGACGCCGATATGATGTTACAGTGACGAAAGTATAAAAAGGGGGTAGATGAGGAATGGGACCAAAGAAGGAAAATTGTTCACAAGCGTTCTGTATGCCGCCCAGTGCCACAACCGAATAGTTATGACACAGAGGACGCATGTAGATAATTTTTTACGTGGTAGAATTATCGACCGACTAGAATGTGAAAGTATTCAGATAGAAGTATCGGAGAAACTTGGAATCGTCCAAAGTGTCATCTCTAGGCTTTGGCATCGATTCCAAAATGATGGAAATGCCAGTTGACGTTACAGTACTGGTCGGCCTCGAGTTACATTGCCGAATGACGACCGGTATTTGACAGTAATTGCTAAAATGAGCAGATAAAGCACAGCATCAGACCTGTCTCGTCAGCTGTCTGCAGCCACGGGTACCACAGTTTCAAGGCAAACCGTGTATAGACGTTTGGGAGATATTGGTTTATAAGCTGGCATGCTTGTTAGATGTGTTCTGCTCGCGGCAATGCACTGTTGCCAGCGGTTAACGTGGGGTAGAGAACATGCAATGTCGACAGCAGCACAGTGAGCTTGTGTGATGTTTTCCGACGAGTCCATGTTTAGATTTCAGTGTGATTCACGCCAGACGTTCTTATGTAGAACATCAGGTACCCGTTGCCACCAAAACATCATTGAACGACACCGTTACTGTGGGGCAGGAGTGCTTCTTTGGGGGGGGGGTCATATTGGGCACCAGAACAGATCTGAATTTCAAATTGGAACCATGACAGGCCATATTTATCGGGACATCATTCAGGAACAACATGTACATTTGTTTAGGGGTGCCATGGGCCCAGAATTTGTGTTTATGGATGACAATGCGCGTCCTCACCGTGCAAACATTGTACATGGATGCCTACAATCTGAAACTATCACTTGCATGGAATGGCCAGCATTCTCACCTGACTAGAATCCGATAGAACATGTGTAGGACATGCTTTTCCGACGGGTTGCAGCCCGCCAACCACCTCCTACATGTGCACCGGAACTTCGGAAGACATTGCTTACTGAGTGGAGTAATCTTCCGCAAGATCAGAGCAATAATTTAATACTCAGCATTCCTAGACGTTGTAAGTACTGTATTTCATCATATGAGAGACATACACTATATTAAGCGTCATACGAACCATGTAATGTTAAGTTTTTGTAACTGGGATATTTTTTGTAATTGCTTCAAGGAGCAAAAATTGTAGTTTTTATAAGTAGTATCCTACATAAACCACCTTTTCTTGTTCTTGATCTTTTGTTTAATAAATAGGCTTTATGAATAAATCATGTTTGTTTTGTTTCTGAACCTTTATTTGCCGCAGCTAGCATTATCCTTAATTTATGGACATGAGTGTATTCAGATACATTAAAGACTACATTTGGAAATTGTTGGAATCGTATTTCCGTTTGTACTAAGCATTTTTAGCCTTTTTCGACAATGTTGACGAGGGATCATGAATTCAATTAATCTATCTATCTATATTTCAGTCTTTTGTCCCTCCATAGTGTGATTACTTAGGCAAAATGCATTTGTAGCGCTAAATTCAAACTCTTACGAATATATTAAATAGCCTATCAATATTGAGCCATCTTCCCTGTCATTTGAAATAATATAGACGGCGCTGTCGCCATTCTCGGCAAAATATCTAATGATATTTTGCCGAACATTAAAGTGAAGTGAAAACATTTTGTTTTCAGAAGTCAGTCAGAAGTTCCTCAGCTCTATCTGAAAGATGTAGTCGTTTTTCGTGTAAGACGCCCCTGTGGCCATGGGCCGCAGGCAGCGGCCTGAAAGAAGTTATATTCGTTCTTATGTATCTTAATGTTCTGTTTACTGCGCGCGATGTATATAGTTATTGTGATTGTGTTTTATTATAATTAAAAATATTAAATAACGGAATGCCCGAGTTCGTTCTTTCAATGTTCTAAGGTGTCATTCTGTTAAAAAAACAAACAAAAAATTAAAGATAAAACAAACCCAACAAAAAATTAAAGATACTCGTACAATTTTTATATCTAAGTTGAATGTCTCTGATGGCGCACATAGGACATTTCCGTGAACTGGTATCATCATGAATGTCATGTTCTGTTCTGAAAAAATCCTTGCTGCTGTCCTAAAATTGAATCCGTGTGTGTGAGTGTTCTCACACATATGTCCTTTAAAAGCTTATTTATTTATCCAAATTTAATATATAACAAAAAGGAGGGATTAATATAGATTATATAAAATAAATCTTTTTAAATTTATCTAATTCAAGTAATTAATTATAGAGAATTTCCTGTTTTATTTTTAAATCAAAATTTTCATTTCTTTGTTCTTCTATCGTTAAAAACACATTGATCTAGGAATAAAATAAAGCAATTTTTATATTGGGGTTTGTGAAAAATAGTATGTGTATACATTTTCCCCGAATGGATTAAATCAATTTAGCTATAATTATTTATTTTGGAGAGGGTAATTTAAAATTCGTATCAACCTACTTATAACACAAGTAGCTATTAATAAAATAATAACTGTCATTTCAATTTATATTTATCACGCTAGTGTTTACATTAAATCAATTTAGCCGTAATTATTTATTTTCAGAGGGTAGTTTAAAAAGCCGTTATCAACATATTCCTACTATATACAGATATTAATAAAATAAAACAAGCATTTGATTTCATGTTTATTACTCTTGTTTGTTTATGTTAAAAAACCTATTATTATTTCAAGAGGGTCATTATAATTCTAAAAATAGATTTATAATGATGTTCGATAGTCTGGGCGTCGCCTTCTTTGTTCATTGAGAGTTGAAGGTCATTTGGCATGGCTTCTCAATGTCAAATCGATTTAATATTTGTAACGACTTTTTTATATTCAAAATTTAGTATGAATATCTTAGAAGAACAAAGAAACAGTTTGGCATTCTTTTGGCTGCATTTCAACAATGCCAATCTCCGGGGTTGCGATTTTAAGCTATCTGTGGCTAGCAGATTTAGTGTATCTTTTCGCTGTTGTTCAAGTCCTAAGAAGACGTAAATTTTTTGAGGTCCTCCTCCCTCTCTGTCTAGTTGATGGGGATAGAATATTTGTATATGCTTACGAATATAGGAGTGAAATGTAAAGTTATTAGTGACTGCAAACTGAATATTATGTTGCTGCATTAATAAATTACAGTACTAAAAATGATGTGTCCTGATTACTTCGAAGTAAAGACTTCTACTTTATATTTTTAACTTTTCTACGATCCGGCTTTTGTGTGAAACGAACCTGACTGTACTAGGCAATAGTATATATTAATTGGTGCGTGTCCAGCTTCCCCGATCTTCAAAAATGGAGGGGGAGGAGGAACCCGACGGCAGCATAATGGATTTTCTATAAATGAAATTCTGGTTTTTCTTTGGAGAGGAAGGAAAGAAAGACATATAATTTTATAGTAACAGTGTTATCGCAGGACAGACTGTTTTAAGAGTCATGGACAGGGAAAATAGTGACTCTATAAAATTTTGTGGACGAATCTTCTTCTTTTTCTGTGCAGTGAACTTACTTGAGCTTACAAAAAATTTGCTTGAGTGGGTGGCTATGAGCGAGGATTGTAAATCTTCTCTAGAATAAAGACTCTCTTCAGATATTCTTGTGTGATCATAGAACTCCTCAGATGAAGATAAGCGGCCGTGAGGGGGGCCTGAAGATATCGCCAGTCATCTTTGCTGAGCAGATGAAGATAAGCGGTCGTGAGGGGGGCCTGAAGATATCGCCAGTCATCTTTGCTGAACAGATGAAGATAAGCGGCCGTGAGGGGGGCCTGAAGATAGAAATAGTCAAGGTGTTTTTGTTAGTTTGTGTTGCCAACGAGGCATGAGAATGATCTGAACAAGGAATCAAGAAAGCCTTTTTACCGTGGGACACATCCGTCGGTGTCTAATCGGCAACTTCGCGTGCTCGAATTTTTGAATTTCTTTTCTACTATTGCAGGAATGCATAAGGATCGGAAGAGAGAGGAAAGAAAATAGGGAAAAAATATACCATTTTTAGAACAAAGTAATAAAATTAATTGAAAGATATTAATAAAGTAAACGATAATTTTTTTTTTGTTTACAGAATATTTTTTTTTAACCAAGTTATGTCCAAGAATTGGTAAGTTAAGTTTATCTTATATTTTGAATATTTCATATAAATATGGTTATACAATATATAATTTTCAGTTGTTAGTGAAATTTTTTTTTCTTTTTCTGCTTTCTTTCTCACCAAGGATTCTTGTTATTTGGTATAAGATTAAGATTAAGATTTTTTTTTAAGAAGAAATAATAATGATAATTATAAGGGAAGCAGGGAAGAGAATTTTTAATATGATATATAGATTTATATTTGGAACATAAGTGATTTAAGAATTCTATTTTGACATTTTATTGAAATTTTAAGCAAAAAAAAAAAAAAATCTTCCTTATGCTTTTGAAGTTTTTGAAATATATATATTTTTCCTGATTTTTAATAAAGTATTTCATGCGATATAAGTATATGTGTATACATGTTTTGGTGTTTTTCATGATAATTGGTATTTTTCTTTGCTTATAAAGCTTAAAGTGATTTACTTTATTTTTTAGAACATTTTGAAATATATAAATATGTTTACATAATATTTTGGTTGGGTATTTTAGCATTTGCATTTTCTGTGAGTAACATAAGGAAAAATGAATAATATTTTGTGCTCATAGATCTTAACGCAATTTATTTTTTTTGCTCGGACAATTTTGAAATATATATTTTTAATGGGTTTCACAGTATTTCGTTGGTATTTTATTATTTTTTCTTTCATGATGATTAATACTTTTATTTGCATATTTATTTTTTTTAAGTGATTTATTACAATTACTGCTGCAAATTTCTACAATTCCTTATGATTTATTTATTTTTTTTTTTCGAATATTTTAAGATATATATATATACATTTTTTGACATTTTTAATGAGGTATTTTATCTGATGCAGTTGCCGTAAGCATAAAAAAAAAAGCGTAATTTTTGTGCTCATTTAATTTAATATATTATATATTTTTTTTACTCGAGTATTTCTGAGATATATTAATATTTATTTGACCCAACATAAATAATCAAGATGACCACTAAAACGAACATTAATATTAACATTTTAAATTTTGACGGGGACTCATCCTTACTTGAATTTTTTTTCGATCAGATTGAGTCATATGCAAAATTAAATAGATTAAATTCAGAAGAGGCAGTGGCAATTTTAAAAGGTAAATTAACTGGCCCTGCATTAAAATTCATGACTCAATCTCCCTTATTATACAAATCGACAGATTTAAAATTTATCAAGGATGAATTCCAGAAATTTTTTGCTCCAATGAGCAGTACTCAGGCTCTTGTGGAATTTAACAATTTAATACTCTTACCACAAGAATCAATTAGAAATTTTTCCCACAGGCTAAATATTTTAGCCGATGTAGTATATTCGCAGATTAATGATGCTAATGCTTTAAATTCCATTAAATTTACTAAATTCATTTCAACCATTCCCTCAAACATTAGAGTTAAGATTCAAGAAGAGGGAATCTCTGAGTACCAACAGGCGGTCAACCGAGCACAGAAATTACAGGACATTAATGCTAATGAAACATTACTACAAGTGAGCTTAAATAACCCAGTTATTAATACACTATCTGAAAAGTTAGTCGAACTGACAGATAGGATGAATAATCTGTCATTTGTTAGTAAATCTCATGAGGTTAATCATTCACACGAATCCCCAGTGCAAGATAGGCAAAGAAACTATAATAGACAAAGTGAATTAAGATATAATTATAAAAGTAGAAATCAAAATTTCAGGGGTAAACAAAATTTCAGGGGTAATCAAAATAAGAACAGATATCATTCTTCTCCTATTTGCCAGTTGTGCAGTAAAAGAGGACATGTTGCTACTAGGTGCTTTAGATGGCAAAGAAATCAGACTAGGGGTAAAAATTATGACAGAAATAATTATAGTAAAAATTCAAATAATTTAAACGAGCGCAGAGATGTAGTTTAGCTGATGCAAGTACATCTCAGGAATTGAATAGAGCATCAGCACAAAATTTTTCTCTGGACATTGATAATAACCTTAATCTACCCAAATTATCTAGTGTTAGATTGGTCAATTCTACTGCGTCTCAGACACAACAAATCTTGAAAATTTCTGATTCTAAATGTACTCAAACAAATAACGATAAAAGGGAGAACATTTTTAATGTCCATGTAAATTCTCCAAAGTTACCTCTTATTAAAATTTTGCTAGATAAACAAAAGGTAAACACACTTATTGACACTGGTAGTTCTGTTAGTCTGTTAGCTGAAAGTACATTTAATAAATTAAAACATAGTTTGAAATATAGGCATTTATCTTCCCATGTGACAATCAAAACCGTGAACTCGAATGTACAGTTTTCATCTTGTATACAAACCACTTTCAAAATTCAAAATCAATTTTTTTCACAAAAATTCTTCATAGTAGATATTCCTGAAGGTTCTGCATTTAGGGTTATTTTGGGTTATGATTTTATTCAACAATATCATGTAATATTAGATATGCAGAGGTCCTTGTTAAAAATTAAAGATCTGAGTATTCCCATAACAAACACATATAGCGACCATGAAGAAAATCTTAATATGCATACCCAATGTAAGAAACTTTCAGTAAAAACGGGACAAAAACTTATTTTACAACCCAAAGAAGAATCTTCTATTACGGTTTATTGTCCCAGAGTTTCTTCGGGTGATTATTTATTTCAGAGTAAAAAGAGTTCTTCCAAATTAATTTTTTTGGATTCAATAGTTAATATTGATCATTCCCAGAAACAAAATTGTAATAGTAAATATGATAGAGTAAAATTTCAGTTATATGTTAAGAATAACACTAATAGAAGTATGCATGTAAACAAACATTCAAATATTGGTACAATTAAAGAAATCGAACAAATTATAGACTATGGTTCAAAACAAAATGATAATGTTGAAATTTCTGAGGATTCACAATTTATTAATTATATTCAACCTTCTAGTGATGTATTAAAAATGAGGAAACAAGATTTAACACCCACGGACTTTGATGTTAAACATCTCAATGGGGCTCATGCAACAAAATTAAAACAAATTTTATTAAGTAATTTCGCAGCATTTTCTAAAAATATGAAAACCCTTGGACATACTGACAAGGTAGTACCAAATTTAAAATTTTTAAGTGACTATCCAATTAAGACTTTGCCCTTTCCCATTCCTCAGGCTTTACAACAGGAAGCTAGAGATCAAATTAACCAATTGGTAGAGGCTGGGATTATTGAGCGAAACTGCTCAGAATGGGCTTGCCCAATTTTATTAGTAAAGAAAAAACAAGATGGATCTGGTAAACAGAAATTTCGCCTCGCGTTAGATTTAAGAATGTTAAATTCTATTATTCAAGGTTCTTCTTATCCGTTACCTAAAATTCAAAATATAATAGCTGATTTATCTGCGTATAAATTTTTCACTTGTCTTGATTTCCAACAAGCGTATCATCAAATTGATTTACCGGAACATTTACAAGATAAAATTACTTTCACATCAATGTTTGGCAGTTTCAAATTTAAAAGACTATGTTTTGGTCTTAAAAACGCGGCTTCTCAGTATCAAGCCCTTATGGATTCTTTAATTGATGAAATTAATATAGATGGAATTTACGCGTATCAGGATGATTTAATATTTGGTGCAAATAGTTTTGAAGAGACATGTGTCAAACTTGAAAGAATTCTTAGGATTTTAATTAAATATAATTTAACCTTAGCTCCTAGTAAATGTACATTTCATAAGAATGCTGTAAATTATTTGGGATTTCACATAGAGAATAATTCAATTTCTCCAATTGAGTCAAATATCATTAAAATAAACTCTTTCCCTACACCTACAACAAAAAGACAATTAAAACGCTTTATAGGAGTTGTAACCTTTTATAAGTCTCTTATTCATAATTTTTCTAAATTAATTCAACCACTTATTGAATTGACTAAACCGAAAACAAAATTTGTTTGGAATAAACATCATCAGGATATTTTTAGGAAATTTCAAGATATATTTTTAAATTCACCTGTGGTAAGATTACCGGATTGGAACAAGACTTTCTTTCTCAACACTGATGCATCAAATATTTCTATCGCAGGAGTTTTGATGCAGAAATATGACAATCAATTATTACCTGTCGCCTTTTTCTCTAAATCACTTAAACCGTCTGAAAAAAGATATCCGGCTATCAAACTTGAATTAATGGCCATTTACAAATCTGTAATTGCTTTCAAATATTACTTATACAATAGAAAGTTTATCATTTTGTCTGACAGTGCTCCTTTAAAAACATATAGAAAAACAAATAGTCCTGCTGATTTAACTACTAAATGGCTGTTAGAGTTGTCAGAATACTCATTTGAATTTGAACATATTCCTGGCACTACAAATGTTTTAGCGGATTATTTATCAAGATCAGACTTCTCAAATAATCAACAAAATTTAAAAACAAACCCAGAATTAATATTCAGTTCTCAACCTCTTCCTATCGTACAAGATAACACACATTCAATTAATCAAATTTCCACTTCTACTCAGTCTGTACTACAAAATCAATTCAACAATTTTCTAGTTTCTGGTAATACTCAAAATAAAGATCCCCTTTTGGAAATTTCAAATAATACATTTATATCTGAGCAAAAGAATGATCCAAAATTGTCAATTATTTACAGACAAATTTTGAGAAAAGGTTTTTCAAAAAATAATGATAATTTTTTTATCCATCCAGATTCTAAAGTTTTAATGTACAAGAAACAAATTTTGCATAATAATACTTTTTCATATCTCATTGTTGTACCACATTCTTTAAAATCTAAAGTTTTAACCATTTCACACCTTTCTCACTTTGGGTTAACAAAAACATACGAATTTTTATCAAATAGATATTATTGGAAAGGTATGTACACAGACACTTTAAATTTTGTTGCTTCGTGTACTTTATGTTTACAAAATAAACATCATAACACACCACCAGCTCCTCTACAACCCACCTATACTCCAACACATCCAGGGCATACTATTAGTGTCGACTTGGTTGGTCCTTTTATAGATGGACATTCAGTTTTAACTGTGATTGACCATTTTTCGCGACACATTGAATTATTTCAATTAAAAGACACTTCTTCATCAAAAATAGTTAAATGTTTATTTAATTACATTACAACATTTGGTAGACCATCAGTAATATTATCGGATTTAGGCAAACAGTTTACATCAACTATTTATAATATTTTTAATGATAAACTTGGCATAAAAATTTTACATTCATCTGTTGCTCATCCTCAAAGTAACTCTATTTCTGAGAGGCTAAATAAATCTATAAAGTACTCAATTAACACTTTAATTTCTGAGGGGCATTCTTTTGAAAATTCACTAGCTATACATAAATCACTTTACAATGGTTCAACACATTCATCCACATTGTTTTCACCTAACCTACTGCATTTTGGTAGGGAACTGTCTTTAATATTTGATACATTTGACCAATTTATAAATCAGCCATTTTTGGATAAAAATGTAGACATATATAAATTATTACACGACTTAGATAACATCTATAGCAAAGCATATTCTAACATTAAAGAAAGTCAAGACAAAAGATATCAAAATTTTCAAAAGCGTGCAAAACTGAGGCCTGTTGCTGTTCATGATGTTGTATACTTGAAATCAATAGATAAATTTAAACCCAAGTATTCTGGGCCATTTATTGTTGTACAAAAACACTCACCAGTTTCCTTTTCCATTAAGAGATTACATGCACCTGATAATAAAGCTTTCAGAGTCCATATTGATAGACTCCTTATTGCTCCGCCTCGACGTAATTATTTGTTTACTGAACCCAACTCCAATGTAACACGTAATATTGGCAATAATTCTACACATCCTTATAACTTAAGAAATCGCAATTAATTTTTTTCACAAAAAAAGTTTGAATATATTTTGCTTCACAAATGCATTTTCCAATGGCCAAGGGAGTGTATTTGTTTGCTGTGCAGGAACTCGTCTTTATTTATTTTATTATTTTTATTTTTAGATGGCTTGTCCACTGTTTTTTTATATTTTTCTTTTGATGTAAAGACTATTTCTTGCATTGCAGTGTTGTTGAATATATATAATATTTATAAATAAGATGCATAAAAAAAAAAAAAAAAAAAAAAAAAAAAAATGATTCTAATGATAACATAAATGCTTGTAGATCATATTTTGAATTTCTAAATTAGTAATCAAGGTGTTATTTTTTATTTAATGTTTACTATATCTATTTTTATTGGGTGAAGGTTAAACAAAAATAAGATAATTGAAATATATTTAATAGAGATATTTCATTGGAATACAGATTTAGTTCATAGGAAATTAATTATTAATGATAATAGTGCTAACAACATACATACAGCTAAATTTTATAAGTTTCCAATTGATTTTTGGTGTACAACATGTGTTTGGTTTGTTCAATATCCAATCTAAATTTTTATTATTTTGGCACTCCCTCTCATCACTCAAAATTTTGTCAATTTGTTTTCTTTTACTTATTTATTACCCTATCCTAGATATATGTTGTCTCGTTCAAAATTTTCTCCCGGGAGAGCAACATTGGATATGTGATGAGAATCTATATTTTTGTTGACATTAATTTTTCAACATTTATGACACTTAATTAATCGGTTTCGTGAGGTGTCCCTACAGGGGTCTGTGGATTCTGCTGGGGGACGGAGGCCTGTGCCTAACAGTACAGGTCTTTCAACACGCCCTGTCCCGCTAGGATGTTAGCCTTAAGTTAACATCATTACACTTACATTTTTGTAAGGATTAAGGGAAGATTATTTTTTTTTTTTTGACTGCCAATGGCGTCCTTTTTAAAATCTTTCCTGTGTGGTATACACGAAAACTTTTCTGTTTCTTTACTTTTTTTTTTGTACATAATTTTGTTTAACGTTGACCAATATGTGTAACCAAGGTGTTAGACAAATAAATATTACAATAATATGCTGGAACCTTTAGTATTACAACAATATATATGAATATATGTAATTTATATATATATATTTTCTTTTTCTCTATTTCACCATACATATTAGTGTGAAAATTTAGTATTTTGTGTGTAAAAATCTAACGTTAGTAACTGTTACTGTGGCATTATTTGCTAAGTTCATCAAAAAAGAGACTCTTTCATAAAAAAAAAACATTTCAGCTGAAATTTTTGGTGGCATATAAAAAAACTATTTTGAACTGCATTTGAAATTACTTATAGAAGCCACATTTTTGCGCCTGTCATGACAAGGTGTTCCTCTTAAAGTTTTTGGTTATACTGATATTTTTGAAATATGTGTATTTTGTATTTTTGAATTAGTGTTTATATTTCATATATATTTTGTTTGTTCAATATTAAGCATTCATATAATTTTTACTTATGATGTAATATCATTTTTTTTAAGTGTGCGTCTTTGGTAAGTGCTTTTGTATATTATTGTTTGTATATGCATTTCTATACAGGAGGCGAGGAGGAGTTATTTTTTTTTTTTTTTACTAGTCCAAGGGGAGTTATATGTGTGAGTGTTCTCACACATATGTCCTTTAAAAGCTTATTTATTTATCCAAATTTAATATATAACAAAAAGGAGGGATTAATATAGATTATATAAAATAAATCTTTTTAAATTTATCTAATTCAAGTAATTAATTATAGAGAATTTCCTGTTTTATTTTTAAATCAAAATTTTCATTTCTTTGTTCTTCTATCGTTAAAAACACATTGATCTAGGAATAAAATAAAGCAATTTTTATATTGGGGTTTGTGAAAAATAGTATGTGTATACATTTTCCCCGAATGGATTAAATCAATTTAGCTATAATTATTTATTTTGGAGAGGGTAATTTAAAATTCGTATCAACCTACTTATAACACAAGTAGCTATTAATAAAATAATAACTGTCATTTCAATTTATATTTATCACGCTAGTGTTTACATTAAATCAATTTAGCCGTAATTATTTATTTTCAGAGGGTAATTTAAAAAGCCGTTATCAACATATTCCTACTATATACAGATATTAATAAAATAAAACAAGCATTTGATTTCATGTTTATTACTCTTGTTTGTTTATGTTAAAAAACCTATTATTATTTCAAGAGGGTCATTATAATTCTAAAAATAGATTTATAATGATGTTCGATAGTCTGGGCGTCGCCTTCTTTGTTCATTGAGAGTTGAAGGTCATTTGGCATGGCTTCTCAATGTCAAATCGATTTAATATTTGTAACGACTTTTTTATATTCAAAATTTAGTATGAATATCTTAGAAGAACAAAGAAACAGTTTGGCATTCTTTTGGCTGCATTTCAACAATGCCAATCTCCGGGGTTGCGATTTTAAGCTATCTGTGGCTAGCAGATTTAGTGTATCTTTTCGCTGTTGTTCAAGTCCTAAGAAGACGTAAATTTTTTGAGGTCCTCCTCCCTCTCTGTCTAGTTGATGGGGATAGAATATTTGTATATGCTTACGAATATAGGAGTGAAATGTAAAGTTATTAGTGACTGCAAACTGAATATTATATTGCTGCATTAATAAATTACAGTACTAAAAATGATGTGTCCTGATTACTTCAAAGTAAAGACTTCTACTTTATATTTTTAACTTTTCTACGATCCGGCTTTTGTGTGAAACGAACCTGACTGTACTAGGCAATAGTATACCGTGTATCAATGCGAATCTGTGCCTCTTTTCATGTGCCCGAATAAAAGTGCAATTTTCGTTTCACGAAAAGTTATGACAACCTGAGTCATCGTTTATGCAAGTCGTTAGTGTAATATATGTCAGCCTTACAGATTCAACGTGTCTTCTATAATGGTGTTCTACAGTGACCCTACTGCCTTCTATTTCTTATAAAGTTTTAAAGAAATATGTCATGATACAAGAATCTTAAAATTGTTGGTTTTGTTTCCCTTTCTTATGAAAAGAAAAAAAAGAAAACGAAAAACATCACGTTCTGCAAATTATTTAATCAAATTATTATCGTGGAAAGTGAATTTCTGTTTTACTTGTAAAAAGAATATACAATAAGCGACTGTTTTTTTTTTTTTTTTTTTTTTTTTTTCTACAAATAATATCGCATAAGATAAGAAAAAGAGATAGTAGTTCTCTTTATTGCATCATTTATGCAAGTTTAGTTCTATTTCCCCCCACCCTTTCCCCATCCCATTTCCGCTATTAATGATATATTTATAATTTATGTCTCTTCATAACATAAATAAATTGAATCTATTTCAACTGGCCAGTCAAAAAGGTAATTACTTTTTTTTTTCTTTCTTTCTTTCTTTGCTGAATATATTAAAGAGAAAATGTTTTATTCTTTATTGAAATACGTATTTCCGTGTTTTTTTTTTTTTTTTTTTTTTTTAAGAAAATTATTTGTGCAGAAATGTAGCGCTAAATTCAAACTCTTACGAATATATTAAATAGTCTATCAATATTGAGCCATCTTCCCTGTCATTTAAAATAATATAGACGGCGCTGTCGCCATTCTCGGCAAATATCTAATGATATTTTGCCGATCATTAAAGTGAAGTGAAAACATTTTGTTTTCAGAAGTCAGTCAGAAGTTCGTCAGCTCTCGCTGAAAGATGTAGTCGTTTTTCGTGTAAGACGCCCCTGTGGCCATGGGCCGCAGGCAGCGGCCTGAAAGAAGTTATATTCGTTCTTATGTATCTTAATGTTCTGTTTACTGCGCGCGATGTATATAGTTATTGTGATTGTGTTTTATTATAATTAAAAATATTAAATAACGGAATGCCCGAGTTCGTTCTTTCAATGTTCTAAGGTGTCATTCTGTTAAACATTTAAATTTAAACAATACAACAAGAACGAACAATTGGAAAGTGTTAATAATCTGTCCGAACCGCATGATTTTTCATTCTTGTTTAATGTTATTTTAAACTTTATATATATATACACTCCTTCTCATATTTATAAGGACACTTTATATTTTGAAATAACTAACGTAAAAATAATTGTAAACAAGATTATACTAAGTACACTTAATATATCTAGTATTCTAATACCCAAAACTGTTATAATTTTTTAATCTAAAACAAAATTAATAAAAAATAATGCAAAATGTGTTTTTATCCATGTTTTTAGATGTTCATAATTATAGGGACAATCCAGATTTTTTCGTTTTATTTAACTTTCTAGCGTATAAATTACAGTTGACATGCGAATTTGTTAACTACTGGGCTAGATTAATTCATATATAAGCCTTCAATTTTTCTTGGACGGACATTACTGATAATTCATCGAAAAAAAAGAACGTTCAAGTAGTGAAGTATGATAAATGTGTTTTTTAAGTGCAAGGATAATTTCAATCCGCCGAATTTCTAATGAAATTCGAAGGTCTAAAATTGCTGAAGGAAATGTGATCAAACGTTGAACAGCTGGTTCGATAGGAGAGAGATCTCATGCAAAATCAGAGTTGTTTTACAGAAATCGAAGACTCATCTACTCATCTCTTACTGTTCTACTCATAATGACTGCTGCTGAATTTGCTCGTAATTTTTAACGAAAGGTTAGCGTCCATGTTTATGCATGTTTAAAATAATTAATAATATGTTAAAATGAATAAAAAACCTGTAATAATCAATCAGCATTTAATGAGGGAAAGAACGTCTGTGTTAAAGTTGAATAAAGACAATATTAAATGGTAAAATGTTGCATTTTCGGATGAAAAACATTTTATTCTTGATTAATCAAATGGTTTTAACAGTTAGTGGCACGATCTGAAGATAGCGAAAGACAGAGCAGATTTTTTTAAAGGCAGATATGAATCAGACATTTTAAAGGTGGATGGATCTATGGTGCTCTGGAGAGCTGTTTCTACTGCAGGCAGAATGAATTTTGTAATTTTTTCTATTATTATGAACATCAAGAGAATATCCGCAAATTTTAAACTTGGAATTATCAGAATTTTGTTAGATTTTGGGGGGTAATAATATTTTTTTCAACAAGACTTACATTTTTGCTCTACTTTTAGAGCAATAGGAAATTGTTTGAGGAAGAAACTTCTGTATTATTGCCTTTCCCATGGCCTAAAAGTTGAAAAAACCTTAACTTATGATATTAGAAAGTGCATGCAAGTGGAAAGCAAATTTAAATAGTTTAAATCTATTAAGAATATCATATATATGCTATATGAAATGTTATTGAAACTGAATATTAAAAAGAAATGTATATATATATATGCCAGAGAGAATGTCTGACTGTTTAACCCTAAAAAAAGACCCCATAAAATATTAATTTAAAGAATAACTGAAAATAATTACTAAAATTCGAGCTGTCCTTATAATTGTGAACACCTGAAAAATCATCTTTTTACCATATTTAAAGTTTTTTAAGAGAGAAAAACGATAAAACTTTTTAAATATAGTCTATTAATGAAATTCAAATTAATTAAAAATATATTTGTTTAAATAATAGTGTTCAGTGTTTAGTTAATATAGAAAAACGGGTGCCCTTATAATTATGAGAAGGACTGTATATATATAGGCTTTTATTTCATTAATTTACACTTGTTGGAAGCATAAGGGAAATGTTCATCCTATAATATTTAATTTTAAAATGCAAAAGCCACTTCTGGTAAAAATCTGCGGTACACTTGAAATGAATATTCAGATAAACTCTGGGCAACAGCCAAATCCTTGCTATCAGTCATGCTGCTGCCAAAATTTTACTCTGAAAATTTCATTCTGCATCTGCACAAAGAAAAAAAAAAAAAAAAAAATGTAATTTAGCCCAAAAAGAACAACACGTGGAAATGACAGTTCTTTGTTTGACCTTGAAAGAAGACGACAGCAAGGTAAGAACACCGATATTGTATGATCTTTAACAAGTTGAGCGCCACGCGAATTCTCCGTCAGGCCACGCGCGCTGCTTAGAAGCGCGTTATGTTTACCGTTTTTCAATAAAATCCAATAATGATATATTCCTGTAATAAATAAAATTAAGTAAATTTTAAATAAATTTTCAATAATTACTTAAAACAATGTAAGTTTTATTACATTACCCTACTACCGTAGGTAATGGAAGTATTGTATTCGCTCCAAAAAGTCGATATCCAGTTTTCACCTGATTTACACGTTTTAAGGCCTCCTGAGTCCAAAAAAAGTAGTTTTTTGGCAATTGATCTGTGTGTGTATCTATAATGAGCAAATATTTAAACCGTGTTTTCTCCTTCAGATAAAATTTTTCAGAGAACACAAAAACTAATAAATTAAAAATAACTAAACTTAAAACCTAATTACCGTTTATTTAGATGTATGTATTGCTAGATACTAAGAAAATATATAGATATATGTAGGAAGATTTGTAGACATACTATTTTTAAATTAAAAATCGCTATTTTTTTTTGTAACACGGTTTTAATGTTTCTCCTCATATATATGTATTTTAATAGTATAGATGATATTTATTGCCTTAAAAATAGCTACCAACTCACAGATCATATTAAAAATCTTAAAAACGTTAACATTGTGACTTTTAATTTAATTTATTTATTTATTTTATTTTTATTTATTTTTTTATTTTTTTTTATTTTTTTACATATAATATTATTTGGTCAGGCCTTTATGAAATTGCCTATACTCTTTTTAATAAATTCAAAAATTAAATTTTAATAAATTTAAAACCAATTTTAATGAATTCAAAAGTCAATTAACCTTCTTAATAATTTTACTGCTGCATATTTTAAAACTCTTATTAATTATATTATACACTAGCAAGGTGGTTGGTTGGTTGTGGGGAATAAGGACGATTAACAGCTCTAGGGCCGTAGGCCTGAGGGGAGTGCCCTCTGTGGGGGTCTTTCTAAGGGATCCTAGTCGTATTTACGCAAGTTTCGGAGAAAACCATGGAAAACTCTGAACAACTAGGCCGGCGAGCGCGACCTGGGATCGAACCCGGCACCTCACGTGTGCTAGCGTTTAGCGCAGAACCGCTCGGCCGCTGATGGGCCTATACACTAGCAGGCTTTGCCTTCTTCGCTGCTCACAATGTTTAAAGGAATTTTCAAAAAACACATTAATCACTATATACTTAAGTTGCTTTATAAAAAACTAAAAACAACTTCATTGAAATCGTCTAAAACCTCGCTTCAGGTCCAACTGCCTTCGGCATCGTTTTCCCCACCTGCGCCAGACCGATTTCTTGTACCTATTGCTCGCATTTGTGCGTTAACCGGACATTTCAATTTAGGTGCTAATTGTAAGATAAATAGAGCTGTTATTACACAAGAATTTCGTTTTTTAGACAAACACTTTTTGGACAGATTACCATCGTCCTTCTACTGCAATCAGTTGTAGCACCAGATATCTTTCCAGCTGAAAATAATAATAATAATAATAAATTTAAATAAAACGAAACAAAGGTCGGGCTTCTGGAAGACACTGAAAGATTTTCTTTTATCAATCGGCATTTTTTCTGTTAATTATCTACAGAAAGTAATACAAAGGTCCTTAGAGGGTCGAACCCACAACCTTCGCTTTATAGCCTAATGCTCTAACCAATAAGCTAATGGGCTACCCAAAGTCCTCTTGCTTTTGCGTTTTTATCCTTAGAAGTGATCATTTAAAAAAATTATAGATATTATTAAAAGAAAAGAAAAGAAAAAGACTAGTGCAAACTTCGGAAATCGGGCTACGAGGTACATCAGGAGAGCTCAATAAGGTCATCCATGCAAAATTCTGTAGCTATGCGATCAACCGTTCGCCTATAAAGCTACGGATACAGACACACATACACACACATCTTTTATTATATATAGACACAATTTTACTTTACATAATAATCATATTTATATACAAAAAGTGGGAATCCTACAAAGGGGATGCAGTTGCAACCTTTTGACTAATTTATATCTTAATCATTTTGAGCGGATTTCTTTATATTTTTCTATGATAGTATAACAATGCACTTTTGATAATTATTTATATATATATATATATATATATATATATATATATATATTGTAGATCCTCTAATTCATTTACAATAGTTTATCCCACTAACTTAAGTAAAATTATTTTTAATAATCAACCTATTAACTTTTTAGATCTAAAAATTTATTTTAACTACAATAAAATTTATACTGATATGCATAACAAACGATAATATTTTTGATTTACTGTTAAATTGTTTATTCATTCTAACTTATAATTCCATCTCTCTGTATGAATATATCATCATTAATCACTTGTTTTATATAAAAAATTTACGTTCATAAAAATATAAAATTAAAAATGTGAATAAATTAGTAAAAGTTGCAACTGAAATGAATATCCCTAAAGATTTTATTTCTTCTTTAATATATTAATAACATTGTCTCTGTCACATAAAAAAAAAAAAAAAAAAAAAAAAAAAGCATCTCAGCACATTCATGTGTATATCCAAAAACAATTAATAAAATGAGTCAAACACAATAAACAAATGGAAGATGCTTGGGCAAATGCTTGATTAAGGAGGTTGGGTGGTTTTGTAAGTTGATTGGATGGGTGAGTAGTGAATGTGTGATAAAAAGAGGAAACAGTACTGTTTCATTTGCTACAATTAACCTTTAATCTGATTCTTATATTATGTATTCGTTAACTTATTTATTTATTACTTTCCGAACACTATAGTGAGAAAAGTATTGTAATCATGTCAAAAATCCGAATTTGAGATTTTAAAGTTTCTATACGTTTCGAGGTCCAATGAGTCCGTTTTCACTATTTTTGTGATGATGCATGTATGTGTGTGTATGTGTGTGTATGTGTATGTGTGTATGTATGTGTGTATGTCTGTGAGTGCACACGCTAGCGTCTAAACGCTTTGTTCGAATAAGCTGAAAGTTAGTACGTATATTGTAAGTCACCATAGTACGAACCCTATAGATTTTGGTGAATCTAGCACTTATAAATTTTTTACAGGGACATAAAGAAAAATTCTTTATCATTATGGCCTATGGGACAAAAATCTTAAAAGTGCGATAGCATCTAAACGCCTTATTCAATTGAGCAAACAATTTATACACATATTATAGGTCACAGGTACTCAATCTGTATAGATTTTGGAGAATCTAGCACTTACAGGTTTTTTACAGGGACACAAAGAAAAATTCTTTATCATTATGGCCTATGGGGCCAAATTTTTAAAAGTGTGATAGCGTCTAAACGCCTTATTAATCTGAGCAAAAAAATTGTACACATGTTATAGGTCACAGTTGCACCAACTGTATAGATTTTGTTGAATCTAGCACTTACAGTTTTTTTACAGGGACACAAAGAAAAATTCTTTATCATTAGGGCCTATGGGACCAAATTTTTAAAAGTGCGATAACATCTAAACGCCTTATTCAATTGAGCTGAAAATTTCTATTAATATTATAAATCACTGTTGCACTAACTATAAACATTTTGGTGAATCTAGCATTTATAGGTTTTTACAGGGACACAACGAAAAATTCTTTATCATTATGATCTATTGGCACAAAGTTCAGTAGCGTTAAATAAAACATCGTGTAATATATGGAGAAAAATACTCAAACACTCTATTATGGTTTTCTCTCTTTTGTTTGTTTAACAACTCCTCTTTCTTTACTTTATCTACAAAACTGTTAATTACTCAATGTTCGGAAAGTCGAGTGGAGTCACTCCAGATTTTTTTTATGTATCTATCATATTTTTACTTATATTATATTATAATTTATACACTTGATTTCATTTTATTGCTGTTACATAGTTTGTGTAGTCTCTAGTCTCCTACAGGAAATAAACTAGTATGTTGTGGCCACCACAAGACTTTCTTCTATATTTACCTATACATATTCAATCAGTAACAATATTTAAAAAAAAAAAAAAAAGTGAAAAAAATCGATAACTTTGTTTTAAATTATCACAGATTTATAGTTCAACCATTCGTTTTAAAGGTATTGACGAGACCTTTCGAAAGATACCCATCTTGAAAATTTATCCCCCCCGGGGGGGTACTTCCCCCCCAGGGGGGGAAGCGATGCCCCCCCATGCAGAAAATTTTTTTCCTAGTTACATACTACTATTATCAATAATTCATATTAATTTTACAATCACAAGTTTAAAACAACTCTAATTATGCACATTTATACGAATTTTTGTCCTATGCTGCCATGTTAAAAATTTAGATTAAATGCTATCACAGCGCCACCTGTTGAGCTATTGATCCCCAAACATAATCAGCACCAGATTTTGTCGGGGACCAACTAAATACCAAGTTTGGTTAAATTTCGTTAAAAAAAAAAAAAAAAAATTGCGATATTTTTCTAAGTTTTTTTTTGTTAAAAGTAAAAAAAATCGATAACTTTGGTTTAAATTATCACAGATTTATCGTTCAACCATTCGTTTTAAAGGTATTGACGAGATCTTTCGAAAGATACCCATCTTGAAACTTTGCCCCCCCGGGTGGGAACTTCCCCCCCCCCCCCCGATGGGGGGGGAACCGATGCCCCCACACGCACAAAAATTTTTTCCTAGTTAACTACTACTATTATCAACCTGATGTTTCGAAAGATACCCAATGTGAAAATTTACCCCCCCCTGGGGGGGTATTTCCCCCCTAGGGTGGAAAACGATGCCCCCCCATGCAGAAAATTCTTTTCCTAGTTACATACTACTATTATCAATAATTCATATTAATTTTACAATCACAAGTTTAAAACAACTCTAATTATGCACATTTATACGAATTTTTGTCCCATGCTGCCATGTTAAAAATTTAGATAAAATGCTATCACAGCGCCACCTGTTGCGCTATTGATCCCCAAACATAATCAGCACCAGTTTATGTCGGGGACCAACTAAATACCAAGTTTGGTTAAATTTCGTTAAAAAAAAAAAAAAAAATTGCGATATTTTTCTAAGTTTTTTTTTGTTAAAAGTAAAAAAAATCGATAACTTTGGTTTAAATTATCACAGATTTATCGTTCAACCATTCGTTTTAAAGGTATTGACGAGATCTTTCGAAAGATACCCATCTTGAAACTTTGCCCCCCCGGGTGGGAACTTCCCCCCCCCCGATGGGGGGGGAACCGATGCCCCCACACGCACAAAAATTTTTTCCTAGTTAACTACTACTATTATCAACCTGATGTTTCGAAAGATACCCAATGTGAAAATTTACCCCCCCTGGGGGGGTATTTCCCCCCTAGGGTGGAAAACGATGCCCCCCCATGCAGAAAATTCTTTTCCTAGTTACATACTACTATTATCAATAATTCATATTAATTTTACAATCACAAGTTTAAAACAACTCTAATTATGCACATTTATACGAATTTTTGTCCCATGCTGCCATGTTAAAAATTTAGATAAAATGCTATCACAGCGCCACCTGTTGCGCTATTGATCCCCAAACATAATCAGCACCAGTTTATGTCGGGGACCAACTAAATACCAAGTTTGGTTAAATTTCGTTAAAAAAAAAAAAAAAAAATGCGATATTTTTCTAAGTTTTTTTTTTGTTAAAAGTAAAAAAAATCGATAACTTTGGTTTAAATTATCACAGATTTATCGTTCAACCATTCGTTTTAAAGGTATTGACGAGATCTTTCGAAAGATACCCATCTTGAAACTTTGCCCCCCCGGGTGGGAACTTCCCCCCCCCGGTGGGGGGGCAACCGATGCCCCCACATGCACAAAAAAATTTTCCAAATTAACTATTACTATTATCAACGAGACCTTTCGAAAGATACCCATCTTGAAAATTTACTTCCCCGGGGGGGGATTTTCCCCCCCGGGGGGGTAACCGATGCCCCCCCATGCACAAAATTTTTTTCCTAGCTAACTACTACTATTATTAATAATTCATATTAATTTTACAATCACAAGTGTAAAATAACTCTCTTTATGCCCATTTATACGGAATTTTGTCCTATGCTGCCATGTTAAAAATTTGCATAAAATGCGATCACAACGCCACCTATTGAGCGATTGATCCCAAAATCTAATCAGCACCAGTTTATGTCAGGGTGCAACTAAATACCAAGTTTGGTTAAATTTCATTCATTGGTTCGTGAGATACAGCGTCCACAAAAAAATGATACAGACAGACAGACAGACAGACATTTTCTAAAAACTATTAATTCGTGTTCTCCATATCCCAAAACATGTAAATCCATCAAAAAGTGGACTTCGAAAATTTTCGAGAATCCAATACTTTCTCTATATTACATATAGAAGAAAGTAAAAATCAATTTAACTAATTTATAAAAACTCTATTGTTCCTCACTTTAAATTATCATAATAGTTTCTGTGTAAAATTTACTTCGTATCATGATGTGGATTTAAAAAAAAAAAAATCTGGAGTGACTCCACTCGACTTTCCGAACATTGAGTAACTAACAGTTTTGTAGATAAAATAAAGAAAGAGGAATTGCTAAACAAACAAAAGAGAGAAAACCATAATAGTGTGTTTTTTTCTCCATATATCACACGAGGTTTTATTTAACGCTACTGAACTTTGAGCCCTTAGATCATAATGATAAAGAATTTTTCGTTTTGTCCCTGTAAAAATCTATAGATGCTAGATTCACCAAAATGCTTATAGTTAGTGCAACAGTGATTTGTAATATTCATACAAATTTTCAGCTCAATTGAATAAGGCGTTTAGATGCTATCGCACTTTTAAAAATTTGGTCTCATAGGCCATAATGATAAAGAATTTTTCTTTGTGTCCCTGTAAAAAAACTGTAGTGCTAGATTCACCAAAATCTATACAGTTGGTGCAAATGCGACCTATAATATGTGTACAATTTTTTTGCTCAGATTAATAAGGCGTTTAGACGCTATCACACTTTTAAAAATTTGGCCCCATTGGCCTTAATGATAAAGAATTTTTCTTTGTGTCCCTGTAAAAAAACTATAAGTGCTAGATTCTCCAAAATCTATACAGATTGAGTATCTGTGACCTATAATATGGGTATAAAATTTTTGCTCAATTGAATAAGGCGTTTAGATGCTATCGCACTTTTAAGATTTTGGTCCCGTAGGCCATAATGATAAAGAATTTTTCTTTGTGTCCCTGTAAAAAAACTATAAGTGCTAGATTCACCAAAATCTATAGGGTTCGTACTATGGTGACTTACAATATACGTACCAACTTTCAGGTTAATCGAACAAAGCCTTTAGACGCTAGCGTGTTCACAGACATACACACATACACACATACACACATACACACACACATACATACATCATCGTAAAAATAGTGAAAACGGACTCAGGGGACCTCAAAACGTATAGAAACATCAAAATCTTGAATTCGGATTTTTGACATGATTACAATACTTTCCTCACTAATAGTGTTCGGAAAGTAAAAAAATCGCATATAATGATAAATATTTTAATTTAAAAAAATTTCATAAAATTTTCTTATGCTTTCATTTCATAAAATTTGAATGTTTAATCGAGTAAATGACTTATGGGGATCATATTAGAATATTTTTATAATAATAATATAGCATTAATAAATATTACAATTTCTCAATTACGGCATTAATTTTTATTCTAAGTAAATGATGAACAAAAAAAATTATTATTTTCATAAATAATTTTCCTACTAAAACTTTTCAAAATGTAAAAAACGATTTCGAAATTTCAAAATAAGGATTGTCTTCGAATTTAGAGAACATATTGGTTATTCTTCTAATGATAGCATTTTGCGGGTATCGAATGAAGAGTCTCTGTGCATCCAGATTTGACAGCTTGATTTACATAAATTTCATATTTGCATGTCAACGTTGTCTGTCGGTCATTTTTACTTTCTTCTATATTCAATAGAAGAAAGTATTGGATTCGTAAAAATTTTCGACCTCGGGTTTTTGATGGATTTACATGTTTTAAGAGCTGTAGAACACGATTTGACCATTTTTACTTTCTTCTATATGTAATATAGAGAAAGTATTGGATTCGCTAAAATTTTCGAAGTCCACTTTTTGATGGATTTACATGTTTTGGGATATGGAGAACACGAATTAATAGTTTTTAGAAAATGTCTGTCTGTCTGTCTGTCTGTCTGTCTGTATCATTTTTTTGTGGACGCTGTATCTCACGAACCAATGAATGAAATTTAACCAAACTTGGTATTTAGTTGCACCCTGACATAAACTGGTGCTGATTAGATTTTGGAATCAATCTCTCAATAGGTGGCGTTGTGATCGCATTTTATGCAAATTTTTAACATGGCAGCATAGGACAAAATTCCGTATAAATGGGCATAAAGAGAGTTATTTTACACTTGTGATTGTAAAATTAATATGAATTATTGATAATAGTAGTAGTTAGCTAGGAAAAAAATTTTGTGCATGGGGGGGCATCGGTTCCCACCCCGGGGGGGAAAATCCCCCCCCGGGGAAGTAAATTTTCAAGATGGGTATCTTTCGAAAGGTCTCGTTGATAATAGTAATAGTTAACTTGGAAAAAATTTTTGTACATGTGGGGGCATCGGTTGCCCCCCCACCGGGGGGGGCAAAGTTTCAAGATGGGTATCTTTCGAAAGATCTCGTCAATACCTTTAAAACGAATGGTTGAACGATAAATCTGTGATAATTTAAACCAAAGTTATCGATTTTTTTTACTTTTAACAAAAAAAAACTTAGAAAAATATCGCAATTTTTTTTTTTTTTTTAACGAAATTTAACCAAACTTGGTATTTAGTTGGTCCCCGACAAAAACTGGTGCTGATTATGTTTGGGGATCAATAGCTCAACAGGTGGCGCTGTGATAGCATTTAATCTAAATTTTTAACATGGCAGCATAGGACAAAAATTCGTATAAATGTGCATAATTAGAGTTGTTTTAAACTTGTGATTGTAAAATTAATATGAATTATTGATAATAGTAGTATGTAACTAGGAAAAAAATTTTCTGCATGGGGGGGCATCGCTTCCCCCCTGGGGGGGAAGTACCCCCCCGGGGGGGATAAATTTTCAAGATGGGTATCTTTCGAAAGGTCTCGTCAATACCTTTAAAACGAATGGTTGAACTATAAATCTGCGATAATTTAAAACAAAGTTATCGATTTTTTTCACTTTTAACAAAAATAAATAAATAAATAAATAAAACTTAGAAAAAAAAAATCGTACTTTTTTTTTTTTTTTTTTTTTTTTTTTTTTTTTTTAAATATTGTTACTGATTGAATATGTATAGGTAAATATAGAAGAAAGTCTTGTGGTGGCCACAACATACTAGTTAGAAAATGTCTTTCTGTCTGTGTGTGAGACAAAATTTTGTGGCAACTGTATCTCAGGAAATATTGCACAGAATTTCATACAAATTGGTATGTAGTTGCACCTTGACATAAATTAGTGCCTATCAACTTTTGGTAAAAATTGTCTTACAGGTTGCGTTGCCATCCCGCTTTTTCTAAATTTTTAACATGGTGGTATAAGACAAAATTCTGTATGAATGTTCATAAAGAGAATTATTTTTTAATAATCATTATGAAATTTACCAGAATTATTTATAATAGAGGTAGTCAACTGGAAAAATTTTTTTGTATGTGTAGGAACCTCGCCTCGCCCCCTTGGGGGAAGTCCCCCCTCGAGGGGAGTAAATTTTCATGATGGGTATCTTTCAAAAGAGCTCGCCAGTACCTTTAAAACGAATGGTTGAACCAGAACCATAGCTCTGCGATAATTTAAAATGAAGTTATCGATTTTTTTCATTTTTAACAAAATAATAATAATAATAATAATAATAATTAATGTAATATTGACAATAAAATTGACTTTTTTTGGATATTTAGTGTTATACACTTCTCTAATATGGAAATCGTCTACATTATCATGGAAGATAATTTTTTTTAATAATAATTTTAATAAATTATTTTTACTGAGTGAATTTGTATAGGAAAATATAGAAGAAAGTTATGTGGTGGCCACAACATACTAGTTTAAACTAGAACTTTTATTTTTATTTATTTTATTTATTTATTTATTTTTAAAGAAAGAAAGAAAGGAAAAGAAAAAATCCGATCTCTCTTTAATATATCCCATTCGCGTAAAAACCGCACTTTGTTATCATTATTTGTTCATTTTTAATGAATTTTTAGAGTTTTAACGGACTTGTGGTTCTCCCAGTATATCTGTTAAGTAGATCTATTGATATGATATACTATATATATGCACATTCTACTCAGTTTCAGGGAAATGCTGTACTTCAAATTAAATGACAACTTTATTTTTTCTATATTTTCTGTCTTTCTTTCCCCTTAAATCATCTATCTTTGCAGAAAAAACATTGCTGTGGGTGGTATCGCTATAATGATCCTTTTCTAAATTTAGAAATTCATGTTTTAAAACGGAAACATGCTTTTGAAAAATTTCTCAGCAGTCAAATAAAGTATGTTATTCGTTGTCGGAAAATATTTTTGGACATTCAGTGATATTTTAATGACGTTGTGTAAAAATATTCGTCAAAGTGACAAGCGTTAATAGAACTTTGAGCAGGAAATAAAACTATAAATTTAGGAACAGTGAATGAAAAAAAAAATCTACATACTATTTAAAGAAAATTACTAAAACAAAATACGTTCTTAACTCTAAAAAAAATAATAATAATAATAATAATAATAATATTGAAACTAACAAAAATTTTTCTTTAAATTAATATTCAAATTAACTTTTAACCCTTTAACGTTCACTACTTAATTTATTTTAAAAATTACTAAACTAATTTTAAAAATGGCTTTTAGACACATAGCTGATCATAAATATCTAAAAAATAAAAAATTAGCATTGTTCCTTTTCGAGAAATTTTCGGTTTGAAACATCTGTAAGTAAACCTTATTAAATTCAAATAATATTTAATTTAATAAATAAATCACTTTATAAGTAAACATTATCGACAACAAAAACTCGTAAAAGTTGCATAGATCCCAACATTTCAATTTATTCCGGAGTATTTTAACCCTTTGCGGCGCAAGGTAATTCGGATCATTTAAATTACGCTGCCACCGGAATTTACGAACATAATTAAAATACAAGACATTTTAAATTTTCACGTTAAAAAAGAGCCTTTTCTGCTATGTTTTAGACACATTTAATTAGGTGTTCCATCAGCGGGAACACTGCGACTGAAAGGGTTAAATTAATATTTCTTTTGAATAAAAATGTCCATATTTAATCAGATAGTTAAAATTTTCTTTTTTCTACAATAATTGCTGCAGCTGTGTTTAATTTGAAATGTCAAGTTTCTTACCGGCCATCCCGAGATAACTCGGGGGAAACGTAGCCTTCCACATACTACAGTGGTCAAAGAAGTGGTTTGGGTTAAGTACTCTTCATATTATAATTTAAAAAAAAAAAAAAAAGTGTTATTTCTTTTTAAATTTTTCTTACAGAAACCTATACATCTTCACCAATATACGGGTTATTAAGACAAAAATAAATGTAAATAGTTAAAAGAAACCTCATAATCACATGCTACAACTACAGTTCTGTCCCAAATATTCCGTTTCGTCATTAATCTGTTGCTGGTCTCCTTTTTTGTCTTCGGAGAAAACTATTGCTGAAACATATGAGGAATGCTCTTTGCACGCCTAAAATTTCAGGATATTTTGTCGAATACTTTTTAAAGATATTGGACAAAATGTTTCAAATCGAAAGTGCCCGAACATTTATGGCAAAATACTGTATAAGAAAATATGAATGTGAACAATCTGAGCAGACGCATATATAGAATTTGCTTTCTGATGACGGCGATGACGCATATTAACTATATAAAATATTTATAAAATATTATGAGAAATCAAATTATAGGTATCGATTTTAGTTAAAATTGTCATTTGAATAAAATACCTAATGTTTCTGGAACTTGCTCGTCAGAGAATGTAGAGATTGATCTAGATTAAAAGGGGGGGGGGTGTAATTTATACAAAATTTTTAGCACACTTTCTCCTTATTTATTCCTCAGTGAAGAAAGTTTTCCGAACAAAACATATTTCATTTCTTTTTCGACATATTCCATTTTTCTTCAATTTAACTAAATAAATCTGTCAGCTTCCATAAAATTGTGCTTACTGATGAGCGTGATTCCAAAACCAAATCTGCCGCTCTCGGAAGAAGCATGCAAACGACGAAACTATAGTGTAAAAATTTTTGATAACATTAAATAGTTGAAAATGTATGTGTTTTGTCTTCACCGACGTTAAATAAGAACAATCATTAAGATTTAGCGGTGTCATGTAAGTGAATGGAAAAGTGCTCTAATGCTGCTGTTACACACGAAAACTTTTCACGCACCTTTCATTTGAGCCGATTTCTGTTCCAATTTTTGGAGGTCGAAACCCTAAATAGAGTTTCAAAAGTTGAATGGCTCAAAAGTTGTGCAAAAAATACCGTATGTGATAACAGCATTACTCTTATATAGCAGAAATCTTCCTTTTCTTTTCTTTTTTTTTTTTTTTTTTTTTTTTTTTCCTTTTGAGTTTTTAACAGGCTCCAAGTTTTTCTTCATGAAACATTCTTGATTTCAGGAATTTATTAGTATTTTTAATGGCATATTTGGCGGTTACTAATATATTCTAATAACATTGATGGTAAATTTAAGCAATTATTTGCCGAAATTTCCCAGGAATCTTTTTTTTTTCCTTACAGCGCATTTATTTCCAGTGTCGTATGAATAAATGTTTTTATCGTAGTATGAAGCAGAATAGTTGACAATACTGAAATAACAAACTCTTTTTGACTCCGTTGTGAAAAAGGTAGCAGTCAAATTTTTGTACAGCTTTGTAAACAAATCATTAATGCTACTCATATCATATTTCATAGAAAACTCGATTTTATGCATCTGAATAACTTATTATAATCTCCTAACGTCTCGCATAGTATAAATTTATTCAACAACTAGTTAAATAAATGCATCTCGTAAGCCATAATGTACCATAATTCTTCTGCGAGTCTCCGTACACAAACCAATAGTGATAATTATGTGTACCACTTTCAGTGTGAAGCATGCAGTATTAAATCTGAATTACGCATATTAGTCTCAAGGCTTTCTAAAAATATTTTCGAAAATGAGAGTGTGCGCAGAAATAAGTAAAGATAGATGAATGAAATTCTTATTGTATTAACAAAATGAATGTATAATTTGAATTCATGAGGATCGTTTCATGTACAAAGATGTAGTCCCTATTCCATGATGCAGTCTACCATACATTAATTTCCTTTAAAATAATATTTTTCCATTTCCACGAGAAAACGCAGGAAAACATACATATCATTAAATATTTAACACAAATGCCTTTAAAAGTTTTTTTTTTTTTTTTTCCCTTTTAAACCACAAATATTTAGTTCAAATTTCTAATATAATGACGAAAACAAATCCACGTGTCAGATATTTATTTTTTACAACTTTCATACCGTCAGCCTTTGGCAAAGTGCCTTGGACCGAGGAAATTCAATTTTCCTGAGATAAACTTCTTTCAAGTTTTCTCTTAGGCGGGAGAGAGAGAAATAATAATTATGAAAATGATGAAAAAGAGTTTGCATGTGTGAAAGAAGGTTGGTTGGTTGGTTGGGTTTTACGTCGCACTAATGCTGCAGAGATGGGCAATTGGCGACGGTCTGGGACTCACCCCTAGAGGTGGTTCGGAGAAACACATACGTTAGACATGCACGACCTTGAGCCTGAAATTCGAGCAAGAGACCGACTTAAATCATTTTAAAAACATTTTCACAAAGATTAAAAATAATAATAGTAATAATATATATATATACTTGCAGACCCGGCCACGCGTTGCTATGGCTAAGTTATGTGTTGAATTATACATGTACATTATTATTTCATGGACAAAGATGTAATCCCTATTCCATGATGCAGTCTACCATACATTAATTTCCTTTAAAATAATATTTTTCCATTTCCACGAGAAAACGCAGGAAAACATACATATCATTAAATATTTAACACAAATGCCTTTAAAAGTTTTTTTTTTTTTTTCCCTTTTAAACCACAAATATTTAGTTCAAATTTCTAATATAATGACGAAAACAAATCCACGTATCAGATATTTATTTTTTACAACTTTCATACCGTCAGCCTTTAGCAAAGTGCCTTGGACCGAGGAAATTCAATTTTCCTGAGATAAACTTCTTTCAAGTTTTCTCTTAGGCGGGAGAGAGAGAAATAATAATTATGAAAATGATGAAAAAGATTTTGCATGTGTGAAAGAAGGTTGGTTGGTTGGTTGGGTTTTACGTCGCACTAATGCTGCGGAGATGGGCAATTGGCGACGGTCTGGGACTCACCCCTAGAGGTGGTTCGGAGAAACACATACGTTAGACATGCACGACCTTGAGCCTGAAATTCGAGCAAGAGACCGACTTAAATCATTTTAAAAACATTTTCACAAAGATTAAAAATAATAATAGTAATAAAATATATATATACTTGCAGACCCGGCCACGCGTTGCTATGGCTAAGTTATGTGTTGAATTATATTGCAGTAAGCCATTCAATACAGTCAAATTATTATTTACGAATAGAGACGAAAACGTTGTAGCCGCTGAAAAAACCCACGAGATTGAGATTTGAACGTTAGGTCAAAATTTGGAAGCGATTGATAAAAATTTTCTTAGAGTTGATATTAAGCACAAATTAATTTTGTGGTAGAGTCTTATAAATTTCAGTGGAGAAGTGAAATATATTATTTCTAATGCTACTTAGGATAAAAATGCTAAAATGACTGATATATAAATTAAATTCTATTAAAATAAAACTATAAAATAAGCAGACGATTTTAAAAATTAATTTTTATGGATGAGTGAAATGTAATATGTCTGAAGCTATTTTGGATTATAATGCTAAAATGACTAATATGCAATTTAATTTTTATTAAAATTCTTTTAAAATAAAAGTATAAAATAAACAGTCGATTTTAAAATCAATTTTTATGGAGGAGTGAAATATAATATATGCTATTATGGATAATTTTATTATAAAGTAATCGCATCATTTTAAATATTTTAAAGGTGGCAACATCTGTAGTTATTTAAAGGAAAACAATATGGCTAAACCAGAAAAATAAGCAAATTAGATAAATATTTTAAAACTTTAAAATAGGATATGTTATGAAATATTGGGCATTTAAAGTAAATATAGGTATCACTTTAAATAGGAAAAGATTTTGGAAAAGGTTAATATATTTTAACGAAGTGATGAGAAGATTTTGAGTATGTTAAAATTTTAATAATAAGTTCAAGTTAATCAAAATGGGAAACATTTAAGATTAAAATAAAAATAATTATAATTATAAGATTTAAAAAAAAAAACTTTTTATATACCATGTTTTTAAATTTTTTGTTGAAGTAATGACGTCACTGACCGTCTGTGGAGCAGAGAAAAAGATTTCCACTGTTCATCGCTGTGAAGGTGTTCACATATATATGGTTAAATTTTAATTGAATTTTTAAATAAAACAAAAAATTGAATGATAAATTAATGCGTTATCGCAATAAAATAAAATAAAATAAAATAAATTTCAAATGAGATATTGTATTCACATAATTTGTTCTCAGGCATTTGAAGAAAGAATTGTTTTTAAATGTCATCGAAAATTACACAATTTTAATGATACATACGACCTACACTATATATTAACATAAAACGATAACAGACATCATTCAGAGATCTAAATTTTATATGTTTTATAACTGAAAATCGTAAATAAAATGTTTATATTTTCTGAATAGAAATGTACTTCATTTTATAGAATAAAAAAAAAAAAAATTAAATAAAGAAATAATATCTAACGGAAATTCTGACATTAAGTACTCGTATAATTATAAAAAAAAATAAAAAAATAAAAAATAAATAAAAGTGTTCTTAAATATTTCTAAACAAGAAAACTCATTGTCAGAATTAATGTGCTTCAACACCGGAGGTAATAGTTTATTTGAAATTACGCAACATTAATGATATTTCAGTTTTACAACGGCTATTCTATAGTCAGCCTGGCGCTTGGCATAAAACCGGCGAACTACAGGGTTAATACATTTAAAAACCGTCGTTGATAATTCAAAATATTAACATTGGATTTTTCTTAGAAACAAAGAATTGAAATTGGCATGCATTTTGGCGTGAAACAATGATAACGGAGGCAGATGGCTTACCTTTTTCGATCATCTCTCCGTGTCATCAGAATGTGGATCCCCAGTTTTGCTCTTTTTCCAGTGTAGTGAACACGTAATTTTTTTTACTCTCCGCTCTCTCTTTCTCTCTCTCTCTCTCTCTCTCTCTTCCTAGCTCCGCGAAAGAACTTTGAAACTTTTCAAGTATTTTATGTTTAAAAATTGAACCTGCAAAATGCTTTAAAATATGACTTTTCTCCAATATAAATAAAAAACTGTTTCTACTCATACAGACTGTTATTTACTTGATTGCGGCACAATGATTCTACGGTCAAGAATATGGTGTAAATAAAAACTATAATTAACTATATTACGGACGTCAACTTCATAGAACTTGGTGCTAATGCCAGTGTTCGAGACGGATGCTCCGGGAGGGAGAGAGAGAGAGAGGCCGATTGGATTAGGTTGAATTTTTATTCGATTCTCGAAATTTTCGTGAAACGCCTTAAAAAACACATTTTTGATCACATTCATTATTTACTTCATAAATCAACATTTCAGAGTGTGAATTCGGCTCTCCTGCTCTTGTGCTAATGAACAGAAATTTTCTCTATATATTGCTCCAAGTAATGCCAGTCTTTCGAACCAACGAGGTGTTCATTCATAAGGGAATTCATCGAGGGTCACCACTACTGATCGCTGCATTCTGATGCGGGGCACATTGGTATTTCGCTGAGTCTGACATAATTTTCAGCCTGCTGCAAAGCTCTTTGAGATGTCGTTGGCCTGATATAATATTCCGTCCTGAGACTACTAATAATATTCCTTCGCTGACCTCTAATACTATCCCTGCACCGAGAGCATGATGAGAAACTGCCATTCTCGGAGATCAGTTTTCCTGTCCGGAAGCTATGGGAATGAAAATGGCATGAGTGACTCTGCTTCTCGTTAACCAACTATTGTTTACATACGGAGTAAAGACCATTCGTTTGCGATAAACAAAATCTACAATCTCACTTAACGCATTCACACATGAAAAGCCATATGTTTATGAAAACTTTGAAAATCCGGATAGCTTCTGCCTGTGTGACTATTATCGTCCCCTTCTAAGATCGTCTTTGACATATTATTGACATATATTTGAAGGCTTTGACATATTTTAGTGATGGCGTATTCTATGTTTATGATTCTTGATATTGAACAATAATACAAGTTAAAGAAATTTTGTGCGTAGCTTTATCAAAGATTTCGACGAACTCATACAGGAGAAAAGCCATAAATATTTAAAATATGTTTCAAGGATTTTTTTTTTTTTTTCTACTTAAAAGATTTTTATATATTACTGAAATATTACACGTTCAGCTCACAGATAAAAATTCCCTCATTATTGAGACTTGTGAGAGCTTTCAAAATATTTTTATTCAGAAACTATACAAGTAATTTCAATATTACTTTAATTTTTTTTTTTTTTTTTTTTTTGAGAAATACGGGAACAAAAGGTATGTAAATAAGTTATTAATAATTGACATTTTTATTTTAGTTTGATTTCAATATTTAATTGGTGCTTAAAAAAAATTTTTTTTAATAAAAAAGAATTATTTAAAATACTGCATAATATCCTATATATTTTTAATATACATTTAACTAAGTACTTTTGCTGATTTTTTTTAAAGTAATATTTTGGGTCTCAATATATTAAAAAAAAATAATAATAATAATTAGAAATTGAAATAGATAGGACAAAAGTGCTTGATATGTTAGAAACTTCATTTATTCATATATTTCTTTTTTCATGAACACACAAACATTTATTTTATAATTGACATTATTGCATATATAAGAAAAAGAGAAACTAAGTATTTTTGCTGAAATTGTCATGCAATATTATTTTTATTGCTTTAAATAACAATGAAAAGTTAATAAAAGCTTAATAAAAAAAAAAAAATCATAACAACAGAGATGCTTAGTACAATTCTAACATTTTATTCATATATTATTCATTCATTTTGCTAGATAATTATATTTTACTTTGACACTTATATACATTTTATTTAATTTTACAATTTTTTTAATTTTTTTACATACTATTTATGATATGTGTGCTCATGTATTTTTCTTTTTGGATAATAATATATGGGCATATAAAACTAAGTATTCTTGTTTGTGAAAGTGGCATACAGTAGTATAAATATATCTACAGAAAAGACACTTAAAATGTACAAAAAAGCCAAGCTCAAAGAAAGAGAATTCATTAAAGTTGTGTCTAAAAAGGGTGTGATATCAAATTCCCAAGCTTACATTCAAATACTTATTTAATATTCCCTTTTAACTAAATTTTCACATGTGAATCAAGTGCCTTATGATATGTTGATAGAAATCCTTCTTTCCTGTACTAAATACATCATAGCGTGTTTCTGAAAAATATTATTATTTTTATTTATGTATGATGGGCTTGGCGGCCATCTTTGAAAGTTTTACGTTAGTTTGAATTCTATAAATCTCATCAATTATAGGATGAGTTGGTTGATTGGTTGGTTAATTGAGTTTTATATCGCACTAGTGCTGCGCAATGAGAAATAATTATAGGATGGGAGGATGGGAGTGCGCCAAACTTAACACTGTTAAAACTTAAATTGATTCAGCTTGTGTGCTTAACGGGGCTTTTGCGATGTTTTTAAGGCATTTTTTTTTTCTTTTTTAATCTGAATATTTCAACCCCTGTTGAATGGAATAACCATATTATTTTTACGAGATATTTATTCCAAGAAGCTAAATTCAAATTGGGTAAATATAACGGGGGTTGGAAGCTTCTATGCCCCCCCCCCTCTCCTTCATGTTTTTACGTTAATTTAAATTTTTATATTCTTTATTCCCGGCATTTATAGGATGGAAGTGCACTTAATACTAAATAATTATAAGAAATCATGTTATCGAAATATTTCCGTCTCTGCTGAATGGAATAGCAAAATTAATTTTATATGAGATATATTTTAAGAAACTTCTTTCAAATCGTGTGAATGTTTATTCATTACTTGAAAGATGGCCGCCAAGCCCATCATACATAAATAAAAATAATAATATTTTTCAGAAACACGCTATGATGTATTTAGTACAGGAAAGAAGGATTTCTATCAACATATCATAAGGCACTTGATTCACATGTGAAAATTTAGTTAAAAGGGAATATTAAATAAGTATTTGAATGTAAGCTTGGGAATTTGATATCACACCCTTTTTAGACACAACTTTAATGAATTCTTTGAGCTTGGCTTTTTTGTACATTTTAAGTGTCTTTTCTGTAGATATCATTTATTTTTTTTAAATAGTTTTTATATTTACTGGAATTAACCTAATACTTTACATCAGATATGTCCTGGATTTCAACTCAGCTTTCGTGCGATGTTGTTCCTTGCGTTAAACTGTATTACAAAGTTTTCTTTGCGTTAAACTTTCCATAATTCTGGTTGCTAGACATTATTCATGGGTTTTCTATGCAGACTAGTATGTCGTGTCCATCACAAAACTTTCTTCTACATTTTCCTATACATATTAACGCAGCACAAATTATTTGTTATTTTTTTTCATTATGAATGCTGAATATTATCAACTCAGAGAGGTATTGTTGCACAAAATGTCCAACGGAAGTAAATTTTCACCATGCAGATGGCATCCTTTCAGTTCTAAAAAAATTTGTAGTATATGAGCTCCACTTATCGGCCGATAGGCATCGAGATTGAATCAGCATAATGTCTCATAATGGCCTTTTCACATATTAAGTTTTGTTTCATTATATGCAACAGAACCTTTCCTTAAATTGCGAAAATCGCTGTATAGCAGCGCCACATGTTGAGATATTGGTACAAAAGTTGATAAGCACTATAATTTGTAACAATGTAAATTTATTTGTAAATTTATGCAATTCCATGTATTAGTTACTCAGATATAGCCTTCTCTGAAATTGCATCAATCACTGTATAGCAGCACCATGTTGAGCAATTGACACCAAATATTGATAAACGCTATTATACATCAAGGTTCAATTGCATATAAATTTATATGTAATTCTGAGCAGTGTCTCCTGATATCTAGTTGGAACAAAACTTTCGCCACACACATAGAACACACACACGCAAATAGAAATTTTCTAAAAATAGTCAAATTGTTTTCAGGAGCTCTTACAACGTGTAAATCCATTAAAAACCGAAAGTCGAAATTCATTTCAATAAAATGACAAGCGAAGCGGGCAAAGCCTGCTAGTATACTATATAGAAGAAAGTAGAAATCTTTATGCATTATAATTATCATTGCCAGATTGAATTGAAGGATATTAAAATTGGATACTATATCGTGTACTGACTTTCTTATTCTAAGGTATGAAAAATATTAAAAAAAATCAGCAATTCAAGCTATAGATTTGAAACAAATGTTATTCAAAAATGTATTCATTTCTGTTTTCAGGGATATAAAATTTAAAATTGTACAAAATAATAAAAGCAAAGATTCTTTGGTTAAAAAAATAACTTATAAAAAGAAAAAGCAGCTCAATTTGAAATTAATATTTTTCGGGTAAACTGAGATGAAGCAATTTCATATTTGGCGATTTATGTCTCTTTGGCGATATTTAACAGTTTTTCGACAATTATGATAGGAAATTTTGATTTTTAAAAGCTAAATTTTATAAAAGTTCCTAGATTAAGTAATTGTCTATCTGAAAAACCAGTTTTCAAAGAATTCTGCACATTTATGAATTCTCTAGCTTGTTTTAAAAAAAATTTCTTGAAGAAGAAATTTTTTCAAAAAGTTGTCAAAACATCTAATTTTACGCTAAATTGAAAATGCAACCCATTTTTTTACTTATTAACTTAGAAAGTTCGTTTTTATCTCAAATGAAAGATCTCGTTGATACAAATATTTTACTTTTTGTTTCATTTTACTGCGATATTTGGTTCGTCCAATATTTAAAACTTTACGGGAAAAAAATTTGCCGATTTAACATGGGAAAGTTGGTTTCTGTATAGTAAGCATTTAACGATCTTGGGTTATTTCTGTCGATTTTATTATTGGCGCGTTCTGCTTTGTGTTTGCGGTAGTTTGTTTGTTTTGCTTTTCTCTGAGCTTGGCTTGGCAAAACGACCGTTTCTGCTTGATATGATTATTAATTATATAAGTAATTAATGAATAAATAGATTTAAAAAAAAAAAAAAAAAACAGGAATGCTTGGTATAGACTTTTTTTTTTTTTTTTTTTTTTTGTCACATAATATATTTATTATATATTTCATTTACAATATTTTATATTTGATTCAGTAAAACAAAATTAATAATTATGGCCAGGGCAAAGAATGTCGATATCCAATTAATTAGTTTTTATGGAGAACCATCTTTGGTGGAATTTTTCTTTGACCAAGTGTCCACTTATGCTAAAATAAATAGATTATCATCTGAGGAAGCCGTGGCTGTAATGAAAGGAAAATTAACTGGAGCTGCATTAAAGTATTTGACTCAGTCACCAAATTTGTATAAATCAAATGATCTAAATTTTGTTAAAGAGGAGTTTAAGACCTTCTTTACTCCTATGAGCTCTACTCAAGCTCTTATTGAATTTAATACCTTAAATTTGCTCCCTCAGGAGTCTATTAAAAATTTCTCACATAGATTGAATATTTTAGCAAATATTATTTATGACAAAATAACTGACTCAAATGCTTTGGATAATATTAAATTCACGAGATTCATTTCATCTATTCCTACAAACATTCGCATAAATAAAAATTATGGAAGAGGGAATCACTGATTATAATTCAGCTGTAAATCGCGCACAAAGGTTGCAGGAAATAAATATGAATGAAAACATCCTGCTGAAGCAAAATGACACTATCTTAATTAACACTTTATCAGAAAAATTGATTGAATTGACAGAAAAAGTTAATGCTTTGTCTTTTGGACATAAAGATAAAGAAGAGGAGGTAAATAACTTATCTGATTCACGAAATGCCAATAATGGAAGAAGTCGACACAATGAATTTAGACAAAATTTTAAAACACGTAACGTTAAGGGATCACAACATAAAGAGGGTTTTAATAATGTTGTTTGCCAGCTTTGCAATCGTCGAAGGCATGTGGCTTCTAGATGTTATAAATGGCAAAGAAGCCAAACCCAGAATAATAACTTTTCAAGAGGACGATTTTACAAAAGAAATGACAATAACAAAAATTTGAACTAAACACGAGATGTAGAGTGGCTGATGGCCTTACATCTCAATTACACCCGAAAACATCAGCACCTAATCCTAGTTTTAGTGTGTCAAATCTGAGTGGCATTGCAAAATTATCTAGTACTAGAAAAGTAAATTCAATTACCTCACAAACTGTAAATAAAATAAGTATTGCTGATAACAAGTCCACACAAACGATAGAAATTCCAAAAGAGCATATTTTTAATGTAAATAAAATTTCACCTACACTACCGTTAATTAAAATTAACTTAGCTAAAAATGTTATCACAGGATTAATTAATACTGGGAGTTCGATTTCATTGCTTTCTGAGGGCACTTTTAAATCTTTAAAAGAGAAACTAACTTATAAACACTTGTCTTCACCAGTAACGATTAAAACAGTAAATTCAAGCGTACAATTCTCCTCCTGTATTCAAACTTTCAAAATAAATAACACATTTTTCTCGCAGAAATTTTTTATTGTTGATATTCCTAAAGATTCAACTCTTCAAGCAATCCTTGGATGGGACTTTATTCAACAAAACAATGTAATAATAGACATGTATAAAAACAATATCAAACTTAAAGAAATAATTATTCCCATTACAAATACACTAGTAGGAGATGAAAACTTAAACAATTGTAGAGTTTCGAAAAATACTGAAACTCAGAAAACAAATCAAAATCATCCCCAGAAATGTAAACAAATTACAGTTAGGACTACCCAGAAAATATTTTTAGAACCTGAAGAGGAAGCATTCATTGATGTAAGTACAATTTTTTTGTCTGACAGGGGCTATTTGTTTGAAAATACAGAAAATAATGCAGATATATTGTGTGTAGATTCAGTGATAAATTGTAGTAATTCAAAAATGCTAGATAATGATAATAATAATTGTAATAGAGGTCAATTTCAAATTTATGTTAAAAATCCAACTAATGAAACTATCCACATAAATAAAGGTACAAAAAGGGGCACCTTAACAGAAATTGATGAAATTATTCCACAGGAAACAGAAATTGATAAAAACAGTAAAATTGTTCCTGATGCAACAACACAAATTTTGAATTACATTCAAGCTTCTGATGAAATAATTAATTTAAAAAAAAAGGAACTCTCACCTTTGGATTTTGATGTCAAACATCGCCAAGGAGATCAAGAAAAGAAATTAAAGAAAATTTTGTTAACAAATTTTGCAGCCTTTTCTAAATCTATGAAAACTTTAGGGAATACAGACAAAGTTATACCAAATTTAAAATTCATCACTGAGTTCCCAATTAAAACATTACCTTTTCCAATACCACAATCATTACAACAAGAAGCTAAAAGTCAAATAAATGAACTTGTGGAAGCTGGGATTATTGAAAGAAATTGTTGAGAATGGGCTTGCCCCATTCTTTTGGTTTAAAAAAAAACTTGATGCAGAAGGTAAACAAAAATATAGAATTTCAATGCACCTTAGAATGCTTAACTCAATAATTCAGGGATCTTCATACCCTTTGCCGAAAATACAAACAATTATTGCTGACTTATCAGCCTACAAATACTTCACATGTTTAGATTTTCAACAGGCTTACCACCAGATTGCATTTCCTGAAGATTTATAAGATAAATTAACATTCACTTCTATGTTGATAGTTTTAAATACAAAAGACTGTGTTTTGGATTGAAAAATGCTGCTTCTCAATATCAAGCTTTAATGGACACAATTATAGATGAAATTGATTTAGAGGGAATTCATGCGTATCAAGATGACCTCTTCTTTGGATCGAATAGCTTTGAGGAAACATGCACTAAATTAAATAGAATTTTAGAAATTTTGATAAAGTATAACTTAACCCTTGCACCTCACAAGTGCACTTTTCACCAAACTGGAGTAAATTATCTTGGATTCCATATTTAAAATCACTGTATTTCTCCAATACAATCAAATATTGTAAAAATTAATTCTTTTCCTACACCGTCAACTAAAAGGCAATTAGAAAAATTCATTGGTGTTGTAACATTTTATAAATCTCTTGTACCCAACTTTTCTAAATTAATACAACCTTTAATTGATCTGACTAAGCCAAAATCAAAATTTTATTGGACTACTGAACATCAACAGATTTTTAACAAAATTCAGAAAATTTTCTTTGAATCACCAGTGGTCAGACTACCGGATTGGGATAAAGATTTCTATTTAAATACCGATGCTTCAAATATTTCAATTGCTGGGGTGCTAAAGCAAAACCACGATAATAAATTATTTCCAATGGCCTTCTTTTCTAAATCATTGAAGCCATCTGAAAAACGCTACCCTGCACTAAAATTGGAATTAATGGCTATCTACAAATCAATCATTGCATTTAAATATTATTTGTACAACAGAAAATTCATAATTTTATCTGAAAGTGCTCCATTACAGAGATACAAAAAGACAACTAATCCTACAGACCTTACCACTAAGTGGTTAATGGAAATTTCAGAATATTCTTTTGATTTTGAACACATTCCTGGTTCATTAAATATATTAGCAGATTATTTTTCGAGATGTGACTTCACTAACAATCAACAAAATTTGAACTCTAATCATGAATTAATTTTTTATAAGCAACCTCTACCTACAGTACATGATAATGTTAATGTTGTTAATCACTTTGCTGATAAAAATTGTAATAAAATCAAACAATACACTAATTGCTTAATTTCTGGAGATTCGAATAATAAAGACCCACTGTTAGAAATCTCTAATGATACTTTTGTAAATGAACAAATGAAAGATCCTGTATTGTCAAAAATTTACACAGAAATTCTAAAGAAAGGTTTTTCAAGAAAATACTCAAACTCTTTTATTCATCCAGATACAAAAGTACTATTATATAAAAAGCAATTTCCCAATAGCTCAACATTCTCATATCTTATTATTGTTCCTAATTCGCTAAAAGCTACGACATTAACAATTTCACATTTGTCTCATTTTGGATTAAATAAAACATATAGTTGTCTGTCAAACAAATACTTTTGGAAAGGAATGTACACAGATACTTTAAACTTTGTCACTTCATGTACTCGATGCCTACAGGCTAAACATCATAACACTCTTCCAGCTCCATTACAACCTACATACACACCCACACATCCTGGACATACTATTAGTGTTGATTTAGTAGGACCATTTAATAATGGTCACTCAGTACACACAGTGTTGGACAATTTCTCACGACATCTTGAACTTTATCCATTAAAAGATACATCAACAGAAAAAATAGTTAAATGCTTGTTTAGTTATATTACCACATTTGGTAGACCTTAAGTTGTCCTCTCTGATCTTGGTCCTCAATTTACATCTAATGTTTACAAAGCTTTTAATAGTACTCATGGTATAAAAATTACACATTCTTCAGTAGCACACCCACAATCAAACGTGCTCTCCGAGAGAGTCAATAAATCCATTAAATATTCAGTAAATACTTTAATGTCTGAAGGCAATGCATTTTAAAACTCCTTGTTTATACATAAATCATTGTATAATGGGTCTAAACATTCATCTACTTTGTACTCACCTAATTTATTACACTTTGGAAGAGAAATTTCGTTAATTTTTGACACGTTTGAGTAACAGATTAATCAACCTTTTCTCGACAAGAATGTTGATACATATAAATTATTAGAAGATTTAAATAAGATTTACCTTAAAGCTTACTCTAACATAAAAAATAATCAAAATAAGAGATATCAATATTTTCACAGACATGCTAAATTAAGACCAATTGCTGTTCATGACATAGTTTATTTAAAATCTGTTGATAGGTTTAAACCAAAATACACTGGACCTTTCATAGTTCTACAAAAGTACTCACCAGTTTCATTTACATTTAAAAGATTACAAGCACCTGATAGATTGTCATTTCGAGTCCATATTGACAGACTTATTATTGCACCACGTACATACAGCCACTTACTTGATGAAGCAAGTCCTAATAGAAATGGTAATTATAATTCAAGACAAGGCCACAGTTATAATTTAAAAAACAGAAATTAATTTTTAAAATCATATTATGTAATGTTTTACTAAACTTGTGCATTATATAAAGAGTACTCGATGCATGTTTTTTTTTTTTTTTTTTTTTTTTTTTTTTTTTTTTTTTTTATGTTTGTTTATTTATTGTTCTGTCATTCATTGTCTGCAGGCAATTTGATGGACCAATATATCAATCCTGCATTTTTTTTCTTCTTTTTTTTAATAACAATGGGTGACACAACACTATGTGAAATATTGGATAATTTTCTCTAATTCATATTGTTACAGTTCTCTCAACATGAAATTTGACAAAATTTACTATAATTCATTTTTTTTTTTTAAATCTTGTTTAATAATATTTACAATTTGATAGATATTAATGTTTCATAATGTTAACAGGTGATTACAATACTGTTTGTTTACATACTATATGCATAAATTATCAATAGTTCAGAAACTCAAAGTTAAAACTCGAAATTTTAATATGTGCCAATTACCCTATTATTATTACTGTGCTATGTTATTTTTAAAATGTTTCATTGGGTTTAGTGAGTTGTTTTGGTAGTCTTTATCTCATCACACTAAATTCTGATAGTACTAAGAATTTTAATTAAATAATTTTTTTTCTTTCTTTTTCAATTTTACCCTCTATGTTAATGCTAACTCGTTCAAAATTTACCCGGGAGAGTAGCATTTCATTGTGATGAGACTCCCCACACTTATTTTGAAAATTGTTTAATACAATTCAATTTAGATGTCTAAGTACCCAGTTTTGCGAGGTGTCCCTACAGAAGTTTTCGACTTTCATGGGGGACGGAGGCCTGTCCCTAACAGGTCAGGTCTTTTATACACGCCCTATCCCGCTAGGACAATGGCCCTAAGCCAAAGTCGTTATACTTGTTGCTTCACACAAGATTTAGGGGAGATTTTTTTTTTTTTTTTTTTTTTTTTTTTTGACTGTCCAATGAACGTCGTTTTTGAATCTCTCCTGTGCGGAATTGCACGAACATTTTTTTTCATTTTTGTGATATTTTCTCTTATTTCTATATACATATATTCTTTTCATTTTGTGTTTATATTTTTAGTTTACTTGTACTCATGTGTTATTTTTCTTTATTTTACATTGATGTTATTTGATATATTGCAGTGTTGTATGGCATATTGAATATTGTTTTACAATTTAGAAATTACTGTGAAATAGCTTTAAAGCATACCATCATACTATTCTATACGCGTATACGAATATTATAAAAAAAAACTATTTTTACAAGAAAATGAACATTTGTCAATTTAAAAGAAATATTTGAATTGAAAATATAAAGAAACTGACTGTTATACTGCAAGATTCATTTCTTGACAACATATATGTAAAAAAAAAAACTGGATCCTCAGACAACAAGGGAAAAAAGCTGTATTACATGTGATACTCCGAATAATAAGATTCTCATCTATCAATATGTTTCATGATGAAACAGATTTGTTGTGGGCACAATTATAATTAACTGTTTCATTGACATACAGTTTTTTTTTTTTCCTTATGCAGGTTTCTTCTTCTTCTTATTTTTTCTTTTTTTAAGAAAGACATTTTTCATTGTGTTTATATGACATACTAGGGAGTGAGAGAAATTTATTTTTTTTCTTCTGGGTCGCCAGGAGAAATATGTGAAGGTGTTCACATATATATGGTTAAATTTTAATTGAATTTTTAAATAAAACAAAAAATTGAATGATAAATTAATGCATTATCGCAATGAAAAAAATAATTAAATTTCAAATGAGATATTATATTCATATAATTTGTTCTCAGGCATTTGAAGAAAGAATTGTTTTTAAATGTCATCGAAAATTACACAATTTTAATGATACATACGACCTACACTATATATTAACATAAAACGATAACAGACATCATTCAGAGATCTAAATTTTATATGTTTTATAACTGAAAATCGTAAATAAAATGTTTATATTTTTTTAATAGAAATGTACTTCATTTTATAGGATAAAAAAAAATTAAATAAAGAAATAATATCTAACGGAAATTCTGACATTAAGTATAATTATAAAAAAAAAAAGTTTTCTCAAATATTTCTAAACAAGAAAACTCATTGTCAGAATTAATGTGTTTCAACACCGGAGGTAATAATTTATTTGAAATTACGCAATATTAATGATATTTCAGTTTTACAACGGCTATTCTGTAGTCGGCCTGGCGCTTGGCATAAAACTGGCGAACTACAGGGTTAATACATTTAAAAACCGTCGTTGATAATTCAAAATATTAACATTTGATTATTCTTAGAAACAAAGAATTGAAATTGGCATGCATTTTGGCGTGAAACAATGATAACGGAGGCAGATGGTTTCCCTTTTTCGATCATCTCTCCGTGTCATCAGAATGTGGATCCCCAGTTTTGCTCTCTCTCTTTGTCTCTCTCTCTCAAAGAACTTTGAAACTTTTCAAGTATTTTATGTTTAAAAATTGAACCTGCAAAATAATTTAAAATGTGGCTTTTCTCCGATATAAATAAAAAACTGTTTCTACTCTTCCAGACTGTTATTTACTTGATTGCAGTACAACGATTCTACGGCCAAGAACATGGTGTAAATAAAAACTATAATTAACTATATTACGGACATCAACTTCATAATCGTAAATTGGATTTTTTGTAAAAAATGATTAAAAATCGAGGAAAATTATTTCCCTAATTTAATCCCTATATTTGTGTATAGATATGTATTAGTTATCGTGTGCATGCGTTAGATTAAGTTGTTTTGAAAAAGTTTGAGAGTTAAAAGCTCTTAAAAATGTTTTAAAAAAATTAAATTAGGTTTTTTTTTGGGGGGGGGGGAGGCTTTTTTAATATTTCGCTGGAAATCATCCTCACGCTGTTAACGTTACCACAGAATTAAATCACTTAATAGATCGTCCAACAACACTATTCTTGTGTTTTAATTAAACATGGTGATATTAGATTCATTTGTGCAGAAATAGACAAAATGTTTGCTTAATTCTATAATATTCATTCGCGCTGGCATGTCTCTGGATAGCCCATACGAGATGAGTCTCAGACTGTCGCTAATTGCTTGACGTGTAGCAGCAGTGTGACATTAAAAACCGTTTCTCCCACAATCATTATTTCTTTCCCTGTAAATATTGAAGAGTATTTTATTATTCATGTTTTTAATTCCTTGGTATAGTATAGCTTTCCTTTTGATTTATTTATTTATTTTTATTTATTATTATTATTATTTTTTTAATAACATTCCTTCAATCATTCTCTCTCACACTCTCACTTTTATTATAACTATATTCAGTGATAGAGGAAAATGTTTCATAATTTAAGAGCGATGCAAAATTTAACTTTGTTTTTTATTATAATACGGATTTTGCGTATACACGAGTAATTAAACTTGGTTAAATTAAATTCTTCATTTTTGTTATCCACGAATTACAACTATAAATATATTTCGTAATATCGGAAAGTATTTCATCTTAATTTATTCCACTAGAAGTCTCTGTGCCCTGTGTTAGATATTGTCCATGTTTTATTTTATTCTCTCATTTATATATTTGTAACTCTCGTGATGTATTTTTGTTATTGTAAAAAAAAAAAAAAAAAGAGAGAAAGATTATTGAGATGATGCTCGTGTGCGTGCATCTAGTTTGTTTTTTTTTCTGAATATTCAAATTTCTCAGTGGAATAAAAGCAGCAAATAGATTTTGTAGTTGTTAGGATTTATTTTGATTTTTAGAAAGCTTAGGAGTTTAAAATAACTTCTTTTGTATGCTTTAAGTTTATTTGGCGTCCGCAATTATATCTAGTAAGCTAGAGAGTTAAAATAACTTTCTTTTTGTACGCTTAAATAACATTTTGTGGTGTCTGCGCGACAGGACGAAGTGAAACAATATGTTTCAAGCAATTAAAGGTTTTAGAAAAGCCGATCTGAAGTTTGTAGCGGAAGAGCTTGGCGAAATAATTCCTCCTGAATGTACTATTGCTACCTTGAAGGAAATTATCTTGAATAGCAACGAATATAAAAAAGATCCTACTTTTGTGCAAGAAATTCTATCAACGGCTGTTGTTGAGAGGCAAAAAAGAGAAAAATTGAAACTGGAGCAGCAAGAAAAAGATCTACAGCAACAAAAACTACTTGAACAAGAATTACAGATAAAGAAGATGGAATTAGACCAACAGTTGGAATTGTCTAGAATACAGTCCCAGGCACACATTCAGAGTGAGTCATTTTTAACTATTAGTGAAAATAATGCATCTAGAAGAAAAATTTCCTTACCCAAGTTACAATTCCGACAATTTGATGGGGATTTAAAAGAATGGCTACCATTCTGGAGTCAGTTTGAGCAGATAGATAAAGATAACGATATTCCTCCAGAAAACAAATTCCAGTGCCTCATTCAAGCAACGGTCGCTGGTTCCAGAGCACGAGAAGTTGTAGATAGTTTTCCGCCAACTGGCGCCACCTATGCCAAAGTTATAGAGAGTCTGAAGGCTCGTTATGGAAGAGATGATCTTCTAGTTGAAGTGTACGTTAGAGAATTATTAAAATTAATTATAGTTGCGCATACAAAAGAAAAATTTTCTCTTACTTCATTATACGATAAACTTGAATCATATTTAAGGGCTCTTGAAACGTTGGGTGTCACTACTGATAAATGCGCTTCTATATTATATCCTATGGTAGAATCCTGTTTTCCAGCTGAATTTTTGAAAACTTGGAATAGAAGTAACATTGTTTCTACTAGTTCTGATGCGAAAGAACGGTTGGACAATTTGATGCAATTTCTCAAATGTGAAGTTGAAGGAGATGAGAGAATAAATTTGGCGGTAGCCGGTTTTGGTCTGGCGAAGAAAAATGATGACCGAAATTATAGAAAAAGAAGGACTTACACTGATGTTATTAAGCCTATACCCACTGCCTCATCTTTATTAACGACTTCTTTTAAACAGGATCTAAAGAAAAATTGCGTGTTTTGCGATGGAAAGCATATGAGTTCAGACTGTTTTACGGCACGAAAGATGAGTTTTAATGAGAAACAGAATGTCCTAAAGGATAAGAAGTGCTGTTTCCTCTGTTTGGGGTCAGGTCACACTACCAAACAGTGTAAAGCTGTCCTGAAGTGTTTTATCTGTGATAGAAAAATTCCACCGTGATGTGCCAAAGTCTTGATAATGGCAAAACAAATGAAAGGGAAGAGAAAGAAAAATCAAATGAAAGTGAAGTAAATATGGCCAATTTCAATAAAAATCCAAGGGTATTTCTTCAAACTCTCAAAGCAAAAGTCGTCTCTGATAATAAAGAAAAGGATATTCGTCTGATTTTGGATACTGGTTCACAAAGGTCGTATATTTTGAAGAAATTAGCAGAAGAAATGAAATATGCAGCCATTAAAAAAGAAAAGGTTGTACATTCACTTTTTGGCGGAGTCTCAACCAAAGAATATGAACATAACTTTTATAAAATAAGATTAAGAGATTTGACAAGGAAATACAGATGCAATTTTGAGGTTTTGGATCAAAATATTATATGTGAAAATGTTAAATTTGTGGGAAAAGGTTCTTGGCTGAAAGAATTGGCCGAGAAAGACATTGTTTTGACAGATGTTGGCGATACAGATGAATCTATTCAAGTACTGATTGGAGCCGATATAATCGGTAAATTATGGACAGGTCGAAGAGAAGTGTTGTCTTCTGGGCTAGTTGCAATGGAAACACTTTTTGGCTGGACATTAATGGGAAAAGTTCCTCAAGAAAGTTCATCTAAAGAAAATTTAGCGCTATCAGTTACTTCCATGTTTGTAAAAGAAGCAGAAATTTCCGACTTATGGAGATTAGATTTACTTGGAATAAGTGATCCAATCGAAAAGCCATCTAAGATGGAAATAGATCGTCAAGTAAAAGAACACTTTCTACAGACAGTAACTCGGAATAAAGACGGTCGTTATGAAATATCCTTGCCATGGGCTGAAGATAAACCACCTTTACCTGATAATTTGTGTTTAGCCAAGAAAAGGTTAACCAATGTCACACAAAAACTACTTGCGAGTAATATTTATGAAAAATATGAGGAAGTACTTTTAGGATGGCTTGGCGACAAAATTATTGAAGAGGTTCCTCAATGTGAAAGGTCCTTTTATGGACACTACTTACCTCATCGACCAGTTATAAAGGAGAATAGCACTACTCCAATTCGTCCAGTATTTGACGCATCAGCAAGAATCGAAAACCATCCATCTTTGAATCAATGTCTACACTGCGGTCCAAATCTCATTGAATTAATTCCTGACATACTTTTGCGATTTAGAGAAAATAAATTCGGTGTCTTAGCTGATATGAAGAAAGCGTTTTTGCAAATAAGCATCCGAAAAGAAGATCGGGATTTTTTACGTTTCCTCTGGTGGAGAAATCCAGAACAAAGTGAGCTTAGAATATTTCGTAATGCTAGAGTCGTTTTTGGAGTCAGGAGTTCACCTTTTTTGCTAGCTTCATGAATAGAATACCATATTAAAAATAATGAAGAATACGACACAGAACTTAAACAAAGATTGTTGAGAAGCTTCTATGTTGACAATGTCATTACGAGTGTCCGTACGGAGGAAGAGTTAAAGAGATTTATTATTTGCTCTAGAAACCTAATGTCTAAAGGCGGATTCGACCTAAGAGGATGGGAACACACAGAAGAAAGAGGGGACAGGGAACACGGTAAAGAAACTGTTGTACTTGGATTACACTGGAACAGATTTTCGGACATTTTAAAGGTCAATGTATCCTGGACGAAAGATGTAAATCTGGAGAAAATAACAAAACGTACAGTGCTATCAGTAGCACATAAAGTTTTTGATCCAATTGGTTTTACTTCACCAGTCATGATTTGCCCCAAGATGATGTTACAGAAAGCCTGGAAAATTGGTTTAACCTGGGATGAAGAAATTACCGGGAAGCTAAAAAACGAGTTTATCGGATGGTTTCGTGAATTAAATATATTGAAAGAAATTGAGATTCCGCGATACATTGAAGTCACTCCAGATAATTTTAAAAAATGTACTCTTCATACATTTTGTGATGCTAGTAAACAGGCTTATGCTGCTGTTGTATTTTTGAGAATAGAAAAAACTGATCAAGTGAAATTATTCCTTCTGGCTGCCAATTCCCGCATCAGTCCTTTAAAGTGCCCAACTATACCTCGAATGGAGCTTTCAGCGGCTTTGATTGGTGCTAGATTATCGAAATCTGTAACAGATGCATTCAGTTGGGAAAATATGGAAAGATATTTTTGGAGTGATTCCACGACAGTTCTTGCATGGATAATCAGAGAAGAGAACTGGTCAGTTTTCGTTAGGAACCGAGTTCAAGAAATCAGGAGTTTGACTGATGATTCTTTATGGAAATATATTCCCAGTGAAATTAAACCATCGGATCTACCCTCTAGAGGTTGTAAAGCCAAACAACTTGTCTCTCTCAATGGTGGGAGGGTCCATCGTGGCTTGAGAATCCATATGAGTATAATAAACATATGAATTTCATCTGCCAGAATATAAATGAAGAAGACGTTGAAAGAGAAAAGTTAAAATCAACAAAATTACTGATAAATGTCGATGAAAATTCACAGAATACTTGGTACTATCAATATTTTTCATGTTATGAGAAAATCGTGCGCCTTGTTGGGTGGATTCTCCATTTTAAACATAATACTTGTAATCCAAAGGATAAAGTGAAAGGAGAATTGACAAGTCAGGAATTTCACAAAGCAGAAATGAAAATACCTTGGATGATTCAGAAGGAAGCTTTTTCCTCTAAAGATTATGAGAAATTGAAAACTCTTGAGACTTTCAAAGATGAGGAAGATATAATACGCGTGAAAACTAAAATTTTGTATAGACAAGACAAGAAGGATTTTCTCACACCTATCGTTCTACCATCTAATCATGAAGTTGTTAAACGACTAATTTCATATTTTCATCTGAAAAATTGTCACGCAGGTCCTCAGATTCTTTTAAATTTGATTAGAGAAAAATATTGGATTTTGAATGGACGAAGAACTGTGACATCTGTTTTATGTACTACTTGTAAAAGATTCAACTCTAAGAACGTGGAATCTTCGCCTATTTCTCTACCAGAAAATCGAGTAAAAGATGCAGCTGTGTTTCAGATCATTGGCATTGATATGGCTGGTCCTTTGTTTCTGAAAGACAATCAAAAGAGTTGGGTTATCTTGTTCACATGTGCTGTCTATCGGGCAGTACATTTTGAACTTGTTACATCAGCATCTACCGAGGGTTTTTTGATGGCTTTAAGAAGATTTATATCTCGTAGAGGAAGATGTTCCATTATATATTGCGACAATGGCTCTAATTTTGTTGGTGCAGCCAACTATTTGAAACGACTCAACTGGAATCATATACAAAAGGATGGAGCAATCAATTCAATTGAATGGAAATTCAATCCGCCAACTGCGGCGTGGTGGGGCGGATGGTGGGAGAGGCTCATCAGACTGATGAAAGATCTATTAAAAAGAGTCCTTGGGCGAGCGTGCTTGAATTATGAAGAAATGATTACGGTATTGGCTGATTGCGAAAGCATTATAAATTCTCGACCTTTGACTTACATGTCAGAGCAAGAATCTATTAAACCAATTTCTCCTGCCATGTTTTTGAAAGATATTCATGAATATATTGTCCCAGACATTGATGCTGTCGAGGGAAACTCTTTCAAACGAAGGCTTAAATACAGACAAGCACTGCAGAAAAGTTTAAGAAATCGTTTTAGATCAGAGTATTTGGGTTTACTTATTCAGCGACCGAATGTGAGAAGAAGCCAACAGACAGTTTCTGTAGGAGACATTGTGTTGGTGGGAGCGGACAATAAAAAAGGATGCACTGGCCATTAGGACGCATCATAGAACTTATTCATGTCAAAGTGCGCCTCGTAAAGTTACAAACATCTCATTCAGAGATACTTCGACCAATACAAAGAATCTATCCTCTAGAAGCATCATCTAGTGACGGTGCTGAAAATACGTTTCCTAATCCAGCTGTGAAGGAAGCACAGATTGAAAAACCTTTGGAGGATAAGTCCTGCATGGAAATTAGAAAGACTAGATCTGGAAGACTAATTAAAATGCCAGACATACTGATATTATGAAGTTTATGAAATCTTCTAGAAATATCAAAATGAAGAGTTTTGATTATAAGATATAATCAAAAGGTGGGAGGATGTTAGATATTGTCCATGTTTTATTTTATTCTCTCATTTATATATTTGTAACTCTCGTGATGTATTTTTGTTATTGTAAAAAAAAAAAAGAGAGAAAGATTATTGAGATGATGCTCGTGTGCGTGCATCTAGTTTGTTTTTTTCTGAGTATTCAAATTTTTCAGTGGAATAAAAGCAGCAAATAGATTTTGTTGTTGTTAGGATTTATTTAGTTTTTTAGAAAGCTTAGGAGTTTAAAATAACTTCTTTTGTATGCTTTAAGTTTATTTGGCGTCCGCAATTGTATCTAGTAAGCTAGAGAGTTAAAATAACTTTCTTTTTGTACGCTTAAATAACACCCTGCTCGCTTCCCTCGCCAACCCCTGATTTGTTTCGCTTATTAACTCCAGCTGGGCTCTACCCGCCTAATCGCTGCTTTGCTTTTCACTGAATAGGAATATTAATAAGTCCTTGCAGCTCATTCGAAAGGGTAGGTTGCTTTCTTTCTCCTTATCAAGTAGCCGCCATTTTGAAAGAAAAAGGCAGCTACAAATTATTAATGGACTTGTTAGAAATATTGATGTGGGCTATGTACGCATGAAGTTTTAAGCAAATCGGTTCATAAACAGCTTTTTATGTGATTTTGAAATTTTCAAGTGGCTGGCACTTGGAAACAAGATGGCGGCCAAGTTGGCAAACAAATGTATCAAATGCATTTGTGATATAAGTCTGCAGTACAAATTTAGTTCGAATTAATTCAGAATCGCAAAAGTTGGGTTGAAAATTTAAGTGGCCGCCACTTAGATCAAAATGGCGAAGCAAGTTGCTCAATGAACTAATCCAAGATATTTGTAAGATAAGTCCACTGTCCAACTTTGGTTCGAGTAAATTCAGTATTTCAAAATATACCGCGATAAGAACATCTCAAGTGGAAGCGTTCAAGTGGACGCAACTTGGAAAAAACATTATAGAGAAACTCACCCACCGAAATCATACATGTTTGAATGACAAATCCATTTTTCAACTTTGGTTCGAATTGATTAATTATTTCAAAAGCTTTCGTGATAACAAATTTTCAAATAGCTGAAAATTGGAAACAACATAATGGAGCAAGTTGTCCAGCAAACTCATCCAAGTTATTTGAAGCATAAGTTCACTGTCCAACTTTGGTTCGAATCAGTGCAATGTTTCAAAAGTTGTTGTTATGACAAATTTTCATGGGTAGTCTAAGTGATTGCAACTTGGAAACAAAATGGCGAAGCAACTTGTCCACCGAAATCATCTAAGATATTTGTATGATAAGTTCATTGTACAACTTTAGTTTAAATTAAATCAGTATTTCAAAAATTATCGTGATAAGAAATTTTCAAGTGGCACCGTGATTTCAAGTAGCCACCACTTGGAAAAAAAATCCCTTTTCGGCAAACTTAATGGCAAAGGTAGATTCCTTTACGTTGAATGGAATTAAAATTTCAACTGGCAATCATAACATTAACATTAACATTAGTTAACACTGAGCCATGTGGGCACCCCTAAATTTCAATGTTAGTTGTTACGAATTTAGTAAATTGTATGATTTGGCGAGATTTTGGTAACAAAATTTGCGACTTAGCAATTAAATTTGTGATTTGGCAGCAAAATTTGATAGCTGACGATGAAATTTTTGACGTGGTGATAAAATTCGTTATTTGACGACAAAAATTGGCGAGCTTGACGATGGAGAATGGCAGCTTTGGCGTCATTATATTTTCTTCCCACGCGAAAACCTCATTGATCTCTTCACAGACCAATATCTTGTTTCGACAAGATAAAAAGTCAAAGGAAGCTGTAACGTATTACACTCAATTTCAATCGTAAATTTTAAATTCTTGCCTAAACCGGCGTTCCAAACTATAAGCCACAAACGATATTTTTATTAAGACTAACGTATTACACTGATGGAAAAAAAAATCCCAACACCAAGAAAAAATTATTGTACAGCAATGAAATTTCAGCAATACATTTGTCTAGGTAACATATTTAATTGATTAAAGTTTCAAGATCACAGGTAGAGAAGAGCCATTTCAAATGTGAAATGTTGGTACATTAGTAACCGGTGTAACCGCCAGAATTTTGAATGCAAGCATGCAAACGTGCATGCATTGTGTCGTACAGGTGTCGGATATCAGTTTGTGGGATGGAGTTCCATGCCTGTTGCACTTGGGCGGTCAATTCAGGGATGGTTAATGCTGGTTGTGGATGACGCTGGAGTTGTCGTCCAATGATGTCCCATACGTGCTCGATTGGAGAAAGATCTGGTGATCTAGCAGGCCAAGGCAAAATGTCGACACTCTGTAGAGCATGTTGGGTTACAACAGCTGTATGAGGGCGAGCGTTATCCTGTTGGCAAACACCCCTTGAATGCTGTTCATGAATGGCAGCACAACAGGTTGTATCACTAGACTGACGTACAAATTTGCAGTCAGGGTGCGTGGGATAACACGAGAGTGCTCCTGCTGTCATACGAAATTGCTCCCCAAACCATAACTCCAGGAGTAGGCCCTGTGTGTCTAGGCCGCAGACAGGTCGCTAGCAGGCGTTCACCTGGCCTCCTTCTAACCAACACACGGCTATCACTGCGACCAAGGCAGAACCGGCTTTCATCAGAAAACACAACAGATCTCCACTCCGTCCTCCAATGAGCTCTAGCTTGACACCACTCACGTCGCAAACGGCAGTGGTTTGGAGTCAGTGGAATGCACGCTACGGGGCGTCTGGCTTGGAGCTGTCCTTGAAGTAACCGATTTGTAACAGTTCGTTGTGTCACTGTGGTGCCAACTGCAGCTCGAATTTCAGCTGCAGACGCAGTACGATTAGCCACAGCCATACGCCGAACACGGCGGTCTTCCCTCTCAGTAGTGCCACGTGGCCGCCCGGAACCGGGTCTTCTTGAGGCAGTACCTTCCCTTGACCACTGTTGCCAACACTCATGCACAGTGGATACATTCCTGCCAAGTCTTTCTGCAATATCGCGGAAAGAAAACCCACCTTCTCGTAGCCCTACTACACGACCTTGTTCAAACTCAGTGAGCTGTTGATAATGGCTTCTTCGTCTTCTTAGAGGCATCCTTGACTAACATTAACCCACTACGTCAAATCTCAACTGTAAATAACGATCACGAACCTTACAGCGCTTATTTAAAGCAAACCTCATTTGCATGTTCATAGTGTCGCTACTTGCGCCACACTTATGCGCGTAGCTCGAAATTTGAATCGACGTCATCTTTCAGATGTATAAACACGCCTACCAAATTTCGTTTATCTAGCACAGCTCCTTCCTGGTGTTGGGATTTTTTTTTCCATCAGTGTATTTTAATTTTATATTTTTAAATCATTAATTAAAGCGGTTATCATAGATTTTATTTTTTCAGTGATTTTTTTTATTATTGTTTGCACGTGACGAAAGCATCAGATTATAAATTTAAGCAATTAAAGCTATAGAAAAAGTCGGCTTCATTACAATTGACTAAAAATCACTTTTAACTTGTAACTTTTAAGCAATTGAAGCTATCGAAAAAGTTTAAATAGAAAAATTGTTCTTTAGGGTAAGGCGGTAATTCGCCTAATTTCAAGTTTTTTCCTATTTTCAATATTAAAGAAATTATGGGCAAATGAAAATTTCCACCCCCGCCATTTCCACCTCCTTTGAGCTGGATACCCAATCTACGAACTCGACCGAGATTTTTACTGTCCTGAGAATATATCCCAATCTGGTTAAATTTAAATAAAAATTACTCCAGTTATCGTGTTCACAACTTAACATGGGAAAAAGCGTTATAATTGTATACAGGGTGCATAGGAAAGTGCCTTTAACCTGAAAATACTTGCGAACGGAGAATGCTGCAGCCACGCAAGTGAGGTAACGGTATAGGAAAGCGACTATGCCCGACCTAATGCAAACGACAGCAGCGCCCCTAGTGGCGAAATTTGGAAGTTAGCCATTGCAAATCGAAAACGAAAAGAGATAGAGCAAAATTTCCAATTAGAAAGTTTTAGAGCATCAATTAATTAGCACGAAACGATATTTGGTTTACACGGATAAGATAAATTGGCGCCTGTATACCCAAAAAGTATCCAAAATCGATGCACTCCATTTTGTGTAAATATTTGAAAGGAATAGCCAGAGGAAAGAAGAAATATGCACAATTTAATGAATAAATACTATGTACTTACATCAATACATTTTGATAACATCACACACAAAAACAAAATAGGTAAACTAAACTCTAAGTCTCATAGTGATAAAAAGTTAATGTTGAGAATGTTCGAAAAGTTCGCCATTGCTCACAATACACGTTTGTATTCGTGTGAGTAATTCTGCATGCACATTTCTCAGCATGGAAGGTGTTACACTATTGAAAGCATCTGTAATACGTTGACGTAGATCCAGCAGACTTGTATGTGGAGTTGCATAAACCTGATCTTTTATGTAACCCCACAGGAAGAAAGCCATCGGAGTCAGGTCCGGCGATCGTGGAGGCCATTCAATACTACTACCATACCCAATAATTTGTTGTCCAAAGCAATCTATTAGAAAGCTTCGCACTCCAGCTGGCTGGTGTGCAGGAGAACCGTCATGTTGGAACCACATGTCCCGTAATGCGGACAGGGGAATATCATCCAAAAAGTCTGGTATGATATCCTGTAATAGTTGGAGGTACCTCTGTCCGTTTAATGTGCCTTCGTAGAACACAGGTCCCAGTAAGCGATCCCTCCAGATACCGCCCCACACATTAATGGAACAGCGCACTTGGTGTTTTGTGGATAGTCCCCACGAGGGATTTTCTAGCGCCCAGTAGTGGGCATTATGTCGGTTTAGTACTCCGGTACGCTGAAACAGTGCCTCGTCCGACCAAACAATGTTGGACAAAAAATCTGATTTATCTTCCAACATTATTTAATGCCCAGTTGCACCAGTCAAATCGACGCTCATTATCCCGTGGCAACAGTTCTTGCTGCAGAGTGACATGATAGGGATGTGCATGTTGACTATGCAGTATTTGCCATACTCGGGCCCGTGTTAAGCCACAAGCCATGCTGATTTCTCTTGTACTGCTGTGTGGATGGGCTAGTGCATATGCCAAAATACTCTCTGGCGGTATACGCATACCTGCACTCACTGGTCTGCCAGAACGCGGACGACTTTTAGTGCTTCCTGTCTCCATGAGTCGTCGCACTACATTTGCAATGGTAACTGCACTTGGATGTGGCCCACCTGGAAAACGAACGGCATACTCCCGTGCAGCATGCGTTGCGTTTCGTTGACATTCGCCATAAATAAGCACCATCTCGCAATATTGAAAGTTAGTGAAACTTGATATTCTCACGCAGCTCCAAAATTCTAAATCCAAACGTTTATTTTTAAGAAATGTATCTTTTGTAGGATCTCATTCATTTAGGATCATTCAAAATTCCATTTGTTTTGTCACTTTCAAAAAAGAACACATATACATATTTTTTACCCGTCGCTAGGCAACGATTGAAATTGCCACAACACAGAAAATAAAATTTTTAAAATGAAAGCGCTCGCACATTAGGAATAAAATTATCGTCTGCCATCAATAACTTTATGCTATGAGATTATGTTGTTTGTATCAAGCGAGCGCCAAAACCTTTTAAACTAAAATTTTAAATGCATTGGAAATTAAAGTTTTTAGACATTACAGTATAGTACAAAGTCACAAACTGCATTTTCACACTGCTACATTTCCGAAATGTGAATATGTAGAGTAGAACAGTCGCGCATAGATTACGGACGTTTTTGGGTATACAGGCGCCAATTTATCTTATCCGTGTGAACCAAATATCGTTTCGTACTAATTAATTGATGCTCTAAAACTTTCTAATTGGAAATTTTGCTCTATCTCTTTTCATTTTCGATATGCATTGGCTAACTTCGAAATTTTGCCACTAGGGGGCGCTGCTGTCATTTGCATTAGTTCGGGCATAGTCACTTTACTATACCGTTACCTCACTTGCGTGGCTGTAGCACTCTCCGTTCGCAAGTATTTTCAGGTTAAAGGGACTTTCCTATGCACCCTGTATGTACACACTAAGCAACAAAAAAAAAAGCCGCACTTGGATATTTTACTTTTCACCTTCTACAACCGCCAATTTTATTGTTTAAAAAGCAAATTTTCGAACAGATTTTATTATTTTGTCCTCCACCTACACTTTAGCATTGAGTCCAGTGTTAAAAACAAAATGCAATTGTCAGGAAAATTGTAATTTTAGAAATTATTTCAAAAATGGTAAGAATAAAGCAGTTAAAGATGCCAGACAAAGCATTAATTTTTGAATGAAAATCAAAAATATTTTAATACGTGAGATGGCAGAATAATTAAATGTTAACGAAATATTCGTAAAATGTTTTCAGCAAGATATAAAATTTTTGGGTCGTTCAACTGGAAATTTGGCTTTTGACGGTCATGTTGCTCATCCAAGTAAGATGACTGTAAATTAAAAAGCCATTGCTTATAAAATCGGTTTGTATTACATTTTAGAACATAAAGGAGATTCATAAAAACTGTTTAGCAGCATAATTTCTTTAACTACAGTTCAGCAACTATTAAACAAAGCAGGTTTAAATGACAGAAAATTTGAAAAAATTCCATTCTTGGTGAAGATAATTAGGAAAGCAAGACCTCAGATGGCTAAAAAATTAAAAAATGATTTGTTAATTATTGGGCTGAACTGGTTCTCTCTGATAAGTCAAGTTTAACGTATTTCGAACTAAAGAAAACAAGCAGATCAGACAACGAAAATATGACCAATTTAATGAAAATCGTACTTTTAAACAGTGACACATACTCCGTACATTATGGTACGGAGGTGCATAACTTTTAAAACAGTCGGGCAAATTTTTGACGCTGAGAAATTCGGTCCTTGTGATCAAAATCCTTTTTAAATTTACAATTTTTTTACGTGTGAAGATTTTTGCAGCTTTTCCAGAGCCAGATTGGAGAAAAGCACTTAAACCCCTTTCATAACGTTACAAAATGTCATAAATAGTTCGTTGTGGTATTTTTTCTTTCATAAAATGCTTCACAGTAAAAGCTGTACCTGAGGAAAGATTTTCTGAATAGAACTCGTTCACACGAGATCGCAGATTGTCTTCATTCGAAGTCATATTACCTGAAAAAAAAAGAAAATATTTCGCAAATGTGAATATGTTTACATTACAGTAACTAGTACAGTTAAGTAATAATTCACATTAAAATTTTAGCAATTTATATCATTTATTGACAATTTGAATGCTGTTAAATTTATTGCGAATTTTTATTGATCACCCGTTATATATCGGAATTTAATTTTCATTTTAATATATAAGTCTAAAATCAGTTTTATGGGATTAATGCTAATGTCTATTATTTTCGAACACTCTGTATACAAGATATATATATAGATATATGTAACATTGTAAGATAATCACGGAAAAAAAAGATCCTAAACAAATAAAAAAAGAATTAAGATATAAATGAAATAAAATCAGAGGCTAAATGAAGCTTCGCAAAACAACATTGAACTTTGTAAAAGAAATTACCTGTAACAATGTAACAGATCACGATCACGCAAAAGATTAATCACGTTTTATTTGGAAACTTGCCAGATAAGCTAATGCTTTCTTTACCTTCTCTAAATGTAAGATTAACTAATGTTACATTTTATTTATTTAATACATTTTTTAAGATTTTATTGTGAATGAAGCAATTTTTAGCATTGAATTCATACTATGATAAGCATTATTGCGAAATAGTTGTTCTGGTCGATGTGAAATAATTGTTGTGATTGGTTAAGATATGTTTCTCGTAATGAACAGTTAAAGTCAACAATTTCGTTTTTTGGTCGTTTAATAATACCAGTGGCGTAGGGGTAGGTGTATCTACTATTATTTAGGAATTACGATTTTAAAGATAACTGTATCTCAGCATCTATTAAATATTTTAGTTTTTGAAGCATGTATTTTATAGCTATACCTGTCTACGCTATTTTACCACATGATTACGACCAATATAACAAACAAAAGAAAATGTAGATTTTGTTTTAAAAGGAATTAAATAAAATGAATTTTAATTAAACTTAAATTTTTATATAAGTTTAATCCTTTCTACTATACACTATCATTTTTCGGATAAATAGTATAAATAAATAAATAAAGCGATTTCCCTTTCAAAGAATTAATTGAAGAAATGAAAAATAAAACGTTGCTGTACTATAAAAATTATACATAAATATAACTGTTATAAATACGTTTTTTAAATTTTAAAATATGCTTAATTTCTTTCTATTTCATTACCATAAAAGGTAAAAGATTTTGCCTTTAATTGAAGGAATTAATAAAATAAAATAAAAAAGAAGAAGAAGGAAGGAAGAAAGAAAGAAAGAAGAGAAAAGTTATTTCAGCTAGGCCAGGATCCTCAGCATGAACAATCATCCTTAAAATGACACATTTATACCATTAATTTTAAATACGATAATATTATGGAGTTCATATGTAAGCACATTATACAGAGGTTTTTGGAATTTACTTTTTATTTTAAACGTTGACTATCTCAATGTAATATATATATATATATATATATATGAGTAATTCTCTGAAAAGTGGTCATTTCATGTCCCTAGTAGTCTTGAGGGCATATTTTTAAAAGCACAAAAACAAAAAACAGTCCAAACTGTCAATATTAATTGGTTTTGCATATAAACTGTTATTCTTTGGTTATTGGAATTCAAATATAATTTTAAAATATTTTTTTAAATGCTAAATATCATTCCCTCACTGTGTCCCCATTCCCACATGTAAGTAAATAAAATGGTTTCTATGGTATTAAGGCATCTATATTTAGATTATTTGAAGTGAAAATTTATTAAACATACTTTAATAAATATTTATCCATTATACTACATTTATATAGTATGCAATGAAAGAAATCAGAACACTTATTATTGTTGTCCCTGGTCATAGATATCATGGTGTCGTGCCCTTAGCGGCCGTGCCCTTAGCGGAACGACAAAGTTATCGATTTTTTTTACTTTTAACAAAAAAAAAACCTTAGAAAAAAAAATCGTTTTTTTTTTTTTTTTTTTTTAATATTGAGAATAAAATGGGCTTTTTTTGGATATTTGGTGTTATACTACTTCTCTAATATGGAAATCGTCTGCATTATCATAAAAGATAATTTTTTTAAATAATAATATTAATAAATTATTTAAAAGATAATTTTTTTAAATAATAATATTAATAAATTATTTTTTAAAAACAGAATTATTTTTTAATAACCGAATTAAATTCTATATAAATGTAGGTGCATTAATGAAACGGGGGGTTGAGGGGCGGTAGCCCCCCCTCACACAGAACTAATTATCATATAAAACTCTTCAGAAGCCTAATATGAATTGTTTAACGCAACGCAGGTTTACATTACAGTACTCGTTATCTTACCTTTTAATCTGCAACCTGTATTTATAGTATTAAATTTCAGGGTAAGAGAAAGTCGTGTGGGTGACACACCAGATTATTTAAATCGAAATTCTAATTTTGTCTTAAAGTATACTTATTTTCTTAATAATAAAAACTCAAATTTCACAAAATTAACTCTCGAAACTAGTGTTATTGCTAGAAAAAAATTGTTGAAATAAAGAGACGTAAATTTTTATCCTTGGTTTGAAGGACTGAATAAAATAATGATAGAAGAAGAATGTTTTGTCAGGGATAAAAATGGCGTAACAATTGCTACAATCTCATTAAAAAATAATAATAATAAATTTTACCTATGTTTTGAAAAAAGTAAAATAAGTCTAAAAGATAATTCAAGCGAATAGATGTAATTCTATATAAGGACTGCTAATTGGTGATGCGACGCTTTTCTTTCACGGTCTCCGCTATAAACTGCCAAATTATTATCAAAACATTTAACTAAATTAGAGGGGGGGGGGAGAGTAAAAATGATTATAATGTATAATAAAAAATTTAATAATATTAATAATATAAAAAATATATATAACTTATAATCAATTCAAATCGAAAAAACATATGGTGCATTTCAGTTATCGGGATTGGATTAAGGTAGATTAAAAAAAAAAAAAAGAAATTTGAGGTATTAAATTATTATCCCTTCAACAAAAAGTCCAGCGACGGTTTTGATGAATTTGCATAGAATTTCATTTCCAGAAATAATTAAATTTAAATTAAATTTTATTACTCTAATTCCATTATTTTAATTTAAAAAAAAAATAATTAATACTGTTAGAATTTTTACTTAAGTTTCATTGATGCAACTTTTGTACTACAATAAGAATAGATAAACAGATATCTCAAAAAAAAAAAAAAAAAAAAAAAAAAAAAAAATCAAAGAGCAGCAGCATTCTTCGGCACACCTAATATTTTTATTTTATTATTATTATTATTATTATTATTATTATTATTATTATTTATATAATATTAAAAAATTACCAACTCAAACTCAAACTTAACTATCTTGCTTTATATTTTATTTCATTATGCACGCGCGCTTTTTATTTCCTAATTCAAAATTATTTTAAAAAAAACTTTTTCGATACTGTCCGTTCCAAAACTGATTATTATTAATTTCTTTTCTTTTCTTTTTCTTTAAAAAAAAAAAAGATGAAATTTTGGCAGAAGCAGAATTTAGTTTAGTACGGAGGACTATTAGTTTTTTATTTTTCGAATTATAACATCGCTTTCAAATTATTCAATTACATTTTCGATAAATTTTCGATTTCGATAAGTGTCCAACTATCGTAAAACTGGCATCATAAACATCCGTAGATTAAGACTAACAGTCCTCAGTCCTAATATAAATAGCGTAATAGCCGTTGCTAAGATACGCAGACGATTGTAAATTTTAGAAAATTAAATAGAAAAATCAATGGATAAAATCTAAAAAAAAAAAAAAAAAAAAAAAAAATTAAAACGTAAATTCGAAAATCCAAAAATTAAAAAAATATATAATAGCTGTTGCTAGGGAAATCAATGGACAAAATCTAAAAATTTAATATGTTTAATATTTTTACTGTATGTGTATAACTATTTGATTTCAATAAATATAATAAAAAAATTTTCTTGCTCAAATGAATTTAAATAAATAAAAAGTTTAATAGCGGCTGCTAAGACACGCAGACTTTTGAAAAGAAAGAAATTTCTGAAAAATGAAACATTGAAGCCAATATTTAAAATCGAAAAAAAATTAATTAAAAAAATTCAAATTCGAAATTCGAAAAAATCTCGATGAGGTGCACACCTACAGCGCCCCAGGTACCCATCTGCCAAGTTTTGTAGCTCTGCGATCAGTAGTGTGAGTACCAAAGCACAGACAGACACTTCTCTTTATTTATATAGATAACAGTTTTGAAGTAGGGTTTTTTTTTTTTTTTTTTTTTTTTTTTTTTTTCTTTTTTCTGTAAACAATACAAGTTTTTTCAATAAAAATTTCTCTGATGACGACGATAAAAAAAAAATGGAAAAGTTGCATAATACATGCATAATTTAACCCATTTTAGTTAAGTTGTTGTCATGATTGATTACTATTTATTAATTAAAAAGAGGAAAAAGAAATTTAGGAGAGAGATGAATTGCTGATATACATTCATTCAACATCTATTTTCCGTTTTGTGAGTTCAAATATCTATCAAGTTTACAAGTTTTAATCCGACATTTTAATCTCAACTAGTAAATACATTTTCCAAATTCATTAAATTTCGCTTTCAGACAATACAGTTTGATAAAAGGTGAAATCTCTGACCTCTAATGAGTTTTCGTCTCCAGTTTCATTAGCTAACATACATGTCCCATAATTCTCCTACTTTTAAAGCTCTCGATTTTCTCTAATACACCCCCTCATAATCATTTTATCCTGTGAGTAAGAGAAGTTCTTGCTAAACTCGGACACTTTCAAGGTCATGTTAAAGGATTTAAAATAAAGGGCTTCTATTTGCATTTGAGCGCTTTTGTGTTGGGAGATTTGCAGTCTTTATTTTCTTAAATAATCTGGTGTGGCCATCAGACAGCCTTATCTTACCCCGCATTTCGATAAAAAACATATTATTACAATTTAAGGTAAACTAATTAATATATACTACCGCACTATTGCATGGAAAACTAGTTATATTGTGGCTATCACAAAACATTTTTCTATATTTCCCTATACAAGTTACTGCAAAGCAAATTATTTCTTAAGATTATTATTATAAAACTTGTTTTTCATCTCAGGAAAGTCTGACACAAATTTCGGGGGGGATGGGGGGGTCAGTTTTGTGCCCAATAAGCAATGCCTGAAAAAATGCATTTTTTTTTTTTTTTTTTTTTTTTTTTACTGTCTTCTATATTCAATAGAAGAAAGTATTGGATGCGAAAAAAATTTTCATTTCCGGTTTTCGATAGTTTTACACGTTTTGAGAGATCCAGAACACGATTTGACCATTTTTAGAAAATGTCTGTCTGTCTGTGTGTGTGATAAAATATTTGAGGCAGCTGTATCTCAGTAACTATAGCAGAAAATTGTATATAAATTTATATGTAGATGCACCTTGACCTAAATTAGGTCCTTTCAACTTTTGGTGTCAGTTACTCAACAGGTGGCACTGCTATACAGCAATTTCCACAGTTTTATGAAAGACTATACCTCAGGGACTACTGCATAAATTTGCATATAAATTTATATGTAGATGCACCTTGACCTGAATAAGTGCATATTAGGTTTTGGTATTCATTTCTCCACAGGTGGCGTTGCTATACAGCGATTTCTAAAATTTAAGAGAAGGCTATATCCCTAGAAATGCTGCACAGAATTACATATAAACTTATATGTAGATGCACCTTGACATAAATTAATGCCTGTAACTTTTTGGTGTCAATCTTTCAGCAGATGGCACTGTTATACAGCGATTTCAACAATTTAAAAGAAAGCTATATCTCAGATTCTATTGCGTATAATCAAACAAAACTTGATACGTTACAAGGCCATTATGAGAAATTATCCTAATTGAATTTTAATGCATAATAATATCTCAACATCTATGGCGTATATCTGTACGAAACTTGAAATGGAGATAGCCATTAAGAAAACGCATTTTTTAAGATATTAATTAAGTATATATACAAATAAAAGTGTAAACTCACTGGTTCACTGACTCAACACAGCCATGGCGATTCCATGGGAGGTAGAGTCACAAATTTTGGTGGGCAGGTTGGTTTTAGAATCCTGACAGGATAAGACAGGATTTTGCGAAATAACCTCCGTTCCCCCCGGAGGGCAAAAAGCAAAAACACCTTTATAATCATAACTCGGCTCCAAATTACTTCGCAATGAAAAAAATTGCATATGGGGAAACTAGACTTGAGTACAAAAAAATCATTTTCTGTGATTTTAGTATTTTGGATTTTTAAAGGGGGGGGGGGGGAGAGAGAGGCGATTTTCGGAGGCAAAATTAGCAAAATATGGATTTTCCAGTAGCACTCTACCAATAATAGTCCAAAGATATAAAAAAAATCATCAAGTGTCTTCTTCCGGATATTTACAAAACTCATTTTTGTTTTCTTGTGATTTTCGATTTTGGAGGGGAGTTACGAAGGGGCAAATTCGAGCACCCCCCTTTCAGTGCTAAATTCGTCCGAAGAAATGTACAGGAGCTGAGGTCACAAATTTTAGCGTGTGACTTATTTACTTGTATCCAACACTCATTTTAACGGGATTTTGGGAAATCCCCCCCCCTCTCCCTTGAGAGCGGGTGAGGGACATTAAACACGCCTTCAAGCATATAATTCTGCTTCAAATTATCTCAGTAAGATTGATTTTTATGTGTGGGTTGGATATGCGTTCCCAACACACACTGTAGGGGGATTTTACGAAATTTCTCCCTGATCACCCTCCCCCCCCCCCCTCTTTAAGGGCGAGGATGTTTCAAATTATCTCAGGATAGTGATTTTTTGATACGACGATTGGTTTTGCGTACTCAAGACACACACTACAAAGGGATTTTGCAAAATTCCAGCCTATACCCCTTGGGTGGGTGGGGGCAAAAAACATGTTTTTATGCATAACTCTACTCCGAATTATCTTTAAACGGCGATTTGTTATTTGCAGTTTGGTTATGCATTCCCAACACACACTATAAAGGGATTTTGCAAATTTTCCCCTTTCGCCCCTTTAAGGGCGGGGAGGGGCAAAAACACGTTTTTAAGAATAACTCTGCTTTAAATTATCTCAGTAAAGCGATTTTTTGATATGTCGATTGGTTATGCGCACTGAACACACACACTGCACAGGGACTTTTTGAAATTCTGTCCTATCCCCCTTCAGAGTTGAGAGGAGGCAAGAAGCATGTTTCCATGCCTAACTTTGATCCAAATTACCTTAGAATGGCAATTTTTGATGTGTGGGCTATTTATACGTACTCAACACACAGTACAAAGGGTTTTTGTGAAGTTCCACCCTACCGCCCCTTGGGAGGTGGGGAGCAAAAAACATGTATTCATGCGTAACTCTGCACTAAATTATCTTAGGAATGAGTTTTTGATGTGTGGGTCGGTTATATGCATTTAACTCACAGTATAACGAGATTTTGCGAAACTCCCTCCCCCTTCCCTCCTTTAAGAGCGGGGGGGGGGGTGTAAAATCATGTTTTAAAACATAACTCTGCTTCAAATGATCTCGGGATCTCGATTTTTTGTTCTGTCGGTTAGGTATGTGTATGCAAAACTTGCACTATAAAGGGATTTTGCAAAATTACTCCCCCTCCCCCTTTGGAACGGGCGGGGCAAAAAACACGTTTTCAAGTTTAAATCTGTTCCACATTACCTTAGAATGGTGCATTTTGGTGTGTGGATGTTGATTAAGTGTACGCAATATGCACTTTGTAGGGATTTTACAGAACTTTCAACTTTACCCGCGAGGGAGGGGAAGTAAAAACCTGGTAATGAGCTGCCGAAGGCAATGGGGCTCAAGACTCGACGTCAGACGAGCGGGAAATCGCTCTTTACACTTAGTTTTAACTTAGTTTTAACTTAGTTTTAACTTAGCTTTAACTTTTAGTTTTAACTCATAACTTTAACTCAGTTTTTCACTGATTTCAGTGATTCATTTTTTTTTTTTTTTTTTTGAGATTTTTTAATTATTATTAATGATATGGTATTTTGAGAATTAATTTCAATATAACGACCAGCGAAGCGGGCAATGCCCGCTAGTAGAAAATAAAACTGTCTTTCTTTAGATATTTAGTGTTAGCTTTTTCTAAGATGAAAATCGTCTGCATTCATCATGGTAGATAATTTTAATAAATATTAGTTTTAATAAATTATTTGTACTGAGTGAATTTGTATAGGAATATATAGAAGAAAGTCTTATGGTGGCCACACCATACTAGATTTTTCCTACTAAAAATGAAAAAATCGATAACTTTGTTTAAAATTACAACATATCTATGGCTCAAGCATTCATTTTAAAGGTATTCTCGTGTTCTTTTGAAAGATACCATACTGAAAAATTCCATCGCCCAACAAACAACCGCACCGCCCGACTAAGGTAGGTGTCCCTCTCCCTTTCAAATTTTGTCCTATGCTAGCATGTTAAAATTTTTGAAAAAATTTATCATTTTTGATAGTGTCCCCGTTTGAGCGATATGTGCCAAAAGCTAATCAGCAGTAATTCAAGTAAAGATCTAACCAAATAAAAACTTATATTAAATCCCGTTCATTGGTTCCCCCACTGACATAAAGACATTTTCTAAAAAGGATTAAATCGAGTTCAGGACATCTTAAAACATGTTACAACTTCGAGAATCGAAATTTTCACGAATCTAATATTTTCTATATAGAAAAAAAAAGTGAAAATGGGGAGAAAAGTAGTACAGGCTAAAGAAAAAAGCGCAGGGAAAAAAAAAAAAAAAATCAGAAATGTAAATAAGTAAATGATCCTGCATTGGGTCGGGTAAACTGATTTTACCTAAACTTGACCTGACCTGAGTGTCGTGTTCGGTTCTGGTAACTAAATTATTACTCTTGCGGGTCGTGGTCGGATTCAGGTCGGGTTTAGTTTTTAACGAGTCGGGTCGATTTGAGAACATTTTTCAAAAAATTTTACAGCAATAAGCAGAAATTTGTTTGATATATCAATCGATACAGTGCACGAAAAAAGTATTAGGACAATATTAAATTGAATGAAAATATGCTTTATTTTCGTTTCATCTAAATGAAATTTTTATATGTTTGACTTATTTTACATAATTTTGTAATAACATTTGTAGCGCATAAAAAACAAAATTTGGCTTCAATATATCGATTTTACAAAAATTAATACTAAAGGAAATATGGAAAAAATTATAAGGACATGTTCTAAAATACTTTAAAAATTTTTCAATAATCAAGAAAACTACCTATTTTTTCAATTATTTGAATAAGCCGAGAGGTCATGGATCCTGAAAGATCTTTTAAAGCGTCCACGAAAATTTTTTCCTACGCGTCTTTGATAGCGAAGACAAGATCCTGTGTGCATTGATATTGTGTGCCGTGCCATTTTTATAAACTTCTCGGGCTAAAAGCCACCATAAGTTTTCGATTGGATTAAGATCGGGACTCACCGGCCAGTGAAGTAAATTTACAGAATTAGCTTCAAACCAGAGTTTTGCGCTCGTAGAAATATGTATCGAAGCATTATCCTGTTGAAAAAATATAGTCCCCTGAAGTAATCAGTGGTGCTTTAGGTAACAAACTTTCTCCTAGCATATAATCATATTTGTCCGAATTCATTTTACTGTTGATAAAGACTATTGAAGTGGTTCCATTTACCGCAAAAGCGCCCGGAACCATTACCGGGCCACACCATATATTGACGTTTGGAAAACACTTCTTTGGCCTTTCGCAGATCATACCAAAAATAACGAAAACCATCAGTTCCATCAAGGTTGAACTTTTTTTCGTCAGAAAATATTACATCAGACCATTTTTGACCAAGACAAATAGAATTTTTGGCAAAGTCAAATCTTCTTCTCTTATGATGATTTGTAAGAGGTGGACGTGAGACTAATTTTTCATAAGTAACATGAAGATGTTTATTTAAAACATTTTGAAAAGTCCTTGATGTACATGGTAAATTCAAATTTTGTCTAACTTCATTTGCAATTTCTTTTTTTCTGGCAAGCTATCCTTACAATCATTCTTTTCTGTCGACGAGTGAAAATTTCTGGTCTCTCAGTTCGTTTTTTCATGCCATACATTCTAGGATTTTTTAGAAAATCATAAACTACCGTTTTAGATCTCTTGGTTCTTTTTGAAATTTCCCTTCCACTTAATCCACATTCTCAAAAAACAACAATTTTCCTTTTTTCAAAGTCAGAAAGATGAGTTATTTTGGGCATCGTTTAAAAGTCACGATTAAAGTCGACGAGTGCGAAATTTCTTTCACAAACCAATCTTTTAACCCGGGATTGTCATTTTCTGTTTTCAAATATGCAAAGTTTTCAATAATTAGGGAAGAAAAAACAATGTCCTTATACTTTTTTTCCAATATCATTTGGATTTAAAAATCAAAATGTAAATTTAAACAGATTTATATTTGGAAATTTTAATTAATTTACACAAGAAATAATTTCATTTTACTCATATTTTTACTTCAAAATCTTGCCCACGATTCCGCAAACAGGACTTCTACAATTGGCGATTTTTTGCGTGTCTTTATACTTTTTTAGCGCACAGTATAAACTGTATAATTGATATTAAATATATTGCATGTACTCATGATTAAATATGGCGTATTCAAATTATTATAGTAAAGTAAACATCTATAACAGACAAAAGCAATGAACAAAGGAACATCAAATATATATGTTTAGAACATAAACGTTAAACAATGAACTATACAAACATTAACCTTCAAGCCCATTTTTGTACACTTGAAGTACACAACAACATAACACACATAAATAGTTTAAAATTATAATTAAACCATTTTTCAGATGTTGAAAATTTTAAATTACTGCAGGTATGACTGTTGCAATTTTAGGTTGCTACAATTGCAATTTTAATTTTTTTAAAATGATTTACCAACAGTGTGACAATGAATTTTTTTTTTTTTTTTTTATAACTTAAAAACGTTTTGCACGATTTTTCATTGCATCACAAATTTTCATTTGGTGTTTAGGTTTCGGGTGGGATAAAAAACAAGTCCTTCCTGTTTATTCGGAAGGGTAGGCTGATTTCTTTTTCCTTATCAACTAGCCGTCACTTTATTCAAAATGGCGGCTACAAATTATTAATGCGCATGGTAGAAATATTGATGTAGGCTATGCACATATGGAGTTTTAAGCAAATCGGTTCATAAATACCTTTTTATGTGAATTTAAATTTTTCAAGTGGCCGGCGCTTGGAAACAAAATGGTGAGTCAAATTGACAAATATATGAAATGTATTTGTGAGATAAGTCTACTGTACACATATAGTTCGAATTAATTCAAAATCTCAAAAGTCATCACGTTGAAAAATTAATGTATGCCACTTCGATCAAAATGGCAGAGAAAATTGCTATTCTAAGATATCATTGCAAATTTGAAAATAATTTTTTTTGTAGAAATTCTTTCAAAGAGGCTTTGTAAGTTGATAAAATGTTAGTTTTCTGCATTTTTAGTTTGTTTTAGCATTCAAATAGCCTAATTTTTCCTTAAAAACGCATTAAAAAGATCCAGTAACGCAGGTAATGGATTTGGCATGAAATTTGGCGACTTTTCCCCTATGGCGACTTTTTTGGAGACTTTTGGCGAGAAAATACTTATTATCGATATACCAAAGATGGACGCAATAACTTGATTGGTTCACGAGTTACGTAAATTTTCTAGATTTTTGTTGTTTGAATGATAAATCTATTTTTCAACTTTGATTTGAATTGATTAAGTATTTCTAAAGTTATCGTAAAAACAAATTTTCAAGTGGCCGCCACTTGGAAATAAAATTGCGGATCAAGTCACCAAGTAAACTTATCCTAGATATTTGAACCATAAGTTCACTATCCAACTTTTATTTGAATCAGTTTAGTATTTTAAAAGTTATCGTGATGGCATATTTCCAAGTGGCAGTGTGATTTCAAGTGGCTGGAACTTAAAAACAAGATGTCGGGACAAGTTGCCCAGTGAAAACATTCAAGATAATTATATGATAATATCACTGTCCAAATTTGATTGGATTTGGAGTATTATTTCAGAAGTTATCGTGATTTTAAATTTTCAAGTGGGAGCCTTATTTCAAGGGGCCCAGCTTAAATTTAGATATCTGCCACTTTATTAAAAGTGGCGGATATAGTTTATTAATAAACTTCATTGAGATTCTCATGTGGTCTTTATTTACATCAAACAATTTCGGACTACGCTTTTTATAATTTAAATTTGAAATTTCACTTGAAAACAAAATGGCGGAGCAACTTGGTTAACAAACTCATCTAAGATATTTATAAGATAAATTAAGACACTGTTCAAATTTGGTTCCATTTGGAGTATTATTTCGGAAGTTATCATGGTTTAAATTTTCAAGTGGTAGCCTGATTTCAAGTGGTCCCGCTTAACTTAAGATATCCGCCACTTTATTAAAAATGGCGGATAAAGTTCATTAATAAAGTTATTTGAGACACTTGTATAATCTATGTATACATAAAAATTTAATAAAATTCCGAATACGCTTTTTGCAATTTGAATTTGAAATTTTTAAGTGGTCTCCACTTGAAAACAAAATGGCGGAGCAACTTGGTTAATAAACTCATCTAAGATATTTATAAGATAAGTTAACACACTGTCTAAATTTGGTTCGATTTGGAGTATTATTTCGGAAGTTATAGTGATTTTAAATTTTCAAGTGGTAGCCTGATTTCAAGTGGTCCAGCTTAACTTAAAATATCTGCCACTTTATTAAAAATGGCGGATAAACTTCATTAATAAACTTCATTGAGACCCTTATGTGGCCTGTATTTACAACAAAATTCAAGCAAATCTTGCTTTAAATATGCTTTTTACAATGTCAGTTTGAAATTTTCAAGTGGCTGTCACTTGAAAACAAAAAGTCGGAGCAACTTGGTTAACGAACTCATCCAAGATATTTATAAGATCAGTTCACTGTCCAAATTTGGTTCGATTTGGAGTATTATTTCTGGAGTTATCGTGATGACAAAATTTTCATTATAGATAGATAGATAGATAGATAGATATACACTGCATAAAAAATGTAGACGGACACTTCTTTACAATTTTTTAAAACCCCGTCTTTGTTAATATGAAATGTCAATTAAAATTCTTTAACGTGTTTATACTTATCAATCTTCATATTTTTGACAGACAAATAAAAATATTCAATTATTTATAATTTTAATGTAGGGAAATGCAGAAAATGGAAAAGATATACATTTTCACAATATTTTTTTTCTTTTTAAAGTAGACGGACACTGGTCAAAAACTGCAATTATCTAAAGCCCTGGTTTTTAAGAACTCGGAAGCAAACGTCAACGTTTTCGACGCCGCGACGCTCCAATCAGAGTCTCCTTGATATCAGCGCTGGCGTTGAAACCGCTGGTCAGAGCGTCGTGACGCATGCGCAAATTGAAAATCTCGACGCCGAATACGTTGGCGTTCGCGTTTTGAGTTCTTAAAAACCAAGGCTTTAGTGGGTATTTCTTGCGGAATGCCTGTTTTGCATGTACATGTACATTTGGCATTTTGCCAATTGCTAACGTGCTTGACAAGATGGTTTTACGTAGTTAAATTTCTTGGAGATGAATGCGCCATGCCACGAGGAATTCTTCTAACTGATTATCAGAAAGGACAGATTATAGCGTTGAAAAATGTTAATAAAGGAGTTAAAGAAATTAGTAGGCTACTTCTAATAAGAAAAAGTAGCATCAGCGATTTTTTAAGGGCTCCTGAAGCCCATGGCGTAAAGAAAAAGAGTGGCCGGCCAAAGAAACTTTCGCTTAGAGACCAAAGAAAAATTTTTACTGAGCTGAAAAAAACTGGAGCATCAATTCCCAGAGTTCGAATAAGCACGGAAATTACTAACATAACTTCTCAGACAATTTATAACTACATTAAGCATTCAGAGCTCTTTCAATATAAGAAGATAAAATATCATCCATGTTGGAAGGATCACCACGTGTCAGAACGCCTACAGTGGGCTCAATACCATATGTCTTGGACTACAGAATGGATGTCTGTAGTTTTTCAGATGAGAAAAAGTTTAATTTAGACGGCCCAGATGGATATCAATATTATTGGTACAGTTTGGAGAAAGAAGACGAAGTGTACTCTACTCGGTAAGTTGGTGGTGGTGGCGTGATGGTGTGGCTAGCTGCAGACTCACAAAGATTATATTGAAACACTAAGCAGTGAGCTTTTGCCATTTGCGTGTGATCTTGGAGGAGAAAACTGGATTTCCCAACAAGATGGAGCGCCAATACACACCGCTAACAACGTTCATAAATGGTTTCATGAGAACAACTTCAATGTTTTATCCTGGCCAGCCAAGAGTCCGGATATGAATCCTGTAGAAAACATTTGGGCTATACTTGTTCATAACATTTATGAGGGTGGACGCCAGTATGAATCAATTCACCAGCTGAAAGAAGCTCTTACAAACATTGGGAAATTTTCTGTCAAATAAATATAGTTTAAAAAAACTAAAAAACACGCTTTTAAAGCACATCAAACTAAAAAGTGAAAAATAATTCTTAATATAAGCTGAAAACAATTATGAACGAAAAATACTAGTATAATTGTGAAAAAAGCGTGGGGTGCTTTGTGCCATATTTTTCGTATATCGAGCAACCCACGCTTTTTTTCACAATTATACTAGTATTTTTCGTTCATAATTTTTTTCAGCTTATATTAAGAATTATTTTTCACTTTTTAGTTTGATGTGCTTTAAAAGCGTGTTTTTTAGTTTTTTTAAACTATATTTATTTTTCACTTTTTAGTTCGATGTGCTATGAAAGCATGCTTTTTAAACTATATTTTAAACTATATTTATTATTTTATTATTTATCACATAAATAGCTACAGTATGTAAGTTTTTGGTTAAAATATTTACACACAATCGAAAATATCCCCATTCGACTTGCAGGCCTCTTAAATCTATCTGTACCAATTTTGAACGGCCTAACTGTATTTCTATTTGTTTTTGCCCCATACCCCCCTGACCCCCTCACCCCCCTACCCGCCCCTCCTAATAATTTTACAAATTCAAAAATATCCGCAATCGATTTGTAAGTATCGAAAACCTCTATGTACCAATTTTGAACGATCTGACACTATTTTTATTTTTTTTGCCCCCCCTCCCTCCCCCCCCCTTCTTGCCCTCCTAATAACTTTACACAATCGAAAATATCTCCATTCGAATTGCAGACCTTTAAAACCTATCTGTACCAATTTTCAACGGCCTAACTGTATTTCTATTTGTTTTTGCCCCATAGCTCCCCTTACCCCCCTCATCCCCCTACCCGCCCCTCCTAATAATTTTACAAATTCAAAAATATCCGCAATCGATTTGTAAGTATCGAAAACCTCTATGTACCAATTTTGAAGGATCTGACAATATTTTTATTTTTTTGCCCCCCCCTCTCTTCCCCTCCTAATAACTTTACACAATTGAAAATATCCCCATTCGACTTGCAGACCTTTAAAACCTATCTGTACCAATTTTGAACGGCCTAACTGTATTTCTATTTGTTTTTGCCCCATAGCCCCCTTACCCCCCTCATCCCCCTACCCGCCCCTCCTAATAATTTTACAAATTCAAAAATATCCGCAATCGATTTGTAAGTATCGAAAACCTCTATGTACCAATTTTGAACGATCTGATACTATTTTCATTTTCCCCCCCTTCTTGCCCCTCCTAATAATTTTACAAATTCAAAAATATCCGCAATCGATTTGTAAGTATCGAAAACCTCTATGTACCAATTTTGAACGATCTGACACTATTTTTATTTCTTTGCCCCCCCCTCCCTTCCCCCACTTCTTGCCCCTCCTAATAACTTTACACAATCGAAAATATCCCCATTCAACTTGCAGGCCTCTTAAATCTATCTGTGCCAATTTTGAACGACCTAACTGTATTTCTATTTGTTTTTGCCCCATAGCCCCCCTTACCCCTTCACCCCCCTACCCGCCCCTCCTAATAATTTTACAAATTCAAAAATATCCGCAATCAATTTGTAAGTATCGAAAACCTCTAGGTACCAATTTTGAACGATCTCACACTATTTTTATTTTTTTGCCCCCCCCTCCCTTCCCCCCCCTGTTGCCCCTCCTAATAACTTTATACAATCGAAAATATCCCCATTCGACTTGCAGAACTTTAAAACCTATCTGTACCAATTTTCAACAGCCTAACTGTATTTCTATTTGTTTTTGCTCCATAGCCCCCCCTTCCTGCCCCACCTGGGGGCTGAATTTCTAAAATTCCAGAAATTGGTTTTTAGATAGTTGCCTTAGCTATATTTTAGATCAAAAATTTCACGTATATCTATTTTTTTTTGTTTGGGATATATAAGATTATGCGAAATCACGTTTTACGTATGTGAAATCACGTTTTACCCCCCCTCCCCCCGCCCCCTTGGGGACCGAATTTCAAAAATTCCAGAAACCGATTTTGAGACATTTGTATTAGCTATATTTCAAAGCAAAAATTTTACGGATATCTGTTTTTTTTGTTTGAGATATGAAGAATTTTGTGCAATCACGTTTTGCTCCCAGAGAAGTTACAAACAAACATACATACATACAGGTGAAGCTAATATAAGCGTGTTAAAAATAATTCTTAATATAAGCTGAAAACAATTATGAACGAAAAATACTAGTATAATTGTGAAAAAAGCGTGGGGTGCTTTGTGCCATATTTTTCGTATATCGAGCAACCCACGCTTTTTTTCACAATTATACTAGTATTTTTCGTTCATAATTTTTTTCAGCTTATATTAAGAATTATTTTTCACTTTTTAGTTTGATGTGCTTTAAAAGCGTGTTTTTTAGTTTTTTTAAACTATATTTATTTTTCACTTTTTAGTTCGATGTGCTATGAAAGCATGCTTTTAAAACTATATTTTAAACTATATTTATTATTTTATTATTTATCACATAAATAGCTACAGTATGTAAGTTTTTGGTTAAAATATTTACACACAATCGAAAATATCCCCATTCGACTTGCAGGCCTCTTAAATCTATCTGTACCAATTTTGAACGGCCTAACTGTATTTCTATTTGTTTTTGCCCCATACCCCCCTGACCCCCTCACCCCCCTACCCGCCCCTCCTAATAATTTTACAAATTCAAAAATATCCGCAATCGATTTGTAAGTATCGAAAACCTCTATGTACCAATTTTGAACGATCTGACACTATTTTTATTTTTTTTGCCCCCCCCCCTCCCTTCCCCCCCTCCCTTCTTGCCCTCCTAATAACTTTACACAATCGAAAATATCCCCATTCGACCTGCAGACCTTTAAAACCTATCTGTACCAATTTTCAACGGCCTAACTGTATTTCTATTTGTTTTTGCTCCATAGCCCCACCTTACCGCCCCACCCCCCCTACCCGCCCCTCCTAATAATTTTACAAATTCAAAAATATCCGCAATCGATTTGTAAGTATCGAAAACCTCTACGTACCAATTTTGAACGATCTGACACTATTTTTATTTTTATGCCTCCCCCCTCCCCTCCCCCACTTCTTCCCCTCCAAATAACTTTACACAATCGAAAATATCCCCATTCGACTTGCAGTCCTCTTACATCTATCTGTACCAATTTTGAACGACCTAACTGTATTTCTATTTGTTTTTGCCCCATAGCCCCCCCTTACCCCCTACCCGCCCCTCCTAATAATTTTACAAATTCAAAAATATCAGCAATCGATTTGTAAGTATCGAAAATCTCTATGTACCAATTTTGAACGATCTGACACTATTTTCATTTTTCCCCCCTTCTTGCCCCTCCTAATAATTTTACAAATTCAAAAATATCCGCAATCGATTTGTAAGTATCGAAAACCTCTATGTACCAATTTTGAACGATCTGACACTATTTTTATTTTTTTTGCCCCCCCTCCCCTCCTTCACTTCTTGCCCCTCCTAATAACTTTACACAATCGAAAATATCCCCATTCGACTTGCAGACCTCTTAAATCTATCTGTACCAATTTTGAACGACCTAACTGTATTTCTATTTGTTTTTGCCCCATAGCCCCCCCTTACCCCCTACCCGCCCCTCCTAATAATTTTACAAATTCAAAAATATCAGCAATCGATTTGTAAGTATCGAAAACCTCTATGTACCAATTTTGAACGATCTGACACTATTTTTTATTTTTTTGCCCCCCTTCTTGCCCCTCCTAATAACTTTACACAATCGAAAATATCCCCATTTGACTTGCAGACCTTTAAAACCTGTCTGTACCAATTTTCAACGGCCTAACTGTATTTCTATTTGTTTTTGCTCCATAGCCCCCCTTACCGCCCCACCCCCCTACCCGCCCCTCCTAATAATTTTACAAATTCAAAAATATCCGCAATCGATTTGTAACTATCGAAAACCTCTATGTACCAATTTTGAACGATCTGGCACTATTTTTATTTTTATGCCTCCCCCCTCCCCTCCCCCACTTCTTGCCCCTCCTAATAATTTTACACAATCGAAAATATCCCCATTCGACTTGCAGGCCTCTTAAATCTATCTGTACCAATTTTGAACGGCCTAACTGTATTTCTATTTGTTTTTGCCCCATAGCCCCCCTTACCCCCTCACCCCCCTACCCGCCCCTCCTAATAATTTTACAAATTCAAAAATATCCGCAATCGATTTGTAAGTATCGAAAACCTCTATGTACCAATTTTGAACGATCTGACACTATTTTTATTTTTTTGGCCCCCCCCTCCCTTCCCCTCCTAATAACTTTACACAATTGAAAATATCCCCATTCGACTTGCAGACTTTTAAAACCTATCTGTACCAATTTTGAACGGCCTAACTGTATTTCTATTTGTTTTTGCCCCATAGCTCCCCTTACCCCCCTCATCCCCCTACCCGCCCCTCCTAATAATTTTACAAATTCAAAAATATCCGCAATCGATTTGTAAGTATCGAAAACCTCTATGTATCAATTTTGAACGATCTGACACTATTTTCATTTTTCCCCCCTTCTTGCCCCTCCTAATAATTTTACAAATTCAAAAATATCCGCAATCGATTTGTAAGTATCGAAAACCTCTATGTACCAATTTTGAACGATCTGACACTATTTTTATTTCTTTGCCCCCCCCTCCCCTCCCCCACTTCTTGCCCCTCCTAATAACTTTACACAATCGAAAATATCCCCATTCGACTTGCAGGCCTCTTAAATCTATCTGTGCCAATTTTGAACGACCTAACTGTATTTCTATTTGTTTTTGCCCCATAGCCCCCCTTACCCCTTCACCCCCTACCCGCCCCTCCTAATAATTTTACAAATTCAAAAATATCCGCAATCAATTTGTAAGTATCGAAAACCTCTATGTACCAATTTTGAACGATCTGACACTATTTTTATTTTTTTTTCCCCCTCCCTTCCCCTCCCCTGTTGCCCCTCCTAATAAATTTACACAATCGAAAATATCCCCATTCGAATTGCAGAACTTTAAAACCTATCTGTACCAATTTTCAACAGCCTAACTGTATTTCTATTTGTTTTTGCTCCATAGCCCCCCCCCCTTGCTGCCCCACCTGGGGGCTGAATTTCTAAAATTCCAGAAATTGGTTTTTAGATAGTTGCCTTAGCTATATTTTAGATCAAAAATTTCACGTATATCTATTTTTTTTTGTTTGGGATATATAGGATTATGCGAAATCACGTTTTACGTATGTGAAATCACGTTTTACCCCCCCCCCTCCCCCCGCCCCCCTTGGGGACCGAATTTCAAAAATTCCAGAAACCGATTTTGAGACATTTGTATTAGCTATATTTCAAAGCAAAAATTTTACGGATATCTGTTTTTTTGTTTGAGATATGAAGGATTTTGTGCAATCACGTTTTGCTCCCAGAGAAGTTACAAACAAACAACATACATACATACATACAGGTGAAGCTAATATAAGCGTGTTAAAAAGATTCAGAATCTCGTTGATTCAATGTCTAACAGAGTATACGAATTTATTAAAGCAAATGGAAGACGAACCCCTTACTAAAAACGTTTTATTTTAGAGATACAAGATGTGTCCGTCTACTTTTTTTAAGAAAAATTACAGTGCAAATATGCACCACTTTTGTTTCCTGAATTTTTCCACTACACAATTCAAAAGGATTGAATCTATATTCAAAAAATAACAATATATGATGTCTTAAGAATATAATTAATTATATTAGAGAAATGAACCTCATATCTCTAATTAAAGAAATAAACGGCTTTAAAGTATTATAAGCAAGTGTCCGTCTACTTTTTTTATGCAATGTATATATAGATAAACGAAGTGATTGCAATAGGTCGATTTCTAAAGAAATCAACCTAAAATTCTGTTTCGGATATAGAGCAATCGAGTTCGAGTCGCCAAAATTCCCTATTGCAGGTTCGGGTCGGGTCCGGGTGTGCAGGATTTTTAACTGACATCTGTTTGAATATGCATGTAAAAGACATCGAAGAACGATAGGGGTAAGGATTGAGGCTCTGGAATTAATGACAGGACTTGCTCTTTCCCAAGTTTTTTATTCTAAATACTGTAAGTGATACTGTATTTGAACGTTACCAAAGTACTTTAAATACCAGTTAAAAATAGATTTAGAAGCACATTTATTTCTCATACTTTATTGTGTGTGTGATTGGGAGCCACTGTTGTCGTTTAAATATTATAGCTACATTCATAAAATATTTAAGCCTGCTATTAAAACATAAATATATTTATTTGTAAATTATTTGGATAATATTTTTCTCATATGTAACTGTTTGAAACTTATTCGATTAACTTTCGGTAGTCTTGTGTATTGACTTTAAATTGTATACGTGTCACAGAGAGTACTTAAAATTAAGCCTAGAAAATAATAATAATAATAATAATAATAATAATAATAAAAGGCATAACACAACTTGAAATGCATTCGAAACAATTAACAACCATGGTTTTTAATATATCCGATTTCTTTTGTGTGCCCTTGTAAACAAATGATGAATGCTTTTCATACCATATTCTATATAAGAAACATGAATTTTTCGCAAGTAAAAAAATATTTGCTAATTTCATTATGTTCAGTACAATTTAAGGATATTAAAATGTAACAACGGGAAATACTGTTCATAGACTGTAATATATTTGAATACCTCCTTTTTAATGAACATTTCTTTTCTTTTTTTTTTTTTCTTTTTAAATGATGCTGATAACAGATACACAGATACCCAAATACACACAACCTTGAAACACTGAATGTTGCATTCAAGGAATCTTAAAATGTGTAGTTGTAACAAAATGTCTAGCTTAATTTTGGATTAAATTCAAAATGATTAACATATTGTTGCGTACTTGGGGGTTCGTGAGTTGTCCGAGAATGAAAGGCCAAACTTACAAAAATTCAGTAATTTATTCACAGAAAGTTCCAGAAAAATACAGGTCTATAAACCAAGTATCAGCTTCAATTCAACCAGTAAACACACCTTAAACAACAGCTGTCAATAGCAAATCCACAGTACAAACTGTATAGCAAAAACACTTAAAACAAGTCTCTTTCAAAGAGGCTCAAAACAATGCAAGCATTAGCGAAGCTGGCTGAGAACTGAACTGAACTGACTTGCCTTGGCGGGAAAACACTCCTTATGTACCCCTGTAGAAAAGAGTGGAAGGTTCCAGAAATTTCTGTATCTCATCAGCCAATGAGATTAGAGCTTCCATATTTAGTATAAGTATTTTCTCACCAAGGTCGCCAAAAAAATCGCCAAGGTGGGAAAAAGTCGCCAAATTTGGCGCCAAATCCATTACCTGCCTTATTGGGGCTTTTTAATGCGTTTTTAAGGGAAAATAAGGCTATTTCAACGCTAAAACGACTAGAAATGCACAAAATTAGCACTTTATCAACTTACTAAGCCTCTTTGAAAGAATTTATACAAAAATAAACACAATTATTTACAATTTTGTAACACTATATTGCAAAAGAAAAAAATCACAGGATTTCTAGCCATAGCAGCCATATAAAGTAAAACGCTATAGATACGACCGATGTTACGCTGAAATTTAAAATAAAATAAAATAAAATGGAAAGACGCAATGAGCAGAAAGGAAGAAATAATAAATAAAGGTTATTACCACATATTAATAACAGGTAGAATAGAAACTACAAGTCACTTGTAATACAGCATTCAACATACTCTAAAAGTTGAGGTGTAGGAAATGGATCAGAAAATATATATAAGGAAGCAACTCAAGTAGTTTACTTGAACTGTAATTTAAAGAAAAAAAAAAAACTAATAGAATACATTATATAAATTAAAATTATTATCTTGGAAAATCATATTTAAATATTATTAAACTATTTTTGTATAGCTTTAAAAACATGAAGAAAATCCATAGGCCGTAATGACAAAGGAATTTTCTTTATTTCCCTGTAAAAAAAACTATATCTATTAAATTCTTAAATACCTATAGTTCATGCGACGGTGATCCATAACATTCAAAACAACTTTTAACTCAATCAAATTTAGACGTTTAAATGTTGTCACATTTTAAATCACTTGAGTCCATAGGCTGTAATGATAAAGAACTCTTCTTTATGTACTTGTAAAACAAATTATAAGCGTTAGACTCACCAAAATATATACAGCTCATGCTACTACAATCTTTAATATATATACCAACTTTCAGCTCAATCGATCAAAGCATTTAAACTCTATCGTGTTAACTCACGTAAAAATAACAAAAATGAACTCGGGAGACCTCAAAACGTATAGATCCACCAAAATCCCAAAATCGAATTTTTGTCATGATTACAAGACTTTCCTTACATATGCATGTTCGAAGAGTCAAAATAAAAGGGGTGGGGGGGGATGCTATTATACTCATTAACTAAATTTCAACTTTGATAATTGCTCAATGCATCTCACTATTTGACATTACCTAAAAAATAGCATTTTTTTTTTTTTTTTTTTTCCAGATGAATTTTGGCATTGCAATATGAGGGAATTTGCAAATAAATATTTTTCCATATTTACACTTTTTAAATGGTACAATACACATTAAAATAATAATAATAATAATAATAATAATGCATCGAATATAAAATCGCAGTTCTCCACAATATCATTTTTAAAATTTAAAGGAAAATTCTCAATTATAATGTTCATGCGAATGTAATCAAGCAAAACCATGTTTATCGCGAATTAAAAAAAAAAAAAAAAAAAAAAAAATCAGAACTTTTATTAATTTGTGTAACTTACCAATCTTGATCAAATTCTTCAAGAGGCAACCTAATACGAACTTCAAAATACCAAATTGGAATTTCCTGTAGTTATTTATTTTTAAACTATGTTGATAACAGATATGCACACAGATAAACCGCTAAAATTTTGGACTTCCGTATTCTGAGCACCTCAAAACGTGATATTATGCAAAAACCACAGTTAAAAATAGAACATCAAAAAATACTTTGTTTATAGTATGGATATAAAATTATTTTTCTTCTTAAACAGACTTCGTTGATAGAGTAAAACATAACAAAGCGCTTCCATCAATTGCATTCAATAAAAAAGAATATTTAACTTAATTTTGGGTAGCTTTGTATATTTGTCTATAAACATATGCACATCATATTTTGTACTTTAAATTTAATTTTATATGAAAAACACCTAACAAAAATAAAATGAACATCTAACAAATTTCAAGTATACCACCAATATATCCAAATAATTTGAGTAGCCCTGTAAACACATGTTGAATGATTTCCATACCACAGTTTACACAAAATATGCTTTTACGTATTTAAAAAAAAAAAAAAAACTGGTGTGCCACTCACACGACTTTCTCTTACCCTGAAATTTAATGCTATAAATACACATTGGCGATTCAGGGGTAAGATAACAAGTATTGTTATGTACACCTATGTTAAAACAATTAAATAAGGCTTCAGAACAGCTTTATTTGACAAATAATTCTATGTGAGAGTTGTACCTACATTTATATAAAATTCAAATCTGTTATTAAATTCAAAAGCTCATTTAAAATTATTCAGACAACTTTCACACGTGTTAACATTCCTTGAAAGTTTTCGATATTGATTAAACTCTCTTTTTTTCTTAGAGATTATTTATAAACTTTTCTAGTAACAAACTTATTATAACTTCAAAATATAACATTTGGATTGCCTGAAATTATTTGTTTTTTATTTATTCTAAGAACCACAAACGTTAAAAACTTAACTTCGGTATTCAGGAAACCTCAAACGTGTAAATATACAAAAAATCAAGCGATGCTTACTTAGCTTTAAAAAAGTACATTATTTGCCATATGGCTATGAGGAATTAATTTCAATTTCTGAGCAGCTTTCCTGGGCATGGCTAAATATTATAGTAAAGCACTTCCTATAAAAAAAATCTATTACCTATTACAATAAAAAAAAATCTGGAGTGACTCCACTCGACTTTCCGAACATTGAGTAATTAACAGTTTTGTAGTTAAAGTAAAGAAAGAGGAGTTGTTAAACAAACAAAAGAGAGAAAACCATAATAGAGTGTTTGAGTATTTTTCTCCATCTATTACACGATGTTTTATTTAACGCTACTGAACTTTGAGCCCATAGATCATAATGATAAAGAATTTTTCGTTGTGTCCCTGTGAAAACCTATAAATGCTAAATTCACCAAAATGCTTATAGTTAGTGCAACAGTGATTTATAATGCTCATATAAATTTTCAGCTCAATTCAATAAGGCGTTTAGATGCTATCGTACTTTTAAAAATTTAGTCCCATAGGCCATAATGATAAAGAATTTTTCTTTGTGTCCCTGTAAAAAAACTGTAAGTGCTAGATTCACCAAAGTCTATACAGTTAGTTCAACTGTGATCTATAACATGTGTACAAATTTTTTGCTCAGATTAATAAGGCGTTTAGACGCTATCACACTTTTAAAAATTTGGCCCCATAGGCATAATGATAAAGAATTTTTCTTTGTGTCCCTGTAAAAAAACTATAAGTGCTAGATTCTCCAAAATCTATACAGATTGAGTATTTGTGACCTATAATATGTGTATAAATTTTTTGCTCAATTGAATAAGGCGTTTAGATGCTATCGCACTTTTAAGATTTTGCTCCCATAGGCCATAATGATAAAGAATTTTTCTTTGTGTCCCTGTAAAAAAACTATAAGTGCTAGATTCACCAAAATCTATAGGGTTCGTACTATGGTGACTTACAATATGCGTACCAACTTTCAGGTTAATTGAACAAAGCGTTTAGACGCTAGCGTGTTCACTCACAGACATACACACATACACACATACACACATACACACACACATACATACATCATCGTAAAAATAGTGAAAACGGACTCAGGGGACCTCAAAACGTATAGAAACATCAAAATCTCGAATTCGGATTTTTGACATGATTACAATACTTTCCTCACTATAGTGTTCGGAAAGTAATAATGTTATGGCTTAAATATTGGCAGCCCTGTATTGTATATCTTCTGAAGATTATGTATACAACACATGGTGCAAATAAACTAAATCCTGTATTAATAACATACGGTACAACCTGGAATAAACTTCCATCAATTTTCAAATAGTGTCGCACTATAATCGAGTTCTTCTGTGTAGCCCGTAAACGAACAATGAATGATTTTCATACCATATTCTACATGAAACATGTTTTTACGCATATAAAAAATATATACTCGTTTTATTTAGTTTAGTGCAGTCTATAATTTTTAAACTCTACTTACCTGCATTTCCCCCCATAGACGTCATGTATTTGAATTCTCTTGGGTGTCTCTGTACACAAACCATTTGCTTGATCTCAACAAAAAGTTTAGTGTAGCAACCATTTTATGATACACATTTAAAATACCAAGTTTGGAATTTTTGCTATTATTTGTTCTTCAGATATGCTGATGAGACACACACACACACACACATACACAGACCAACCACTAAAAACATGATTTTCGGATTCAAAGGACCTCGAAACGTGTAAATATAACAAAAACTCAATTTCGAAAATTTGACCCAAAAACAATACTTTCTATACAAGAGAAAACTATACAAGAGAAAGTAAAAAAAAAAAAAAAGTAGTTCATTCCATTCTGTTTAGGGCAGCCTATAGGTTTTAAACTGTACCTACCTGAAATTTTCCCCATAGAGGTAATGTATTTGGATTCTCTTGTATCTCCCTGTACACGAATTATTTGCTTTATCTCAACGAAAAGTTTAGTGCAGCATCACAATATGATACAGATTTAGAATACCAAGTTTGGGCTTTTTGCTGTTATTTGTTTGTGAGATACGCTGATAACAGACTCACATGTAGCCAGACATGCAGACACAAAGACACACATACGCAGAGTGAGACTAACCACTGAAAACAGGTTTTTTTGTATTCATTTACCTCAAAACGTGTAAATATAAGAAAAGCTCAATTTTGAAAATTTTCTCCAAAAATAATATTTTCTTACCATAAATGCGGGTAAAAGAAAGTTTAATAAATAAATAAATAAGGGATAGAATAAATGTTAATCGTACTAAATACAACACGCACGCACACACACACACACACACACACACAAAAAAAAAAAAAAAAAAAATCGTTCCTAAGTTAAATTACCATCGTAACTATTGAGTATAATCTGCTTTATATCACAATGTGAGAAAAATTTCAATATAATACTAAATTTATTAATTAGCAAACTATCATAAAATTCCGTACATAATTGCCAACTTTTAACAATTTAATTAATAAACATTCTAATCAAAGTAAGTTCCATTAAATTATTAAGGTATGAAAATAATTCATTATAAGTAATCTGCTTATTAAACTAAAATTATAAGAATATTAAATGTTCAAATATGTTCTAGAAAATATCTAGAAATACAATTTCACTCGAATGATTACGGTAGTGTTCCAGAATTATTAATTTTTTGGTTTCTGCATATAATTCTGAATATTAAAATTACAGAAAAATATCTAGTTGTAAATTAAATTTTTCGTGTTACTTCCTTGACTAGCTGGAACCCGTCGACTTCGACGGTCGCTTTATTGACCGTAATGTTTCAAAAATCGTCGCATCATTATTTAAATGTATTTCAAGTTAAAACATCTAATATAATTTACAACATTTCACTTAAAAAAAAAAAAAAAAGAAAAAGAAATTGGGAAAAATGGTTATAAATAGAAATACTGTATATGACATCACTTTCTACAAAGTACTGTCAATGCGACGTTAAACTGACTCCAAATAAAACAGTTGCTATCTTTTATTTTCTGTTTCGTTTAATACTAAGACTACATGTTAGCTGACCCGCCCGGCGTTGCCCGGACCCATGATAATAACCTTAATTGAATCTTAAATTTGTATGATTTTATATCTTTAACTCGATTTTGTTTGAATTTCTATTTTTGACTAAAAGCATCGCGAAAAAAATAATCAGCTGTAACAATAAAATTACCTCGAACCGAACGAAACTCAGTCTTGTGACCCCGGTGTCTGCGGCAGCACATACGCGGGCCGCTAATAACATAAAAAAATTCCAGAAAATTAACCTGCAACCGAAAGAACCCGACCGGCGTTACCCGGGCCCATGATAATAAACTAAAATGAACCTTAAATTTGCATGTTTTATATCTTTAACTATATTTTGTTTGAATTTCTATTTTTAAATGAAAGCATCGCGAAAAAAATAATCATCTGTAACAAAGAAAAAAAAAAAAAAAAAAAACTCAAACCGAACGGAACTCGGGCTCGTGACCCCGGTGCCTGCAGCAGCGTATATACGGGCCGGTAATAACATGAAAAAATTCTTAAAAATTAACCTTGAACTGAACGAACCTCTGAATCGTGTTTCTGCTGCCTGTGGCAGCGACACCGTATGGCAGGCATGCTACGCACGTGCTGCAAAATCCTATTTCCTCCACCAGGGGGCGCAGTATGTAATATACGAACATCACCAATCGCCTTGAATTTCCAAGACCTTTCAAATAAGGTGTCACATGGTGGTTTCAACTGCAAAATCCTTTAGTTGCACTCTCCACCGAAAGGGGCACAGTGTGTTCTGTACAAACATCACTGTCCAGTAGAATTCCTGGGATTCAACTGTAGAAAGGTCCCATTAATTATCCAGGTCCTTATAGCTGAAAAAGAAGGCCGTTGAAACAAAAAGAACTAATAGTTCGCAGTGAAACCTATTTATTTTATTTTATAGAGTTTTCATAAAAAATCAACAGTACATTAATAGTGGAATTTCAGCATGACCATCAGTTACGAGAATGCAAAAGATAGGGGTGAGAGAGAGAGCTACGGGGTTACATGTTATTCAATCAACAGTTGTAGAGCGAATTCTGAAGTTGACTCTATTGCAATTAAGATCAGACTGATGAATTACGCCAAAATTATTAAAACAGTGCCAAACTTTCCAGCCAAAGCTAATCCTTTGTTTGTAGAATAATTTAATATAAATATTTTGAATTTATTAATTTCGTTACAGTAGTTTATGCCAAGTTTTATCGCCAGAAGACCGTTATTTAAGGGAGACACTCAGACTAGGATTTATTGCACATCCTGTGATAAAAAAAATCTAAATTACCCTTTAATGATATTAGAACGGAAATGTATTGCTTAATTTAGCCTCGAATAAATAAACATACGCAATTTAAAAGAATGAAAATGTAATTATGTATCCAACGGTTTATAACATGGAAATAATATTTTTTTATATTTTATTTATTAAATGATTTAGAAGAGCTTATAATTTTGAGAGATGTCATTTAAAAGGAATATGTTTTTGTTCTCAGACGATTTAATAATAGCATAAGGGATAAAGTATTATTAGAATTAAGATATTTATTATAGACAAAAGCGAATAAATAAAAGTAATTTAGAATTTAGTTATCTATTTTTATTAGCTATTTAATTTATTGAAAATATAATAATTATTTATTGCCTTTATTTAAAGTTATAATTAAAACACATATATGTGAAGGAACGACTTCACATATTTCTCCCCAGCGACGAGGAAAAAAAAAATATCGTCAAACTGGACGAAAATTATAAAAATATAGAACGCTCTCTCTCACCTTCACAACAGTGTAATACAATTCCAAAAAAACATCTGCATCCAATTGTGAGAAATGTAAAGTAACCTTTTGCTAAGCAAGGGAAAAAAATTGTGGCATATAACAATAAATTCGAAAAAAAAATCAATAATAATGACAGTTATGAAATCATGAGACATATTCAGTCATTGTCATGCCAAATTGACACATCTGAAACAAATTACATAATCAATAATTTATATAAATATGATATATAAAATGTGTAAAATATTAAAAAAACAATCATTTATTACAGTGTATGTATGTTTGATAATAAGGAAAAGGAAATCAGTAACCAGAAATATGAAAATCAAATAATTTTTGTATTTTGTTAATTTTCAAAAAAAAAAAAATTAATATTGCATTAATATGAAAAAAAAATCAAATATTTTTGATTAAGAAGACCATTATCATACACGTGAAAAATTAAATTCTAACAAAGTGAGCCAGAGAGTGTGTAATAGAACAATAGCTATGACAGATATGATGGTTTTGTGATGCCTAACTGAACATAGCGTACTGAACAATATGTGAAAAGCAGAAGAGGCTTCATGTTGTGCAAAAATGACAACCAGCATTCTGCAAAGTGACATAATGAAATGTCCCTTGTATGTGTAAAAATATGTGTAATAAAAAAAAAAAAATCTAGCCCTATGTCAGAATAAAAGCGCACATGTAAGAGTTCAAGAAAAATTATTTATTCTATTTTATTTTAACTTTTGTCTATTTTTATGCCTTCTAATTTATTTTGTTTTGCATAAATTTATGAACCAACTTTATTTCAATAGCTTGTGTTGGTAAAAAAAAATATTAAAATTTACTTGTATGAAATAATTTCCTTTTCCTGAACAAAATTTTTATTAAATGAATTAGCATTTGAATTTCTCACAAAAATATGATCTCAATAATAATATAATTTTTAATGCATAAACTTCTGAGTAGACCTGAAATAGGTGATAAGAATATAACTCATAAAAATTGTCAAAAATAGCAAAAAAAAATCTAAATATACTATTGTTTTTTTATAATTACATTTGAACTATTATTTTATCGAGCCCAATTAATATTCAATATCTTTCTTAAAAAGGATACTGTATGTTATACAGATAATTCCATAATACTGCTTAGTAAGAAATAGTCTTTAAAAAAAAAAAAGAAGAGTGAACCAGCCACATACTTCTGCACAGACTACTTCTTACAACGCACAGATGATTTCAAGGCCATTTAAAATACATCTGTGGTGCAAACCTTACAAAAAGAAATTATTTTGATTGAGAAATTTTTAAATAATTAAATATTTAATTTAAGCTGAAAGAAAACTTTCTGCAAGGGTTTTATTCTTTAGACAAGAAAAAAATTTGATAAAAACAAAATTTTAAAACGTACAGACTATGTACGGAAATTTCACTTTTTATGTATTTCTTTGAAAAACAAATAGGCTCTAAAAAACATAACAGCGTTTATTGCAAGTTGACAAAAAATTTATTTACTTTTGTGTATGTGTGTATTATTATTGTAACTAGTCTTTTGTAAAAAAAATTCGTGTGAAAATTTAATAAAAGAAAATGTAATTATCTCCACATGTGAACCAATGAAATGGCAACCAAATAGGTCAGATAAAATTTTGTGAGAGTGTGTGTGTGTCAAACATTGGGTTGTGAGGCCAAGTTTGAGAATAATGAAGAAAAGCATGGAAAACCATACATGTGAAAGACAATGGAATACTATTGAATAAATTTGAATTATGACTGACAAACTGAGCAGCCAGCCAATAATACAATAAATTTCTGACCCAAAAGAAAACATATACAGGAACACATGTAGAAACATAAGGGAAAAAAATGAAATATTCTTTTTGGTGTGTGTGCATGTGAGAATTATTAATTATAAAGTGTTTGCAAACGTTAAAATAAACTGATCATGTTATTCAAATGAGATAAAAACATAGTGTGAATTTGTTAAAAATGAATCTTGTGAAAGAGGTGATGTGTTCACGCAAAGAATCCTTGAAACTTTGACAACCAATGAAAATATAATTAGGAAAAATATACAATCCAAATATTTCCAAAAGTCACATACATCCTTATGTTATTTATTTAAAATTTAGTAAGTAATTTTATATCAATATCTTTTTATTTATTATTATTTTCATTATTTTAATTATTTATTTTGTCACCCGAAATATTTATAGAACATGTGTTCATGAATTATAAGTGTACTTGGAAACCAATAAAACATAACCTTCAAAAATTGTTGTGAAAGTGTGAAATCCCCTACACAATTACAAGTGTTGAAACCAATATAATGGTCAAAATCCATAGATTATAGAAGTCATTAATATACTGACAACCAGAGCAACACAATTGTGCTTAGAGGGTAAATGTGTATATGTGAAAATTAAAAATATAATCAAACGGGTGATATGTTATAATGTTTAAACAATATTGTAAAAAGGAATATCAACTGAAATAATTTGAACTATTAAAAATTTAGTATATGTCTGTAAGTGTTCCAAGAAATATTAAAATTGAAAAAATTAAAAAAAATGCCACAAAAATAAATTTCCATTGCCGCAGATGAAAGCGCTAAAATTGCGAATTTAACGTGCACAGAAAATTATAAACAAACAGTAAAAGCAAAAAGTCATGACTAAAATAACAGTATTATCTACTGAACTGAGCATATATGAACTGAGATGAGCTGAGCTGAGGTGAGATGAGCTCAGATGAGGCCTCAAAAATTAAAAAAATGCGCATAAAGTAAATATATAAATAGCTTCAAAGGCTATAAAATTGCTCAGCAAAATAATAATATAAAAACTCGAGTACAAGAAGTGTAATCTCACTTCAAAAAGGTGAATAAAAAGAATTTCACCAAATCAGCTGATAAAAGGAACAGTAAAATAAATCTGTTCACACACGTGCAAAAGATGTTTTTTTTTTTTTTTTTATCTTAAAAAAAATACTGCAATTATTCAGCAGTGGGCCCAATTTGATGTTAAAGTAAGCTTACTATATATTTTGGTGTGATAATTATTTGCTAGCAATAGTAATAAAATATTCCCTTATATATAAGATAGACATATTAAATATAAACACCAATAAACAAACATGAAATATCGAATAAATGCGATAAAATATATCATATGTACAGTAAAAATAAAAAAAAAACTCTGCAATCAACGTATTTGAACTGAATGAAAAAAATATATCACTATTATTATTATTAGAACACAAACAAACTCAGGCGGAATGGCGAGAGTTTATTTCTGTTTCAAAAAAAAAAAAAATTAAGCAGTCTTCCGTTTCTGTTTCCTTTTTTTTTTTTTTTTATCTTATCACGATTACTCTGAAAATTTTCTTTTCTTTTTTTTTTTTTTTTTACGTAAATGAACGAAATAAAACTATTATGCACATAAAATAAATTTCGTATGAAAGGTAATTAAGGGTTAAAATTTTAGAAAATGATGATAGCTTTCATCTAACAAAATTGAATGAATGTGGAAAAGAAATGTGTGAAATGAAAAATTACATTAGATGTCAATGTTCACGACCAGCATAATAATACCTGGATTTATGCGATAACATCTAACCGGCAAAAAAATATAATTGTTATAAAATTTCTCAAAGTTTATGAAATTAGAAAAAAAAATAATTAAAAGATTTGTATTAAAATGTAATATTTTAGTTAAAATGGGCAAAGAAAATACTGCGTTATGTTATTATAAAAATTAAAACTTGAAAAAAAAATTCGACAACCAAAAATAATATTAGAATAAAATTATGTTTATGTGTTTAGGTATCCAAGATATACAACCAATTCTCTTTCTGTATAAGTGATTGTACATGATTATTTAAGAATGCCTGGTAAGTATAATAAATAAAACATTGAACCTTATGTTCAAGACTAACAAATTTGTTAGGTTTACATGAAAGTCAATGTACATAATATCCGAAAAAATTAGAAAAGAAATATGTAAATTTGAAAAATTGTGTATTAAATTTATTCAGGACACTTGCATGCAACAAGATACGGCCAGTATAGATTCATAAAATATATTATGTACTGGATTTACGTATTGTCCTGAATACATATAGTGTTAAAAAATGAAAATTGTTGGAGATACAATCAATTAATAAATATTTATCCTCAATATTTTATTTTATTTATATATTCTGTCACTGTGTAAGTGAGTATGTACCTATGCGTTGTGAGAAAGATGTTTTTATATAAACAATATTAGTAAACAATGAAAAAAAAATGTACCCTAAAGAAAAATAATATCATTCGATTTCTGTAAAATATGTTAAATTTTGTGTAAAATTTAAATAGTAAAAATGTAAGTTAATTATAGGAATACTCAAATTAAATGAAGTTTAATGTAAAATCATGCAAACAAAGACAATCAATGCAGATCCCCTCACCAAGAAAAATTTGGCCAGTAATTCAAGATAAGGAAAAAAGCATTGAATGCCAACAACACAAATGCAATTAGCAGCGCTACTAATGCACATTGTGGCACAAAATTACATAAACTTAAATCCTAACATATTAATTGTGCCTCTTTTAATTCAAGGACTTAAATTAAATGTATAAACCTAAATTATTTATTTGTTTAACTATTTTTAAATGAAAGGATAAATAATGGTATTTAGAGAAAAGTGTAGTGTTTTGACAGTTAGGTTTTGAAACACAGTGATGCATAAGATTATACAGCCCTTATCTTTAAGAAACCAATTGTAAAAAAAACTTGATTTAATATAACCATGATAAGAAAAATAAACCCATTATCTTTAAAATTAAAAAAAATGAATCTCAATAATTTATGTAAAGGTGTGAAAGTTATGTAACATATTAAGTAAAAAAAATATCAACTAAGTTCTCTAAAATATATTGCTAAATTTTGCTTTAAACTATGACCTTAAAAAGTAATAAAAAACATATAAATTTATGGAACAAAAGTATGAGAATAACTGAAATTATCACTCTAGTTATTTTATTTATTCATTAATTTGTTATACAATGGCAGTTCCAAGCAGGCTAAAATCAGTGAACAAAAAAAAAATATATGTGTGTAAAAAGAGGAGAAATAGGTGTCAAGATACCGACTGATATCAAAGCAAAATTTTGCGACACATCTCCCAAAAGTATATGTATGTGTATTTCCAACCTGCCTGGAAAACACCAACATGAGAAATAACTGAAAATTTAATTCTAAAATTAAAAAAAATAATTAAATTCAATTATTGACAATAAACAGAATAATAAACATTTTTCAAAAGGAAAATCTGAATATGAAAATAAAAAATATACTGAAAGGTAATGCAAATTTGTATAAAAATTGCACAAAAAAAAATTATTATTTTTTTTTTCCTTTTTTGCATTATGAATAAAAAATCAAGAAATTTCTAAAAATTTATCATCACGCGTTGTATATCGGTATTAGCATAAAAAGGAAAATATGAATATGAAAAATATAAAATACTATAATATGCAAATTTCTATATATATATTACACATAAAATTTAAAAAAACAAGTCTCTTAAGAGTAAAAATATGGAAAACACTTACCATACCTTGGCAAGATTTTAAATCTGAAAATGAAATTATATTCCATGAAAATAAGACACAACAAAATTATAATTTTTTTCGGGCTTTCCTTTTTTTTTTTTTAGAACGATGTAAAAGAGAACCACTATAAAAGAAAGTAACATAATTTATCACCAGCGTAACTAATGTTTTTTCTTCATTGTCCGAAATGCGCGGCAAGAAGTGTGTTTACTCATTTTTATATTCAATAACGTCGTCACAAATTCACACGCATATTAGACGAAATTCTTTCTTCTTCTCTGTTTCTCACTCGATATATAAAATTTTCATTCACATGTTCTTTATTGTCTATTTACGGAGAATAATATTTGATCCATTGTAAATGTCGTTCAGTAATTGTAACTGACATTATTAAATAAAACTAACTCCGGAGCAATAATTACTTCACATGAGCCAGAGACGGGAATTGGAGAAGCGCATCTGGAAATCTCTTGATGAAAGCAGAAAGAAACTACGGCTGGCACTTGCAAACTCATTGCGTTACAGAGCGAAAGATCGGAGAGCAGATGGGTCGAGTGTAACTTAAAAACACAGGCTGCCATTCTCGGCGTATTGTCCCATACACAGTATTTCCCGAAGAGAGTATCAGAAGAGGACAAACTGCCGACACGATGCGTCTAATCCACAGCCGTGCTCCAATCAGTGATATTTTCAATGATTCTTCTCACAATTTAAAAATATGACGAGTCATAGATCAAAATATATCTCTCAATTGAGATTAAAAAAATTGTAGTAAATAAGTTTCTATCTTCTTAAAAAAAAAACAGCAAAGATTTTATATTAACTCATAAAGTCATTTTAAACAAAAATGCCCCTCTCTCTCACCAATGCATCTCGAACTGGTTGGTCGCTGGTCTAGCACCAATATGTGTCCAGTAGAATTCCTGGGATTCAACTGTAGAAAGGTCCCATTAATTATCCAGGTCCTTATAGCTGAAAAAGAAGGCCGTTGAAACAAAAAGAACTAATAGTTCGCAGTGAAACCTATTTATTTTATTTTATAGAGTTTTCATAAAAAATCAACAGTACATTAATAGTGGAATTTCAGCATGACCATCAGTTACGAGAATGCAAAAGATAGGGGTGAGAGAGAGAGCTACGGGGTTACATGTTATTCAATCAACAGTTGTAGAGCGAATTCTGAAGTTGACTCTATTGCAATTAAGATCAGACTGATGAATTACGCCAAAATTATTAAAACAGTGCCAAACTTTCCAGCCAAAGCTAATCCTTTGTTTGTAGAATAATTTAATATAAATATTTTGAATTTATTAATTTCGTTACAGTAGTTTATGCCAAGTTTTATCGCCAGAAGACCGTTATTTAAGGGAGACACTCAGACTAGGATTTATTGCACATCCTGTGATAAAAAAAATCTAAATTACCCTTTAATGATATTAGAACGGAAATGTATTGCTTAATTTAGCCTCGAATAAATAAACATACGCAATTTAAAAGAATGAAAATGTAATTATGTATCCAACGGTTTATAACATGGAAATAATATTTTTTTATATTTTATTTATTAAATGATTTAGAAGAGCTTATAATTTTGAGAGATGTCATTTAAAAGGAATATGTTTTTGTTCTCAGACGATTTAATAATAGCATAAGGGATAAAGTATTATTAGAATTAAGATATTTATTATAGACAAAAGCGAATAAATAAAAGTAATTTAGAATTTAGTTATCTATTTTTATTAGCTATTTAATTTATTGAAAATATAATAATTATTTATTGCCTTTATTTAAAGTTATAATTAAAACACATATATGTGAAGGAACGACTTCACAATCACCAACGGTCAGGAAATACCAAGGCCTTTAAAATAAGATGTAACATGATAGGGTCTACAGCAAAATCACCTAGTTCAATTTGTCACCACCAGGAGACACACTTTATTGTATATAAACATCCCCAATCAACATGAAATTTCAAGACCTTTATTACCAATCGCCTTGGATTTCCAAGACCTTTCAAATAAGGTGTCACACGGTGGTGTTAACTGCAAAATCCTTTAGTTGTACTTTCCACCGCCAGGGGGCGCAGTGTGATCTGTACGAACATCACCAACGGTCAGGAAATACCAAGACACTTAAAATAAGATGTAACATGATAGGGTCTACAGCAAAATCACCTAGTTCCCTTTTTCACCACCAGGGGTCGCACTATATTGTATACAAACATCCCCAATCGACATGAAATTTCAAGACCTTTAAAATGAGGTGCTATATGTGGGGGTCTAGAACGGATTTCCCTCTCAAACTAATTTCCGCCCTCCCCCCCCCCCCTCCAAATCTACTTTCCCCCTTTTTCCCCCTTTCCCCCCTTTAAAATCGAAAATTCCAAATTCGCAGAAAGTGATTTTTTAGTATTCGACTCTAGTCCCCATATGTACAATTTCTTCACCGTGAAGTAATTTGGAGCTTAGTTAAGCTCGTAAACGTGTTTTTAACCCGTTTCCCCCCGGGGGGGGGGAAACCGTTCGATTTTTTTTTATTTTTCTCTTCTCATAGCACATCTACAGACCAAGACCTTTTTTTAGACACCTCAACCAAATTTTTACACCAAGTAGTTCTCTCAATATAGTGGAGACAGACAAAAACATGTTTCAAATTAATATATAGATTATTTTTAATGTTTACCTCACCTTCATAACTGCCGAAAAGAACTCATTTCTTAAAATAAAATGAATGCAAACATACATGTGGCTTAAGTAGTTTTCACACTGCTTTGTCTTTTGTATTTTTCTTATCTTCATTATTTTTCATTTGTTTATTCAAAATTTCAAATTTATTTGTTTTTTCATGAAAGATTGGTCACCCGTATAGTAAATATACGTAGAAAAGTTGCTATGGGATGAAATCTTGCATTTTGTTGCTGAATGAAGAGATGGTGTGACTTAAGATTAAATTCTTCAGTTTGTACGTTTTTGTATTGTTTAAATATTGAATAAGTTTTCATTGTTCTATTTTGTTAAACTGTAATCTGAATGGACTTGGTATTCATAATATAAAGCTTTATATATTTCTCTTCTTAATCGTAATTATATTTATTTCTTATCATTCTAAAACTTTGGTTTTTTCATTTATCACTAAGTTAACTGTTTAAAAAGTTTAAACTTATTGTCTCTTATATTAATATTGTATCATGTTCACATCTGAAATGTCTTTTAATTCATTGTTGAAATCTTTTGAGTTGCTGGTCAATGATAGTCATTTTATATAATCTCATATATCACTGTCTGTCTCAGAACCAACTCATTTTTTATCACCCTGCTGTTATAATTGCCCTTTTCCAATTATAATTTTACTTTTTCAATAGTATTTGCTTTGTATAATACTTTACTTTCATATACTATAATCGGTTATTGATGAATTCAAGCCTTCCGTCCAGCTGGCGTTTAATTCTTTTAATGAATTGTTATTATTTGTATTATTATTATATATTTCTTGCATTCTACAATCTTGTAACGTTATATACAGTCGGTAACAAAAGTGTTCGAACACTAGCAAAAATTCCTATGTAAAAAAAGTACACTTCATACGGTTTTGTTAAATAAATCCTTGTCGAATCATGTTCTTACACTGACTAAGAACAAGATTCGACAAGGATTTATTTAACAAAACCGTATGAAGTGTACTTTTTTTACATAGGAATTTTCGCTAGTGTTCGGACACTTTTGTTACCGACTGTACATGTATATGTATGTATAGATATAAGAACTGAAAGCAACAAAGTACAGTCGGCTGCAAAATTATTCGAGCACTAGCAATAATCCTTGCCAAAAAAAAGTACACTTAATACAGCTTTGTTAAATAAATCCTTGTCGAGTCATGTTCTTAATCAGTCTAAGAACATGATTCGACAAGGATTTACTTAGCAAAACAGTCTTAAGTGTACTTTTTAAATATAGGAATTATTGGCTAGTGCTCGAGTAATTTTGCAGCCGACTGTAGTAGAATTTAGGAAAACAGATAATAATATGTCACCGAAATTCTCAAGAACCAATATGAATTAATAAATAACTAAATGAGAAATAAACGTCAACATCTTTAAAAAAAAGATATGAAAAATAATAATAATAATAATATCAAGTAATAGTTTCAACAGAGATATGAAAAAATCCGCTATATTTACCAAAACAATATTCCTAGAAAAATGTCATATATGATGATTTGAAGTAAGACTATTAAATAGAGAATGAAACCCTAGATCAATATCAAAAGCGTCCATTCATATATATAGTATTATATATATTATATGAGATCTGAAAACTATGTCTAACAAGGGCAAATGTAAACGAAAAAAAAAACAGGAATAACAATACAAATGAAGATTAATCTAAAGTAATTAATTAAATAGGAGAATTATTTTTAAATATTTTCCCTCTTTCAACATCGTTCTCAAGTGCAAATTATAACCAGAGAAGAAAAAGACAGTAAGATGTTTCTGATAATAGCAATGGATTAAAAAATCTTATTCGATATTCCTATCGCTAGTAATTTTCCTGACATCTCAGTAAAATTATTAATAAGAGCCAAACAAAGATAATTACCAGTAAAAGAACAAAGAATTCTCTTAATATTAAACGATAAAGATGAATAAATAAGCAAATATGTAATATTTTTAATACATATGTGTGTATATACTACTATCTATCAATAAATATTTGAACATTTTCAAATTTAGACGTTTTGTCAAATATCTAAAAAAAATTCTGCCGGAATTATTTTGAAGATTTGGAAGTAACATGTTATACTTAATATATTTCCGCAAAAAAATTGTCCCGAAAAGGAAAATGAGGCTAGAAAAAAAAAAAAAAAAAAATCAAATTGTTTTGAATCACCCTGTTAAAAAAAAAAAAAAAAGAAAAGTTTGAAATGTGTTTTGGCTGTTATTATTAGGATTCTTCTAATTATCTGTATACATTTTTATGAGGTTACCACATATACTCATGGAGATATAACGGTATCTTTAAAAATTTAAAAAAAAAAAGAAAAAAATCCACATTTTTAATTATAGTACGTAGGGTATTAAACCCAGTGCAAAGTCATTTTTAGGAAACTTGGCGTACTACATTAGACACAGCATACTGCAATTAGAATGCAAAAATTTTAAATATCTTACGAAATACGTACATATTTACGAAATAGTTTTTAGCAACTCATGCACAAGCTTTTAAAACATTTAATTAACATAATTTAACAACCAAAAGTATGGAGCTACATATATGAAAGCCCCAAACAAATATAGTGTAAATTCAAAAAGTTATGAGAGATAGAATGAACAAAATTTCAGTTCTCTCAAAATAAAAAGAAGGTGATAGGGTTTTTTTTTTTTTTTTTTTTTTTCGATTTACTTATTTACAACCAGTAAAGTCTGTATTACCATTGAACATTGACTGAATAAAAATGTGAGTAGAACCCCTTATAGTTTAGATTTTATTTTTAGAGAACTGAAATTCTGTTCATTCTATCTCTCATAACTTTTTTAATTTACTCGATATTTGTTTGGGGTTTTCATAAAAGTAGCTCAATACTTTTGGCTATCAAATTATGCAAATGAAATTTTTTATAAAGTTTGCGCATACGTAGTTAAAAATTATTTAGTAAAAATTCTTATATTTCGTAAGATATTTAACAATTTTGCATTCTGATTGCAGTTTGCTGTGTCTAATGTAGTGTGCCAAGTTTCCTAAAAATGGCGTTGCACTAAGTCTAATACCCTACATGTTATAATTTAAAAAGTGGCTTTTTTTTTTTTTTTTTTTTTTTTTTTTTCAATTTTATAAAGAAACCGTTATATCTCCTTCAATATATGTGGTAGCTTCATAATAATTAATACGGATGAACAAAAAAAAATTTAATCACATTCTATAGCCAAAACACATTTCAAGTATTACTTTTTACAAGGTGATCCAAAACATTTTGATTTTTGTTTAATTTTTTACTGGTCCCTTTTTCCTTTTCAGGATAAAACTTTTGCTGAAATTTATAAAGCTTTATTGTTCTTTATTCTCCCAAAGTTTCAAGATTATTCTTTGAGAGTTTTTTTAGATATTCGATAAAATGTCTAAATTTGAAAGTGGCCAAATATTTATTGTTAGAGAATGTACACTAAGCGACAAAAAAAAAAAATAAATAAATAAATAAATAAAATAAATAGCCGCACTTGGATATTTTCTTTTACGCTTTTTGCAACCGCCAATTTTATAATTTAAAAAGCAAATTTTCGAACAGATTTTATTACGTCGCCTTCCATGTACACTTTAGAATTGAGACCAGTGTTAAAAATAAAATGCAACTGTCAGGAAAATTAGAATTTTAGAAAGTATTCCAAAAATGGCAAGTATAAGGCATTTAACGATGCCACAAAAAGTATTAATTTTAGTATGAAAGCCAAAAAATATTTTAATACGTGAGATGACAAATTAATTAAATGTTAACGAAATATTCCTGAGATGATTTTTAAAAACATATAAAACTTTTGGCTGTTTAAACGGAAAATGCATCTTTAGGCGGTCATGTAGCCCGTCCAAGCGAGATGATGGCAAGTTAAGAAACAAAAGTTTAAAAAAATCGATTCGTACATGCTCATAACTTAGAAAAGATTAAAAATAAGTGCATAACAAAATAATTTCTTCAAAAACAGTGCGGGAACAATTAAACAAAGTATGTTAAAAACCAGAAGATCTGCAAAATTAAGCCAAGGAAAATAATTTTAAAAAACCAAGACTTCAGTTGACCAAAAATTTAAAAAAAATTATCAATTAATTATTAGGCCGAACTGGTTTTCTCTGATGAGTCAAGTTTATTTTATTTCGAGCTGACAAAAAAAAAAAAAAAAAAAAAAAAAAAAAACTAGCAAGATGATGAAAATGTGACCGAGTTATTGAAAATTGCATTCATAAAACAGTGACACATACTCCGTACATTATAGTACGGAAGTGCATAAATTTTCAATGAGTCGGGCAAATTTTTATGCTCAAGGGATCAATTAACTCGAAGTAAAACGCGGCCGTTATAAAAATGGCGCCTGACCGACTATTTTGAAGGTATCTCAGACTTTCCCACAAACAGAATTTCAAGATGATATTGCACCATACTATAGGGCATCTGTGGTGCGTTCATTCGTTTCAAATTGTTAAAACTACCTATCCTATCAAATGAGCATCTATATTTCTGTAAGCAATCATATCTTTTTTAACTTTAAGTGAAATCCCACAAAAAATATAGTAGAATTTCTTTTTCATCAGACTTGGAAATAGCACTAATCTCAATCCGCTCCAAAATTTTTAGTCTATAAAAAAGTGCGGGAATGGGACTAGGATTAAAAAATTGCAGCCTACAACTCTGGAAGGACTAGAAAAAATTATTTATAATATTTGGCACAAAGAAATTTATGATATTTACATTAAAACACTACATAATACTATGCCATTGCGCATTAAAGCAGTAATTCCCTATAAAGGGGGAATAACTCAATGCAGAATACATATTTTTATTAAAAAACTACTTAGATTTAACAAATAAATAGTTTAATTTAATGTATTAAAATATAACTTGTTTATATCATATAATAATTCATAATACAGTACAAAGTATATGTTTATCATATTACGTTTAAAAAGAATGTTTTATGTAGATTTTTAATAATTAATTCGTACAGTATAATAAAGTGAATTATTAAACCAAAAATGTACATAGGTATCATTTCATCTCTTTGATAATATGCAAACATGACAGTTTTATTTGTTTTAACCATTAGTTTTGAAGTTATTACAAATTAAAAAGGTATAAGTAAATTTTTCTGCACTGCAGCTTTTTTTTTTTTTTTTTTTTTTGTCGCTTAGTGTATAATAATTGAAAAAGTTTTCAGGTTATCACATATTTGTATTAAAAATTTAAGTACATATTCAATACCACTTAGATGCGAATTGAACAAAGTAATTAAATTTCGAAATTTCTATGCTTTTAAAATAATAGTAAGTAGAATTTTTATCACTAAGAGACAATCATAACTGATCTGAGATGTATTTAAAAACAATCGGGGTTTTCTCTACTTGAAATGTTTAATACTTTTAATAAAATAATTCTAAATAATTCTACATTTATAATTTGTCACTTAAAATAAAATTTTCAGAATCCTCCTATATATATATATATATATATATATATATATATATATATCTGTGTGTGTGTATAATAATAATTCCTCATTACAAAGATCAAACATCATGAAAGAAGAACTGATTTAAGCAATAAACAATTACATATGAAAGTGTAGCATTATACAAGGCAAACGATATTGAAAAAGTTAATATGATTTGTTTCTGAGAGAGAGACATTGATAGATGAGATCATATATAACAAACAGAAAAAAATAAAATGTTACAGAAAAAAATAAAATAATATCTAAAAGAAAAAGAAGGAGCAGAGGCCACCATAGTTTAAAACGGGTGGAGTTTATTAAACCGGTTTATTGGGGCCGAACATTTCTCGAATCCTTTGCAAGATCATTAACAAACAAAAAACTTAAAATGTAGATAATAGTTACTTCAAATAAAATAAAAAGCAAGCAAAAGATAAAACTTAATGGCATCCATCCTGATTTTATTAATTAACATGCTAATAATGATAAGTAGTACATCATATTGTAGAAAGCTTGTTTTTTTTTTTTTTTTTTTTTTTTTGTTGTTTTTTTAATTTAAATGAGATTTGAGACTCTAGTGTACATATTGAAAAGTTTAAAGAATGATATGATTTTAATTTTATTCAGAAATTAATAATAATCGTCTAAACTCTAAATACATAATTAAATGTGCAAGTACAATTTTTATATTAAACCACTAAAAATAAAATTAAAGTATCATAAAAGGAAAACAAAAAAATGCTATTTCAATTATATTTTATACATTTCATTTTAAAAGAACCTGTCATAATATTTTTCATGGAATCGAAACATAACCGATTGCTATCATTTGTATAGACAAAATGACTTTATAGACATTTAATAATTACATTGAATAGTTATGCTAACATTCAGTGCTTAAAATCTAGATTCTTTTTTCCCCCATTAAATTAATTGAATTTTAATTCTATTCCATTTCAAAATATTTTCCCTGGTTTTCTTGGAAACAGTAATTCAAATACTTTTATTCTAAACTTTAAAAAATGCAAAATATGATTGATTCTGCAACACGTTTTAGAAGGTTGAAGGGGACTTTCTCGACTGTGTGTGACGTACTACTACGTCACGGATCCCTCTTGCGTGCGCATAGAATTAGGTTCCCTCGCTTGATTGAAGAAAAATAGTACTTCCAGAAGACTCTCTAGAGAAGAACGGACGCTCATGATCGCTGTTCTCGCTCACCTGTCAAAATCGGGTTCTTCTGTTGTTTTATCATTTTAATCATTCTTCTTTTCTGACTAAAAGCAGTCTTTGTATCATGATGGAAACGGTGGAACATATTTATGTTGGAGAACTCAATGTTACCGGATTCGATCCTACTGCTGTACCTGACAAATTCAACTCTTATGATGTTGCTGTTGTAATTTCTTATTTTCTCTTAGTTTTAGCCACCGGATTTTATGTAAGTACACATTTCTTTTATAAATAATTCATATCATAAGGTTATTTTATCAATTATGCATGATTATATATGTAATAGTGAAGCATCGCGATTTGACCTAAGAAATATATAAAAATAATCAATAACCGGCATTTAGAATGTTAGTAACCGGGGTCATACAAGTTTACTCAGTATGTAGGGGGGATTTTCCTACCACGTTGTCGTGTGAACAATTTTAGAATTTTCTATAATTATAAAAGCATTTGATATGTTTCATATATTTGTTGTATTTAAGTGATCTCATTCTTGAACAAAATCGAATTGCTGCGAATCAATATTGATAATATTGTTAATAAATTTTAAAATGTTATCAATTTTACCATAAAGTATAGAATAAGAATCTATAATGCAAACCATTATATAATCTTCTAACTCTGCATTGCATTGAAAATATTTAAACGGCAATTCATATATTTTTTATAAATTTAAATAAGTGTATTTTGCTTGCGGTCATTGATTTAACATTTTATATTAAAACAATATAAAATATCGTGAATTTCCATGTATTTTATAAGGCCAAATGCTATGAAGAAAACTGTGCCGTTGAGGAAGGTTTGGGGGAGGGGGGGGGGGACTATAAAAGAGATGGATATTCACCTTGTGTAATCAGGGGTTTGTCATTTCAGTCTTATAAATTCTATTCTATTTACTACGTTATCCTATCTTTCATTTAGGTTTTAATTTTTGAGACCTATCTATCTGAATAGTAAATGTTTGTGAATATTTTTTATTTTTGTAAAAAATATTTGTACAAAACTTTTCCATTTTCGCGTTTATTCTATATAATGTTTAATATTAAGTTAATAAGTTTCATTAAACCAAAGTATAAATAGTCATTTGTAATGATACTGAGAATTTTATTAAAAAGATCATCTTCCTAAAACAAATTATTATAGAACAGCCGTTTATTCATTTTTTTTATTTATGAAAGGGCACATTTTTTAAATTTGAAATTTGTGAAAGGAACCATTTTATAAATTTGAAATATCTGAGAGGACATATTCTATAAATTTTTGAATTTTAGGAATTTTGTGAAAGAGCCCATTTTAGGAATTTGGATTTTTATGAAGGGGCTTTTTTTATGAGTGGAATTTTGTGATGGTTTAGTTATAGGACTCTGATTTCTACCGCGTACAATCCCTATAAACTAAAAGTAATAAAAGAATTGGCATTTTTTTCTCATCCACCATTCACTTTTATGCATGTATATATAGTTTACAAATGCAAGCTTGAGGAGAAATCATTAAAAGTCTCTTTATGCGTTTAACACAAAGTGTCTGATCAGATTTCACTTATACTTTTTTAATTTTTCTTTTTTTCCTATTCGAGATACATTACATAACTCTAAAGTTATAGCTGCCCTTTGTCTGTATTAAACTTGTAAAAATTTATATCATTTCTTAATTACATTAATAAGCATTTACTTCATAGTACTTTCTGTAAAATACGGTATTTATTTTCGCCGTTTAAATAAAAATCCAGTTAATAAAAAAAAGCTATTTTTTAAAACGATCTTGTTATAGACAATTTTTTACGTTTGAAAAATAATTACCATCTAAATTAAAGTTTATATAGTTACAATACTCTCATACGTACATATATACCTCATACATGCCGAGAAATTCACTTGTATTAATTATATTTAGACAAGCAAAAAAAAAAAAAAAGTTGTAGACTATCATTCATTTAATGTCTTTTCGTTTTTCAACTGAATAAATATTATGTTTTTCTAACACATAAAATTTTAAAAAGTATGTACACATTCACGGTATATTATTTTCAAATAAATCCTATTATTTAAAATAAACCAACTTCATCATAATATGAATAAATTAAAAAAAATATTTGTACATATTAACCGTATTTTAAAACAAATCATACTTCCGTTATTGTAATAGGAATAAATTTTAAAAAGCCAGTACACATATGTGGTATTATTTTAAATGATATTTTCATCATTGTATTTTGAATCATGGGCATGGTGATGCATTTATAAATACATGATGTGAAAAACAATTATTTCAAGATTATGAGCTACTGATTGCCAATTGTAAATATATGTGAAACAAACGTGCAGATCGCTTTTAACTTTAAAACTTGTTTTCCTGTAATACATAGAAGATAATGAGAGGAAAAGAAAAAAAATATATATATATATCGAGTGATCTCAGTGATACACATATATCTTTTGCTTCAATACCTAATCTCGCCTACAGCCAAATCTCTTGTTATTGTATAGAGAAATTTGTTTCCACAATTACTTATTACTTTTATTATTATTATTTATTTATTCATTTTTCTCATTCAGAAAATTCACAGTCGTTAAATTAGTACTCATTTTCGAAAAAATTATTTTCCACATTTTTAGTATTTTTTATTTTCTAGCTAAAATATTTGGAAAAATGCACTTAATTATTTTTTTAACTCAAAAATTTAAAATAAATAAATAAATAAACAAAAAATAAATAAACAACTACTGTTGAAGGGTTGTGAATTTTCTGAATGTGAAAACGGAATTTAAAAATAGTATTGGGTAATATGTAATTGTGAAAACAAATTTTCTCATAGAATAATCTGGACCTTGATTGTCGGTGAGGTTAAGTATTGTACGATAACAAACTCTTTATTCTTAATACATCTTTTAAAATTTCTTTTTTACTTAATGTTTAAAAACTAAGTTTATTATTGTTTAAAATAAATAAATAAATAAAATTTTATAATATTTCACTTGAATCTATAAAAGTGCAAAAAGCTGAATTAAGTACACAAAACTACCCATGGAATAACATGAGGTTTGGCTGTCTGCGACGATTTTTTTTTTTTAAACAATAAATTAGTATAAAATGATACTTATATTGGTGAAGTTAGGTGTAATAACTATATAAAACTTGATATAAAATTATATATATTTTGTTCAATGTGCATTTTATTCTTTTAATGTCTAAAATTTAAATATTAGATCTCTTAAATAGGAGGTTAAAAAAAAAAAAAAAAAAAGTACTTAAAGCTATTTTTAAAGTGATTAAATTAAAATAACTGAAAGTGGATTTCGAAAGATTTTTTTATTCAACTCCCCCATTCATGTTCAACTCTGGAGTTTGCAACGATCGGAATTTGCGCTCAAAGCTAGTAGACGTCAGGTGCCAGGTTTGATCCCAGGTTGCGCTCGTCGGCCTAGCTGTTCGGAGGAGCCTTGATTTTCTCCGAAACTTGTGTAAATACGGGCTACGATCCCTTAGAAAGACCCTCATGCAGGGCACTCTCTTCAGGTCTAGGACCCAAGTATAGTCAATCGGCCTTAATCCCCACGTCCCATCATACAACGCAACAATCAGAATTTTCAGGGGTCGCGAACCGATTGATCGTCGAAGGCGGCTAGTGAATGAAGAATTTGGTGTTAACCATATTGTTGCTAGATTGTATTTAAATGTTCGTGTTACTATATACTTTTTTGGGATTTTATAAATAGTATTCGAGAATTAATTTTGTTTATCAAAGTTTTCTACTCTATTAAAAATAAAGTACTTCATTTTGTTAATTTTAATTGCTTTACTTAATGATAACGAAATATACAATATAAATATTTATTTATTTATTTATTTATTTAAGATTAATAATAGTAAGTACTATTATTAATTTTAAAAATTAAATCAATTTAAGATATCTAGTTACTTTGTTTGGCCTGTGTATATTTCTTTGGTGAAATGTTTGACTGACTATTCTTCGTTCTCATTCTTTTCTTTTACTATAAAAGGATTTTATATATATAGTTTTTTTTTTTTTTTTTCTTTTTATTATTACTTTTGCGCGAGGAATATGTGAATGTGTGTCAGACTCTAAGAAAAAGTTCATAAAGGAGTATAATCCTCTCAACATTGTTAACGAGAAGGCGTTCAATTTCGTACAGGTTAATAAGGGGGGAAATTAAATATATGCATATTTCTAATACCTTCACCGTAGATTTCTTCCATAAAAGGTAAGTAGCAACTGCTCATTAAAATAATTTTTTTTATAATAATTTTTTCTTTCCCTAAAAAAAGTGGGGATAAATTTATATAACATGTTTCTTTAAACGGTTCCCTTTTTCACTTAATCGAATATGGAGCGAAATTTGTAGAATTTATAACTACTTTGTTAAAACGCCTTTTTATTGAGAAATGAGGGATTTTAAATATACGCATGCTCTTACATTAAATTATGAGGATTTTACAGAATTCAAGAGCTTACTTTAGAAATAAATTCAGAAAATTATATTTAACATCATATGAAAAAGAAATTAAATTTCCTCTTTTTTTTTTTTTTTTTTTTTTTCTGATTGCAACAAATCCCTTTCCTTATAAAATTAATAATAAATCAGAGAGCTGCGTATTTGTTATTTTTCTTTAACAGACATAAGAAATTTCACCTCAGTCATTAGACAAAGAAGTATTAACTGTTAGTTTTGTTAATTTTATTTTATTTTGGGAAACAAGATATTTATGAGCTCAGGATGAAAAATTGTTGGTTTCATTGTAATTGCTTCATGTAAGCCATGTTCTGTTGATTAAAAAAATTCTTTTATCTAATCTAGACAAAATTTCATCTTTTAATAAGTGTGTCGCTACTATCCATCACTTATTAAAGTCATCTGTGATAGTTTGTTCTTTCCATCTCATTAGAGCTTTTTTATATTGCATTGCAGGAAAACAAGTTTTCAAGTTAAAGATACGTGTGCGGTCTTTACGTTTCTTCTCCTTGTATTTTTAATTCGCAATCGGTAGCTCATTATCTAAAAAGAATTGTTCTTTATATCATGTATTTATAAATGTATCATAATTCAATATTTATTTTATTTTTAAGAAAAATGCCAGCTAATATTTTTAGTTGTCTCTTTGGACTATTAGTAAGAAGTTAAAAAATCATATTTAAAAAGCAAATGCTTGCTGTAGGATTGGTGTTTTGAACAGGACAGGTGGTTTTTACCATCCAAAAATTTCGTAAACTAAAATCTGAAACTGTGAGAAATTTCATTTTAATAACTTTCTTTTTTAGTAGGAATTGTAATTAGTAAATAAAAGTGTTTTACATTGAAAAATTAGGTAATTTTATAAATATTTATATTATGTGAATAGAAATATACAATTTAACAATAGCTACATAAAATGTAAATTTTAGCAAATTTTTAAAATATTTCTTACAATAAAAGGTGTATGATAGTATATCCAAATTGAATAGTCAGTCATTTATTTTATTCATATTTTTGTACGACTCTATTCTTCATTTTATAGATTTTAAAATTTACTTTATTATTATTATTTATTTATTTCTTAAGATGAATAGATTAACCCTTTCACTCGCAGTGTTCCCGCTGATGGAACACCTAATTTTAATTCTCAAGTGCAAAAACTCATCCCGGAAATTTTTTAGCAAAAATTTACATTTTTTACGTAACAGAAAAGGCCCCCTTTTTTTAACCTGAAAATTTAAAATTTCTTTTATTTTAATTTTGTACGTAAATTCCGGTGGCAGTATAATTTAAATGATCCGAATTACCCTGCGCCGCAAAGGGTTAAATGACATCAAAAATAAAATATAAAGTTACAATCAAACAATAAATTCTATGCATTTCAAAATTGGCAAATATTAAATAAATAAATAAATAAAAACTTAACAATTAAAATTTCTGCTTATTATATTCGCTTATTTATTTAAAAAATACATTTACGTAATTTTTATTAATATTCATCCCAAGATATTTTTTAAAACATATTTTAAAAGAAAGTTTAATTAAAGATTTTTAAAGCAAATACGATATTTATTCATATTCCTTATATATATATATATAATAAATCCTTTTTAAGATTATTATTAGTTTAAACAATCAACTAATTATATGTATATTGCTAAAATGCCTAAATCGATGCAAAAATTTTCTCCAAAATGAGGCACAGAGCTGCGAAATCACGCAATTTTATTTAAAGAAATCAATATCATTACTCATTACAATCAGATATATTAGATATATAACAAGAATGGTATATTTGTACAACAAGTGTTTTCTACGCATTTCGAAAATAATCGCGAAGCACTTAAGAGTTAAATCTTCGCATTCTTCTATATGCTTAATTTAGAACAAGGTGATCGATGAATCAAGCCACGTGCGTAGTTATCCTAGAAATAATGGATTTATTTATTTTTTTTTTATTTTTTTTTTTTTTTTTTCTCTCCCGCTTGAGAGTAACGTGGAATTTGCTTTTGACACTAATTTTATTTTTCATGAGTTATTTTATTATACGAGTATAAGCTTTTGAATTGTAGGCCCTTGATCTCTAAATTATAACAATGTAGAAACTTGTTGCATTATAAAGATGAAAAGTCGAAGATTTTGTGTTGTACATTTTCTGTTATCTATGTTTAATTTATCGGTATTTTTTAAAAAAAATAAAATAATAATAATAATTCATGATAACAAAAATCTTACTTTATTTTCAAATCCGAAATATTAATATTGATAATAAAAGCAAATGAATTTTAATTATCAGCGTTTGGTGTATCGTTAAATTGAATATAAATCTTATACGATATAAATTCAGGGGTCGATCCAGGCAAAATTTGGGTCCGCTTTGCTGCCCCTTCACAAAATTCCTCATCGTAAAAAAGAGACTCTTCACAAAATTCAAATTCATAAAAAGGGACCCTTCACAAAATTAAAGTCCATAAAAAAGGATCTTTTACAAAATTCAAATTTATAAAATGTGCCCCTTTTGCAAGATATAAAAATGATCCTTTTATAAAATGTTTTCAGTATTATTTTTAATTAATGCCTAATTTGGTTCAACAAACACTATTAACATGATATTAAACGTTACATACAATGACAGTAAAAAGGGGAGGTTTTACACGTTGTCATTTTTTCACAGATAAGGGACCCAAAAATTAAAACCTGGATCGATCTCTGTAAAATGAAGTTAAATTAATTTGGGAGGCTCTGATAATAAGAATATTTGAGCTCGATGAAATTATTTATTAAACTGAAGTGCAATATTAAGTTCAATTAGATTTTTAATAAATAAAGTTGTCTTGCTATTTTTATGCTCTAATATAGTCGCATATTTCGCCCAGATAATATATTCAAAGTATAGTAATCGCCGCTTAAAAAATTCATTGGTTAATAAAATCAGCCGCTTAATCTGATCAAAGTGCCAGGACCGGAATCAAATCAATACAAACTACTTTTAAAGCCACCGCTTAATGAAATCGGCATCGACGGTTAATAAACTCAAAAATATCTCCTCAGCAGCCAAAAATATCATTTATGCGTATTATTATTATTATTATTATTTTAAGAAATAGAAAAAAAAAATTAATGCACAAGAAACCCTCCGTTATTGCTCATCGTCGAAGATTTTACACTTGCAGTTGCAGCACGGTTACAAATTGCGCCCCATTACTAATCTCCGTAACAATTTCAAGGAACGTTTCTTCAAAGCGCAGTAATAAAATACAATTTTGACTTGAAATTATATATATGTGTTTAATTTCTAATTATTAAAAGGCAATTTCTAGTTCTTATTTTGAAATTGCTACAATTCATGAGGTTTAAACGAAAAGTTTTTAAATTTATAAGAACAGTGTGAATTTTTGGTAAAGTAACGATGGTTTTCCTCAAATGAAAGTGCAGGGGAAGTTGGAATGCGTTTAATTTACTTATATTAAAGAAACAATTATCTGTAAAAAATTAATATTGTTTACTAATTCCATTATTCGTTACCTTTTGAAGTTTCTTTCTAAATTCAGGGAAGTAATACTTTTTCCTTAAGTGCAGGAACGTTCGCCCGATATAAAAATCAGCCGCTTAATAAATACCTTTGACTCAAAACGATTGTGATTTTTATAAGCGGCGGGAACTGTATTTTCAATTGTTATAGGTTGGAAAATGTTCAAATACAGAACTTCTTATCTTGCCTCTTAAAATAATACTAATGTAGGGTAAGAGGAGATAGTGCGAGTACCACACCAAATTGTTTAGCTACTTAACCTATACTTTAGCTACTTCCACTAGCTATATATTAATACGCAACGCAAACATAAAATTTGTCGCATGTTTTTGACATAAGAGGAGTAGTTGAAAAGTTAGGGTCGTTCGAAAGCCATGGATAATGTGGGTTGCAGAGAAAAAATTTTTTTTTTTTTTTTTCATGTCAAGAAGGTATACAAAGTCATTATTTCCATGCACTTTATATATGTAATCTTTTCTATTTAAAATTGCCTTCATTTCAAACGTGCGCGTTCCTTAGTGACGTCTACTGTCTGTGTATACTAATACGTAAGCATAGAAATTTTATGTTTTTAACCTATTTTTTAATAAGAAGAGGAGCTTCGAAAGATATGGTTAATGTGGGTTGCAGAAAAAATCGTGTCAAAGAGGCATACAAAAACGCCTTTGTTTTTATGTACTTTTAAATACTTTTTTAATATACACTACTATTTAAAACGAGTAGTTCAATCATAGATCTGTGATAATTTTAAAATAATTATTGATTTTGTTCACTCTTTAGATAACTAATTAAAATATTAAAAATGCATTTCCTAAAATGTTGTGTGTAGGGCACATAATTACATATTTTTAGATATATATTATTCTTTTCTAATATGAGTTGTCTTTACTTACCTTGAAAAAATATATATATATTAATAAATTTATACTGCACGAATTTGCATATAGAAGAGTTTTTAAAATATAGAATACAATAAACAGAATGTAGAAGAAAGTATTGTCATGGCCACAATCTACTTGTTTCATTTCTCATATCAGAGAAAGTGGTGGTGGTGTGTGGGGGGATCATCCTCGTTCGATCGAATTAACAGTTCAGTAAGCATGCCAGAGCCAGAATGTATATGAAGAAACATTGGCCTCACGGAACAAGTGTCATTATGTCCAAAATAACTTCCTTCGCCCTCACGCAGGTCATTTATACCTGTCTCACGTGGAGACACCACGTGAATATGTTTTTTCTCTCTCTCTCTCTCTCTCTCTTCAATATGTCTTCAGTTTTGGAGTTGCAGTAAAAAGGGGGTAAAGTTATAGTTGAATACAATGAACAATAGTGGTGTTACGCTATTGTTTAACTGACAGTCATGACAAAGGAGAATTCGAGAAAAACACTCGACTTGCTCGGCGCGGTCAGTTGCGTTTCTAATCTTGTTCAGTCTACAAAATTTTAAATTATTGCAATTTTCTTCAAGATCGAAATTAAAGATTTTATCTATTCTAATTCTGATATTTCTCTGTCCTTTAAAAAATATATGCCGTATTTCAATTTATAGTGTCCTCTTCTCTTTCTTAGTCCATTATACCGTAGTAAAAACTGTTTCGTATAAAAACATAAAAATTGGCAGTTTTGTACAGAAATATGTGACAAACATAATGAATAGAAAAATGTATATGTCGGGCAAAATATTTCAGTTGTAAAAGTTTTTTAGACTCAAAATCTATTCATGGAAACCTTATCACATTTTTCTAAGATATACATCAGATAATTGTGGTGTGCAGTATTGAACAATTTTTTTATTTTAATAATTTCTTATAATTTTAATTTTTTTGTATTTATTTTATACGATTTTAGCGTTCTTACCCGGCATTTTTCTTTGAGTTGTAATTTCAAGAAGATGCTACCAAAAATAAAAGGCGTACAACTTTTTATTTATTTTTGACATAAAAAGAAACATTTTCTTACACATGAATAAGGAGGAGGGAGGGAGTTAAACCTGTTTCATTAAAAATTTCTGATAAAGCTGATGTCATAATAGCTACAAAATTTTGATTTACATTTTTTTTTTTCCTGATTTTATCGACCGCAAACTAATGTGAATGAATATTTTCAATTAAGCTTGTGTCTAATCAATATAATCAAACACAAATAATTAACTATCATTTACATTCCATTAACGGCTATATACAGCCGGATTTGGCAATGGTTTTGAACTGCTGATTTATTTAAACGCTTGAATTATTTTTTTTTTTTTAATTCATCTAAGTATTGTAGCCGGCGAAGTGGACAAAGTCTGCGGGTGTAGATTGATTGCCTTGATGTTTATTATCTAGACAGAAAAAAAATGAGTTGTTTGCCCTCACTTCCCCCCCCCCCCTCTCCTCTCTCTCTCTTTTGAAAGCACGGGTCCTTTGTGTGTCCTTACCCTCTCCCCCATTTCCATAAAGGGGAACAGATGTTTGCTGCATTCCCTTTACACAGGTGACTAGATAGTACATAAGAGTACATAACAGTTTTCCACGGAGCAGTTTTCTAATTGGCCTTTGTGGGGTTTTATGGTAATTTATTCAACTGTTTAGTTTTCGTTCTCATTATTTTCATTAAACTCATGAAAAATTATATATATATATCTTATACTATTAAGTGAGCAATATTTCTATATATATGTGTGTGTATATTTCACTGTTCTCGAAAACTGTAGCTCGGACAGTCACGTGATTTTAACACAAAAGTGTCCTCCGAAAGGTCATTGTGCCCATCGAAGTCAGATTTTCGATTTTTTGATTAGTTTTCTTTTAATTAATAAAAATATGAAAATAAAACTCCCCATTTCTATAATGACGCAGAATGGAGAATCTTAGGAGAGAATTGATTGGTTTATTTCATTTTCATAGATTTGAGTGTATTTTACGTTGAACTAGAGTTACGTTTTGAGGAATTAAGAGATTTGATTGGTTTATTTGATTTTAATTGACTTGAGTGTATTTTACATTGAACTAGAGCTACGTTTTGAGGAATTACGAGAGATTTCATTGGTTTATTTGAGTGTATTTACGTTGAACTAGAGCTACGTTATGAGGAATTATGAAAGATTTGATTGGTTTATTTCATTTTCATTGATTTGAGGTAGGGGATGTCCAGTGATTTGTTATTATTATTATTATTTTATTTATTTATTTATTCATTTATTTTTTACATGCTTGACAGTGATTGCTGCGAAAACGAGTTTCGTGCGTTTTCAGATTCATGCACAGTGAGGTAGGGGTGTCCAGTGAGTTTTTTTTTTTTTTAACATGCGTGATAGTGATTGCCGCGGAACTAAATTTCGTGCGCTTTCAGATTCATGCACAGCGTATAGTGATTGCTGCGAAAACGACTTGCGTGCGTTCTTTGATTCGACCATTCATCGAATAGTGACTTTTACTGTACGAGTAACAGCTTCAACTGTTTCCAGAATATTCGAAGAATTAACATTTCTATTTGACTGTTTTCGAGAATATTCGTTTAATAATAGTTTTGTTGCACAGATTCGAGAAGTTCAAAAAAATTTTGATATTGTCAAGGAGATCCCATACTAAAACTGTGAAGAAAACAGTCGACAATCGAAATATATTTAAACGTTTTCAGTTATTCAATTAAAAAGAAATCCTTTAAATATAGTGCCTAGCGAAGCGGGCGAAATATATATATATATATATATATATATATATATATATATATATATATATATATATATATATGATTCCTAAAATATAAATCTGCAGTTAAATTACAAATATTTGAGTTTGATCAACCAAAAAAAAAAAAAAAATATATATATATATATATAGATAAAACTCTTAGTTTTTAATAACTCTATTGCAATTGTTGCTGCCTTGTACAATGCTCTTGTATGGTGATGCTTTAATATGACATACAAATCTATGTTAGAGATATTTATGAATGATAAATATTTCAATTTAAATATTTTTCGCATCAAAATATTTTCTTTTATTTAACAGTATATTTTATTTAAAAGCACTTTCCCATCCTATTTTATAAAAAGCTTCGCTTTTCTGTAAGTTTTAATTTTATTTTTTATATGTGTATGCATTGTAATTCTTTTTTTTTCCTTTTTAGTCTATGTGTGTTTCAAATCGTTCAACCATCAGTGGATATTTTCTGGCTGGAAGATTTATGTTTTGGCTTCCTGTAAGTATTAGCTTTTAAATATATCCTTACAATACTTAATAATGCATTTCTTAATAATAAGTTTAAAATATATATTTCTGTTTTCCTATTTTAAAATAATGATGGATGTTACTTTTTTTTTTTTTTTTTCCCGTAAATTTCTTTCTCAGAGTTATGAAAATTTTATTACATATACATAGCTGCCAGCATTACTAATCTTTTAAATCAGTTTATCAAACTGTTTTTTAGGACTGAGGCCTATTAGTCTCAGACAGCGATTTTTGCGTTGTCGTTTTCGATAGTTGCACATTTATCGAAATCTAAAATTTATCGAAAATATAATTGAATAATTTGAAAGCGATGTTATAATTGGGAAGAAAAAAAAACTAATAGTCCCCCGTCCTAAACTAAATTCTGCTTTTGCCAGAATTTCATCAAAATCTTTTCAAAATGACATTGACATGAGTCCCCCCCCAAGGCCCAACTTCGACATGAGTCCCCCCCAAGACCCAACTTCGACATGAGTCCCCCCCAAGGCCCAACTTCGACATGAGTCCCCCCCAAGGCCCAACTTTGACATGAGTCCCCCCCAAGGCCCAACTTTGACATGAGTCCCCCCCAAGGCCCAACTTTGACATGAGTCCCCCCCAAGGCCCAACTTTGACATGAGTCCCCCCCAAGGCCCAACTTTGACATGAGTCCCCCCCGAGGCCCAACTTTGACATGAGTCCCCCCCGAGGCCCAACTTTGACATGAGTCCCCTCCAGGCCCAACTTTGACATGAGTCCCCTCCAGGCCCAACTTTGACATGAGTCCCCCCCAAGGCCCAACTTTGACATGAGTCCCCCCCAAGGCCCAACTTTGACATGAGTCCCCCCCAAGGCCCAACTTTGACATGAGTCCCCCCCAAGGCCCAACTTTGACATGAGTCCCCCCCGAGGCCCAACTTTGACATGAGTCCCCCCCGAGGCCCAACTTTGACATGAGTCCCCTCCAGGCCCAACTTTGACATGAGTCCCCTCCAGGCCCAACTTTGACATGAGTCCCCTCCAGGCCCAACTTTGACATGAGTCCCCTCCAGGCCCAACTTTGACATGAGTCCCCTCCAGGCCCAACTTTGACATGAGTCCCCTCCAGGCCCAACTTTGACATGAGTCCCCTCCAGGCCCAACTTTGACATGAGTCCCCTCCAGGCCCAACTTTGACATGAGTCCCCTCCAGGCCCAACTTTGACATGAGTCCCCTCCAGGCCCAACTTTGACATGAGTCCCCTCCAGGCCCAACTTTGACATGAGTCCCCTCCAGAGGCACAACTTTGACATGAGTCCCCTCCAGAGGCACAACTTTGACATGAGTCCCCTCCAGAGGCACAACTTTGACATGAGTCCCCTCCAGAGGCACAACTTTGACATGAGTCCCCTCCAGAGGCACAACTTTGACATGAGTCCCCTCCAGAGGCACAACTTTGACATGAGTCCCCTCCAGAGGCACAACTTTGACATGAGTCCCCTCCAGAGGCACAACTTTGACATGAGTCCCCTCCAGAGGCACAACTTTGACATGAGTCCCCTCCAGAGGCACAACTTTGACATGAGTCCCCTCCAGAGGCACAACTTTGACATGAGTCCCCTCCAGAGGCACAACTTTGACATGAGTCCCCTCCAGAGGCACAACTTTGACATGAGTCCCCTCCAGAGGCACAACTTTGACATGAGTCCCCTCCAGAGGCACAACTTTGACATGAGTCCCCTCCAGAGGCACAACTTTGACATGAGTCCCCTCCAGAGGCACAACTTTGACATGAGTCCCCTCCAGAGGCACAACTTTGACATGAGTCCCCTCCAGAGGCACAACTTTGACATGAGTCCCCTCCAGAGGCACAACTTTGACATGAGTCCCCTCCAGAGGCACAACTTTGACATGAGTCCCCTCCCGAGACACAACTTTGACATGAGTCCCCTCCCGAGGCACAACTTTGACATGAGTCCCCTCCCGAGGCACAACTTTGACATGAGTCCCCCCCCGAGGCACAACTTTGACATGAGTCCCCCCCCGAGGCACAACTTTGACATGAGTCCCCCACAAGGCACAACTTTGACATGAGTCCCCCCCAAGGCACAACTTTGACATGAGTCCCCCCCCCAAGGCACAACTTTGACATGAGTCCCCCCCCAAGGCACAACTTTGACATGAGTCCCCTCCAGGCCCAACTTTGACATGAGTCCCCTCCAGGCCCAACTTTGACATGAGTCCCCTCCAGGCCCAACTTTGACATGAGTCCCCTCCAGGCCCAACTTTGACATGAGTCCCCTCCAGGCCCAACTTTGACATGAGTCCCCTCCAGGCCCAACTTTGACATGAGTCCCCTCCAGGCCCAACTTTGGCATGAGTCCCCTCCAGGCCCAACTTTGGCATGAGTCCCCTCCCAAAGCACAACTTTGGCATGAGTCCCCTCCCAAAGCACAACTTTGACATGAGTCCCCCCCCAAGACACAACTTTGACATGAGTCCCCCCCCAAGGCACACCTTTGACATGAGTCCCCCCCCAAGGCACACCTTTGACATGAGTCCCCCCTCAAGGCACAACTTTGACATGAGTCCCCCCCCCCAGGCCCAACTTTGACATGACTCCCCCCAGGCACAAGCAACAACTTTATGCTATAAAACACTAATACTGCCCGAAAACTTCATGAAAGCGAGGAAGGTTAAGTTTAAAAAATTTTTAAATAATTATCTCTAGTTTTTTTTTTTTTTTTTAACCTTGTTCTTTCTTCAATTCAAAATTTTATAGTCTCATCTTTACCCTGAGCAGCACTGGATAGATCTGCTAGTAATATAAATAAATAAATAAATATATATATATATATATATATATATATATATATATATTTGAAAGAAAAATATTTCAAATTATTCTTTCATTAAGTATTAGTGTCATATAATGGCATAATTTTGTACATCGATATGATCGCTCTGTATTCTTTTAAAGCAACAAGCGACCACTTAATAATGGAAAGTAATGTATAACTCAATTATTGAAAAATTCAGTCGTACACTAAACGGAATTAGGAGTTCGATATATTCGTTTAACCACAATCGGCCGAAAATTAGTAGATATAATTCAAGAATTAATATTTTTTATTATTCTGAAAGAAATTAGACAACAATGTCTACTTAACGCATTCTTCTAGTAATAAGAACTTAACTTTATTTGTATCATATAAATATATATATTCAAAAAAAATTTTTTTTTTTTTTTTCTGTCGAAAAAATAAATTTTTTGGCAACATTTAAATTAAGGAATAAAATTAAATATTAGAGTGCTGTTTCAATGGGTTGGGATCAACGAGATATATAAATTAGAGTGCTGATTCAATGGATGAAGGATTAGCTTTCTGTGGTTCAAGATGAATCACGTGACATGCTCGAATAGGTTGCTGTGTTTGGCCCTTTTTCGCTATTTTGGCATTTAAAATATCAGTTCAACAAATTATCATTATTATTAGGTAACATGACAGTCCTATGACCGAAATAAATTACTTTTAAAATAATTTTACACATATTTCACATTTTAATAAATAATAAAATACCTTTCTTTTCATCGTTTCTCAACGAACTTTAAAAGTGTTTATAAAACAAAATTTAAACTTTTAAAGAGCTAAATTTAACAACAAATAATAATTTTTCAACTATTTTTAAGCATTTTGTCGGTTAAAGTTCAACTACACGAAATAAAAAAGAAGTAAAATCAAAATCAAAATGGTTTAGAACAAAAGAATATTAAACTACGTAAAGTAAACAAAAACATTGAAACCGTTGCCATAGAAATGTACTGAAAATGAGCTGTTACCAAGGAAACCACCGAATACGCATGTGCAAGGAAAGCATGTCACATGACTCATCTTGGACCTTCTCAAGGGTTACCATTTATCACTCTACTTTATATATCTCGTTGGTTGGGATGAAGGATTAGCTTTCCGTGGTTCAAGATGAATCACGTGACATGCTCCAATAGGTTGCTGTGTTTGACCCTTTATCGCTATTTTGGCATTTAAAATATCAGTTCGACAAATTATCATTATTATTAGGTAACATGACAGTCCTATGACCGAAATAAATTGTTTTTAAAATAATTTTACACATATTTCACATTTTAATAAATAATAAATACCTTTTTTTTCATCGTTTCCCAACAAAGTTTTAAAGTGTTTATAAAAGAAAATTTAAACTTTTAAAGAGCTAAATTTAACAACAAATAATAATTTTTCAACTATTTTTAAGCATTTTGTCGGTTAAAGTTCAACTACACGAAATAAAAAGAAGTAAAATCAAAATGATTTAGAACAAAAGAATATTAAACTACGTAAGTAAACAAAAACATTGAACAATCTTCAAACCGTTGCCATAGAAATTTACTGAAAATAAGCTGTTACCAAGGGAACCGCCGAATACGCAGGTGCAAGGAGAGCATGTCACATGACTCATCTTGGACCTTCTCAAGGGTTACCATTTATCACTCTACTTTATATATCTCGTTGATTTTAAATAAATGTAATTTTTATTGTTCACGTTTTTTTTTTTTTTTTTTTCTGTCCAAAAAATAATGATAATTTTTTTTTGGCAACAATTAAATTAAGGATTATAATTAAATGGCCAATTTATCAGTAATTAGAAGGTTTTTATTTTAACATTTTAATTAATTGAAAGAAAACTGAAACAAAATTCGAAAATCGGGCTTCGAGGTGCATCAGGAGAGGTCATTACGAACCACCATGCAAATTTTTGTAGCTCAGCCATCAGCCGTTTTCTTAAAAAGCTCTGGAAATACATACACAATGACACACACACACACAAACATCTTATTTTATTATATGTATAGATTAAGGTGTCGTGCCCTTAGCGACCGTGCCCTTTGCGGAACGTGCCCTTAGCGGAATGGGGTCAAAGGGAAGAAGAAGGAATAGAAGAAGCCGTGCCCTTAGCGGCAATAAGAAGTTATGTTCCTTATCGAACTGATATATGTTCATTATCGAGTGTTCTCTGTGGAAAATGGAGTAAATATTGTTATTGGTTTATGTACAGGAACAGGCGAAAGTATTCCAAAGCATTTCGTTCTAAGAGAGGTATTTCTACAAATCAAATTTTAATAACTTAGCACTTGTGTGTGTGTGGGGGGGGGGGGATTTTGTGGCAACTGTATCTTTGGAACTACTGCTCAGAATTACATAAAAATTTAGATGTAGATGCACCTTGAGCTATATTAGTGTCTGTCAACTTTTGATGCCAACCACTCAAATGGTTGCTCTGATATACAGTGATTTCCACAATTTAAGGGGAAGCTACATCTCAGGTTCTATTGTGTATAACCAATCAAAACTTGATATAAGAGAAGGCCATTGTAAGACATTATGCTGATTCAATTTGATTGCTTATGGACTGACAGGTGGCTCTGCTATACAGATATTTCTGCAATTTAAGGAAAAGCTTTATCTCAGGAACTGCTGCATAGAATTGCATATAAATTTATACACTGATGCAGTCTAAACTAAATGAGTGTGTATAAACTTTTAGTGTCAACCTCTCAACAGGTGGCGCTGCTATACAGCGATTTCCGCAATTTAAGGGGAAGGTATGCCTCAGGTTCTATTGCGTATAATTAAACAAAACGTGATATATGTAAAGGCCATTATGAGACATTATGCTGATTCAATTTGTATGCTTATCGGTCAATAGGTGGCTCTGCTATACTGCAAATTTTCTCGATAACGAGAAAGCTATATCTCACCTTCTATGGCATATGACTGTACGAAACTTGATATGTGAGATAACTATTAGAGAAATGCATTTTTTAAAATGTCATTTATAGACAATAAAACTGTCTTTCTTTGGATATTTAGTGTTAGTTTTCTCTAAGATAAAAATTGATTATTTGCACTTAGTGAATTTGTATAGGAAAATATAGAAGAAGGTTTTGTGGTGGCCACAACATACTAGGTTTTTTTTTTTTTTTTTTTTTTTTTTTTATGATATGTGTCATTCATATTCATTATTGATTTTTCCCTACTTAAAATGGCTCTAATAGAACCTATGCCACTGGTTTGTGTACAGGGACATCCAAAAAATGCCAATGCTTAGCGCTTTAGGGGAGACATTTTTATAAATCACACTTAAATAACTTCATCAAAAAATCATAAAGAATGTCGCATTTATTGTTTATATGTTAAGAAAATGTTTTGTATAAACTATAATACGCTTAAAATCCAGATTTACAGGGCTACGTAAAAATGTTTCGATACATTAAAGGGTGCAAATAGGAAATTAAGAGCAGCATATCTGTTTATGTTAAGCATTTTTAACACTTTCCAACAATGTTTCAGAGTGATTATGAATTCAATTAGTCTATATTTAAGTCTTCCTGTCTGTCCATTGTGTTATAATATAGACAAAGAATGATACGATACAACGAATACACACAATTGGAAAGTGTTGATAATCAATGATAACCTCATGAATTTTCATTTTTGTTTTAGTTTTAAAAGGTGTAATGCTTAATTATATTTTCAAAAACTTAAATAAAATCATAAAATGGCAATAATGTACGTTTTCGTATGGAGTACTGTACTGAGATTCATTAAACTTTATATGGTTACATATCACCGTTCCCTCAAATAACGGATATTCTACAGTAACAGTACGCATACCCATTTTTCCGACAGGTTACTTCTGAAGCAAAATATAGTCAGTGCTAAATGTGGATAAAGTGTAGAGAAAAATTGAAGAGCTCATTATTTATTTATTAATTTATTTATTAATTTATTATACATTTCCGCTAAAGGCACGTATACTAAAAGCACGCTACCGAGAGGAGATAACATTTCCGCTAAGGACACGGGTTTATAGATTTCCGCTAAGGGCACGGCCCCTAGATTAATCCTATTTTCACGGTTATAACAGGATGTAGAATTCCAGAAATTTGCACCTCCGTGATTTGCACTTAAGGGGAAAGGGACGATAGAAAAAAAAGTCAAAGTAATTAAAAACATCCAGATAGTTATTATAAAATATATGAAGCTATATAATATAAAGAAGTTCCTTAAATTTTATTTATTTATTTTTATTTATTTATTTTTTTTTTTTTTTTAATGAATCTGCCACATATTTTCGACGAAAACATGAAATTAAATAAACTGAAAACATTTTTTAAAAGTTTTCCGGTATGAAATGTCTGTTGGAAATAACGGAGACTGGCACCTGTGCATATGTATTAAAATGTAAAAAATCAAAATTTAAAAAAGAAAAAAAAAAAAAAAGAGCTAAGTTATTATTATTAATATTTCAAAAAATTTCTGTTAATTTATTATTATTTTTTTATTTTGCTCTTACATCGTGTAACTCTAGTCTTCAAAGATCCCGATTATATTTTAAAATATTCTGAACTATAATCATAAATCGAGGGGGAAATCTATAAAATAGTTAAACGGATCGGGGCTCGCAGCGTTTTTTTTTTTTTTTTTTTTTTTGTGCATTTCATTATATTGTTAACACTATTTTTAGAAAGATTTTTTTTTCCTTTTAAGGATTTTAATGCTATAATATTATAGTAAAAAAATACTGTTGATAAATAGTGGTGACAATATAATAAAACACAAGGAAAATAGGAACCGCTGTGGCCCCTGCAGGATCATTTTATAAATTTCAAAATATATATTTTATTATTATTGTTATTATTAAATTTAAATAGCTTTCTGGGAATTTTAATTTTTTTAATATTGTTAAATCTAAGACAGAAATAATTAGAAATTTAGAAAAAGATAATGCTTATCATTGTCATAAATGCGTTATAGTTTGTATTAATACTGTGTGTTGTCTATATTTGTTTATTTTTGCCTGCGTCTCTTGACGTATCAAGAAAGCATTGGATTCATAAAAATTTTCGAACTCCGGTTTTCGATGGATTTACACGTTTTGAGATGTCCAGAACACGTTTGGACCATTTTTAGAATTTGTGTATGTGTATCAAAAGTTTTGAGAACGGTGTATCTCGAACCAGTGAACAAAATTGAACGTAACTTCGTATTTAGTAAACTTCGATTTAAACTGGTGCTGATTATATTTGGAGATCAATCGCCCAATAGTTGGTGCTGTCATCACATTTTCCCGTAATTTTTAATATGGCAGTATAGGATAAAATTTCGTATCGAATGTAATAATGAGAACGAATTTTAAATTTTCAAATTTTCATTGTGAAATTAAAGTATAATAGGCCAGACGTATTAATCCTGGACGATAGGTCTAATGCCCCAGCCCTACCCGCCCACCCCGCGATGTCTTTTTCTTGTCTTTTTCTAGTCAATTTTGTCCTTTTATTACTTCCGGTGTGAGTCTTTTTTTTTTTTTTTTAACCACACTTTTTTTACCCCTCCTTTTCTACATTCTAAAGTGCGGTGGTCCACCGCATTTTAGAATGTAGAAAACGAGAGGGGGGAAAGATAAAAGTCCATAGAAATAGCATGGGACGAAAACCAAAAAAACTCACAATATCGCGTGTGTTAAAAAAAAAAAAAAAAAAAAAAAAAAAGGCTCATACCGGAAGTAATAAAAGGACAAAATTGAAAGAGCTGGTCAATACATTTAAAGTGAATGTTTGAACCATAGACCTGTGATAAATTGGAACAAAGTTACAGATTTGTTTCCTTTTTCACCTCCCCCCCCCCCAAAAAAAAAAAAAAAAAAAAAAAAATTACTGTGTATACTTCTATTTTTAATATATATATTTAATGTTATACTACTTCTCTGTGATAAGAATTGTATTGTTACGAAATTGTAAATAATTGTGTTTATTTTTGTATAAATTCTTTCAAAGAGGCTTAGTAAGTTAATAAAGTGCTAATTTTGTGCATTTCTAGTCGTTTTAGCGTTGAAATAGCCTTATTTTCCCTTAAAAACGCATTAAAAAGCCCCAGTAATGCAGGTAATGGATTTGGCGCCAAATTTGACGACTTTTTCCCACCTTGGCGAATTTTTTGGCGACCTTGGCGAGAAAATCCTTATATGGGATATACCAAATATGGAAGCTGTAAGTTGATTGGTTGACCACTTTCTAGAGTTTTCTCGAAAAATCTGGTTTCCATGGAACAGCATATAAGGAGCGCTTCTTCGCCAAGGCAGTCAGTTCAGTTCAGATCTCAGCCAGCTTCGCTAGTGCTTGCATTGCTCTTAAGCCTCTTTGAGAGAGACTTGCTTCAAGTGTTATTGCTATACCGTTTGTACTGTGGATTTGCTATTGACAGCTGTTGTTTAAGCTGTGGTTACTGCTTGATTTGAAGCTGATAATTGGTTTATTGACCTGTATTTTTCTGGAATTTTCTGTGAATAAATTACTGAATTTTTGTACGTTTGGCCTTTCATTCTCAGACAACTCACGAACCCCCAAGTACGCAACAGTATGTATTCCGGGAATTTGCATAGGAAAATATAAAAAAAAGCTTTGTAGTGACCACGATATACTAGCTTTTTTTTTTTTTTTTTTTTTTTTTAATTAATGTACTTTAGGGTGAAATTTCTTTATTTCAATTAGTGATACAAGAAGCATTAAAAAAAAAATATCTAAATTTAAGTATAAAATAATATGTATTTAAGTAATAGTAAACTAGTATGTTGTGGCCACCACATGACTTTCTTCTATCTTTTCCTATACAAATTCACTCAGCAACAATAATAAAAAAAAAATAAAAAAAAAAAAAAAAAAAAAAAAGTGGGACTTTGACAAAATTTTGGGTAAAATATGAAAAATATTCTTAGTTTGTCAAAACACGGAAACCGTGGGACTTTGACAAAATTAGCGGAAAAAAGCAAAAATTAGTTTAAGTTTGTCATAACACGGAAACCGTGGGAGTTTGATAGAATTAAGGGGAGAGGAAAAAAAAAGTGGTACTTTAACAAATTTTCACATTTTACCCAAAATTTTGTCAAAGTCCCACTTTTTTTTTTTTTTTTTTCCTCTCCCTTTAATTCTATCAAACTCCCACGGTTTCCGTGTTCTGACAAACTTAAACTAATTTTTGCTTTTTTCCCCTAATTTTGTCAAAGTCCCACGGTTTCCGTGTTTTGACAAATTTAGAATAATTTTCACATTTTACCCAAAATTTTGTCAAAGTTTGTCAAAACACGGAAACCGTGGAACTTTGACAAAATTAGGGGAAAAATGCAAGAATATGTTAAAGTTTGTCAAGACACGGAAACCGTAGGACTTTGACAAAATTACGGGAAAAAAGCAAAAATTAGTTTAAGTTTGTCAGAACACGGAAACCGTGGGAGTTTGATAAAATTAAGGAGAGAGGAAAAAAAAAAAGATTTTTTTTCTAAGTTTTTTTTTCGTAAAAAGTAAAAAAAATCGATAACTTTGTTTTAAATTATCACAGATTTATAGTTCAACCATTCGTTTTAAAGGTACTGACGAGACCTTTCGAAAGATACCCATCTTGAAAATTTTTGCCTTTATCACCCTGTTAAAAATTTAGAAAAAGCGGGATGGCAACGCAACCTGTAAGACGATTTTTACCAAAAGTTGATAGGCACTAATTTATGTCAAGGTGCAACTACATACCAATTTGTATGAAATTCTGTGCAGTAGTTCCAGAGATACAGTTGCCACAAAATTTTGTCACACACACACACACACAGACAGACAGACAGACAGACAGACAGACATTTTCTAAAAATGGTAAAATCGTGTTCTACATCTCTCAAAACGTGTAAATCCATCAAAAACCCGAAATCGAAAATTTTTACGAATCCAATACTTTCTTCTATTGAAGATAGAAGAAAGTAAAAATATTATTAATACAAAATATGTATTTTTAATATTACGAACATATATTGTTCTAAACTTAATGAATTTTCAAACTTGAGTTTTTGACTGAAACATATAGACTTTCTTTTCCTTGTAAGTATTTAACGTAATGTAATATTTTTTAATTTATTGATCATCTTTATTTTGAAATAGTGTGTAAAATGTCTTTCATTTTATTTTTCATCAGGTAGGAGCTTCATTATTTGCCAGCAATATAGGTAGCGAACATTTTATAGGCCTTGCTGGTTCAGGAGCAGCTGCTGGAATAGGCGTTGGAGCTTTTGAATTGAACGTAAGTTATACGATTAAATTTTGAAATTTAGCAATGAACAAAAATGAAATTTGTTATTAAAAAAAATTAATCTTTAAAAAAAAAAAATCGTAACTAATTTCATCTTATCTTGTATTTTCTTTTTAGGCTTTAGCCATAATTCAACTAACAGGATGGGTTTTCTTACCTGTTTTTATAGCTAGCCGAGTAAGTTGTATACAAATTTTAATTCTGTGTTTATAAATATTAATACCTTATGCTGAAACTCATCCTTAATGATAAAAACAAAGTTGTCAAATATTAATAAACCTAACACAAGTGTTTTTTTTTTTTTTTTTTTTTTTTTTGGGGGGGGGGTTAGAACTCGCTTATTTTTAAGTCTCTTAAATATGAATATCATGCTCTTTATCATACAAATTAAGATTTCGCTGAAATTCCATACATATTCAAACCCCCCCCCCCCGTTTTTTTTTTTTTTTTTTTTTTTTTCAAAAAGAAAGATTTACATTCAAATAGAAAATATTCTCTTTTTTATATGAACTAGTATCGCCCAGTGGTCGAAACTCGACCATTTTTTTTGCAAAGCGAGGCAAAGCAAAGTTATTGCCTTGTCCTAAACGGAATGCAATTGCAACACAGCTGCGGCAATTGTTTGCCAATATTCACTCTAACTGAATCAGCAGAGTTTTACTTGATATAACTATTTCTCTCTGTAGATGTTAGCCTTTCCTGAAATGAGAGAAAATCGCAACGTGAAAACGCCCCTTGTTGTGTGATACAGCCCAGACGCTAATAGGTACCATGTCAGACCAAGGTCCAACAAAGTATCAAATTCTGTTAAATTAATTCGATTGGTTCATAAAGTACAGTGTTTGAACAAAAAAAAAAAAAAAAATGGTCGAATTGAGTTCGGGAAATTTTAAAACGTGTAACTTTATCGAAAACCGAAAATCTAAAACATTTCTGAATCTTATATTTTCTACTTATATATGCAGAGGAAAGAATAATAAATCCACTTTTAAAAAAATAAAAATAAGTAGTCAATTTCACTAATTTCACTTAATTAAAATGCAAGGAAATCTCAAAACGTGTAAATTCATCGAAAACCCGAAATCAAAAGTTTTTATGAATCTTCTACTTGCTTCTTCTACCCACAAAAGCTAGCAATAAAGACACTTTTTTAAAAAAATAAATAGCCAATTTCAGTTAATTGAAACGTAAAGAAAGCTCAAAACATGTAAATTCAGCAAAAAACGGAAATCTGAATTTTTTCCGTATCGTCTACTTATACATGCAGCAGTTAGTAACAAATCCATTCTCCTTTTATTTAGTATATTAGTTCAATATTTATTGTTTAAATATCACCCTTTGAAATGAAATGTTTATGTTTACATTCGAAACTGGAAGTTTGCCATTTTTTTTTTCTGGAGTTTTGTGATTTTAAATTAAAATTTTATCAATTTTACAGAAAAAATAACTCAATCAAACACATGTAGACAGTAACTTATATATAACTACTAGCAGACCCGGCCACGCGTTGCTGTGACTAAGTTATACGTTGAATTATACGGCTGTAAACTATTTAGTACAGTCAAATTATTATTTACGAACAAAGACGAAAACCGTGTAGCCGATGTAAAAACCCACAGGGTTGAGATTTGAAACTTAGGTCAAAATTTGGAAGCGATTGATAAAAATTTTCGTAGTGTTGATATTAAGCACAAATTAATTTTATTGTAGGGTCCTATAAATTTTAATGGTGAAGTGATATATAATATTTCTAATGCTACTTTGGATAAAATTGCTAAAATGACTAATATATAAATTAAATTCTATTAAAATTCTATTAAAATAAAAGTATAAAAGAAACAGACGATTTTAAAATCAATTTTTATGGAGGAGTGAAATATAATATATGCTATAATGGATAATTTTACTATAAAATGACCTCATCATTTTAAATATTTTAAAGAGGGCAACAGCTGTAGTTATAAAAAGGAAAACAATAAGGCTAAACCAGAAAAATAAGTAAATTTGATAAATATTTTAAAACTTTAAAATTGGAAATCTTATGAAATATTGGACATTTAAAGTAATACATGTATCATTTTAAATAGAAAAAGATTTTGGAAAAGTTTAGTGTATTTTAACGAAGTGATGAGAAGTTTTTGAGTAAAATTTTAATAGTAAATTCAAGTTAATAAAGATGGGAAGCATTGAGGATTAAAATAAGAATAATTATAAGATTAAAAAAAAAAAAAAAAAAAAACTTTTTATATACCATGCTTTAAAATTTTAATATACTAATAATATACTAATTAAAAGGAAAATGGTAAATATTCTATCATAGTTTGAAGTCAAATTTGTTTTCAAATGTCTAAATAAAATATCTGATGTAAGATACTAATATTTTGCAGCGGAATAGATTTCATTTCTGTCATTCTTGGCGAAAAAAAAAAAGAATATCGCCAAATTATCTGGCGAAAATATTTAATTCCTTTCAAAACTCATGGTTATTTTAACAACTTATATTAAAAGAGTAATGAATAATATGAAACAATATTTCGTACAATACATATTACATGTCATACATACGTACAATGAATAATACATATTACATTTCGTACAATGCATACATCTGGCATGTATATTTTCGTGTTGCGCTTTTGATCGCCAAATAATAACAATAATAATAAAAAAAGCCAAGGGCGACAGAGTTTTGAAATTTAAAATTAAAATTTTGTCAATTTGACAGCAAAATAATTCAATCTAACACCCGCGATAACTAATACATATCTATACCCAAATATAAGGATTAAAATCGGGAAATAAATTTCCTCGATTTTTAATAATTTCTTACAAAAAATCCAGTGGGCAATTAACATAGGAAATCTTTTTCTTGGCTGCACAGACGGTCAGTGAGTCACACTTCGCTTGCGTATAGAACTCATAGATATACTCGTATAGTATAGCATATATAGAATAGAGTGATCATTGGGGAGAAAAAAGTTATTCCTTTTCATTTGGGAAAAGACGACGTTTTTACCAAAATATGGCCGTCTTTCCCCGAGTGAATACACACGGGAATACATACTAATATTTTAGCAAATAAAATTTATGAATAATTTATTTGCTAAAGGGGAATGGAAGACTCCAGATACAGTTTCAAATTCATATTTCTTTCTTTCTTTTCTTTTTCTTTTTTTTTTTTTTTTCAATACCACTTAATGGCTGTTTCCAAAGCTTTTATTTATTTTATTTTTTCGATATCAAAAATATTTGTACGATAACATGGGGATGAGAGATCTATGTATATTACTATATCTATGATAGAACTACATTAGCACTTTATCAATGTGTATAAAATCTTTAAATTGATTATGACGTCAATTTTCGTGAGATGCATAATTTAACTTTTTATAATTTTTTAACGTTCACGTTTGATTAAATGTATTTATTTTTATGTCGAAAGAAAACGAACTCGTATTTTTTTTTTTTTTTTGCAACAATTAAATTAATGGAACTCACAGATATTTTGGAGCAACTTTAATAAAGGTCTATAATTAACAATTAATTGCAATAAAACAATATTGTGACAATAAATTGCGATAAAAACTATCCTATCTCTCAAGTTGGACCAAACTGCACACAGTGTGCAAAATTTCATTAAAATCGGTTCCTTAGTTTAGGAGTTTACCCCGGACAAACATCGTGACACGTAATTTATATATATATACAGATACCCAAATATCGGAATTAAAATCGGCAGATAAATTCCGTTATTTTTTAATAATTTTTTACAAAAAACTCAATGGACAATTAACATAGAAAATCTTTTACATGGCTCCATGGACAGACAGTGACGTCATCACTTCGCTTGCGTAGCGTATAGTGATGCTACATTATACAAATTACTGTGTCTATGGTTTTATTTGAGCTTTATGAAATTGCCAGATTTAACAACTTTCTCCTTTTAGGTATTTTTTAATGTGAAGGAATAAAAGGGAAAAATGGGGGAAAATGCATAAAAAATAAATGTATTTTTATATAACTTCTTGGCATCGTAAGAAAATAATATTTGTATTCGCACCTTCCGGCTAACCATACCTTTCGAATGATACCATTTTTAACCCTCTACTCCCATAATTAATATGTTAAAAAGGGACAACAAATTTATTGCTTGCCTATTAATATATAGATGATATTTACTGGATATTTTAAGATTTCTATTAAAATAATCTGCTTTTTTTTTTTTTTTTTTTTTTTACTTCCGTCCAAGTGGGGGGAAGAATTTCTATATTTTCATAACGACCTTTTAGAATATATAAAGGATATTGTTTATTTTATAAAATATTGTTTAATAAATTAATTTATAAATGAGTTCAATAAATAACACCTTTAATAACTTTTTTTTTTGTTTATCAAATCAAATTTCGGATGAAGAGAATTTTAATATCTGCAAAACTCTGCATATGCAAATTTTTAATTATTAAAATTAGCCTTTCAGAAAATATCTTTGTAAATGGATAATTTATTCAAAAATATGCAGCAAACTTTACAATCTTTTGAAATTGTGAGAATGAGAACCAGATATTTCAGCATTTTAATAAGGTGTAGAAAAATATTGATTTCTGGAGAGCAAAAAAGAAAAATGCTATAATAAAGAATAATAATAGTCAGAATTCAATTAATAAAGTTATTCATTTTACAAAAAATTAAGTAAAGAAAAGAATATGCAATGAACTCAGGATTCACACTAGGAAAAAATATTGAGTGGGATTACTATATTACCCAATGCAACTAAAAATAATAGAGGAAATACTCAATGAACAATGTGAAAAATTTGGTGGGGGAATCCCCCTTGTGATATATTTTTGAGTGAGATTTTTTTTTTTTTTTAATATAGTGGCGCTCTCACAATCCCACCCTCTAATGTGAACCCTGGAGCTGTATCAAAGCTATTGGAATTTTTTTTCTTTATGGCGGTGGCGTATCCAGGATTTGATTTCAGGGAGGGCTGAGTTAAGTTCGATAATGTTTCATAGGGTACAGAAATCATGTGTACGTATTACTCTTAATTTTTAAAACTTTCTACAACATTTCGGGAGGGGCTGCAGCCCATCACTCCCCCCTCCCCCTCTGGATATACCGTAGAACAGTGATTCTCAACCTTTTCTTTGTCGAGGCACATTTTAACAATTTCAAAATTTGGCGGCACGCATTTCACTTGGGGTAAATATTTCACTTTATGGAAAGGTCACAGTTATCGAAGATAAAATTAAAAATATGGTATTTAACTGTAAAAACAGCAGTTTTCTTTTACAGTGTACTTTTCTTTAATTTAAACAAACTTTATTTATAATAAAAAAGAAGCATTATAATTTTTACTTTATACATTTTCAAATTTGGCGGCACACTTTAAGAATTCGGCGGCACAGTGGTTGAGAATCACTGCCGTAGAAGGTCTATGGGATACACCACTGCTTTATGGGTGATATTTGCTAAGGTTTTGTAAACTGTAGTTATAATTCTTGGAAAATAAATGAAGTAATGTATGTATTTATCTGACCTTAAACTCATCGCTGATATATAGTATAGAATCCGAACACTATTGGAAAATGAATGTTGCAGCATATAATCCACAGCTGAGGAACTTTTTGAGTGCTTAAACCAAAATGCTAGAATTTGCCTCAAAATCTCCGGTTTATATCTAGTAAAAGGCTATTTACAACCATTAGAAAGGAATTAAGAAATGAAAAATGTACAATAATTAACTAGGATTTCTGAATTATTTAACAGGAAAACCTTAATAATCATTCAAAGAAATATAAATTAGATATTTTGTTTTTATATTCAGTATTTTTTATGCAGAAAGAACGAAATGTTAGCTTTCATATAAAATAGTTTTTGAGTGACAGTGATAAAGATTTGCAGACAATTCCCTATAAATAATGGGAAATATGCCAGATTCAGTCCCAGCTTGTGGTTGTCAACCTAGCCAGTTGGAGTTTTCCATCATTTTCTTCAAAATTGAGTAAAGATAAGACACTAGAAATGTATACAAATTAAAATGAAAGTTTCTCATGCTGCTGCTGCATCTCTTGACTTTGGGTCTGTAGTTTCAGGTACTGGTACTACTATAATAAATTTTGTCTAGAAGTTTGGAGACCTTTCATAGTAACTTAATACTTTTGAAGCTCATATTTCAGCTAAATAAATAAATAAATAAAACTAGCTGACCAACGTTACAGTCTAGTATTCAGTTGACAAGTGTTATGTTTTACATACATGAAATTACCTTTTTAATAATAATGGGCATATTTATAATATTAGGGCATATGTATAATGTTACAATATGGCAATGAATGCACTGAAAAAACTGGTATTTCAATGTAATAAATACCTTGTATTACAAAAAGTCATTTTAAATAGGTTTTTTTTTTTTTTTTTTTTTTTTTTTTTAACCCTCTGTAAAATATTTTTCATGTTGTATTATTCAAATTTTATAGTTAAATTTCCCTGAATTTAAGATTCTGCTGTCCATGTGAATTTCTCAAAAGGCATCTCTTAAGTAATTAAATATGAATTCTTCAAGCAGATTTGATAATGGAAAAGATATATTTATGAAGATAAATTCCATGACCCAGGCAATTCAATTCTCCCCCACACACATACCCACAAAAAAAAAAAAAAAAAAAAAAAAAGTGATATACTTTTTTCTTTCTCATTATATTTTATGTTTAGGCAAAAAATTTATTTTCATAAATAAGTTTTTGCATTTTTTAGAATACTGTTATGTTATGTATTGTTCAGCTTTTTATTTCATAATTTGTTTAAAAAGGCTTTTTGCTAGACTTTTGCATTAGTTTTGTAAAGTAATAGTTAAATATTTGCTTCAAAATTAGACTTGGGGATTGGATTACTCATAAGAATTAGCAGCCAATGTTTGTATGCAAATGTTTTAAAACTAAAGAAATGTTTTTACATTCATGCACAATGTAGGTCTTTAACACACACAATGAACTTATATACATTATTTAAAGTTCATTTCTGCAGTATGTCATCATTCATACCTAATACACATTTTGGTAAATTAACAGAAACTTTATGCTTTTTTGCATATAGGATGGACATAGCATTAAAATTTAATAAAAGAAATTTTCTAAAATGAATTAATATGAAGGTTAAATTCAGAGAACCAAAGAATTGAGCTCATGGGTTAGTAATTAAATCCAGTATCATTAATGACTTTGCAATTTTACTGTGAAATAAATAAATACTACAGTGATGAAGTTTTATAAAGAAACTAGTTTTAACTTGCTTTTCTGGTTACTGTATTTAAATGAACATTAAAAAAAGTTTTAATCACTATTTTTATATCACTTTATAAATAAAAACTTGTATTGAAAGTGCTTTTGAAATCTTATTTTTGGCAGTTGCATATAATTTTGGATTTAAATATTTCTCTAACTTACTCCATTGCTGCTAGACGTATTTTGCCACCTAGACATTTTAGGCAGTTGCTGCAGCCGCTGTAAGCAGACATTTTTATTTAGTTGTACATTGTGCCACTTATCTTGTACTGGCTTTAGATTTTAAAGTTGATGTATTTTTAACTAACTGAAGTTTGGAATTGTTTAATTTAAAGGATCAACTTTGAATCCTTGGGTTATTTCCTTTTTTTTTTTTTTTTTTTTTTTTTTAAACCTTTTTATGTCTTTTTGGGTTTTGGGGTTAGTGAGAAGATGATGGAGGCCGATGGAAATTTAGCATGACTTTGTCACAAGAATCATTAGAGACAAAAAGTCTTTGTAACTATAAGTCTTAAGTTGTAAATACGTAATGTAGTACAATATTCATATTCGAAAAATAACAAGAATATAATTGTATTGCTTAATTTTACTAATTTTGGATTCATGCTTGATTTTACTATTTATTTTTAAGGTCTGTACGTTACCCGAATACATGTCCAAAAGATTTGGAGGTCTACGAATAAGAACATATTTGGCTGTACTATCTTTGGTTTTGTATGTCTTCACTAAAATATCTGTAAGTACATATTTTTTTTATGAATTACAAATATTAAATATTTTATACCTATCTAGTTTTTCATATATATATTTAGAATTATGAAATATTTAAAAAGAACCTAATTTTAAAATTCATTTCAATAATTTATTTTAATTTGAATAAAATTAATAACTAGTTTAATAAAATTTAATTTTTTAAGAGTTACTGAAACTAAGTGAGGCAATCTCATATTTAATTAGGTTAATTTTATTCTTTGTTTTAAAACTGGGATTTGGATGGAATTTTAATAAGAATTTTGTTTTTCAGCTCTAATTCGTTATTCGTAAAATTGAGGGGTGTGAACTTCCCCTGCATTTTGGTTCCCATGGAGCTCAAAGGAGTACAAAACCTTAAAAATAATTCATGGAAACGTGCGGTAGTCCACACTTTTTTCTGTTCCATTTACTATCCTTCAGGATAACAGCCACTAAATATCTTAAAAATAAATCTGCATATTCTCATGCTTCTTTAAACTTATATGCATTTTTTTTTTTTAAAGTAAAAACTACTTTTACAAAAGCATGAAAATTATATTATTATGCTGATTTATTTTTATGTTGAGTGGTATGTAACTATTTTCTTTTTAAGTATCTACAACATAAATTAATATCCTAAAGTTTTGTTCTTCTTGTTCCATGGTAAAATAAAACTTAAATAAATAAAAATTTCAGTGGTTTCCTGTGTTTCCTTAATTAAATAACATATTTTTATCAAAATGATACAGATAATTTATCTAAATTTCCTAAACATTAAAGGTTTTTAAGTTTAATAAATAGAAGGTGAAATAGAAAAGCTCCACCTTCACTCCCTTGGCACATGTGAAAAGGTTTTCAAATTGTTTTTTTCATCATATGAATTTAGAATTCCTCTTTATCAATAATAAGAATAATTAATAAAATATAAAAAATCTTATTTATGGGAGTATTTTATATAGTTTGAAATTTATGTAAATGAACCATGGTTTCTTATACTACTATATTATCTGGCATATTGGCTGCATTTTTTAAATAATAAATGCACTTATGTTTTTTACTAAAATGCTTACTTAAATTGTTTTTCATTTATTAATTCCGTTAAATATTAGCAATTTTTCGTGTATCTTTTTTTTTCCCCTTCTAAGTTCATAGGTGATTAAATAATTTATATTGCATAATACTTATAGAGTTTGTACATCTCCTCCCCCCCCCCCCCAAAAAAAATAAATAAATAAATAAATAAATAAATAAATAAAGCTACATAAGCAAATTTGGTATATAACTTTTAATAGCTAATATGTGCTTGATAAATACACAAGATGTTTCAATCAAATGCTTCTAATTTCATCAGTCAGTTTAAAAAATTTATTAGTGATACTTTGGCGATATAAGGCAAAATTGGCTGCTGAATTCTTAGATTTTGACAAAAATTCTTATTACCGTACCGGTGTGCGGCGCATTCACTGAGCCGACGAATAAAAACATAGCATTACTGTAAGAAAAAGGACATTGTTTACTGGTATTCAGAACAGAAATCCGTAAAAACATTACTAATTTAGTTTCAAGAACTTTTAATTACATATTGTAAAATAAAAAATACCTTTTTAAAATTCATTCAAAGCTTTTTGGCAGAAGCAAATAAAAGTCACAAAATCCTTGATGATGGCTGAAGTCCCAGATGGAAATCTTTGGGTGAATTTTAAAAAGGTATTTCATATTTTATAGTGCATAGAATATTTCAAACAATTTATGAAAGATATCCACCTGTTACTAAGGGCATTAAAAACTGTCAAAAAACTTTCTTAAAAATGGAAATGCTCAGAGAAGTGTACTGATTTTTTACATCTTACATTTAACTTTCTGCTAAGCATACTATTTTCTCCAAACTAAGCAGATTTAATTTGGACACACACACTCTCTATCAGTTTTATACACTTATAAAACTGATTTTTAGCACTATTATTTTGAATTTGGATGTCAAATTGAAAGTTATAAGGATAACATTTTCAAAAGACTCTATAATTTATCTAAATATAAGGAATACTTGATAAATAATCTTTTTAAATCATTCAATAATTTAAAATATATATAATATATATATATATATATATTGGTGGATAAACTATTTTAAACATATCTTCTATAAAGTTGTGTTGAAGTAAGAGAGCATTGAAATTATAAATTTATATAAAAGATATCATGATGCAATATTGTCTATGCCTTATATTTCTGAATTCATGGTAAATCAGTGGATGGGATACACAAAATTTTACGTATTTGTTAATTAAGTTGGAGGAAATACAAAGAAAATATAAATATCTGTGCATTGCATAAAATTAGAATTATTCAAATTAATTGGATTGTTGATTCAACAGCAATAATAAAGCTCAAAATAATTAGAAATAGTTTGCTCAATTGCATAAAATAGAAAAATTTAATGATTAAAGATTTATTAATTTAATTTTTAATTATCATTGTTTTTATAAATTTACGTGAATACATTCAACTATCTTTATTAAAGATAACATTGTTTCAAATCATTTATTTATAAAAGAGAAGTATTAGGAATAGTGTGAAAGGCCAGTTCTCTAAGTTTATTTGTTGGTATTATCAATTCGTTTTGTTCTGATGAATTTTACATTAAAGCTTTTAGCCCAAGAGGCTGCAGTGTTAGAAATTGAGAATATAAATAAATAATTGTATCAAAATGATGTTCTAATCTTACCAGTTCTATAATGCAGATCTCATTATCGTTTTATTGTTTCAACTTTTATGCCAGAAATATTATATAGTAGTATAAATTTTGAAAACTGTATGTCAAAATTGTTATGTTAGTACAAGTATCCCCTCTTGTAATCAATTTTTCAGCCCATGGTCCGATTTTCCCTACAGCGAATAGGGCAAACACCCAAGTCTCGAATTATAAAAAGGTTCTAAAACCAGTGACCTTTTGAAATAACAGATTTTGTATATCAAAACTTTTTTTATAGATATATATACGGTAGAAGAGGTCCCCCAAATATTGATTTTTCCTCGGACCTCAGTTTCTGTCAGCCATTCCCTGTTTAAGCCCTGTTTTGAATTTTTAAACACAAAAAATGTCTGCTGTTTTTTGAGCATTTAATTTTGTTGGAGAAATATAATTTGATTCTTTTTTTTAAACAATTAATGCATTAGTAAAAGTAAAGCTTCCTTAATATGTAGAATTAGTTCATCTTTATATATATATATATATATATATATGCGGATTACTTCAAGTTAACTGCTACATGCTTGAGATATTAACTTAGATTTCCTTAACAAGAGCTATACTGGAAAAGGCGCCAATTTTTGCATGCAACTGCTTAAATAGTTCAAATTTAGGCGCAAACCTAATCTCCTCCTATACTTTTTCATCGGTTCTTAACTTAATAATTGACAGTTTAGCTCAGACCCAGATATCCAGGGTATATACGCCTCAAAAGCCAATTTGAATTATATAATACTAATTATGTATATCATCTCTGTAAACACATATCCTGCGCACTTTAAGGGGAGAACTGTGCATTTTTATTTAATTGAATTAGTACTAAAACTGAGTGAAATAAAAGATTAAATAATAAATATAATAAACTCAAATTATATTAAAACGTTTTTTCTCTTTTTTTTTTTTTTTTTTTTTTTTTTATGCTTATCAATATATAATTAGCAAATATATTCTAAGTGTATTCCATATAAAATGTTATTTTGGAAACCACTGCTTTAAAAAGCAAAATAAATTCATCCATAACAAAGGTTTTATAAACTGGAAAATTTTATTTAATAATTATTTTAGTACTTTTAAGTGTTACTTTTTAAACATGACATTGTTATTGGATGTCTTATATATTTCTTTCTTGTAGGTTGTGTGATTTTTGGCCATGTTTTCTGTCTATGGACTGCATTGGTCACTATGAATAATAACTCTATTTTACTTCCTTATGATTAATATTTTAAAATTTTATTACTAAAAATATTTCAAACATTTTCATTATTATTTTTTAATTATTATTATTTTAAATATCTTAATCACTTAATCAACAAGTTTAATTATAAATAATTTATCTAAATGCTTGTGTATTTCTTTTAATTTAATATTTTGTTTATTAATTTACTTTTATATTGTATTTTGTTTTAAAAAGTGTATGCTATGCAAAAATTAAATTACATTGTTTCAGTTCTTGCACTTCAAATTGGATTATTTTTAAAACAGCTCACTAGTCACTTAATATTTAATTGAACTTATAATTGCTTTTTACACTAAAGTACACATCTAGCATATCGAAATATTTAGCACTGTACTTCATAAAATAATTTTACGAGTTATTGCTTTAAAAATATTTTAGGAGTTGTTATTGTCAATAAGCTACAGAAAAAAATTAAATGTTTTGGAAGAGGGGCATATGAAATAAACATTTTTATAAATATATTATGTTTGAATTTATTACAATTAACATTCCGTAAAAAGTATATATCTATTAAGGTAACATTTCCTTCACATTGAACTTTTTTATTGGAAAGCTCCTACACTAAAACATACGAAATTCTTAAATCTGTAAATTAGCTAGCATTTGCTATAATAAAACTAATTTAATACTAGGTTCTGATAGTGATTAATTTTGCATGTAAATTAAATGCTAAAAGTATCATTTATCTCTTAAAGTTGGCTAGAAAATACAATCTGACATAGTTTATGAAATATATATTTTATATAAAAAATTATTACAGTTATATAATAGTTCAGTTCGACCTAGGCACGAAATTAAAACTTAAAATGATTTTTTTTTTTTTTTTTTTTTCTTAATCAGTTATTGTAATTTTTTTTTTTTTTTTTTTTTTTTTTTTTTGTTATAATACTTTCATAGTAACTGAGATCTTTTATTACAACGTATGTATATTTTTAAATCTAAATTTTTACTTAACATCAACAGCCATAATTTTCATTAAGGGTTTTTTTTTTTCCTTTTCTACCTACATAACAGTAGAGAGGAGGGAGGATTGAATTTAAAAAAAAATAAAGTATAAATTGAGAAAGCGTTGTCTTGATTTACTTTTTTAAATGAATTAAGCTTAAAATTAAAACTGTTATTTGTTTTAACTATTCAACAAATCCAGAGAGTTGCATCTGCGTATAAGTAGTGACTTATATTAAAATATATACTTTTGGAAGCATTGCATACACTATTAGTTGTATATTTAATATTTTGAGATTACTTTGTTTTCTGTTAAAGTTTCTGAAGGATGAAAATTTTTGGAGCTCCCCTCATCTGCCTCTGTTCCATTGTTGAGCAATATATATATAAGCATATATATTAGGCTGCTCTTTTCAAGCTGGGTATTAGCTATGCTATTTTAATTCTAGCTTGCTAAAGATAGATTAAGAATTAAGGCAGTTATTTTCTGTTAATTCACTAATATAACATTTTTATGTTTTGTTATAATGTATATTTTTATTTGTTAAGTTTAATGTTTAGGATATTTTTAGTTTATCACTGACGTAAATGTTCTTTCTCAACAATCAGAGATCTGGACCATGGTATATATGTTCTGGAAGTACACAACTAGAATAGTGTAAGAATCCTAATGGCAAACTGCAAAGATTACAGAAGTTACAAGAGAAAAGCTAATTTTTTAAAATAAGATTATTTGATCATGAGCCAGATCTTTTTAAATTAGTTATTGCATTGTAATAATCAGTTAAAGGATGGGTGTACAACAAATATTTAAACTTTGAAACTTCTTCCTACATCAGAAAATTGATATAAGCACTACCGGTTCCAAAAAGACACGGCCTTGCTTCTTCGGGTGCAAAAAACACATTTTACTACCTTGGAAGCAAAAGCAAGACTGAAAGCAGGACAAAAACCAAATGGGGATGGAGCAACATAATCAACCAGGAGGAAGCAGCATGCAAAAAAACAATCAGAGGGGAGCACAAAAAAAAAAAAAAAGACAGATTGGAAGAGAAACACAAAAAATGGGGGGGGGGGGGGGGAGTTTTAAATTTTTGCTTTATTTTTATTTTAAATACATTTTTATTTATTAGTTTTAATTTTTTATTTTATTTATTTATTATCATTAATTGAAGGTTCAATCATTTACCTGGTTCCAGTTCTTGCCACCACCATTCAGGAATATATTCGCTTTTGATAAGGCTAAGATGCCTTGATCATCAGCTGTAACACACATTTCTTCACAAGACTTCTGGTTAAACTCTATCATCAATGATAAGTGTGATCAATTAGTTTTTATTAATCACTCATACTACAAGTAGAATGTTTGTCTGATTCATGCTATACTTTCTGGTCTACACATTGGCTGTAATTCAGAAACTTTGACAGTGTTTAACATGTAGTAAATAAAATACCTACCCAATAAATTACTGCTTCAAGTTGAATTGAAATAAGTTTTTTTTTTTCTGCTTTTTAAGTGATTCAGCTTTTTAGGCCATAATCTATTTCTAGGGTACCTAATAAATTTATGTATGCTTGTTTTGAAAAGACTTCAGTCAATAAAAGTTGCTTGTATGGAGCAAATATTTTCCCCCATATATTACAATGGTTTTAAAACCCTTATATTTTCTATATTCTTTGCCATCTGCTGCTAGAATTCCAATTTTATCCTGTTTTGGTTGTGTATTTTTCAGAGCATATACACCATGTCTAGATCTAAGATTATTAGGAAAAAGGTTTACTTGAGAATGTTTATAGAAGCACTTTGTTAGTACTGAGATAAGGTTGTTTAAATACTTAAGTGGGTTATTTTATGAATGGGTTTATTCATAAATTTGTTGTTTAAATATTTTCTTTTCCTACAAAATATTACCTACTTTCCTAAGTTCATAAAGTTTAAATAAATAATGGTGAAATTAAACTTTTTTTTTTTTTCTTAATGGAGTAGAGGCCAGTTTATTTTATAACTTTATCAGTTTTATTAATACTATAATGATTCCCAATTACTAACAAATTAGATAATTAAATTTTAGCATTTAGGATGTGTTTTATAATGTTATAAATGATATTATGGTATGATTATTTATTCCAACTTTTACAGATATTTTTTATAAAAGTCCTTGTTTATGGTATAAAAATTGTGAATCATGAAAAAATTAATGCAATTTGATACAAATATCAGTGCAATTTGGATTTTTTCTAAAAAAAAAAAAGAATTATAAATTAATCATTTGTTATTGTTTAAATTTTACATATTGTTGTTTCTCAGTATTGAAATATTTAAAACTGAATACTTTATACTTAAAAAAAAAGTATAATAGGTTTGAATAAAATAATTTTTTGATCCCCTTTCTCTCTCTCTTTTTTCTTCATCTATATAAAATAAATAGAATTTTGTGTGTATGTGTGTGTTTGAATTGTATTTTGTGAGATTTAAAAAAAAGAAAAAAAAAAATATTTTAGTTAAAATTTTATGTTTGGGAATTTTGTGAAGCATTCTCATACATTTGGTGACTCTCACAACCAAGTAGTTTCTTTCTCAAAAATGTTAAATTGTTTTCTTGAGTTTTGTGTTTAGCATAAATATTTTCTTTTCTAGTTTCCTGCGAAGAATTGAGAAATTTTGAATAGAGCCCTTGCTTACCATTGAAAATGGTTGTTCGCTGAAATGAGCAAGTCATTTGGACAAATCTGAATTTTTTGGTATAGATAGTTCTTTTTGACAGATTTTCTTGCTTTCTTTCTTTATAGAACAAAATTTCTGTTTTTCTACAACATCAAAGTTGTTGAAAAATTTTGAAATGGTCGTTTCAGAAAGAACTATCTGATTTCAAAATTCTGTTTAAAAAATAACACCAAAAGTTATAAAATTGCAAAAGAAGAAATAAAAAAAATTAAACTTTTTTTTTTTTTTTTTTTTTGTAACATCAAGGTGATATAAAATATTTTGTTAACATATCCTAATCTGTCATCACAAAGTATTTAATCAGTAACTGGGAAAAATCTTAAATCTGTATTCATGGTTGATTTCTTTTGTTTACCTATTATTTGACAAAGATAAATTAATGTATGATTAACTATTTTTCATTAATCAATGATTAACTTTTTATTGAATGATTTTAAGTCTTTATTAAGAAGTTAATTCAATTAGTGAAATCCTGTTCCTTTTGTTATAAATTATATTCTTTTTGCTTTTTATGTGCTAAAAAATAAATATACAAATTTTTCAAATAAAATGTGGAATTGAATTCTATTATCTTATGTTTGTTTGCTGGATAATTTAGCAAGAACAGTTTGCTGCAGCAATGTGCTTCTGTAACAATCTTTATTTATATTCACTTTTATCATCTATGTTAATCTTTGAAATAAAAGATGAGTGTGTTAATTCTTAGGGAGATTTTCCTATATATAATAGACCAATAGCTGTTCTAATTTATGAAAACGTCTTTCTACCCAAATAATCTGTACTCAATGTAACTTTTTCTTTATTTAAAAAAAAAAAAAAAAAAAAAAAACTGAGAAAAATCCCTTCCCCAAAAAATAAATAAATAAATAAATTCAGATAAAATTTATATTGAATCACCACCAAACGGAGTCTTTTCTAGCAAAATTAAAAATCTAAATTAAAACTTAAATAAGTTTTTTTTTTTTTTTTTTCTACTTTCAAAAATTTGTATGCATTTTCCCCCTTTTATATATATTTACTAAACCTTTTTATTCAAATTAGCATATGTTAAGATCTTTTTAAAACATATGTTTGTGAAATATGCCTCATTGGATTCAGAGGCTACATAAAATTATCATTAAGCACTTAATAATTCTAAGATATATTATTTGGCCCAAAATGCTTTCTAAAATAAACATTTCAATAAAAAAGAAAAATACATGTTTTTAGTAATGATTTAAGAAATGGGGGCTCTGCACTGCCCCCCCCCCCCAAAAAAAAAAATATATATATATATATATATATATGGTTTCTGTATCTTTTATAGAAAGATTTCATGCTTGTAGTTATGGTATAAATGTAAAAAAATATATATAATTTATATTTAATAATGAGAAAAGTTATCTTTTATTTCATATTCATATTAATTTATACTATCTTTTTGACTTGTTCATTGTCAAGATATACTTATGAAATGTATGAGTGGTATTTACTATATAATTCCTAAAACAAATGTGTTAAAATTCCTGATAATGATTTATTAATATATTAAAAACCATTTTCAGTGGCTCTTAGCATATTAATTTTCAGAGCTGTGATAGGGGAGGTGAGTGTTATGATAAACTTATAGAAAGTATTATTTGCAAAGAGTTTTTTTTTTTTTTTTTCATCACAATAATTAATAAAATTAAACTTCTTTTCTACTACTTCAGACAATATTAGTATGAAATTCAGTAACTATGTTCGTTCTGTTGATGTATTCTATGTGAAGATGATTGATTTTGTTTTATTAGCATTTACAGTGTATTTAATAGACTTAAAAAAGAAAAAAAAAAAAAAAAAACTGAATACTTCAGATTCTTATAAGTATTGCCTAAAAATCTAAATTGATTGGCTCATCCCAAAAAAAAAAAAAAAAAAAAATCTTACTTTGAGGGATTTTATAATTTCTAGTAAAAATTCAAATGTTTGTATTAGGAAAGATATTTAAATATAATTTACCAAATTGTGGAAAAGTGAATATTTATTTAAAAGAGGAAAAAAAGTAATTCATATTTAACAAAACCTCTAAATAATCCTAGATTTGAACACTTTGTTTCGTTAATTTCTTTATTCAAATTTTTGTTTTCCCAAATTAGCTTGCATTTGCTTGGAATTTAATGATTTTTATTAATAAAAGAAAAAAAAATCCAGCAATTTAAGTTTCTGCTGTTATTTAAATATAAAGAAGGTGGGAGGAAAAAAGCATGCATTCATTCACTATAATTGCTAGCCATGTTTATTTACATTGCAATTCCCATTTTTTTTTTTTTTTCTTTCCTCTTCTTAGTATAGTTGCTATCTTATTTTGCATTTTCCCTTTTTAAATGAGTTTTGGACTCATAGATGAATTATAGATCCTGTTAATTTACATTATGTAAAGCATATCCTTTGTTGATTGCAGGTAAATTTGTTTTCTGGAGCAGTCTTCATAAATCAAGCACTTCATTGGGATCTCTATTTATCCATACTAGGTCTCCTGTTAATGACTGGAATATGCACTATTACAGGTAATTATAATGTGTCATTTATATGAAAAAACTTTTAAGGGGAAACTTATCAGGGGCTGCCCTTGAATTCAGAGTTTTTGAACATTTTACTATCTAAATTTAAGGTTAAATTACTTTTTTTTTTTTTTTTAGAAAATTTTCATTTTGAATGTATGATTATGAACATTATAAATCCTTATATGTATACTGTCTTTAAAATTATAAAATTTTGCATATATATGCATTAAAATAAAACAATATTAAGCATATTAAAATTTCTCTATCTAGATTGAAGTATTATTTATTTATTTATTTATTTATTTTATTTATTTTTTTTTAAGACTTTTAAAATGTTTCCTGCTATTTTTTAATTATAATTAACAGTTTTTTCGAAATTGGATACTTGGATTATTTTATTTTTAAAGCATTTTTTTTTTTTTTTTTTTTTTTTTAGCATTTTTATGTATGAAAATGTTTACTATTGTAACATAAAAATATTTAAAAAAAAAAAAAACTTATCCTTGATGTAATACTCATATGTTTAGAATATATTGTTAAATATGTATATTTATGTGTTAATTGCAAAATATTTGTGTATTTATTGTAAGATATATATATTTATGTGCTATCTATTTTACATCCGAAAAATAATTTACTTTTTATTCTGAATTAATAATGCTAGAATTAAGCATTTTGGAATAGTGTACTGTTATTACATAAAACTTGCCTTTTAATAGCTTTTAAATGAAATATAATTTTGTCTTAATAATATAATTTTAGTTATTTTTAATTTGCATTTATAAATTTTAAAACTTGTTTTGTAGGTGGTTTAGCTGCTGTCATTTATACAGACACTCTTCAGTTCTTTGTTATGATTACAGGAGCTACAATAGTAGCTGTAAGAGGTAAGCAGTGTTCGATATACTTTTAACATATTTCATCTTGCAAGAAAAGCAACATAACCAAAGAATACAATATTTGAGAAAAATAAACGTAAAAATTGTGATAAACATTTGCCTACAGTAAAATTGGCACATCTACCTCTCAGGTGGATAAATTGAGAGATTGAGATGTGATACTTTTTTTTGCATATTGGGATACTTCATACACATTATTCAATGGCAAAAACTTAATTACTATTTTTCGATTTATAATACTTTGCTTGCCAATGAGCAATGTGTATATAATTGTAGCATATGAATATTTAAATTAATGCAAAAGAAAAAAAAAAATGTGAAAGCCAAATCATTTGTTAAATGATTTAAATTATAGCACAGAGAAAAAAAAAAAAAACTAACAATTTTTTCACAATTAAGATCTAACTCGGAAATGCATTTGGCAAAGGCTTTTCTTTTTTATAAATATAAATATTTTTAATTGACAGCCAAGTAAATTGCTCATTACCATTTTTAAATTCTGTTTTCACATTTAGAAAATTAACAACCATTAAAATGTTCCTAATTTTTAAAAATTATTATTTTTTAATTTTTAATATTTCGTTTTTAAATCTATAGAGTGCGAAAAATTAACTAAGATAATTTTTTCCACTTCAGGATGAAAAATTAAAAATTTAATTTTTGTTAAAGGAGAAACTTTTCAAGGGTTGTGAATTTTCCAAATGTGAAAATGGAAATGAAAAAAAAAAAAAAAAAAATTACGTAAGGTAATGAGTACGTTACAAAACAAATCTCGTCATAGAATAACATGGGATTAGACTGCTGGTCAAATTAGGCGAAGTATTCCCTTAAGTGCACATACACTGGTTCTCATAATTATAAGGACACCCGTTTTTCTATATTAACTAAACACTGAACACTATTATTTACACAAATATGTTTTTTATTAATTTGAATTTCATTAATAGACTATATTTAAAAAGTTTTATCGTTTTTCTATCTTAAAATCTTTAAATACGGTAAAAAAAAAAAGATTTTTCAGGTGTTCACAATTATAAGGACAGCTCGAATCTTAGTAATTTTTTTTTTTTTTTTTTTTTTTCAGTTATTCTTTAAATTAATATTTTATGGGGTCTATTTTTAGGGTGAAACAGTCAGACATTCTCCCTGGTATATATATATATACATTTTTTCTTTTGATATTCAGTTTCAATACCATTTCATACAGTATAGATGATATTCTGAATATATTTAAACTACTTAAAATTGCTTTCCACTTGCATGCACATTTCTAATATGATAAGTTAAGATTGTTTCAACTTTGAGGCCACGAGAAAGGCAATATTACAGGAGTTTCTTTTTTCAAACTATTTCCTATTGCTCTAGAAGTAGAGCGAAAATGTAAGTCTTGTTGAAAAAAATATTATTACCCCAAAATCTAACAAAAATCTCAGAATTCCACGTTTAAAATTTGCGGATACTCTCTTGATGTTCATAATAATAGAAAAAATTACTAAATTCATTCTGACTTCAGTAGAAACAGCTCCCCAGAGCACCATAGATCCACCTTTAAAATGCCCAACTCATATCTGCCTTTAAAAAGTCTGCTCTGTCTTTTGCTATCTACAGATCGTGTCAGTAACTGTTAAAACCATTTGTTTAATCAAGAATAAAATGTTTTTCATCCAAAAATGCAACATTTTATCATATAATATTGTCTTTATTCAACTTCAACACTTTTTTTTATTCATTTTAACGTATTATTAATTATTTTAAACATGCATAAAAGTGGACCCCAACCTTTCGTTAAAAATTACGAGCAAATTCGGCAGCAGTCGTTATGAGTAGAACAGTAAGAGGGATTATGAGTCTTTGATCTCTGTAAAACAACTCTGATTTTGCATCAGATCTCTCTCCCATCGAACCAGCAGTTCAACGTTTGATCACATTTCCTTGAGCAATTTTAGATCTTCGAATTTCATTACAAATTCGGCGGATTGAAATTATCCTTCCACTTAAAAAGAACATTTATCACATCACTACATGAACGTTCTTTTTTTTTTTTTTTTCGAGGAATCATCAGTAATGTCCGTCCAAGAAAAATTGAAGGCTTATATATGAATTAATCCTAGCCCAGTAGTTAACAAATTCGCCTGCCAACTGTAATTTATCCTCTAGTAAGTTAAATAAAATGAAAAAATCGTGATTGTACCTATAATTATGAACATCTAAAAACGTGGAGAAAAAAATATTTTACATTATTTTTTATTAATTTTGTTTCATATTAAAACAATTATAGAAGTTTGGGTTTTTAGAATACTAGATATATAAGTGCACTTAGTATAATCTTGTTCACAATTATTTTTACATTAGTTATTTCAAAACATAAAGTGTCCTTATTAATATGAGGAGTGTATAATAGAACAATAAAATAATTGCATTGTGTTTCTTTCTTTCTTTTTGCACTATTATATAAAATAGCTATTTACATAAATATTATATAATAAAAATTTCTGATATTGAATTAAAGGAAAAAGTTGTGAGGAAATGTTTTATTTCTGTTTTAGAATTTAAATAAAATCGTACAGTGGGGAAGAGAAGTTGATTTTTTTTTTTTTTTTTTTAATCTTATTTGAAATTGCATTACTCTTATTTTTATGTTTTAATTATTGTTCTGATACATCTTTTCCATGTTAATCATAATTAAGATTTTGCTTTAAAATTAATTATAAGATTTTTTTTTCCACTCTAGCTTTTATGAAAGTAGGTGGTATGTCAGGTCTGTATGAAAAATATATGCAAGCTATACCATCTGTAAGAATTAATGGTACTGACTGTGGAATACCCAAAGAAGATGCGTGGATGTTATTGAGATCATGGGATGATCCTGATATGCCATGGTTAGGATTCCTCATTGGACAGACTCCAGCATCTATATGGTATTGGTGTACAGATCAGGTAATTTTATTACAATATTAAATTTTTGAATATTTTATGTTTCCACTTCACTGTGGGACAGAATAAAATTAATGATGGTCAACTAAATCTGTATATTTTTTGACAACTCCTATAATTAAGTTTGCTTTTTATCTTAACAATTTAAATTGTACAGTTAACTATTTTGTAGGTAAATGTATTTAAAAAGAAGGAAATTTAAAGAAGTTGAAATTAAAACACAAGATGTTATAGATTATATCTCTTCACTCCCAAGTTCAATTTTTTATGCTCAAAAGATATTTAATTTCTGATATGTGGTATTTAAATTTGCACAGGTGATTAAGTAGACCATCATTACGCTTTGACAAATAATTTTTCTCTTTCAGTATGTAAATATGTGTTTATGAAGTCTAAATACCTAAAGAACCTTTTAAATTAATATTGCTTTCATAGATGATGGTACAAAGACTTTTGGCTGCAAAATCTCTCTCACATGCCCAAGGAGGAACATTATTTGCTGGTTTTATGAAAATTCTACCAATTTTTCTTATTGTGATGCCAGGAATGATCAGTAGAGTTCTCTTTACAGGTGATCAAAGTTGATTTATTGTAAACTCAGTCCAGTGGAAGTAGTTAATTTGTCTGATAAGAAAATTTGTTGTGTAGTTGGTTTAAAATTCAGTGTTATTTAAATGTTTGCTGTCTTTTGTCACTTAATTATTATAATTTAATGTTTAATCTCATTCTGATTGCATAAACTAGTACTTGCATATAAATCTATATCTGTGCTTTTCTTTTTCTCACTTAGATTATATTATTCATCCTATACCTTCCTCTTTTTTTTTTTTTTTTTTTTTTTTTTTTTTTTTTTTTTAGAAATTTTTATTTACATTAGAAATTTAAAATATTAAAGTTAAAAATTTATAAATAAGAATAGAATGTAATGCCTGTATGAATTGCCAAATTTAAAATTGACTCTTGTTGTTGTCGTGTGCCACTCGGAAATTCCGAGCCCCAGAAGTTTAAGGCAAGAGGGTTGCGTCTTCCGTTATTAGGAACGCCTCATAGGGAGGAAGTACGACTTCTAGTTCCATAAGCTGGTGAAAGATGGCAGCACCAGCCAAACTCGAATTTTGATCCGGATCAGAGCGAGTTTAGACCCATGTTCCGGTACCCCCAGAGGTATAATTTTTTATGGGAACTTGGAGGACTTTGCGACCACGACGGAATTTAACGTGCACCAGTCGCCATTAGCGTACACGACTGTCTTCGGCCGGCTCGAGGACCGAACCCGCAATCTTTCGATCACGAACTCGCTGCTCTTACCAACCAGGCTACCGCGGCCCTAAAATTGACTCTTGAAAGCCAAAAATTATTTTTTTTTTTTTTTTTGCCAAATAAGCTCAGCAAAATTGTTTTTAACCTTATGAAGTTATTAATAATGCTTATTTTGATCCTTATTTTTAATTAAGAATTTAGTTTTATAAATATCAGTAATGTGCTCTTGACTTAAGAAATTTTAGATCTTAAAAGAAAGTGCCTCGGTGACTATATCCTTTACTGGAAGTTGGGTATTTACAAATAAAACAGTTTCCCATAATAAATAAGACAATTTCCCAATAAATAAAACAATTATTTTCCTAATAAGACAATTTAAGAGAATATGTACACACTGTAACATTAGAATACAGCTGTTACTTTATTTACTGACATTTTATCTTATGAATTAAAAAATAAATAAATAAATAAAAAAATATGCACTAATAAATGTAACTCAACAAACAGTTATCTGAAGTGTTATGATATTATGTGTATATTAAGACCTTTTGTTTGTTTGTTACATTTGTCATTTACGGCCCTCTTCACTTACCGTCGTCGGAAGCCCGAGCCAATGTTATTCTATGGGGAAATTTTCTTTACAAATAACTTATTAACTAATACATATTTTTAAATTCTGTTTTCACATTCAGAAAATTGCCAACTGTTAAATTGACATACCTTTTTTAAAAATGCATTTTTTAATTTTTAATATATTTTGAACTTGCAAAATGAAAAAATTTCACATATTGAAAATTCGTATTTTTCAGCTTCAAAATAAAATATAAAAAATTATAAAAATAATTTTTTGTAAAAGGTCCGTCAATTTAACAGCTGGGAATTTTCAGAATGTGAAAACAGAATTAAAAAATATGTATTAGTTAATAAGTTATTTGTAAAGAAATATTTCCCATAGAATAACATTAGCTTCGGCTTCCGGCGGCGGTGAGTGAAGAGGGCCTTTAAGAAAGGGCAGCCTTTCCTTATCTTGGTGTTTGTAGTTGTTCAGAATCCACTTTTAAACGATAGGTCTCAGTCTGGTGAGTTTTAATATGCAAAAATTACTGTATAGTAACACCTCAAATCCCTTATGTTGCAATCTATCAATAATTGATAGTATTTTTTTTTTTTTTTTTTTAAGTGATACTGAATTGCTATTTATGGTAAAGTAATTTATTTACATTTATCTTATGTTAACTTTCAGCAATTGACTGTTGACTGCATCATTATTGTGCTCATTATAAAGATTTAATTTTCTAAGTTATTTTATTTTTTGGTCTTTGTGGTTTCAGTGATCTTGTATCTGTTACTTGGCTTTTCTACACTTAATAAATCATTATTATATATATATATATATATATATATATATATTTGCACTTATCCAAAGTTTTCATCAAATGCATTGCCCTTGTTTGCACTTTAAATATCTTATTTACATTTTTTTAGGATAATACATATTATGAATAATAAAATAATCATGACTTTTTTTTCTCTAGAATTTTCATTTATTGTTTATATGTACATATCAAAAAGCTTAAAATCATTTGAAATTTCAATATATGTTCAAAGTTAATCATTATATATTATTAAAGCTATTCAAGTTTCTTATATTTTGTTTTATGTCTTATGTGATATTTTCGATGTGCCGCATACAACTATAATAATGTGTTAGAATAGAATAATAATGTGTTAAACATATAATGTGTTAGAATGAAAATTCATCCACCACTGGCTGTTTAAATGTTCTATTTGATCCCTGTGAAATTTCTGCTGTTTTTATACAAGTAAGATATATACCTAGTCATCTTTATGCAATACCACCAAAATGTCATACATATATATATATATATATATATATATATATATATATATATATATATTTCCAACCAAAAAAAAAAAAAAAAAAAAAAGGAAGAGGTTAAAATTTAACAGTAAGGAAAAGGGTAATAACTATAATATAGTCAGTACTACACTAAATTAAAACTTTAAGGACTTATACTAAATTAATTACAAACACTAAATTTTTAAAAATGGCCTTACTTGAAGTTGACAGGGGCATCCAAAAAAATACCAATGCATTGCATTTCATAGGAGGCATTTTTATAAATCATATTTAAGGAACTTTGCACAACACAGATCATAATGAAATTGATGTGCGTTCATGTGCTAAAGAAAATCTTTTCTATAGAATATGGTATGTTTAGCATTAAGATTTATAGGTATACTAAAATATTCAGATACATTAAGGGTTATAACTGAAAATTACTGAAATTGCATTACCCTTTGTGTTAAGCATTTTAAATACTTTCGAGCAATGTTTTAAAAGTGATTATGAATTCATTTAGTCTATCTGTATTTTTTTTATGTGTTTTTACTTTTATTTTTCTCATGCCAAAGTTTGTAACATCCAGTTTTGTCTTTATTTACAAAATTATTTTTATACATGCCAGTTGTTTCGAAGGAATAAATTTTATCTTTGTAATTTCTTATTCTGAGAAAAATATTTGTATTGGGTTTAATTGGGATCTTTAATTTAGCTGCTCCTGTCTTTAGTTTGTTACTGGCACTTTTATTATATAATATTGAGAGAGTGTATGTTTTTCTTTCTATGCATTAGTTATACGGTTACGTTTTTTTTTTTTTTTTTTTAATTCCATTTTTATACATAATTTATTTATTAGACTTTTTGTATATCAAGCTAATAAGCAAACTATTAAAGATTATAATGAAGAAACTATTTAAAAAAAAAAAAAAAAAAAAACTTATAAATAATGCACAGATACAAAAAGAAAAATATACACCTTCAGTACCATACACAAAGGGGGCAGTAACAAACTGAAGACAAAAAACAGCTTAATTAAATATAAACATCTCAGTTAAACCCAATAGAAATATTTTTTAGATAATTAGAAATGATAAAGGTAAAATTTATTTCTCAGAAGGAGCTAGCAAATATAATTTTTGTAAATGAAGAAGACAAAACCAAATGTTACATATTAACATGACAAAAATAAAAAGAAAAACTTGTATAAAAGAAAACAAAAATAAAATAACTGCTCTAACCAAAGCAAACTAAAAAGAAAATTTGAAGATTTTTCATAACTTCTCAAAATCAGCTCACTGCACAAGGGACCAGTCCAAATTTTAATTTTTGGATCACTTTTTTGTGAAAAACGATACTTTTGTAGGTGGGAGGGGGGGGGGGGAGAAAGAAAGAAAATATCATGTAAAATTTCCCATTTTAAGTCATTCTATATAGTGTTTAATATCAAGTTAAGAGAGTTTTGTTGAATTAATTAAAAATAATACTGAACATGGAAATATTTTATAGAAGGATCACTTTTATAAAACAATCTTGTGAAGGGGCTCATTTTATAAATTTGTTGTGAAGAGTCCCTTTTTATAGATTTGAATTTTATGAAGGGTCCCATTTTATGATGTAGAATTTTGTAAAGCGGCAGAAAAAGGGACCTAATTTTTGCTTGAATTGACTCCCTGCAGTAGTAATTATCAATATGCAGTTAAATGCTAATCTGTTGAATTATTGGTGAATTGCAGTGTGTGCAGTTCTTCTGAACCCATGGAAGTGTACAAAATATGACACACTGTGCTAAAGGAGAAGAGCAAGCAATAAGTCACAGTTAGTTCACTCAACATATCCAGGGGTGCAAGAGTTTCCGTCTTAGGACGGAAAACTTACACCAGTGTATTTTTATCAATAATTTGTATCACATTTGTGCTTCAATTTATCACGATTGAGCATAACAGAAATTATTGATAAAGAATGCTGGTGAGAGTCTTTTATTTTGAGACTGAAACTCTTGCACCCCTGAACATATCTGACGAAAACTGCAACTGCAGCCAAAAATGTTAGATTATTTTAAAGGTTTTTAGGTCAAGAAAGATCAATTTACAAAGGTCTACAAAGATTTTTATCTATGTTAAAAGCATTGTCACATACAACCTGGAAATGATGCAAGATGAAATATTTCCAGGATGAAAATATACAATGAAATACATTCACGTATAATTATAATATAATTGCACACAAGCGTATGTGCATAACACATGTGACCAAAATGCATGCATTAAAATAATTATGAAACATTTTCTCATACTTATAGGCAAAGAAACAGCCACTGGGAATGAAAGTAATAAAATCCATAGGAAACCGATTTTAAGTTTAATTATGAATTGCTTTAATTTTATAATGAAATGATTATTACAAATTTTACATTTTATTAAATTGCAAAGAAATCTTATTTTTTTATTTTTATTTATTTATTTATTTATTTTTACTACATTTCTTTTAATTTTTGTTGAAAAGAAAAGTCTTAGTTTGTATTTTTAATCTACTTTTTCTAGGAAGTGTGTGTTCAACTTAAAAGTAAACTTAATTTGTTATTGTAACTTTATTTGTTATTATTAAAGTGTCTTTAAATAAAGTATATAGTGAGATTTCTGAGTTGTTTCTATAAAATCGTATTTTGCTATTCAATTAAATTTCTGAAAACCAATTTTTCTCGTAGATGAGGTTGCTTGTGTTGATCCGGAGGTTTGCATGCAATATTGTCAAAATCCAGCTGGATGTTCTAATGTTGCCTATCCTCGTCTTGTCCTTGAACTCATGCCTACAGGTGCATATTTTTTATTTAGTACTACCAAACCACTTTGAAACTAAGCTGGGCCTTTTACTAAATACCTTTATTATGATTTGCTTAATCTTTTCTACACAAAAAATCGCAATATTTTGAGTAGTATATATTTTTCATTATTTTATTTCTTTTATGAAAGAAATGATAAAACATCCTATTGATTCTCAATTAGTATGATAACTTCAATATATTGCTTGTTTTCCTTATTAAATTTTAAACTAGTTGTCACAGGTTGACTCTCCTCAGTTCCCCATCATATTTATGTTCTCATAAATTTCCAGTGCGAGACATATTATAATCATGTTAAAAGAAATGAATTTGACCAAAGCTTGATACAGTGACACTGACAGAATGAAATCCCCGCCTAATAGGCTATCCACCGTTCATTTCGATATATTTATCTTATTCTAATCTATTGATTTATTTTATCAGGGTCGATTCCGTTGTTTAGTTTTCATGCTACTATTTCCAATGCAATAATCCTCAAAATTCATATTTATATGAAAAATTTACAAATTCGCTATGTTGATAAAATCGTAAATTACGATTAATTTACGAATTTTTCCTATTAGAATATTTGTATTCAATCCTGTTCAAACAAATATCATAAATGTAATTTTGAAGTTGTCTAATGTATTTATGATCCCTCAAAATGGAAGTTTATGCTCAATTTTGCCTTATTCTGACATGTTAAGTAAATTGTAAATTCTAAATAACTTACGAATTTTTTAAATTGAAAAAATCATAGTCTATGATATTCATGCCAGTATCCTAAATAATATTTTGAAAGTGGTTTGACATCTTTACGATGAAAATATCTCTCAAGATAGACGTTTATGTGCAATTTTGCTCTATTTTGCCATGTTAACAAATTCGTAAATTTCCAATAACTTACGAAATTTTTATATTGGAAAATTCATAGTTTTTAATATTCATGCCAGTGTCCTAAATAATATTTCAAAAGTAGTCTGACATCTTTACGGTGAAAATATCGTTCAAAATTGACGTTTATGTGAAATTTTGCCCTATACTCCCATGTTAAGAAATTCGTAATTTTCCAATAACTTGCGAAATTTTCAAAGTAGCATATTTATAGTTACTGATGTTCATTCCGGCATCAAAACTGATATTTTAAAACAGGTCCGACATTTTTACAATAACAAGTTTCCATTTAATGCACGTTTAAGTGAAATTTTGTCCTATTCTCCCATGTTAAGAAAATCGTAAATTTCTAATAACTTACGAAGTTTTTTAATTCGAATGTTGCAAATGAATAGGGTTCTTGCCAGTATCGAAAGTAATATTTTAAAACTGATCTGGCCTCTCTGCGATCATTTGTTCGTGAGATATCGTGTAAACAGACTAACAAACTAACGGACTGACACACTAACAGACACCCTACAGACAGACACCATACAAATTTTGTCATTTTCGGATTCCTGACACCTGAAAATGTATAAAAAAGTCAAAAAACCTAGGTCGAAAATTTTCACGATTACCTAAGTTCCCCATACCTATAGTATGATGGGGAACTAAAAATGCTGTGTTTCTTAAGGAAACTGCATATTTTAGCACAAATTTCAAAAGTAATACAGTAGAACTTCGATCCATCATTTTTAATGGGGTGTGTGAGAAAATAAACAATGAATGTGTGTTAAAGTCAAAAAACAAAGAAAACAATGTTTATGCATTAATACATGCAATGTATGCAGTAATAAGTACTAATTTATTATTTACCAAAGTGTAGAGGGAAAAAAAAACTGCAAGTGTTAATGACTTTGGTTTGTCAATCTGTCCGCGCTCTATCTCTTGTAAATATTCATGGAATTTCTTGAAACTGATATGTTATTCAAGTTCACTATTGGCTGTTCCTTAGTGAAAATGGAGTGAATTCCACTTTTGCTTTGTGTACAGGAACACCCGAAAGTATTCCAAAGCATTATATTCTATGAGAGGTATTTCTATAAACCATATTTTAATCCTTTACTTTACACAAATCTTTATGGAATTGACATGTTATTGAAGTTCACTATCGGATGTTTTCTATAGAAAATGGAGTAAATGCCACCACTGGTTTGTATACAGAGACACCCAAAAGTATTCCAAAGCATTATGTTCTGTGAGGAGTATTTCTATAAACCAAATTTAAATAACTTTACTTTGCAGAAATCTTAATGAAATTGAAGTATGCTATTCATATGCACAAAAGAATACTTAAATGTAAAAAAAGGATCTGAATTTGTTTTTCTCTATATGACTCTATCTGCCCATCTACCCGCCTCGAGCGTCCGTAAATATAAAAAAAAAAAAAAAAAAAAAAAAGTGGTGTATGTTATTAAAGTTTATCATGGAATGTTTTCTATTTGAAATGACAATAATAGGTACTGCAAGTACAACTGTTTGTGTACAGGGACACCCAAAAAAAATGCCAATGCTTTGCATTTTAGGAGAGACATTTTTATTAGGCATGGGCACCTACTATGATGTATGTGCCCAATAAATATCATTCTGATATTTGCATTCCTTTCTGGTGTAGCAATTTTAATGGCCAGTAGTACATATATATATTCTTTTCAGATAGTACACAACAGACCATAAAAATGATATAGATGTTAATTTAACTAGTTCCTTAAATAAATAATAATAATAATCGTACAAATAAATAATGAAAAAAGAAAACCTCTAATTTTTTCCAATAAATGAAAAACGACTTAAATACGAAGATAATACATACAGCACTTAGAAAAGCAACTGCAAATATTCCTATGTGACTAAAAATTTATAGATCATTTTTTATTTTATGAAATTTAGATTTATTTGTGAATGTATTTAATTAGGATATTTAGGGCTGTTGCCTCTTATTGATACATAATAATAAAAAATATAAATAAAAATACCTTATAAATATTAAATATTTAAATTATACTCACTGATATATAATAAAAGATCAGAATGAAACTCGCATGTTTATTTTCAAATATTACACAACAAGTCATAAAAAAGATACTATTTTAACCAATCCCTTAAGAACATAAGTGCATCGACATTTTCAGGATCTTAGCTCGATCTTATGTAAAATATATATATGAAAAAATATTTTGTACCAGTGTGTGCGTGTGTGTTTGGGATTAAGGCCGATTGACTTCATTAGAGTCCTAGGCCTATATAGTGCCCTCTGTGGGGTACTTTCTGAGGGGTACTAGCATGTATTTACGCGAGTTGTGGTAAAAACCACGGAAAACTCCGAACGGCTAGGTCGATGACGATGAGTGCGACCCGGGATCGAACTCGGCACTTCCCATCTACCAGTTTTGAGCACAGAACCGTTCGGCCACTGATGGGGCAATATTTTGTAAACAGACCAGCATTTAAGATCTTTAATTTAATTCGTTGTTTGAAATTTTTAATCGGATTTTGGAAATTTTTAATCGGAATAATCGGGCCAATTAACTTGATTAAAAAAAACTAATCGGGACTAAGCATTGATCGATTAACCGAATCAATTAATTGGCACAGCCTTAATTTTTATAAATTACATTTAAATAACTTTCTACTTTCGCAAAAATCACAAAGAATTGATATTATTGTTAATATGCTAAAATGATTTTTGTATAGGGTATATGATTAAACTTCATATTTACAGGGCTAAACTAAAATAATCAGATACATTAAGGGCTGCATTTTCTTTTGCATTAAGCATTTTTAACACTTTCCAACAATATTTAAAAGTAATTGTGAATTCAAGTAGTCTATCTGTATGCCTTTCAGTTCTTCTATCTGTCTGTTTTGTTATAACATAAGCGCAAAGGACATCAAAAGTTATCCGTACATACTGTTGGAAAGTGTTAATAATCAATGAGTACTGCATATTTTTTTGTTCTTGTTTAAATGAAACAACATTTTTTTTTTAATTTACAACACTTTTCTGGTCCTTTTCTGTAATTTCATGTGTGTATATGAAAAATTGTACAGTTTAAAACGCTGTAATTGTCAGTCTTGGCACCAGTGTAAGGTCAACTTCATTGTCATGGACATTATCCACTCTTTCTTCACTTTTTTGCATCATCTTTTAATTCTATTATGCTTACGATACCACATGTCTCAAAGTCTTGATAAATGGAAATAGAAACACTATAGTTCATGCCAAACACATCTTCTGCTATACGCAACCACTCTTAAACTGCATTATCATAGTCTTGCTTTCTGTTAGGCATTCTTCATTTTTTTGCGTGTAATTGGATTTCATGAAACAATTCTGGATGGCTGAAGAGGTTACTTATATTATGTGAAAGTACAAAATTGAATAGCTTGCAGAACATTCATTTTTGGAGTAGATTCTTTTGCTTATTCCATGAAACATAAAAAAATCTTTTTACTAGCCTTCTCCTGTAAATTTTTTTAAAGCAGTTTATTATCCCGGCATGCCATCAAGACGAGGTATGACAGATGTATAACTAGAAATCACATCTCATATAGAAACATTTAATGTATAATTAGATGCATAATTAATATGAAAAAAAATTGCTCATGTTTTTCAAAGACGACATATCTGATTAATGAGTTGAATAGTTGTCAATAAATGGAATGATTTTTCCTCAGAAATATTATTCAACAAGCATGAATATTTATTTAGAGAAAATAGAATGTAAGGTTGATTTTTTTTTTTTTTTTTCTTTTTTTTTTAAACAAACAATGTGAAAAATGTCGGAGCTGGGAATCAAACCAAATTAGAGCCAGTAAGTGGAATGCCCAGGATCGATTCCCTGCTCTAGCCTATTTCACACAGTTGATAAAAAAAAAAAATCAACACTCCAATTTCTCTTAAAATAATTTTTCTTTTTTGCGCGTTGATTTTATCTATCAAAATCCTAAAGAAGTTATTTATTATCCATTCTTGAATGACAGATTACTGGCAGTTTCTTTGCATTCTTAAAGCATTAAAGTCTAGCAGATTTACCATTAACAAGAGGTGCTCTTTTATCAGAATCGTCTTTATTTGTGCATAGCAGCACTGTCTTTTTCTGGAAGGTTTACCATTATGACAAGACTCCTTTAACTCTAGCTAATAAGCTTGTCTCGTTTGTATTATAAATGTCCCAATCCTTCTTGTAACTTCAGAAATTTTTCAAACCACATTTTTTGGCTTCTGTATGTACTACGGCAGCACTTTTTCTACATAATTTCTTGGATACCAATCCATGACGAATTTCAAAATGTGAAATCTACCCATTTGATGCTGGAAAAGTGTCCACGCCCTTTCTAGTAACTATTTCAAACATTTTCTCTCGAAGAATATTCCCATCAACTGGAAAGCCTGATCATATCAATATCATACCAATTAAAGAGAACTCTTTCTGATTTAATGTCAGTACACATTTTGCTAGTTTTCCTCTTTTTGCTGAAGTTCCATACTTATCAGCCTGGTCTGATTCCTTTATTTTCAAAATTACCGAATTCAAAATTGAAAGTGGTGTTGTGTATATACTTCTACTTCTACTTTTGCTATACTGTATATTAACTACTCCTACTTCTACTACTACGCTTTGTTCAATAAAACAAACATGAAACGAATACGCAGGGTTCCGTGTCTTCGATATTTCAAATTATTACATCTTTATTAGTATATTAAAACAGTAAATATTTAACAATTTGGCGACGATAGGAGAATGAAATGGCCGAACTTACGCAGTTAATAGCAACTCTTCAAGAATTCGTCGATAAAATCAAAAGTACTCCAGAATCGAAACGTAGTACTAAAGATGTTCTCGCTACACAAAATTTATCTTTTGATCAATTTGATGAATCATCTGAAACTTTTGACTGTTATGCACAGAGACTGGAAAATTATTTCAAATTAAAAGGATTATCGGCCGACGATGCCGAAACTGAAGAATTAAAAGTTCTCGTGTTAATAAATTGTCTTGGATCAAGACAATATCAACTACTTTCAAGTCTCACTGCTCCTGATTTACCTTCAACGAAAACATTCAATGAACTTCTGTCATTGCTCAAACAGCATTTATCACCAAAACCAAATGTTTTAACAGAACAACATAAATTTTTTTCAAGACTTCAGAATTCCGGTGAGTCAATATCAAATTTCATTTCTTCACTTAAAGATCTAACAAAAAATGCTGAATTCGTATCTGCATGCCATTCAAATGATTGTTCTAAATCGATGCTAAATTTGTTATTACGTTCTCAATTTATTCGAGGTTTATCCGATTCTGATATACGAGAAAAATTATTACAACAAGGTGATATAACATTTGAAAAAACAATAGAAATCGCTTTGGCCATTGAAGCTGCAAAAATTGAAAACAAAGAAGTGTACAAGAGTGCTTTTTCAACTTCTGTTAATAAAATATCCAACATTAATAAAAATAAACGCCTTCCTCAAACCAGAAATGAAAATTCCAAAACCAAAAGTAGATCAAAATCACCCATGAAATCTAAAAGTGTTAATTTAAAAGAGCTTGGATTGGAAGGATTGTGTTTACATTGTGGTAAATCTAATCATAAAACTCAAAAATGTTTTCTAACCAATAAATTACGTTGCAAATCTTGCAAAAAACAAGGTCATTTGGCTTCAGTTTGTATTTCAAGCTTAATAAAAAATAAAGTAAACAATCAAACTGTCAACAACATAATGCATGATTCGGATAATTTAATTGTAAATCAGATTTATGATGTGTTTTCTAATGATTATGCAAATGATGATAAGATGTATGCTACAGTTAAATTAAATGGGGTTGAACAACGGTTTGAATGTGATTCAGGAAGCAAAGTAAGCATAATAAATGCTGATGAATTCAAAAAATTAAAGCTTAAAGTTCCAATTCAGAGAACAAATGTGTCTTTTCGCAGTTATACAGGTCAAATTTTCAATCCACTTGGTATTGTTAAATTAAATGTTTCATATCAAAATAAGTCTAGTTATGAAGATTTATATGTTGTGTCAAATCAAAAAAGTTCCATTCTAGGACGTGATTGGATACGGAATCTGAATATAAATTTACATGATCTTAATCAAATTTCAAATGACACATATGTTGACATTTCTGTTTCAAAAATTATTGATTTATACTCTGATGTGTTTGAATCTAAGATTGGTTGTATTCCTGATTATACATGTTCATTAAAATTAGAGCCAGATGCTAAGCCAGTTTTTGTTAAAGCTCGTACAGTTCCATATGCTTTAAAACAAAAAGTTGAACAAGAACTTGATAAATTAGAGGCAGAAGACATAATCGAAAAAACTGACTTTTCCGAATGGGGAACACCCCTTGTAGTTGTATCAAAACCAGATGGCTCTGTACGTATTTGTGCAGATTTTAAAGTTACAGTTAATAATCAACTTCAAAATGCACGACACCCAATTCCTAGAATTGAGGACATTTTTAATAAATTGCGTGACGGAAAATTTTTCTGTACTCTAGACATTCATAAAGCATACTTACACATGAAAGTCGATAATGAAAGTGCCAAAATTCAAACCCTTTCAACCCATCGTGGTACATATTTAGCAAAAAGGCTATTCTTTGGTATTAAAACTGCTCCTAATGAATTCCACAAATTTATAGATCAGTTTGTTCAAGATTTAGATGGTACTGTTGCATATTTTGATGATATTATTATTCAAGGTAAAGACAGACAGGAATGCCAACAACGTCTATTCAATGTATTAAATAAATTAAGAGAATTTAAATTACATCTCAATCTTGCAAAATGCAAATTTTTTGAAGAAAAAGTTCAGTATTTAGGACACATTATCAGCGCTACTGGACTCCAGAAATCACCAGACAAAATCAAAGCCATCTCTGAAACACCTCGACCTAAAAACATTGATGATGTCCGTAAATTTATTGGTCTAGTAATGTATTATTCAAAATTTATTCCAGATGCTTCCAGTGTTCTTCATCCATTAAATAACCTCTTATGTAAAAACAGACGTTTCAAATGGACAGCTCAATGTGAAGCTGCTTTCCTAAATGCGAAATCAGTTATTACCAGTAACCAAGTCCTTGTGCCATATAATCCTGACCTCCCAGTTACTTTAGCTACTGATGCCAGTCCTTTCGGACTCTCAGGAGTTTTATCTCATACAATGCCTGATGGAACTGAACGCCCAATTGCTTTCGCATCCAGGAGTTTGACTGCTGCTGAGAAAAATTATAGTCAACTCGATCGAGAGGCAACTGCTGTAGTGTGGGCCTGTAAAAAATTCTATGATTACGTATTTGGAAGAAAATTTACTTTAATTCTTGATAACAAGGCTATTTGCACCATCTTCCATCCAGAGAAAAGCCTTCCGGTCATGTCTGCATCAAGATTGTTACGGTACGCTAATTTCCTTTCTAGCTTTGATTATAAAATTATACACAGAAAATCTGAGAAACATTCAAACGCAGATTATCTTTCAAGATTTCCTTTACCAATATCAGTTAATCAGATAAATTGCATTGATGAATCACAAGCTTACCAACAATTCGTTATCAACTACATTTCAGCAGAAAACTTAACAGCACAGAAAATTAGAGAAGAAACAGAGCTTGACCCAGAACTGAGAAAAATAAAATATGACATTGTTCTTGGGAAGGTATTTGACCCTACTATAACTCTTCAAGATGGAATCCTGTTCAGAGGAAATCGAGTGATCATTCCAAAATCCCTTCAACCTGATATGCTCAAGCAATTACATTCAACACATGTAGGAATTGTCAAAATGAAAGCCCTTTCTAGAAATTATTGCTATTGGAAGAACATAGATTCCGATATTGAGAATACTGTTAAAAGTTGCCGAGAATGTTGTAATATAAAAAAGAATCCAGACAAGGCACCTCTTCACATCTGGGAACCACCAGAAAAGAACTGGCAAAGAGTGCATATTGACTACGCCGGCCCATTCATGGAACACCATTTTTTAATTGTGGTGGATGCACTTTCAAAATGGCCTGAAATTTTTGCAACAAAGAAATCTCCAACTACTGCAAGCACAATTTCTTTCCTCGAAGAAATTTTCAGCCGACATGGACTACCTGAAATTTTAGTGTCTGACAATGCTTCATTATTTAAGTCTGAAGAGTTTCGAGATTATTGCAAAACTAACGGCATCCAGCAACGTCTTACTGCTCCAGGATATCCTGCCACAAACGGACAAGCAGAAAGGTATGTACAGATTCTCAAAACAAAATTAAAATGCATGAAATTTTATCCGGGCACAATTCATAGTAAGTTGTGTAAACTTCTTTTTCGATTTCGAATAACTCCTCTCAACAATGGACAAACTCCATCTGAACTGTTATTTGGAAGAAATTTAAGATCAGAACTTGATCTAATCAAACCAACACCAAGACTCAAGAATAATGCTCCACAGCCAGATTTTTACAAAAGTTACAAATTGGGAGAAAGAGTTCAATCTCGAAATTACACATCATCCAACAAATGGAAATATGGCACTGTCGTTGAGAAACTTGGACGACTTCATTATCTAATAGAATTAGATGATGGCTATGTAATCAAACGACACTTCAACCAACTAAGATCCTGTCAAGTTGAAAAAGTATTACCCTCTTTAGATTTTTCCTGGCCAAGGAGAGTTCACTTCTCAATTCCCAGACATCAAGATAAGCTAGCCTCACAAAATCAGGATTCTTCACATCAACCACCAATGAAAGTGACTCCTCAAAGTGCAAACATTAGTGATTCAAATTCTTTACCTCAATCTCCTGCAAGCTCAACGGAACCACAAAAGACTAAACTCCCAAAATTTTCTAGTTCCAGCAAAACAGATCAACTAGTTCCATTAAGAAGATCAACTCGTCAACGAAAACCAGTTATAAAATTAAATCTCTAATAATAATAATATTGAAACTATTCACAGAACATTAAAAGCTATTTTACATATTCATAGAACTTAAAAAAAAAAAAAAAAAACTATTCTACTTTAATTTCAAATTAATTCAATCTTTATTTCAAATTGTTTCACTAAATTGTATATATGTAAATATTTAATGTTTAAATTAAGTGTCGGAGAATTGTTGTGTATATACTTCTACTTCTACTTTTGCTATACTGTATATTAACTACTCCTACTTCTACTACTACGCTTTGTTCAATAAAACAAACATGAAACGAATACGCAGGGTTCCGTGTCTTCGATATTTCAAATTATTACATCTTTATTAGTATATTAAAACAGTAAATATTTAACAAGTGGTATATCTAAATACTTAGCTTTGTTAATCTTTTTTCTCAAAAGAATTCTTTTCCACCTCCATCTATGATGTGAAGCCTTTATTCTAAGGTTTGGATTCGTTTTGATATTTTTAAAATTCACAGAATGGATAAAATTTAGCACAGAAAATATAGTGCAGAATGTATTAAACTGGAAGCCTCACACAATACAATTACAGATTAGCCAGGAATGTGAAAGAATGTGGCAGCTGATCGAAGTGGGTGCATCAATCCTCCCCTTTACACAACATAGAATAACCCATTCTCCAAACAATACCTGTTCCACATTCAGTAATTCACATGTACATATGTTACAATATCTGTGCTAATCCCTGTTCTCCCTTTAAAACACCATGAGCTATTTTAGGATAAAAGATGCAATTCCAGTTTGTATGCCATATGAATCTGCTCGATCTTCAGTTTCATTTCAGTCAGGAGAAACAAAAATTTTACAACAATGAATGCGAAAAAAACTTTTTGAAAAACGATACATGTGAGTTTCATTAACATTTTTAAAATACAATTTGTTTCAGGGACCATAGAAATAAAACGATGGATGCAGGAACATAGATCACAGTTTCACTGTAATACATTTTAATTTTTTTTTTTCTCAACATATATACTATATAAAGAAAATACTATAATTATGAAATAATCCAAACATCATATCTATTTATTCCTTTCAAAACTTCCTTGATTAATTTTCATTATTTTTACAGTAGTATATGTGTGAGGGAGCACAATAGTGTCGTAACACTTTATATGATTGAGCTCAAATTTGGTAGACATATTTATAGCTCACTGTTGCATGAACTGTATAAATTTTCATGTAGGATGTACAGTTCTTTTACAATGGTCAAAAAGAATAATTTTTCATTATGATCTATAGAATCAAGTTATTTGAAAAGAGTTAATATCTAAATTTTAATTAAGATCAAATTGAATGGACATGTATTTTAAGTCATATTTGAGTGAACTATATGGATTTTCATGATTTGTAGAAATTAATTTTATAAAAGGATACAAAGCAAAAATTCTTATACATTAAAATTTATGGACTCAAAATATTTTAAGTTTGTTTTCTCTACATTATTTAAAACAGCAAAAATGTATTACTTATAATAGTTATTTTACAGTGAAACCTGAAATAATTTACTCTTATGGAAGGCTAACATTTATTGGTCCTTTTGAGGACTAATTATCTGAAGTGCATTGAATTGTTTAAAAGAGAATGAAACTGATATGTTTTAAAATCTTGTTACAGTATGATTGTTATTGGAAATTCCATGCTTATTAATTCTATTACAGGGACACACAAAAGAATTTTGATGTATTATGATTCATTTTACAAACATACAAATTTAGCAATTAAACACTCACTCTATAATAATTTTAACTTTTATTCATTTATTGACCTATTCTCAGAGTTAAATTCCTTAAAATGACCTTTAATTACTTACCTTAAAATACTGCAAAAGTACCCTTCCTCTACTTTTCACATGAACTTTGTTTATTCTTAAAATACCAAATAAACACCCGATTATCCTTACGCTCAGAGGTAGACTCTATTGAAATAGTCAATAGTTTTTTACACCTTATATCTTTTATAACATTCGCCTTTATAAATATAAAAATCTGTATTAAATATGACACAGATTATTTGAAAATGAAAGCCATAAGCTTCCTAAAATAGCAGTAAATGTAAACAATTTGTTGGAGGGGGGGGGAGTTTTCTGATTGGTTGAATGTTGATTAACAAACAGTTTTCTGTATTTAATATGTCAGCTTGTATGTTTTTGCATATTTTTACCATTTATCTGCCCCCTCCCCAAATATATTCAGATTTTTTCTTGAAGATTCAGGGTGCGCTTGAAAGGTATTTTATGATAAATTGTTCAGAAAGTCGTGTGAAGTTGCTACATTTGCTTTTTATCGCCCTTTTTAATACTAAATTTGTGTTTAGTTGTAAAACAAATGTTATCTGTATAAAAAATGTATATTCTATTATTAGGATTGCGGGGACTAATGATGGCAGTGATGTTGGCTGCTTTAATGAGTGATTTGACTTCAGTCTACAACAGTGCAAGTACTTTATTTACAATGGATATCTGGCCTCAGCTCCGAAAAAAAGCTACAGTTTGGGAGTTGATGATTGTTGGAAGGTTAGTAATCAAACTTCCAGATTACAAATTTGTTTATAGAGAGTTTTTTTATTAAATCAGTTCTGTTTGTTTGGTCTGTTGTCAATTTTCGCTAATCAGTAAATGTATTGAAACAAAATTTATTACCAACATCTGTGAACACCATGTTGTCAAGGTAAAACATCTGGCTTCGAAATAGAAGATTGTAAGTTTGAAACCTATAAAGACAAGTTACCTAAAAAAACATTTTTGTTAAAATTTACACAGAGAATGTCTAAAAAATCTTTTTTTCTCTGTTAAAAAATTAAAGTTCATTAAAAATAGTTTTTTAGAATTATTTTAATATTAAATCTATTTGTCTGTCTGTCATCAATTTTCTTTAATATGAATTTAGAGTAGAATCTTCTTGGGACCATCTGGAAACCTCATGGAAACAGTCTAGAAGCTTCATCAAACCTTCTAGAAACTCCATGAAAACATTTAGAAATTTCTAATTTTAAATTTCTTTGTGGGAACATCTAAAATTATGTAAGCCAAATTTTTCTAGAAGGTTCTGTGACATTTCTAGATATTTTCACAAAGGTTTCATGAAAGTTCCAGTTGTTTCCGGAAACCTTTTTAAGAAATTCTGTTCAACTTTCAATTTAAAGAACCTGAAATCACACACACTCAACCAAACATTAGAATTTTCAAAAAGTTTCTAGGAAACTCTTAGAAGGTTTAAAATTTTTAAATGATTATAGAAGTTGAAGAATTTTCAAATAATTTCCATAAAGATATTAAAATATCAACAATGCACCCAATGCAAAACATATAAATAATGTACTGCTTCATAATTTTCATATTAAAAAAAAATTAAATGAAAGCTGTTGGGATATGTAAAGAAATATTATGTAATTTTGATTGAATTTGAAATAAATCAAAAATCAACTAAAAAATATAAAATTAGTTTTTTACATTAAAAAGAAAGAAGAGAGAAAAAAAAGTTAAACGGAGTGCTTTTATAGGGGTGCCCTAAAAAGTGGAAAATAAAGAAAATTGTAGTCAGCTTAAAGTATATATAGTTGACAAAGAAAAAGTATACTTATAAACCTCCCCCCCCCCCACACACACACACACAATTTTACTTATTTTCCACTTTTAGGTCACCTACCTCTATAAAAGCATTCCATTGTAAAATCTTTTCCTTTTTTTATTCCTAAATTATTACATTTGAAACGCATACACATGTTCTTGAAAAAGCTTATTCACTTTTTTTTTAATCACTGTTTTAGAAATGTTAACAATGAATATTATTAGTATAGTAAAATAAAATTTTCATAAAAAAAAAATTATAGCCTGTGTTACTTTAATTTCTTTCTATTTTCTTATTTTTGTTATAGTAGCTTTTCTAAGCTTTACACATGAATTAATTATTTTGAAATTTAGTATTGAAAAGAAAATAATGTAAAAATTAAACTATTTCATAAACTTGATTTTTCATAAATGTGTTTCTAAAAATAATTTAGTTAGACTTATGTAAATTTACTTTATGTAACTCATTTTCAGTCCTTTAAAAAAAAAAAAAAAAAAAAAAAAAAAAGTTTGTCTCTTTATTATTAAGTATTTATCAGTTTTACACAGTTATTTTGTTCATTTCTTTACTTGCTTTTATTTAATTTGGTTGTTCTGCCTTGATCAAATCTTGCAGTCAATTTGTACAGATTTTTCACAAAAGAAGTTTTTCCTCAAATTTTCCTTAGAGTTCATGGTCGATAATACAGTATGCAATACACCAGTAATGGCACCAGAAATTCCCCGACGGGGGGACACCACCTCCCCGACAGGGGGGCACTACATAAAGAGATTTTGTTATATAAGTATTTATCGAAGACTGCAATACTGTTAATAATATTACTGTTAATATTTGTACCATTCCATTTGTTAGTACTCCTCGTGTTTTTGTAGATCATCGTGCCACAGACAGACATTTTCTAAAAATATCGTGGTCGAAACGTGTTCTAGACCTCTCAAAACGTGTATATTCATGGAAAACTGGAAGCTGAAAATTTTTACGAATCCAATATCTTCTTCGATTGAATATAGAATGAAAAACTGGAATGCTCGAAATTTGTACAAGGAAAGAAAAATGCTGCCAAAAGTAGAAATACTGAAAATTTTGTATTTTTTCCCCCCGAGATATTTTAGGAGTATGCCCCGATGGGGGGTCCCAGACTCCCCGACGGGGGGGCCTGTGCCCCCCCGGCCCCCTAGCTGGCGCCACCCCTGCAATACACTATCAAGCAGTGGCGGATCCAGAACTTGACTTTTGGGGGGGGGCTAAGATTTTTCAAAGTGTTATTCTAGACCAATAAAAAATTTACAATTGCAATATTCAATTGTGAATTTCAGTGTTTTGGGGGGGGGGGGGCTTCAACCCCCTAGCCCCCCCCCCTTAAATCCGCCACTGCTATCAAGGATATATCTCGCCAGGTGCAAAAAATCAGTCTGCTTATGTCAAATCTTGTAGTTCATTTTTTATCTACTTCTGCCAAACTAATTTTACTCATAGTCTATGCCAATACAATATGGAGGTATTTTCAGAGTGCTATCTTATCAGGGGCAGATTAATAGTGCAAAAACCTGTATGACTATATCATATTGTGCTTACTTTTTAATCTGCTACTACAGAATCAGTTTTGCTAAAAAGTTAGTGTCTTTTTAGTACATTTTGGAATAAGTTTTTAAATTTTTTTTATTATTATTATTTATGAAATAATTTATTTTAAAACAGTGTTTTTCTGAAAAAATGTTTTTGTTCAGACACTGATTAAGTAAAACACATTAACAATCAGCAGCAAAGCATGGAATTCCGTCAAGTTCATTGCTAATTCTGTTCTCCCATACCCCAAAACATCAAAATCATTTCTACATTCTGTTTATTATCAAGACATTTTACAGTGAATTTAAAAAATAATTCGACAATATGTATTTATTATTATTATTTTAAAAAAACTTATATCTTACAAATATAAATATTATTGTTATTAAGTGATTACATTCACTACACTCTCTAACTTTTATTATAACTATGTACTGTAATATATAAAAAAATTCATAATTTGTGAGTGATGCATGAATTTGTGTTTTTCAAATAACATTCATTTAAACATTCTCAGACTCTCTCATTCTTACTATATTCTGTAATACAATTTAAATTAATCTGTAGTATTTAAATAATAATAATGATAATGATTTAATATGGAATAATGTCATGATTTGTGGGTGATGTATAATTTTACATTTTTTAAATCATATTAATCCAACCATTGTCTGGCTTACTATCCCATAATATAGGAATGCAATGATTTATGAATAATATTATTTGAGTGAGTTTGCAATAATTTAAATTTGTCTCACACATTTATAAATATGCATTAAGTTAATTTTTTTTTTTTTTTTTTTTTTTTTTTTTTTCCACACGTTTCAATTGCAATCTATATCCTGCTATATGGTTCGTAATTTATCAATGATGCATGATTCTTGATAATAAAAATGTGTTTGCAGATTTAAAAAAAAAAAACCTTTGTGTGTGCTTCTTTAACTGCCTTTGATAACAGAAAAATTGACAATAACATAACGAAATGTATGAATGCAGCATATGAACTGGAAGAAATAGCATGTTCTTAGTATGACAGTGCATGAAACAATAAAAAAACATTTAATAATCTTTACTACTTTGGTATGAAAATAAATAAATAAATCTTACAATAAGTCAGAATTTGTTTTTATTTTCATTCTTGGAGAGACAGAGATGGAAAACCGTAAACAGAAGTGTGTGCTTATGGAAAGTATTCTACTTTCTCTCATTATTAGGTTATTTATTTTTATAAATTTCTTAATTATTTTTGCTTATCAGGATTTGTAACTAGGAACTTGTACAATAAAGAGGGTCTGTTTTGTAACAGATAAAAATTTATTAACCAGTGTATAAGGAAATAAAAAGCTATTCATCAAGCATGAAAGAAGATGGAGTGTGTCTGCTCCATCAGTTAGCACATCAACTTCTGATTTTGGTGTGTGAAAGTCGGTAAATCAGTCTTGCTGTTGTCATTGTGCGAAACTAAGTAGTTATTATAATAGAACATTGAGAATACATTAGTAACTATAATATAAAAAATAATATGTATAAAAATACTAATAATATAAAAGAACTTTGGGGATAATTAAATCCTACATTATCAATAGTCAATTTAGGCGTCCAATATATTTATATATTAATTTTTCTTTAATTACTTCTGAAGTTTATCAGTGCACTGAAAGAAGAGATGTGTAAATTAAGGGTGGATACTCAAATTTTGTAAAAGCATTCTAGAATCAAAACAATTTTTGAATTTAAAAAGGGTTTTTTTTCTTTTTTAATCTTTTCCTCTTCAGGATTCAACTATGTCTTTCCACTAAAGTAAAATTGTAAAAGTAGAAACATTGAGTGAAAAAAAAAAAAAAAAAAAAAAAAAAAAAGTTAAGCTTCTGTGTATGTGTGTGTACGTATATGTATACTATGTATGTATATATATACTATCAATTAAATTTGCTCACTAATAGTTTATAAGAATTTTCATAATCTTTTAGGGCATTTGTCATTATAATGATTTTAATTAGCATTGGCTGGATCCCAGTAATTCAAAATCTCCAAGGAGGCCAGTTGTTTATTTATATCCAGTCTGTGTCGGCCTACCTTGCACCTCCAATCGCTGCAGTCTACATCCTTGCAGTCCTATGGAAAAGAATGAATGAAGCTGTAAGTTCAATATTTTAATTTAAATTATTAGATTGTGTAAATAATTTAAAATATGACCCACACATTTAAAATTTTTATAAATGTTTATGCTTTTACTAAGAGAAAAATACATTTAAAGCTAACAATTTCACAAGTTCAAGCCAATAAATTATTTTCAATAATCATCCAATAAGTGAATGTTCTTATATGTAAACAAGGTATGTCTGTCTAGGTCATACCTTGCAGTCAGTTTTTATTATTAAATTACTCATTATTTATGATTTTTTTCTAGCATATATTCAAAATTCTTATTTTTTTTTTTTCTAACAAAATACTGCCAAATTTGGTTAGATTCTTATGTGTGGATATTGAAATCCTGAATATATACAAATATTGCTCATTTAATGACGAGTCCTTTCAAAAATCTATCTCATCAGAGGCAGGTTCCTGAAGCAAAACTTTATTTTATGTTTGTAGTATATTTTGCAATAGAAGAGGTTTTTTTTTTTTTTTTTTTTTTTTTTTTTTTTTGGGGGGGGGGGGGGGGGACTATATATATTAAGTGTTCTTGTAAACCATTTAGATTGATATAACCTAATTTTTGTACTCAAAAGTTTCAACTTTTAAAAAATTCACATTTGCAAAAATTTCCTAAAGGGAAAATTTTTTAAATGTTTAAGGGATTATTGTGCATTTGTATATGCCCTCGTTTACATATTATAGATCTATTATAATCATCATTCTATTCCTATGTGCAGCATTTGTTAATAATTATCAACATCTGTATGTCTCTCTTTAAATAATATTTCTCTAAGTACAGAGTAATTCCTATTTCTAAATATATATTTATTAAGTATTAAAATTTGCTTTCAATTTAAGAAATACTTTAATTGTTAGAATTTATTTGCATGTTATCTATTTCTTGATTGATTTTACATTCAAAATCTTTCAGGGATGCTTCTGGGGAATGATGCTTGGCTTTGTGGTTGGTGTTACTCGAATGGTATTGGATTTCATCTATCGTCAACCCCGCTGTGACGAAATTGACGACCGACCTGTTATCATACAAAAAGTCCATTACATGTATTTTGCCTGCATCTTGTTTTTCATTACTGTTATATCATCAGTTATAATCAGTCTCATGACTGAACCTCCAGAAGAATACAGGGTAAATACATTTTCATTTACCAATAGTTCAATACAAAAAAAAAAAAAAAGTTTTTATCAAATATGTTATATATCTACTTACATTATGTGTCAGTTATGCTTAGAAAAAATTCTTTAGAGTTGCCCAGAGTAAGTATATCAAATTATCGATGTCGCTTTTTCCGAAAGATGAAACTCGGAGCGTTTCTGCTGCATAGGAATTTCTCTTGATTTCAAGAATTCGGGACAAATTCATTCTTTTATATAAAAATTATTAATGCAAATGTAAAAAATACATCCATATTATTTTTAATACTTTTATTACATATTGTTGCTTTTAAAGTTAACCCTAAACATTTTAAGCATACTAAATAAATCTTTTATATTAATTGATATTTGAATAAGCTGTAAGAAATGGGAGAAAGCAATTAAAGTTCAGAAATCTTGATTGGTAAAAATGAATCAAAATATTTTTGGGATTACTTAAAAACTCTAATTTAAAACTTCCTAATTATAAATATACCTAATATAAAATTTATAGGCCTACATGGAAATTCTGCAAAACTTTTCCGATGCAGACGCTCACCTTCATCAGGCATCTTCCACGTGCTTGTTGACGCCTTTGAGTTTAACAATTCAGTCACTCTTCTTTTCTTCTAATTAGATGTTGCCACTTGTTGATGTCTGCTGATGGTTCATTCTGGTTGCAGCTACGCACATTTCTTATGATTTCTACAGTGTAAGAGTAATTTTTGTAATTTGTAAGTTTTTCAATATTATTAGTCTATTTTGATATTATTATTTTGAAAATTTTCAGTTAATGTGGTAGTAGTTTTGTTAAATTTTATGTCAGCTTTGTGTTCTTTAATTCTGGTTTTTATTTTACATTTTCATTCCTATGTAAAATTCTTTTTTATTGTAGTTTGTTTCCTATTTGATTTCGTAAATGCCAGCTGTTTCTAAGTGGTTAATTTTATCTTTATCGCTGTGAATTCTTTCAAAAATATTTGTGTTGGACTTTATTTTGGGAGCTTCATTTTTTATTTTAACAGCTGTACCCTTATGGTAGGTGATCATAGAAGTAAGTTTTGGTTTGGTTTTTTGAGTATCATCGATGTAGTTTAATCTTTTAATACGTTTTTCGTATAAGCGATAGATTAGATTTTTGTGATAGTCTGCTTGCTTTGTGATTTCTGCTATTTTTTTCGAATTCATTTTTAAATAATCTCTTAACAATGAATTAGTAATTTATTTTTAAGTAATTACTCAAAAATGAATTAGAACAAATAGCAGAAATCAGTAAAAAAAAGCAGGATATCGCAAAAATCTATCGCTTATATAAAAAAATATATTAAAAGATTAAACTACATCAATAATGCCCAAAAAAACAAACCAAAACTTACTATTGTGATCACATACGACAAGGGTACAGCTGTTAAAATAAAAAACAAAGCTTCCAAAATGAATATAAACATACCTATTAAGCCCAGATCAAATATTTTTGAAAGAATTCACAGCGATAAAGATAAAATTAATCACTTAGAAACAGCCGACATTTAAATATGAAACAAACAATAATAAAAAAAAGGCTTTTACATAGGGATGAAAAAGGAAAAATAAAAACCAGAATTAAAGAACACAAAGCTGACATAAAGTTTAACAATACCACTACTGCATTAACTAAAATTTTTCAAAATAATGACATCAAAATAGATTACCTCTGTATTAAAAAACTCTCATATTATGAAAATTACCATTACACCATTAATTGTAAAGCTGTAGAAATCATAAGAAACATGCACTACGCAACCAGAATGAACGATCAATATCAACACACATCAACAAGTGGTGACGTCTAATTAAAAGAAAAGAAGAGTGACTGAATTGAACTGAGAAGCGTCAACAAGCACCTGGAAGGTGCAGGCCCGCACCAAAAAAGTTTCGTGGAATTTCCAAGTAGATCTATTAATTTCATATTATATTTTTGGAATTGCTTTTACTTGTGGTACAATGTGATATAGTGTTAACTTTTTGTAAAGAAACCACTCAGCCTTTTTTTTCTCTAATTTGATTAATGTGTCATCTTCATCAATGATTCATCTTCACATTTAAATTGCATTTTTATCTGCGCTACAGCAATTTACTGTTTAACCATTTGCAAAAATTGATACAGTCAGGCAAATTCACATTCACACTTTTCTAATTTAGATTCTGCTGAGGCCTGGTGATGTAGATTTTTAATTATTATATGAAACTCTGTGTCTGTGTATGGTTAGAAAGTATGTTGATTTACACATTGAAAATATATAACGTTAAACATTTTGTTTAATAAAATCTGTTGAGATTGATGTTGGGTTATAAGATATAACACAAAAGAGAGAAATGTTTTTATTTTATCTAAAATATAATAAAACCATTTATAATTATATATATATATTTTTTTTTTTAAACAGCTGATTCGTACCACTTATTGGACAAGATTTGATAATGGTGACAGAGATGATGATAAAGAAAATTTTGAAATGAGAAGAAATGTTGATCTCCAGGAGAAAGTAAGGCTTAACGACTTCAGTAGAGAAGAAAAGGGAGAGGAAGTGGATGGTAATTGATGACTTAAAATATTTATTAATTTCTCTTAAATACCTAGAATATCTTGGAACAATCTGCATCAGATTGATCAGATATTAACAGTTGATGAAAACAATAATAAATTGATCAGTCTGATACTGTTTCTATTTGGGGAGAAAATGTTTACTAAAACAAACATTAAATATATCTAGTATAGTTAAAAGTCTAATGACTTAAAATTATCTATCTAATAATAAAAATGCTAAATAATGGAGAAAAGAATTGTTAGATTTTCATATTTCATTATATCATGTTATTTTTTATACGAATTATTAAATATATTTTTGGGGAATGTCGTAAATGTAAGTTCCACAGTATTTTAAATGTAACAAATAAATTTATCAAAATCTAATTTTCAACATGTATCAATAAGTAAATTATAATGACATTGTCTTAAAAATATATTGGGGGAAAAAAAATAATATCTAACCAGAAAAATAGGAAGAAAACTTTTTGTACAAGTGTGACTAAAATATTATTTCTTTGCTCAAAATCCCACTGTTATAAATAATTTTTGTTTGTTTTTTTTAACATCAATTAGCTTTAATTTAAATAAATTTTTAAATGGGTTAAAAGAAGGCATTCCCACCTAAAGCAGAAAAATGACTGAAATAGAACTAAATTGAATGGTCACTATGTCTTTCAGTCATCAGGTGCTGTACTCAGTTCAAATATTGGATTCAGGCATGAATGTTGTGGTGTTAATATGCATATATGCATTATTGAGGTATTGTCAATTGAATTTAAAGATGGGATGGGATTGCTTAATGTGGAGCCATAATAACGAAAATAGTTCTTAACGGCCCTCTTCACTTACCATTGCCGGAAGCCAGAGCCAATGTTATTCAATGGGGAAATTTTCTTGACAAATAATTTATTAACTAATACATAATAGTTTTAAATTCTGTTTTCACATTCAGAAAATTTCCAACTGTTAAATTGATGGACCTTTTTTAAAAATGTATTTTTTTAATTTTAATATTTTATTTTGAAATTGCAAAATTAAAAAAATTCACATATTGAAAATTCGTATTTTGCAGCTTCAAAATAAAATATTAAAATTAAAAAAATACATTTTTAAAAAAGGTCCGTCAATTTAACAGCTGGGAATTTTCAGAATGTGAAAACAGAATTCAAAAATATGTATTAGTTAATAAGTTATTTGTAAAGAAACATTTCCCATAGAATAACATTAGCTTCGGCTTTCGGCGGCGGTAAGTGAAGAGGGCCCTTAACGGTCAAAACTTAGATTTCAAGTAAAGGCGCATCATCAGTAGCTGAAATATAGAACAAAGCTAAAAAAAAGTTTATCTGAAACAGATATCTCGAAAACTATGCAAAAGTCAATAAACAGTTATTTTCTTTTAATTCATATTTATTAAACATCAGTCAAAATGAAAGATCGTTCGACAGTCACTCTCATACACTCTTAAAGATGAAATACTTAATAATATATAACGTAAATATATAGGCATGTTTGTTGACTCCTGCTTATCCAGAAAATAAGATTAATTTAAATTCATTGCATAGTTTCATGAATCAAAGTGGATTTTCCGTAAAAGGAATTGGATAAGAAACTTACCATTATCACCATTTTGAAATTCCAGATGACATTAATTTAAGAGTCAAAGAATGTAAAGTTCCTCTATTTTAGCTTAAGCTATTAATATAAAAGGTTTACTGAAAAGGCGAGGCCAACATAATGTCTGCTGGCCAAATGCCTGAAATTAACTCCTTTATGAACTACATTATATTATTGAAGATGTCCTGGCACAAGGATGCTGAAAAACCATATGCAATTACTGAACCCAAACTTCTCGTTTTTTACTTCAAAGATTAACTGCTGTATTAACTATTGTACAGCTAATAGTGTTTGAAAAGGTTTAATAAATGTTAAACATTGTTCATAATTCAACATTGTTCAAAAGTTAAATATTTGAAAATGTTTAATAAATGTTAAACACAATGTTCGAACTAATATAAAACATCTTATTTTATAGTTGAAGCCCAGGAGCCCCAACACCTAGAAGAAAGAACAATAGTTTCCTACTTCCAGAAACTTTGTAATTGGTTTTGTGGCTTTAATCAAGACACCCAACACAAAAATGATGAAGTTTATGCCCATCTGACAGAAGTAGCTTCTCTGCGACAGGATAAGAATGACAAGATTATTCTGAACTCGCTTTTAGTTGTTGCTCTAGCTGTTCCCATTTTCACCTATATATACTTTTCTGTAGCAACTAAAAACTTGGGATCCTAAGTTTCTGTTTCTTTTTTGTGTTTGTTTGTTTGAATGACTTACATGTGTAACCAGAATACAAATTTCTGTATAATCAACACAAAGAAATTTTCTTTTAAATTTTTAGAGTAATATAGACTTATTTTTTAAATAGCATTTCTTGATAGCAATATACACTTTGCATGAAACAAATTTTTGAATGTTCATTTACTCATTTTTGCAAGGCCTAAGAATTTGTTTATTTTAAAAATATTTATAATGTTTTAAATATCCGTGAAATTTATAGATATTTAATGACTTACAATCTGTGCATTTATAATGTATTAATGATTAATAAGGTTTTGTAAGTTTACAATGTTTTATTTTGATAATGACACAATTTTTCAAATAAGAAAATTCTTTTTTGGAATAACTCTTAAAGAAAAATGTTTAATTTCTGATAAAATAATGCTTTTTTTTTTTTTTTTTTTTTTTTTTTTTTTTTAATGTTATCAAGGATAACAATATTATGTTTCTAGAAATAATATTTTGTGAAAAAGTAATATGAAAATCTTCAGAACAAATCAAAGAAGACTTGAAAAATGTTTAATGTAATGTAACTTGGAGCTTTTAAAAATTTTTAAATATAAAATATGTTCTACAAACAAAATAATAGGGAGTTTTTCAATGCCGTGTAAACATAAAATAACATTAAATGTGAAATAAATTTTCACGGGAAGGAAGAGAAAATGTCTTTAGCACCAAAGTATTCACACATGAAATCTAAATGCTACTAGCTCTACTAGTGGTGAAAATCATGAAAATAAGTGCTTGTTAAAAATGCATTAAAAATTATCTTAATTAGTACCGCAAAGTATTAAAACGTGTATTATATTTTAATACCAATCTGCAATATTAGCCTTTTTACTGTTAAGCCAGTCTTTTTTTTTTTTTTTTTTTTTTTTTTTTCTCCTTCTCATAATGCAGCAGTTTGGGGAGTGTCGGGGGGAGGCAGAGGTTGTGAAAAAAATTTCGAAATATATGTACTTCTTTCTAGGCGAAAATACGTACTTAAATATCTGTATTGTTTAATAATGGATTCTTATACTCTGTGTAATATTTATTTTCTGAGTTGTTAAATAAATATGCAGAAAACTGCATAATGCTTAAAAGGATCTTTAAAAAAAAAAAGGAGGGAGGGGAATTAAGTAATATTTTTCAATAAATGAAATGGTTGTTAATGTACAGTTTTAGATATTGCATAAAAATTAATTCAAGTGTTGAAAAATCTGTTGAAATGCTTAGAACCAGGGCAGTAAACTTAAACACCAGAGCTAAAATAATATATGCAGCATATATAGAAAAACATTAATTTTATTTGATGTTCTATTTAAAAGTTTATGCATATTTTATGCATCAATATTTCATGGCTAGTTACAAGTCTAACATCCTTAATTTTGAAATACTATTGCTTGACAGCATTTTCAAGATTCAAGTTAGTCTTGCCTGTTCCAGTTAAATTTATCATAAGTCGATGTCAAATCAGCTTCTTCCTTCTTGTTTTTTTTTTATTGCATTCTTAAATAATAAGGCTTGAAATTAATGTTTTCTTAAGAATGCAGCTTCTCCTTAAGGTATTTGTATTTTCTCTAGGAACAGTTAAGAAGGGAGGTAAAATTAATTGGGGATGAAGAGAGAGGAAAAAATATATATATATTTATTTGGATTGCTTTGTTAGATCTATTTTGGCCTTTGCTAGATTTAACAATGTCAAGGAAAAAAGAAAGGTGGAGATTTTTCTTTTTTAATTTAAAAGAATGTGGAGGGGGGGGGATATGTAATGTATCAGAAATTCTAACTTAAATAGAATTAAAATTTTATTTAAGTCTAAATTATTCTTTCTATTTAAGTCTGAATTAAAATTCTATTTTCATCTTAAATAAAATTCTACTTTTGAATAACTTCAGTAAGATTTATTAAATTTAAAATGAAATGGTTGTATAGGGACTTAAATGTTTAGTAGTTATATAGAGACTGCTAATAATATTTGTAGGAAGTACAAAATCAAAGTTTTAAAAGCTTGAAGTTTGTTGAATATTTAGTTTTTATTTCTTAAAACTATTGCAGCACATTGATGTATGATTAAATAAGTAAATTTCAAGCATTCCAGCATGAATATAATGAAACATTAAAAAAAACATGTTTCATTTATAATTTTATAAGACTTGTAATAATAATAGAATGATCTAGTTACCTAAAGATTTTATAAAAGAAGAGAAGATTATAAAATGCTCATTTTATTGAACTTATCCCAAAATTTATATGAAATTTTACAGTTTGTAATCAAAATCTTTTCTATGTAAATAATTATGCTACTACAAATAACCTGGAACATTTTTGCATAAAAATACAGTACTTCTTTTTCTAATACGTTTATTTTTATAGTATAATTTATTTTCTTGATATTTGTATTATAAGTGCTATTTTCTAATGTACACGTTGTCAATGAAAAATTTGTGATGTAAATCACTATCTGTTATTGAGTTTTCTAAGTTTGACGTAAGCGAAATCATCTAAAATATTGTTTGCTTTTATTCAAAAATTTTATAAATTTTTGTGATTTATTAGAAGTATATATGTATATGAAAGAAAATTAAATTCCTTTTGTTAAACTTGTATTTTTCTTTTTAAATGTGAAATTATCTAAAACTTTATTTTAAAGTAATTGTGAAATTTTTTTGTACCAAAAATTCTGTAGCTACTATAGAAACTGAATCAGAATCAGTTCTTATAATTGTGTATATTTTACTTTGCACCAAGCGATTCATATTTTTGCAAAAATTATTTATATTTAATTTCTTTATTCTATGTTTTTTTTTTTTTTTTTTTTAATTAATGTTTTAGAAACTTGTAATATATAAAATGTATTTTGCACAATTTTTTTTTTTTTTTTTTCAGTTCCTTTCTTTTTTTTTTTTTTTTTTTGTACATGAAGTCAAAGGCTGTAGCTAGAAGGCAGGAGTTATTCAAACCTTTCTCAAAAATTGTATGAAATACTGAGGATATGACTTTAACGCTTCATCTGTGACAATCAGTGTCATTCAAACCCCATGTTAACCTATGGGGAAAATAATTCCTTATTATTCATTACTTTGTTCTGCAGAATAGCTGGGGTTTCTCTGCAAGGTAAATAATCTTGAAATCGAAATATCTTAAAAATTTGAGGAACCTGTAAAATTTTAGGGAGGTTATTTTATTTATTTATTTATTTACTTTTTTAAGATAAAGAAGTACATTTGAAATTTATAGAATTTAAATTTACAGAATGTATTTTCTTTTTTTTTTTTTTTTTAATCAGTGAGTATAAAGTCATCTGAACCCCATGACAGATTATGAGAAAAATAATATCCATTATTATTAATTGCAGTACGAATTTTTGAATTCTATATTCTATTCTCTAATTCAGAAAATTATAATTGTTAAATTGTACCTCCTTTTTTTTTTTTTTTTTTTCAAAAATAGATTTTTTAAACTTTTAATGTTATTTTGAAGTTGTAAAGTACAACTTCAAAACTACTTTACAATTTTTAAAGTTGTAAAATACAACTTCAAGTTTAGTTTATTGAATTTATTTTGAAATTGTAAAAAGAAATCAATTTTTGGAAAACAAACCATAATTTTCTTAATTAAAAAATAGAATTTAAAAATTTGTACTATGTAATGAATAATGGGAAATTAGTTTCCCGATAGGTTGACATAGGGTTCAGATGACCATGACCTTGACACTCGCTGATTTAAAAATAAACAAGAAGAAAAATTTTTCTATAAATTTAAAATGTACTGTTATTTAAAAAGGGAAAAAAAAAAACTTTTCCAAAATTTTGCAAGCAGTTAGATAGAGAGTTCATTTTTTTCCCTTGCAAAGAAAGCCTGAGTTATCATGTAGTATGCAAAATGTGTGACATATGAATATATGGTGTGTAAGAAATATAGCAATTGGTCATTATGACTTGTTCTTCTCTAGACCATAATATTTGCTGCAATACATTTTCATAGATCTACCACGAAACTCCTTTTGAAGTATTTTAATAGCTATAGCCTTGAAGTCCTTTCCATATTTATTTATTTATTTTATTTTATTTTTTATTTTTGTGTGTGTTTAATAATGAAAGTTCTTTTTTCTTATCTATTCTTTAAATTTCTTCTCAAATTAATGAATTAAACAGAAAAATTTTACTTATAGTTAAATTAACTGAAAATTATTTAGAATAAATAAAATAATTTTATAAAAAAAACCACAGAAAGTTGTTTTGTGACTTACTAAACATCACTTCCTATGGAAGTTTTGTAATGCTATATTTTCTCATGCACAAATAGCAAAGAATTTACGTTTTAACCAATATGTTAGTATTTATTAAATCTGTCCTTGTGAATCCCTGTGCAAGTGCTTTCAAAATGTATGTAAAGTATTTACTTGTGTGTATAGTTACTTATGTATATATTCACTGTAAATGTACTTATTTAACGCATTAATTTCTGTAGTTTCATAAATATTTATTTACAATGATTGTATTGCAGATGTTATCAAGAATTTTGACATTTATTTGTGTATCATTTCCCGTCTATTCTGTGTTGTTTACATCCAATGAGCTTTCTGTACATTTTAACAGGGTTATATACATTTATTTATTTATTTTTTAAATTAGTATAGAATGAAATCATTACGAAAAAATCTCAGTTTGCTCCTGCCTATTTCAGAAAATATTTATTATCAAAATTGTCTTTATTTTTTATTTATTTTTTTTTTTTCCTTCTTTAACTTTACTACATGTTTATATATGTATTTTAAATAATTATTTAAATTTAAATCATTTCTAAACAGATTTTAGAAAAATTATGAGAAATAAAATCATACTTGTGAAACAGTTTGCATATCATACTATATGAATTCTAAAATGTCTTTAAATGTGAAAGAATTAGCTTACTTTTTGTAAAGTAAATGAAAGCATATGTAAGATTAAGGTCATGAGAAAAGAATAATATTCTCTGTGAAAGGCAAGTAAATGAATATTAAAAACAGCATTCGAATTGAAAAATTTAGAAGAAAACTGTTATGGCTTAGTGCTACCTGTTATATTAAAGATAGCAAGATAAAATTCTCTAAAAATATTTTTAAAATAAGATTATTTTCTTATATGTATTACATAAGTTTAAAAAATAAAATAAGTATTGGCATATCGAAATGATTGGATTTTTTTTTTTTTTTTTCTGCCTTGAGATATAAATCTCATCCTCTCTCAACTCCCTGTGTAATTTGAGATAGATTTATCACAAATCAGATTCTTTACAAAAGTATATACCCCATAAATTAAAAGTTTTTAATATAATTTTAGTTTCAGTTATTTGATTAGGGAAATTCTTATAACACCACAAGATAAAAAAAATTAAAGCCCACTGATAAAATATTGTTTTTTGCTTTGATTATAGGATCATTTATCATTTCTAGTAAATAAATAAATAAAAAGTACCTGAAACTTCAAAATTCGTAGTAAAAGAGTTATTTATAGTTTTACTTTTAAAATATAAAAATATTGCAGTTTCTTTAATTATATAATAAAATCATATACAATTTAAAGTTCCTTTTGAAAGCTCATTTGCTTATACATAAAAAAGTTAATATTTATAGGTCTTGAGGTATGCAGGTGGCATTTTCTTGGGAAAAGTTAGTTTTAGATTTAAAGATGTTATTTTTGCAATTCTTGTTGAGAGAAATATCTGGTTTATTAGAGACTGCTTGATAGTCACGAAATAATTGTTATAAGTTAAGTACAAAAATATTTTTCTATTTTCTACAGCATAGTAAAACTTAAAGTATTAAGATAATCATGTCATTTGTAATTTTTTGTACATGATTGGTATTAATATAGAATTTAGATAGCTGCATAATTGTAGTTATAACCCTATATTACAATAGAGCTAGTTTATAAAAATGAAGCTCTATTTTTTATTGGTATTTTTGTAAGTTGTCCTTCAACACTTCATTATTTTGATTAGCTTGTCTTTAATTTTATTTATTTTTCAGCTAAGTTTTTGTGCCTTCAGAATTCTACGAATTCTACCAAAACTGTACCAAGAATTTGCATTTTAGTTTTATGTTTAATTACATAAAACCATCAGTATTATTTGTCATTTTTCTTTGTGCTTCATTACTTGTATTTGTATATATTGTGTTTATCATTCTTTTTATTTTTATGTAAATATGTGCAACGCAGTATAAACTGTACAAAATTGTCAGAGTTGTGTATTAGCTCTTATTTTGTTGAGATATTAGCTAAATAAATCATGATGACAATTTGGATTTTGTCTTCTTTCTTTCATTTTTACTCATTTCTATTCTGAGCTATTTTAAAATTTCAAAAATAATTTAGACATATAACAAAGTTAAATGGCCCTGTATTAGTACCAAGATTTTTTTTTTTTTTTTTTTTTTTTTTTTTGAACTTACAAGGTTTGTTCCATATTAATTGTTTTGTACTTAAAAAATAATTTATATTTTTTATACTAGCATGTTTTGCCTAAATCATATCACTTTATAAATGAATCGGAGTCCCACATCGAGCAGCATACCAAGAGTGGGGCGAAGGAAGCGGGCCACCCTGGGCCTCTGAAGAAACTCAAACTATAAATGCATGTACCAGGTAAAGTTGTCGTGCCATTATTTTAACCTGAAATTTTTGCTCCAGTTTCATTTTAAGCCATAGGTTTCAGTCGAAAGAGCATTAATGTATAAAGAGCAACAATCGCAAAAACAAAAGAATCCATTTATGCAAATCAGGATAAATTCAGAGCAATCGGGGCCAATGCTCCTAGCCCTTTTGTTGGGTTGGGCTTCCGAATAAATCTTAAAATTTACTTCAATGTCTTTTTATACAGTGAAACTTGAATAATTCGAACTTGTTTAATTCGAAATTCTGGATAATTCGAATTTTTTACTCAGTCCCTTGAATTTTGTACTAAAATAATGTTAAAAAATCATGGATAATTCGAATTCTATTTTGGATAATTCGAATTTTTCATACGATTACCTTTAAAATATTACAGTAAAACTTGTTCCCGAGATTTTTCTCAGCTAAAGTGCATTTTTTTTTTTTTTTTTTTTTTTTTTTTTTTTGTCTTAAGTCTTTCAAAAGAAGGATAAGGAAATACAAGAGTATTTCCTACCTAGTGCATCAGAAGAAGATATGTTCCATATACATGAACTTCGAGGGTTTTTAAATTGAATGTTATGTCTAATGTAGAAGATTCTGTTTTTGTATCAGTTGATAGGTGGAAGTCATATGCTATGGCACAAAGATTGAACTTAAAGAAGCAATCAAAATTATCTGACTATATTTTAAAATGTGTTAAATAATTAAGCTCGTAAAAAAAATTATTTAATTGGGGGGGGGGGGGTGAATGTAGCAATATTCTTAGATATAAAGTTTATGTGTTACATCTTTGATCATAGAGTTTTAATTTTTCATTTATCTCTTCTTTTTGACAAAATAGTACATGTAATTCGAATTTTTGGATATTTCGAATTTTTCTCTGGTCCCTTCAACTTCGAATTATCAAAGTTCTACTGTATTAATAAATGTAAGTGAAAATATGCAAGGTGGCTTCAGTTTAGAAGAAAAGAAAGGGGGTGGGCTCAATATAAGAGGGGCTTGAATTAGGAGACATCAGTGAGACTTTCGCACCGGGCCTCGAGAGTTGTAGATCCTCCTCTGCCCATGTCCTTTGGCATTCTTCCTCTCCCCCCCCCCCCTCCCCCAGACTGCACTAGCTTGGGATTGGATACTCACTGCTTGTCACAGCATCTTATCCAGGCACTTCAGTATTTATTGGGTGACAGATGTCATTCTAAGAGGAAGGTGGCCACTCACCACTATGCAGCGGTTTTGAGCATTTTGAACCTTTAGAGAGGAGCTGTATGGCACGTGATTTGTGAATTCATAAATTGTGATTTTTACAGATGGCTATATCTCAGCATCTACTGAACATTAGTTTTAGAACCATATATTATTGAGGCCTTACTGTTTACTCTTTTATTTTTAAAAAAAGTAAAATAATTCTGTAATGTAAAAATCATAACTAAATTTGTTATAAATTTTAATAACCTTTATTAAAATTAAAAAAAGATTATTTTTATAATCTTTTCTAATATATTATCATTTTATTCTGATAGAAACAATAAGTAAAATGATAAACATTTACCTTTCAAAGGAATTTTGATGTTTGCAAATGGCAATAATGAAAATTTAATATCACATTTTATTTTTAGAAATCTAAAAATCACATTGCTTAAGGAAGCATATCATCAGATTGAAAAAATTTTCTAAGTTTAAAACATACTGATATTATCAATTTAATTTAGAAATTTATTCATCAAGCCTGAAAGTTCATTTCAGAAAATGTGTGTCTGTGAGTGACAAAAATTTTTATGGCAGCTGTATTTCAGGAACTAGTGCAGAGAGTTTCATTTAAATTCATATGTAGTTGCACCTTGTCATAAATTGGTGCCTATCAACTGTTGGTGCTGATCACTCAGCAGGTGACGCTGCTAGACTGTGATTTGTTCTGTTTAAGGGAAGGCTATATCTCAAGTTCTATTGTGTATATAACCAACAAAACACAGAATATGAGAATTGAGAAGATCTTTATGAAACATTATACTAAATGAATTTGTGTGCAAATCGGCTGATAAATGACGCTGCTGTGCTGCAGTTTCCCCGTTAACAGGAAGGCTATATCTCAGACTTTATTGCCTATAATTGAACAGAACTTGGAATATAAGAAACCCATTTTGAAACAGTTTGCTGGTTGTATTCGGGTGCATATTGGCAGTCAGGTGGCACTGATGTGCTGCAAATTACGCTCTTGAATAGGAAGGCTCAATTATAACTTCTATTTCATATAAATGCACCAAACTTGATATGCGTGATAACCATTATGAAAACGATGCTGACTTAATTTGGGCGCATATCAGCCAATAGGTGTCAGTGCCAGCTATTACTGACCTTCTATGATTTTCCACATGACTACATCTCGGCATCTGTTGATTAAAAATGTGTAAAACTGCATACTTGAAATAGTTATTGTGAAAAGCTATGGTTAAACTTTTATGCATGTCAAAGTGGCAAAAAATTATTAAGTAGCGCTCTTATAAAAAAAGATATAGAAGAAAGTTTTGTGATGACTACAATATACCAGTCTTTAAAGAAATACCATTTTAGAGAGATAATTTGGGTTTTGTTATTTAGATTTAAAGCTCAAGGATAAAAGATGCTCCTTAATTAAGAAAACAATAATATACAGCATTTGCAATTTTTTGACACCAGAAATTTGGTCAACATTTTAAGAATCTTAAATAGTAATGAAAAAAAAAAAAATCTTTATGAAGAATCTAATTCTAGGTATAAATATTAAACAAGATTATAATTTACAAAAACTGATGTGGGTTGCCACTTTCATATTGCATTCGTACACCTATATACTTCTCCTGATGATTTGAAACAATTGTTGTGAGTTTTTGCAATCTATAGCATTGCTTACAAAGTTTGTATTCTATTCATTACCTTTCCGTTTTATACACGTTCCGCATTATAGAAGTTTTACTGTATGCATGAAATAAAAAATTAGTATATTGTGCCCATGCAACATTTTCTTCTATATATTATCTTATAAAAATTCAAGCAACACCAAAATATTTAATAAATTATTTGTTAAAATTATTTTCCATGATAAATGCGACCCCCCCCCCCCGCCATATCTACCTTTAACCCTTTCAGTCGCAGTGTTCCCGCTGATGGAACACCTAATTTTAATTCTCAAGTGCAAAAACTCATCCCGGAAATTTTTTAGCAAAAATTTACATTTATAACATAGCAGAAAAGGCCCTTTTTTTTTACGAGAAAATTTAAAATTTCTTCTATCTTAATTATGTTCGTAAATTCCGGTGGCAGTGTAATTTAAATGATCCGAATTACCTTGTGCCGCAAAGGGTTAAGATACTCCGGAATAAATTGAAATGTTGGGATCTATGCAACTTTTACGAGTTTTTGTTGTCGATAATGTTTACTTATAAAGTGATTTATTTATTAAATTAAATATTATTTGAATTTAATAAGGTTTACTTACAGATGTTTCAAACCGAAAATTTCTCGAAAAGAAACAATGCTAATTTTTTATTTTTTAAATATTTATGATCAGCTATGTGTCTAAAAGCCATTTTTATTATTAATTTTTAAAATAAATTAAGTAGTGAACGTTAAAGGGTTAATCACGGGTGTCGTCAAGAAGTGGTTAAACAAGTCTGCTTTGTGTTCTAGTAATTGAGAATGAACTTTTTTTTTTTTTTTGTTCAGTTGAAAATTTTTACATCCACCTATTTTTCTTTTTTAAATAGAAAGCCCCCCCCCCCCCATTTGGTTGAAAAGAAATTGTATGTAATCTACATGAGTATAGCTAGTGAACCACGTAAAGGATATTATATACTGATTTTTGTGTAATTAGCGAGTGTTTAAATAAGTTGTTCAATTTTCACACAAAAAAAAAGGACAATCATTTGTTAATAAATATTGTTTAAATAAATATTATTAAATTTTCAAATAAAAAGATTGAAAATTGTTGAAGTTATACTGTGCGCGGTTTTAAAAAATCATATTTCGAGAAAAACGTGTTTAAAGTTTTGAACTATGTTATATGAATGAAAAAAAAATCTGCTTTTTGAAATGCTTCTACTTATACTCAGACACTGCAGTATCGACATCTATGGAGGTTTTGAAAAAGTTACTCAAAAAGTGGTGATTTCTCAGTGGGTATTGAGATCAGGTAGGTAGGCCATTTCGGATCATCCGAGGCGCTACAGGAGGAACTTGGAATTCAATAGTGCAATTTCTTTCTTGGGGATTAGACTTTTTGCCTCATATTTTAGAAGGTATCAAAACATATTTTAAACCAATTAAAAAAAAAAAAAAATTATTAAATGGTTCAAATTTTATCATCAGCAATTGATATAGTAAATGACACTCGCATATGCTTTTGCCAACGTATATTAAGGGTTTAAAAACAAATATATAAAATCTCTATTTATTTTTAAAACCTTTAATGTTAAAAAGAGAAATTTTATATCTTTTAAACTGGTTGTCCGATTGAACTAAAAAATACAATGTAAAAATCATGACAGATTCACTGACAAACTTACAATCTTACATAGTATATAGATAAAGACTGTGATATATATAGCCTTCATATACATGAGATGAGGAAAATTTTAGCATAGCACTGTCATTTATCAGCCGATATGCATCAAAACGGCGACAAATTTAAATTTTCATGAAATTCTGTGCATTAGTTTTTGACCTAGAGCTGCTACTTTTTATTATCCATTTATCGACAAGACTTACAGACAGGCAGTTTTTTAATATGGACAAATAGTGTTCAGGACATCGCAAAATGTGAATACACTGAAAACTAGAGGAAAAAGTTTCCCGAGTTCAATACTTTCTTCTTGTGTATAGAAGAAACTAAATAATAGGTTTTTACCAGTTATAAAATCTTCAGAAATTTTTACAAATCCAATACTTTTTTATTATAAATATTAATGAAAAGCGTACTATAGAATATAGTAACTTTGATTTGCGGTATTAATTTTCTATTTTCTTCTCGAAAGGGGAAAAAAGTGATCAAATGTGAGTAATTTCTTATATTATAAACGAGGTCAAATGATGTTTTAAAGAAGTTTTGTTGAAACCTATGAAGGACTGGGTGAAACAATTAATTTAATATTATAAGCAAGTTGACTTTGTAACTGGGAAGACTAGAACTACATAAGGTCTATAGGAAGTTTGAGGCAAATTTTTATAAAATTATTTCTAAACTAAGAAACCACATCATTATTCAGAATGTTTTCATGTGCTGATTTTCGTACCTAATAACGTAAAGGCGCTGCTGATATTTTCAGCATGGTACATGACACTGTTTATATGCATTCTTTTAGAATTACAATAACTGGATATCAAGTTAGTGTATTTGTTACAAAATTGTAAAAACTTATTTTAAAGTTACATATAATATCTCAAAACATTAATGTATATATATATTTTTTAAACTAGGGGGCTCTGCCCCCTGCTCGCTCCGCTCACCAAACTCCCTGACTCACTTTACATATTAACATATGCAGAGCTCTGCCCGCCTATTCGCTGCTTTTTTTCACTGAAAGGGAATATTAATAGTCCATATTACAAGACAAAAGCAGAAAATTGTCATGGAAACCCTCATATTCAATGTCAAATTTAAATATATATATATACATATATATATATATATATACATATTAATAGAAAGAAATTCATAATATCTAGACCATTTTACATTACATCGTTAGTAAATGACCCTTTTTATTTCTGTTTTACAACCTTAGATCCGGACCGCGGTACCCCAATCGTAGAGTGCTGAGCTCGTAATTGGAAGATTGCTGGTTCGGTTCTAGAGCCGGTCAAAGACCATCGTGTACACTAATGGGGGCTGGTGCACGTAAAATATGTCGTGGCCGCAATATCCTCCATGTTCCCATCAAAATTATACCTCTGGGGGCCACCGAAGCGGGAGAGCCATCCCCTTCGTGTAGGACCAAAACTGTAGTGGAATGTCTCTGAAACATCCGTAGGGGTGTGTCCCAGACCGTCGCCACTTATCCATAGCGCAGTAATGGTGCGATGTCAAACACAATCTACCTAATTATCTACCTACCTACAATCATGGATCATATTTTAATTTTTAAGTGTACGAAAATAAATTTTCTAAAAGTAGAGAAAAAAGTTGATATTTCTTTTCTTTCTTTTTTACATCCATGGTTTCTGGCCGCGGTACCCTAGTCGGTAAAGCGCCGAGTAGGTAATTGGAATCGTAAGATTGCCGATTCGATACCTGAGCCGGTCAAAGACCGTCGTGTACATCAGTGGTGGCTGGTGCACATAAAATCTGTCGTGGCCGCAAAATCCTTCATGTTCCCATCCACACTATACCTCTGGGGATCACCAAAGTGGGGGGGGGGGGGTCGCCAGAGGATCAAAATTGTGATGGAATGTCTCCGAAACATCTCTAGAGGTGCTCCCAGACCGTCGCCAATTCAATTACCCATAGCGCAGTACTGGTGCGAGTGCGACGTTAAATCCAACCTAACTACCTACCTACGTACAACCGTGGATCAAATTTTAATTTTTCTATGTAAAATGACTTCATAACAGAAGAACAACGTCACTGGGAAAAACTTTTTTCAAAATGGCAAATAGAGAACCTTCATGAACTTGTCGTTTTTAATTAATAACTTCTTTAATTAAAATGATAGAAATTTCTAAGCAGCTGAAATGTCTTCCTTGGAGTATTCGGAACACATTGATACCTCTCATGACGCGAAGGACCCTGCCCTCCGATAGAAGATGCTGTTGCAGACAAAAAAATTTGACGCCAGTGACAGTAACTTTTTTTTTAATATATAGAGATAGGCTCTAGAGAAACTAAATATTATCCTAGTAAATTCTATTGCAATTTTATTACAAATGTTTATTGTTCAGAAAAATTGCATGAACCCTTTAGGCATTCTATCATTTAAAATTATTTCATTTTGTCATGTATGTTTTATTCAAAAAGTAGAAAAAAAAGGGTTTTTTATGGGAGGGAGATATAAATTTAACCTGAAATAAAGATATTATTTTTCAAATGTCGGATGTTTAAATCTCTTTCTGTTATTTCTAGATTAAAAGTAATTTTCAAACATTTCTAATGTCCTATATTTGATTAAAATTATATAAAAATTTTATTAAAACTTTCGAACATAGTAGTAAAGAGTTTATGAGTTGGGTTCTTCAGCCCGTATGTGTTTATTCATTAGTGTTCTAACTATGATAAATAAGCATATAAATGCTACGGAATAATACTAAATAAAAGATCACTATTACATGTTTTCTATTGAAAATAATGTATGCGATATTTAAGACCTTTTTGCATGGCCACACAAAAGATATTAAATACATTACTATCTAGAGACGAGAGATATCTAATGTGCACTTTCATAAGTGTCTATTATATACTGACAAAAAATAATATCTGATTTTGTGATCTAATCTCTAATGTTTGGTATTGAATAAGATCAGGGTCGGTCAGGGGAAGTTGCTAGGACTGTAGTCTTGGGACCCTTTAAGGGGCCCCAAAATCATAAGAAAACTTTCTTATTCTGAAATTTCAATCACCAGGGGCAGTGTTTCTGCCTGACTGCTCTAAAGAAAGTGAGTATTGCATTTTATACTGTTTTATAGAGTCGCACTAAAGAATTTGCATATACAGTGAAACCTCTCAAGTTGGACACCCCTCTAAGTTGGACACTTTTTCTCGGAACGGAATGTATCCATAGGATTAACATTATGTCCAACCTCTATAAGTTGGACACCCCTTTAACTTGGAAGTTGGACAGTGAACTACTGTCCTAAGTTGGACACTTTTACCCGATGAGACAGGAAAAAACGAAATAAATCTTCCATTTTCTCACTCTTATTTTGGAAATTTTACTTATCCTTTGTAGAAAAAACTGTGAATATCATTAAAAAAAAAAAAAAAAAGTTCCTTGTTACAATATATTTACCTCTGTCTTATCTTATAAAAAATACTTCTTTTTTTCAGTTGAAACATTCACAAATTACTGTAATTTAGTTCATAATGCAAGAATCTTTCTTTTTATAGAATTGCATGAATTATCCTTGCATTTTTTTTTTTTTTTTTTTTTTAATATTCCACAAGAGTTTACAGGCATTGTTTAAAAATTGGCATTAGAAAATACATTTTGGTTGTTAGAGTTCCTCTTCATTTACCCCTTTTATTTTTCCTACCAAGTATAACTTGAGTGTATAATTGCACTAAACTTAATATGAGAGAGATCTGTTGTGAAAAGCGATGCTGATTCAATTTGAATGCATATCAGCTGACAGGTGTTGCTGCTATGCTTCAGTTTTCCCTATTCATCGGAAAACTATATCTCAGTTTGTAGAGTGAATAAATTCACCAAACTTCATATGTGAGATGGCCGTTATGAAAATGAATATCAGCTTAATTTGGATGTAGATCAGCATACAGGTGGTGCTACTTTTACTCACATACTCTGATTTTCCACATGACTATCTCAGCATCTATTGGATAAAATTGCACCAAAATGCATGTGCAAAATCTTTATTGTGAGAAGCTATATTGATTAAATTTTCTTGCGTGTTAACTGGTAGGTAGCGCTATTATATAAAAAATTAAAGAAGAAAGTATTATAATGGCCACAACATAACAATTTAAATTTTAAATCGGCAAATTAATTATTTTTTGTATATAAGTCGTGGATACTTAATTATATTATATGTAGATGTGATTAAAAGTTAAAAAGCCTGCATAGGTACAGTTTAATTAAATCAAGAAAAGTAAGCACCCCTCCCTATAAGTTGGACACCTCTCTAAGTTGGACACTTTTTCTTGGAACCGTAGGTGTCCAACTTAGAGAGGTTTTACTGTATTGTGATCTGTGGATGGTATTAATTTAAAATGCATTGTAATAATATTGCGTATTCTGACGAAGAAGGAACTTTTTGCAGCCTATTCTTTATGAAAAATAATGTTTGCAGTTGCAGTATTATGCATCCTTGACAGTGCTACAGACACACACACAAAAAAAAAGTATAACTGAGAGCCTGAAACGGGCTGAAACTAGCATAAAGTACTTGGTCGGGTCAGGCGACATTGTTAAAATATATATAAAAAGATAAAAAATAAATCAAGAAAACAATTTAATGTTATATGAAGATAACAAAAGAAAAGAAATGATCTGGTCTGGTGTGTCACTCACACGATCTTATCCTGCATTTCAGTATTATAAAGATTGATTGCAGATTAAGTCGTAAAATCAATAAAGTAAGATAACGTTTAAGTAATTTTGATACTAAAACTCTACGGTCATATAATTAACTAACTTCTGTTTATTCGTATAGTATTTAGTATAAAGTCGTTTGTCCTGAGTGAGTGAGTGATTCATCATCACCCAGCCCAAACCCCTGGACCTAGAAGCATGAAATTTTGTGACAATGTCCTTGTATTACATATAGACATCCACCAAGAATCGATTTTACAAAATTTGCTCCCCAAGGGAGGGAGGGAGGACAAAACGTGATTTCACAAAATCCTTCATATCTTAAACAAACAAACAACAACAACAAAAAAAAAAAAAAAAAACAGATATCCGTAAAATTTTTGCTTTAAAATATAGCTAACACAAATATCTAAAAACCAATTTCTGCAATTTTAGAAATTCGGAGGAGAGGGCAAAACGGGGTCTGGTACGATTTCCCGACACTCAGTTTCCCGACAACTCAGTTTCCCGACGCCACTTTCCCGACAGCTCACATTCCCGACAACTCAGTTTCCCGACAGGTACGTTTTCCCGACAGCTCACTTTCCCGACAGGTACGGTTTCCCGACAACTCACTTTCCCGACAGGTACGGTTTCCCGACAACTCATTTTCCCGACAGGTACGTTTTCCCGACAACTCACTTTCCCAACAGGTACGTTTTCCCGACAACTCACTTTCCCGACAGGTACGTTTTCCCGACAACTCACTTTCTCGACAGATACGTTTTAGCGACAACTCACTTTCCCGACAGGTACCTTTTCCCGACAACTCACTTTCCCGACAGGTACGATTTCCCGACAACTCACTTTCCCGACAGGTACGGTTTCCCGACAACTCATTTTCCCGACAGGTACGTTTTCCCGACAACTCACTTTCCCGACAGGTACGTTTTCCCGACAACTCACTTTCCCGACAGTACGTTTTCCCGACAACTCACTTTCCCGACAGGTACGTTTTCCCGACAACTCACTTTCCCGACAGGTACCTTTTCCCGACAACTCACTTTCCCGACAACTCATTTTCCCGACAGGTACGTTTTCCCGACAACTCACTTTCCCGACAGGTACGTTTTCCCGACAACTCACTTTCTCGACAGGTACGTTTTAGCGACAACTCACTTTCCCGACAGGTACGTTTTCCCGACAGCTCACTTTCCCGACAGCTCACTTTCCCGACAACTCACTTTCCCGACAGCTCACTTTTCCGACAGGTACGTTTTCCCGACAACACACTTTCCCGACAGGTACGGTTTCCCCACCGCTCACTTTCCCAGCAGCTGACTTTCTCCAATGACATTTCTCGGTATTTCGCTAGTTAACAGATTTTTCTTAATAAGAAATAAGACTGAATAAGAAATAAGACTGAAAAATAATGCTGAATACGTAATTCTATTTGATTATTACTTAAAATGAATTTTAAATAATGCTTTACTTTTTTATTCAAAATGCAAAAAGTAAATAAAAATAAATAAATAAAAATATTACTCTTCCAATTTCTTGCTTTTTAAAACAAAATTTCCACTCTTTAATATATGTCTGACATATGAAAATGAGTTTTTGTAAAGAAAAAAAGAAACATTAGTTTCCGTATTTGAATCAAAAGTGGGTACTTTTGTAACATATTTCTGAATGCATCAAATTAAGAGATTTTCGTAGTCAAATATGAAAATTTGAAAGGTGTTTTATTTTTATTTAATTATTTATTTGTTCAGAAAAATGGTGCTAAATGTGTGATTTATTATTTCCATGTTTTTATTAACTTCCATTCTTGTTTGTTTGTTTTTCCGGTACAAATCTTGCAATCTATTACCATGTTTTTATTAACTTCGATTCTTGTTTGTTTGTTTGTTTGTTTGTTTGTGTGTTTGTCAGGGACACATCTTGCAATCGACTTTTAACTAACTTCCCGACTAGCTAGATATTTGAAATTTTCAGGACAGTTCACAACACGGTGACAATACATTTTTCTAATAACTTTAGTCAACTGCTTCAGGTTCCGCTGCCTTCGGCAGCGTTTATATGATTCGGCAGAAAATTTATTTAACTAACTTCCCGACTAGCTAGACATTTGAAACTTTCAGAATAGTTCAGAATAAGGTTAAAATACATATTTTTAATACCTTTAGCCAACTGTTTCGGGTTAAAAAGATTGCAATCGATTTTTTCCTAACTTTCCGACTAGCTAGACATTTGAAACTTCCAGGATAGCTCAAAACACGGTGACAATACATTTTTTTAATACTTTTAGTCAACTGTTTCAGGTCCCCACTGCCTTCGGCAGCGTTTATATGATTCAACGGGAAATTTATTTAACTAACTTCCTGACTAGCTAGACATTGGAAACTTTCAGAATAGTTCAGAACACGGTGAAAATGCATTTTTTAAATAGTTTTAACCAACTAATCCGGGTTCCTGCTGCCTTCGGCAGCGTTACCAGTACAAAGCTTGTAATCGATTTTTCACTAACTTCTCGACTAGCTAGACATTTGAAACTTTGAGGATAGCTCAGAATACAGTGACAATACATTTTTCTTATACTTTTAGTCAACTGTTTCAGGTCCCTACTGCCTTCGGCAGAGTTTATATGATTCGAACGAAAATTTATTTAACAAACTTCCCGACTAGCTAGACATTTGAAACTTTCAGAATACGGTTAAAATGCATTTTTTTAATACCTTTAGCCAAATGTTTCGGGTTCCTGCTGTCTTCGGCAGCGTTATCAGTACAAAGATTGCAATCGATTTTTCCCTAACTTCGCGACTAGATAGACATTTGAAACTTTCAGGATAGCTCATAATACAGTGACAATACATTTTTTTTTATACTTTTAGTCAACTGTTTCAGGTCCCTACTGCCTTCAGCAGCGTTTATGTGATTCAACAGAAAATTTATTTAACTAACTTCCTGACTAGCTAGACATTTGAAACTTTCAGAATAGTTCAGAATACGGTGGAAATGCATTTTTAAAATATTTTTAACCAAATGTTTCGGGTTCCTGCTGCCTTCGGCAGCGTTACCAGTACAAAGCTTGCAATCGATTTTTCACTAACTTCCTGACTAGCTAGACATTTGAAACTTTTATAATAGCTCAAAACACGAGAGCAATGAATTTTTTTAAAAATTTATCCAATTGCTCCGGGTTTCCGCTGCCTTCATTAGCGTTTATATGATTGAACAGAAAATTTAAAAACATGGTGTATAAAAAGATCTTTTTATCTTGTAATTATTTTTAACTAACTTTCCTACTACCTAGATATTTGGAACTTTCACAGTAGCTCAAAACCCGGAGACAACGGAGTCGAAGTCAGATTTTCAAATTTTTGAATAGTTTTCTTTTATTTAATTATAATATGAAAACAATAAGCTCTTAATAGCAATAAAATAGCCACTAAAATATTAGCTATAATGTAATTGCTGCCAAAAAAAAAAAAAAAAAAAAAAAAAAAAGACGAGTTCATTTTCTTTCGATATAAAAAAAAATACATTTAATTCAACGTGAACGTTAAATGAATATAAAAAGTTAAATCATGCATCTGACAAAAATTGACGTCATTATCACTTTAAAAATTTTATACACAATGGTAAGTGCTAATGTCGCTTTTGTCATGATGCTATACGTTGTTCTATAAAAAGTAATATTTTATTTTTAAAACCAACTTTTTTTTTTTTTTTTTTTTTCATTATAAAGTTATAATTTAAAGTATTTTTACGGCGGGGTGCGTCCTCTATGTAGAAGTTTTAATTAATAAAAAATTTAGTTAGTAAAGATTAAAATATTATTACGCACCCCGCCGTAAAAATGCTTTAAATTATAACTTTATAATGGAGCGAAAAAACTAAAACAGATAACACAGAATGTTGAAAGAGATTAGGATTTATTAGAAAGATACATGCAGTGTTATTGGCAGATCTTCATTAAGCTAGGCATTGAGTACCCGGGATTCAATAGCGGCGGCGAAATTTGAAATCAATCCTTTTTCTGGCTGCTTAAGAAAGATAAGAGTTTTTGCTGGGCGGGGTGACTTTTACAATAGTATTGTTTTTTTATGAGATTTATTTATTTATTTTAAGGACGATGAGATTATTGCTTTAAGAAAAAATAGATTAAAAGAAAGCGGTTTTGCTTTTGGTAACAAGTTAAAAAATATATATATTAAAATTAAGTTGCGCTCTGGTACTCACACTACCGATCGCAGAGCTACAAAACTTGGCATGTGGGTACCTGGGACCCAGCAGGTGTGCATCTTATCGAGATTTTTTCGAATTTCAAATAAGAATTTTTATTTATTTATTTATTTATTCGATTTTAAATGTTGGCTTCTATGTTTAATTTTTCATAAATTTATTTTTCCATTGTAATCGTCTGCGAATCTTAGCAACGGCTGTTATGCTATTTATTTTTTATTTAACACATTCATTTGAAGGCGAAATCTTTTTATTTTTTATTTATTTTTTTATTATTGTTATATTTATTGACAATAAAACGGTAATGCAGTAGAAAAAATTCTGATGTAGCCACCACATGACTTCCTTATAATAGGAATATTTATATTTTTATGAAAACATTCACAGTTTTGTGTGAGGTAACTGATTCATAAATAAACAGGCAGGTGGCAGGTTCCAGTCCACGAACATTCTTTAAAATAAAAACAAAACAAGAAAAAAACTGCTACTCCAATCAAAAAAGGCACGATAATACGATTACATATACCACCGAGACAAATATAGTAGTTTTTTTCAGGAATAGAACTCCACGGCTTGTTACAGAATCTCTCACTAGCAAATGCGCAACTTGGAGTTCAACGAAAATCGTTCGAGTATAGGCCGCCCAGTTTTGTTCTCTGGCAAAAATTAGTATCAAGAAAAGATAAACTTTACCAAAAAAAAAATAATAATAATAACTCAGTTAAAATAGAGAAAGGGTTTCTGGCTATCCTAAAACAAATCTGCCGCAAAAGTTTATGGCTAATCTCGCCATATTGCAAATTAGTATCCAGCGTAGATTTTTGGTCTTGGCATAGAATTTGGCGAGTTGACGAAGAAATTTGACGAAAACTTGTAGTTTAGGTTTGCCAAAGTTTGGAAGCTCTAACTGCAATAATAAGAGAGTTCTGGAATATTTTGGAAAAATCAATTGGTTTATTGCACAGAACTAAATTCTTCGAAAGTTCTATAAATAAGTCACAAAACTATTAAAAATAAAAAGCATTCGTCGACTAGAACCTGCTTATGTCTTTACAAATTACTTTCTACACGCATACGTGTCGACAACTTTCATAATAATATCATTACGGGCATTACTGGCTCTATCATTAGCTTATTTTGAAATCTCTATGTTGGTAGGTCATATATAATGGCCAAAACCTTTGTATATTTTCCATTATGAATATAATTTTCGTAAATATCTCCAAAACGGATAATCACAGAAAGACCAAAAAGAGAGGTGCACAACTAGATGCTATAACAAACCTATATACCAATTTTCAACGTTCTACGTCCAACCGTTTTTGACTTATGTGAGATACAAACACACTCACACACACGCATACTACAGACTAAAGTTTCTTAATATACTAATATATATTACATTATAGTAGAATTCATAGTTGAAAAGAGTAAAATAATAAAATAAAATAATGAAAAAGTGAGTTTCCGGCAAATGAGTTGTCAGGAAAGTAAGCTGTCAGGAAGCAGCAGTCGGGAGAGAAAACTCTCTAGAAAACGAATCTGTCGGGAAAGTGAGTTGTCGGGAAAGTGAGTTGTCGGGAAAGTGAGTTGTCGGGAAAGTGAGCTGTCGGGAAAGTGAGCTGTCGGGAAAGGGAGTTGTCGGGAAAGTGAGCTGTCGGGAAAGTGAGTTGTCGGGAAAGTGAGCTGTCGGGAAAACGTACCTGTCGGGAAAGTGAGTTGTCGGGAAACTGTACCTGTCGGGAAAGTGAGTTGTCGGGAAACCGTACCTGTCGGGAAAGTGAGCTGTCGGGAAAGTGAGTTGTCGGGAAACCGTACCTGTCGGGAAAGTGAGCTGTCGGGAAAACGTACCTGTCGGGAAAGTGAGTTGTCGGGAAACTGTACCTGTCGGGAAAGTGAGTTGTCGGGAAACCGTACCTGTCGGGAAAGTGAGCTGTCGGGAAACTGAGTGTCGGGAAATCGACCTGATCCCGGCAAAAGTGATTTCACATAATCTTATATTTCTAAAAAAAAAAAAAAAAAAAAAAAAACAGATATACGTGAAATTTTTTCTTTAAAATATAGCTAATACAAGTTCCTAAAAACCAGTTTCTGGAATTTTAGAAATTCAGCCTCTAAAGGAGGGATAGGTCAAAACGTGTTTTCAAATAATCCTTTACATTAAAAAAAAAAAGATATACAGTGAACCAAAAAAAAAGTTGGACAGCAAAAAGAATCCATTTTGTTGCCCAATATTTTTAAAACAAGTTGTGCTTTTAAAATGAATCTTTTTTTTTTTTTTTCAAACTCGCCATATTAACTCCTTTTTAAATATCCTTTTGTATGTAATTATTGCTTTCCTGTCAATAATTGAGTTCGCCAAATTTTGGTAAAAGTTGGTATCTCATAAACGGCTCTAACGATTTTCTTGAAAATTGTTATATAAATCCATTTTAGATATCCTTTGTCATGTATTACGTGGTTTTTACAGGAAAATTAACAATCATCCTGCTTAGGTAGGTCAGTTATAGATCTCGAAAATTGGTATTTCCAAAAAATAACTCTACCATTTTTTTTTTTTTTTTTTCTTATTTTTTAACTTGCTATGTAAACTTTGTTTTATATATCTTTACGCGTGTATCAGCTTTTTCTTACTGGAAAAATTTTAGTTTTCTACTTCGTTATGTCAATTTTATGTCTTTTCTAGTCTCGTTATCTCTAAAAATTGCATATAATATGTGCAATAGTGGGTAATGGAAGCCGTGTGGTTGTTTCACACCATATTTTTCGACATGGAATAATTTTACGGGAATATCAGCTATCATTTCTAAAAAGAAAAAAGAAGAAAAAGGTCTGTTATATAAGAAATAAAAAATGGGGCACTTTTTTACAAAAAATTACTGCGAAAAAAATTAATCTAAATATCAAAGTAACTTAATCATGCATTTATTTTTATATTTAAAAACTTTGTAACTGCGGCCTGTGGGGAAAGATTCATAAAGAATTTAACTATATATACGAAGTGGGGCATCAATTTTAAAAAAGGGATTGCATTTGCCAATTTCTAAGAATGAAGTTTACACTTCCTTGAGCACATTCAGTGTTGTTTTTCTCATGAAAAAGCTGAAATGCTACTGATGATGGATGTTTTTCGAAAAAGTAGTGTATTTTTAGCATCGTAACAAGACAATTTTACAGCTACGCTTTTTTTGTGACGTCATGTTGTGGGCGTAATGGTGGGTGCTAGTGAATGGATATTTTTCTCGCTCTCTATTTACTCATCCGTCAGCTGCTCTAGTAGTAAAAATTTAGTCATTCACTTATTCATACGGGCTATTGAAATGAGCAATCAAACTTTTTTAGTATATCTTCTCACCATCTCTTCCTAACACTAAATTAAGAAGTATTTGATTTCGGTCCGTCTTTCTGCCCGTCAGCGCTCTATATATTTACAAAAATATTTTTAAAATTCCTTGAAATTGTTGTTATAAGATTCACTATGACATGTTTCCTATTGAAAATGGTGTAAAAAGCGTAATATCAGTACTGATTGTGCATAAGGGCTCATAAAAAAATTCGAATAAATTGCGGTCTATGAGAGTTATTTCTTTAAAGCATATTTTAAGGTCTTCATATTGCAAGAAACATAACGAAATAAGCATGCATTAAGCAGATGTACATAAGCATGTTTCTTATTGTATAATTAGCATAAATGATTGGTTTACAAAAATAATTAAATATTTTGTCGGATATAAAAAGAAATTGCAATTTTATACTTTTCAGCAAACTTTTTAGGACTTCAGCTTGTCAGCTATTTGGGTTCAGATTTTCATAAATTAGTTTTAGAATTCCTTGAAACTGATATGCGTTGTTTTTTTTTTTTTTTTTTTTTTTTTTTTTTTTTTTTCACCTTTTAAAAGTCTACATAAATTCAAAAATAATTCGATGACAGTATACGATCCCTGTCTTTTTTTTAATAGTCTTTTATTTTAAGAAGTATTTTTTTAACCATGTTTCGACACCTTCATACTTCACTAAATGTAACAAATTTAATATATTTCATATGCAATAAAAGAATGAATCGTATAGAAAATGATAAGGTTAACGTTAATAATTTGATAACTGGGCCATATATACCCAAAAAATATTCGGATTCGTTATCAAAAAACTGCATTTTACATTTTATAAAAGCCTTAAAACTAAGTATATTTACAGTGCAAAAAGTAAATGGTAAGTACTTGCAAAGTACATTATAACATAACCTATGTGAACCGCCCGATTTTCTTTTCTCGGTATTCAAATCTAGTTATCATTTAGTTATCATTACGTTATTAATTCTTAAAGACTCTATTGACAAATAAATACTATTAATGGCATTGATAACTGTTGAATGTAAATGCATTTCTGCCGCTTTGAAGAAAAACATTATGGAATTCTAGAGTAGGGAGATGGATTACAGTTATATATATGCATTGAAATATAAAAATATTGGATACATTAAAGTTTTTCGAAAAGTATTTAAATTTAATAAAAATAAATTAAAAATTTTAAATTTTTTGAAAATATTTAAATGGCTTTTTTGCTAACTAATTTTTATTTTTAATTCCCTAATTTTTTTATTATTACAATTTAACATTATATTCTAAACATATATGGGTATTATTAATTTAAAAAAAATGTTTTTCTGTTTAAAAGCTGAAATTTCGGGCAAAATTTTACCATTCAAAAATAAAAATATTTGAAATTTATTTATGAACCCAATGCGAATGCTTAAACATATTTAAAACATATTGTTAAACTGTAATAGTGTAAAATTGATGGGGAAGGAAGGGGGGGGGGGGGGGTAATTGAAAATTAGAATTTTAAAACTGTTAAAAAAAAAAAAAAAAATGAATTTTCTTCTTTTCTTTCTGTTTTTTTTTTTTTTTTTTTTTTTTTCGAAACTTAAGTAGTTTTTGTAAAATTTTTAATATAGTATTTAATATAGTAGTTATATTTCAATGAATATGTATAAAAACTTTCATAGCTATAAGACAGCAATAAAAAAATAAAAAAAAAAGACGTCCATTTTTTTCTTAAGAATTAATATTGGATATTAATATTATGATTAAAGAATTCTATTATCATTGTTATTTGTACTCTCGTGTTGAAAATTAGATTTCTTAAAACAACATTAATTACGATCATTTAATACCAATACTTCCTACTCTAGAGAAAAAATCGGAGGATTTTAATTGTCAATTGGCAGTCTTTAAGAAAAATTCTGACATTCTTGCTGCCTGATTTCAATAAATTGCCACCCACACTCACCCACTTCAGAAATTTCTTGAATGTTTAATCACGTACTCAATAAATTCTGCAAATTTTTGTTAATTAAAACTAGCTAATATGTGATCGAATATTTCAATACTCCGTAAAAAAAATCCCATTTTGGTGCAATTCTAGTTGAGGTAACTTCATTACTCCAAAAATAGTTTTTACTCAGCTGAGTGCAACAAGATATCGTTCCTCACTTGTGTAAATAACTGACGTCATCAAAAGTACTTTAAAAACAATTTCCGCTTTTGAAAGAAAAATGGGGGGGGGGGGGGGGGGGGGGGGGGGGAGGTTAGATAACAATTTATCTTTTCCCACACCCTTGTCTTCGTCACCACGATAATCTATCATGCAAGTGAAATGAATCGATTTCAGATTGTTATTTATAATCCAGATTCCTGTTTTTTTTTTTTTTTTTTTTTTTTTTTCGAAACTTAAGTAGTTTTTGTAAAATTTTTAATATAGTATTTAATATAGTAGTTATATTTCAATGAATATGTATAAAAACTTTCATAGCTATAAGACAGCAATAAAAAAATAAAAAAAAAAGACGTCCATTTTTTTCTTAAGAATTAATATTGGATATTAATATTATGATTAAAGAATTCTATTATCATTGTTATTTGTACTCTCGTGTTGAAAATTAGATTTCTTAAAACAACATTAATTACGATCATTTAATACCAATACTTCCTACTCTAGAGAAAAAATCGGAGGATTTTAATTGTCAATTGGCAGTCTTTAAGAAAAATTCTGACATTCTTGCTGCCTGATTTCAATAAATTGCCTCCCACACTCACCCACTTCAGAAATTTCTTGAATGTTTAATCACGTACTCAATAAATTCTGCAAATTTTTGTTAATTAAAACTAGCTAATATGTGATCGAATATTTCAATACTCCGTAAAAAAAATCCCATTTTGGTGCAATTCTAGTTGAGGTAACTTCATTACTCCAAAAATAGTTTTTACTCAGCTGAGTGCAACAAGATATCGTTCCTCACTTGTGTAAATAACTGACGTCATCAAAAGTACTTTAAAAACAATTTCCGCTTTTGAAAGAAAAATGGGGGGGGGGGGGGGGGAGGTTAGATAACAATTTATCTTTTCCCACACCCTTGTCTTCGTCACCACGATAATCTATCATGCAAGTGAAATGAATCGATTTCAGATTGTTATTTATAATCCAGATTCCTTATATTAAAAATGCATTTAATTTTTTTTTTAATAATTTTGATTTTTCAATATTAATTTTAAAAATATGTAATTATTTAAATGTACACACACACTTGCACATATGTGTGTATACAGTGAAATCTCTCTAAGAGGGTTACTCACCGTGCATAAAGTACTGGTTATTTAGGAAGGTGGGGTGGCCTTTTAATAGAGGTCATTCAGAATATAATCCGAGCAAAAAAAAACAAATACTGTAAAATAAGTGCTTTGATTTACATTATTTGATCTATATTATTGCCCTATTTGAATTTTGGAAACTTTTTAACGCCCCTATACACACACAAACTACCGCACAGCAGGATCTATACAAAATTTAGAATCTAGATAGAAATCGTAGATATCTCTAAAAGGCAAATATCAAAAAAGTCAAAAGCAAATTTAGAGGTGTACTACTAGACATCATGACAATCACAAACATAAATTTGCAATATTCTACGATCTTTCTTCGTTCATGTTCATGCAGTAGTTCCTGAGATATAGCTTTCCCTGTAATCGCGGAAATCGCTATATAGACGCGCCACATCACATGTCGAGCAATTACTACCAAAAGTTGATAGATTTATGTCAAAGTGCATCTGCATAGAATTTATATGCAATTTTGAGCAGTAGTTCTTGAGATACAGTCGCCACAAAATTGTTGTCACACACGACACACGCAGGTAAGACAGACATTTTCTAAGTATGGGTAAACCGTGTTTTGAACTTCTCGGAACGTGTAAATCTGTCAAAAACCAGAAATAAAAAATTTACGAATCTAATACTTTTTTCCATTAAATATAAAAGAAAGTAAAAATACCATATGTGCAACGTGCATTCAGACGCGTCTGCTTAATTTGACCTTGAATGAATTCCTTCGGAAACATTTCGAGCGTCATGAATGCAGCTGGCATATTAACACACTTATCTGGCGAGATGTTCCATTTATTCAGAGAGAGATAACTGCAAACCAGTGGCGGATTTAAGGGGGGGGCTAGGGGGCTGAAACCCCCCCCCCCCCCAAAACACTGACATTCACCATTGAATATTGCAATTGTAAATTTTTTATTTGTCTAGAATAACATTTTGAAAAATCTCAGCCCCCCCCAAAAGTCAAGTTCTGGATCCGCCACTGCTGCAAACACGAAAGTTTATAGCATATAAAATAATAATAATAATAATAATGAATTAATAATCAAATAACGCAACACTTTCCGGCGTAGTTTCGTTAAGGGTTCACTTTTAGATGGAAATGTACAAAATTTTCATACATTATAATGCTAATGCAGGATTTATTAAAAAGATTATATATCTTTTTTTTTTTTTTTTTCCCATAAAAAAAAAAAAAAAAAAAAATACCATTCGATTTTAAAATATCTAAATCAAAATATGAGCAAATTTTATTGATATATGTGTGTGTGTCTGTGTGTAATGTAGTGGAGAAACAGTCATGTAACTCAATAACAAGATAATACATTCAAACTTATTACTTTTTACTTTCTTTCTAAATTCAACAGAAGAAAGTGTTGGATTCGTAAAAATTTCGACTTTAGTTTTCGAAGGATTTACCTGTTTTCAGAAGTCCAGAATATGATTTGACCATTTTTAGAAAATATCTGTCTGTGTGTGTGTGTGACAAAGATTGGTGATTGGTGGTGGCGACAGTATCTCAAAAACTGCTACACAGAATTTCATATAAACTTATATGTTGATGCAACTTGACCTATATTTGTGCCTATCAACATTTGGTGTCAATTGCTTAACAGGTGACACTGCTATACAACGATTTCCACAATTTTAGGAAAAGTTATATCGCAGGAACTAATGTATAAAATTGTATATAAATTTGTATATGGACGCATCTTGACCTAAATTAACGCCAATCAACTTTTGGTGTCAACTGCTCAATTGGTGGCATTGTTATACATCGATTTTTACAATTTAAGGGAAAGCTATATCTCAGAAACTACAGCACAGAATTACATAGAATTACCAAAATTAATGCTCATCAACTTTTCGTGTTAATCGCTCAACAGGTGGCGCTGCTATACAGCGATTTCTACAAATTAAAGGAAGACTATATCTCAGGTTATATTGTGTATAATTAAACAAAACTTGATGCATGAGAAGGCCATTATGAAACATTATGCTGATTCAATTTGTATGCATATTAGCCAATAGGTGGCACTAATATACTGCAATTTTCTCCAAGAACAAAAAGCTATATTTTAACTTCTATGGCAATCTGTACGAAATTTTATATGCGAGATAACCATTATGAAAATGCATTTTTTAAGATGTCATATAGAGAATAAAGTTCACTGTTTTTGATATTTAGTATAGCACTACTTCTCTAAAATGAAAATCGTCTGCATTTATCATAGAAGAAAATTTTAATAAATTATTTGTACTGAACGAATTTGTATAGGAAAATATAGACGAAAGTCTTGTGGTGGTCACAACTTACAAGTTAAAAACGTGTATTCATTTGCATGCCAAGGCGCGAATGACTAAAATTTCTAATCCTTCAAAGATCGAAGGGGTGGTGATTTTTTACAGAAAAAGTCCTGCCACACATTTATTTAGTTACTGAAATATAGTAAAATAGCACTCTCTCGCAGCTTGCACAGCCTTTTTGTTCAATAATAATCCCTTATTTATTGTATAGCATTGATGGAATAATGGTGCAGAACACATATCACTATATATTAAGGAAATAAAATTTTCTTCTTAAACAATTTACAGGTTTTAAACAAATACTGGCATGAGTTTTGTGCTAATGTTTCAGATACTGCGCTTAGCTTTTTGCCATTTCCAGGGTTTATTACTTCTTATTGACTAATTAGCTACTTAAATTTTGCCCTGCTGTAATTTATTAACTAATACATATTTTTAAATTGTGTTTTCACATTCAGAAAATTCACAACAGTTAAACAGGTTATTGCTTTCTAAAAATTTCTTTTCGCAATTTTAAAAATTTCATTTTTAAGCTTAAAAAAGCAAAATTTCACATTGTGAAAATTCACATTTTAGAACTTCAAAGTAAAATATTAAAAATCACTAAAAAAAAATCAATTTTTAGAAAGCAATGACCTGTTTAACAGTTGTGAATTTTCTGTGAAAACAAAATTTAAAAATTTGTATTAGCTAATGAATTATAATGTGGCAAAATTCTCCATAGGATAACATTGGTTTTGGTTTCCAGCGACAATAAGTGGAGATTTCTTTCTCTTAATTATACGCAACTACGAGTGAAAATAAGAGAAGAAAATTGTTCTTACTGATCTAAAATTTCTGCGTCTTTGATCAAGTCTCACATCATGAAGTGCTATGGTGGAAAAAAAAAGATTACAAAGATGTTTTACGAATTATTTTTTTATCTACATTTTAGGTAGTTTTTTTAGTTAATAATTAAATATTAATTATTTTAGGATTAAATATTATTAAAAAGTGTATCATAAAACAAATTCTTTTTGTTTAAACCAGCTTTGAGAGTAGAATCTCTCAGTTGGTTCTTACACCACGCCTTCTACAATGCTAGTGTGCGGATGAGGGAACTACACAAGGACTACACAAGGACTTTTTAGGCTTGCGAGGGATGTTCCCCCTGGAGGTCTTTCTAACTTTCAAATCTGGAAAATTCTTCATGAAATCCACATAGAAAGTAGTAAAACCTGTGTCTCGACTTTACACTTTTTTTCTTTTTTTAAATTATTGTCTTAGAATTACAAAATTCTGCATACCTGCACTGAAATATAAGATTAAAATTTTTCAAAAAATATTTAAATTTAGTAAAATTAAATTAAAATTTTTTTGAAGATATTTAAATCGCTTCCTGCTAACTAATTATTATTATTTTTTTTTTCTCGATTTTATATTATTACAGTTTAACAATCCATTTTAAATACGTTTGGGTACTATAAGTATTCACTGGTAAGTTTTCTTTTGTTTTATTTAAATACTGAAATTTAATGCAAATTTTTAGAACACACACACATGCACAACAACAACAATGGGAAAATAAAACTGTAATAATGTAAATTTGAGGGGGGGGGAAGCAAAACAGGGTGTCTAATGACTTGACAGAAAAAAAATTCATGGCCTCAAAAAAAATTTTATGACCTTTTTCATCGACATATCCAACCTTTCTTTTTAAATTAACATATTCTTTTCTTTTTTTTTTTTTTTTTTTAACAGATGTATCACCTTGCTTTATTTTTTTTAAATTATTGTTTAACATTATTAGCTGTAAAAAAAAAAAAAAAAAAAACTGATAACATTTTTTTTTCTTTTTTTTAACAATAAGTAAATAGTAATGGAAATCAATCTAAAACAGACACATACATTATGTACAAACATATGTACACTATTTGTGCAATGTTATAATATTGTAACTATTAGTTTTTTGGGGGATTTGAAAATTGTCATTTATTTTCCTTGCATTAAGGAGAGGAATACACGTATTAATTATTTTTTCAAATCTACAAAAATAAAAAATAAAATAAAATAAATCCACGAAAAGACTAAGAATAGAAGAATAGTATTAAACTAAAGTCATAGATGAGAGTGGGAAATAGGCAAAAAGTCTGAAAGTATTAGCAAAACTTAAAAGATAACTTAATTTTAGTAATAAAAGAAGAAACTGATACACAAGATCATACTTTCTATAAGCAAAAATGGAGAATATATGAAAATAAGTTGCTTAGAAACAGTCAAAAGAAAGAAAATTGAACAAAAATAAGAATATTTGGAACAAAAAAACTGAAAATTGTTTTAAAAAATTTTTGAAATTCCTAAAAAAGTCTGAAAATTCTCATCCCTGTAAAGTATATAACTATTCATTTCAAACTTTGCATTTCAGTGTCTTTTTCCTATACTTCAAAAAAGAATACATTCTGAATTAAAAAAAAGTAGTTCATTCAGTTGTACATTAATACTGTTTTGATTAACAAAATATTTTGAACATACATATATATTTAAATGTTTTTTTTTTTTTTTTTTTTTTTTTTTTTTTTGGGCGGGGGGGGGGGGGGTAACAAAAGTTAGAATGCCGGTAGATTTTCATAGAAGACAATTTTGTTTTTTAAAGATATAAATGACTATACTAGGTTTATAATCATGATTATATATTTACGACACTACATAATAATAGTGACCTGAAAATCGAACTGAACTCACAATAGAGAATTTTAGTGACTCACACCTGACTCAAAACCTAAAATAAAAATTAATAATTCATCTAAAAATCTTGCAATTTAAGTTATAAAGTAAATTTTTATTGCTATACAACTGGTAAATAATTTAAAAATAATTAAAAATGTAATTACTAATGCACCACACCAAGTTAAAAGTTTTAAAATCTGAAAAATGGATAAATAATAATTTTTAACCATTTAGGTATGTTGCATACTTCAAGTGTACAAAATGTGCTTCAAGTTTAGTAATACGGACAAAACTTTGAATAAACACCATAAAATGCAATAAACTCGCAATAATTGTTTCGGGTTGAAAAAACACGAGTGTTCATCAGGCGAACAAAGTGGGCACGAGTGCTACAAGCAAAGCGACAATGCACCAAAGGATGTGTTGCTGAATTATGTTTTTGCCCGTTAAATTATTTTGAAAGGTATTCTCAAGTCGACCCAACTCGTAGGAAAAGAAATACAATCAACTCAAACCGAACTCTGTAAGAGAAAAAAATTGTTTGACCCGACCAGTGAAATTGGGTTACCTGAACCAATAAATGACTCAAACCGATGATCGACTTTCATGACCTATTGCTGAATTTCATGACTTTCATGACCTAGTAGACACCCTGTAAAACGTTTTTAAAAAATTGAAATAAACCTATTATAATACTTCAATGCTTATGTATGCAAATTTTTATAATTCCAATACAGTAATCTACAAAAAAGATTTATGTCCATAATTCTCTTAACATTTTAGTGTTCTTTTATTGTTTTTTTTTTTCTTTTTAAATATGTGTTTGAAATAAATTAAAGTACCTTGGAAAAAATATATAATTTTCTGACATTAACAAATAACTGCACAAAATTTAAATTGCATATTTTGAAGATAGATCATACGAGATTTTTCTGAATAATTGAAAATAAACTTTTAAATTTAATAACAGCCTTATTTTTTTTATGAATATATACACTATGCTTAGTTGCAGGGCTGGGGTGCACTGCCCCTTCCAAAAAGAATGTGTCAAATGAAATTAATTCTAAAACTAATTAAAATGTTTTTAAAGTGCGTTGATATACAGTACTAGCTATCTTACCCTTTTTCTATAATTTGTCTTTATAGTATTCAAATGCAAGGTTGTGTGAATAACAGGTGACACACAAGATTATTTCTAATTAATTTTTATTGAGTTGAAGAAATGTAACCTTAATCAAGTATTTTAACCCTACGCCAGGCACATCTGTAGGATGAACAAAATTGGGCGCACCCTGCCTGAGAGGCCAGGTAAATACTTTATTGTTAAAATACTTGTACTACAATCAATAAATTCGTACTTATGCATCAAATTTTCATTTATTACTTTCTATTCACTCCTAATAAGGTCACCATATGGGTGTTTTTGATTTAAAAATCATGTGTAGGATATTTAGAGAATGAAAACCAGAATGGGCCTCTCAGGCAGGGTGCGCCTGACGGAGGGTTAAGCATTCTTCACTTTTTGAGTCTGAACAGTAAATGGCCCACCACCAGGGATGAAAGTACCTTTTTTTTCTTTTTTTTTTTTTTTAATGAAAACAAAATTCTGCATTCATACTGGAATAAACTTCTCATTTAAATACTTTTATATTAACACCAGTAGCAGACCTACAACTCTCGAGATCCATGACAAAAGTCTTATTGGGGCCCTTCTAATTGAAGCTCTTCTTCTTCTTGCACTTGTTCATTTAAGTTAATACTAGAAAACGGTATTGAAGTAAGTTTTCAAGATTAATTCGGAAGCCTAACCCAACAAGAGGGACAGGGACCCGCTTGCTTTGCTCTAGTCAAGCTTTACATAAATGAATTTTTTTGTTTTTGGAGTTGTTGCTCTGCAGTAAATTTTTGTACATTAAAGCTCTATAGACAGAATGACAGAATATGGTAGTAACCCTACGGCAGAAAAGTGAAATTGTAGGAAATGTTTCAGGTTAAAATAATGACATAACTTCATCAGACACATATACTTAATGATTATGTTTCTTCAGAGGCCTCCTCATGACCAGAGGTCTGGGGTGGCCCATGCCCTCCACCCACCCTTAGTGCACCACTGATTAACACCTAGAGATGATGTGTTAAAATAAATGTACTTAAATCAGAAGCTTATTCTGATGTGAATTAAACTAATCAAGATTTCATTTTTGTTAAAAGAAAGCGGAACTTTCATCCCTGCCCATCACACAGACAAGCTCTGATTAGATATTTCAATTTATAGAATGAATTAGAAGAAAAAAAAAAAAATTACCCGCAAAAATAAAGTCAAAGGGGGAAGGGGATATTTAAGAGAAATAAAACAATTTGGAAATGGATCTACCCCTTTCCCCACTTCAATATGACAATGACCTTTTGCATGTAAGTATTGATTTGACTTGGCATTTATAATTTAATTGCTGTTTTAACTAGTAAAATAAATACATGAAATATTTCTAAAAGGATCACTTACCATATCAAAGGAAATGGTTTTTTAAAGAGATGCTTCTTAATAAAATCTGTACAGAAAAATCATAAATTCAGACCACAAATTCTATAAATGTAATGGTTTCAACTATTGAAATTTAAATTATTTGTGCATACAATTTTATAGTAATTATTATGCAATCATTAATACAGTCGACTCGTGTTACAACAACCCCATCAGGACAATTGAATTTGGGTCATTACATTAAATGGTCGCTCTATCAAATAAATCGAAAATAATTTTTCAAATGGTGCCTTTTCATTAAATTTGGTTTGATAATGGTTGCAAATGACATACTGCACATAAAATATGAATTGTCTTAGAATTTATAAGTGAAATAAAATTTTAAAATTAAAATCAATTAAAAATATTAACGAATGAGAAACATTGTAATTTTCTCAAATTTGACGAAAATGGAAGTGATTCCAACGACCATTTAAATCAATTATACAGTATATGTGTACCATAAAGTATAAGTGGTATCATAAAATTTTAAATGAAAGTATAATTTTATTTTGATAAAATTTACATAATAAAAAAGAAAAGAAGGGATAGAAATTGTGTACATACAGTACAAAAATCAAATTCTCCTATCGATTTATGAACAACTAATTACATGTTTAATATTTTATGAAGAAAGCGATAAACGAGTTTTGATGTAATTTTGAAATTGGAAAGAAGCATTTTGGAAATGAATGGTGTTTTCAAATTATTTATTTGCATAATTTTGATTTTCAAAAGTATCCAAAAGTTTGTCATGTATTTTCGCAACTCATTTTCGATTGTAGGAATACTTTTTGGAATATAATTCATGTTTTCATTATTTTCAACATTTAATACCCCTTTCGCCTTTCCACTGTCAATAATCTTTACGAGGAACATTCGATGAATTTTCATCACACTCCCTGAATTTGAGATAATTTGTTTGTTCAAAGTGATTTCTGATTTTTTTTTTTTTTTTTTTGTAAATTCCGTTTGGATTGCAATTAAAAGGCTAACATCAAACTGCATCTTATTAGTTCCCCATCATACTATAGGTATGGGGAACTTAGGTAATCGTGAAAAATTTCGACCTCGGTTTTTTGACTTTTTTACACGTTTTCAGGTGTGAGGAATCCGAAAATGGCAAAATTTGCATGGTGTCTGTCTGTAGGGTGTCTGTTACCACTCACCTTTGTTTGGCTATATGCGCCAACCTTGGCGCGCATCTCTTGTTCACCTGCATTCCCGCTTTAGCGAAGTAGTTGTATTGTTTTTCGTTAAGATGGTAACAATATATTATGTTCATCTTGTTCGGTGATATGGTTCACCTTATTTTATAGTTTGCGTTGACTATGGTGTCAACATAGTTTGAATACGTTAATAATACGTCATCTATAAATTGTATATATGTAAATAATACTTTAATTAAATGTTTGTGAAGTAATAGCTTCAAGTCTAGTAATTATTAAAAAGATACAGTCCACTCATAAAGTATCGTCAACATTTGGTCTAGTAGACCCGGAGAAAGATTAATCGTAATATAATGAAAAGCGGTGGTGCTCATTGATGAAAATTAATTATGTATAAAAATAAATTAGTTATCCTAAATCGACAACGTGGAACTTTGAAAGGCCAATTAACAAAAATATCAACATATTTGGAAAATGTTGATGATGATAATAAAGACATCATAACATTAGAAATAAAGAAGGATTATCTTCAAAAAATAGTAACCAAACTCGATAATTTGAAAATACAGTACTTCGAAATAGCTGATGAAGTGGACCTTGAAGTTCAGCTCAACGCATTCGCAGAACTGGAAAAAGAGACAGAAAAATTAGAGGTAAGGCTTCGAAAATTCTTAATCTCTAATAACATTAGTAAAAATGAAATTGTTTCAAATGAATCTAAAGTAGATAACCCTGTTATCAATTTTCGTTTACCTGAAATTCCTTTACCCAAATTCAGTGGTCAATATAATGAATGGTTCAGTTTTAAAGATCAATTTATAACCTTAATTGATCAGAATGATAAACTTTCAGACAATCAAAAATTATATTACTTAAAATCTACACTTAGTGGAAGAGCACTAGATGTAATTACTGAAGATGATTCATATATTTCACTTTTTAAAGCATTGGAAGACAGATTTCAAAACAAAAGAATGATAGTCAACTCTCACTTAAATGATATATTAAACGTAGAGAATCTGTCTCAAGATATAGTTAAAAATTTGCGAACGATCACAGATAGTTGTCAAAAAAATATTCGAGCACTCAAAAGTATAGGATTGGAATTGAATCCCTTTTCGGAGGCCTTACTCATAAATTTGGTTCTTAAACAAATCGATAAAGAAACCAAAAAAACAATTTGAATTATCTTTAAATTCTACAGAATTGCCAACATGGGGTGACTTCATTAACTTTTTACAAAAAAGATGCTTGGTGTTAGAAAACTTACAATGTGTTTCGAGTATTAAACCGAAATTAATGAATTCTGAAAAGAGTACTAGAATTAAAACTTTCTTTTCTAAAAATGATTCTTTTAATGATCAAAACTGTCCCCTTTGTAAAAAAAATCATTCTTTGTCAAAATGTGGTGAATTTTTAAAATTAGATGAACACGAAAGATTCCTAACAGTAAAAAAATATTTGTTATGTATTAATTGTTTGAAATCCAATCATCAGGTATCAAATTGTAAAAGTAATCAATCATGTAATATATGTTCTAAAAGACATAATTCATTTCTACATCGAACTTTGCCGGGAACAAAAAGTAATAATTTCCGATCCAAACCGCAAACAGAAAATCCTAATTTAAGTCAGACGGCGGCACAGACCGACGCCTTGCACCTGCTTCAATCGAATAAGTCATATTCTAAATTGCAGAAAGAAAAAAAAGATGTTTCGATGGCATTATATAACGAGATTAATGATCCAATCTTAAAAAGTAAAAAACATGTATTGCTGTCAACAAGTATAGTTTATTTGGAAAGTAGCAATAAAAAAAAGATTCCGGTTCGTGTAATTCTTGATAATGGAAGCGAATGCAACATATTAGAGAGAGAAATTGCTAATTTATTGAATTTGCAAAAAAAGAAATGCGATATTCATATTTCAGGAATTAATGGTAAGATGACAAATGTGAAATCTTCAGTACGTACCATTATTTCAAATAAAGATGATTCATTTAGGGAACCAATTGAATTTTTAATTACACCTAAAATAACAGAATTCATTCCTTCACACAATATAAACATAAGAAGTTTAAATTTGCCACATGACCTTGAATTAGCTGATAGTGAATTTTGGAAGAAATCTAAAATAAATGCTTTAGTTGGTGCTGAATTTTTCTATGAAATATTAAAAGCAGATAAATTTAAAATAGGACAATTCACCTTTCAGAATAGCGTTTTTGGACATATTGTTGCGGGAACCATAGACCGCAATGTATCTGAAAATACTTTTTGCGGTTTTACTGCATGCTATGATTATCTTGATGAAAACATTCAGAAATTCTGGAAAATAGAAGCTCCTGAAATTGACTTACGTCCAATTAGTCAGGAAGAACAATTGTGTGAAAAACATTTTTTAGAAACTTATCGGAGAGATAAATCGGGAAGATTTATGGTAGCCATGCCTTTGAAGGAAGATGCTAGTGTTCTTGGGGAGTCTAAATCTATCGCAGAAAAAAGGCTCAAGCAGTTATGGAATCGTTTAGAAAAGAATCCAACAATGCGAAATCTTTATTGTGATTTTATTAAAGAATACACTAATTTAAATCATATGACAAAAATTTTTGATAATTTAAATGAGTCTGGGTATTATTACTTGCCACATCATGGCATTTATAGGCCCGAAAAATCTACTACGAAGCTTCGCGTTGTATTTAATGCTTCGAGTCCGACAACTAGTGAAATATCATTAAACGATATCACATATAAAGGTGTGGTTGATGAAGATTTGTATGAAATCATGTTACGCTTTCGACAACACCGATTTGTGTTTTTGGCCGATATTCAAAAAATGTATCGCCAAATAATGATTACCGAGGATCAGAGAAAATTATTAAGAATTTTATAGAAAGATAATGTGAACTCAGAAATTGAAACCTATGAACTTAATACCGTAACATACGGTACCGCTTGTGCCCCTTTTTTAGCCATTAGAACGTTGAAGCAATTAGCCCTTGAAGAAGCCGAGAAATATCCGAAAGCATCCGATATTTTGCTACATGATTCGTACATGGATGATATAATAAGTGGGGAAGAATCGCTAGAATCTACTAGGGAGCTTCAAAAAACACTTATACACTTGTTAGAAGGCGCTGGAATGAATTTACATAAATGGAATGCAAATCATATTTCCTTACTTGACTTTTCCAACGAGACATTAAATGAGTACACATTCTCTGATAAAGAAACCAAAGCCCTAGGGGTTGCCTGGAAACCCAATTTAGATGCTTTCACATTCAAAATAAACTTTTGTGAGTTAAAGTCTATGACAAAAAGAAGCATTTTATCAGACATTGCTCGTATTTTCGACCCATTGGGTCTCATAGGTCCTGTTATTATCAAAGCCAAATTGTTTATGCAGGAACTTTGGAAAGTCAAATTGGACTGGAATGACCCTATTCCAAGCCCTATTGCTCAAAATTGGCTAGAATTCGCCACTTCGTTAAAAGCTCTTGAACAACTTAGAATAAATCGCTATGTTTTAATTCCTGAAGCACAACAAATAAACTTACACGGATTCGCCGATGCATCGTCATTAGCTTTTGGAGCAGCCGTGTATATTCAGTCTATTCATAATTCTGAAATTGTCTCCAATTTGGTTAGCAGCAAATCTCAAGTTGCCCCTCTAAAAACTGTTTCTATCCCTCGACTCGAGTTATCTGGTTGTGTTTTGTTATCCAAATTAATTGTGAAAATTTTGAAATCTTTGAGATTACAAATCAATAATATTTATCTCTATACAGACTCTCAAATAGCTCTTGCCTGGATCCAAACCGAGCCTTGGAAATTGAAAACATTTGTTGGCAACAGGGTTGCCAAAATTCAAGAACTGTCTAAAAACTTCACATGGAACCATGTGTCCTCTGATGAAAATACAGCAGACTTAATTTCTCGAGGTCTAACTGCCACTGATTTAATGGAAAATCAATTGTGGTGGCAGGGACCAGACTTTCTAAGTAAATCCAGTAGTATCATAAACAATGACTCTGACTATCTGTCCCCCAGTGATAATAGTATTGTGATGAGTGAGTTGAAAAATAATCCCCAGTGTGACTCTAACCCTGCAGTGTTGTGTGGATTAATTCAATCTACGGATTCCTCCCAGAACTTTTATAATGATTTGTTTTCATTAACAAATAATTTTTGTAAATTAATTAGAATATGTAGTTTTATTTTTAGATTTATTAGGAATACAAGAGCAAAGGTAAACAGAGTGATTGGACCACTCCGAAGCACTGAATTACACGAAGCAGAATTGCATTTGGTTAGACAGGTACAGTATACACAGTTTGCCGCAGAATTGGTCTGCTTAGAGAAAAAGAAGCCTGTGTCAGGTAAATTAAATTGTTTTAATCCAATTTTAGATTTTCAGGGACTCCTAAGAGGGGGTGAAAGGCTGGAAAATGCTAATTTAAATTTTGATAGTAAACATCCGCTTTTGTTGCCCCACGATCATAAATTATCTTCCATGATTATGGAACATTTCCATAAAAAATTCTTTCACGTAGAACCTCAAGCATTGTTATACCACGTTAGAAAAACATATTGGATAGTTAGTGGGAGATCTTTAGCTCGGAAAATATTTCGTAATTGCATAACGTGTTATAAACTTAAACCTTTAACGGTCAGTCAACTTATGGGAAATTTGCCAAAGGAACGAGTCAATGTGACTCATCCATTTTATTGTACCGCACTGTAAAAAAATGTTGTAATTTTTCCTGCACTTTCTGCGGTATATTTTCAAGTATTTATGCTGTGAAATAAATTCAAGCACTAAATGCTGTAAAATCGACTTCCTGTGGACTTTAGACAGGAACATCTGCTTGTGGAAGCATAACATCTGCGTCTCTGAACTCAGATGCAGATGAACCATGAACGAGGAATGAACAACGTGAAGAGCATGGAATGAAGAATGTCCATTCATCAGAAAGGTTAGTTTTTAATTTTTATATTAACATTTTGTATTGATTAATTAAAATTTCGTTAAAACGCATTAGTTGTAAACATATTGTAGCATCTCTAGTTCATGAGACCTATAACTTTTCTCTTAACGATTTACAATTAATTAAAAAAAATGTTTCTTATTAATCATTCAGTATAGTCATTTTAAAGGTTTTTCATACAATTACATTTATCAAGTTATATGCTGGCCAAGGAAGTGCTAAACGCACTTTTTTATATGAACAGATTTATGTTAACGTGTATAAACTTGCACTCATGAAATTCAACAAAAAATATTAATTATTTATTAAGCAATTTATCATAACAAATTGAATATGTTTATGATTACAAATTAATTTTTAACCCTAGAACACTAGTGGTACGTAAATTTTACGTGCGATCTTCATTTAATGGTTTTTTCTGCACTTTCCCTACTATCGATACACTTGTTTGAGTTTGAGTGCTTCGAAATAATTATTCAGATAATGAAAAATTAGTAATATTAGGTAAAACAGCAAATAATTAAACATATTTAAAAACAATATTAGTGTAAAATAAGCAAATAAAACGACTTTTATATGAGCGCGTCAATTTTAGGTATCTCTAGTGATAGAGTATTTATGAACACGGTAGTGTTCTAGGGTTAAAAGAAGATTTTCTTAACTTGAACTTGAAATGTATTCCCTTTGACTTCAAGATAAATAATATAACAAGTATAAAAACATAGTCCTTAAGATATTATTTGACTTTTTTTTTTTTTTTTTTTTTTAATAGCAAAGAATGTTCGCATGACAGTATGATGCACATAGTTTATTTTAAAAATTAAAAGAGGTATATTTCTGGGGCCGAATCAGTGCAAAAATTGGGAGCGCTTTAGGGTCATATTCAATGACTTTGACCTTGAATGCTCCTTGTCATATTCAATTTCATATTAAACTTAATTTGTGTAGAGATCCTTAGAGCTTAATTTGAGGATTTCATTAGGTCATTTTAAACGAAATTCTAATTTTACATTCCAATTTTCTTTATTCTAAGAATTTTAATACCAGTTTAAATAGAGGTAGAATTATAAAAAAAAATTATATAATTAATTTAACTAAATCAGGATGAAAGTTCTTTTGTTTCAGTATAGCTTACAAATTCGCCTTCGGCGACCAGTGGGTTTTCGATCCTTCAGAAAACTCACCGTATTAAACTCCTGCTCGGTGACGTCTTCGATGTTGTTTTCCTGTTTCAAAATCTACGACCGCCTGTTCACTCACCCTGCAAACACTTTTGAAAATTCTGCCTGTAGCAAATTTCGACCATCAGCCGAAATTTGGCGCCAGTTGCATTCTATGCCCGTTTTATAATCTGAACCTGGATGTTTGCTCACCATCCAAACGACCTTTGAAAAATTTGGCCAGACAACTACGCTAGTTTAAATTTATGTGTATATCGGCCGACAGGTAGCGCTGCTGTTAATTAACTGTGATCCGATAGTGGGGTTTTTGAATCCCGGAAGATTTTTCTCTCTTTTTTATTTATTGAATTTATTTTATTTTATGTATTTATTTATTTATTTTCAAAATCGATATCTGCTATAACAGATATACCTATTGAAATTAGATTTTATATTATATTTATTTGCTTTTTTAAATAATCTTACGTTTACTGTTTCCAGAATTTTTAATTTCTGTAGAATTCGAAACATCCTCCTTTTTTTCAGGACATTTTCCAGCCATTATTCAGTAACGATAATTTTTTGGTTTATTTTATGATAAAAATTGCCATTCAGATTTTGAAGAAAGACTGAAACTTCCAGCCCTGAACTTTTGTCATGAAATAAGCTATTAGAACGAGAGATCTATTTCTTTCGGACAAAGTAGAGTAAATTAAAACAATTTTTTTCTTTTTTTCTTTGGCACCAAATAGAAATAGCATAAAAGAAATGTTAAAACATTAATATATATGTAACTGCTGCTAAAGAACGCAATTTCATATTTTAAGGAAAAGAATGTGCTATTTTTATTTTTATTGATTTGTTTATTGCGCTTTTTAAATATTTTGACCAAATGAAATAATAATAATAATAAATAAATAAATAAATAAATAAATAAGGACTTTATTTTATTTTTCTCGTTTTTTTTTTTTTTTTTTTTTTTTGAAAAATCAATATAAACGAGAAAAAAATACATATATTGGATTCGTAAAAATTTTCGATCTCCGTTTTTCGATGGATTTAAACGTTTTAGGATGTCCTGAACACGATTAGTTAACTTTTAGAAAAATTGCTAAAGAAAAAGATTTACTTTTCTCCCCCCACCTCCACCCCATACAAAATAATTTGCATTTAAAATGCGCTTAAAAAAAAAACCCCAAAACCTGTATCGACCGACTACTGCAATTCGATTTACCCGTAATAATCTGTATATATATATACGGTAAACTCGCAAACGGATTACACACGTTGTGGATAATTCGTGGAGCGGGAAATGGGCGAAATCAGAAGAAAGTTTTTTTTTTTTTTTTTTTTTTTTTGAATCATCATCAATAAACAGATACAAATGATAGGTTAAAAAAAAAAAAAAAAAAAGTAAATATAAAGAATTATGTGGTTTTTGCTTTATTTGTTCTCCAGTAGAATACGCTACCAAACACGTCAAGATTTCAATTTATTTCAAAACATTGACGTGACCGCTTTTTTTTTTTTTTCTTTCACACCAGTTTTCCTGGCGGGTACTTTCTTTAAAATTCAATCGTAATTAAATATTGGAGAATATTTTTCTACAAATAAAGTGGTGTGAAAATGTGGCGGTCATTCACAATTCTGTGGAATAAACTAAATGTTTGCATGTCTGCGGTACTGTTTAATTTAGAGCATAAATTAGATTACAAATTGAACCATGGCTTCACCTTAAGTTCACTTTTTTTCTTTATGTTTTTTACATCCTATAGTATATGAAGTACAGTCAAACCTCGTTGACGTGAATTACTTTTAACATGAACTGTTTCCACAATCCCCGTCAAAAAGAAGATTAGTTACTGATAACATGAACTACTGATAACATGAACAAATTTTTTATCCCCTATGAGATTCACATTAATGAGGTTCGACTGTACAAATAATTTTACTTTTTATAAATATTTTCATTGTTTGTATTATGTTTTAAATACGATACATTCAAGTTTTTAAGCTAGAATGCATTTTATGTCATTTCAATTTCATGTTCAGCCTTTTTGCGGTTTATGTACGAAACCCATGGCTCTCAATTTTGCGGATAATCAATTATGCTGTATCTATATACATGTATGTTCAAAAAAAAAAAAAAAACATTAACATCTTTTAACGCAGATTATAAACTAAGCATGTCAAAACGGAAATCAGAAATTCTCGCTGAGTAAGATAAACAAATACTGGATGAAAGTTGAAAATGAACCCGATGAGTTTATTCACTCTAAAACGTCTAAGCATCACAGTTTTCCTTCAATCAGTATATACTGTAGAGTGTAGATATTGAATGAAAGGCTTGCTTTTTATTTTTTTCCTCTGTCTCAAAGTGCAAGCGAATTACTATAAATTTATAACTGTCTATCATTAATTTTAATGCGTGTTAGTGTATGTTTAATAGGAGACACATATAAACTTGGTGTTAGAGATTTTTACATATTTAATTTTTTTTACGTTTTAAGATTTAAAAAAAAAAAAAATAAATAAAATAAAATAAAATAACTTTTAAATACTTTTTAACGGAATGACACCTTAGAACATTGAAAGAACGAGCTCTGGCATTCCATTACTTAATATTTTAATTATAATAAAGCACAATCACAATAACTATATACATCGCGCGCAGTAAACAGAACATTAGGATACATAAGAAGGAATATTCTTACAGGCTGCTGCCTGCGGCACATGGCCACAGGGGCGTCTTACACGAAAACAGCTACATCTCTCAGCGAGAGCCGACGAACTTCTGACTTCTGAAAACAAAATGTTTTCACTTCATTTTAATGATCGGCAAAATATCATTAGATATTTTGATGAGAATGGCGACAGCGCCGTTGTTAGATATTGTCCATGTTTTATTTTATTCTCTGTTAGATATTGTCCATGTTTTATTTATTTCTCTCATTTTTATATTTTAACTCGCGTGATGTATTTTTGTTATTGTAAAAAAAAAAAAAAGATTATTGAGATGATGCTCGTGAGCGTGCATCTAGTTTTTTTTTTCTGAGTATTCAAATTTTTCAATGGAATAAAAGCAGCAAATAGATTTTGTTGTTAGAATTTATTTAGTTTTTTAGAAAGCTTAGAAGTTTAAAATAACTTCTTCTGTATGCTTTAAATTTATTTGGCGTCCGCGATTATATCTAGTAAGCTAGAGAGTTAAAATAACTTTCTTTTTGTACGCTTAAATAACATTTTGTGGCGTCCGCGACAGGACGAAGTAAAACAATATGTTTCAAGTAATTAAAGGTTTTAGAAAAGCCGATCTGAAGTTTGTAGCGGAAGAGCTTGGCGAAATAATTCCTCCTTAATGTACTATTGCTACTTTAAAGGAAATTATCTTGAATAGCAACGAATATAAAAATGATCCCACTTTTGTGCAAGAAATTTTATTAACGGCTGTTGTTGAGAGGCAAGAAAGAGAAAAATTGAAACTAGAGCAAGAAAAAGATCTACAGCAACAAAAACTTAAACTTGAACAAGAAGGAAAAATTCAATTAGAAAAGCTTAATCAAGAATTAGAGATAAAGAAGATGGAATTAGACCAACAGTTGGAATTGGCTAGAATGCAGTCCCAGGCACACATTCAGGGGGAGTCAATTTTAACTGTTAGTGAAAATAATTCATCTAGAAGAAAAATTTCCTTACCCAAGTTACAATTCCGACAATTTGATGGGGATTTAAAAGAACCCAGCAAAACCTCAGATGACGGCCAGCATGAGGCCAAGTGCTGGTTGCCAGCAGTAGATGCAGTTGGCCTGCCGGTGGCAAAAGTTAACGTTGCCGCAGGGAATATGTTACGCCGGCCGTCAGTAGGCCGTATTCAACCGATCCACTGTTGGCAGCCAGCAGTAAGTTAAAAATAAGTTAGTGGGCCGGTGATTGGATCGTTGCTGGCAGCTAGCAGTATGATGAAAATAGGTATTGGGCCACTGTTGGCAACGAACATTAGGTTTGAAATTGTTAGTGGGCCAGTGTTAGGCCATCTGGTGGCAAATATAGTTTTTCCATGTTGTTGCTGGCAGCCTACAGTGGGCCAGCTGTGGCAAACATAAAAAAATATATTACTGCCGGCAGTCTTCATTGGTCCTTTATATTTTCCCATTAAGGGCCCACTTCACTCACCGTCGTCGGAAGCCGAGGCCAATGTTATTCTATGGGAAATTTTCTTCACAAATAACTTATTAACTAATACATATTTTTAAATTCTGTTTTCACATTCTGAAAATTCCCAACTGTTGAATTGACGGACTTTTTTAAAAAAATTATTTTTTTATTTTTTATATTTTATTTTGAAGCTGCAAAATACGAATTTTCAATAGGTGAAATTTTTCATTTTGCAATTTCAAAATAAAATATTAAAAATTAAAAAAATACATTTTTAAAAATGGTCCGACAATTTAACAGTTGGGAATTTTCTGAATGTGAAAACAGAATTTAAAATATGTATTAGTTAATAAGTTATTTGTAAAGAAAGTTTCCCATTGAATAACATTGGCTCGGACTTCCGGGGACGGTAAGTCAAGAGGGCCGTTAACGGGTTAGCAGTGATTTGGTTATAGCTAGTACATTCATTTTATTGGTGATACCTTTAATTTTATTGGTGCTTTTTTTTTTTCTTTTTTTCTTTTTTTTCTCTCTTTTTTCTGATGAGGTAGCAGCCAGTTTTTTCTATGCAGCCAATATTTAATTTGATTTTGTACATATTCATTTTTAAATACTATTTACAAGTATTTGATTCATACACTATGGTTATAAATTCAGGATTTCTAGTACAACATATAGGAAATATTCAGTTGATCCATTACATTTTTTGGAATGAAGGAGATTATGTATTTTTTTTAAAGTTTTTAAATTTCAATATGTTTAACTTCGTTAAGTTATTTGATGTAAATAAATGTAACTTTACATGTGAAAATTATAAAATATTGAAACAAAAATTGTTATAAAGAGAGCATTGTAAAAAACAAACACCATAAACTCAAAAAAAAAAAAAAAAAAAAAAAATGCAGCAATTGTTTCCGATCGAAATAGCACAAAGACCCTTCATCAAGCGAAACAAAGTGGGCATGAGTGCAGCAAAAGTAATTTGCTGCATTCGTGCTTTTTGTTAGACTCACGAAGGGATGCATTATTATTTCAACCTGAAAGAACTGATGCATTTTTTTTTCATTGGGGGGGGGGGGGCAATGATTATGTTTATTTACAAATTTTTCTATTTATTACTATCAGGCTTTGCCCGCTTTGCTGTCCCTACAATTAAACGAATTTAAAAAAAAAAAAAAAAAAAAAAGAAAGAAAGAAAGAAAGGAAAGAAAATTAATAAGATAAATATAATTTTCTTTATATTACTTTAAAATTAACAACTAAAGCAAAGTCCACTGAAATCACATAAAGCGAAGTTTTAATTCTCCGCTGCATTTGGCAGCGTCTTCGTCTTTCGTGCAATGTTCGACCCGGGTCCCCACTGCCTTCGATAGAGCCTTAAACGACAGGTTCAATTTGTGTGTTTATCGGTAGACAGGTGGTGCTACTATTATTCAGGAACTACAGCTTTACTATAAAACTCAGCATCTATTAGACATCTTAGTTTTGGTACTATATATCATAGAATTTAGTTACATGAAATAGTTTTCCTAACCTTCTTTCTATTATATTAAATTTATATTTAGAATAAATTTATTATATTATAAATTTATAATATAAATAAAATATATAATAATATTAATATAATTATTCTATATTTATGTATTCATTTGACAAAAATTCTGTCAGCAATTTCACGCCGAAGATAGTATTAAGATATGACATTAGCACTATTTCAATCCCATGAGGCAATTATGTTTTTGAAATGTTTAAATATCACTTCCAATTTTTAATATTTCATTTTGAGTTTATTTTAATAATAGTTAGTGATATTTCCAAATGTATGAAAGAGCAGTACTTCGCTGTTTATAACTACTTCACTCGTGCCTACTTTATTCACCTAATGAATGGTCATGGAATCATTTCGACCTGAAACTTTTATTATTATTATTATTAATGTTTTTTTACAATTTTGTAAATTAAATTTACAAAGTTCTTTACTTACTTTTTTCAACACCAGCTCTTCATTAAATTTTTTGCTGTAATAAGTATATGTTTTAAAATCTGTCTCTCTCTTGTTTGTTTTAGATACATTTTCTTTTTTTCAATTTATTAAAATAAATTATGCTAGAAAGGTTTTTGAGAACATTTAGTAAAATGACAGGAAAATTATTGTTGAAGAAGGAAAAAAGTAAGTAAACTTTATAAATTATGAAACAACACACCAGCCGTTTCCACTCAAAATAATTAAGCTCGACCCATCATCAGGAAAAGATAAATTGACTACGAGTTCAGCATAATATCATCGACGAAATGTAGTAGCTTAAAAACAGCATGTCTTCAAAATCTTGAGGTCGATAACCGAGTTTAAAATTATACTTACCATAAAGCGAAGATTAGAGATCAAACAATCCGACCCACATTAAAATAATAATAATAATCTGCAGTAATTTTATCGGTTATTACTACACATATTTTACTCCTTTTATATTTTATTATTATTGTTGTTGTTGTTGCTGTTGTTGTTGTTGTTTTTAAATGAAGTGGTCAGAAAACATAAAAATGGTTTGTCAATTTACACATCTAATAATTTTCCTGTTAAAGCAAACTGATACATGCGTCATAATATAACAAAGAGAGTTTACATAGCGAATTAACAACAACAAAAAAAGGAGTAGTTTTGGAAGCACTCATTTCCAAGATTTCCAGTTGCTTCCACCTAATAAGGACTCTTGTCAATTTTCCTGTATTAAGCAAGTATTACATGCTAAAAAGGGGTTTATGTAGCAAATTTGAAGAAAGTTAAAGTCGTTTTTTGAGATATCGGTTTCTGTCCCACTGATAATTTCACCAAAACTTAGTAAACTGATCTGTTCATCATAAACTAACAATTGCGTACGAAATGATATCTAAAAAGGAATTAATATAGCGATTTTGAAGAAAATCCATAAAGCTGTTTTTAAAAGAAAGCACTTGTGAGACTTAAAATTGTTGTGTATTTTTACAGGACGTTTATCAATTTCCCTGAAATAACAAATACAAAAGACATCCAAAATAAAGTTTATATAACTTTGAAGACAATCGCCAGTTTTTGATTTCAGATTTCCAGTTTTCAAGAAAAGTTGGAAAAATCATCTGTACACTATACCTGTCTTAGTTCAAAAGTTCGTCTTTCTTTATTAGTGATGATACTCAGATATGATACTCAGATATGATATGATTAGATATGATACTCAGAAAATTTCCAGAAACATATACACATATATGCAATACATATACACAAACACACAGACTAATTGCCAAAAAACACTTTTCTGACTCACGAGACCTTAAAATATGTAAATCAGGTGAAAACTCGAAATCAAAATTTTTGACCGAATACAATGCTTCCATTATCTACGGTATTCGGATTATGGAAATGAATAATAATAAATAATTAGTTGACACAAATCCTAGCATAATTTCAGATAGAAATCATTATTTTATTGAAGAATTTGTTTAATAGCGTACTTCAAATAGTTTTAATCTATTAGCTGTTAATAAACAAATATATTTCTTTATAGAGCTGTAAAAAATAGAAGCACTCATTTAAAAATAATTGATGAATTGACTAATTTTTCTTCTACTTTTTTCGTTTATTTTCTGAACACAGTTCCTCGTTATCAGGATAAACAAATCTCCTCCCTGCGCAACCGAACGCTGACGCACAGTGTTGCCAACTTAGCACCTTTGGTGCTAAATCTAGCACTTTTTAGACTCGTCTAGCACTGAAAAATGAACTTTAGCACCTAGCACCAAATCTAGCACTAAATACAGCGGATACCCGATTGAAAAAAAAAAAAAAAAAAGAAAAAGAAAATAGCCTAATGTTATATTGAATCGCAAACGACGGCCTGGTATTTATATTTCTGTTTTTTAAGGAGGATCAAAATTGTGATAATATGCCTCCGGATCATCCTTAGGTCGCCAATCGCACTAACTTAAAACTTACTCAACATCAACCGATTTGGATTAAGCTTGGTTCCTGTTAACACTCCGAATGTGAAGCAGTAGACTTTGATCCATGTTTAAGAATCAATGTTTAGTCTTTTTCGACTTGTCTATGAAAGAATAAAGTTTCTGAAAGTTGATCCCGAAGAATATGTTGTTGATATTGGTCATCGTGGAAACTTTTCTCATTATTTATTGCTAAACATATTATCTCTTTGATTTGCCTATTAATGATCGTAAGCTATGAACTATATTTTAAAAAAGCTTTCTCATATTTTGAAGTCTTTTTTTTTAATGAACCTGGATAGCGCAAAATGCATAGAAGTAAAAAACCATATTACTTTCAAAGGAAAAGGTCACCAGTAAAAGCCAACTTTTGATTTTAAGTGACATCAACGTTACCTTGCTTCCATGGTAATTAGACAAAATGCAACAATAAAACTTTACCCAAAGTTAGCGGGACATGTTGGATTTAAGTGAGTGAGTATTATATCTCTAGCTAAATGTCGTGAGATAATAAAAAGAGCTTTAGCAAACCATTTTAAGTCTACTTTGATAGAGGATATTGCTGACAGTAAATACAGCCTAATAATTAACGACTTATTAACTGATAATACAATGCAAAAATTCTTAGGTAAATATAAAGAATTTTTAGATTAAGAGCTTGGCCACAATCTGGAATTCTATCGTAGGCGTAGTCTGGAGACATGCCATCACAATTTTGATTTTTTATAAAGGAGAATTTTTTTTTAGAATTCATTAATTAGATGTAACCTGCGACCTATCAGTCATATGTTGAAATTGCTCATATTCAGATGTTGTTATAGTTTGTTCACAAAAGTTGCATTTGGATTTCAACACTTTTTCCTTAAATCTATCAAGGCTGAGTGATTTTATTTATTTATTTATTTTTTTTTCATCTTACCAACTAGAGTTAAGCAGTGAGCAATTGACGACGATCTGGGATTCAGCTTTTTAGTTGGTCCACGGTCCACTTAAATTTATAAAAGTGTAGCATTTTTTTTTTTTTTTTTTTTTTTTTAGTTTCAAGTTTTAGCACTTTTTTCACGAAATTATCAAAATCTAGCACTTTTTAAAGGTGGTTTTAGCACTAATTTGCACTAATGAGTTGGCAACACTGCTGACGCAGCAGTTATCAGTTACATCTTGTTGTTTTATGGAAGAAGTACAGCTGTTTTCTGTTCTGATTTAATGTGTTGTTAGGTGATATAAGTATATGTGTGTAGGATTTCTCATGCATGCAAAAATTCAAGCAAATCAATTTCACTTGTTAATATAATTTATAATTTTACTTTATATTTAGAGTGTGCTTATTAATTACATTTTTTTTTAAATATTTTTAGAATTCCACAAAACTCATATATGTTATACAGGTTTTGCAGACTTATTGTAGGATGCTTGTCATAAAAAGATGTACAGGTAACACAAATGGTTTCAGTATAAAAATCCATAAAATAATTTGGATACATTACAGTTTACGAGAAACTTCTTATCAGCGCACGTAAAAATCTTTATACAGCGTTAAAAATACAGATCAACATAAATTTTATAGATGCAATAAAAAATGTTTTTAATAAAAAATGATAAATTAAATATTTGTAGTTCATTTAATAGTGATGCACAAACATATTCTTATAAGTTACCGCAAATTGGGGGGGGGGGGGACTATTTCAATTTCGTAAAAGTGAAATTATTTTTCTTCCTTGCATTTAAAAAAATAATAATTAACAAATAAATAAAATAAAACTGTTAGGGCTACCACTTTTTTTTTTTTTTCCTATAATAGTTTATAGAAATTACATATGAAAATTATTATTTATGAAAATTATTTTCTATGATGTAGGTAGGCGATTTTCATTTAAAACAAGTACAATATACTAAATTTCGAAAGAAAATCAATTTTATAGTAATATATATATATATATATATATATATATATGAAGACAATTTTTGACATTCGGTTTTCGACGTATTTGCATGTTTTGAGATTCCTGAACACGATTTGATCATTTTTAGAAAGTTCCCCTCTGTAAATGTGTATAAAAAATGTGTGGAAGCTGTATCTCACGAACCAATGGACGAAATTTAACCAAATTTGATATTTAATTAAAATAATTTGATATTTGATTAAAATCGTTCCCGATTACATTCGTGTATCATTCACTCAACACATGGCTCCATACTTCTACTTCTACGTAACTTTCAATATGACATAGTAGAGGAGGAAATTTCATATAAATGATTTCAAATAAATGATAATTATTATTTTTTTAAATTTTTATTATGAATTAAAAAATAAGTATTTAAATAACTAACAACTAACCAGGAATTTTTTTTTTTTTTTTTTTTTTGTATAAGTTGAGGAATTGCTCGCCCTTCTCCATGAGGGGATAAATTTTCAATGGTGGTATTTTTCAAAAGAAACTCATCAATAACTTCCACATAAATGACTGATTTAAATTTGTGGTAAATGAAAACAAAGTTATAAATTATTAAAAAAAAAAAAGAAGAAGAAGAAGAAGAAAGCATTTTATTAGAAGTTGGCACAAAATTGATTTTTTATTTTATTTTATTTTTTTTTATTGACAAGCACTGTTCTAAAATGAAAATCGTTTCCATGCATTCAGGAAAATGATTTTAACAAATTATTATTTGCACTACGCGAATTTACATAATAAAAAATATAGAAGAAAGTTTTGTGGTGCCACAACATACTAGTTTTTGTCAAAAATAATAAAATCAATAAACTTGCTTTAAAATATCACAGATATATAATATAATCGTTCGTTTAAAGATATTGACGAATTCTTTTCAAGAATACCCATATTGGAAATTTACTCTATCGGGTATACTTCTCCCTCAGGGGTGGAGGAAGCGATGTTTGTACATAAAAAAAAAAAAAAAAAAAAAAGCGGAAGAAGTAAACTTTCTAGACTACTATCACTTTCATAAATATTTGAGCACACACAAAGAGACAGACAATTTTTCAAATTCTGTTCATCAGAACAACTCAAAACGTGCAAAATCTATCGAAAAAAGGATGTCGAAAATTTTTCCGAATCTATTGCTTTCTTCTTAACAACACTGAAGGAAGAAAAAAAAATGAAACATAAACTATAAATAGTTATAAGTGTTCTAATAACTTTCTCCCGTCCATATAACATAACTATTTAAATGAAGATCCATAATTTTTATTTTATTAAATCAATTAAAATAATAATAACAATGATAAAATACTAGAAAGTTAGCGACTATCATAATTTACTAAAACGGATCAACTGGATAATTGTTATATATTTCTAGAAATCCTTTTGTTATAACAATGGTTTTAAAATCAAACATTTAAAAAAAATAGTATTTAAAAAATAATACAAAAACAAATTAATAATTGAATTACTTACTCATATATTATTTTTACGAGATTTTCAATCTCGAAGACACATCCGCAGACTACACTAACGAACAAAAACTTCGTATGAAATGGCGGACAGCGAGGGAATTTCAAATCAACAGAAAAAGAATCACAGCGCCCTCTATGCATACAAATTGGTTATGGCTTAATAATTTGTGGCCACAACATGAAAAACATGATGTTGGCCTTGTGGTGATAGCTTGCATAAGGCCAACTGTGTTTATGCCACCTCTGGGCCACCGACCATTTTTCTTTAGTCTTCCACCACTGTTGGCAGCCATCAATGGCCCGCTGCTGGTGTTATATGGGGCAACCGGCAACTGATGGCAAGTGCAGGATGCCAGCAGTAGGCCATAACGAGCCCGCCACTACAAGTTTTGCTGGGAATGGCTACCATTCTGGAGTCAGTTTGAGCAGATAGATAAAGATAACGATATTCCTCCAGAAAACAAATTCCAGTACCTCATTCAAGCAACGGTCGCTGGTTCCAGAGCACGAGAAGTTGTAGACAGTTTTCCGCCAACTATGCCAAAGTTATAGAGAGTCTAAAAGCTCGTTATGGAAGAGATGATCTTCTAGTTGAAGTGTACGTTAGAGAATTATTAAAATTAATCATAGTTGCTCATACAAGAGAAAAATTTTCTCTTACTTCATTGTACGATAAACTTGAATCATATTTAAGGGCTCTTGAAACGTTGGGTGTCACTACTGATAAATGCGCTTCTATATTATATCCTATGGTAGAATCCTGTTTTCCAGCTGAATTTTTGAAAGCTTGGAATAGAAGTAACATTGTTTCTACTAGTTCTGATGCGAAAGAACGGTTGGACAATTTGATGCAATTTCTCAAATGTGAAGTTGAAGATGAAAGAATAAATTTGGCGGTCGCCGGTTTTGGTCTGGCAAGGAAAAATGATGACCGAAATTATAGAAAAAGAAGGACTTATACTGATGTTGTTAAGCCTATACCCACTGCCTCTACTTTATTAACGACTTCTTTTAAACAGGATCTAAAGAAAAATTGTGTGTTTTTTGATGGAAAGCATATGAGTTCAGACTGTTTTACGGCACGAAAGATGAGTTTTAATGAGAAACAGAATATTCTAAAGGATAAGAAGTGCTGTTTCCTCTGTTTGGGGTCAGGTCACACTACCAAACAGTGTAAAGCTGTCCTGAAGTGTTTTATCTGTGATAGAAAACATTCCACCGTGATGTGCCAAAGTCTTGATAAAGGCAAAACAAATGAAAGAGAAGAGAAAGAAAAGTCAAATGAAAGTGAAGTAAATATGGCAAATTTCAATAAAAATCCAAGGGTATTTCTTCAAACTCTCAAAGCAAAAGTCGTCTCTGATAATAAAGAAAAGGATATTCGTCTAATTTTAGATACTGGTTCACAAAGATCGTATATTTTGAAGAAATTAGCAGAAGAAATGAAATATGCAGCCATTAAAAAAGAAAAGGTTGTACATTCACTTTTTGGCGGAGTCTCAACCAAAGAATATGAACATAACTTTTATAAAATAAGATTAAGAGATTTGACAGGGAAATTCAGATGCAATTTTGAGGTTTTGGATCAAAATATTATATGTGAAAATGTTAAACCTGTGGGAAAAGGTTCTTGGCTGAAAGAATTGGCCGAGAAAGACATTGTTTTGACAGATGTTGGCGATGCAGATGAATCTATTCAAGTACTGATTGGAGCTGATATAATCGGTAAACTATTGACCGGTCGAAGAGAAGTGTTGTCTTCTGGGCTAGTTGCAATGGAAACATTTTTTGGCTGGACATTAATGGGAAAAGTTCCTCAAGAAAGTTCATCTAAAGAAAATTTAGCGCTATCAGTTACTTCCATGTTTGTAAAAGAAGCAGAAATTTCCGACTTATGGAGATTAGATTTACTTGGAATAAGTGATCCAATCGAAAAGCTATCTAAGATGGAAATAGATCGTCAAGTGAAAGAACACTTTCTACATACAGTAACACGGAATAAAGACGGTCGTTATGAAATATCCTTGCCATGGGCTGAAGATAAACCACCTTTACCTGATAATTTGTGTTTAGCCAAGAAAAGGTTAACCAATGTCACACAAAAACTACTTGCGAGTAATATTTTTGAAAAATATGAGGAAGTACTTTTAGGATGGCTTGGCGACAAAATTATTGAAGAGGTCCCTGAATGTGAAAGGTCCTTTTATGGACACTACTTACCTCATCGACCAGTTATAAAGGAGAATAGCACTACTCCAATTCGTCCAGTATTTGACGCAGCAGCAAGAATCCAAAACCATCCATCTTTGAATCAATGTCTACACTGCGGTCCAAATCTCATTGAATTAATTCCTGACATACTTTTGCGATTTAGAGAAAATAAATTCGGTGTCTTAGCTGATATCAAGAAAGCGTTTTTGCAAATAAGCATCCGGAAAGAAGATCGGGATTTTTTACGTTTCCTCTGGTGGAGCAATCCAGAACAAAGTGAGCTTAGAATATTTCGTCATGCTAGAGTCGTTTTTGGAGTCAAGAGTTCACCTTTTTTGCTAGCTTCAGTAATAGAATACCATATTAAAAATGATGAAGAATACGACCCAGAACTTAAGCAAAGATTGTTGAGAAGCTTCTATGTTGACAATGTTGTTACGAGTGTCCGTACAGAGAAAGAGTTAAAGAGATTTATTACTTGCTCTAAAAACCTAATGTCTAAAGGCGGATTCGACCTAAGAGGATGGGAACATACAGAAGAGAGAAAGGACACGGAACACGGTAAAGAAGCTGTTGTACTTGGATTACACTGGAACAGATTTTCGGACATTTTAAAGGTCAATGTATCCTGGACGAAAGATGTAAATCTGGAGAAAATAACAAAACGTACTATGTTATCAGTGGCACATAAAGTTTTTGATCCAATTGGTTTTACTTCACCAGTCATGATTTGCCCCAAGATGATGTTACAGAAAACCTGGAAAATTGGTTTAACCTGGGATAAAGAAATTACCGGGGATCTAAAAAACGAGTTTATCGGATGGTTTCGTGAATTAAATATATTGGAAGAAATTGAGATTCCGCGATACATTCAAGTCACTCCAGATAATTTAAAAAAAATGTACTCTTCATACATTTTGTGATGCTAGTAATCAGGCTTATGCTGCTGTTGTATTTTTGAGAATAGAAAAAGCTGATCAAGTGAAATTATTCCTTCTGGCTGCCAAATCCCGCATCAGTCCTTTAAAGTGCCCAACTATACCTCGAATGGAGCTTTTAGCGGCTTTGATTGGTGCTAGATTATCGAAATCAGTAACAGATGCATTCAGTTGGGAAAATATGGAAAGATATTTTTGGAGTGATTCCACGACAGTTCTTGCATGGATAATCAGAGAAGAGAACTGGTCAGTTTTCGTCAGGAACCGAGTTCAAGGAATAAGGAGTTTGACTGATCCTTCTTTATGGAAATGTATTCCCAGTGAAATTAACCCATCGGATCTACCCTCTAGAGGTTGTAAAGCCAAACAACTTGTCTCTCTCAAATGGTGGGAGGGTCCATCGTGGCTTAAGAATCCATATGAGTATAATAAACATATGGATTTCATCTGCCAGAATATAAATGAAGAAGACGTTGAAAGAGAAAAGTTAAAATCTACAAAATTACTGATAAATGTAGATGAAAATTCACAGAATACTTGGTACTATCACTATTTTTCATGTTATGAGAAAATCGTTCGCCTTATGGGATGGATTCTCCGTTTTAAACATAATACTTGTAATACAAAGGATAAAGTGAAAGGAGAATTGACAAGTCAGGAATTTCACAAAGCAGAAATGAAAATAGCGTGGATGATTCAGAAAGAAGCTTTTTCCTCTAAAGATTATGAGAAATTGAAAACTCTTGAGACTTTCAAAGATGAGGAAGATATAATACGCGTGAAAACTAAAATTTTGTACAGACAAGACAAGAAGAATTTTCTCACACCTATCGTTCTACCATCTAATCATGAAGTTGTTAAACGACTAATTTCATATTTTCATCTGAAAAATTGTCACGCAGGTCCTCAGATACTTTTAAATTTGATTAGAGAAAAATATTGGATTTTGAATGGAAGAAGAACTGTGACATCTGTTTTATCTAAATGTACTACTTGTAAAAGATTCAACTCTAAGAACGTGGAATCTTCGCCTATTTCTCTACCAGAAAATCGAGTAAAAGATGCAGCTGTGTTTCAGATCATTGGTATTGATATGGCTGGTCCTTTGTTTCTGAAAGACAATCAAAAGAGTTGGGTTATCTTGTTCACATGTGCTATCTATCGGGCAGTACATTTTGAGCTTGTTACATCAGCATCTACCGAGGTTTTTTTGATGGCTTTAAGAAGATTTATATCTCGTAGAGGAAGATGTTCCATTATATATTGCGATAATGGCTCTAATTTTGTTGATGCAGCCAACTATTTGAAACGACTGAACTGGAATCATATACAAAAGGATGGAGCAACCAATTCAATTGAATGGAAATTCAATCCGCCAACTGCGGCGTGGTGGGGCGGATGGTGGGAGAGGCTCATCAGACTGATGAAAGATCTATTAAAAAGAGTCCTTGGGCGAGCGTGCTTGAATTATGAAGAAATGATTACTGTATTGTCTGATTGCGAAAGCATTATCAATTCTCGACCTATCAATTCTCGACCAATTTCTCCTGCCATGTTTTTGAAAGATATTCATGAATATATTGTACCAGACATTGATGCAGTCGAGGGAAACTCTTTCAAACGAAGGCTTAAATATAGACAAGCACTGCAGAAAAGTTTAAGAAATCGATTTAGATCAGAGTATTTGGGTTTACTTATTCAGCGACCGAATGTGAGAAGAAGCCAACAGACAGTTTCTGTAGTAGACATTGTATTGGTGGGAGCGGACAATAAAAATAGGATGCACTGGCCATTAGGACGCATCATAGAGCTTATTCATGGCAAAGATGGAAAAGTGCGCCTCGTAAAGTTACAAACATCTCATTCAGAGATACTTCGACCAATACAAAGAATCTATCCTCTAGAAGTATCATCTAGTGAAGGTGCTGAAAATACGTTTCCTAATCCAGCTAAGAGTTTGAATTTAGCGCTACAACTTTAAATATTATTTCTTCCTTTCTTTTCATTTTTTTCTTTTAATTTATTCCCTTGTTTATTTATTTATTTTTACGCAATAATAACATTATATACTTTAAAAGAAAAAAAAAAAAAAGGTAGCATTTTCTTGTTCTAAGCATTAGTTAATAAACAATATGGCATTTTTAGCAGTCATAGCTACGTTTAAAAATAAAACTGCAATTAAATATCAACCCTTCAAAATCATTTATAATTTCTGTAATCGCTTTTAAGAGTATTATGGCTGACACAAAGAAATCTCCCCCCCCCCTCCTTTTTTTCCCGTTTAACCCATACCCTACCAAGCATCGAAAAAATGTTTTTCAATGTCTGTGTATACACACAAAATCAAAAAACTTACCAACTTTTCATTAGTTTAATCGGTACAGGCTGTCCTAAAAGTAGGACAATAATTTAGGACATTTGGAAATATAAGGAAAACAGACCATCTATATATATAATAATAACAGGAGACTTGGCGTTGGAATATTAAAACCCGAATAAACTACTACGTCAGAAACGCCAAAGAAAAATATTGGAAATGCATACAGCTGTTTCGGTAGCCTATAGCGTACCGTCTTCAGTGCAAGAAGGATTCTGAATCAGGAGAAGTGCTCGTATAGTGCTCGTTCAGGAGAAGTGCTCTTATACGAGCACTTCTCCTGATTCAGAATCCTTTTTGCACTGAAGACGGTACGCTATAGGCTACCGAAACAGCTGTATGCATTTCCAATATTTTTCTTTGGCGTTTCTGACGTAGTAGTTTATTCGGGTTTTAACATCTATATTATATATATATATATATATACTTATATAATTGTTTTACCAGTACAAAGTGTAGAATATTACTTCAATAAATTTCTATATCAATTATTCTTGAATGTAAAACCTTTTAAGTAATAATATGTTGAAAATGTAATGAATAAATCTTTAAAAATCGTTATTTTAAAAACTAGTATGCTGTGGCCACCACAAGACTTTCTTCTATATTTTCCTATACAAATTAACGCAGTAACAATATTTAAAAAAAAAAAAAAAAAAAAAAATACGATTGTTTTTCAAAGTTTTTTTTCGTTAAAAAAAAATCGATAACTTTGTTTTAAATTATCACATATTTATAGTTCAACCATTCGTTTTAAAGATATTGACGAGACCTTTCGAAAGATACCCATCTTGAAAATTTACCCCCCCCCCCAGGGGGGGGGGTACTTTCCCCTGCGGGGGGGAAGCGATGACCGAGATTTTTTTCCTAATTAACTACTACTATTATCAATAATTCATATTAATTTCACAATCACAGGTTAAGAATAACTCCCAATATGTACATTTACACGAAATTTTGTCCTATACTGCCATGTTAAAAATTTAGAAAAAATACGATCACAGCACCACCTGTTGAGTGATTTATCCCCAAATCTAATCAGCCCCAGTTTATGTCAGGGGCCAACTAAATACCAAGTCTGATTAAATTTAGTTTAAAAAAGAAAAAAAAAAAAAAAAAATACGATTTTTTTTCTAAGTTACTAGTATGCTGTGGCCACCACAAGACTTTCTTCTATATTTTCCTATACAAATTCACGCAGTAACAATATTTAAAAAAAAAAAAAAAAAAAAAAAAAAAAAAATACGATTGTTTTTCAAAGTTTTTTTTCGTTAAAAAAAAAAAATCGATAACTTTGTTTTAAATTATCACAGATTTATAGTTCAACCATTCGTTTTAAAGGTATTGACGAGACCTTTCGAAAGATACCCATCTTGAAAATTTACTCCCCTCGAGGGGGGACTTCCCCCCCAGGGGGGTTCACGAGGCTCCTACGCATACAAAATTTTTTCCCCAGTTGACTACCTCTATTATAAATAATTCTTGTAAATTTCATAATGATTACTAAAAAATAATTCTCTTTATGCACATTTATACAAAATTTTGTCCTATATCACCATGTTAAAAATTTAGAAAAAGCGGGATGGCAACGCAACCTGTAAGACAATTTTTATCAAAAGTTGATAGGCACTAATTTATGTCAAGGTGCAACTACATACTAATTTGTATGAAATTCTGTGCAGTAGTTCCTGAGATACAGTTGCCACAAAATTTTGTCACACACACACACACAGACAGACTGACAGACAGACAGACATTTTCTAAAAAGGGTCAAATCGTGTTCTACAGCTCTCAAAACGTGTAAATCCATCAAAAACCCGAGGTCGAAAATTTTTACGAATCCAATACTTTCTCTATATTACATATAGAAGAAAGTAATAAAAAAACATATATTAAATGTTAATTTAAACTAACGATAAAGACACATATGTATTTATTGGACTTTTAAATAATATATCGTCTTTAATTTGAATTCAAATATTCAAAAGAATTTATATAAACATCACTTATGCATGGTGTCCTATTTTAGGACGAGGGTGAAATATGGGTTAAACAGTTTCACACACTTTTATAAAAAATTATTAGTCTTTAAGTTTACATTAAAAAAAAAAAAAAAAAATGCTGTGAGATATTTTAGTGCATGAATAAGAAATACTTGCATATTTCTTGTATTTACAAATAAAAAGGATTTTTATTTATTTTTTTTTTCAAGCATGTCAAAAAGTAATGGATTCAGGTTTCATAATGGCCTGGCCTTAGTATATATATATACTAGCCGCCTTCGGCGACCAGCTGGTTCGCGATCCTTGAAAAATCCGACTTTATGAAACTCCCGCTCGGTGGCGCCTGCGGCGCCTTTTTCCCGTTTCAGATCTTACAACAGCTTATTGACATATAGTAAGAATATCTTTATTGAAAAGTTTAATCGCAGTAAATTCCCGCTCGGTAGCCTGCGGCGCCCTCTGCCACTTTTAATATCTGAAACAGCCTGTTCGCTCACCATGTTATGATCTTTCAAATTTTTGACTTTAGCAAAGTCCCGCTCGGTGGCGCCTGCGGCGCCTTTTCCCGTTTTAGAACATACAACACCTTCCTCGCTCATTAGAATTTAAAATATTGAAATTTTAAAATATTACATCACCATCTGGCGGTAGAAATTTCTGTAATCTACTGTTCAATTCTAAATCAACAAACCTTTCAAATGATGTATCACTTGTGAAAATATTTTAATTAGTAGCTGAGATACAAAAGAAAACCTAAACAGAAAACCTTAAAACGTGTAAATCGGGTAAAATCTCGAATAATACTTTCGATAATATAAAAGAACTTTAAAATATCTTTCGAATGATGTATTAAAAATAATATAATCATAATTAGAATTTGAAATATTGAAATTTTAAAATATTTCAGCGCCATCTGGCGGTAGAAATTTCTGTAATCTACTGTTCAATTCCAAATCAACAAAGCTTTCAAATGATGTATTACTTATGAAATTATTTTAATTAGAAGCTGAGATAAAAAAGAAAACCAAATACCTTGCCTTAAAATTTTAATATGCCAACCAATTTCAAACGCTGTAACTCTTTTTTTTTTGCCTTTTTTCCCTCTCCCTCAAGCCCTCCCTAATAATCGTACTCTTTCAAAAATATTCACAATCGAATTATCGGGCATTAAAACTACATACTACGAAATTTCGACGGCTGCAAATACTGCAAAATATAAAAGAAGACAATCTTTTTCCAATAAATATGTCATTTTTTTAATTATTCATATATTTTCATGAAAATTGAACAGTAGCTTTATAATATGCTGTCTAGGCCGAATATTAATTCAAATGTAACGTGAATGAAAATTTGAAAAAAATTTAAAATTGCAATTTTTCCCCCCAGTATAAAACACATGATATCTTAATTGATTAGAACCATTTCCGTTTTCATCAGACAGTTGTCTCGTATGTGTTTTGTTTCCGATCGAGACCGCTTAGAAAATCGTCTGCCTGTTGCCAACTAAATTTCATAGTTTAGTTAATTTTAAAAAATCTAATTGATGTATCGATAAGCCGCTTGCACTCTTAGATTCGGAAAAAATTCCCCTTTCATTTGGTACCAAATTCGTAATGATCGGACTAATATTTCTAATTTATTTTCCATTTTTTCTGCTTTTAACTCCGTTAAAATATCTACTTTTATGCAATCGAGGTGAATTCTGAGGCATTGAGATCGCTTTTTGATTAAGACATAGGTCTACATTTTAATTAATATCTCCGCAACTAATTAAAATTTTTAAATTCTGTTTTGACTATCAACTCGGGAAGGCTTCTGAGCACCCGTATGTTAAATTTTATACTTCTGCGTTCAGTAGGGGCTGAACGTATAGATGCACAGACAGACAGACAGACAGACATCTTCTTTTATTATTATAGATTTTTTCTGCTTTTAACTCCGTTAAAATATCTACTTTTATGCAATCGAGGTGAATTCTGAGGCATTGAGATCGCTTTTTGATTAAGACATAGGTCTACATTTTAATTAATATCTCCGCAACTAATTAAAATTTTTAAATTCTGTTTTGACTATCAACTCGGGAAGGCTTCTGAGCACCCGTATGTTAAATTTTATACTTCTGCGTTCAGTAGGGGCTGAACGTATAGATGCACAGACAGACAGACAGACAGACAGACATCTTCTTTTATTATTATATATATATATATATATTTTCTACAAAAGGAATTCTGAGTATAAATAATAACCAAATGAACCTAATAAAAATTTCCAATATTTTATTCAGTGTCTATTTGTGGACTAATTTAAACATTTCGGTTATAATGTGAGAATTGAAGGTGTTTGTCTGCCCTTGGGACCTAGACACTCAATAGCAGTTTTCCTGTGAGTTTTGGAGAAAAAACACAGAAAATTCCGTACGGCTGTGCGAATGGACATGACCTGGTTTTGAACTAGCTTTCTACGAGTCGGGTCGACTTGAGAACATCATTCAAAAAAAATTTACAATTGAAAGCATAAATTTGTAGACATAATTATAGCTCTTTAACTGATTTTAGACACGTATCGGAGCTCCGTTTTCCTATACGCGGATACCCACCTGAAAAAAAAAAAAAAAAAAAAAAAAAATCCGTGTAAGCATGACAAAAAAATATCCGTATACGTTTTCTTTTCTTCAACAAATCGAAAACTGATCATCTATAGAAATTGTATGAAAATTTTAAAGTACTGTATTAAAATTTTTATTTACTATTGTTAATATATGTATATGTATATACACATATAAGAAATACAACATAACCTTGCTTTTACGTTTTGAGAATTTAAATTATTTCTTAATTTACATTTTTTTTTTAGATATCTTTATTTTCAATGAATTTTAATCCTTGCCTTTATGTTAATGAAATTTTGAATTTTCTTCCATTTACATTTGTATATGCAGAAAATATACAGGGAATACTTGTTGTAATTTAATTAAAAAAAGTAATGTAAAATAAACACATAAAGGAAACGAATGCCATCAAGGCAATTTATATTCTTTATCGCCTTCTCTAGAACAAATAAATAATGCACCAAGCAAAACTGTCACCGGAGGAAGCTAAGTTGCTGATTATGGGAATTTAAAGTGATCAATGACCCTTAAATGGCAGATGTTTAAGGGCCCTCTTCACTCATCATTTCCTTTTCTAAAAGCCAATGTTATCCTATGGAAAACTTTCTTTGCACTTAAAACAGTGACATATTAATTGATTGAGACGCGGTTTTTTTTATTCGATTACTCTCATTTCGTAAATTGACGCAGCTTTTTTAGATTTTATGAAAGAATAACAGTTGTTTTTTAAAAAAGCTGTTTTATTGCAATATTTGGGTTGATGCATTAAATGGCTTATAAAAAACTCTTTCAATTTTTTAAAACAGAATTTAAAAAGCTGCGTCAATCTCAAAGAGTTTAATTCAATGCGGAAAAAAATCCTGTATTTTAATAAAATTTTAAATCAATTAAATTTGCAAAGAAAGTCCAAAAAATTTTCAAATTTGTGCCGATTTTCCTCTTTGACACACCCTTTATCCGGCTCCACCTCTCAGACAGATGTTTTTGCTTTTCGACGAGCCAAATGTTTATATTTTTGTGGTGAAGAAACATCGTCGTGGTTTTTATTTCTTTACTACTTTTATTATTATAGATTTTTTTTTTTCTTTTTGTATTACGGATGTGAGTCTGAGTAACATATAGATTTAGAAGACAATCGTTCAAAGAATTTGCGAAATATATGATCGCATTTCATTTTAAATATTTTTCTTTGCACATAATACTGTTTGCACAATAAATCTGATATTTTACTCATAAAGCAATGAGTGGCAATATACGAACATCTATTTTAGCGATTCGTAAAAAATATTTTGTTGAATTAAACAGAATTTCAATAATAGAATTCAAAGTAAATAATCTGGTATGGCACCCATACGACTTTCTCTTACATAAAATTAAAATTCTATTAAGATAGATTGCAGATTGACGAGTAAGATAACAAGTTCCATATATAGCTAGTGGATATGCAGATCAGGAACCTCACCGTCCTATTTGCATCACGCATTATTCAACAGATTATTTTTACTTGTTCCTTATTATATATAATATATATATATTGATTCTATTGACTTTTTGTATAAACAGAAACGTTTCTGAGGGGGGTTGCAGCCCCCCTCAACCCCCTCTGCTTTTCTCTTTCTATAACTATCTCTGTATGTATGTATTCCTAATAACTGACTATCTTGTACTTGCACTAATTCCCTGTAATTCATAAGTACTTCTACCAAAATTCCTGCAAATTTATTACATAACATACTAGAATTATTTTGTGCAACCCTGTAAATTAAATACTGATTCTATGGCCACATTTTTCCACAAAAAAAATATACTTTTAAAATTCTAATAAAATTTCATCATATTTCGTGGGGTGTAACCATGTTAAAATTCAATACCAGTGTTGAAATATGAACTATAGTGCGTAATAGAACGAAATTCTTTTATGTAACTCGGAAAAGCAGCCACAGTAAGTATATACACTAAAAAATTAGAATACACCTATTTAATTAATTGTAACTCATGAATATTTCAATGTAATTTGAATCATTTGGATGATTACAGGATGTCATCCGAATTCATTTGTGTGATCCCGCAAATAAATCATATAGTCCATACATATCCCTTTTATTAGAGTAAACATGTTTTTATATATCTTTATAATGTATATGTTAATTCCACTGTGTTGAATGCAGCATAAACGTTTTAAAATGCGCTTTTTTTTTTTACTTTAATTTCACTTTGTTGAATGCAGAGTAACGACGTTAAATTTGTTTAAACAAAATTCACCCCGTAGGCCTTAATGATAAGAAAAACTTTGGAGTGTCCCTGTACATAGAACATGAAAAGTATACACATAAAAAATTATACAGCTATTTCTATACAGAGCTTGAAAGTGTCTACCAATTTGCAAGTTATTTGAAGAATTTTTGCAGCCGTTATTGCGGTACATGTACATTCTGTCCATAGGCCATAGTGATAAAGAAAAATTTGGTGTTTCCGCGTACACGAATTCCAGATAGAACAGACACCAAACACAATACAGCTAATCCCATGCGGCTCGAAAACATGTGTATAAAATTGCAAATCAATAGCATGATTTTTGCGGTCGCTGAAACAGACGCACAGACAAACAAAATATACACACAGACGGAACCCAAAATCTTTTTGAGTCGCCACAGGGAAGCTTCCACTGACGTTTCGACAATAAACTAGTGGATCTGCAGATCAGGAGCCCTAATATCCTATTTGCATCACACATTATTGAACAGGTCGTTTTTATTTATTTCTCACTATGTAATATATGCGCATATATTGATTCGATTGACTTGCTACATAAACAGATACGTTCCTGAGGCGGGCTGCCGACCCCTCCGAATCTAATAAAGATAGAGCTACGAAACTTCAGATTTAAGACAGAACTGGTGTACAGATGAATTTTACAAAGTTTGGTGAAAATTGGAAGTGGGACCGGACCGTAAGTCCGTATCTCAAAAACGGCTCTAACGATTTTCTTCCAATTGGTACATAAATACTCTATTAGATGTCTTTTCGAATGATATAGTTGGTTAGTTCAGGAAAATTGATAGGCTCCCTGTATAAATAGCTGAATTTCAAGTCTCGCAAGTGCGTTTTCTTTTTCTTTTTCTTTTTTTTTTTTTAACGGCTGTACCGATTTTTTTCAAACTCGCCATCTTAACTCCCTTTTAAATATCCTTTTGTATGTAATTGTTTTCCGATCAATAATTGAGTATGCCTAGTTTTGGTAAAAGTTGGTATCTCAAAAACGGCTCTAACGATTTTCTTGAAAATTGTTGCATAAATCCATTTTAGATATCCTACCTCGTATAATACGTGGTTATTACAGGAAAATTAAGTCTTTTTTTTTTCCTTATTTCTTAACTCGCTATGTAAACTCTGTTTTACATGTCTATATATCAGTTTGTCAGGCGTGTATTTCGTTAGGTCAATTTTATGTCTTCTGATCACATTTTTAAAAAAAATTATATAATACGTGAAATAGTGGGTAATAAAAGTCGTGCTTCACACCAATTTTTTTTTTTTTTTTTTTTTTTTTTTTTGTCACAGATTTAAGGATAGATAATTTTTTTAAATGGTCAAAATATGTTCAGAACACTTGAAAATGTGTAAATATACTGAAAGCTAGAAGTTGAAATGTTTCATGAGTCCAATATTTTATTACATCTTGTAGTAAATAGGAGGATATTTCTACCAATCATAAAGGCTTAATTTAAAACAAAGTTATCGATTTTTTTTACTTTAAACGAAACAAAACTTAGAAAAAAAAATCGAATTTTTTTTTTGACGAAATTTAACGAAACTTGGTATTTAGTTGGTCCCCGACATAAACTGGTGCTGATTACATTTGGGGATCAATCGTTCAACAGGTGACGCTGTGATCGCATTTTATGTAAACTTTTAACATGGCAGTATAGGACAAAATTTCGTATGAATGTGCATAATGAGAGTTATTTTGAACTTGTGATTGTAAAATTAATATGAATTATTGATAATAGTAGTAGTTAACTAGGGAAAAAAATTGTGCATGTGGGGACATCGGTTGCCCCCCTGGGGGGTAAAGTTTCAAGATGGGTATCTTTTGAAAGATCTCGGCAATACCTTTAAAACGAATGGTTGAACTATAAATCTGTGATAATTTAAAACAAAGTTATCGATTTTTTTTTACTTTTAACGAAAAAAAACTTTTTTGTTCACGAAATTTAACCAAACTTGATTATTTAGTTGGTCCCCGACATAAACTGGTGCTGATTACATTTGGGGATCAATCGCTCAACAGGTGGCGCTGTGATCTCATTTTTTTTCTAAATTTTTAACATTGCAGTATAGGACAAAATTTCGTATAAATGTACATAATGAGAGTTATTAGTTCCCCATCATACTATAGGTATGGGGAACTTAGGTAATCGTGAAAAATTTCGACCTCGGTTTTTTGACTTTTTTATACGTTTTCAGGTATGAGGAATCCGAAAATGACAAAATTTGTATGGTGTCTGTCTGTAGGGTGTCTGTTAGTGTGTTAGTCCGTTAGTGTGTTAGTCCTTTAGTGTGTCAGTCCGTTAGTTTGCTAGTCTGTTAACACGATATCTCACGAACAAATGATCGCAGAGAGGTCAGATCAGGTTTAAAATATCAGTTTTGATGCCGGAATGAACATCAGTAACTATAAATATGCTACTTTGAAAATTTCGCAAGTTATTGGAAAATTACGAATTTCTTAACATGGCAGTATAGAGCAAAATTTCACATAAACGTCAATTTTTAGCGATATTTTCATCGTAAAGATGTCAGACTACTTTTGAAATATTATTTAGGACACTGGCATGAATATTAATGACTATGAATTTTCCAATATAAAAATTTCGTAAGTTATTGGAAAATTACGAATTTCTTAACATGGCACAATAGAGTAAAATTTCACATAAACGTCAATCTTGAGGGATATTTTCATCGTAAAGTTGTCAAACCACTTTCGAAATATTATTTAGGATACTGGCATGAATATCATAGACTATGATTTTTCCAATTTAAAAAATTCGTAAGTTATTTGGAATTTAACATGTCAAAATAAGGCAAAACTGAGTATAAACTTCCATTTTGAGGATCATAAATGCATTAGATAACTTCAAAATTACATTTATTATATTTGTTTGATTGAATACAAATATTCTATTAGGAAAATTTCGTAAATTATTCGTAATTTACGATTTTATCAACATAGCGAAATTGTAAATTTTTCCTATAAATATGAATTTTGAGAATTATTGTATTGGAAATAGTAGCATGAAAACTAAACAACGGAATTGACCCTGATAATATAAATTAACAGATTAGAATAAGATAAATATATCGAAGTGAACGGTGGATAGCCTATTAGGCGGGGATTTCATTCTGTCACTGTATCAAGCTTTAGTCAAATTCGTTTCTTTTAACATGATTATAATATGTCTCGCACTAGAAACTTATGAGAACATAAATATGATGGGGAACTGAGCAGAGTCCACCTATGCCAACTAGTTTTTAACTTGTGATTGTAAAATTAATATAAATAATAGTAGTAGTTAACTAGGAAAAAAAATTCTGTGCATGTGCGGGCATCTTCTTTAATTGTTACTGAGTGAATATGTATAGGAAAATATAGTAGAAAGTCTTGTGGTGGCCACAACATACTAGTTTTTCTTATAAATACAGAACAAGGTGCACTATATCAATGACTTCAGTTTTTGGTTATACTTTTCGCATTTTTTTCTCGAAATGTAGGGGGGGGGGGGGGGGAGAAGGAAAGAAAAAGGAGATCAAACGTGAGTAATCTATAATAATAAAAGAAGATGTCTGTCTGTGTATCTCTCTTTCTGTCTGTCTATCTCTCTGTCTGTCTGTCTGAGCATCTATACGTTCAGCCCCTACTGAACGCAGAAGTATAAAATTTGACATACGGATGCCTAGAAGCCTTCCCGAGGGATCTTTTTATAAAAATGTCCATATTAGCTCTGTATCTCAGCTTCTAATTAACATAATTTCATAAGTAATATATCATTTAAAAAGTTATTTGAATTAGAATTGATGAGTATATGTTGCAAATCTCTGTCGCAAGAGGGCGTTTTGATATTTTAATAATTCAATATCTATAATTCTATTTATAAAACATCATTTGAAATATTACGGACTTTTAAACTGATATAAGCCGTTAAATTCCGTACGGGAGTTTCAGAGAAAACCACAGAAAAGCCAGAACACCTTTATCATAATTCTCCAATTCTAATTATGATGCAGGCTTTCAAATTCCGATACTCCGTTCACGTTTCGTATTAAGGATTTTTGTGAGCGAACAGGTTATTTCAATTCATGAAACGTAAAGCGGCGCCTTAGTCGCCACAGAGCGAAAATTTGTTACAGTTAAAATTTTCAAATCTATTTGCGGTATGAGCATGGAAGCTGTTGTAAGTTCTAAAACGGGGATAAGGCGCCGCAGTCGCCACCGAGATGGTCTTTGCTAAATTCAGAATTTTGAAAGATCGTAACGCGGTGAGCGAACAGGCTGTTTCAGATATTGAAACTGAAAAAAGGGCACCGCAGACGCTACCGAGAGGGAATTTACTGCGATTAAATTTTTCAATAAAGCTATTTTAACTATATGTCAGTAAGGTGTTGTAAGACCTGAAACGGGAAAAAGGCGCCGCAGGCGCCACCGAGCGGGAGTTTCGTAAAGTCGGATTTTTCAAGGATCGCGAACGAGCTGGTCGCCGAAGGCGGCTAGTTTCTAATATAAAGCTTGCAGGAAATGGGAGCAAATGTTTATAAAATTATTTCCAAGCGAAGAAACCACATTATTAGTTACACTTTACACTCGAAGATTTCGCGGGTTGATTTTCGCACCTGGTGACGTAAATGCGCAGCTGACCTTTTCAGAATGATACATGGACACTGATTATAGTTTATAAGCATTCTTTTAGAATTACGATAAAGAGAAATCACGCCGATGTATTTGTATATAATACAAACTTATTTTGAAGTTATATATAATATTTTAAAATATTAGAGGTTTTCGCTTATTATAAGATATGCATATGCAATTTTCAGAAATAAGTTCTAGATTAAAAAAAAAAAAAAATCTGGTGGGAAACAACTACATGACTTCCATTACTTACTATTACATGTATTATATGCATTTTTTAGAGATAATATAATCAGAAGGTATAAAATTGACCTAACAAATTGGACACCTAAAACCTAAAAATTTTCTGGTAAGATAAAGCTTATACTCATGTAAAGATATAAAAAATAGATTTACATAGCAAATTTAAAAATAGTAAGAAGAAAAAAATTGGTTTAGCTGTTTTTCGAAACATTAATTTCCGACATCTAAAACTAATCTACCTTATCAGGATGACTGATAATTTACCTTTAATAACGGCGTTATACATAAGAAAGGATATCTAAAATGGATTTATGTAACAATTTTCAAGAAAATTGTTAGAACCGTTTTTGAGATACCGACTTTTGCCAAAACTTGGCATACTCAATTATTGACCGGAAAACAATAATTACGTACAAAAGGATATTTAAAAGGGAGTTAATATGACGAGTTTGAAAAACATCCCTACAGCCGTTTTTAGAGGAACACACTTGTGTTCCTGACCGTTCCTAGTTGAGAGACCTGAAATTGAGCTATTTATACAGGACGCTTATCAATTTTCTGCACTAACCAACTATATCATTTGAAAGGACATCGAATAGAGTGTTTGTACAGCAACTTTGAAGAAAATGTTTAGTGCCGTTTTTGAAATACAGACTTACGGTATCACTTCCGGTTTCCGATGTTCCACTTCCGGTTTTCCAATTTTCACCAAAATTTAGAAGATTCATCTGTACACGAGGCCTGTCACAATTCTGAAGTTTCGTAGTTCTATCTTTATTAGTTTCAGAGATATGATAGTCAGAAGATTCCCCACAAACATATACTATACATACACACGTACACACTGGCCAATTGCCAAAAATTACTTTTTTGGACTCAAGAGACCTTAAAACATGTAAATCAGGTGAAAACTCGATATCGAATTTTCGAACCGAATACAATACTTTTATTAATTACGGTAGTCGGGTAATGGAAGTAAAAAACCATAACAAAACTTTATTCTATATCATCTATATAACAGCGTCATTTACTGTCTAACGAGTGCTCAAATGTTTTATAATAGTTTCTCAGAAGGAAAATTTCAACTATATATGTAATTTGGTGCGATTTTAATCATATTGAAAATCACAGAAGGTGAGAAATAGCAGCGCTACCTATCGAACGATATACACTCAAATTAAGCTAGCTTTCGTTTTCATAATGGTTGGTAATGTCAAATATCGAGTTCAATGCATTTAGCAGCTACAGAAGTTGAGATTTAGTCTTTCTATTCACGAAATAACTTGCAGCATAGCAGCGCCACCTGTTGACCAATATGCAAATAAATTAAATCAACATAGAGTTTCATAATAAACCTCTCATATACCAAGTTTTGTGCCATTATATACAATATAATCTAAGGCATAGCCTTCCCGTTCACGGGAAAATTACAGTGAAGTCCTGCAACGGATAGGGTTCACTGATTTATTGGGTTTTGTTTGCAACGAGAAGGGTCAACTTAAAAAATAATTAACCGTAGTAATAAGAAAAATTGTTTGACATAATCATAACTATAACTGATGTAAACTAGAGTCCTGCGTATTGATTTTTTTGCGCTAGATTGAGTCATTTTTTCTTTAAAATTCATAAAATTTTAATTTTTAATTTCAAAACTCTTGAAAAATAAAATGACAGACTTCCATTTTCGACTATAAACATAAACATGTCATTTCAAAGGAACAGATTTGATATCTGTCGTCGATGGCAAAATAATAAAAATGAAATATGGCCAAATTATCTGACGAACATATTTAATTCCTTTAAAAAAATCATGGTTATTTTAATAAAGTATATTAAGAGAGCAATCAGTAATATATGAAACAATATTTTGTACAATATACACTGATGGAAAAAAAAAATACCAACACCAGGAAGGAGCTCTGCTAGATAAACGAAATTTGGTAGGCGTGTTTATACATCTGAAAGATGACGTCGATTCAAATTTCGAGCTACGCGCATAAGTGTGGCGCTAGTAGCGACACTATGAACATGCAAATGAGGTTTGCTTTAAATAAGCGCTGTAAGGTTCGTGATCGTTATTTACAGTTGAGATTTGACGTAGTGGGTTAATGTTAGTCAAGGATGCCTCTAAGAAGACGAAGAAGCCATTATCAACAGCTCACTGAGTTTGAACGAGGTCGTGTAGTAGGGCTACGAGAAGGTGAGTTTTCTTTCCGCGATATTGCAGAAAGACTTGGCAGGAATGTATCCACTGTGCATGAGTGTTGGCAGCAGTGGTCAAGGGAAGGTACTGCCTCAAGAAGACCGGGTTCCAGGCGGCCACGTGGCACTACTGAGAGGGAAGACTGCCGTGTTCGGCGTATGGCTGTGGCTAATCGTACTGCGTCTGCAGCTGAAATTCGAGCTGCAGTTGGCACCACAGTGACACAACGAACTGTTACAAATCGGTTACTTCAAGGACAGCTCCGAGCCAGACGCCCTGTAGCGTGCATTCCACTGACTCCAAACCACTGCCGTTTGCGACGTGAGTGGTGTCAAGCTACAGCTCATTGGAGGACGGAGTGGAGATCTGTTGTGTTTTCTGATGAAAGCCGGTTCTGCCTTGGTCGCAGTGATAGCCGTGTGCTGGTTAGAAGGAGGCCAGGTGAACGCCTGCTAGCGACCTGTCTGCGGCCTAGACACACAGGGCCTACTCCTGGAGTTATGGTTTGGGGAGCAATTTCGTATGACAGCAGGAGCACTCTCGTGGTTATCCCACGCACACTGACTGCAAATTTGTACGTCAGTCTAGTGATACAACCTGTTGTGCTGCTATTCATGAACAGCATTCAAGGGGGGTGTTTTCCAACAGGATAACGCTCGCCCTCATACCGCTGTTGTAACCCAACATGCTCTACAGAGTGTCGGCATGTTGCCTTGGCCTGCTAGATCACCAGATCTTTCTCCAATCGAGCACGTATGGGACATCATTGGACGACAACTCTAGCGTCATCCACAACCAGCATTAACCGTCCCTGCATTGACCACCCAAGTGTAACAGGCATGGAACTCCATCTCACAAACTGATATCCGACACCTGTACGACACAATGCATGCACGTTTGCATGCTTGCATTCAAAATTCTGGCGTTTACACCGGTTACTAATGTACCAACATTTCACATTTGAAATGGCTCTTCTCGCCAATGGCTCTACCTGTGATCTTGAAACTTTAATCAATTAAATATGTTACCTAGACAAATGTATTGCTGAAATTTCATTACTGTACAATAATTTTTTCTCTGTGTTGGGATTTTTTTTTCTATCAGTGTATATGCATTACGAAAATATTCATCTGGCATGTATGTTTTCGTATTACGTTTTGATCGCCAAATACACAAAATGCGGAGGACGAACAGATATCAAATCTATGCCCATTTTGTTTCTAGAGTTTTAAAATTTAAAATTAAAATTTTGTCAATTTGACAGCAAAATAACTTAATCTAACACATGTGCACGAAAACTAATTTGTAATTATACCCAAATATGGGGATTAAAATCGGGAAATAATTTTCCTTGATTTTTAATAATTTTTTACAAAAAATCCGATGGACGATTAGGAAATTTTTTTAATTGGCCACAACGACGGTCAGTGACGTCACAATTCGCTTGCGTATATCTTCTGCATATATACGAAGAAAACATAAGATTTGAAAAAAATTTTTGGTTTTCGGTTTCGATGAATTTACAGACTTTGAGATTTCCTTGCATTTCAATTAACTGAAATTCACTACTTATTTTAAAAAAGTGGATTTATTACTAGCTTCTGCATCTATCAAAGAAAAAGTTTCGATTTTCCGTTTTCGCTGAATTTACGTGTTTTGAGATTTCCCTGCGTTTCAATTAACTGAAACTGACTACTTATTTTGAAAAAAAGGGGATTTATTACTAGCTTCTACATATATAAGAAGAAAGTAGAACATACGGAAAAATTTCGATTTCCAATTTTTGATGAATTTACACGTTTTGAGACTTCCCTTGCAATTTTATTAACTGAAACTAACTACTTAATTTTAAAAAAGTGGATTTATTATCCTATCCTCTGCATACATAAGTAAAAAGCGTAAAATTAAAAAAAAAAATTTGACTTTTCGGTTTTCGATGAATTTACACGTTTTGAGATTTCCTTGCATTTTTATTAACTGAAATTGACTACTTATTTTTTAAAAAGTGGATTTATTATTCTGTCTTTTGCATATATATAAGGAGAAAGTGTAAGATGCAGAAAAGTTTTAGATTTTCGCTTTTCGATGAAGTTACACGTTTTGAGATTTCCTAAACATAATTCGATTTTGTTTAGAAAATATCTGTCTTTTTGCGCTCGAACACTGTACTTTATGAACCATTAAACTTAATTTAAACCGAACTTGATATTTGGTTGGACCTTGGTTTGAATTAGTGTCGATCAGCTTTTGGGTTATTTCACCGAACACGGGACGCTTCCACATTGCGATTACCTCTCATTTCATAAAAAGTTCAGTATTTACCGCTACAGCATGTCAGCATACCAAACTTAGTAAAATATATTAAATAAAACACTGCTGATTCACTTTTGAATATACACTAACCAATTGCCTCACTTTTCTGGACTCGAGGTACATGTCATCAGGTCAAAACTGGCTGTCAAAACTAAGTTTTTGGCTGAATACAATATTTCTATTACATACAATAGTCGAGTGATGGAAGTAAAAATTCATTAGCAGATAGGATTTTTAAAATTATGTAGAGCTCGTTTTTTAATGAGATTCGATTGTAGATATATATTTATGATTTTTTGAGATATATTAGATGATATAGCAATACAAAAAATAAATATATATGAATTTTTTCGATATAACTATAACAGCAGGGCTTCGGTGCTATTAGCTATATGTAAATGAATTTCTTTTTTTATGAATCACTTAAAAAATAATATATATATATATATATATATATTATTATTTTTTAAGTGATAAAAAAGAAATAGCGAGAAAAAAAATTTCATTGAAATCACCCCGAACTTCGTTTCGGGTAACCGCTAACAATGACATCGTTACTCCCACCCGCGTTGTATCGGATCCAAATTTGCACTGCATGCAGAAACGTCTTTCCTGGACACTTCAATTTGGATATTTATCGGTTTACAAGTTGAGTTGCTATTACAATTTTAAAAATGGCTTTATCTCAGCATCCATTGAACATTTTAGTTTTGGCACCATGTAATTTATAGCCCTTGCACTGTTTATTATATTACCATATGATTAATAATATAAAAAAGTAAAAGATTTTTAATGGAATTAAATAAGTACATTTTAGTTAAACTCAAGTATTTTTTTCTGCTACATTACCAATTTGAGTTAATTTAATAAACCAAGATTCAATAGTGTAACAGCCGTTGCTATGGGACGCAAGCGATTGAAATGAAAGAATAAATTTAGTAAAGGATAAATACGAAATATATATTTTATACATATATATACATATGTCGCTGAAGTGCACTCCTGCATCCAAAGTCCTGAGTCCAAATTACTCCTCTGCCAGGTTTTGTAACTCTGCGGTCAGTATTCTGAGCTACAAACCGCAGAGAAACACACAGACCCTTCTCTGTATTTCAGTAACATTATACATCTTAGTTTTTTTTTTTTTTTTTTTTTGGTTAAATTAATTATACCAAACTACAAGTTTAATTATAAAGAATATTTTCTTTTATTAAATTTCACTGTTACATAATTCGCCGATATAAAGTACTGAAAGCCTGAAGCGGACTAAAAATAGCATAAAACACTTGGTCGTATCAGGCTACGCTATTAAATTACACAATAAATAGATAAGAATAAATGAAGAAATTTATTGTTGTCATTTGAAAATGGAAAAGAAAACATAAATAAATAAAATAGGAGTTACAAAAATAAAAAAAGAAACACAGAATTAAAACAAAACAAAGCTTCAGCAAAACCGCAAATACGTAAGTAGCGATTTTTGATTTATTCTTCCAAAAAGTCAACGATTCGTCAGTGAATCTGTCAATCTTCTCAATTAGTTAACACCAGCTGTCAAAACCACGTGGGACACTTTTTATCTGGTTTTAGCCGGCATCGGAATTTTTTTTAAGTGAAGAGGGCCGTTAACTGTGAATCACATACATGCTACACAAATTATTATAGTAAAGTTAAGCATCCACATTGGAAAAAAGCAATAAAGAATAATACATCATATTTTCCCCAGACTATAAGTATTAAAAAACTAGTATGTTGTGGCCACCACAAGACTTTCTTCTATATTTTCCTAGGGGGTACTTCCCCCTACGGGGGGGAAGCGATGCCCCAAATTTTTTCCCTAATTAACTACTACTATTATCAATAATTCATATTAATTTCACAATCACAGGTTAAGAATAACTCTCATTATGTACATTTATACGAAATTTTTTCCTATACTGCCATGTTAAAAATTTAGAAAAAATACGATCACAGCGCCACCTGTTGAGCGATTGATCCCCAAATCTAATCAGCCTCAGTTTATGTCAGGGGCCAACTAAATACCAAGTCTGGTTAAATTTCGTTAAAAAAAAAAAAAAAAAAAAAAAAAAAAAAAACGATTTTTTTCTAAGTTTTTTTTCGTTAAAAGTAAAAAAAAATCGATAACTTTGTTTTAAATTATCACAGATTTATAGTTCAACCATTCGTTTTAAAGGTATTGACGAGACCTTTCGAAAGATACCCATCTTGAAAATTTACTCCCCTCGAGGGGGGACTTCCCCCCCACGGGGGGTGGCGAGGCTCCTACGCATACAAAATTTTTTTCCCAGTTGACTATCTCTATTTTAAATAATTCTTGTAAATTTCATAATGATTACTAAAAAATAATTCTCTTTATGCACATTTATACAAAATTTTGTCCTATATCACCATGTTAAAAATTTAGAAAAAGCGGGATGGCAACGCAACCTGTAAGACAATTTTTACCAAAAGTTGATAGGCACTAATTTATGTCAAGGTACAACTACATACCAATTTGTATGAAATTCTGTGCAGTAGTTCTTGAGATACAGTTGCCACAAAATTTTGTCACACACACACACACACACACACACACAGACAGACAGACAGACAGACAGACAGACATTTTCTAAAAATGGTCAAATCGTGTTCTACAGCTCTCAAAACGTGTAAATTCATCAAAAACCCGAGGTCGAAAATTTTTACGAATCCAATACTTTCTCTATATTACATATAGAAGAAAGTAATAAATTACGAACATTTAAATTGAAGTGCATTTTTTACTTTCTTCTATATTCAATAAAAGAATTGGATTCATAAAAATTTTCGACTTCGAGTTTTCGACGGATTTACACGTTTTGAGATATCTAGAAAACGATTTTATCATTTATAGAAAATGTCTGTCTGCCTGTGTGTGTGACAAAAATTTTGTGGCGACTGTATCTCCGGAACTACTGTTCAGAATTATATATGAATTTATATGTAGAGGCACCTTGACCTAAATTAGTGCCCATCAATTTTTGTCAACCGATCAACAGGTGGCGCTGCTATCAGCAATTTTCGAGATTTAGGAGGAGGCTATATCTCAGGTTCTATTGAGTATAATCAAACAAAGCTTGAAATGTGAAAAGGCTATTACGAGACATTATGATGATCCAATTTGAATTCTTATCGGGTTATATAAACGTACTTTTTAAGATGCCATTTATAGGCAATAAAAATGCATACTTTGGATATTTAGTGTTAGTTGTCTCTTAAGTTGCAAATCGTTTGCATTCATCCTGCTAGATAATAATAATAATAAAAATAAATAAATAAATTATTTGCACTTAGTAAAATATAGGAAAGTATAAAAGAAAGTCTTGTGGTGGCCACAACTTACTAGTTTACTCTTGAAGTTAACAATTTACATAAATCGTTAAAAATTATCATTGATCTATTTTTCAGATTTTTTAATTTTTAAACTAAACAATTAGTGATTACATTTCAAATTATTTTTTAAATAATTTACCAAATGTATGACAGTGAAAATTTACCTTATTTTATAATTTAAAAAAGTTTTGTATGATTTTTAGATGAATAAGTAATTTTTATTTAATTTTCGGGTTTCGGGTTGATATAAAATTTATCTGTCGGGTTCGGGTCGGGTGTGCAGGAATATTGGTTAGACCTTAAAACTTCATAGCAATGAGTGAAAAGACAAAGTATAAACAGAAAGCAACCTGATAGCTACGAAGAAACCGAAACTAATTACAAAGCGCTTATTCTACGCTTACGTCATCAATAATCGATTGTAAAATCATTCGATTATTAAAATCACTCGATTATTCCCATCTCTACCGCCTACACTCAGTGATGCCAGATGGTCGAAAATTATTTCCCCAAACAGGTCTTCAAATTTTCCCAAATCAGGGTGTGTTTTTTTTTTTTTCGAAAAAATCCCCAGCTTGATTTCTACTAAAGAGGAAAAATAAAAATTTCTTAAAAAAAAAAAAAAAAAACCAAGCAGATTTTTCTATGTTTTAAGCTCAGATTGTTCCCCAAATGAAGGCAATTTTTGAAAAAAATCCCCAAATAACAATAAAGCTATTGAAAGTCTCTAGTCGTAGGGATAAATCATTATGTTGCCAACATTGACAGAAAGTTGAAGAACTCCCCAAAATAGTCCCCACAAACATTGGGTCCACAAAATTGTCCCCAGAAGCATCGAAAATCCCCAATCTGGCATCACTGCCTACACTGTAAAAAAAAAAAGAAAAGAAAAGAAAAAGAAAAACAGTACTTTACAACAAAAGGTGCTGGTACCGCGGCTGCCAACACAGTTGCTGTAAAATTTACAAGCTGCTGCTTTTACGGTGCTGTAAAATTTACTGCACTTTGCTGTGAATTTTTCAAGATGTTGTTTTTAGTAGTGCTGTAAAATTAACTGCACTTTGCTGTGAATTTCACAAGATGCTGTTTTAAAAAGTGTTGTAAAATTAACTACACTTTGTTGTAAATTTTACAACACTTTTTAAAACAGCATCTTGTAAAATTCACAGCAAAATGCAGTTAATTTTACAGCACTACTAAAAACAGCATCTTGTAAAATTCACAGCAAAGTGCAGTAAATTTTACAGCACCATAAAAAACAGCAGTTTGTAAATTTTACAGCAACTGTGCTAGCAGCCGCGGTGCCAGCACCTTTTGTTGTAAAATACTGGAATTTTTTTTTACAGTGCGGTATAGATTTCTGTGGCCCCTTTTTAATTAAATATCGGGGGTCAAAGAAAAGGAATCGATAACAAAATTTTTGTTTGTATTTTTATTTGCATGCCTACTAAAGCAGTGCATCTAGAGGTAGTTAGCGATTTAACATCCGAAGCTTTTATCGCAACTTTAAAAAGATTTTTTGCTAGATGAGGCAAAGCCCAAACATTATTCAGTGATAATGCAACAAATTTTGTTAGTGCAAATAATGAATTAAAAAGGTTACATAGATTAGCTGCTCAGCCTGATGAAAACCTTACTAATTTTTTAAATTCAGAAAATATTAATTGGAAATTTCTGCCACCCCGTGCCCCAAATTTTGGAGGGCTATGGGAGGCAGGCGTAAAATTGTTTAAGTATCATTTGAAACGCGCCGTAGGCAGGGCCCGACTTAGGGTACCTGGAGCCCCGGGGCAAGCCTATTCTGGGGGCCCCCCTTGCAGTGGCAAAAGAGCTTTTTAGGTTGCAGAATTTCTGCATACGTCTGTAGGGGGGCCCCTTCCAGAAGGGGGCCCAGGGCATTTGCCCCGTATGCCCTGCCGTTAGTCAGGGCCTGGCCGTAGGAAACGCTAAATTGACATATGAGGAATTCTTAACCGTTGTTTGTCAAATTGAGGGAATCCTCAATTCTCGACCCCAAACGATATCGAAGATTTGGACGTCTTGACTCCCGGCCATTTTTTAGTTGGTCGACCCATCACAGCGGTGATTGAACCCGAGTTCTCGGGCATTCCAGATAATCGATTAGATCTTTGGCAAAAATTAACTAAAATAGTTCAAGGGATATGGAAAAAATGGCAATGTCATTATCTAAATACGTTACAACAAAGAAACAAACGGAAATTTGAAACAAATAACATTAAAAATGGGGATATGGTATTATTAAAGGAAGAAAACTTGCCCATATGTAGTTGGATTTTGGGTAGAATAGTAGAAATTATTCCAGGAAAGGATAACAAAATACGCGTAGTTTCGGTTAAAACAAGAAATGGGACATATAAACGACCCATTTCAAAAATTGCTCTTTTACCTTTAGAAAAGTAAAAAAAAAAAAAAAAAAAATGTTTGAAAATGAATAATGTATATAGTTAAATTTAATTTGCTTATTGTATTTCATTTGTATTATTTTATTGTTTACAATGTTATTAATATTTCTCTTGTATAAGTTTTATTATTTAAATTGCATACATAATATTTTCGTATAATTAATTGTAATTATGGTATTACATATTAGAACTGTAATTTTGAAACAATGTTTCAAGGTGGGCCGGTATGTTGCCGCTCACCTTAGTTTGGCTATATGCGCCAAGCTTGGCGCGCATCTCTTGTTCACCTGCATTCCCGCTTTAGCGAAGTAGTTGTATTGTTTTTCGTTAAGATGGTAACAATATATTCTGTTCATCTTGTTCGGTGATATGGTTCACCTTATTTTATAGTTTGCGTTGACTATGGTGTCAACATAGTTTGAATACGTTAATAATATGTCATCTATAAATTGTATATATGTAAATAATACTTTAATTAAATGTTTGTGAAGTAATAGCTTCAAGTCTAGTAATTATTAAATTGATACAGTCCACTCATAAAGTATCGTCAACAGTGTCTGTTAGTGTGTTAGTCTGTGTACACGATATCTCACGAACAAATGATCGCAGAGAGGTCAGATCAGTTTTAAAATATTACTTTCGATACTGGCTATTTATTTGCAACATTCAATTTAAAAAACTTCGTAAGTTATTAGAAATTTACGATTTTCTTAACATGGGAGAATAGGACAAAAATTCACTTAAACATGCATTAAATGGAAACTTCTTACTGTAAAAATGTCAGACCAGTTTTGAAATATCAGTTTTGATGCCAGAATGAGCATCAGTAACTATAAATATGCTACTTTAAAAATTTCGCAAGTTATTGGAAATTTACGAATTTCTTAACATGGCAGTATAGGGCAAAATTTCATATAAACGTCAATTTTTAGAGATATTTTCATCGTAAAGATGTCAGAGTACTTTTGAAATATTATTGAGGACACTGGCATGAATATTAATGACTAAGAATTTTCCAATATAAAAATTTCGTAAATTATTGGAAATTTATGAATTTCTTAACATGGCAGAATAGAGCAAAATTTCACATAAACGTTAATCTTGAAGGATATTTTCATCATAAAGATGTCAAACCACTTTCAAAATATTATTTAGGATACTGGCATGAATATCATAGACTATGATTTTTCCAATTAAAAAAATTCGTAAGTTATTTGTAATTTACGATTTACTTAACATATCAGAATAAGGCAAAACTGAGCATAAACTTCCATTTTGAGGATCGTAAATACATTAGATAACTTCAAAATTACATTTATGATATTTGTTTGAACATGATTGAATACAAATATTCCAATAGGAAAATTTCGTAAATTATTCGTAATTTATGATTTTATCAACATAGCGAAATTGTAAATTTTTCATATAAATATGAATTTTGAGGATTATTGCACTGGGAATAGTAGCATGAAAACTAAACAACGGAATTGACCCTGATAAAATAAATTAATAGATTAGAATAAGATAAATATATCAAAGTGAACGGTGGATAGCCTATTAGGCGGGGATTTCATTCAGTCACTGTGTCAAGCTTTGGTCAAATTCATTTCTTTTAACATGATTATAATATGTCTCGCACTAAAAATTTATGAGAACATAAATATGATGGGGAACTGAGCAGAGTCCACCTATGCCAACTAGTTTTGTTGATGAAGTAAAATTTGTCGATTTCTATTTCTCTCTGTCTTTTTCTTTAAGTAAAGACCACATCTTAAACTATAAATTAAAGGAAGTGCAGTCGTTTACTGGGTCGTTATATCAAATATGAAATAAAATTATCTTAATTGGAAGTCTATTAGGACTTTTCAAAAGGTCGCTATATTGTGTTGGGTCATTATAGTCCACTGATATTAGTCTGTTTGAATTTTAATTTCTTTTAAACAATAATTTTATTTTCTTTGAATTATATTGTACATGGTTTTGAATTGTTCAACTTAATATTATTTCTTATGTGAAAAATAGTCAATTTTCACTGAAGTTTTTGAGAAAAATACAAATTTTAGCTATTATTTTAAGCTTGATTTAATACTTTTATTTTCTTTGTCATCTAAATTCAACATTACTCAGAAGTTATTGCATTCAAAGTCATAAGCTAAATAATATAACATAAAATCTCTTTTTCCTAGCTTAAATTCAATTGTAATTATGCACATTAAAAAACAAAGTTTTAAAACTGACTATTATTCTCTACATCATACACATCAGTACTGTATACATTGAGTTATTTGGAGGACAGTGCTTAGTTCAAGGGAGAAAAAAATAAAAAATAAAAAAATAAAAATCATCTGCACTCATAAAATGTAACCCCTAAGAATTCCTTGGTCCCTACATAACTGACCATTAAACTTTAAGGCTTAAAGGAAGTGACTTGGAGAGGTTTCACTATACAGTTTGCTTTAAAATTATTATTTAAACATAATTAGTCATGTGAAAATTTAAACTAATTTCTTACTAAAGATATGAATGTTGACCATTTTTCTTAAAGGTGCTATTTGTAATATATACATATGGAGGAAAGTTTAGAAGATTTAACAATTGTTTCTTTGATACTATATCTATTTAATAGGGGTGGGAATCGATTAAGAGTTTTAACTGGGTTAATCGTGGTTCATTAATCGATTATCGGATTTTTAATCGGTTTTCATTTTTCTTTATATAATTTTATTTCAGTGATGAATAAAACTCTGATTTGTGTGTATATATATATATATATATATATATACTAGCAGGCTTTGCCCGCTTCGCTGAGCACTATACTTAAATGAGTTCTCAAAATTCCATTACATTATTAATAATATAAGTTAAAGTTTCTTCTGTATTCCGGGTCCACATTGCCTTCGGCAACTTACCCGCTTCTTACTTTCCCTTCCCCAGCGGCTAAGTTAGAAGTTTTGCAAAATCTCACCAAAGTACATAATGCATACACCTAATCCACATCCACACACCAAAACGCATCATTCTAAGATAATGTAAAGCGAATTCAAACAGAATAACGTGTTTTTACGCGGGTTTATTGCCCCCCTCCGCCGACCCCAAGGGGGTAAGTGGGTGAATTTCGTAAAATCTTGTTACAATAAGTGTCAGATATATATAAACAATTTGCGCACCAAATTTCGTGACTGCAGATCCCATAGCTTTCCAAAGACAAATTTAGAGCTAAAGGGAGAGGGGGGGGGGGTGTCTTGAATTTGAAACTCCCCCCCCCCCCCCTCAAAAAAAAATCGAAAATCACAAAAAAACGAAAATGTGTTTTTGAAAGTATTCTAAAGAAGACACGTGGCTATTTTCAATACCTTTGTAATATCTTTAGTAGAGCTCTACTAAAAAATCCAGAATTTCTTAAATTTCCCCCCTCCTTTAAGAATAAAAAATTCTAAAATCGTACATAATGTTTTATTTATACTCAAGTTTAGTCTCATCATGTGCAATTTCTTCACCGTGATGTAATTTGGGGCCGAGTTATGCTTACAAATGTTTTTTTGCTTCCTGTCCCGCTGTGGAAAAAGGGGGGGGGGGGGGTATTTCGATAAATCCCGTTTCTTTAGGTGCCGGTTGCATATAAAAAATCCAAGCACCAAACCTCGTGACCGCAGCTCTCATAAATTTTCCAGGACAAATTTAGTGCTAAAAATTGTGTCTCGAATTTGCCCTTTGTAACACATACCCCCCCCCCCCCCCAAAGAAAAAAAAATGGCAGATCACAAAAGAACAAAAATGTGTTTTAGGAAATATCCTAAGAAAGTCGCATAGCCTTCTTTCAACATCTTTATTCCATTTTTGGTAGAGTTCGACTCAAATCAGGAATTTTCAAAATTCCCCACCAAAAATCGATTTTCTCCCTTCCTTCCTTTAAAAATCGAAAATTCCTAAATCGTAGATAATGTTTTATTTGCCCTCATGTCTAGTCTCCCCATGTGGAATTTATTTATTGTGAAGTAATTAGGAGCCAAGTTATGCTCACAAACGTGTTTTTGTCTTTTTCTCCCGCAGGGGGGAAATGGGGGGGGGGGAATTTCGGAAAAGTTGATAGATATAATTTTAAGTTGAGTAAAGACCTAAATTCCTTTCAAGCGCCGTTGAACTCCGTCCAGCCGTTCTGAAGTGATACCCGGACAAACGTGTTTTTGTCTTTTGCGCCCCAGGAGGGGGGAATTTCTGAAAAGTTGCTAGGTATAATTTTAAATTGGATAAAGATCTAAATTTCTGCCAAGATGCCAAGTGCTGTTGAATTCAGTCCAACTGTTCTCAAGTGATGCCTGGACAAACGTGTTTTTGTCTTTTGCCCTCCTGGGGGGAACGGGAGGAATTTCTGAAAAGTTAATAGATATAATTTTAAGTTGGGTGAAGACCCAAGTTTCTGCCAAGCGCCGTTGAATTCCGTCCAGCCGTTCTCGAGTGATGCCCGGACAAACGTGTTTTAGTCTTTTGCTCCCCAGGGGGGAACGGGGGTGAATTTCTGAAAAATTGATAGATATAATTTTAAGTTGGGTGAAGACCTAAATTCCTGCCAAGCGCCGTTGAATTCCGTCCAGCCATTCTCTCAAGTGACGCCCGGACAAAAAAAGCGACAGACAGACACGATGACACACACACACACGCAAAATTTTCTGAAGTCATTTTCGGCTTTCATGGGGTGTAAAACGTGAAGATAACGCAAAATTTTTTGATTCCGACAAATTTACAGACAAAAGTCTGATTTTATTAATATAGATTATTCATAAGTTTGACTGTTTTTTTTTTTTTTTTTTTTTTTTTTTTTTTGTCTAATCAATTATATCTGTTTCATAACTGAAATTTAAATCAATTTTCAGAGTAATAATTAATGAGTTTAAGTGTTAATTTTGTATAAATATTTTCCCTTATTCATTTTTTTTAATAAATTAATTTTTCGATTCATTTTGAAAGTAGCATTAAATTTATTTACACATATTTTAGTTTTATATTTGCAGGCCTTGTCACTATTTTTAAATTAATTCTCAAAATTCCATATCATTATCATAAAAATCTCGAATTCTTGCATTTTAGTTCTTCTTTGTCACTTCGGACTAGAACATAGATTGTTATTTTCTGCTTCTACTTCAATAGTACTGTCAGCAATTCTGAACAGACAATAAACGCTTGAAAATACTGTGAAACTCTGTTGACATTTCTCCCATCAGAAGGATAGTGGAAATCTCTATTACTTCTTTCTTTATTTTTTTTAATAATCTTTAGTATTTTCATTTTTTGAAAGCTTCTTGTTTCTGAGAATACTATTACCCTAGCCAACACTTTCTGTAGAAGGCTACAGACAGGTGGTGTTGCTCCAGCATGCACGTGAAGGGTTATTTTGTTTAATAACTGTCCTCCCCCTTTTCTCTATCAAAAAATGTGCAACAACTTCTTTTGAGAGATTTTTATTTATTTTATTTTTCATTATTTGATGGATGTTTCTTAGAAAAATATGTGAAAAAATATTTTGTAGGCAGAACAATATTTTTACTTTACTTTGTTGTTTGAAAATTTTTAATCAAATTAATTGATCCGATTAACTCTATTAAAAAACTGATCGGGTTTAAGCATTGATCGATTAACCGAACCGATTAATCGGCACAGCCCTACTATTTAAAAATTTCCTTATTATTTAATATCCATTTGTTACGTAGTTTATTGACGCAGCGGTGATCGTTGTTTAGCGGCCATATCTGCAATGAAAGGTATATTAGCAATATATTAAGAAGAAGTCCATTTGCTGTCATCAAGATGCTTTTATTGAATAAATCTTCCAAAAATTCAAGTATTAATATTCCACACAAGTTGGTACAGAGCGTTGTAAATTGTTTTATAAAGAAATACAAAATTCCAGGGTTAAATGTTGAGATTGTCGCATGAGATGGGGGAGAGAGCGAAAGTAATTCAGTCTTTACAAAACGATGGTTTGGAACAGATCTCAGTTCCTTACACTAGAACAGATCAGAGATGTCTGAAGAAAAAGAGCCAAATTTTAGAAAAAAACAGCCAAAAGAATGCCAAGCTATTTCTTTGTCTTTACAATATATTAATACTAAATTTTGAATATAAAAATGTCGTTACATCGATTTGGCATAAAAAGCATCGCCAGGTATGAGTCATCTTTAACGTACGAAAAACAACCCCTTTGCTAGACGCCAGTTGGTCCATGAAAATCCATTATAAATCTATTTTTAGAACTATAATGACCTGCTTGAAATAATAATAGCTTTTAATATAAATATATGAGGGTAATAAATATAAACTGAAATGATTGTTTTTTATTTTATTAATAGCTATTTATGCTAGGAAAATGCTGATAACGAATTTTAAATTACCCTGCCAAAAATAAATAATTATAGCTAAATTGATTTAATCCTTTCAGGGAAAAAGTAAAAACGGAATTCTTTTTCAAAAGCCCCCGATATAAAAATTGCTTTATGTTATTCCTAGAGCAATGTGTTTGTAACCATAAAGGACAAAGAACACTATTAAATGAAAGATTTTGATTTGTAAATAAAACGGGAAATTCTATATAATTAATTAATTGAATTACATAAATTAAAAAAGATTTTTTTATTATTTATATTAATCCCTCCTATTTGTTATAATATTAAATTTGAATAAATAAATAAACTTTTAAAGGACATATGTGTGAACCCTCACACACCATTCTTCAAAAGCTGTTATTTATTTTGTAATGTAACAACGTGAGAAAATTTATCAAATAATGAATTTTCCACATAATATTTTTTTTAAATGTTGATGCCACATTACTCAACAGTGGTGGCTCATGCACCGAAAATAGGTGAAGAGGCACACTGTATTCATTTATAGAATATAAATTTACACTTAATTAAGTATTTTTACCTTATTTGAGTTAAGACCATGCTTAATAAAAATTATGCATTAAAAAAACTTAAATATTTTTGAACTCTTCACCTATTTTCGGTTCACGAGCCGCCACATACTTCTTGGAAGAAGAAAAAAAAAAGGGTACAACCAAATGCAAATTTTTATGAGTAATTAAGTTTCAAATATGCAATAACATCTTCAATGGTACTTACTAGAAGATATGCCAATTTCAGAAATTTTTCTCTATGTATAGAATTTACATACATCAGCCAATATTTATACAGATTTGATAAGTATTTTCTGATATATGTGGATTTAATATATAGCTACAGTATACCTAGAAAAATGCTGAAGTTGGTGGATAAACCAAGGCATAGTTTTGAAAAGGTTAAGACTGCATATCAGTCAGGTTTAACTTCACTCATCATGTAATCCTATGGGGGTATTTAAGTATTGCTCCAGATTTTATAAAGATATCTAATTCAAAAATGGAGTTTCTCTAGTTCTATTTTTTTTTTTTTTTTTTTTTCATTCTTTGAGCATATTGTCTTTTATCTTAATTTAATATACAGTCAAACGTCATTAACATGAATTTCAAGGGGGATACAAAATTTGATCATGTTATCAGTAAATAATCTTCATATAACTAAACTAATCTTCATTTTGATGGGGATTGTGGAAGCAGTTCATATTAAAAGTAATTCATGTTAACGAGGTTCATTTTTGAGCTTCTCCTAGATAATTTTTTTTTTTCATTCTTATTGGTCTTTGTGGTTTCAGTGGTCTTGTATCTGTTGCTTGGCTTTTACTATGCTTAGTAAATCATTATTATGCATATGTATATATATGTGTGTGTGAAATAAACCCAGGGCTCTAATTTCAACATTAAGACTTTTTTTAAATTGTTCACGAAGATAAAAGACAATATGCTCAAAGAGTGGAATTCAGAAAATTTATTTTTAAATGAGATATCTTCAAAACAAAAATGTTTCCATACAATTACATAAAGAGGAAGAAAGACTAAATCGGTTGGATGTGCACAGCCTTAAATGAAACACTAGATGGTTCAGGAATAACGGATTAATTTAAACATAAGATATTTATCTAAAAAGTTATTGCATTCTACGGATCTATATATAATTTTGATTGTACAGTCATTTGCAAAAGTTTAAGACCTCCCATAGGAAAATCAGATTTAATGGAATTCCACAAAAATAATATACATATTTTACATATCCTTTTTTTTTTTATAGCTTGTGCAATCCTCTTAAGCATGCTATAAATAAGAGACTTGCAGTAAACATAAAGGCAGTATTACACACAACAGTTTTTCAGACAACTCTCATTTGAGTCAATTTTTACTCCAATTTTTGAAAGCCAAAATCCAAAAGAGGTTACAATAGTTGAGTCAAAAATTGTTTGAAAAACTGGTTTGCAGAGCACACAGTACATGACAAGCGAAACTACTTATCGCTGTCTTAACGGGGACAATGAAGGGAGTGAGAAGAGAACTACGGTGAATGAATTTCCCCCCCGACGCTGTCTTTTTTCAAAGCGTAAGGAACTTTCTTCTCATTGACTTGTCACAGTGAAAGGAGCTGCTCATACGAACAACTTTTTCTGACTAGCCAGAAAAAATTGTTCATATTTCCAATTCCTATCACACTGGGCTTTGGGGTGATTTGAGCCAACAAAATTGGCTCAAAAGTTGGGCGTACACTCGTGTGCGTAATAGGGGCATTAGAAATGTCTGTGCACAAGACATGTTTTATTGCTTCAACAAGTGCTGTAGCAGTGGATGGTTGCTTTTCAGTGACTTTATTTTTCACAGATTCTCTATTGGATTCAAGTCTGGGCTATTACCTGGCCAGTCAAACACTTTAATTTTCTGTGCCTTCCGATATTTCTTGACAACCTTTGACCTGTGACACGGAGCCTCATCATGCATGAAAATTGAACATTTATTAACACACATATGAAGCTTCAACTTTTCATGTAACAAATTAAGGTACCGCTTTCCATTAATAGTGGTTTTAAGTGGCACAAAATACAGCCTAGCAATACTGGACACAGACATTGCACCCCATAAAGGGCAAAACTGGGAAAATTCATTAGTGGCCAGTGGCCGGTACTGTCAGTTTCATTAGTAGCCACTTTTTTAAGTTAGTGGCCACTTTTCATATAAAACTATTTCTTTCAGACTACAAAAAGCATTGTCACCATTTTGTGGTATAATCACCACAAGAAAAATAAGAAATACATATAATAATAAAATTAACACATGAACAATGAAATTGTAATTTGTAATTACACTCTTTTTAAAAGTCCTAAATTGCACATCCTAAATTAAAATCTGCTTAGGACTCTACTGTAATAATAACAGCAAAAGTTTTTATCTTTCAGATAATTCAGTAGTACTTTTTTTTTCAATTTATTTAAGTGAAATAAGCTCTTATCATTCACAGTTCAAAGTGATATTTTCTAATAAATGAATCAGCTGATTTATCATCATCACAACCTTTTACATGGTCATGTGTAAATACAGTTAGCAGTTTTATTATTTTTCCTTATTTCTAAAGAAACACCACTTTTTAAAATGATTTTATTTCAATAGAGTTAAAATATTTTCTCTTAAAAAGTATAGATATGGAAACTTAGCTGCCAAATTTGTAGCTTTAAAAATAGGGAGATTTCTATTTTAAAATGGGAAAGAAAAAGGAAGGTTTCTACTCCAAAGAAAGCAAATACAAAAATTTTTGAAAAATACACATTTAAGCCAAATCATATTTTGATACACACATTTGTCGAATATCTTAAATGGGTTAAATATACACTAAATACTATGGAGATAATAATGGAAAAAGATTATGCTTTGCAGGACATTTGATCATTAACTGCTAGTTGAAATGGAGCACACATGTGCGAGAGGGGGGAGGGAGAGGGTAAAAAAAAAAATCTATATACTTCTTTATAGGTTCTAGAATCCAATCAAGAAAGTTTAAAAAAGAATATTTACATTTATGTTATGGAGGGTAAAAGATTGTAAATCACAAGGCTTCAGTGGAGCATGTGGTTGCCAATCGTTGGAGGAAGAGGGGGGGGGGGGGATTACAAGAATTATGAGTAAGAGATATTAAACAATTCTACTTCTTTACAGATTCTATAATGTAATAAAGCAAGTTTAAAATAGATATTTATATTTTTGCAGCAGATGGAGAATGATTAGACAATATAAAGCTTTCTATAAGCTGTGTGATCATGGATCGTTAGGGGGAGGGAAAGAGGGGGTCCAAAAACTTATATGAGTGAGATATATTAAACAATTCTACTTCTTTATAGGTTGCAGAATATAATAAAACAAGTTTAAAATGAACATTGACATTTATGCCATGGATGGAAAAAGATTGGAAATCACAAAGCTTCGACTGCCTATCGTCGTTCAATTTTTAGAATCTTTTAATAATCACAAAAAGTGGCGACTTTAGTGGCGATCGATGCATAATTTTTAATCGCTATCTTTTGTTATTTAGTCGCCATGTGGCCGGTGGCGACTGTTAATTTTGCCCTTTAGCACCCCATATCATTTGGATTGGAGATGTTTCACTGTTTGAATTGTATATCTCTCTTCATGTTTCTCCCCTTGGGCGGCAGAACACTTGTACCATGTGCAGAAAATTGCTGCACACTTGACTCATCCGAAAATAAGACCCTACTCCACTGTTGTAGTACTGTCCAATTCTGATATTGTCTGGCAAAAGTCAGTCGTTTCTTTTTTATACTTAGAGTAAGTCGAGGTTTCCTTACAAGTTTCTGAGATGATAAACCAAAATCTTTGGCCAAACGTCTTGAAATAGTACTCAAACTGATGTTGGTGCCTTTTGCAGCCAGAGAATGCCTAATCGTAATGCAAGAGGTTCTTGGATCTCGTACAACCATCCTTCTTATCAAATGATTATCAGGTGCACTCGTTTTTCTGGGGCAACCACTTCTTTTTAAGGTCCACAAATTTTTCTGAAATTTTAAATTTACTAATAGTTTGATGCACAGCTGTCTTGCTTACATTTACCCTTGAACTTATTTGATGTTCAGAAAATCCAATTTTATGCAAGGTCAATATTTCTGACCTTTCTGTAACAGTAAGTGAAGGTTTTTTACCCATTACAATAATTGCACCATAATGCATTTTTGCGCACATGAGATGATGCAAAAATCTGCGCAAATGATGCAATGTGTTTAAATACTGAAAATCGGTTACTGGCTTTTCACTTTTGCAAATGACTGTATTTTAGAGCCTCACAGAATGTGAGAGAAAGCTAATTGCCACAAAAAAGAAATGAATTTATCACTGTGTCAATATTTCGTAATAACGAATGATAATTGAATTTGCATATAATTCTATTTCTAAAAGATATTTCTTTTTTACTTAAACAATGCTAGTTTATATTGGATTAAAAAAGTAGCTATGTCTAATGAGGTATAGTAGACTTTGAACAACATAAACAACAAAAGCTTTTTGCTAGAGTTGCTCACCAGTTTTAGTAGCATGGAGCATATCATCATGCTACCAGAAACAGTTTGCTAGTTAAAAAAAAAAAAAAAAAAAAAAAAAAAGTTCTTTTAACATTGAACTTTGCTGATTCAAATCCAGAGTATAAATAGATTTACAGTTTTAAATTCGATAACCATCAAATATTTGGTTACAAATTATGGAAATTTTCCACAGTTGATTATGTAATAATGTAGAAAAGGACAAAATTGTATATGGATTAAAAGAGACAGACACTTAATTGAAAAACAGAAACCAAATAGTTCAATACAAATTTAACAATTTATTTTTTAAATATATATAAATATCTGAATATATTAATAATATCTGAATCCACAAGCCTATATATTTTTTACATTTACACATGATAATGTAAAGTCATATCACATATTTTGCGCAAAAGTTGACAAAGGAAAACATTCTTCAAAATGATCAATTCTATAACAGTTTCACAGTATAAATGTAATTTCTTCAAAAATAATAAAGCATATTATTCTTTTTTAAAACATTTTTCATAAAATATGACATCAAGTAATACTTCAGTAATAAGATACACAAAATACTAATGTAAAAAAAGTATAAATTAACAGTTACCATTATCACACACCAATGAAAAGTAAAAATTTGCTATTAAGAAATGTTCAGTAAATCATCAATAAAATTATTATTTATCCTTTTACTAATTTTAAATAGAACATAAAATTTAATACATCAGAAAAATAACTTTTAATATTAAATATTGCAATTAAACTAAAATCTTGCAAGGGCTTTGTGTAATTCACAGAAACATCTAGCAGAAGATCTTAAAACAGTATAGAACATTTTAAAATGAAATTTAACTACTATTTCTAAGACCTTTATTATAAAGCATCTTACCATCTTTTACTGTTATATTTTTAAACATCTTGCTCTTATATATAAAAGATAGTACTATACAGTGTTGCAGAATATAAATGAACACATGAACAAGATTTAGTAGAAATTTAGACTGACTAGGAAATTTGAAATATTTACAAAGTGAGAAGAAATAGAAATCAATAAAAAATTACAAAACTTTCTAATACTTATAAGGGAATGCAGCATTTTCTTAATGAATGATAAATCCCTCATTACAAATAATAAGTTTAATTTTAATATACACATAACATTGTAACACTTTAAACAATAACATTTGTTTAGCCATGCTTATTAATAATAATGCATATAATTTTTTGTTTCCACAAGATAAAATTGGAGTAAAACAATGAACTAACAGCTATAATTCACATTTTACAATGTATACTTATTCTCATACAATATATGACTTTATAAACATAATATTAGGCAATATTTTAGGGGGAAATTTAGAAAGTATTGATAAAAGATTTCAGATGGCAGAGTATTTTCTTCACCCCTGGCAGGGTTGCCACTCAAATAGTAGAATGAAATTCCCTGACTTTACCAGGTTTTCCAGAGGTGTTCTAAAAAAATTCCAGTCTAGCCATATATTGTGTATTGGTTGTATTGAGGGCAAAATAATTACGGTACCACTTGAAAATACAAAAGTTACATATTACTTTGACCTAAGGATAGATTGCCCTCCATGTGGAGTCTTTCTAAAAGGTCTTGTTTTTAAAAAATGGCTGAAGCTAAGAAAAAAAAAAAAAAAAAAAAAAAAAGAAAAATGACTCTACGTTGGATGAAAAATTTATTTTTTTTTGGCAATCATCATATGAAATTCCATGACTTTTTCCAGATTTTGGCTAAAAAATACAAATTCCCCAACTTTCATGGTCAATTTTCAAATTCCCTGCTATTTCAGGTTATCCAGGCAATGTGGTAACCCTGCCATGGTATTGTAAAACAATTTATGGAATTCAAAATCTTATTACTTACCAGGGTTGCCAACTTTTCAAAAACAGTTTGAGGAGCATTTTGGCTACTTTGAGGAGCAATTTTAAAAATACATAAAAAAAAAAAAAAAAAGAAATAAACTACTAACAAAAATAAATTCAATAATCATATGAAATTAAGAAATATTAATTGATAATCAAATATATTTAGCAAAACAGTGAAGAGAGATAAGAATGGGAAATGATTAAGTCTGAATATAAGCTTAAAACCCAAAGTAATTTGCTTTTTGCATAATGGCATATTTTCCATACATAAATAAAGACAGTATATGAAAGTAGATTATTCAGTTACATAAAAAAAAAAAAGAAAGAAAGAAAAGAAACGAAAAAAGAAAGCACAAATGGAAAAAAAAAATTAATTTCCAACAATTTTCATGAATGAATATCAAAATAATTATTATACTATCACATAAAAATCTAAAAACAAAATCTCCAATATTCATATAAATGTGTAAATAATCTCATCTCTGAGTCAACTCCCTCTAATCTGCATAGCTTAAGCCAATATGTTTTGTAAACTTTAGAATTTTGCAGATTATTGGGCATATTTTGTTTACTTCTTATTCCCCCCCCCCCCCCAGATACAAATGAAGATATAATAAATCATTAATGCTTTAAGTGAATGATAAAATAAATGCATAATTATTTGAAATAAATCTTAAATAAAGCACTGTCAATCCGCCTTAAAGTTCAGTAGCTTTGAATGCATTATTTTTAACGACCTATTAAGCATTAAGATAACTGAAACATTGATATAGTTTAAATGAAAATCAAAACACCGCATAATCATAGCATTTGGTTTCTCTCTTTCCCCCCCCCCTTTCAGCTTGTGGTTTTAATTAAACACACTCTTAGCTAATGTAAACAAATACTTGTTCCTGTTCTGAGTCAGCAATATTTCGATTAAGCAATGACTAGCACTAGAATGTTTTCTTTCTTTACTATTTATTTATGAGTATTGTAGGATGAAGCGTGTGGTTCTTTCTTTCTTTTTTTTTTTTTTTTTTTTTTTTCCTCCCCGGTGTCTGCCACTATTCCCTTTTATGTATTTAATAAAAAATATTTAGTTAGGTGGTCAAGACTGAATTTGCAGAGCATAAACATTACTTCGCGGAATTGCGGAGTTTTTAAATTTTTTCAGAGAAACTCCGCAGAAATCGGAGCAGTTGGCAACCCTGACTTATAATAAAAATTGCAACTTAAAAATTGCATTATCTATTAAATGCCAAAATATTAAGGTTAAAGTTTATTAAAGTATCTATCATTTATATATGTATAATTTTTAAAAGATAGCAACTAAAAGTTTTGCATTCAATACCTTACGATGAGGTTGTCTGAAAAAATTGAGTTTTCTGAAGATTATTTTTATGAACTGAAAATTTTTAAAGGAATTATTTTTTATAAATTTTGTTAAAAAGACCCTATTTACGAAGTGGAATTTTTTGAAGGGAAAGCTGAACAACTTAATATTTCCCTGAATCAACTCCTGCAACTTCAGTGTTTGATTAAAACTAATAAGCCTGTTTTTCAAACTGAAAAATACAAACACTACAAATAAAGATAAAACATATGGTGCTAGACAAAATTATCATAATTAAGATATTTAATGTGCTACAATATCACATTTAAACTAATATAAATGCACACCAGAAAAATGAAAGAATAACTAAATTAACTGCAATATTTGTGTTTCGGTAGATGCTATACACCCCCTTTTCAAAAAAAAAAAAAAAAAAAAATCAATTAATGAATATTAAATATTCTGACACAAATTTATAACAATTAAAATCCATTGTTCTTACAGGATAATATCCTATTTCCTAAGGCATGACTATATTTTGCCAATGTCATTTTCCATAACTAAATTTAAAAAGGGAAGAAAAAATGGAGTAGAATGATACCAACTCTAAAAACAAAAATTACCGGGGGGGGGGGGGGGGAAACATCAAATAAAAATTCACAAAAATTTATATCGCTTACATAATCTAACAGAGAAAAATATCTCCAGGCAATGTAAAACAAATAATGGTTACAGATGACAAAAGATAATAATCCCAAAATATTGCTGAAAGAACTAATTATCAGCATAAGCCTCAAATAGAATCGTATGGTGTCAAAAAATATGGTAATTTCTAAATGAGATTTTGTTATGATAATAATCTAGAAAATTTTCACATCCAAGCAAAAAAAAATTTTTTTCTTCTGTGAAATATTTAATAAATGTTTTATGTTTATGACACTCTTTGAAATTTTCTTGATTTGATTACAATAATTCAACATTTATTTCATTCAATGTTGACAGAAAGACAATTGAATGTTCTAAAATAATTCAAAATATTACAGAAAAATACATATAGAGATTTTCTTATCTGCAATGTCCCCCCTCAACCGTTAAAAAAAAAAAAGTTGGTACAAAATCAAAATTAAACAGCAAAGTACCTAAATTTTTTTTGTAAAAAGCAGATTTGAGAATTAATATTTGAGGATTTTAATAACAATTTTGATATGTGACCAAAAATGTATGCTGAGTCTTATAGAAAAGACAAATCTTTTTTTGATTAAATAAACCAACCTTTCAAAAGGTTTTAAAATTTTGAACTTTTTCTATTTTACTCTCATTATAATTATTCAGTTGCCTTTATTTAATAAATAATAATCTATACATTTCTGGAAGATTAGTTATCCATTTTATTCCTGAAAATAAGTTTAATAAGAGCTTATGTAAACAGATATTAAGCCTGTTTGCATTCCATGCACCAATCAGATGTATGAGTGATACTTGTTCTTAAATGGTGTGCTAGGATAGTGTGCCTATTCTAAATGATACATGGTTAAATATTACTATGAAATACTCATTATCATAAAAGACGAATAATACAGTTTGGATGTTTTACTTCAAACAGTTTAATAAAATAACATTTTCATTACTTATACATACACTTATAATGATAAACATTTAACAATATTAAAAACAATAAAAAGTTATTTTCTCAGCCGACAGTTATAGAAAAAATACGAAATATTTAAAAATGCTTCTTACAAATACCAAAGTTTCCCCTCCAGGCAGTTTCAGGAGGGTGCTACATCCTGCCTGTCCTGTGGTTGCAAAAATAGCACACTTCTAGCCCTTCATCCAAAAAATTCGCACCCTTGTTTGATTTTTGTATTACAGAATTTCTGGTAGATATGTTCTTATTTACACACCAATGCAATAATTTAAGGTAATCTTTTAACTTTCTATTGCATTCTTCAATTTTAAATTCTTCACAAACAAGCACTTTTTGCTCATGTCTCTTATTACAGCAGGAAAGCTACCTGTTGATATATTAGTTATTAAATCAATCAAAAAAGTTTTACCCTGTACTTACACAGCTACTAAAAATAGCTTTAATATTGCTTGTTATGGTCAATTATCCGTTTAAAGGATATTGGTCAAAGAACGTATTTCTCTATATGAAATCTCTCTATGGAAGCTTATTTTTTATTTATGTTATGTTTAGAAGAAAACAACCTTTAAATTGAAGAATAACATAAATAAAACTACTGTGTATGATCAGGAAAATTAATTTATTTTTCACTCTTGCTTGTTACTAATACTAGTAACAAGCAAAAATAAAACAAGTTAAAAAACGCATACTTCTTGCTACTCTTTTATGCATACTTCTAACTGAATCTTATAAATAAGTTTCTTAATTCTGTGCCCTGAAGAATTCAAAACTGCCCTTAAGATTCCATAATGTGCCTTTTTTCTTACTGGTAGCACCCTGCCCTTTTTTAATCCTGGGGGAAACTCTAAAAATACATATCGTAAAACTTTTATTGACATCCACTAATAGACAGTTTTCTATAATCTATTACTAAATGTCAATTTATATATCACAAAATTGTTGTTCTCTAGAAGATAAAGGTAAAAATGAGCAATAACTATTTGCCGCGATGAATAAGAAATTGGCAATTATAATTTTTTTAAATCATTTATATTTTTAACATACACTCCACTGTAATATACACCCAGCATTAAATATTTTAATGATTTTTGGCTTATTTCAGAAACTTTTATAGGACAAATATAATTTAAAGCTTAGCAAAATTTAAGTCTAAGACAATAATTTTCACATAAGCAGTATGCTATACATTCAATATTAATTGAATGAGCAAAAAATATTACTGATTTATACTTTTATTTTCTTTGAAACAAAAATTTAAAGTTTAGCCTACTGATCAGAAGATTCCCTACATTATCACAGATCAATCCAGAACAAATTTAGAGGTGCATTGACGCACCTTAACAAAATACACTTTCAGTGAAGAGAGACATTCAGAAAGTCAAACCTCAGCAATAAAGTTGCACACTGCAAATTTCCATGAGCTTTGCTAGATCAAACACATGAAAAATGTCTACTTTTATTTACCTTACACACTAGTATTTACCTGCATTACATTAGTTATTTTACAACTGTTCTATTTTTATTATGTTTTAAATGTACAGTAGACTCCCATACAAAGTGGGGGATACATTCAATGTTTCATGAAACATACATTATCAGACAATTTACGTAATAAGTACTTTTTTTTTTCAACTCTTCCCATCCCTATTCCAATTAAAAAAAAAAAAAAAAAAAAAAAAACACTAAAAAGCATTACAGAAAAGATTAAAATATTTTTGTAATTATGCATACACAATTTTATACCTTTTTATGCACATATATATTTTTGAATTATGCATCAATTCAACATATATACCTAACATAAGATTATATTTAAGTGATCACTGAATTAATCATACCAGTAGCCACTAGCCAATTAAAAAAATTCTTAAGATAGAGGGAATCCTGAAATATCAGAATAAGAAAATTTTCATAAAAATAAATAAAATCATTTAAAAATATTATACATTTTTAAAAGTTATGTAATTTAATTATACTTAAAATAATAGCTAATAAAAGCTTAAAAAAAAAAAAAAAAAAAAAAAGACTAGAGAAAATTTAAGCCTATTAGCCAATCGACTTTAATCAAATTTTCAATTTTTACCTTTATTTCAAAGGAATGTTAAAAATAGTCAAAAAAATATCTAAGTTTATTTATAAAATTACTTAAAGGTGTTTATCATAACTGAGGTTCAACTAATTTTTTAAATATTTTTGATCTATGTTTTTTTGTCAGGCAAGGAGAAATAATTTTTTCTAACTCGTTTATTCTTCTTCTGAATCTATCTCTTGCAGTGGCATACATTTCCCATTCACCTTTTCTTTCAAAAATTTCAACAGGAAAAACCTCAACAAGATCTTCATCAGGAGCAAATGTAACCTGTTCAAAAATTAAAACAAGTAAATAAAAGAATGGAAACATTTTAATGCATATTATAGCAAACAAGTTATAACATAATTATAAAAACTTTTCTAAAAAAAATCCAATTAACATGACTTTAACTCCTTAAAGCATTTTTTTTTTTCAGAAAAACTAGTAAAAAAGGATAGTTTTTTTTTTTTTTTTTTTTTCCATAAAGAATTCCTTAAGCTAATCATGAAAATGCACCATGTGGTTTACACAAGAAAAATACTGCATAATGGTGCAATCTATGGCAAATAGTTTAATAATAATATAGCCTATCTATTTCTACTAGAACGGATCTATCTTAGACGCTGGCTAGACGGGCATTAGAAATAAAATAATGCGAGATACAAGATCGCCCATGTGAGACACAAGCATGTGCAAATTTGCCAGTAACTTTCACTTGTGTCAGACACAGGCAAATGCGTTAAATTGTTGAAGCAATGTTCTTGCGTCCTTTGTAATTAATGTAACGTAACTCAATTTTGTATGTTATATGTATATAAAGCTATCAAGAGCAGTAAAGACTAAAACATAAGAACTTCAAAAATTTTATTTACAGACTATATTTCATATTTCTACTGATCATAATAGGAAACATACAGTAGAACCTCAATCCAGCATTTTTTATGGGGTGCGTGAAAAAAACGAAGAAAGCAGGAAAATGACGAATACGGGTTAAAGTGAAAACACGAAGAAAACAATGTTTATAAATTAATACATAATATGTTTAGAATATACTACTAATAAAACCTAATTTGATACTTTCCAAACTGTCAAAGAAATAAATCAATGTTGTAGAACATTAAGTAAAATTTAATTTTAAATATAAGTAATTTTATGTTGGGTTTTTCATTCATTTTATCATGAAAAACGGCAGTTTTTTGAGTGACGCAAGCGGAAGCCCAAGCTGAATGCTGCGAACTCATATATACGGCTAGTTTGACATCAAAGAGATTTGTAAAAGCCGACACTTAATATCTCAGCAAATATGCCGTATTTTGTTCTGATCTTTTGAACAGTCTTTTATCTTCGGTCTTAATCTATCATGAAAATTTTACATTTCTACATGCAATATGTTTTGAGATCTGAATCTCAATTTAAAGCGAAAAAGGGAAAACGGTTGGAGTAATGAACTCAAATTCTGAAAAATATCTCTAAAACGGCTCGAAGGATTTTTATATAATTAATATATGTTGTTAATAGGATCTTTCTGAATCTAGTAACGTTTTCGTTTTTTCCAGGAAAACTCTTGTTTTTTATATAAATCACTTTAAATGTGGAACTATATTACTCCGCCAATTACATGTGTTTCTTCGGGTGAAAACGCTGTTATGAGGTTCTTACTTGTGAGGTATGTGGGTTGGTTGACCGACTTGAATGCAACCAGTGAATTATTTAGATTTTTTTTAACGCAAAAGTACTTTATTACATGTTTAAAATATTTATTGTATATATATTAAATCAAATTTCTATTTATATATTTTTCCTATTTGTTTATGAAGAATATTTATGGATTTATTCAAAAAATATTTTTATTCATTTTTTAAATTAAGAAAGTGTTTTATAATTTTATGTATTCTATTTAATGGTTATTTAGGATGAATTTATAATTTTTTCAGGCGAAAATAACATTTCTATGTATTCATCCGCACGATTTTTTCTTCAGACGGAGACGACATACAGCCAGAAAACTACTAAACAAATATTGTGATCATTTGTGATCTGCTAATTTATCGAGTATCGTTTTCATTCGGCTCGCTTGATACGTAGGCTATTATTATTTTTTTTAATCTTAATATTTTGCAGACTGAATAATTATTGCTTTAAGCATGTGTTTAATAAATATTTTATCATATGCTAAGGCAATATTATTTCAGTCATTTGATATTATTTATTACTCAAATCAGAATATGAAAGACAGACCATATCCTATTCTCCAGTCACCCCGTAAGTTCTATATTTTGCATTAGTTTTAGCTAATAACTTTTAGGTGGAAATTTTAATTTACGTGTCTTCGAGATGTAAGATTTATTATATAGGCCCTTTAAAATTCAGATTTCTCCCTTTACTCGAATTTTATAAATTACCAAAATGATGCAGTATTTATTTTTTGGTACTTACGAATTAACTGCATGATAGAGTGATTTATTTTTATTATGCTATTAATTCAAGATATATATTTTAATATTTGTATTAATGCATGTATATGTAAAAATATTATAAAAGTGATCCTATGAAATATATTGCATTTTCTTATACAGTTGAGGATCTATAATCCGCATACCCATAATTCGCAATTGTCTATAATCCACACTCACTTTGCAAATGTAAACAAAAGATTTTGCAGTAACAAAAATCCGATATTTTGGATGTATATGAGAAAATATGTTAAAATTCACATACTAAAATGAAAAAAAAAAAATGAGTGTAAAATTTAATTTAGATATACATAATTAATTTTCAAATGAAAAAAAATAATTATACTTTTATTGCCTTTATACTTTTTTAGCGAATCCGAACATCGTCTGAATAATATTCAATTAGTTATCAAACAAAACACATGCAAGTACAGTTTTCTAACTCCTGCCAGTAACAGCATTGTGTATTGGTTGAAAAAAAAAAAAAAAAAAAAAATGACATCATATGGGTTGGTGGGATTGTGTATTTTCACAGATGTTTAAGGACTGTTAGTGTAAATGTTCTTTTAGGGTGGTATTTCAAAAATACACAAAACTATTTAAGGAAAAATTTATACCAGCATTTGTTTTGAAGATAAAATCTACAATGCAGTCATTAAAAACTGCACATTGCAAGTATCTGGCTGCATACTGTTAATCACAGTCCAGAAGTAGGAGTACAGTTTTTAATGAATTACTCATTTAAGGGTTTCAATTATATATTGCTTCTACTTCATTAAATAAATTTTATTGTTTTATATATTAGTATTACCTTCATTACATTGTATAAAAACAAACAATTATAATTCTAGCTTCATTAAATAAAGTTTACAGTTTTATGTACATTATACTAATTCATATAGCAAGGAAATGGCATCAATGATCTATAATTTGCAAAAATCCATAATCCGCACAAGTTCTAGAACCAAGGTGTGCAGATTAAAGATCTTCAACTGTATATTCACATTTCTGTTCATAAATAACCAGATTTCCAGGTACAATGTCCTTGAACTGCTATGAGCTCATATTTAAAAAATTGATGTCTTGCGTTTCGCCAAAATCGCAATTATTGTTATGTCTTATTGCAAATACACAATAAACAGTTTAAAATGTGTTTTACTTACAAACTTTGAATAAACATCTTAAAATGCAACAAACTCGAAATGCAACTCGAGTTTGTTGCATTTTATGGTGTTTATTCAAAGTTTGTAAGTAATATTTTTTACAACGCCAGTTTTGTGGTGCTTTTTTATTAAAATGTGTTTATTTGAGATGAATATCATGTTTCTTTCGTGCATTCTAGTAGGAATAAGCATAATAAGGTGCTTTTCATAAAAAGTTTTAAGAAATTGGGTTTCAGATTTCGAGGTACGATATCGCACGAACGCTAAAACTGCTATCAGCTCATATTTAAAAAATTGATGTTTTTAAAAACTTTTTGTTTGCTCCATTTTGAAGAATATAATAGATAAAAGCATAATTTAGATATAAACTGTATTTTGATAATGTTTTTTTTTTGTGAAATAAATGTGAAAAAAATTTTCCTTTTAGCGTTTCGCCAAAATCGCAATTATTGTTATGTTTTATTGTAAATACACAGTAAAAAGTTTAAAATGTGTTTATTTCAGGTGAATATCATGTTTCTTTTGTGCATTGAAGTATGAATAAACATAATAAGGTACTTTTCATAATAAGTTTTAAGAAATTAGGTTTCAGATTTCGAGGAACGATATCACACGAATGCTAAAACTGCTATCAGCTCATATTTAAAGAACTGACGTTTTTAAAAACTTTTTGTTTGCTTCATTTTGAAGAGTATAATAGATAAAAGCATAATTTAGATATAAACTGTATTTTGATAATGATTTTTTTTGTGAAAAAAATTTTCCTTTTAGCGTTTCGGCAAAATCGCAATTATTGTTATGTTTTATTGTAAATACACAATAAACAGTTTAAAATGTGTTTATTTGAGGTGAATATCATGTTTCTTTCGTGCATTCTAGTAGGAATAAGCATAATAAGGTGCCTTTCATAAAAAGTTTTAAGAAATTAGGTTTCAGATTTCGAAGTACGATGTCGCACGAACGCTAAAACTAAAACTGCTATCAGCTCATATTTAAAAAATTGATATTTTTAAAAACTTTTTGTTTGCTCCATTTTGAAGAATATAATAGATAAATGTATAATTTAGATATAAATTGTATTTTGATAATGATTTTTTTGTTTTTAGTGAAATAAATGCGAAAAAAGTTTTCCTTTTAGCGTTTCGCAAAAATCGCAATTATTGTTATGTTTTATTGTAAATACACAATAAACAGTTTAAAATGTGTTTATATGAGGTGAATATCATGTTTCTTTTGTGCCTTGTAGTAGGAATAAGCATAATAAGGTGCTTTTCATAAAAGTTTTAAGAAATTAGGTTTCAGATTTCGAGGTACGATGTCGCACGAACGCTAAAACTGCTATCAGCGCATATTTAAAAAATTGATGTTTTTAAAAACTTTTTGTTTGCTCCATTTTGAAGAATATATAATAAATAAATGCATAATTTAGATATAAATTGTATTTTGATAATGATTTTTTTGTTTTTAGTGAAATAAATGCGAAAAAAGTTTTCCTTTTAGCGTTTCGCAAAAATCGCAATTATTGTTATGTTTTATTGTAAATACACAATAAACAGTTTAAAATGTGTTTATATGAGGTGAATATCATGTTTCTTTTGTGCCTTGTAGTAGGAATAAGCATAATAAGGTGCTTTTCATAAAAGTTTTAAGAAATTAGGTTTCAGATTTCGAGGTACGATGTCGCACGAACGCTAAAACTGCTATCAGCGCATATTTAAAAAATTGATGTTTTTAAAAACTTTTTGTTTGCTCCATTTTGAAGAATATATAATAAATAAATGCATAATTTAGATATAAATTGTATTTTGATAATGATTTTTTTGTTTTTAGTGAAATAAATGCGAAAAAAGTTTTCCTTTTAGCATTTCGCAAAAAATCGCAATTATTGTTATGTTTTATTGTAAATACACAGTATAAAGTTTAAAATGTGTTTATTTCAGGTGAATATCATGTTTCTTTTGTGCATTGAAGTACGAATAAACATAATAAGGTGCTTTTCATGAAGAGTTTTAAGAAATTAGGTTTCAGATTTCGAGGTACAATGTAACACGAACGCTAAAATTGCTATCAGCTCATAATAATTAAAAAATTGATGTGTTTAAAAACTTTTTGTTTGCTCGATTTTGAAGAATATATTAGATAAAAGCATAATTTAGATTAAATTAGCATTTTGATAATGATTTTTTTTGTTTTTTGTGAAATAATTGCAAAAAAAATTTCCTTTTAGCGTTTTGCCAAAATCACAATTATTGTTATGTTTTATTGCAAATATACAGTAAAAAGTGTGAAAATTTTTTCATTTGAGGTAATTAACGTACTCGTTTCATGCATTGAAATATAAATAAGCATAATGAAGTGCTTTTTATGGAAATTTTTAAGAAATCAGGTTTCAGATTTTGAGGTACAATGTCGCTCTAACGCTGAAATTGGTATGATCTCATATTTCAAAAATTGATGTGTTTTGAAACTTTTTGTTTGCTCCATTTTGAAGAAAATAATAGATAAAAGAATAAAGTAGATATAAATTGCATTTTGATTATGATTTTTTTGTTTTTTTCTGACATAAATGTGAAAAAAATTTTCCTTTTAGCATTTCGTCAAATTAGCAATTATTGTTATGTCTTATTGTAAATATACAGTAAAAACTTTGAAAATGTGCTCATTTTTTATAAATAACATATTCCTTTTGTGCACTGAAGTATAAATAGGCATAATATGGTGCTTTACATGAAAAGTTTTAAGAAAATCATTTTCAAATTTCAGGGTACGATGTCGCTCGAATGCTGAAACTGGTATGAGTTCATATCCAAAAATTATGTATTTAAAACTTTTTTTTTTTTTTGCTCCATTTTAAAGAAATATTGCATAAATGTATAAAGTAGATATAAAATATATATTTTATTTATTTATTTTTTATGTTAAATAAATGTAAAAAAAAATTCCTTTTAGCATTTCACCAAATTAGCAATTGTTGGTATGTTTTGTTGTAAATATTCTGCAAAAAGTTTAAAAATGTGCTCATTTGAATGAGTAATATATTCCTTTTGTGCATCGAAGTATAAATAAGCATAATAAGGTGCTTTTCATGTAAATTTATACGAAATAATTTTTCAGATTTCAAGGTATTATGTCGCTTCGCTAGAACTCTAAAACTGGTATGAGCTCATATAAGAAAATTTATGAGTTTGAACCACCCCTCTTTTTTTTTTTTTTTTTTTGCTCCATTTTGAAGAAAATAATAGATAGATAATAGAAAACAACAGAAAGTATTAAATAGATATAAATTGGAGTTTGATTAGGATTTTCTTGATTTTTTTTTTTTTTTTTTGTAAATATACAGTAACTTACTTTTCATAATGTGTTTAGTTAAAGTGAATAACATGTTTCTTTTGTGCACTTACATGTATAACAGGGTTCATTCTAGACGGGGTTTACGGGGCGCTCCGCCCCGTTTGCCCTTTCGATAAAAAAAATCCACCCCGCTGCCCTTTAATCACGATCGCGCGCCCCGGAAAAAAAAAAAAAAAATCGAAATTTCGGGTCAAACGGACGAAAGAATCAAAGAAAACTTTCGATCCTAAAAATTGATTGTCACAAAAATCGTCTGCTAATAAGATTAATGAAAATCGTCTGTAGATTAAGAATATAATTAATATTTCTTCTTTATGGCAATATCGACATTCTCTATTTCGCGCGAAAGTAAGAAATGAAAGCGACGTTTGTTAACTAGATTTTTGCGATCAATTCCTTTCCATCTTATTTTAGTTTTAAACATGCACCCAAAAGACAGAAGAAAATGCCTAAACGATCGCAAAAGAGAAGAGCAGAGATCGCAGAGAGAAAGAAAGAATAGAATGAAAGTGTTGCCGCTCTGTTTGTTGCACTCGTGCTTACTTTGTTCACCTGACGAAGGGTCGTGTTTTCTTTTGACCCGAAACAATTGTTGCTAGTTTTTCATTTTATGGTGTTTATTCAAAGTTTTGTACTTATTGCTTTTAAACGCCAATTCTGCGGTACTTTTTTATTATTCAAGAAAAAATTTTAAACGGGCGTAAAATTAATACGATAAATATTTCGTGATTAATATAAGCTAAAGAAATTATCAAAATTCAAATTATTTTTGTTATCTAACTAAAGAGCTCCAAGAATAATCACATAATCCTCATAAATAAACAAACACTTTAACAGAGCGTTTGTTTATATTTAAACACTGAAACTGAAAAGGGAGGGGAAAGGAGGTAAAATGAAAGAAGAAAAACAGATATTTTTGCAACGTTTTTATTATTATTTTATTTTTTTCTATATATAAAACACAACAGTTAGCAACAGAAAAAAAAAAAAAAAAGAGGAAAAAAGGAAAATATGATTTAGAGCAATTAGCTGCTATTAAATTTAAAAAAAAAAAAAAAAGGGGGGGGGTTTATAGTGAAATATGCACATATTTATGGGATCAGCTATAAAAAGGGGGAAAAAGAAATGTTTTATTAATTAACAGTGACATTATCCTTATTTTGCTAATCAGCTACAATTTTTTTTTTTAGTGTTAAATTTTGAGATGGCAGGATGGAGAGTCACTTTTAAATTTCCTTAGTAAAATTTATATTTCGATGTGATAGTAAAAGAAGGTTATTTTATTTCTTAAAATAATTTATAACCTTATCACAAAACTCCATCAATCCCCTCTTTAAAAATAAAATGAGAATAAAAAATAAAATAAAATAAAAAAATAGAGTGAGAGACAGAGAAAAATTTGCGACTGAATTTTAGTTTTAACTTAACTATTTTAATTTTAACAATCAATTAGTCTTCTAATTACCTTAATTAAATTGCTTTAAATTTGACCAGATGGCAGAGCAGTACTAGTATTGAATTTTCATATAGTTTTTATGAGAGAAATTTGAAAAATATTCGTTATAATTTGTCTTATAGCTTTCAAAAATCTTCAATATTTGGATGAAAGGAAGGATGAGAAAGATTATTAGACAAATTTTGAAAAACAGATAAAGTAAAATAAATTGAAAAGCGTTCCTGGTCTGGTGGACCACTATAATTTATATTTTACTGGTCCGTTGAATATTTTTGTGGTCCCGGACAAACGGATCGTTTTTAATTTAGAGACCTGAATATACATTTCGTATTTAACAGATAACATTTATTTAATTTAAGAGGGAGATTGGCTTGGACTTATTCTTGTGGCCTGCGATTTCTATAAAATGTATGTATAGGGAAATTTCTCTCTGGAGCTTTCGACGATAAATCTCATTTGAATAATTCTCTAGTGGGTCATTCATTCAATCATTATGAATATGTTCAATAAAACTCGTGAAATAAGGAACTAGACTTTTTTTTTTTTAAACAAAATGCCCCCCCCCCTTTTTTTTTTGATCAAATGCCCTTTCTTTTTTAAAAGTGCCTTTCTATAAGAGTTAAAGTGCCCTTTTTAGCTTACAGCACCCTGCCCTTTTTTAGGTCTAGAATGAACCCTGTGTATAAATACGCATAATAAGGTGATTTTTATAAAAATCTGAATAAATAAATGCATTGCCAATTTTTTTTACACAGATGCACGCACATACAAAAAAATCTAAATCAATAACCTTTTAAAAGTAATGATATCAATACAAAAACCCTTCACGGGTTAAAAGTTTGTGACACAGCTACTTTATGGCTATAAAAATTTGAAATAGGGGTCTTAAAAATAATTATATCAAATTTTAAGTGACGCTTTACTATTAGTTAAAATATACATAGATTTTCTCATTTGCTTTTTTTCTTCTATTTATATTTACAATGCAAACGTAATATTTTTAACTTCAACATAGACAGATATATAAAATATACTCACTGATGCTTTTTCATTCGCATTTCAAATTCAAAATAAAGGGTTTTAAAAGGAATGATATCAAAATTCCAGTGACGCTTCGATGTTACTTTAAAAGATTTGGTTTTAGATTCCTTTAAAATTAATTTTGATGGTCTAACAAAGTATATTTACACATTGAAACAGTGCTTTTAATTTTCAAATATACTGTCACATAATCACACTTTCACTGAGTGTGCATTATAAATTAAAATTATTTATTTCAATAAATTTATTTGTCTTTTGCGTCACGCTATCCAAAACTGCAAGTAAAATATGTACAAACGTTTTCTTTGCATTGCAGTATGTCTTTGCTTAAATTCTTACTTAGTTGGATACTATGATACCAAATCAATGACATTTATATAAATTTTACTTAAGTTTTGGATAGCGTGACGCAAAAGACAAATAAATTTATTGAAATAAATAATTTTAATTTATAATGCACACTCAGTGAAAGTGTGATTATGTGACAGTATATTTGAAAATTAAAAGCACTGTTTCAATGTGTAAATATACTTTGTTAGACCATCAAAATTAATTTTAAAGGAATCTAAAACCAAATCTTTTAAAGTAACATCGAAGTGTCACTGGAATTTTGATATCATTCCTTTTAAAACCTTTTATTTTGAATTTGAAATGCGAATGAAAAAGCATCAGTGAGTATATTTTATATATCTGTCTATGTTGAAGTTAAAAATATTACGTTTGCATTGTAAATATAAATAGAAGAAAAAAAGCAAATGAGAAAATCTATGTATATTTTAACTAATAGTAAAGTGTCACTTAAAATTTGATATAATTATTTTTAAGACCCCTATTTCAAATTCTTATAGCCATAAAGTAGCTGCGTCACAAACTTTTAACCCATGAAGGGTTTTTGTATTGACAAATTAAACAGGAATTTTTCCAGATTTACAACATTTTTCTGTAATTTCATGTGCTTATATAAAAGTTTGTGCATTTACAAATGCCATAATTACGTCATCAGCGTGCAAACTATCCTCTGTTTCTTCACTATTATTTTTATTTTTTGAAATCACACATTTCTTTTATGCTTTAGAATACTGCATGTCGCAACGTCTTGAATAATGCAAATTTTACCACTAAATTTTGTACCAGATGCATTTGTACACGCAACCACTCCCAATCTGCATTATCATCATCATTATTTTCTTGCCTCTGTCATTCTTCATCATTTTTTCACATGTAACCGCATTTCAGGAAGCAATTTTCTGGATTACTGAAGAGGTTAGTACTTCCTGCATGCTGAAATTACAATATGAATAGATGGTCTGGAGACATAGCGTCACAATTTTGATCCTCCATGTAAATGGGGGAAAAGAGTTATTTTATGATGAAATAATTCCTGCCGGTATGGAACCGCTTGAACATCAGGAGGAAATTTTTACAAGGTCAAGAGAAAAAAATTTACAATGATGAATGCAGGAAAACAACTTTTTGAAACATGATACATGCGGGTTTCGTTAACATTATTTAAATACAACCTGTGCAGAGACCATAGAAATAAAACAATTGTTGACAAATGTTTTATTAAACTTGAAAAGTAAGTAAAATACCTCACAGCAAAATCCTTTCATATTTGTGCATAATACATTTCGTTACGCTGTCACATCCATCCTCAGTGCACACTGTGACCTTTGTTTACTCTGGAGACTTTCATTCTTTCCTTTCACTTGTTCTTCACTTCATCAGGACAGGATGTCAATCAGATGGAATTATGCTGTGCTTTCGGATAGCCTCCCGTTTTATTGCTCAAAAACGGGAAGCTATCGAAATACTAACCACTAACTCTGCCATTAACGAACAGCGTAATTCTATCTGACTGGCAACCTGTCCTAATGAAGATGAAGTGAAAAGAAGCGAAGAGCAAGTGAAAGGAAAGGATGCAAACCTCCAGAGTAAACAGAGGTTGCAGTGTGCACTGAGGATTCACGTGACGGCATAACGAAATATATATGCACAAATATGAAAGAATTTTGCTATAAGGTATTTTACTTATTTTTCAAGTTATAAATTTAATCCTTTACTTTAGTAAATAAATTATTTTTTATTAAATTCGCCAAGAGAATATTAAATCATCCTATTGCTCCCCAAGAATGTTTTTTGTTAATATTAATTCATTTTCTTTTTTTCTTGGACTTTTCTTCAATTTAACTGTATCAATACAATATCAAGTACAATTGTGTGCAAAATTAAAGCAAAGGCCGATTTATTGTTTTCTTCTTTTGTGCATAATTTTAAAATAAATGAATAAAATATATAAACATAAAATTTGGATTGTATGTTCATTATCAAATCATGAATCAATTTTATATAAATTTAACTAGTAATTTTAAATATATTACTTTAATTATTACTGATATTACTTTAATTTTCTTTAAAAATAAACCTTAAGAAATAAAGGCTTATTTTTAAATAATAAAGAAACAATTTTAGAAAAGAAAATTAAATGAGAAATGTCATTATGAATAATTACAGATAGGTGACATCTCCAAGTGTTAAATTAAAATCACATTTTTCTTTCTTGTATTTCTTTTTCTTTCCTAACAAACCTTTTGAAAAAATATATTTAATTTGTATATCGTGAGCATTGCTAGAATAATAAGTAAAAATGTCAAATATTTTTGTAATTAACAGCTGGTCTAATTTACTTAAAGTCTAGTATGTAGTATATATTAGTTCCCCATCATACTACAGGTATGGGGAACTTAGGTAATCGTGAAATTTTTCGACCTCGGGTTTTTGACTTTTTAATACGTTTTCAGGTGTGAGGAATCCGAAAATGACAAAATTTGTATGGTGTCCGTCTGTAGGGTGTCTGTTAGTTTGTTAGTCTGTTTACACGATATCTCACGAACAAATGATCGCAGAGAGGTCAGACCAGTTTTAATATGTTATTTATGACACTGGCAACAACTCTATTTGTAACGTTTTAATTGGAAAACTTCAGAAGCTATTCGAAATTTACGATTTTCTTAACAGGGGAGAATAGGGCAAAATTTCACTTAAACTTGCATTAAATGAAAAATTTTTGCTGTAAAAATGTCAGGCCAGTTTTAAAATATCAGTTTTGATGCCGGAATGAACATCAGTTACTATAAACAAGCTACTTTAAAATTTTCGCAAGTTATTGGATATTTACGAATTTCTTAACATGGCAGAATAGGACAAAATTTCACATAAACATCAAATTTGAGGGATATTTTCATCATAAAGATGTCAGACTGAGACTACTTTAGAAATATTATTTAGGATACTGGCATGAATATTATTGACTATGAATTTTCCAATAGGGCAAAATTTTACACAGTCAGTCTTGAGGGATATTTTCATCATAAAGATGTCAGACCACTTTTGAAATATTATTTAGGATACTGACATGAATACCATAGACATAGTGTATGAATTTTCCAATTTAAAAAATTCGTAAGTTATTTGGAATTTATGATTTACTTAAAATGGCAGAATAAGGCAAAATCGAGCATAAACGCCCATTTTGAAGATCATAATATATCAGACAATTTCACAATACCATTTATGATACTTGTATGAACATGATTGACTACAAATATTCTAAATAGGGAAATTTCGTAAGTTATTCGAAATTTAAGATTTTATCAACATAGTAAAATGGGGCGATATTTCATATACATATGCATTTTTGGGATCGTTGCACTGGAAATAGTAGCATGAAAATAAACTACAAAATTGATCCCAATAAAATAAATTAATAGATTAGAATAAGATAAATATATCTAACTGAATGTTGGGTAGCCTATTAGGTGAGGATTTCGTTCTGTCACTGTGTCAAGCGTTTGGTCAAATTCATTTCTCTTAACACGAATATAATATGTCCTGTACAAGAAATTTATGAGAACATACATATGATGGGGAACGGGGAACTGAACAGAGTCCACCTATGCCAACTAAAGTTATCGATAAAAAAAAAAATAATAAAAATAAAATATAAGTTTTAATTTAAAACATGGAGGCATGTTTATCTTAATTTATATTTTGGTTCCCCCTTAATTTTGAACACCACACCAATTTTCGTATTTGCCCCATTTTTCGGTTCACTCAAATGTTGAGTGGCACATGATTTTTTTTTTTTTTTCATATTTCTCTGCATCCTCTCGGATTTAAGTATTTTGGTGAATAATTACTTGCCTGGATATTGTTTTTTAAATATGTTGGATCAGATGAATGTTGATATTATGCCTGGTAAGTTGACTATTGATGTTTTGAGTGAGTTAAAAATGGAAGGAATGAAAGCGATGATTGGATGGTGTATGAATGAATATTTACTAGCCAATGGTTGTAAATGTTCAGAGTGTGGCAGTGAAATGGAGTTGAAAGAGTTTTAGACGAGAAAGGATGAATGGATGTGGGTATGCAAGAAACATGGAGAAAAAGTACTTGTACATTTTTGTAAAAAGTCGGTGAGAAAAGGTTCATGGTTTGAGGAGAGTAAGTTAAAAATACACGAGATTTTAAAATTAAAGAATTATTGGGTGTATGAGGGTACGACAGCGCTGATTATGTCTGACGTTGGTGTGAGTGAAAGAATTTTGTGTGACTGGAGGAATTTTGGAACTTGCAGTTTGGTCCACAACTTTATTTGGCAATTTTTTTTTCGGCGATCATGGCGAAATGCGATTTTCGGAAATGGTTGTCATGGGTTCCAAACATAAACAAATGTTGCAAAGAAACCAGAATGACATCGTTATTGTTCAAAACAGTATCAAAAGGAAATTGCCAAATGGGGTTGTGGACCAACCTACAAGTTGTACCGGAATTTTTGTTGTGAAGTATGTGGTCGAGGAGGCAGTGATAGCAGGTGAGAATGTGATTGTGGAAATAGATAAGAGTATGTTTGGTAAACGGAAAGGTACAACTATAGTATTTCCCCCACGCAGCTGAATTTGGCTATTTTTCTTTGGCGCTGATTTGAACGATAACGATGTCGTTCTGAACTGTCTGAGATATAATATGGCAGCCTGCATGCTATTTATTTTGGATTTATGATTTTATTATTTATGATTTATAATTTAGCTTATGATTTTATCATTTATGTTTTATGATTTTTAGATTTATGATTTAGCCATAATCGCCAAAAATAAATCACCAAATTCAGCTGTGGGGAAATACTATAGTTGTTCCAAAGGAAATATAATAGAGGTAAAAGAGTACATGGTGTTTGGGTGCTTGGAGGGGTTAAAAGAGGAACGAATAAGTGTTTTTACGAGCCAGGTGAAAATAGAAGTGTGGATGTTTTGGTGAGTGTGATTAAAAAACATATTCGGCCAGATACGACCATTATTTCGTATTGTTGGAGATCCTATGGAGGATTGCCAAATGCGGGTTATCATCACTTGACAATGAACCATAGTGTGATATTCAAGGATCCGGGTGCTGGTGCTCACACTAAGGCCCGCCATACACCAACGAGACATGAGACAAGTTTGAAGCGATGCTCTAAATACAACTTCCTCTCCTGAAAACTGTTTAGAACATGCGTGTGTTGCATGTCGCATCAAACTTTGCCTTATGTCTCTTCAGTGTGTGGTGGGCCTAATACAATCGAGAGGATGTAGGGAAACATTAAGCAAAAATTTAGGCAAATCGGTAATCAATGAAATGCCTAGGACCCAGTACATTTTGATTCCTACTTTGCTGAGTATATTATGTAAAAAACATAAATTGAAAAAAAAAAAAAAACATCTTTTTCGATATTTTTTCACAGGCAATTGCCAAAATTTATGACTTCTCGAAGGCTGCATCTGAATAATGTAAGTTTGCTTTTGGTAATAATTTTTATTGTATTTTGCTTCATCAAATGCTCCAATTACACACAACAAGTTTCGCACAACTTTTGAGCCAATTGTTAATTTGAGCTAATTTTGTTGGCTCAGATCACCTCAACGCATAGTGTAATAGGAATTGGGTATACGAACAATTTTTTCTGGCTAGTCAGAAAAAGTTGTTTGTATGAACAACTTTTCCTACTGTAATAAGCCAATGAAAAGAAAGCCCCTTATGCGCCAAGAAAAGACAGAGCCAGCGGGAATTCATTCACCGTTGTTCTCTTCGCTCTCCTACGTCATCCCCGTTAAAAGAGCAATAAGTAGGTGTGCCTTAACATGTACTGTATACCATGCAAACCAATTTTTCGAACAATTTTTGATTCAACTATCGTAACCCTCTTTCGGATTTCAGCTTCCGAAAATTAGAGCAAAAATTGGCTCAAATGAAAGTTGCGTGAAGTATTGTTGTGTGTAATAGGAACCAGGGTTGGCAGGTTTTTGACATGTGACAGTTTTTGACGGTTTAAACCATGGTTAAAACCGTCATGTCAAAAACCACCTTGTCAAAAATGTCAAAAACCTATATTTATAATTTAATTGTTGTATGAAAAATTAGCTTTATAAAATATAGTTCATAAGGATTTTTTGAAAATGAATAGAATGATCATTAAATTAAATAAACTAAAACGAAGTACTTTTACACATTTAATTAAATAAAAACCTTAAAAAGTACCTCATGTTACGTTAATATTTTCATCTGGGTGCCCAGACCTTCTCAAACGTTCAACTGTGTCGGATCTCTTCACGTTGCAGTCTTTTATGCCTTTAAAGACTGCAACGTAAAGAGATCCGACACAGTTGAACGTTTGAGAAGGTCTGGGCGCCCAGATGAAAATATTAACGTAACATGAGGTACATTTTAAGGTTTTTATTTAATTAAATGAATAGAATGATGTTCTTTGAAAAACACATTGTTACACCATTTTGATTAATATAAAAAACAAAACTTTAGGCTTTTAAAATTTCACTATGAATTATTTCTATGTTCATTCAAAATATGCTGTGATACTTTTATATATTATTATGAAATTTATTTATAACTATGCTTGATATAGCACATGTTAAATTTAGTTATGCGATACTTTAAAAATATAGTTGTTTTCAATAAGATATTATTTATCAGTATGTTTTAAAAGGTAAACATAATACATATTAATGTTTTTGGAGAAACATTATAACATTTTGATTAATATAAAAACAAAACTTTAGGCTTCTAAAAATTTATGATTCATATATCATTGATAGATCATTTTGATTGACAAATCATTTTATTTGCAATACAACATTGTATAGTTCAATTTTTTTAGTATTGTGCTTTTAGTATTATGTATTTAACCAGTAAAATAAAACTGCATAGCCTAATATTTTGTATTTAAATATTTTATAGAAAAATATAACTTTTTTTTTTTTCTTAATGACTGCTGATATTGCAAGTTTTTAAGAAAAAGTAATAATTCTGAATGTTAAAAAAGCTTGAATTGTGTCTGAAATTCATATAATTACCGTGAAACACGAGAAATATGAATGCTTTCTGGACATGTATAAATTGTAATAAATGTAATATTTACCCGTACAGATTTTTAAAAAAATTATTAGTCTAAGCTGTAGGGCCCACCAGCAGCCAAGTGGTACTACGCTCAAAGCTGGTAAACGTGAGGTGTAGGGTTTGATCCCAGGGCGCACTCGTTGGCCTAGCCATTCAGAGTTTTTCATGTTTTTCTCCGAAACTTGTATAAATACGGACTAGGACCCTGTAGACAGACCCACACGGAGGGCAATACCCCTTAGGCCTAAGATACTAGAGTAGTCAATCAGCCTTACTCCCAAAACACCGAACACCAATAATCCAAGCTATAAACAGGTACAAATATTTATACAATCAATAATAATAATAAACAGATAAAAATTCATAAATAAATGATAAGTATAATAAATGTAGATTATAAATATAATTATTTTCAAATTCATATTAATTTACTGCCCACATATATTATGTTTTACTTAAAGAAAAAAAAAAAAAAATCCAGTATTCCTGTGTTTTCATGTCTTATGTGAAAATTCACAAGTAACTTCGGAATTTTAGAATTTCATAAATATTAATATAAATAAACATAAACATACAAAATATAACTGTATGCATACCTTGTACATATTTCTTAGATTATAAACCAGCATATTTACCTAATTTTTTATAAATTATCTACAAATTGTTTTCAGATTTCTTAATTTATAAACAGCATAATATTTAGATATTCACTTGTATATGGCTAATATTACTAAATCCTATTTCTAACCATATTTTAGCTCATTTATAGATGTTGAATTTTGACAATACAGGTTTTTGACGGTATAGAGGTTTATGACAGGTTTTTGACGGTTTAAACCATGTTTAAACCTTTGTCATGTCAAAAACCACTTTTTGACGTCAAAAACCCAACCCTGATAGGAACATTATATGGATGCCATGTTGTTTTCTTCAGAATCCAATTTTTTTTTTGCCTGTTTTTCAACTATCTAATGAGGGGTTCAGGAGAACTGGTCCCCCTTAACAAAAGAAAAAAAAAAAATATTCTTAGCGTAATTTTGCATTTTTTTTTTTCACTGATCTAACAGGGAGTTCGGGGGGGCTGTACCCCTGATGGAAAAAAAAAAAAAAACCTTGCTTCATGTGTAGAACACCATCTTTGATTTTAACAAAAACTCTTATGGCATCATGGCGACGGGACCGTACCCTGTTCTTCAAGATTCAGATTATATTATAAAAACAGCTATAAAAATTGTAATGAAGCACCACAGAATTGGTGTTTAAAAGCAATAAGTACAAAACTTTGAATAAATACCATAAAATGCACAAAATCAACAACTGTTTCGTGTCGAAAGAAGGCACAACCCTTCGTCACGCGAATAAAGTAGGCACAAGTACTGCAAACAAAGCTATACGCACTAGTGCCTACTTTGTTAGCCTGATGAAGGGTCATGTCTTCTTTCAATCCGAAACAATTTCTGAGTTCTTGCATTGTATGTTGTTTATTCAAAGTTTTGTACCTATTATGATTTTAGATTATATTGTCTAGTAAGCTTTCAATGAGCTAAAGAAATCTGCAGAGGAACTATTAATTGCATTACAAAAACAGAATTAAAAAATAATTGAAAGTTGCCTCCACTCTCATGGTCTCATGCTTGATACTATCAGCACTGACTATTTTGATAATCAGATGAAGAAAAGTTTAAAAATAAAAATATTTAACATGAGATTTAGTTTTTTTGTGTATAATTTTTCAGATTTTTGAAAGTTGTTTTCTTTTAAATTAACTATGTTAATTTAGGAAAGAAAATAGTTATGTTCTAATAATTAAATCAACTAAAATTCAAGATTTAAAACAATTTAAGCATGCTTCATAAATATGAAGAAAGCATTTTTAACAGGAAAGGAAAAGTACATTGCAAAAGAGAAAAAAAAATAATACCTTCGAAGCTGCTTTTAACTTTTGACCATCATCAAGTTTATTCCACTTGTCATTGGCTTCGAAAACAATAGTTCTAAGTTTTAAATCTTCTTCAGGACTAAAATAAGACTTACTTTCATGGTTACTTTGAGGTGTGCACAAATTAGTAAAATAAAGTCCAGAAACATCAAAATCACTATTTTCAGGAAAAGTACTTGTTTCGCATGTATCCCAATCAGAATCATCATCATTAGAGTCATCCTCAGGTACAACAAAAGAAATGATGCTTGAAACATGAACACTACAATCCACAGGTATAAAAGAATTAGATTTAAAATTTTCACACTTAATTGGACTAGAGTTAGATGACAATGAAGCATTAGAGTCAGTTTCACTATTTGAAGCAGAAATTTCTATTTTATCAATAGTTTCCCATTCAGAATCATCCTCACTATCACTTGTTACAGGAATGAGAAAAGAATTGCACGGAGACAACTGAAGAGTATGCGTAACAGAAACTGCACATCCAAAATCTGGACTTTTGGATAAGAAGCATATACTGTCAGTTACGGAGGAAGCACATTCATCTTTAGCACCATCATCTTCATCTGATGCTGAACTTGAATTGCTTAAAAGTTCACTTTTCTTTTGTCTACGCCTTCTTTTCTTTGATCGCTTACTGAGTTCTTTAGTTTTACGGTGGGCTAATTCTACATTTAGTCTTACAGTGGGTGAAATAACACAATTCTTTTTTACAGTGTCAGATTTTCTCTCGGGTATTAAAGTGCTGACTTTAGGAGTCACTTCAGTTACCTGAGGGCTGCAGTGTTTTTCATTCTCCATAGCTGCTGTCTTCTGATTCCTTACTAGAGATTCAACAAATGCACTTCCACTAGCTGGATCTTGAAGTTTGCTTTCAACAGAAATAAAAGATGGATCGTGTTTAGGTTGATAAGAATCTGAAATAAAATTAAACAAATAAGGAGAAAATCCCTTTTCAGTCAAGTTATTATTAAACTTACTGGGTTTATTTACACCATTTAATAAGCTAAAACCTGCGAATATTCCTGTAGTAAACCTTTGTAATGGTAAAAATGGGTATGTTGGATTTACTGCAATCTGATAATCATTTTTGTTTCTTACTTCACCAAGAACTGTTGACAGATCATATTGCTGGAAATTTGTATTTCCACTTACAAGAAATGATGCGCTGCTAGGCTGAAAAGAATTACCCCACATTTTTGAAGAGAGTGAGGAGAATTTTTCAGTTAAATAATCCACGAGACTTGTAGTAGCCATCATTCAGAAAAATAAGTCACGATTAAATAAACTTCACGAAATCAAAAATTCAAAACATCTTGGTGATGGGTAACTTCTTCCAATACTTAAAAATACACTGGTAAGGATTTATTTTCTTTGTATGATTGTTTCTGCAGAAATTATTATCAGCAACATCGTATATACTAAACTCATTTATTATTATCTCACTAGAAAGACTCATGATAGCATAAAACTTTGACATTTCCATTTCAATACATCCAATGTAGTATCAGCTTCAGCTTTATCCTTTATCAAATATCAAAATGGCAGCGATAGCTATTTCGTTTTCTCGTCTAGGCGAAAATAGGGTTATATTTCAAAAAATTGCCAATTATGCTTGCCAAACACATCGAGAATAGCTGCTAAAAGATTGAAAAATAAACCAATAAACCAATAGAAAATATTTTTATATTAAAAAAATTGTTGTACTTTCACCATACAGGCCTAAGATTGAGTTTTTAATAAAGAAAAATTTAAATTTAAGTGTTAATTAGAAGAATGAAATTGCGCCAAAATAGCGATAAAGTTACGTTGCTCATCCACTTTCATGTTATCAAAAATCAAAATATACATGACGTCATATTTAGTGCGGAGATACAATACAAATGTAAATAAAATATATCCATATCTTAATGCATTTAGATATCAAATCTTTGTGCATCACGATAATTTTAAATATTTTTTTGTATTTTGTAAATGTTAATTTGTAAATATTCTTTTACAATTTAACGAAGACTTAAATGTAAACAAATAGTTGCATCAGAAAACGTGACGTGACTTCCTTCCTTTTAATTTAGCCATGTGAATGCGATGTCATGGCCCATGTGAATATCACGATTCTTTGACTGAAATGGGAATTGTCCTGTTGAGATCCCTTATCATATATTTATGATAAGGGCGTGTTGGTCTCTCTCTCTCTTTTTTTTTTTTTTTTTTTTTTAAATATATATAATGAATATTTCACCATTATTGTTGGAAATTCGAACCTGAAATTCGATGCATCATTTCATTTGTCAAATCTGTATAAAAATGAAGCTTCGAATGATTTCCGATTTTAAAGCTTATAGGGTGGTATTAACTATTGAATTGACAATGTTTCGTTAGCAAAACAACAAGTGACGCTTAAGTCTTTAGGGTAAAAAAAAAAAAAACAATAATAATAATAATATGTTTTTATAATTAATAATATCTTGCATTCCTCTTATTTATTTATGCTTTTACAAATAATATCTAAAACTTTTAAAAACATATCATTAATTCTTTGTTTCTGTTATGCTTTGAAAAATGTTTTTTAATTCTATCACAGTATACATTTTGGTGTATTTTATACTTGAAATAAATTGGATAATTTTCTTATAAAAAGACTTTCGGTACAAGAGCTTACAATAATATGTATGGGGAAAATATTTATTTACTTATTAAATCTTTCAAAAACTTTAACGCTGGCAAGTAGCCATAATGCTCAAAAAAAGAATGCTTTGAGTCCTGTCCTGAATTTTGTTAGGCTTGGCACACTTAGTTATTACTTCTGGCATACTTATTATTTAATAAATCAAAATCCTAAAATTCTAATGTCTTAAAATTTGATTATGTAACAGGTCAAATAAATATGCATATTATTATTATTATTGGTAGAGATGTAAATTTTTAGGAGTTATAATCTTTTTGAAGAATACCTCTAGAGGTCGCCGAATCGGGGGGAGCCATCCATCCGTGGAGCTGGAGTATCAAAATTGTGATGGCATGTCTCCGGATCATCATTAGGGTACGTCCCAGACCGTCGCCAATTACTCGCAGTGCAGTACCAGTACCATATTACACCCAACCACCTTTTTCGTTGGTTGATTGGGTTTAACATCGCTCTAGTGCTCTGCAATGGGCAATTGGCGACTGTCTGAGACTCACTCCTAAGGGTGGTCCGGAGACATGCCATCATAATTGAAGGGGGTGGCAGCAGCAGCTTCAGTGACCCCCAGATGTATAATTTGGATGGCAACATCCTTCTTTATGAAAATTTTTTTTATAGAAAACCACAATTTAAAAAATATTTAATATTTAAAATATTGTATCACGTAAAATAAACTCAAAATAAATAATAAGTTAATTACATAAATGTTGAAATTGTATTTTAAGATTTTTTATGTAAACAAAATTAGCTGTATATATATATATTTTAAACGGACATTTATAAACCACCCTATCTATATCAAGAAATGATTCAATTGATATTAGTACACCAAGTTACAGTGAGTGGCTGGTGTTACAAATGGTGCATTCCGGCGGTAAGCGGAAGGACACTTTGTATAACAAAACAAATACCTTTAAAGTTTTGTTCAGCAAAATTAATGAATATTCAGAAATCTGAGGAGTGAAATTTCATCTTCATTCTGAATATTAAGGAAAAATGCAAAAATAAATAAAAGTAATTAACGGATTCTTTAAATTATCAAATTAAAAACATGAATGGAAGGACAGTTTTGGGATATGACATATCACATGTCCTCCTTTTACTCTAAAATTCAGCTAAACTGTAAATGAAAAAAATCTGTAAAAAATAAGTTATATAAAGGAGAATTAATTATATATATTTTGAAATCTAAATTGCGAAAACTTCTTACATAATGCTAAAAAAACTAACGTTTATTGTGGTGACGGAAAGACAGAATTTACAGAACTTTAAAAACTGTCTACTTATCCAAATTATTTATTTTTTAATATTCAAGTTATTATTACAAAAAATATCCAAGTTTGTTACGAACTATTAATTATAGTTACAAATTATTGAAGTTTCAGTTACAAAATTGATGCAGCTAATCTGCATGCGTAATATATGAAAATATCATCCATTAGCTTTTCTGGTTTCTCTAATAGCTCTTACCGATCTGTGTAAAATCAATCCTACATATACATTTGTGCACTTTTTAGCTTAAATTAAAAAAGTGCATAAATTCATTGCATATGTACTATATATAGCGAGAAACGAAGTGATTGCAATAGGTCGATTTCTAAAGAAATCAACTAAAAAAAAGTTCTTTGCCAATTTATTAATCTGTTAAAGTAATATTATTGTGTGTACTGTTTTGCGATTTTTATTTGCAAATGCAAATATATATATAAATATATATATATATATTTGTTTTAGTTTGCGTGTGCGCAGTTCGGCTAGTTAACAAATACTAAAGTGGAAAATTAAAACTTGAATTAAATAATTACAGACTATTATTATTATTATTAAAATGTGCTTTATAATAATGCAAAATTACTTTAATGGGATTATTATAAAATAGTAAACAATTTTGCTTATCTTTTTATAACTATTTAAACATTATTTTATAAGTACTAAAAATTATTTGTAAAAAAGGTAAATAAATAATAAAATTATTGCTCACTTTTTATTTTTTAATTATTTATAAATAATTAAACATTTGTAAATATTCAAAGATTATAAGTATTTAAAAATTATTGCTAACATTTTATAAATGAAATTGGTAGGCATTATGAATTATATGATCAGGTTACATCATCTCTAATTTTAGATTATGGTGACATAACATTAACTGCCATGAAATTGGTGATATGATGTGAAAGACTTAATTATAAGTATGTATATACTGTTTTCGAGGGAGGGCAGGGAGAAGATTCGGAGCAGAATACATTAATTTAAATTATTTTCGTTCATAAAATTAACAATAACATCGTGAAAAATTCATGACTATATAAAACTACAAAAAATAATCTGGTGTGTCACTCACACTGCTTTCTCTTATCCTGAAATTTAATACTATAAATACAGGTTGCAGATTAAGAGGTAAGATAACGAGTACTGTTATGTACAGTCGGTAACAAAAGTGTCCGAACACTAGCAAAATTTCCTATGTAAAAAAAGTACACTTCATACGATTGTTAAACAAATCCTTGTCGAATCATGTTCTTAGTCAGTCTAAAAACAGTATTAAGTGTACTTTTTTTACATAGGAATTTTTGCTAGTGTTCGGACACTTTTGTTACCGACTGTAAATCTGTGTTAAACAATTCAAATTAGGCTTCGGAAGAGTTTTATATGATAATTAGTTCTGTGTGAGGGGGGCTACTGCCCCTCTCAACCCCCAGTTTCATTAATGCACCTATATTTATATAGAATTTAATTAGGTTATTAACAAATAATTCTGTTTTTAAAAAATAATTTATTAAAATTATTATTTAAAAAAATTATCTTTTATGATAATGCAGACGATTTCTATATTAGAGAAGTAGTATAACACTAAATATTTAAAAAAAAAAAAAAAAAAAAAGTTGAATTTATTCTCAATATTACACACACACAAAAAAAAAAAAAAAAAAAAAAAAAAAATGTTAAAAATTAAAACAATCGATAACTTTATTTTAAATTATCGCAGATCGATGGTTCAACCATTCCTTTTAAAGGTATTGTCGAGCTCTTTTGAAAGATACCCATCATGAAAATTTACTCGCCTCCAGGGGGGAGGCGGGGCTCCTAGATACACAGTTTTTTTTCCCAGTTGACTATCTCTATAACAAAAAAGTATATATTCGTTTCATTTGGTTTAGTGCAGTCTATAGATGTTAAACTCTACTTACCTGCAATTTCCCCCATAGACGCAATGTATTTGAATAATTTTGAGTGCCCCTGTACACGAACCATTTGCTTCATCTCAACGAAAAGCTTACTGTAGCATCCCTATATGATACACATTTAGAATACCGAGTTTGGAATTTCTGCTACTATTTGTTCTTGAGATATACTGATAACAGACAGACAGACACACAGACCATTCGCTAAAAACATGATTTTCGTATTCAGGGGACCTCAGAACATGTAAATATAACAAAAACTCACGTTCGAAAATTTGACCTTAAAACAATACTTTCTCGACCCTATGGGTAAGAGAAAGCAAAAACACGTCCTTCCGGCTTATTCGGAAGGGTAGGTTTATTTCTTTTTCCTTATCAAGTAGCCGTCATTTTGTTTCAAAATGGCAGCTACAAATTATTAACGAATTAGTAGAAATATTGATGTAGTCTATCTACATATGGAGTTTTAAGCAAATCGGTTCATAAATATCTTTTTATGTGAATTTAAAATTTTCAAGTGGTCGGCGCTTGGAAACAACATGGTGGGCCAAGTTGACAAATATATCAAATGCATTTGTGAGATAAGACTACTGTACAAATATAGTTGGAATTAATTCAGAATCTCAAAAGTCATCGTGTTGAAAAATTAAATGGCTGCCACTTGGATCAAAATGGCAGAGAAAGTTGCTCAGTGAACTAATTAATTTAAGATATTGTTGCAAATTTGAAAATAATTCTTTTTTTTTTTTTTTTTTTTTTTTTTTCTGTAGAAATTTTTTCAAAGAGGCTTAGTAAATTGATTAAATGTTAATTTTCTGCATTACTAGTTTGTTTTAACGTTAAAATAGCCTGATTTTCCCTTAAAAACGCATTGAAAAGCTCCAATAAGGCAGGTTACTTCCTTATACCTTGTACTTTGTATAAGGAAGTTAAAAGCAAATCTACAAAAGTATATTTAGTTTTAATCAATCAGATGCAGTTAAATGTTTCATAAAAGCGTCTTTGTAACTTTATTTGTAAGGAGGAAACATTGATATTTATGTATATATGCATATATATATATATATATATATATATTATATGTATATATATGCATATATATATATATATATGTCGCCCTGTATATAGTCTAAATCTTGCATTCCCACCGTACGTTGTTCATAAAAAAAAGAAAGAAAGAAAGATAAAGGATGGGGGGAAAAAAATTCCCCACAGCACTGAAAATTTACATTGAACAATTTTATTTTATACCTTATAGTGAGTCACCCCAATTTTGTGTGACCGTGTAAACTAATCAATTACACTAATGACAGTACACTAATAATGCAAAATTACTTTAATGGGATTATTATAAAATAGTAAACAATTTTGCTTACCTTTTTATAACTATTTAAACATTATTTTATAAGTACTAAAAATTATTTGTAAAAAAGGTAAATAAATAATAAAATTATTGCTCACTTTTTATTTTTTAATTATTTATAAATAATTAAACATTTGTAAATATTCAAAGATTATAAGTATTTAAAAATTATTGCTAACATTTTATAAATGAAATTGGTAGGCATTATGAATTATATGATCAGGTTACATCATCTCTAATTTTAGATTATGGTGACATAACATTAACTGCCATGAAATTGGTGATATGATGTGAAAGACTTAATTATAAGTATGTATATACTGTTTTCGAGGGAGGGCAGGGAGAAGATTCGGAGCAGAATACATTAATTTAAATTATTTTCGTTCATAAAATTAACAATAACATCGTGAAAAATTCATGACTATATAAAACTACAAAAAATAATCTGGTGTGTCACTCACACTGCTTTCTCTTATCCTGAAATTTAATACTATAAATACAGGTTGCAGATTAAGAGGTAAGATAACGAGTACTGTTATGTACAGTCGGTAACAAAAGTGTCCGAACACTAGCAAAATTTCCTATGTAAAAAAAGTACACTTCATACGATTGTTAAACAAATCCTTGTCGAACCATGTTCTTAGTCAGTCTAAAAACAGTATTAAGTGTACTTTTTTTACATAGGAATTTTTGCTAGTGTTCGGACACTTTTGTTACCGACTGTAAATCTGTGTTAAACAATTCAAATTAGGCTTCGGAAGAGTTTTATATGATAATTAGTTCTGTGTGAGGGGGCTACTGCCCCTCTCAACCCCCCGTTTCATTAATGCACCTATATTTATATAGAATTTAATTAGGTTATTAACAAATAATTCTGTTTTTAAAAAATAATTTATTAAAATTATTATTTAAAAAAATTATCTTTTATGATAATGCAGACGATTTCTATATTAGAGAAGTAGTATAACACTAAATATTTAAAAAAAAAAAAAAAAAAAAAAAAAGTTGAATTTATTCTCAATATTACACACACACAAAAAAAAAAAAAAAAAAAAAAAATGTTAAAAATTAAAACAATCGATAACTTTATTTTAAATTATCGCAGATCGATGGTTCAACCATTCCTTTTAAAGGTATTGTCGAGCTCTTTTGAAAGATACCCATCATGAAAATTTACTCGCCTCCAGGGGGGAGGCGGGGCTCCTAGATACACAGTTTTTTTTCCCAGTTGACTATCTCTATAACAAAAAAGTATATATTCGTTTCATTTGGTTTAGTGCAGTCTATAGATGTTAAACTCTACTTACCTGCAATTTCCCCCATAGACGCAATGTATTTGAATAATTTTGAGTGCCCCTGTACACGAACCATTTGCTTCATCTCAACGAAAAGCTTACTGTAGCATCCCTATATGATACACATTTAGAATACCGAGTTTGGAATTTCTGCTACTATTTGTTCTTGAGATATACTGATAACAGACAGACAGACACACAGACCATTCGCTAAAAACATGATTTTCGTATTCAGGAGACCTCAGAACATGTAAATATAACAAAAACTCACGTTCGAAAATTTGACCTTAAAACAATACTTTCTCGACCCTATGGGTAAGAGAAAGCAAAAACACGTCCTTCCGGCTTATTCGGAAGGGTAGGTTTATTTCTTTTTCCTTATCAAGTAGCCGTCATTTTGTTTCAAAATGGCAGCTACAAATTATTAACGAATTAGTAGAAATATTGATGTAGTCTATCTACATATGGAGTTTTAAGCAAATCGGTTCATAAATATCTTTTTATGTGAATTTAAAATTTTCAAGTGGTCGGCGCTTGGAAACAACATGGTGGGCCAAGTTGACAAATATATCAAATGCATTTGTGAGATAAGACTACTGTACAAATATAGTTGGAATTAATTCAGAATCTCAAAAGTCATCGTGTTGAAAAATTAAGTGGCTGCCACTTGGATCAAAATGGCAGAGAAAGTTGCTCAGTGAACTAATTAATTTAAGATATTGTTGCAAATTTGAAAATAATTCTTTTTTTTTTTTTTTTTTTTTTTTTTTTTTCTGTAGAAATTTTTTCAAAGAGGCTTAGTAAATTGATTAAATGTTAATTTTCTGCATTACTAGTTTGTTTTAACGTTAAAATAGCCTGATTTTCCCTTAAAAACGCATTGAAAAGCTCCAATAAGGCAGGTTACTTCCTTATACCTTGTACTTTGTATAAGGAAGTTAAAAGCAAATCTACAAAAGTATATTTAGTTTTAATCAATCAGATGCAGTTAAATGTTTCATAAAAGCGTCTTTGTAACTTTATTTGTAAGGAGGAAACATTGATATTTATGTATATATGCATATATATATATATATATATATATATTATATGTATATATATGCATATATATATATATATATATGTCGCCCTGTATATAGTCTAAATCTTGCATTCCCACCGTACGTTGTTCATAAAAAAAAGAAAGAAAGAAAGATAAAGGATGGGGGGAAAAAAATTCCCCACAGCACTGAAAATTTACATTGAACAATTTTATTTTATACCTTATAGTGAGTCACCCCAATTTTGTGTGACCGTGTAAACTAATCAATTACACTAATGACAGACTTTTTTTTAACAGGGAAAATGATTTTGTGTATATTAGAAATATATATAAATAACATTGTGTTGTCTATAATATAAATACATTAAATTCTGCTTTAAAAATATCCTTTAAACTCCCATAGGCAGTAATGCATTGGGAATCTTTGGTGAATCACTGTAATCAAACTAGTTCTGCTATTCATAACATTTTCATTTGAAAACATGCCATAATGAATTCGATTAGCGTGAATAAATATCAAGGCATTCTATTAATATTAAATGAAATTACGTCACAGTTGGACAAAAAGAATAGAAATTACGGTCGAATTCAAGCACTATTGGAAGACATTAAAAATGCTTAACACAAATGAATATGCAGTTGCAGCAATTTCCAGTCTAGCCCTTAATGTATCTGAATATGCCTATGAGGCCCTGTAAACCTTAATTCTAATCATATATTATATATATATATATATATATATATATTATATATATATATATATATATTAATGCATTTTAATAATAAACGTCTATTTATAATTTGTGCAATATAATATTTAAACATAATTTACAAAAATGACTCTCATAGAGCGTAAAGCATTGGCATTCTTTTGGGTGCCCTTAAACACAAAATAGTTGCAGTATTTATACCATTTTCCAATAGGGAGCATGCCATAGTGAACTTAAGTAATGTATGTCAGTTTAAAGAAATTATGAAAATGTTTACAGGTGTAAGAGTGCAGTCAGGCAGACAAACAAACCGATGTCATAAACACTTTTCAACTTTAGAAAATGTTAAAAAAAAAAAAAAAAAATTCTTCAAACAATTTAATTTTTAATTCCTTGCTTATATACACTCCTGTTCAAAAATTTAGCAAGATTTGCAAACGATCACTTTTTTTTCAAATTTAAAACTTATCTCTCAGTGAAATGTTTTCAAACATTGGTTATTTAAAGAACTGGGCCTTCCTCATGTTTTTCGGTGAAGATTGATTTAAGACAACAATTAGGGGGCCGGTAAGGAATTGAGCAAAATTAATAATGTTTGTGATCACCCTGTATCGTTAAGTGAACGAAATGAACTGTAACTTTAGGATATGTTAATATAGACCCAGTTCAATTTGTGTATGAATTTGTGTGACGATAGCACGCTAAATAAGGGAGATATAAGCATTTATTTAAAAAAAAATCAGCATGTTTTTAACACTTTCCAACAAGGTTGAAAAGTGTTTATGACTTCGGTTTGTCTGTCTGTCTGTCTGTCTGTCCGTCTGTCTGTCTGTCTGTCCGCGCTGTAACTCCCGTAAATATTTATGGAATTTCTTGAAACTGATATATGTTATTCAAGTTCACTATCGGACGGTCCCTATTGAAAATGGAGTTTATACCTCCCCTGGTTTGTGTACAGGGACGCCCGAAAGTATTTCAAAGCATTGTGTTCTATGAGAGGTATTTCTATAAACCATATTTTCATACCTTTGCTGTAGACTTACCTTAATGAAATTGAAATATGTTATTCAAGATCACTATCGGACGTTCCCTATTGAAAATGGAGTTTATACCTCTACTGCTTTGTGTACAGGGACACACGAAAGTATTTCAAAGCATTGTGTTCTATGAGAAGTGTTTCTGTAAATCATATTTTCATACCTTTACTGTAGACATATCCTCATGAAATTTAAATATGTTATTCCAGTTTACAATCGGACGTTCCCTATTGAAAAAGGAGTTTGTACCTTTACTGGTTTGTGTACAGGGACACGCGAAAGTATTTCAATGCATTGTGTTCTATGAGAGGTATTTCTATAAATCATATTTTAATACCTTCACATATCTTTTCCGTACACATATCATAATGAAATTGAAATATGTTATTGACGTTCACTATTGGATGTTTCCTGTATAAAATGGAGGGAATACCACCATCGGGTTATACACAGGGACATTCAAAAGTTTTCCAAAGCATTGCGTACTATGAGAGATATTTCTATAAATCAAATTGTAATAACTTTAGTTTCCACGAAATTTTAGGGAATTGAAATATGTTATTTTTATGCACAAAAGAATGCTTTACATAGAATATAGCATGATAAGCATTATATTTACAGGGTGGCACAAAAATATCCAGATAAATTAAGAGCTATTAATAAAAAAATTGCTAGATGTGTACTTTCGTTTACGTTAAGCGTTTTTAACACTATCTAACATTTTTAACACTTTCCAACAAGGTTGAAAAGTATTTATGACTTCGGTTTGTCTGTCTGTCTGTCTGTCCGTCTGTCTGTCCGCGTTCTAACTCCCGTAAATATTTATGGAATTTCTTGAAACTGATATATGTTATTCAAGTTCACTATCGGACGTTCTCTATTGAAAATGGAGTTTATACCTCTACTAGTTTGTGTACAGGGACACCCGAAAGTATTTCAAAGCATTGTGTTCTATGAGAGGTATTTCGATAAACCATATTTTCTTACTTTTACTGTAGACATATCTCAATTAAATTGAAATATGTTATTCAGATTCCCTATTGGATATTTCTGTATAAAATGGAGCAAATACCACTACTGATTTATGTACAGGGACACTTAAAAGTATTCCAAAGCATTGCGTTCTATGCGAGATATTTCTATAAATCAAATTTTAATAACTTTACTTCCTACGAAGTTTTAGGAAATTAAAATATGTTATTTATATGCACAAAAGAATGCTTTGCATAGAATATAGCATGGTTATTATTAGATTTACAGGGTGACACAAAAATATTCAGTTATATTAAGAGCTATTAATAAAAAATTGCTAGAATTGTACTTTCGTTTACTTTATGCGTTTTTGAAACTTTCTATCATTTTTTTAGGGTGAATATAATTTCAATCTCTGTATCTGTCTGACTGCTCTTCTGTCCGTCTGTCTGTCTCTGTCCGTCTGTCTGTTTTACTGCACTCTAATTCCCGTAAATATTTATGGAATTTCTTTAAACCGATACATTTTATTCAAGTTGACTATCGGATGTTCCCCATTGAAAATGGAGTGAATACCTCTTCTGGTTTGTGTACAGGGACACCCAAAAATATTCGAAAGCATTGTGTTCTATGGGAGGAGTTTCTATAAACCATATTTTAATACCTTTAATGTATAGAAACTTCAATGAAATTTTAATATATTATTCAATTCCCTATCGGATGTTTCCTATGTAAAATAGAGCCCATTCCTTACTGGTTTGTGTACAGGGGCACTTGAAAGTATTCCAAAGCATTGTGTTGCATGAAAGTTATTTTTATAAACCAAATTTTAATAATTTTTTTCTCCGCAATTAAAATATATTATTCGTATGCACAAAAGAGTGCCTTCTCTGTAATATAGTATGGTTAGCATTAGATTTACAGGGCCACACAAAAATAATCAGTTACATTAAGAGCTATAAATAAAAATTTGCTGAAATTGCACTTTTGTTTACATGAGCGTTTTAAAACTTTCTTATAATTTTAGTGGGAATATGATTTCAATTTGTGCATCTGTCTATCCGATTGTCTACCTTTCTATCTGTTTGTCTCCGGCTCCTATCATCCGTGAATACTTTGAGAATTTTTAAAAAATGATACACTCAAGTTCCTTATGGAATGTTCTCTATTTAAAATGCCATTAATAGGTCCTATACAACTAGTTTGTTTACAGGGACAACAACAACAACAATAAAAAAACAAACAATGTATTACGTTTTAGGACAGAATTTTTTAAAAGTTATATTTAAAAATATTTCTACTCTAAAAATCATAGAAACATTGACATGCATTATTAATATTCTAAAATATTGTTTTTTATAGAACATGATATGATTAACTTTCATATTTACAGGCCTACACTAAAATATTCAGAGAGATTAAAAGCTGTAATTATAATATAACGGCTGCGTTTTCTTTTGCGTTAAGCCTTTTTAACACTTTCCAAAATGCCTAAGAGTAATTTTAAAATCAATTAGTCTGTCTGCATGTTTTTCAGTCGTTCTGTCTGTTGTGTAATGAAGTAGGCAAAACATATTAAAAGTTATTCGATACAATTGCGTACAGTTGGAAAGTGTTACTAATCAATGCGTACTGCATGATTTTTCTTTCTTGTTTATTTATAATATACAGAGTTTTTAACGAAAATTATTCATACTTTCAGATAAGTTGGAAAAACATTTTTAAAACAATATACTGCAATCGGAATACAAATATCTTAAATATCTCATGAAATATGAACATTTTTATGAAAAACGTACTGCGTATGTACAAAAGATAAAACATTTTTATTCCATAGGTTGAAAGCTAGCTTTCAACATCTAACTTTCAACTTATGAAATAAAAAAATGTTTTATCTTTCGAACATGCGCAGTAAACACGTTTTTCATAAAAATGTTCATATTTCCTAAGATATTTAAGATATTTGTAATCCGATTGCAGTATATTGTTTTAAAAGTGTTTTTCCAACTAATTTGAAAGTGTGAATAATTTTTTTTTAAAGTATTTTTCCAACTAATTTGAAAGTGTGAATAATTTTTTTTTAAAGTATTTTTCCAACTTATTTGAAAGTGTGAATAATTTTCGTTAAAAACTCTATATATTATAAATAAAAAACATGTTGATTTTTTTTTTCTTTTTTTTGGAGTTTTAAAATAAATGCTTACATTAACATGCTATCGTCACATAAATTCATCCACAAATTGGACTGAGTCAGTATTAACATATCTTAAAATTACAGTTCATTTCGTTTACTTAATGACACAGGGTGATCACAAACATTATTAATTTTGTTCAATTTGTTACCGACCCCCTAATTGTTGTCTTAAACCAATCTTCACTGAGAAACATGAGGAAGACCCAACGTTTGAAAGCATTTCATTGAGAGATAAGTTTTAGTTCCCCATCATACTATAGGTATGGGGAACTTAGGTAATCGTGAAAATTTTCGGCCTCGGTTTTTTTTACTTTTTTACACGTTTTCAGGTGTGAAGAATCCGAAAATGACAAACATTGTATGGTGTCTGTCTGTAGGGTGTCTGTTAGTGTGTTAGTCCGTTAGTTTGTTAGTCTGTGTACACGATATCTCAAGAACAAATTGTCGCAAAGAGGTAAGATCAGTTTTAAAATATTACTTTCGACACTGGCAAGAACCCTATTCATTTGTAACATTCGAATTTAAAAACTTCGTAAGTTATTAGAAATTTACGATTTTCCTGACATGGCAGTATAGGGCAAATTTTCACATAAACGTCAATTTTGAGAGAGATTTTCATCGTAAAGATGTCAGACTACCTTTGAAATATTATTTAGGACACTGGCATCATTTTGAATTTTTCAATATAAAAATTAGTTATTGGAAATTTACGAATTTCTTAACATGGCAGAATAGAGCAAAATTTCACATAAACGTCAATCTTGAGGGATATTTTCATCGTAAAGATGTCAAACCACTTTCGAAATATTATTTAGGATACTGGCATGAATATCATAGACTATGGTTTTTCCAATTTAAAAAATTCGTAAGTTATTTGGAATTTACGATTTACTTAACATGTCAGAATAAGGCAAAATTGAGCATAAACTTCCATTTTGAGGATTATAAATACATTAGACAACTTCAAAATTGCATTTATGATACTTGCTTGAACATGATTGAATACAAATATTCTAATAGGAAAATTTAGTAAATTATTCGTAATTTACGATTTTATCAACATATCGAAATTGTAAATTTTTCATATAAATATGAATTTTGAGGATTATTGCATTGGAACTAGTAGCATGAAAACTAAACAACGGAATTGACCCTAACAAAATAAATTAATAGATTAGAATAAGATAAATATATCGAAGTGAACGGTGGATAGCCTATTAGGCGGGAATTTAATTCTGTCACTGTATCAAGCTTTGGTCAAATTCATTTCTTTTAACATGATTATAATATGTCTCGCACTAGAAATTTATGAGAACATAAATATGGTGAGGAACTGAGCAGAGTCCCCCTATGCCAACTAGTTTATTTTGAAAAAAAGTGATCGTTTCGTTTGCATATCTTGCTAAACTTTTGAACAGGAGTGTAGTATTTACTTTTCTTAAATATAGCTTGTTTCAAGTATTTTTCAAAATATGCATGACTTTTAACTGCTTCTACTGAAAATTTACTTAAAAGACTGAAATCTTTTAGAATCACGGTTCAGAGATAATTCTCAAATGGGAAATTATTACTGAAGGAGGATTTACTGATTATGGCTGTACCAGATTTCTGATCTAAAACTTAATTATTCTTACTGACCCGATACAGCATATTTCAAATCTTATCTTTTCTTACATTCTTAAATTTTCTAATAAAATATTTATTCTTCTAAATAATAAAATATGGATGGGTCTCACCTGAAAACTTCTAATCCAAGGGTCCGGGTGTGGATGGGGCAACTATCATCCATTAAAGAAACTATAAACTCGATGAATGTAGCACTTCTTAGATGAAAACAGAATTTTTAATGCTTTGTTAGCATACATGTAAAAACGAAAACAGAACAAAAACTATCTACAGTATTTACAATTAAATATTAAAGTCTTTCTTAACATTAAAGTCTTAAATTGTCATTAGCTCTTAAATATTTATTCTAATTCTTAAAAGTTTCAATAGTTCTGTTTTAGGACCGGGGCGTCTGTAAACAAGACGATCTTAGCATAGCCCTTCTCTATTCGAGGTCCTTTCTGTTCTGCCTCTGATTCTAAAAAAGCACCTTTCGCGAAAAAGAGGCACCCGTCTGTCTGGAAAGGCATTTGTTCTGAAAGCAGAAGAATGAACGGGGGATTCCCGACATCCTCCCACCTTGAGTTGCGACTAATCGGAGGAACTCAACAATCCAAGTTGAAGTCGTTGAGGAGGTTTCACCACACGGGCAGTTCGGGAGACCACCGGGGGATGGGAAGTGGGGTCATGGGTTCTGGAACTGGTAGGTTCTGGAGGGTCTTTCACAGGTTCCTTTTCTCTGGGGTTGAGTATCGGTTTCTGTGAGAGGTTCTTGTTTTCGGAAGTCGAAGGACTTAAATTTTCTTGAACAGATTTATGTAAAGTGGGGTGATTCTTAAGTTCGGTACTGTCAATTTCTAAAGGAAACAATCTTTGCAATGGACGCAGAAAAAATCCATTTTCGGTCTTCACCTTAGCTAGACGTATCACATTATCTTTGCCTGGGTAAATTTCTATCACTCTTGCCAAAGGCCAGTGAACACGTTTCTTATTGAAATCTTCTAATAGGACAACATCGCCGACTTTCAATTGTTTGAATCTTTTGGTCTTAGATGCATGTTGACGTAATTGTCCTAAATATTCAGCTCTGAATCTGTTTCTTAGGTTTTCTCTGATTATTTGCCTATATCTGGCTCTGCGGTTAAGATCTTTAGAATCTAAAGCATCTAGGTCAGGTACTCCTGATGTTGGCAGTTCTCTTAGGAACATCATTGGGGTTAAAGGTAAAGGATCTGTGTTATCTTCGGAAACATAGGTTATAGGCCGTGAATTAATCACTTGTTCACAGTCACATAGCATGGTGTAAAGTTCTTCGTAATTCAAAGATGCACGACCTAAGTTTCTTTTCAGGATTCCTTTAACCATTCCAACAAGCCTCTCCCACCAACCTCCCCACCACGGTGCTGCAGGAGGGTTGAATTTCCATCTGATCTTCTGGGTGGAAGCTACCTTGCAGATGGTTTCCCAATCTACACTCGAGAGAGCATTGCTGGTTCCAAGGAAGTTCTTCCCGTTGTCAGAATAGATGATGTAGGGTCTGCCTCGCCTTGCTATGAACCTTCTCAGAGACTGGTTAAAACTTTCTGTAGACAGAGACGTAATGGCTTCAAGATGTATGGCTCGGTAGACAGCGCAAGTAAATAAGGCTATCCCCGCTTTTGATCCATCAGAAAGATGAAGAGGACCGGCTAGATCTACGCCTACCACTTCAAAGATGGCTGCTTCTCGTACTCTGTCTTCGGGTGGTACTCCAGGTTCAACATCTATTTTGGAAGTCTGAAGTTTTCTGCAAATCACGCATTTTCTTATTGAATTTCTAATGGACTTTCTAGACTTCATTATCCAAAAATTTTCTCTAAGTAGTGTCATTAGAGTGCTGACTCCAGCGTGCTGATTTTCTAAATGCTTCTCGAATACCAATCTTTGGACTACGGGATGCTTGTAAGATAAGATTATAGGATATCTGAAGTTTTCACTGTCGTTTCTTTGAATTATATTGGTCTTTACTCTTAAGAGACCAGCTTTATCTTCGACAGGCCTTAAATTTCTTAATTTTGGATCTGTTCTCCCTGAAAAAGATTCTTGTTGTACTAATCGTAGAAGTACATTTTCTGCTTTTGAAAATTCTTCAACTGAAATATCTAATTCGGATATTTTCTCAGCAGTCTTCGAATTATGATAAAATCTATATATCCAGGCAATGGTTCTAACTGTTTTCTTGTAAGAGGAAAAATACTGATAAAATCGATTGAAATTATCTTCTATTTTATCTAAAAGATTTAGGATTGTCTTCCTTTTTTCGCTATTTATGAGTTCTTCGTTTGGGTCTTCTTCTATTTGAGGCCATTCATTTTCATGTAAATAAAGCCAACTCGGACCCTCCCACCATCTCGATTTCTGTAGTTGTTCAAAGGAACATCCTCTAGACGGGAGGTCCGCAGGATTCAAATTTCCGGGTACATGTCTCCAATTGCAAATTTCGGTCAGATTTCGGATTTCTAATACTCTGTTGTGTACAAATGTACCCCATTCTTGTTTTCTTCTAATCCAACCTAAAGCAGTGGTTGAATCTGACCAAAACATGGTATTTACATGTAAGTTTAAATCGTTTTGCACATTTTTGGCCAACCTAGCGCCAATAAGACAAGATAACAGTTCAAGGCGGGGTATGGTCAATTCCTTAATAGGTGCAACTCTACTTTTAGCATTGATTAACTGAACCTTCATTCCTTCTGAGGTCTCTACTCTTATGAATACGCAAGTGGCATATGCTCGCTTGCTTGCGTCAGAAAAAACATGTAATGATGTTTTCTTTTCTTTCTCTGGGCAAATGTTAAGCCACCGAGGTATTTTAATTTGGGATAAAAAGTTTATTCCTTTCAGCCAATTAGAAGATTGTTGTTTTAAAGTTTCAGGGAGCTCTTCGTCCCATTTCACCTTCTGAATCCACGTTTCTTGAAGGATTAGTCTGGGAACTAAACTGACAGGTGCTGTGAATCCCACAGGATCAAAAATTCTTTGGGTAACTGATAAAAGTTTTCTTTTTGTAAGGGGTTCACTTATCCTTAGGGGTTCTTCAATTTTACAAACTAAACTGTCATTTTTCAAATCCCAGAGTAATCCTAACACGGGAGCAAACCTAGGTTCATCTTCAGTTTTGTCGATCATAGCCTGGGGCCAATTCGATCGCCAACATCTCAAGTTGAAATGTGCCGAAGCCAAAATTCCTTGAGATTCTGATATGAATTTTTCTGTTTCTGGAATTGAATTCAAGCTGAAGAGGGAATTATCTAAATAGAAGGAATCTCTTAAGAGCCTAGCTGTCTCTCGCCATTGTTCGGGAACATTTTCTAAAAGGTGACTTAATGTTGCCATAAGCAAAAATGGGCTTGAAGTTAGGCCGAAAACCACGCGACAATGTCTATAAATTTTTAATTTATTTTCGTTATTAAACCAAAAAAATCTCAAAAAGTCGCGATATTTCTCTGTTATTTTAATTTGCAGGAATGCTTTCTCTATATCGGACGAAATTCCTATCTTGTATCTGCGAAATCTATTCAAAATGCTAGGTATAATTTCTACAAGATTTGGTCCTTTTGTTAAACAATCATTAAGGGAGGGACTGTTTCTAGTGTGTGCTGAGGCATTAAATACTGGACTAATTTTAGTGGTTTCACTAGATTCTTTAACCACCGGTCTGTGTGCTAAATAATGTACCTTGTCCCTTTTCTGGTCCAATACCTCTTCTATAATCTGATTGTTTTCCCAGAAATCAAAAATTTCCCCATATTCCTTTTTCCTATCAGATTTGATTAATTTATTTTCCGTCTTGTACAGGCACTTTTCTGCCAACGAATAATTATCTGATAAAATCGAATGGTCAACTGTCCATGGTAAACTGACTTCATATCGACCGCTCTTATCTCGTTTAACAGTTTCTAGAAAATAATTCTTGGTTTCTTGTTCTAAATCCTGTTTCGATTTATTATCTTCATTAGTAATTCCTAGAGTGTCAAGGCGCCGTAAATCTGATAAACTGGCGTTTGACACGTGTAATGACAAAGATAGACCCGCCAAAGAATTGTCCTGCTCACTCTTGTGACCCTCTGTCTTGCCCAAAATGGTCCAACCCAATTTAGTTCTGAATGTAGTTAATCCCAATTTTGGAAAATATTTTATGTCATTTGTGAACAGTTTAGCGGACATATCAGCTCCCAAAAGTATATGTACTTCGTCTGGATTTTTCTGATATAAACAGGATTTATTATTTCTAGGGACATCTGATAAATATACACCTTCCTTTTCTAAGAGTTTTACTAATTTATCATCGCGACATAAATTCACACCTGTGCATATTTTTTCTTGATCTAGTGCTTGTATTTTACACTTAAACTTATTATCTAAACTCCCAATCGTAAATTCATAACGATTATGTTCAGCTGACATTTCCATGCCCCCAAAAAGACCATGTCTGATTGTTTCTTTTTTCATTCTTTTTAATTTTAACTTATCAGCTGCAAACTTACTGATGTAACTATTATGAGATCCGGAGTCAATAATTAACCGAATATATGATGATTTACTATCATCTTTGTTAGAAATTGCTACTATTAACGTCTGCAAATAAACATTCGCTTGTAAATTATGATTCGATAACGCCAACTTAGATTGATCATTTCTTTCGTAATTACTTATTTCCTGTTTTAAATCTTTATTTCCATTACACATTATGTCTGAATGTCTACGATTACATAACTTGCATAAAGTTTTTGATACACAGTGTCTAGCTAAATGTGAAGGTTGAAGGCATAAATAACACAATCCTTTCTTACGCAATAGATTAACTCTTTCATCAAATGGTAAATTACGAGTTTTGACACATTTCTTACTTAAATGCGATTCTGAGCAAAAATTACACCTATCACTTTTATTCTCATTTAATAAATCACAAGCAGTAGGCAATTTCCGGTTCTGAGTATAAATTTATTAACGCGGGGGGGAAAAACATCTCTACGATTTTGATTATCTAATCTTTGAGCTCGGGGGGAGAAATGACTGGCGCCGCTATCCTCTTGTCTGGTAGTTATTAAGCATTCTCGCGATACGAGTTGTTTATTTAAGAAAGATAATATATCTTTCACACCGTAATTAACACCGTGAAATTCCATATTAAATTGTAATGCTAAATCTTTAGGTAATATTTTTAGTAATATCGGTGACAATAAACTGCCGTACTATCCAAAGAAACATCTAATGACTCTAAACTTCTAATGTTAGTTTGGATTTCATCGTAAATTTTCCTGAGTGATTTAATGTCACTTGAATGTTTTAGTGGGGCAATACTTAATAATTTATTCAAATGTACATTTACTAAGAGGTCTTGTTTGCCATATCTTTCTTTTAAAATATCTACTACTTTTATGTAATTACTCGCGGTGACAGAGAATCCTTCTATACATTTTAAGGGGTCAGGTGCTAAAAATGATTTCAAATAAGTAAATTTATCTACAGGATCTAAATTTTTATTATTATGAATAGCCGTTTCGAATGACGACCAAAAAGTCAGCCATTCGGCTGCGTTCCCGTTAAATTTAACTGGATCTAGCGGTGGTAATTTGATGTGTATTGCTTCTTTTGAAGTATTTCTTCTTTCAATTTCTGTTGATGAAATACTTGTTTCACTTTTCTTTAGTTCTTTTAATTTTCTGTTGGCTCGAAATCGCCAAGTAATTATTTTTTCACGATATTCATTTGCCGTTTCTAATTCGGCTTCTAATTGGAGTTCTTGAGTTAAATTTTTAATCTCTGCATCTTTACTCTTTAATTCTATAGTAGTTTCATTTAATAATTCTATAGTTTCCTCTAAATCTACAGCATCTGGATCTATATCATCAGATAAAGTTTTTAATTTCTCTATAAATTTATTAATACTGTCTCTTATGACAGCTCTCTCTTTTTTGGCTATTACTAAATTAGCCATAATAAATACAAAAATTTAAAATTTTATAATATTATCTATCTTTTCAATTATAAATAATGGATTCAATTATAAATAATAGCTGCCCACATCCCGTGTATGGGATGCCAGAAAATATGGCTGTACCAGATTTCTGATCTAAAACTTAATTATTCTTACTGACCCGATACAGCATATTTCAAATCTTATCTTTTCTTACATTCTTAAATTTTCTAATAAAATATTTATTCTTCTAAATAATAAAATATGGATGGGTCTCACCTGAAAACTTCTAATCCAAGGGTCCGGGTGTGGATGGGGCAACTATCATCCATTAAAGAAACTATAAACTCGATGAATGTAGCACTTCTTAGATGAAAACAGAATTTTTAATGCTTTGTTAGCATACATGTAAAAACGAAAACAGAACAAAAACTATCTACAGTATTTACAATTAAATATTAAAGTCTTTCTTAACATTAAAGTCTTAAATTGTCATTAGCTCTTAAATATTTATTCTAATTCTTAAAAGTTTCAATAGTTCTGTTTTAGGACCGGGGCGTCTGTAAACAAGACGATCTTAGCATAGCCCTTCTCTATTCGAGGTCCTTTCTGTTCTGCCTCTGATTCTAAAAAAGCACCTTTCGCGAAAAAGAGGCGCCCGTCTGTCTGGAAAGGCATTTGTTCTGAAAGCAGAAGAATGAACGGGGGATTCCCGACACTGATAGTTAATTTCAACTGCATGTTTCAGAATGTTGACTTTATTGTAATTTATAATAAAAGTGATAATTTATTTTTCGTTTATTTATATGGAAGAAAGAATATTTTCGATTATTCTCTAAATTTCAGTCTCAGGAGAATGTTCTCCAGAGAATATTATCACTTCCTATCTCTATAAAGATAAATCTCAGATCTTTGATAATTCTGAAAATTTGAAATATTTCATCTTTTTTCCCGGTATATTTATATGTGCCGAGTTTCTATTTTCTTTCTTTTTTTTTTTTTTTTTAAGTGGTAATAATTAGATTTTTTTTGTTCTGATTAACGGGACGGCGGAATTTGAAAATACTGAATATCGACCAATATAATTGTTTAGTTACCCATCCTATTATAGGAATGGAGAACTTATGTACCATGAAAATTTTCGACCTCGGTATTTCGACTTTTTTACACATCTTGTGGTGTAAGGAATCAGAAAATGACAAAATTGATTTGGTGTCCGTCTATAGGGTAACAGTTTGTTAGTATATGTTAGTTTGTGAGTCTGTGTGCACGATATTTCAAGAACAAATGATTGTAAAGAGGTTAGACCAATTTTAAAACATCACTCATGACGCTGTGAAGAGCTCTATTTATTTGCAACATTCTAATTTAAAATTTTCGTAAGTTATTTGAAATTTACGATTTTCTTAACATGGGAGAATAGGGAAAATTTTCGCTTAAATGTGCATTAAAATGTGCATTAAAATGTGCATTTTTATCGTAAAGATGTCAGACCAGCTTTTAAATATCGGTTTTGATGCTGGGAAGAACATCATTAACTATGAACATTAAACTTTGAAAATTTCGTAAGTTATTCGAAATTTATGAATTTCTTAATATAGAAGAATAGGACAAAATTTCGCATGAAAGGGCATTAAAAGAAATATTAGTTCCCCATCATACTATAGGTATGGGGAACTTAGGTAATCGTGAAATTTTTTTAGTTCCCCATCATACTATAGGTATGGGGAAATTAGGTAATCGTGAAAATTTTCGACCTCGGTTTTTTCACTTTTTTACACGTTTTCTGACGTGAAGAATCCGAAGATGACAAAATTTGTATGGTGTCCGTCTCTAGGTTGTCTGTTAGTTTGTTAGTCCGGTAGTCAGGTTGTTAGTCTGTGTACACGATATCTCCCGAACAAATGATTGCAGAGATGTCGGACCAGTTTTAAAGTATCAGTTATGACACTGGCAAGAACTCTATTCATTCGCAACATTCTAATTAAAAAACTTCAGTAGTTACTCGAAATTTACGATTTTTTTAACATGGGAGAATAGGGCAAAATTTCACTTAAACGTGCATGAAAAGAAATATTTTTATCGTAAAGATGTAAGAACAGCTTTTAAGTATTAGTTTTGATGCCGGGATGAACATCATTAATCAGAAATATGCTACTTTGAAAATTTCGTAAATTATTCGAAATTTACAAATTTCTTAACATGGCAGAATACAGTAAAATTTCGCATAAATGCCCCTTTTGAGGGATATTTTCATCGTAAAGATGTCAGATTACTTTTAAAATATTATATAAGATGCTAGTATAAACATCCTTGACTGTGAATTTTCCAATTTAAAAATCTCGTAAGTCACTAGAAATTTACGATTTACTTAACATGGTGGAATAGGGCAAATTTTCGCATAAATGTCCAGTTTGAGGGATATTTTCATCGTAAAGATGTCAAAACACTTTTAAAATACCATTTAAGATACTAGCATGAACATACCCGGACTATGAACTTTTTAATTAAAAAATTTCGTACGAGTAAGTTATTTGGAATTTACGATTTACTAAACATGGCAGAATAGGGCAGAATTGAGCATAAACGTCCATTTTGAGGACCCTAAATGTATCAGACAACTTCAAAATAAAATTTATGATACTTGTTTGAACAGGATTGACTACAAATATTCTAATAGGGAAATTTCGTAAGTTATTCGAAATTTAAGATTTTATCAATATAGCAAAATGAGACGATATTCCATATAAATATGCATTTTGGGGATTGTTGCATTGGAAATAGTACCATGAAAACTAAACTATGAAATTGACCCCAATAAAATAAATCAATAGATTAGAATAAAAAAAATATAAATTTTAATCACATTAAAAACTGAGACAGACAATATACACTAAAAATATACAATTTAAAACATTAAAAACGCAAAACAAAAATTTTTAAACGTTTCGAGCCTTTACAGGCTCCTCATCAGTAAAAAACATCAAATGTAAATGCTGAGAAGAACAACAGACTTTCATTAGTACAATGTATTCATTGGGAACTGCGCATGCTTCATTAAGGGGTGAAAAATGTTGATTTGTGTACCAGCCCTCCAGGAAAATTCTTGAATGATAATTTAAACAGTCAGATATGATTATTTTCGTACTGTTAAAATCAGGTAAATGGTCAGTTTCTATGGCATGCTGTACAATTTTCGAACGTAAATCACGGTTTTTGAAATTTGATTTATGTTCCTTAATACGAGTATGAAGCTATGAAGTGAACGGCCAGTCTGACCAATATAAACCGAACTACAAGATTTACAAGGGATATTATAAATAACACCTGTACGGGAAAAAGGGGGGATAACTGTTTTAAAATTAGAAAAGAAATTAAAAATTTGGGGTTTATAGGAAACAGATAAATTAACAGTACGTAAAACTTTGGCAATAGATTCAGAAATATTTTTATAGTAAGGAATAGTAACGAACGATTTAGGTGATTTAGAGGAATTAGTTTGATGATTATCCTTATTAAAGTCATATTCTTTTAATTTTCTTTTAAGCCAGCGAGAGGGATAATTATAACGCTTTAAGTCCGAAAAAATCCTTTTCAATTCCAACTGGAAAAGCTCATGAGTACTGCAATATGATTTCGCGCGGTGAAGTAAAGTATGGAAAACAACAGATTTATGCGAAGAAGGGTTAGCTGAATTAAAGTTTAAATACTGGCCAGAAAATGTAGGTTTCCTATAAACAGAAGTAACAAATTTAGAATAAGTATCAGAAGGCGAACGCTCAATTAAAATATCCAAGAAAGGGAGTTTATTATCTTTTTCCCGTTCTAAAGTAAATTGAATTGATGGATTAACGGAATTAGCATAATTAAGAATATCAGAAACATGTTGATTATCAGTGATTATAAAAACATCGTCCACATACCTACGCCAAAAATAAATTTTATCATGTAAATCAGAATTAATTTGATTTTCAATATACTGCATGACTATTTCAGCAATTCGAACTGAAAGGGGGGAGCCCATAGCAGTGCCATTAATTTGTTGATAATAAGAATTCTTAAAGCTAAAACAGTTGGAAGTTAAACAAAAAGAAATAAGATCAATTAAATTACCTGTATCTAAATAATTGTTGGAAGAAATGTTATTGCAAATTTTACGGATTATATTACAAGCATAAGGGATGGGGATAGATGTGAACAGAGAAACTACATCAAGTGAAATCATTAAACTATCAGAGGGAACATTATTTTGTTTTAAATCATCAAGAAAGCTATAAGCAGAAAGTATACTAAACTGGGAATTCAATGTAAAAGGTTTAAGATAATCAGACAAAAAAACGGGATAAATTATACAGAGGGGATTTAGAATAATCAATTATTGGACGAAGAGGAGAATCCGGTTTATGTATCTTTGGTAAGCCATACTCCCTTTCTTGGATATTTTAATTGAGCGTTCGCCTTCTGATACTTATTCTAAATTTGTTACTTCTGTTTATAGGAAACCTACATTTTCTGGCCAGTATTTAAACTTTAATTCAGCTAACCCTTCTTCGCATAAATCTGCTGTTTTCCATACTTTACTTCACCGCTCGAAATCATATTGCAGTACTCATGAGCTTTTCCAGTTGGAATTGAAAAGGATTTTTTCGGACTTAAAGCGTAATAATTATCCATCTCGCTGGCTTAAAAGAAAATTAAAAGAATATGACTTTAATAAGGGTAATCATCAAACTAATTCCAATTCCTCTAAATCACCTAAATCGTTCGTTACTATTCCTTACTATAAAAATATTTCTGAATCTATTGCCAAAGTTTTACGTACTGTTAATTTATCTGTTTCCTATAAACCCCAAATTTTTTATTTCTTTTCTAATTTTAAAACAGTTATCCCCCCTTTTTCCCGTACATGTGTTATTTATAATATCCCTTGTAAATCTTGTAGTTCGGTTTATATTGGTCAGACTGGCCGTTCACTTCATACTCGTATTAAGGAACATAAAACAAATTTCAAAAACCGTGATTTACGTTCGAAAATTGTACAGCATGCCATAGAAACTGACCATTTACCTGATTTTAACAGTACGAAAATAATCATATCTAACAGTTTAAATTATCATTCAAGAATTTTCCTGGAGGGCTGGTACACAAATTAACATTTTTCACCCCTTAATGAAGCATGCGCAGTTCCCAATGAATACGTTGTAGTACTCATTTAATGAAAGTCTGTTGTTCTTCTCAGCATTTACATTTGATGTTTTTTACTGATGAGGAGCCTGTAAAGGCTCGAAACGTTTAAAAATTTTTGTTTTGTGTTTTTAATGTTTTAAGTTGTATATTTTTAGTGTATATTGTCTGTCTCAGTTTTTAATGGGATTAAAATTTAATTTAACTACGAGACGTAATGATTTTTAAATATTTTTTTAAAAAATATATTGAACTGTACGGTGTGGGTAGCCTACGAGTATTATGCGGAGATTTCGCTCTGTTACTGTGTCAAGCGTTTGGTGAAATTCATTTCTCTTAACTTGAATATAATATGTTCTGTACTAGTAATTTATGAGAACATGCATATGATGGGGAACTGAGAGAGTCCACCTATGCCAACTAGTTTTTATTGTAAAGATCACATACCAGCTTTCAAATATCAGTTTTAATGTTTCGATAAACATCATTAATTGCGAACTTTCGACTTTGAAAATTTCGTTAATTATTTGAAATCCATAACGTAGCAAAATAGGGCGAAATTTCACATAATTGATCATTTTCAAGAAGATTTTCATTGTAAAGACGACAGACCACTTTTAAAATATCATTTATCACACTAGCTTGAACGTAATTGACTAACGAATAATTTGAAATTTTCGTAAGTTATTCGAAATTTCAAATTTTTTCAACATAGCAGAATAGAGTGGTATTTCATATAAATTTGCCTTATGGAAATCATTGCATTAGATATAGTATGAAATTGCATGAAAACTAAAATAGGAAACTAACCCCAATAAAATCAATTAAAAAATTAGGATAAGTAAATGTATTGAACTAAACGGTGGGCAGATTATTAAGTATTTCAGTGCGTCACCGTGTCAAGTGATTGTCCATATTCGTTCCTCTTAACATTAAAATATATAGTATGCCTTGTAATATATATTTATGAGAAGAAATATACGATGGGGAACTCAGAGAGTGCAGTATCCATCTATGTCAACTACTTTAATATTTCACAAAATTACGTTTAAGATGTGTTGAATTAAGTAGATCAAAAGGTTATAGCATCGCAGAGTAAGCTTTGCATTGCATGTAAAAATATTTTTTATGTGCAAATATTTTTCAGAATTTCAAATCCTTAAAATATTACATCTATGCTCATCAATTTTAGACAGAATATTATAAACTAGTTGGCATAGGTGGACTCTGCTCAGTTCCGCATAATATGTATGTTCTCATAAATGTTTTGTACAGGACATATTATATTCATGTTAAGAGAAATGAATTTGACCAAACGCTTGACACAGTGACAGAACGAAATCCTCGGCTAATAGGCTACCCACCATTCAGTTCGATATATTTATCTTATTCTAACCTATTAATTTATTTTATTGGGATCAATTTCGTAGTTTATTTTCATGCTACTATTTCCGATGCAACAATCCCAAAAATGCATATTTATATGAAATATCTCCCCATTTTGCTATGTTGATAAAATCTTAAATTTCGAATAGCTCACGAAATTTTTCTATTAGAATATTTGTAGTCAATCACGTTCATACGGGTATCATAAATGTCATTTTGAAATTGTCTAATATATTTATGATCCTCAAAATGGACGTTTATGCTCGATTTTGCCTTATTCTGCCAATTTGAGTAAATCGTAAATTCCAAATTACTTACGAATTTTTTAAATTGGAAAATTCATACTCTATGGTATTCATGTCAGTATCCTAAATAATATTTCAAAAGTGGTTTGACATCTTTATGATGAAAATATCCCTCAAGATTGACGTTTGTGTAAAATTTTGTTTTTAACAAATTATACAAATAGCATCTCCATATAATACAGATTTAGAGTACCGAGTTTGGACTTCTACTAATATTTGTTTTTGAGTTACTGGTAAAAGACAGAAATACGCAGAGACCAAACACTAAAAATATTATTTTCGGATTAAGGGGGACCCCAAAACGTGTAAATATATCAAAAAGCACAATAAAACGAATCTTGTTCTATCATACATTGGTAAAAGAAAGTAAAAAATTAAATTTCAATGAATTCACTAATACTCAAATATGTCCAGAATTTATTTTTAAATAATAATAATATATTAGGAGGGGAGGAGGTAATAAAATAGACAAAAACATTAAAATAATAAATAAAATAAAAATTAACTTAAAGAAATAAAGAAATGTTTGAATGTGATTTTTATAATTTAAACTAGCTGACCCGACAAACGTTGTTTTGTCATATAAATTATTTCTAGAGAATATTTTGCTAGAAAAAAATAACTAATTTATTGTAAGTGTGTAAGGATGTGGTATATAAGTGGAAGATGAATGGAGCGTTGTGAACGGTGAAGGAATATAAAAATAACAAAACACCAAACATTTATTTTTTTAATTTATTAAAACTGATTCTTTAAAATTATATATATATCGCTTCTTATAACAATATTACTAAAAAAACAATATCAATCCCTTAATGCAACAGAGTGTACAATATTTTTTGTTATCCCATCTTTCGCCAATACAAACAAATTGGATGGTTTGCCCACTCGAGAGCACGCCACGTATAATTGTCCGTGTGAAAAACATGATGTGCTCAAATCTAAGCCACAGACAGACATCGTTTGGCCCCGAGACTTATTGATAGTCATTGCAAATACCAATCTAATTGGAAATTGAGGGCGTTTAAATTGAATTGGCACATCTGTGGATATAATAGGGATTCGCGGTAGTAATACATTTTCATCTCGGAATTTGCCATTTAAAATGATGGATTCGATAACATTTTTCATTAATTTTTTTATGACTAATTGCGTGCCGTTGCACAACCGTGGTGGGTTCAAATTACGAAGCAAAATAACCGGAGATACAACCTTCAGTTGTAAATTATGCGGTGGCATGCCTGGTAAATCCAATGAGTTTAAAAACTCTGTTGGATAATTTACAGTTTCGGTGGCACCGCAAACTGTATCATTAGATTTGTATGACACCAAGTCTCCTGGTAACAAATGTTGTATCTTGAGATTCAATTCGTTGAAGTCCACATTTTTTGCTGCTAAAATTGCTCTTTCTGCCAGCCACTCATGATTTGTGTATCGTCTGTGTACATCGGGAAATATCTGGTCAATAAGAGCAACTTGCGAATCAATGATTGTGCAGAAATCGGTCGGTAATTCTATGCATCCAGTTTCATCTGTTGTAACTTTTCCATCGCCGATATTTAACACTTGTTTTGAGAATGTTTCAGCGGATGGATCTTGAAGCATTTGAACGCGCATATTTACTTTCAGTTGTACTTTTTCAACATTACACCACAATGGCGATGATTTTAAGCACGCGTTGATCTCATCAACGTATGTTGAATGCGGAATAACGAAAAGTGTTTGTATGAAATCACCTGAAAGGAGTAACAGAGTGCTGCCAAATAGTTTGTCGTTGTTTTTTTATATCTTTCAATGTCCTGTTCAACGCCTCAAGCGAATGTTTGTGTTCCATAGTGCATTCATCCCAGATAAGAATTTTACACTGTTTCAGCACTGTGACCCTGGACGATTGTTTTTTTTTGTTGCACACTGCGTCTGGGTTATTTTGAATATTTAGTGGCAGTTTAAACAATGAATGAGCTGTTCTGCCTCCATCCAATAAAGTTGCCGCAATGCCAGATGATGCAACAGCCAATGCGATGCCATTATTTGATCGTATTTCGGCGAGAATTAGCGAAATAAGGAATGTTTTGCCAGTTCCACCTGGTGCATCCAAAAAAAAAAAGAATCCACCTTGTCCTGCCGAAACTGCGAGCATGATGCGGTCGTAAATTTTTCTTTGTTCTTCATTCATTAATGGGACATTGCGATCAACAATCGCTGCCATTTTTACAGTGTTCACCACGATTCAATTCAGTTTTTACTAAATCAGATACATTTCGATTTGTTGAATGCATACCGAAATGACTGAGTGGTAAGTTGGCAATGATAATGCAAAGGTCCTCTATAGCAATCAATGCTTTATTGTACATAGCGTCACTGAATACTATCGTTAGATCGTTGCACCGTGAACGATGTTGATGCAATATATCATCAGTCATTGAATCTTTGTGATTATCCCATAATGTCTCTGCTCGGGCCGGGAAACATGTAGTCAACACTATAGCGAATAGTAGACGAATTTGTTTTGCTGTACAGTTCAATCCTGCTTCAGCAAGCATACACTCCCACTCGTTGTCGTCTTCCAGCAAGCCGAGTGCAGGGCATGCATCTTTATACGTTGGATACTGTTGTCCATTCACTTTACGTAAATCTTGAAATGACAAAAAGCCGGTGACATTAACCTATAACAGTCGAAGATAAAAGCACTCAGTCTGCGTTGGATTGACTGTAAATACTCGCTCCAAGGTGTTTGATTTGAAAAAACCGGGACATGCATCAATCGGCGTGCCTTGCTTGCGGGGCATCCATTTTTTTTGTTGGCGCCCATGGGAAATAGCATGGTACTTCTGAATAGAGTAATGTCCGTGCAAAAGCACCAAAAGCATCCGCACGATTACACAATTCAAAAAATTCGGCGAGTGTAGTTTTTGGTGGATTTATAGCACGATCAATCACTGTCTCGCTCGTGAAATATACGCGCTGGCCATTTTGAAGATGGACGGCTAAATGAAGAACTGCTGGATCCCGTTCATGAATTGTAAAACCAAAGATACGCAAAACAGCTTCACTGGAGCTGACGTACCGGCCAATTTGGTAAAGTGTTATTTCATCGTTGTTATTCACCGGAGGAGCATTCACATTGGTATTTTCAACTCGAAATACAGCCATATCACTGCTTTTATTCACATACTTGCAAATGTATTTGATGCTCTTCACTGAACTGCAGAACTCAACATTAATATGAGCATTGTATGTTTTTCTCAGCAGAGGCGAATATGGGACCACCCAACGGTTATCAATGTCAATGTCTATGTTGTTGACATTTTTAACAAATGATTGTCCGCCATTATCGGGATTTCTTCGACGATATATTGGATATCCGTCAACATTTGTGATCGTATCGTTGGTGAAATTTTTCGGAAAGCTTTTAGTACATTTTCCATCTGCCATGCAAGGCGATGAACGATTCAGATTGCCGCATGGGTCATGAATCATGTTTGCTGTAACAATATCAAACAACATTTGATCAGTAGACGGATCTGGAATTTCCGCAGAAATTATTCTGTCGATTTCTTCAGGACGTATTTTATCGATTAACCAAACCAAAATGTGGGCAAGAGGTAATCCCCGCTTTTACCATTCAACGGCATACATCCAGCAACGTGTGGGACCGAATACATGTAATTTTGTTATGAAATTTATCAAAGACTTCAATTTTTGTCTGAACACACGTGCTGTAATGTCATGACGATGTATTGCAGTTTGGCCAGGCAGTAGTAAAGATGTAATCTCCGGCCATTTCGGATTACACGTGAACGTGATAAATAAACACGGCCGTCCATATTCGCCCACATAAGTCAGAGCATCCTGTATGTATTACTGCTTATAACGTGGACTGCTTATGTATGATGATGGTAGAATGACAGAGTTACCGATTTCAGTGGCGTCGGCGTTGTTGACAATAGCGTCTCGCAGGTGAATGTATTCTTCCGCACGCAGCTTTTGTTGATTAAATCGCAAGTATCGTAATCGTTCGCTCTCTATCTTTACATACATGTCGACCATGAATTGTTGACAGAGCTCACGACATCGTAGAATAACGTTGTCCTGATCGCGTCTAATCATCAACCGATACGCATAATAATCCTTCGAACTAACATTCTTGTTTGCTTCGGCACCTGTTGCAGGATCTCGTTGCTTAATACTTATGCAATAACAGTCTTGTCCCTTCCAAAACATTAGCGGATATTGGAGAGCGTCATATGAACGGTGTGTATCAGCAATGAACTGAAGATTATTATTTCTTCTACGAATCACGATTTCTCGTGTAGCAGTACGATCACCAACAATGATTCCAGCAACATTGTCAAGAACAGGTACATTGAATCTACGAATATGCTCTCCAGCAGGTGTTTTATGAGGATTGTTGACAATAGCGTGATTATCTCTTTGTAATTTCTGCATGTGTGATTTGAATATTTTCAACAATTCATTGTGCTCATTCAACAGAGCGTCCAGGTTGCTGACGATGCGTCTGGCAAAAAGTGAATCGAGGTTATTATAGCCACAACGTGCATCCACACGTGCATCCTCACCGCCCATAAAGTAAATTCGTAAAAATGTAGGTGATTTGTTTGGCATTGGCAACAATGAGCCCACTTTGTGATAAATTTGGCCTTTGATTTTGAATGTTGAATTGAATTGTTGATCATTGGTAGCATTATTCTTAACTATTTCTGTTGCTCTGAACGATGTCATCTGGAAACATGAATTAAATGTTCGAATGGACTTTAGGAACAGATTCGAATCTGGATCCGTGCCGATAAGTAAACCGTTCAATGGTTCAGGAGGTGTCTCAATTGCAGGTAATTGCACCTTTCCTGACGAACAACACATCCCGGCTGGCTCATTTTTAAACTTAAGAGCATTACAATGCGGACATTCCTTGTCCAAAGCACCAATTACCACTTTTGAATGAGCATAATATTGAATATCGGGCTCATACTCGAATGCTAGGCGCAGGAATGAATTAGATGTAAATGATCGATGCACCTGTTGGCGCTGTTGGTCCATTTGCTCTGCGTCTGCTAACTGAATAACGGCACGCTTGCCTTTGTTCTAATCTTCTTTGTTCATTCTGTTTAGCTCGTGCATCTACTGATTCAGCTCGACGCAATCGCTCCATATTCACATGCACATTAGTATTATCTTGCTGAATTTGGTCTTCTGTTCTTTGGGCTCTTGTATTTCGCATTCTTGCAGATCTACGTGTTTGACGCCCTAAAGAAGCTCGTCTGCGTCTTGCTGGCATTGTATAAAACACACAAATAGAAGATTACAGCCCCTGGAAATTAATAATGAATTCACTTGAGAATCACACTGAAATGGTAAAATTACACTTGTAATTGTAAACACTACAACGATCGATGCACAAATAATAATGGCCTAAAAAATTATTTTTCGTTTTAGCATAAAATAATTCCGTCGGATATTGACGAACTTTTTAAAAGAATATACCATTTTAATCCTCAGGCTAAAAATATTAACTTTGAAAAAATATTTTAAACACTTAAGGTTAAAAATTCATTTTTCATTTCAACATTAAATAAATTCTGACATCGTGTTTACGATTCTAAAAATATTAACTTTGAAAAAATATTTTAAACACTTCGTAAGATACGGCTAAAAATTCATTTTTCATTTCAATATTAAATAAATTCTGATATCGTGTTTACGGACAACTCATGCCATCTAGGTGGAAAAGTTGTTGAAAGAGTTGGTTAAAAATTAATTAAGAAAGAACTAATTAAGTTACAGCTTTCATTAATAGATAAAATCCTATTCGCAGACCTACCGAATGTACATACAAAATTTCATTAAAATAGGTTAAGCCGTTTTGGAGGAGTATGGTAACAAACACTGTGACACGAGAATTTTATATATTAGATTATTTTTAAAAATGTTATTATACTTAATATGGTATATTTCAATGTATGCAATATTTTATAAATCTAAGACAGTAAACTAAAGCTTTAAACGTCCATCTAACAATGTAAATCCATGCCATTCAACTAGAAAATTTGTTTTGTAAATAACTGATTACTTAACGTATTCTTTTTAATTCTTCGTGATCCTTTATACAGTGGTAATGGACTGCAAAGGGTTAAATTATAGCATTTTAGCCAGAAGTTTGATTAACCCTGTGCGGTCCACTGGAGCCATTCAGTCGAAAGGCGACGTCTAATACCAGTGGACAATGGAATGCAAAATGTTAATACCGTTTTCCCATTCAGAAAATTAAAACCGTTTAATTCATTCCTGTTTTCCAAAATTTGAGTTTTTAAATTATTAATAATATATATATATTTCTCATGCGCTCACTGTAGAGATGGTTTCCCCTGTAGAGCTCTATAGTTATGAGTTTTTTTTTTCCCCCCTACAAATATTGGTCTTAAAATGTATTTAATTAGTATTTAAAATTTACGATTGAAATTGGGAGTAACCCTTTATAGCTACCTTTGACCTTTTATCTTGTGGAAACAAGATATTAGTCTGTGAAAAGATATGAGATTTCCGCGTGGGAAGAAAGTATAATGACGCCAAAGCTGCCATTCTCCATCGCCAAGCTCGTCATATTTTGTCATCAAATAACAAATTTCGTCGTCAGCTATCACATTTTGCCGCCAAATCACAAATTTCATTGCTAAGTCGCAAATTTTGTCCCCTAAATCTCACCAAATCATTCAGTTTACTAATTCGTAATAATTAATATTGAAATTTAGTGGTGCCCAAATGGCTCAGTGTTAACTAATGTTTATGTTAATGGTATAATTGCAAGTTGAAATTCTAATTCCATTCAACGTAAAGGAATCTACCTTTGCCTTTAAACTTATCGAAAAGGGATTTTTACTACCATATTTTTATTAACTTCTATTCTTGTTTGTTTGTCTGGTACAAATCTTGCAATCTATTTTTAACTAACTTCCCTACTAGCTAGACATTTGAAACTTTGACCAGTAGCTCAGAACCCGATGACAACACAATACTTCGAAGTCAGATTTTCGAATTTTCGAATAGTTTTCTTTTAATTAATTAAAATATGAAAATAATAAGCTCCCAATAGCAATAAAAATAGTCATTAAAATATTAGCTATAATTTAATTGTTGCCAAAAAAAAAAAAAATTACAAGTTCATTTCCTTTCGACATAAAAATAAATACAAAATTAAACGTGAGCGTTAAAAACATGTAAAAAGGTTAAATTATGCATCTGACAAAAATTGACGTCATTATCACTTTAAAGATTTTCTACGCATTGATAAAGTGCTAATGTGCAAATATATGTTGCAATTATATGTTGTTCTGAGAGGATTAATATTTTATTTTTAAAACCAACTTTTTATTCAAATTTCCCTTAACTCTTTAACCAATCACATTAGAACGTCTATATTTGGGATACCGATAACAAGGATTTTCGCGCCAAAAGTCGCCAATAAAGTCGTCAAGGGCAAAAAGTCGACAAATTTTACGCCAAATCTATTACCTACCTATTGGAGCTTTTTGGTGAGTTTTAAAGGGAAAATTAAGCTATTTAAACTCGAAAAAGAGCTGGAAATGCAGAAAATTGACATTTTATCAAATTACTAAGCCTCTTTGAAAGAATTTATACAAAAATAAAAACAATTATTTGCAATTTCATAACAATACGCATTGATAAAGTGCTAATTTAGTTAGTTTGAAATAGATCACATTATTATTATTATTATTATTTTTTTTTAATCGACGCGATATTTTGTCCTGCGATATGTCCGGATCCCTAATTGGGCACAGAAAGCATTAATTTGGGCATATGAATAATAAATGTCAATGTCATGCAACCAACCACTCCTAAGTTTATTTTATGCAACCAACCAACCTTGGAAGTCGCCGTGAGCGGGAGAAGGTATTTTCGCAGAGAGAGACTTTGGCCTTCGGCCTGAAACGTAGGGTGCAATTGGCGCGCCCGAGTCATGGATTTATTCTGTTGGTTTGTTCTTATTATTACATGAGTATATGGGTACTCATATGTATATAAATTTCTCATATGTATATATTCATCTTCATGTTTGATTTAATATTAATTAATTAAAGAGCTAATTTTATACAAGAGAAATTTTCTGTTCTCAAGTGTCAACACTCGGTACATCACAGCACGCTCTGCAAACGTCGTACCAGAATATAGTGTTCTCAGAAAGGAAAAAATAAATTCCATGGACGCAATATATAAAGGTGAGAAATTCATGTTATTTTATGGTGATAGGATAGGAATTAACATTTTAAATAGCAAAGTTTAAAAATGTTACGAAGGCCGATCTACTTGCCGTTTTGCAAGAGATAGGTGAACAAGCTGACTCTAACTTAAAGGTAGTGGAATTAAAAGATTTATTGTTAAAATCTAAAGAATACACTAAAGATAAAGAATTTGTGAGTGAATTTTTAGCAACCACAGTTGCGCAAAGAAAGGAGTCAGAAGAAATAAAATCGTTTGTGTTTGTTAAAGCAAACCGAAAGTAACGATGATGTGTTGCATAATTCTAGTAATTCAGAAAATATATTATCATTAGATAAGCTTTTGAAAGCTATATTAACTTTGGTAATACCAGTACCTAAAAAGAATGAACCATGGAATCTTTTTTTCGATTCCATTGAAAGAGCTTTTAAGCATAAAAATGTACCTAAAGAATATAAATCGGAGATTTTACTAAAAGTAATTGGCGATAAAGCCGCGAATATTCTGATTTATGTAAGCGAAGAAGAATTAAAGAACTATGAGAAAATTAAGTCATTAATTCTAAAAGAATATGAACCATTCCCTTTCACTTGTTTAGAAAATTTTAAGAAAGCTACAAGAATATCTGGGGAGACACACCAGCAATTTGCTTCTCGTTTAAGGTCCAGTTGGCTCCATTATTGTAAAATTCGAAATGTAAATGATTTCGAGTCTTTAGTAAATTTGATTATATCTGATAAAATATTTGAAAACCTAGATAAGGATCTGGCAGTGCATGCTGCAGTCACACAGGGTGAAGATTGGTTACGCCCAGAACAATTAGCTAAGACGTGTGATATTTATTTCACTGCCAAAGGTAGATCATTTGATGAAACAAAATATGAAAAACGCGTCTATCGTGAAACAGTCACAGAAAACCATAAAAAATACGTCCCACCTCCATTGAGAAAATATTCTTCTAATAATAAAAGTAAATATTCTTTTAAGCGGGAGTGTTATATTTGCTCTGATATTTCTCATGTAGCTAAAGATTGTCCGAATCGTAGAAACAGATTCGATAAAATTAACAAACAAAGTGAGGAAATAAAAAAATCTAAAAGTAACGCACAAGCGACAGAGAAAAAATCTTTAGTGACCCACGTAATGTCGAAACATTTACAGAAAGGTGAAAAATCGGAAAAACTTAATTTATACCCCTTACAAAAGGTTAATATTTATATCGCAGGTAAACAGATTCCCTCAATTATCGACTCAGGTACTGAGATTTGTGTTCTAAATAGCGCCCTAATTCCTGATCTTCATATTGAAAGCAAAGGCAAAATTCTGTTAGAATCTGCATTTTGAGAAATGGTTGAGGCGAGATTAGCTGTAATTCCAGTCTATTATAAAAATCCTAACAGTTGTATATTTACACACGCGGATTCATTATTTGCAATAACTGACAAATTAAATGTTCCATGTTTAATCACTCCACACTTCTATGATACATTAGTAAATCAGAAAGAAATATTAAATGATTTGTTTATCCAAGAAAATTCTAATACGCTGTTGGCGCCGCAAAATGTTTATAAGGCAGGAAATGAAAGTAATTTAAATGAGTCATCGCTGTTACATATCGAAAATGAATGTAGTAATCAAAAAATAATTTCGGGAGAGGATAATACATTATTTAAGAGTGATGGTTTTTCGAGGTCAAACGAAATGCAAGATTTGATTAATAAAAAAGAAACTAGTTCACATAATTATCCATCGCAATTGATAAATAAAAAAAGATTGTTTCTTCAATAAATAATAGCGATTCAGAGGCAGCTGTTTATTTGATTTCGAATAAAGAAAAAGTGATTAACTTAGCAAAGGATAATCAAATTGAAAATAGGAACGGGAGAACGCACAAAACAATGTTAATAATTTATCTGATGCTAGTACATTTAGGAAAAAGCAGCAAGAATGCTTATCGTTACAAATTGCTTTTAAAGAAGCGGAGTTAAAGAAAAACAATTATTTTCTTAAAGACGATTTATTATTCCATAAAGATAAAATATGTGGAGAAACAGTAGATCAATTGGTCGGTCTTACCGTTGAGTTATCGAGAAAGTGTTTTAAAATTAGCTCATGACTCAATCTTTGGGAATCATTTAGGGAAGCGGAAAACAAAAGAGAGAATAAAACTATCATTTTATTGGCCTAACCTAATAAGAGATGTACAAAATTTCTGTAAAACATGTGAAAATTGTCAGTTGAGGAGTCCGGAAAAAACGTCCGATAAAATACCTATAACGCCTGTGGTACGTCCTCCTTATCCTTTTCATACAGTGAGTGTCGATTTAATTGGAGAGATTGCGCCACCTTCAGGAAGAAAACATAAGTATTGTCTTTGTCTAATTGACCAACATTCGAGATGGCCCGAAGTCATACCTTTAAGAAGCCTATCGGCAAAGGTCACGTGTGATGCACTTTTAGAAATATTTATGCGTACAGGAATCCCAGAAATGACATTTAGTGATCAAGGCACTAATTTTACGTCTCAATTAACACAAGAGTTTGAGAAAAGATTAGGGGTAAGTCCTCGTTTCTCAACTCCAGCTTACCCTGCCTCGAATGGGCTTGTTGATAAATTCAACCGTGTATTTAAACAAATGCTTCATCATGTAATACGAACCGACCCTGTAAATTGGGATAGACACACTCCGTATTTACTTTTCGCGTATCGCGAAGTTCCTAACTGTACAACAGGAGTTTCTCCATTTAAGCTGATGTATGGGCGCGAAGCTAGAGGTCCATTAGCAGTATTAAAATCAACGTGGTCAGGAGAAATCCCTTTACCTCTCAATTTAAGTAATTCAGCTGTAGATTACTTACAAGAATTAAAAATTAACTTAGAGAAAGCTGCCGATTTAGCATCTTTAACTGCTGCGGAAAAGTAAGAAGCTTATGCTCATTATTTTAATCGTCGCAAAGAAATGAAAGAATTCAAGATTGGAGAATTAGTACACTTACTAATTCCAGATTTTACTAATAAATTGTATGCGAGATGGACAGGTCCTGGTGAGATTTTAGAAAGAATTAAACTTCACTCGTATAAAGTTAAGTTACCTGACGGTAATATACGACACGTACATGTAAATAAGATAAGAAAATTCCATGTTAGAGCACAAACGGTAGGTGTAATTTTTGAAGATGACTGTGAATTCGGAGAAATCCACCCAACCCCTATTAAGGAAAATAAAACTGACTTTGATGTGGACATTAGTCATTTAGGAAAGGAGAAACAAAAAGAATTGCTCGAACTTTTGCATAAGCATGTACCATTATTTTCGGGTAAAGTTCAAGTTGCTAATGTTGGAGAACATAAAATTCGTCTAATGTCAGGTACTGAAAGGAAAAAGCCTTATGTGTATAGAATACCCAAATCACCTAAACCTGAAGTTGACAGACAAATAGAAGAATTAGAAAGCTTAGGCCTTATTGAGCCGAGTGAAGCCGAAATAGCTTATCCAGTAGTGTGCGTAGTTAAGAAGGATGGAAGTGTACGATTATGTATAGATTTTCTTTTGCTCAATTCGGTAACCAAACCTTTTGATTACCCTATGGAGAACATTACAGACTTAATTAATGAAGTCGGTCGTGCACATGTTATTACTTGTTTAGATGTGTTAAAAGGATATTGGGAAATTCCCTTAGAAGAGAAAAGTCGTGATTTTACGTCTTTCAAGACACACCGTTCTCAATATCGCTGGAAGATTACGGATTACCTTCGGATTACGAAATGCGGCTGCAAGTTTTCAGAAAATAATGAATGAAGCTCTGAACGAACATCGCGAATTTTGCAAAGCATATCTCGATGATATCGCGATTTTTTCTAATGATTGGAAATCACATCTTATACATTTAGATGCAATTTTAACTAAGCTAACTGAACTAAAATTTACCGTAAATGTTAAAAAATGTGCATTGTGCAGATCAGAGATTAAATATCTAGGCCATGTAATAGGATCTGGACGACATCAACCTGATCCTGAAAAGTTACTTGCCATTGAAAATATTGAATCGCCGAAAACTAAAACAGCTTTAAAAAGCGCTCTTGGTCTTTTTAACTTTTATAGAAGTTACATTAAAGACTATGCTGAAATTGCCAAACCGTTGACCGATTTAACTAAAAAGAAGGTTCCGGAAAATTTACCGTGGACACAGACGGAAGAGATAGAATTTCGACAACTTAAAGAAATGTTGTGCGAAGCTCCTAAGCTTTACACTCCAGATTCAAATAAACCCTTTACCATTCAATGCGATGCCAGTTCCTATGGTGTCGGTGCGTGTCTTTCGCAAAGAGATAATGAAGGTAATCTACGTCCAATTAGTTTTATTAGTCAGAAGCTCACTAATGTACAGTGTAATTGGTCTATTATAGAACGTGAGGCCTATGCTGTAGTATGGTCTATAAAGAAATTTGAAAATTATGTTTTCGGAACTCGTATTGAGATTATAACGGACCATAATCCTCTTGTTTATTTACAAAAAACTGCACCCCAATCTCCTAGACTCCAAAGATGGGTGCTATCTTTACAAAGATATGATATTTACATATCGCATTGCTCTGGTGCAAAACTGAAAAACGCTGATGGATTGTCGAGACTATATGGCAATAATAAGTTTTGCTATTTACAAATAACTTTGGTTCTATTTAGTAATTTAGTTTTTTTTGTGTGAGTTTAGTATTATAAATATTTGTTCCGGTATTATATCAAGACTTCTTTACGTCTGTTGTGAATTGTCTATTTTATTTTGCATTTATTTCTTGTGTTGAAATATCTATATTTGTTCCGGTATTGTATCAAGACAGATTCTGTACATCTGTTGTCAAGTATTTATTTGACATTGTTTTTATTTTCATGTGTTTAAATATTTATGTGTCAGTTGGTTGCTAATAATTATCAGATTTTCATACGCTTGGCGTATCTCAATCTTAGTTGGGGGGTGTCATGCAACCAACCACTCCTAAGTTTATTTTATGCAACCAACCAACCTTGGAAGCCGCCGTGAGCGGGAGAAGGTATTTTCGCAGGGAGAGACTTTGGCCTTCGGCCTGAAAAGTAGGGTGCAATTGGCGCGCCCGAGTCACGGATTTATTCCGTTGGTTTGTTCTTATTATTACATGAGTACATGGGTACTCAAATGTATATAAATTTCTCATATGTATATATTCATCTTCATGTTTGATTTAATATTAATTAATTAAAGAACTACTTTTATACAAGAGAAATTTTCTGTTCTCAAATGTCAACACTCGGTACATCACAGTCAATTTCATTACAATTTGTGCAAAATGAAGGTATTAAAATTTGGTTCACAGAAGTGCCTCTCATAGAACGTAATGCTTTGGAATTCTTTCCGGTGTTCCTGTACACAAACATGCGATATTTACTCCACTTTCAACAGGGAACATCCAATAGTGAACTTAAATAACGTATATCAATTTCAAGGAATTCCATGAATATTTACGGGAGTTAGAGCGCATATAGATAGACAAACTGAAGTTATGAACACTTTTCAACACTGTTGGAAAATGTAAAAAGTCTGCTGTATTTAAATGAATTATTAGAATACGCAAACCTTAAAAAGTTTTGTAGTAATGACAACATACTAGAATTTAAATGTTGAGAAAAATAATTAAATTTAAATTTAAATACCCTGTTATCGATGCAAAAAATTTTGTCGTCTTTCAACAATAATAAATACTATATTACATTATATTTCATAAAAGTAACAATTGCTATAAAAGAAAAGAAAGCTTTACATACCGTATTTAGAATAAACGTAATCCGGTATCATTCTTTAGTAAAATGGAACGTTTATGTTTGAAATCACTTACCATAATATTTGTTTTGTAGTTTATATTTTCTAAGAAATAATTAGCCGGATTTACGTAGCATATTCTATAGAAATGTATTTTCTATGAAAATTTGAATAACTTTTATTATTTTTTTTCCTCATCATAATTTTACTATTCGTTAAAAAAATAAATAAATAAATAAATAAAATAAATCTGTGTTACATTTAAATTTCTAAATAGACATTATTGTTATTATCTTCTTAATAATAAAATCCCAAATTTCCCGGCGATAACGCTCGAAATTAATGTCCCAGCTACAAAAATGTATTGAAATAAAGTACATAAAATTTTATTCATGGTTTTCCTGCAGGCTTTGCACACGAATAAAATAACGAAAAAAGATAATTTAATATAAAAAATGTACATCACAACTACAACAGTATATGGAGAAAAATAAAATAAATTTTTGTCCATGGTTTACAGGGTTTTTGGAAGATTCGTTCGTTGATTCAAATAATAAATTAAAGCTGCAAAATTCTTTAATTCATTTACAGAGAAAATCGCATTACAATTTTTTTTTCAGTGTAGTATATAATATAGTTAATTACGATCGCATAAAGCAAAGCTTGAATAACGAGATAAATTACCAGAATTTATTCACCCACAAAACAAAGCTTGAATAAAATAAAACATTTTTAATTTATTAATACAACAGTTATTGCTTTAAATTCAGACATTTCACTTCGTCATCTTTTATTGTATTTCACTTTTAATATGTCAGGTCTTTTGCTATACAAAGCTACACTGTTCAACCAATAGCTACGAAAATTAGTACACTATTATAAATCGGGGGGAAAACCTAGCTAACGCCGTGTTCTTTTAGATCAGTCGGATAATTGGTTCAAAAAGTATTAAATAAAAACCCCATTTTAACTTTAAAATTATTTAAAAGGAAAACAGGTTATGCAGGAAAAAAAGAAAAGAAAAAAAAATCTGGAGTAACTCCATTCGACTTTCCGAACATTAAGTAATTAACGGTTGTTTAAATAAATTAAAGTGACAAAAATCTTTAGTCATCAGCCCAATCGAATAAGGTGTTCAACGCTGTTGCACTTCAAGTAATTTCAGCCCATACACTATAATGATATGTAAGTTTTCGTTGTGTCCCTGTAAAAAAAAAAAAAAAAAAAAAAACTGTTCGTGCTAGATATATTTAATTTTATACAGCTCGAGCGACGGTAACCAAATCATGTATATAAATTTTCAGTTCATTCGAATAAAGCGTTTAAACGTTGACGTACTTTAAATAATTTGAACATATAGGTCATAATAATAAAGTGTTTTTCTTTGTATCGATAAAAAAAAAAAAAAAAAAAACTATAAGTGTAAGATTTACTAAAATTTATACAAATTGTGAGACGATTGCTTATAACATCATAAAAATTTTCAATTCATTGGAATAAGAGACAGTATCGCCCTTTAAACAATTTAAAGTCATAGCTCGTAGGTCATAATGATAAAGAATTTTTCGTTATGTCCCCTTGTAAAAATATGTAAGTGCTCGATTCACGGAAATGTATACAATATAATATTAATAATCAAAGAGGTTAGAAGAATTCTAACTATTATTCTAACTATTCTTTTAACCTCTTTGATTCCGGCGAATCACCCGCCATTTTTTTGCCTCGGAAGATCGGAAGGCGCCAACTTACCCGCTTGGCGCATTTATCACAGCTATGTTTTCTATCTCGTAGTTTATGACTATGAGGAAAATATAAATAATCTACGGACTCGCTAGGTACATGTATCAAATAAAAATAAAAAAATAAATAAAAATTATTTTTTAATTTTTTAATATTTTATTTTGAAGCTGCAAAATACGAGTTTTCAATATGTAAATTTTTTTCATTTTGCAATTTCGAAATAAAATATTAAAAATAAAAAAAATACTTTTTTAAAAAAGGTCCGTCAATTTAACAGTTGGGAATTTTCTGAATGTGAAAACAGAATTTAAAAATATGTATTAGTTAATAAGTTATTTGTAAAGAAAAATTTCCCATAGAATAGCATTAGTTTCGGCTTCTGGCGGCGGTGAGTGAAGAGGGCCCTTAAGAGTGTATTATAAAAATTCGACAACTGTACCGACTGAAATAGGCCTCTAGCACTAATAAATAAAAACTAGTATGCTGTTGCGACCACATAACTTTCTTCTACATTTTCCTATACAAATTCACTCAATAAAAATAATTTATTAAAACTATTATTTATTAAAACTATCTTCCATGATGAATGCAGAGCATTTCTATTCTAGAGAAGTAATATAACGCTAAATATCCAAAGAGAATCAATTTTATTCTCTATATAACTTTTTTTTTTTTTCTGTTAAAAATGAAAAAAAAAAAATTTATGACTATTTAAAATTATCGCAGATCGTTGGTTCAACCATTCGTTTTAAAGGTATTGACGAGTTCTTTTGAAAGATACCCATAATGAAAATTTACTTCCTCCTAGAGAGGGGAAGCAGTGCTCCTACTTATACAAAAAAAAAAAAAAAAAAATTTCTAGTTGACTATCACTATTATAAATATTTTTTTTTAATTTCATAATGATTATTAAAAAATAATTCTCTTTATGTACATTTATTCGAAATGTTGTCCTATACCGCCAAGTTAAAAGTTTAGAAAAAGCAGGGTTGGAACGCCAATTGTTGGACGATTTTCACCAAAAGTTGATAGGCAGTAATTTTTCAAAAGGTGTAACTACGTATCAAATTTTATGAAATTATGTGCCGTAGTTCCTGAAATACAGTTCCCACAAAATTTTGTCAGAAAGACAGATATTTTCTAAAAATGGTCAAATCGTGTTCTAGGTTTCTCAAAACGTATAAATCCATCAGAAACCTGAGGTAGAAAATTTTTATGAATTGAATGCTTTCTTCTATTGAATGTACGAGTAGAAGAGAGTAAAAAAAAAAAAAAAAAAAAAAAAAAAAAAAGTCGAATACGCCAGCTGGTATATAATAGGAGTCTCAGTTTAGTCTTTAAAACATGTAAATATTAGGTCATGTACCAATTGAGGCGGTAGATGAAAATTGTCCCGATTGAGGCAGTGAGGGTGAAAAGGGTTGTTGGCTATTCCCATTTGAGGCGGTGATTCTTATACTTGGCTATTTGGCGCATTTATTACTATACATGAAGATAAATTTGTAGAAGGCTTCCCAGGAGTGACGTGGGAATTCATTTTTCAGGGTTAGCGAAAGACGAGAATGGTTTCTGCTTCCCCCCATTCAATAGCAAACATTTCGGTTGTAGACGAGAAAATCCCTCTTTCCTGGGGGATTTCAAGAGGATCTTCCCCAATAAACCCATGTGGTATCTATTTGTATTGACAAAAATATAAAAAGACAGAAAGAAAAAAGGAAAGGAAAATGGATTGATTTAGCGAAGCTTGTCTTTATTTTTACTTTACTTAATTTATTTTTATCGTATATAATCCATAATTATCGGATAAACTGTCTTTTTAATTTTGTGATGGACAACCATGATTTACTTTTTCTTTACTTAATTTAAATTTCAATAAATGTGTCAGGGAAAAGTTTAAGTAGACAATGAAATTTTAAAAGCAATGAAATACTTTCAATAATTTAATAAAGATATTTTCGCTGAATGTACCAGATTTTTAGGACGGAGAACTATTAGTCTTCTCAATCTACGGATAAAATGTTCTCGCCAGTTTTACGATGGGTTGGACATTTATCGAAATCGAAAATTTATCGGAAATATAATTGAATAATTTGAAAGCGATGTTATAATTTGAGTATGTATATCAAAATCTTTTTTTTTTTTTTTTTTTTCTTTCTTTTCCTTTTTGAAAGAAAAAAAACTAAAGAAAAGAAAATTAATAATAATCAGTTCCGAAACGGACAGTACCGAAAAAGTTTTATTTATTTATTTATTTATTTATTATTATTATTATTATTATTATTATTGGCGTGAAAGTATATTTAATTATACGTCGAAAAATAAATTAAGTCGTAAATGTTTTTGGAAATAATTAAAAATTAAAATATATAATCTTAAAGCTATTTATTTGTGTCAACAAAAAGGGGAAAAAATAATATAATTTGATTACATCGTACTTTCAAAAGAGACCTGCGACAGAAGGAAAAATGGTAATTAATTTATTTTTTTTTCCTTTTATTTATTTTTCCTTTCTTCTATATTCAATAGAAGAAAGTATTGGATTCGTAAAAAAATTCGACCTCAGTTTTTTGATGAATTTACACGTTTTGAGAGCTGTAGAACACGATTTGACCATTTTTAGAAAATGTCTGTCCGTCCGTCTGTCTGTCTTTGTGTGTGTGTGTGTGACAAAATTTTGTGGCAACTGTATCTTAGGAACTACTGCACAGAATTTCATACAAATTGGTATGTAATTTCACCTTGACATAAATTAGTGCCTATCAACTTTTGGTAAAAATTGTCTTACAGGTTGCGTTGCCATCCCACTTTTTCTAAATTTTTAACATGGTGATATAGGACAAAAGTTTGTATAAATGGGCATAAAGAGAATTATTTTTTAGTAATCATTATGAAATTTACAAGAAATATTTATAATAGAGATAGTCAACTGGGAAATTTTTTTGTATGTGTAGGAGCCTCCCCCCCTCCCTGAAGGGGAGGAGTAAATTTTCAAGATGGGTATCTTTCGAAAGGTCTCGTCAATACCTTTAAAACGAATGGTTGAACTATAAATCTGTGATAATTTAAAACAAAGTTATCAATTTTTTTTAGTTTTAACCAAAAAAAAAAAAAAAAAAAACCTTGGGGGGAGGGGGGGATCCTATTTTTTTTTTTTTTTTTTTTTTTTTTTTTTTTTTTTTAAGTATTGTAACTTGGTGAATTTGTATAGGAAAATATAGAAGAAAGTCTTGTGGTGGTCAGGACTTACTAGTTTTCAATTTCTTTAAATAATTGTGTTTAAAAGTTTTTTTTTTTTTTTTTTTTTTTTTTTTTTTCTTAATCATTTAACAGTGTATAACAATTTGAGAACATAATTCATTCTGCAGTTGAGAACTGAAAATGCACTTGGACTACATATATGCATGTATAATATATGCGGAATATTTAAGCGATTATATTTTTAATTATCTAAAATCACTGAAAAATATATTTACGCGCCATAGAGGGCAAACAAATAAGAAATATATTCCCCGAAAACAAATCACTGCAAATGATGTTTTACAGTGAAAACAAGGGAACTCAGTGAGCTAGGTACTAGTTTAATTAAATAATTAAGATAATTATTCATTTTTTTAAGACAAATTTCTATATTAATTACTATTTAAATCATTTTTTTCAAACTTATAAGCACTAAGCATTTGTCATTTTGAATTATCAGAACACTATCAAAAATACATAATTCCAATTTTCGTAAGAAAGAACATTTGCAGATAGATAAAGACTATGGAAAATACTCCTCATTGGAAAATACTTTGTGCCTGTTAAAATAAAAGAGAAGTAAATGCAAAACGCATTACTCATTACTGTATATATTTATGAAATCATAAAAACGTATTTTTTAAATTACAAATATTTTGTATGGTACTATTACTCTATTTCCTGAATAATAAGTTGAGGAGTAGATTTACACACAGTTAAATGCAATTTTTTGAGGTTTTATATTGTGTTAATAAAATGGTACTTCCGACCAATAAGAAATGGGATGTGCTTGCTCTCACAGAATCAACTTTTGCGGGTGAAAAAAAAAAAAAAAAAAAAAAAAGAGTTGTAAATAAATACGCCTGTGGAGTTTTTGTTTATTCTTTCCGATGATGGAGAATATTTGCCTTCGAAACATCTAACCAATTGATTTTATATATTTTGTAAATTGTTTAATGTTTTATTATCCTTTTGAATATGAACTATAATTTTCTACTTTTGCGGTCATTTTTGGAGCTCGCGTACTTTAGGCGAACGTTTTTGTGGATGATATAGTGGAAAAAAATTATTTATTTTTTATTTATAAGTGAGGTTTAGAGCATAGATGTCTTCACGGGCCGGGCTTACGGCCCGAGCCCGGCTCGGTTCTCGGGCCGGGCTCGGGCTTAAAATTTTTTTTCAAGCCCGGGCCGGGCTGGGTTCGGGCTCAATTTTTTGTGTATACTCGGGCCGGGCCTGACTGAAATTTTTACCGGGCCATGTCGGCCCAAATCTTTTTCTAGTTTCCTCGTTAATCAACGAAAAAGGAAGATGATAAAATATTTATCCAGTCATTTATTTTACATAATTTTACAGGCTGGTATGTCACATAAAATTTTTATGTTATTAAAAAATGTCTGTAACTTCAATTTCATTGACTATCAGTCTATTTGTGATCTGATTTTCAGCAAATATTTTTAGCATGTCTCGAAATTAATATATTTTATTTAAAGTAATATTAGATGGTTTCCTATTCAAAATGGTATGCATGCCACTACCAGTTTGTGCACATGTACAAACAAAGGAAATTAGATACGTTACTGTGTATAAGGCTTTGTTTCCTATGGTCTGTAGAGTTTAGGTGGTATGAAAGCTATAAAAATCCTTCCGCTGTAACTTTTTCTCTTTTCCAGTGAATGAAAGTAGCATCATATTTAGCATAGGCAAACGCAACTTTTCTATTGAATATGATTGGATTAGCATTAAAGTTTTGTTTACCGAATCACATGAAAGATTCGGATACATTACGGTATATAACAGGAAATGGTTGAAAGTGCATTTTTAGTAGCAATAACCATTTTAAATACCTTCCTATACTGTTTGATGAATGCTAATATTTTCGATTTTACTTTCTATTTGTTCCTTGTCTGTAATAATGGATTTCTGTTTATATATAATTATCTTATAAAAGTTCAGTAGTTTTGTTAAAGAACATACTATTGCTTGGCTATATTAAACCTCTGCAAAACACATACCAAAAATCTTTCTCATAGAAAGGCATGCTTTTTTTTTTTTTTGAGGGGTGTGGTGGGCAATTTATAGTGTTTGCATACATTTTTATTATTTATTAATTTGTAATTTTCTTTGATTAAAATAGAAACAGGCAGTCAAGTCTCATTGACCCACATTTTTTTTTTTTTTTTTTTTTTTTTTTTTTAATCGTAAAATCTAAATAAAATTTTGTTGAAATTGAAAAGAATTAATGTACATGAAATAAAAGGGGTGAAACAACCTGACATGCAAAACTCCTGAAAAGTGCTACTTGCATGTAGATTGGAAAGAAGAAAAATGATGTAACATAATAATATAATATTAATGATATAACATACAACTACCAACAATAAATGGTATTTGGGGAGTTTTTTATACATTGTAAGACAAATTAAACATATAAAATGAAAAATTTCAATAAAAACAAAATAATTTTACATGAAATTGTAAACAGCAAAATTTTAAAAAACCCTGAATTCAGCACCACATTTCAAGGCAGCCTTTGAAAGGTTTCACACCTATATTAACTGTATTTATTAAACGGTGCCCGTGTCCTCAAATGGTTGAACTCTATTTATTTATTTATTTTATTTTTTATTCTTATTTTATTTGGTAGGTATGTGTGTGTGGGGGGGGGGGAGGGGATAAGCAATGATTTAATTTCATGCTCTTTTATGGAATGTGCGCAAAGAAACGGACCAAAAGCAATTACTATCAGTAACCAAAAATCTACGTAAGAATAGAGCAACGTTATGTGATTTTAGTTATTTTATACACACATGTATATATTTAAGCACTTTATTATTATTATTATTATTAAATTTTGTTTTTAAATAACACTTGTTCCTTGACTTCATACCTTTAGAAAACATTTTTATTAGACCATGAAATACAACTTGTATACTAATGAATAACTGGATTACAAGGAAAACTGTATTAGTAATATTTTAGAGTAAATTCGGGAAACATTACTCGAAAAATATTTCCCATTAGTTTGAAATAAATAAAGAATAAAAACATGATCTTTTAAGTTAATTTCTAATTATTTTTATTTATTTATTCATTAACAATCAGTTGTGGATCCAGGCAAAAATTGGAACCCTTTGGCTGCCCCTTCACAAAATTCAAATCCCTAAAATGTGCCCCTTCACAAAATTCAAATCCTTAAAATGGGCCCCTTCACAAAATTCAAATCCATAAAATGGGTCCCTTCACAGAATTCAAATTTAGAAAATGGGTCCCTTCACAAAATTCAAATCTATAAAAACAGCCCTTTCACAAAATTTTGTTTTATAAAAGTAATACATTTGTAAAAATTTTCCATGTTTACAGTATTATTTTTAATGAGTGTCTATACTTGTTTAATAAAATGCTATTTACTTGAAATTAAACATTAGACAGAGTATCTGCTAAAATGAAAGGTTTCTATCGACAATTTAAAAAAAAAAAATAATAATAAAAAATTCACAAAAACAATTTGTTTTTCACAAAGATAGGCCCCAAAAATTAAAACCTGGATCAACCCCTGACAATGTACGAAAGCAAACTATTATTTGGTATTTCATTTCATGAAAGGTGCAGCTACGCCTGCTACGACCACAAATGGTCATTTCAGAGACTGCAAAAGTGCCTGCAGCTGTTGAAAGAAAAAGGATAGATAAGAAAAACATCCATCAACGCTGACAGGTGTAACGCCCATTAGAAATAGGGATTTTCTTTTTCCCTACTAGAGGGGGTAGGAAATATATGACTTTGCGTTCATCTCTCTTTGATTATTTTTCCTACTGTAGCATTTAATATTAAACACATACAAAATATTTTTAAGTCTATCAATAGGTATTTGAAAGAACATTTTTCGTATCTTAATCAAATTTCGATAAACCAAATATTTTTTTCCGAAAAAGCAGTTCAAAGTCCAATTTTTCAACTCTACTTTGACAAACAAATTTCAATAATTTTTTAAAAATACAATTAATGAGTTTTTTAAAAAAGTGAAAAGTTGTGAAAAGAAAAGAGAAGTATAAAATAGTAATCCTTTTGAAAATTTAAAAAAATATGAATTACATAATGAGATATTAGAAGAACTAGCAAAGCAAAAAACCCTATAGATTAACCAGAGAACTCTGGAGAAAGAAAAACGTCAAATCACTCCTGAGGCCTCTTAGTAGCCGCGTTCATTCGGCGTTTCCAGGAAACACCACGAGGACTCACCACACGCCTACTTTAGTTTCCCCCAAAAGTTGCGGAGAAAGAACAAATTCTCCTTGTTAGTTTACGTGCGTGATACTGATTGCTGCGAAAACGAGTTACATGCGTTCTCAGATTCATGCACAGTGAAGTAGAGGTGTCCAATGATGTCTTTTTTTTTTTTTTTTTTTTTTTATGAGAGCGAAGCGAACATGCGTGCGTGATACTGATTGCTGCGAGAACGAGTTACACGCGTTCTGCATGCGTTACATGCGTTCTAGCAGTCTGCGTCAGAACAAGACGGTTGCAAATCAAACTAGTATGTTGTGGCCACCACAAGACTTTCTTCTATATTTTCCTATACATATTCAATCAGTAATCAGGGAAGCGATGCCCCCCCATGCAGAAAATTTTTTTCCTAGTTACATACTACTATTATCAATAATTCATATTAATTTTACAATCACAAGTTTAAAACAACTCTTATTATGCACATTTATACGAATTTTTGTCCTATGCTGCCATGTTAAAAATTTAGATAAAATGCTATGACAGCGCCACCTGTTGAGCTATTGATCCCCAAACATAATCAGCACCAGTTAATGTCGGGGACCAATTAAATACCAAGTTTGGTTAAATTTCGTTAAAAAAAAAAAAATAATAAAAATTGCGATTTTTTTTTTCTAAGTTTTTTTTTTGTTAAAAGTAAAAAAAATCGATAACTTTGTTTTAAATTATCACAGATTTATGGTTCAACCATTCGTTTTAAAGGTATTGACGAGACCTTTCGAAAGATACCCCTCTTGAAACTTTGCCCCCCCGGGTGGGTACTTCTCCCCCCGGTGGGGGGGGGAACCGATGCCCCCACATGCACAAAAATTTTTTCCTAGTTAACTACTACTATTATCAACCTGATCTTTCGAAAGATACCCATTGTGAAAATTTACCCCCACCCCTGGGGGGGGTATTTCCCCCCTAGGGGGGGGAGCGATGCCCCCCCATGCAAAATTTTTTTTCCCTAGTTACATACTACTATTATCAATAATTCATATTAATTTTACAATCACAAGTTTAAAACAACTCTTATTATGCACATTTATGCGAATTTTTGTCCTATGCTGCCATGTTAAAAATTTAGCTATCACAGCGCCACCTGTTGAGCTATTGATCCCCAAACATAATCAGCACCAGTTTAGGTCGGGGACCAACTAAATACCAAGTTTTGTTAAATTTCGTTTAAAAAAAATATATTTTTATACGATTTTAGTTTTTTTTTCGTAAAGAATGAAAAAAATCGATAACTTTGTTTTAAATTATCACAGATTTATAGTTCAACCATTCGTTTTAAAGGTATTGACGAGACCTTTGGAAAGATACCCATCTTGAAACTTTGCCCCCCCGGGTGGGTACTTCCCCCCCGGTGGGGGGGGGAACCGATGCCCCCACATGCACAAAAATTTTTTCCCAGTTAACTATTACTATTATCAACGAGACCTTTCGAAATATACCCATCTTGAAAATTTACTTCCCCGGGAGGTACTCCCCCCCAGGGGGGGAACCGATGCCCCCACATGCACAAAATTTTTTTCCTAGTTAACTACTACTATTATCAATAATTCATATTAATTTTACAATCACAAGTGTAAAATAACTCTCTTTATGCCCATTTATACGGAATTTTGTCCTATGCTGCCATGTTAAAAATTTGCATAAAATGCGATCACAACGCCACCTGTTGAGCGATTGATCCCAAAATCTAATCAGCACCAGTTTATGTCAGGGTGCAACTAAATACCAAGTTTGGTTAAATTTCATTCATTGGTTCGTGAGATACAGCGTCCACAAAAAAATGATACAGAGAGACAGACAGACAGACAGACAGACATTTTCTAAAAACTATTAATTAGTAATCTAGACATCCCAAAACATGTAAATCCATCAAAAAACGGAGGTCGAAAATTTTCGCGAATCCAATACTTTCTCTATCTATAATAATAAAAGAAGATGTCTGTCTGTCTGTCTGTCTGTCTGTCTCTCTGTCTGTCTGTCTGTCTGTCTGAGCATCTATACGTTCAGCCCCTACTGAACGCAGAACTACAAAATTTGACATACGGGTGCTCAGAAGCCTGCCCGAGGGGATAGTCAAAACAGAATTTAAAAATTTTAATTAGTTGCGGAGATATTAATTAAAATGTAGACCTATGTCTTAATCAAAAAGCGATCTCAATGACTCAGAATTCACCGAGATTGCATAAAAGTAGATATTTTAACGGAGTTAAAAGCAGAAAAAATAAAAAATAAATTAGAAATATTAGTCCGATCATTACGAATTTGGTACCAAATGAAAGGGGAGTTTTTTCCGAATCTAAGAGTGCAAGCGGCTTATCGATACGTCAATTAGATTTTTTAAAATTAACTAAACTATGAATTTTAGTTGGCAACAGGCAGACGATTTTCTAAGCGGTCTCGATCGGAAACAAAACACATACGAGACAACTGTCTGTGATGTCTGTGATGAAAACGGAAATGGTTGTAATCAATTAAGATATCATGTGTTTTATACTGGGGGGAAAAATTGCAATTTTCAATTTTTTTCAAATTTTCATTCACGTTACATTTGAATTAATATTCGGCCTAGACAGCATATTATAAAGCTACTGTTCAATTTTCATGAAAATATATGAATAATTAAAAAAATGACATATTTATAGGAAAAAGATTGTCTTCTTTTATTTTTTTGCAATATTTGCAGTAGTCGAAATTTCGTAGTATGTAGTTTTAATGCCCGATAATTCGATTGTGAATATTTTTGAAAGAGTACGATTATTAGGAAGGGCTTGAGGGACAGGGAAAAAAGGCAAAAAAAAAAAAAAAAAAAGAGTTGCAGCGTTTGAAATTGGTTGGCATATTAAGATTTTAAGACAAGGCATTTGGTTTTCTTTTTTATCCCAGCTTCTAATTAAAATAATTTCATAAGTAATACATCATTTGAAAGCTTTGTTGATTTGGAATTGAACAGTAGATTACAGAAATTTCTACCGCCAGATGGCGCTGAAATATTTTAAAATTTCAATATTTCAAATTCTAATTATGATTATATAATTTTTAATACATCATTCGAAAGATATTTTAAAGTTCTTTTATATTATCGAAAGTATTATTCGAGATTTTACCCGATTTACACGTTTTAAGGTTTCTTTTTTAGGTTTTCTTTTGTATCTCAGCTACTAATTAAAATATTTTCATAAGTAATACATCATTTGAAAGCTTTGTTGATTTGGAATTGAACAATATATTACAGAAATTTCTACCATCTTTCCAATGAGCGAGGAAGGTGTTGTAATTTCTAAAACGGGGATAAGGCGCCGCAGGCGCCACCGAGCGGGAGTTTCGTAAAGTCGGATTTTTCAGGGATCGCGAACCAGCTGGTCGCCGAAGGCGGCTAGTATTACATATAGAAGAAAGTAAAAATGATATTACACAGAGAAAAGATGAGATATAGGCCTCCTTTGCGCGCATCCGCAAAGGCTTGTGGAAAGTGCCAATAGGAAAGTGCCGTGGGGGAAAAGAGCCAATAAGACGGCTCTTCTAGATAGACGGGCGCTTCTAAGCCAATTGTTGTAACCTCAAAATCAAAACCGGCTACCACTATATCAGTGCTTTCCCACCCATCGCCTCAACTGGGACAATGTTCTACTACCGCCTCAATAGGGCAGTTGCAAACAGCTGATAACAGCATGGCAACGTGGACAGCGTGCCCTCCATCATTGGTTGCTATGCGCGGTTGCCATGGTGCTGTGAGCTGTTTTCAACTGCCATTTGCTTACTGTTCTAAAAATGGCGTCTATTTATTTTCACGTGAATTTGATAGGCCTCCATCTACGTCACTATGACGTCATATGAAACTGCTCAATTGGGAACGTCTGAATCGGTACCAAATCAAATATTATGATGTAGAAGATGATCTTATTAATATATATATATATATATATATATATATATATATATATATATATATATATACACACACACACACTAAGCGACAAAAAAAAAAAAAAAAAAAAAAAAAAAACGCACTTGGATATTTTTCTTTTCGCCTTCTATAACCGCCAATTTTATCGTTTAGAAATCAAATTTTCGAACAGATTTTATTATGTTGTCCTCCACATACACTTTAGCTTTGAGTCCAGTGTTTAAAACCACGGCCCTACTGGATCACTCACTCCTCGGCGCCAACGCGCCAACATTGTGAAAGCAGCCATAACAATCGACGATTTTTTCGGAATCAAATGCATTGGAAGTTAGGGTCGGCCCGCAGCGCCGCCACATGAGAACTAACTTAGTTTTGTATATGAAGTTGCATTAGTTTTTCGTTTTTTTTTTTTCATTTGCAAAGCCTTTAAATTAATTTAAATTAAGGCACTTAATTTAATTTAAGGCACTTTGGTGTAGAGTGATCTAGTAGAGCCGTGTTAAAACAAAATGCAATTGTCTAGAAAATTGTATTTTTTGAAATTATTTCAAAAATAGTAAGAATAAGGAAGTTAACCCTTTACAGCGCACTACCCTTTAAAGCTGGAATTTCAACAAAAAAAGTTGTAGGCTATCTACTTAGGTCTAAAGGAGTACACAGGTATAATTTTGTAAAGATAGTACTTACCGTTTTGAAACTGTGGGTGTTCCATCAGCGGGAACACTGCGCTACTAGAGCTCTGAAAAGTGCGTCTAAGAGCATTGCAGTGAAGCGCGTAAATGAGTAGAAGATTTTGCATATAAATTAAAAAACACTGTATTATACCAGTGTAGTAGATTTAGCATGACCCATGGTGCCTCACGGGGAGGCCCGCTACTCTACACCCCATTGCCCCCCCCCCCCCCAAAAAAAAAAAAAAAAAAATTGGTTATATGATTTTTTATGAAATAATTTGATATTTGCAGTTAGTATACACATATACAAGTCTTATGTGCAGAAATATTTACAATTAGCATATTTTTTAGCTTCATGAAGTTTTTGGAAGCACGTCGCACTCTTTTAGTAGAAGCACAAACCAACATTGTAGGTTTTGCACATAAAAGTAGTTTTGTGCGTTTTTTTTTTTTTTTTTTTATAAACAACCAACCCTCCCTCGCAGCATCTGATAGCTTGACGTCATTCCCTCAAAACAGAGGAAAACAGAGTACGTAAACACAGCTATCTTCTCTCGTCATTGTTTTCGGTTGCATAATATGAAAAGCGCTAGTGTCGCAGTGTTCCAGGAAACAACTTATTTTATTCAACGATTCCTCGTATGTTTACTGTATAAAAAATTAAAAATAATATCGAATACATAATTTAGAGCACAGCCAACGATATAACATAGAAATATTTTTTCAAGCAATCTTTTTTTTATCACACAAAAAAAAAAAAAAAAAAAAAAAAAAATTACAAAATTTCTTGTAAATATGAGGATTTAAAATAATGCGTCCCAGCTAAATATCATGGATTGCCTTGTGTAGTGATGCCATCTATGGATGAAAAGGAAAGTTCAAAGTAAAAAATAAACCTATTTTTATGCACTTGCAATTGAATTTAACGGTTGGAGAAGCTAGCGAAGTTAGGGAACACTGAACAGCAAAGGGTTATCGATGCCACAAAAAGTATTAATTTTTGAATGAAAATCAAAAGAATATTTTAACACATAAGATGGCAAATTAATTAAATGTTAACGAAATATTGGTAAAAGGGTTTTTAGCAAGATATAAAATTTTTTGGCCGTTTAAACTGGAAATTTCGTTTTAGGCGGCCATGCTGCTCATCCAAGCGAGATGACCGTAAGTTAAAAAGCCATATTGCTTATAAAATCGGTTTGTATTACATTTAGAACATAAAATATATTCAGAAAAAGTGTTTAGCAGCATAATTTCTTTAACTACAGTACAGCAACCAGGGCCGTGCCTACACTTTTAGCCGCCCTGGGCGAAAGATTTTAGCCGCCCTCCTAGACAAAAGATTTTAGCCGCCATACTAGGCACTAAAATTATTTCCCTCCTTCTGCTTCTAAAAACTATCCTTTAAAGCCAAAAACTGCCGGGTTGCCACAGATGAAAAGTTATCAAGTTTTTTTTTTCTCTCTGTTTTAAAAATAAGCCTCCAGTGGCCGAGTGGTTATGCGCTCAAAGCTGGTAGACATGAGGTGCTGGGTTATATCCCAAGTCGCGCTTGTCGGCCTAGCCGATCGGAATTTTCCATGGTTTTCTCTGAAACTTGCGTAAATACTGGCTAGGACCCCGTGGTCATTTCAAAATAAACTAAAAATGCATTGACATTAAGAAACAGCTTTAGTATAAGATCTCTTGACGAAATTTGAAAACTGGCTCCTAAATAGCTTGAGCGATTTTCGCAAGTCTTTTATTATGCAATTGCAATAGCCATTTTAATTCATCACCAAAGTGGCAAAAAATAATAAAAGTCGCCAAGGGGATTCTATACTAAAACTGTGCCCATTTTAGTTTGTGGATGATAAAATAAAGGGGAAGAAACCTATAAGACAATTCGATAAATTTAAATAAACATTATAAAAAAAATTAAATCTAAATAAAATTTTAAATCATCTATGACATCTATTTTAGCGTAAACAGGAATAATTTTTAAATTTAACATTCATGTGTAAAAAGGTTTTTCTTTTTATATTAAAAAAAATAAATAAAAAGTTGTAAACATGTTATATTGTTGGTCTCAGCTTGAAATTACAGCTCAAAGAAGAATGTAGGGGAAAAACACAAAAAATCATATTTTTAAAAATATTGAAAATTTAAAGTATATTGTGAATCTGCACATATTCCTCAATCTAGAGTGCCCACCAGCAGCCGAGCGGTTTTGCGCTCAAAAGCTGGTAAACGTGAGGTGCCGGATTCGATCCCAGGTCGCGCTCGTCGGCCTAGCTGTTCGGAGTTTTCTGTAGTTTTTTCTGAAACTTGTGTAAATATGGGCTAGGACCCCCTTAGAAATACCCCCACGGAGAGCACTCCCCCTCAGGTCTAGGACCTACAGCAGTCAATCGGCCTTATTCCCAAATCCAATCCAATCCTGTTTTTAAAAAAATCTAACAATTTTAGTAAACCTAATTTTTAGCTGAAATTTTGTCATTTTTTAGCCGCCCTGGGCGACCGCCCCGGTCGCACCCCCCCCCCCCCCTACCTGCGCACGGCCCTGACAGCAACTATTAAACAAAGCAGATTTAAATGACAGAAAATTTGAAAAAATGCCATTCTTAGTGAAGAGAATTAGGAAAGCAAGACCTCAGATGGCTAAAAAATTAAAAAATGATTAGTTAATTATTGGGCTGAGCTGGTTCTCTTTGATGAGTCAAATTAAACTTATTTCGAGCTAAAGAAAACAAGCAGATCTGACAACGAAAATATGACCGACTTAATGAAAATCGCACTTTTAAAACAGTGACACATTCTGCGTACAATATGGTACGGAGGTAGTAGATAGGAAATGACAGTTCGGCGCCCGAGGTGCAGTGGTGCATGGGAGCACGGGAGCAGAAGGCACGGGGAGCAGCCGCGCGGGTGTCGCACCACCCCCTGAGGGTGTAGACGAGTTGGTATCGTCCTTGACACCCCCCCCCTCTGACAGTATCGTGAAAGATGATGAGGGTATTAATGAGGAAATTTAATTAAAAAAAATAATTAATTAGTGATTTTTGTAAAAGGTGACGATGGTTTTAAAGAGATGTTTGCGGTAGAATGAAAAAAGCATGATATTGTTTGTGAGTCATTAGGAAATTAATTAAGAAATTAATTAAGAAATTAATTATAAAATTTAAAAATTGGGGGAAAAAAATAAGGAATCGATAAAATATATGAATTTAAGAATGTTGATGTGAATATACTATGAAAGAAATAGAGAGATCTGACTGGGGTTCGAACCCGGCACCTTGCAGTAAAAATATTTCCATAAGACAGTAGTTTTCGAACGCGAAACCGCTGACCTATGGAAATATAGCCTGATGACTATATCTTAGATATAAATATGAATTTTTCGATTGAATATCATTTAGTGTTCGTCATGTTACCGTCCCGAGAGGAAGGGATTTTCGTATTCTGCATTTATTTTGTGATGTGTGTTTTCTTTTCAATTCTTTATATTTTTTCTGAAGGTGGAAAGTTTAACGTTGATTTTATTTTAAATTTAAACGATACGGGCAATTTATCCTTTTCAATGTGATGTATTCACATACGTGCTGCCATGGAGGAAACTTATCGAGATCCGAAAGCGGTTGCAAGTTTTGGAGGTGTAGATGCCTTACACCGTGCTGTTCGCGGCAAGTTATCAAAGAAAAAAATTCGAGAATGGTTACAAGGAATAGATGCATATTCACTTCACAAACCGATTCGAAAAAAATTCCCCACGAACCGTGTCATAGTATACAGAATTGATCAACAGTGGCAAGCAGATTTAGCTGATCTGACGTCTCTTCAAAAGTTTAACGATGGTTTTCGCTACATTTTAACTTGTATAGACATCCTCTCAAAACGAGCGTGGGCGGTTCCTCTGAAATCTAAAAAAGGTGAAGAGATTGTGAAAGCTTTTAAAAAAATTTTCTCTGAACGAAAACCCAACTGTTTGAATACGGATGCAGGAAGGGAATTTTTGAATAACAAGTTTCAAAAATTTCTGAAAGAGGAAGGTGTGAAATTTTTCAGAACTTTTAACAACACGAAAGCGTCCGTAGTAGAGCGATTTAACCGTACTTTAAAAACTAAAATGTGGAAATATTTTACCAGTCGTCGTACTTACCGCTACATAGACGTGTTAGATCAATTACTTTATAGTTATAACCATACTTATCATTCGAGTATTAAAAGGGCACCTGCCGAAGTAACTCCGGAAAATGAAAGCGAGGTGTGGTTTACTCTGTACGGGGATATGGGGAATGAAAAGAGAAAGCCTTGCGTGTTTAAACCGGGGGATACGGTTCGAGTATCAAAACAAAAATTAACCTTTGAAAAAGGATATGAAACTAATTGGACAGAAGAACTCTTTGTCGTGACCGAGTGCGTACCACGAGAACCGCCCGTCTACCGGATCAAGGATTTGATGAACGAACCTATCTTAGGAACATTTTATGCAGAAGAACTTCAAAAAGTTCAACCTAAAGAGAACTTTGCTATCGAAAAAATCTTAAAAAAGCGAATGAGAAAAGGGCGATTAGAGTATAAAGTGAAATATAAAGGTTATCCTTCTAAATTCGACCAATGGATACTGGCTTCTAATTTATTTCATTTATAAATTGAAACGACATTTCTTTTCAGAATCATTCGCCAACATGTCCTTCTACGTGACGCTACCTTCGGACAGTTCTTTGAAATTTTACCCAGAAAATAAAATTTCACATTTTATTACGAGATTACCTTCACCTCTTGATCTGAAAGGTGAATGGGAGGTCGGTCTTGTAGAATTGATTTATCCACATATGTGGAGTAATATATTTGACGGTGGAAATGAATACGAATATGATGCGGGTATTGGAACGATGAAAAGAACTAAAATCCCCCTCGGATTTTTTGAAAGCCCTTCAGACATTATAAAATGGATGAACTACCAAGACTTCAACGGTTTAATTCAGATAAGTTACAACAAACATACTAGAAAAGTGAAAATTGGATTAAAACCAACAGCTAGAATAAAGTTATTACCAGGACTCGCCGAAACTTTAGGCTTTTATCCGATCGAATTGGCTAACAATGAGGATCCTATACGCGATAGTCCTTTTAAATACTTTGAAGGGATTAAAGAAGCTGACCCGAATTTTGATTTAAAATTACTTTACATGTATTCGGATATAGCAGAACCTCAGATCGTTGGTCATATAGTATCCCCTTTGCTTAGAGTAATTACTGTGAAAGGTAAAGATGGTGATATGATTCACGAAATGTTTGACAGACCACATTATGTACCTCTTTCAAGGAAAAACTTTCAAACAATTGAAACTGTTATAAGGACGCACACAGGACGACTGGTGTCATTCAAGCGTGGGCAGTTGATCGTGAAACTTCATTTTAGACAAAAGTACCTCTCATAATGTTTGTTCCTTACAAGTGTTGTGCGAAATCTTTTGAAGATTATTACATTCACCAGTCAGGTAGTGGTTTGAACTACTATCAAGGTTCTACACTACAAAAAGGATATGGATTAGGTGGACTGTTTCGATCTCTTTTTCGAGCTGCAGTACCCCTTTTTAAATCAGGTGCGAAAGCGGTTGGTAAACAATTGTTTCATACGGGTGTAGATGTGTTGAATGACCTGTCACGAGGAGAAGATATAAAAAATGTTGCTAAGCGTCGGTTGAAAGAAGCTGGAAAAAATTTAACTGACAAAGCTGCTACAAAAATGAAAACAATGATTGGTTCAGGACAACGCTATAAAAAGAGAAAACGATCTAACAAAACCATCATTCGTCCCAAAGTGAAGAGAGCGAAGACACACGATATTTTTGCTTAATCATGTCGGGTCTCATTCATAAAGATTCCCCAGCCTGTGTCAAATCTGAACTGGACTTGTTTTTGATACCACCTACCCAGACGGCTATTGAAAAAGGGCATTTCATCGAATTTCATCCTCTCGCGAATATTCGCGATGGGGGACCTGTGGAATTTAACATCACGGGTAATGGCGAAGAATACATAGATTTATCCTCCTCGCACATGTACCTAAAAGTGAAAATTGTGAATGCTGACGGAACCGCTCTGGCTGATAAAGAACCTGTTGCACCTGTTAATTTATTTTTTCATGCTTTGTTTTCCCAAATCGACGTGAGTCTGAACGAAAGATTAATATCCTCTTCGAGTAACACTTATCCATATCGTGCCTACATTGAAACTCTGTTGAATTTCGGTGAAGGTGCTAAAAAAAGTTTACTAACCTGTGAATGTTTTTTCAAAGATGAAAATTTAACTGTGTCCGATCCCACACAAGCTACACCCCAAAACCCTGGATTGTTAAAAAGACATGAACTCACCAAGACGAGTAAAATTTTAGATATGATCGGTCCTTTACACTGTGACATTTTTCAACAGAATCGACTTTTACTGAATATGGTGGATTTGAAAATTAAAATGATTCGAAGCACTCCCCAGTTTTGTTTAATGGCAAAGCAAGTGGCTGGACAGGAAAAGAAATATAACGTTGTGTTAGAACATGCCTCGCTGTTTATTCGAAAAGTGAAAGTGAACCCCGGAGTTTTATTAGGACACGCTAAAGCTTTGGAAAAAAATTCTGCAAAATACCCCATCGATCGAGTTTTATGCAAGACTTATACAATACCTGCTGGAAGTATGTCTTTCATGCATGATAATGTACTTTTGGGTGCTATGCCAAAACGTGTCATAATTGGATTGTTAGATAATGCCGCCATGAGTGGTAAATATGACTTAAACCCTTTTTACTTTCATCACTACAATGTTAACTTTTTAAGTGTGTATATGGACGGTCAACCTGTTCCTAGCAAACCTTTGGAATTGAATTTCGAGGATAAAAACTATATAAGAGCTTATCATCGATTATTCTCTGGTTTCAATCGTGATGCTGGAAATTATATTTCACGGGAAGATTTCGTGAATGGTCATACTTTGTATGCTTTTGATCTAAGTCCTGACTTGTGTGACGGTCCCCACCTCAACTTACAACAACAAGGAAATTTTAGAATTGAGATAAAATTCTCCACTGCTTTACAATCCACCATTTCTGTGTTTGTGTATGCAGAATTTGAAAACATTATTGAAATCACCAAGTCCCGACACGTTTTATGTGACTTTGCCAATTAATGAAAATGGATTCTCTGCAAATCAAGAATATTTTATCCAGTGATACAATTACGAAAAAATATTTTTTAGATGTTTTCCCAAGTGATCATCTACCCGAGGTGGTCGTGCGTTATCCAGCTTGCCTCGTATGTAACACAGATGACTCGTCTGAACCCGGAACCCACTGGTTAGCCTTTTTCATACAATCTGATGATGAAGTGGAATTCTTTGATTCGTATGGAAACGACCCCGGTTATTTTAAAGGACCTATTATGAACTTTGCATCTCGATTTTCACATGTGAACTATAATCCTCTGATGCTTCAGAGTGCTATAACTGCCGTTTGTGGCCAATTTTGTGTTTATTATTTATATTGTAGATGTAGAGGAAAAACTCTGAAAGAATTTTTGTCTATGTTTGTGACCAAGAATATCTGTAACGATCATCGAGTCTATGATTTTATTGCCAAAAGATTTCGTGTGTATGCTAATTTTTACCAATAAACACTTATTTAAACTGTATACATTTTGTGTCTGTGTTCATTTATCATGGAGTTTCCACGTCTACAACATCCTTTCACTATGATTCTTGCCGGTCCTACAGGATGTGGCAAGTCATTTTTTATGAGAGATTTGTTACATTTTAAAGAACAAATGTTTCATCCTACCATCGACAAAGTGGTTTGGTTTTATGGTATTTATCAAACTTTATATGATGAAATATCTGATGTTACTTTTGTAGAAGGTTTCCCATCAAATTATAAAGATTATTTGAATGGTAATACTTTGTTTGTGATAGATGATTTAATGGCCGAATGCAATAACGATAAACGTTTGACTTCGTTATTCACGAAAGGTAGTCACCATTTAAATCTAAGTGTTGTTTTTTTAACTCAAAATTTTTTTCAAAAAGGGAGTGAAATTAGAACAGTGTCTTTAAATGTCCAGTACATTTTTCTGTTTAAAAATCGTCGCGACATGAGTCAAATTATGCATTTGGGTAGGCAGTTGTACCCCAAAAAATCAAAATTTTTTCAAGAAGTGTATGAAGATGCTACCAAGAAACCCTTCTCATACTTGTTTATTGATTTGAAAAATGAAACGGATGAAGATATGAGATTGCGAACACAAATTCTACCCAATCAAATTCAATTTTTATACAAGTATAAATAAAGTATTAGTGTATGTGAAGAGTTAGTTGCTAACATGACTTTGTCAAGAGAACAACTTAGTGACCTGGAATTGATTCGCTCATGTCCCAATAAATTACGTAAACATTTTCTTAAAAAATTACCTAATCGTACTGTTAAAGCTATCTGCGAGTGTACGTTGAATGTTTTAAAAGGAAACGTACCTCTTTCTACTACTCAGAAACGATCGTTGGCGAAATATAAATCGACTCTTAGAAAGATTGGAACGAAAAAAGGATCCTTATTCACTAAAAAGAAACTGATTATTCAACAAGGTGGATTTTTAAACATTTTAATCCCTGCTGCCATATCAGCCATCAGCACACTCTTCCATGGAATTCGCTAAAAAATTTGCTTTGGTACCTGAAGAAGCGTTGAACAAACACACACCTTCTCAAAAACAGTTAAGTGAATTGGATAAAGCTTTGCTAAAAATATTAAACAGTTCCTTACCAGATTATGAAAAAGTGCAACGCTATTATGAATTATTACAAAGAAAAATGAATTTACAAGAAAACAATCTGCCGTGGATTCAACGTTCTGATGAAGAAGTTGAGCATCAACCTGGAAAACCCGAACAAGATTCTGTGAAACAAGATTCTGTGAAACAAGAACCCACACCAACACAAGAGAGTGTGAATCCTGAACATATCAAACAAGAAATTGACTATAACCATCTTCCTTTAACTTTAGTACCTTCAAGAATGAAAAAACAAGCTTTGAAATTACTCGAATTTCTTAAGACAAGTCCTCACAAACTAGAGTGGAATGAAAATGGAATAGTGTCTTTTAAAAATAAAAAAATAGAGAACTCTAACATTGCAGACTTTTTTCATTTAATTTTTTCTACAAACAAGAAAGTACCTATTAATGCACAGGGTGAATTGTTACAAGTTCTCAAAGAAATGCATGTACCTCAAAGTTTCATTAAAAATAAAAATTTGTTATCACGTCCTATGTCAACGCCTAAAGTTCGAAAACAATCCCATGTAAACCCATTTTGGATTAGTCTTAAATAAAATTAATTTTTTATTATTTTCTGTCTCCTCATTCTTTCATTAAAATATGTAGACACGTGCAAGTTTGGACAAGACCCGAGAGGGGCCAGGTGGTGGGGGTGAAGACATTCCTTGAATAGCTTTAGGGTATGTGGTAACAATTGGGTTCCCACAGTTGACCTCACAGGTTGGTTGGAAGGTACCAGGTGCAGGTAGACGACATACCTTTAACAGTCTTAAGGTGTGTGGCAACTATTGATTTCCCGCGTTTGACGTCACAGGTTGGTCATTGGTTATTTTTGAACAATTGCGGGCGTGGGTTTGACGTCACGAGTTGAGGGGGTAACATCCATTCTGCCTCCTGTTCACGCTTTTGTAAGTTGTATTTTTTCATCGTGTTAAACTTTATTTCAAAATGAGTATCCACTTTTATGAAAACGGTCTTAATGTCAGTTATTATCCTAACTTTATCGAGAAAGAAAAAGCTGATGACTATTTTAACGAGTTGAAAACTTTACCGTTTTACACTCCCACCTTCAACATTTGGGGAAAAGATGTTATGCCGAAACGAAAAATGTTAGCATTTGGCGACGAGGGCCTGGTGTATGCATTCAGCGGTGCTCAAATTGTTGCCCAACCTTGGATCCCAATCATGATGGAACTTAGAAATATCGTCGAAAAGCATGTTGGATGTGCCTACAACTATGTTTTATTAAATCTGTATCCGAACGGACAAAGTTACATTTCCCAACATAAAGATAACGAATTCAGTCTGGATGATACTTTCCCTATCGCAGCCCTCAGTTTTGGTGTACCAAGGAAAATTGAATTTAAAAAACCAAACACACCTTCTACAGTGATTGAATTAGACAATGGGTCTTTATACACTATGGCTAAACCTACGAATGAACTTTTCACTCACGGTATTGCTGTAGACCCTTCGATAAAGAATGCAAGAATAAGTCTTATTTTTCGTCATATTATTACTGTTTCTCGACCTTTAAAAAGACCTAGATTGGACTTAGAACAATCGTCTCCTGATAATGGTGGACAGTCTTGTGGTGAAAAAAACGAACAATCGCCCTCTGATAATATTGGACAAGCATCCTCTATTGAACTATTAGCTTCAAAATGTGATAACGAACTTTCTTGTGTTAAAAATGAACAATCTACTAGTGGTGAACTGTCTTGCGAAATTCCAAATAATGACTGGTTGGATAAATTTTTTCAACATAGACAGAAATCAAATCCTATTCTGGGGGAATGGGATTTAGGTTGGTGTACATTTTTGCAAATCATTTTGGAAAATGAAAAAAATTTACGAGTGCACATTCGTAATTTTACAGAAAATAGTACTGGTGATCGTTTTCCTACAAAATTGGGCGTTTTATTAACACCAATAACGTGGTTGGATTTCCAAAAAAATATATCTTCGTTTAAATTCAATTCTGTGAAGGATAGTTTTATATCAAACAACCAACTGTTAACAGCGTTTGTGAATGAAGACATGTGTTTGTTGCAACAAATGTTTTACACAAATAATGCAGGATTTTATCTCAAGTCGAATGGTATAAAATTGTTCAAAGATCAGATCAACAGATTGATCGAATTGAAAAGTCAGATTTCACATTGCCTTATGGAAAGTGTTCTCGTGAAACAAATCCCAACTTTGATTTCAAACAAGAGAATTGAATGTGAGGAACATATGATTTTCGATGAAGCACAAAACCATTATCTAACATCAATTTGTAGTGAAATTCAATCAAATATTAATACATTTTTCGAATGTAACGGGTGTGATTTGAATATAGATTGTCAGTTCGATCACGATTGTTTAATGTTAAACACTTTTGATAAATATATCTTTTCTCAAGAAACTGTTTTGCTACATTTGAACACTTTTAAAATTGTTCAAAACATTATTTCAAAACATTGTTTGTGTAATTTCAATGAATCCTTTTTTAATAAGTTGACAATGCAATATTTCCATACTTATTTTGAAAAATATTTCTCAAATAATATATAAATGGTTTGAATAAATCACTTTTTGTTTCAATATAAAATCTGTCTATGTTTTTTTTTTTAATCTTATTAAGATTATTTATGTATTTTATTTTATAGGTGAAAAACTTATTTTAGAAAAGAAGAAAAAATAAAAAAGAAATAAAACCTTATTTGATGAAAAGAATATATTTAATCGGAAGAAAAAAATTACTTGGAAAACATTAATTCACAAAAATATTTATATGTCTAAAAGAGTACAAATAATTAACTTATTTATTAAGATTCTTTACGAATTTTATTTTCTAGGAAAAAACTTACTTAAGAATTAAAAATTGTTTGAAAGAACATATTAATTTACAAAAAATATTTATATGTCTCAAAGAGCACAAATTATTAACTTATTTATTAAGATTATTTATGGATTTTATTTTCTAGGTAAAAACTTATTTGAGAAAAAAATAAAAGAAAAACATTAATTCATAAATTATTTATTATTATAAGAAAGAAAAAATAATGAGGAATATATTAATTTTTGAAAAATAATTCATTTATAATAATTGTTCAATGACAAATCTTTTTCTATAAAGTGAAACGTGGGAAAAATAAAACTTACTTAAGAAATAAAAATTATTTGTAAGAAATCAAGTAATTTATTTGAAAAACAATTAGAAATTAATTAAAAGAAAAAATAATTAAGAATGTATTAATTTATGAAAAATAATTCATTTTTAATAAACGGGGATTAATAATTGTTTGATGAGAAATATTAATTTCAAATGTATTATTTTAGAATGCAGCTTTTTATTCTCTAGGTTAAAAAATTATTTGAAAGAAAAAATAATTAAGAATATATTAATTTTTGAAAAATAATTCATTTTTAATAAATGGGAATTAATAATTGTTTGATGAGTTCTTTTTCTGTAAAGTGAAAGATTTTCAAAAGTATTTCCACTCTTCGCTGAAAAAAAATCTTAACCGTATCTAATTTTGCGATATTCAAAGAAGTCATGTCTCCAAGGGAAAAAAGTCCACTCTTGATATTTTATGATGCTGTGGACCAACATTCCAAATTGCCGCACCCTCTTACAGTCTCTGCTAAGAGTATGCATGAGGGGTCATCTCCCCTCCATGAATCCCCTCCCCGACTTACGTAAGGGGGTGAGATATGAAACCTCTTTCACCCCTCTCCATCTATCTGAGAAGTAATGTAGAGGGTTCTTCATTCACTGCAAACACCTCTGCTAAGACGTTTGTTTTTTTTTTCATCTAAAATTATTTGCAATGGATTTTAAATTTGACGAAAATATGCCAGAAATTTCCAACGTGAGTAATTAAAACATTTATTTTTAATTTATATATAAAAAGTCACACTTTTTGTATATAAATTTTTGATAAAATATACTTAAACATATTTTTTCTCTCTTTTTTTTCAGTTTCAATTTGATTTTGGACTTAGCCAAGATATCGTTATGGGCGAAGTATTAGACTCCAATTTTATTGACTGGTCAGACCCAATGAATATTTCTGATGACGATTCAATTGTAAATATAATTTCTTTAAAAAAAAAAAAAAAAAATGTAGAATGTTTCAAAATGTGATTTTGTACTCAAAATATTCTTTTTTTTTTTTTTTTTCAGATTGAGACAACCAACGATAGGACGCTCATTCGAGCACCCCCTGGCTTCGAAGGCGTAGATCCTATGCGCTCGAACACGGTGCCTGCTAACCACTCGCTACTTTGAAAACCAGTAAGAAAAATGTATTTTTTCTCTTTCAAAGACAATTTCAACATACGATTTGGATTTAAAATATATTTTTCCTTTTACAGATTTCAAATCAAGCACCTTCAGTAAACACCGAGCCTGAACCCCAACCCGGACCTTCTACACAATCCGAATTCCAGCCCGGACCTTCTAAGGTATGTATTTTTATTTATTTATTTTTAGAACTGTATTTTGTAATAGCATTCTATTTAAAAATAAAATAAAGTAAAATTGGGATTTTTTTCTTATTATTCTAGGATCGTCCAACTTGTCATATATGTGACAAGAGTTTTTCTGCAAAACGGAATTTGACTCGTCATCTCCTTACACATCAAGCGGAAAAACCCTATGTGTGTCTTAATTGCGGTCAAGAGTTTTATAGGAAAGATCACCTAAACCACCACAAAATGTACCATGAGACGCCCCAACCCTCCACTAGTGGAACTGATGAGCTTCCTACGACTTCTAAGGTATTTATTAAAACAAAATACTTTTTCATTTTTACTACAAATTTAGTTATTTTCATGTTGAATTTTAAAGGTTAAAAAATATACTTAGATATTTTATTTCATTTATAGGTAAGACCTACTTGTGAAGTTTGCCAGAGAAGCTTTGCCCGCAACTTTCAGTTGAATAGGCATAAGAGAATACAGCATGGTGAAGATCAGCCTCAATTTCCCTGTCCAGAGTGTGGAAAAATCTTTAATCGCTTAGACAATTTCAAAAGACATCGATTGGAGCATACAACATTGAAGTTTGAGTGTCACGAATGCCAGCAACGGTTCTCTTTCCTGAAGGACTTATCTGAACATAAGAAAACCCACGGTTTAAAACGTAAGGTCGAAAAAGACATTACTACAAAACCTAAAAGAAAATCAGTCTCTGCTCCTTCATCCGACATTCTAAATACCTTTTCTACTCATACCTTGGTTCCGGAAGACTGCAATAGATACGATTTCCTTGCTTGCTTTGAAGAGTTAAAACCAAAAATTCTTCAACTACTCCAAGATGATATGCTGAGAAAACGAGCTTTAAAATGGAGACTCATTGTGAAGGCTGTGCTGTGTCGCACTTCACGAGACAGAGAAGAGGAAGTTATCACAAGATATTTTTCGAACAAAAATCAAATTCAGCTCACTCTTGATGACTTGGACGAAAATGTAGAGCAAGCTTTCAACAAAATTATTAAGTCCTATGAAGATTTCCTGCTACAAGGATCCGACTGGGTGCTAATGAAATTAATCCGACTTTGCCAATTAATGAAAATGGATTCTCTGCAAATCAAGAATATTTTATCCAGTGATACAATTACGAAAAAATATTTTTTAGATGTTTTCCCAAGTGATCATCTACCCGAGGTGGTCGTGCGTTATCCAGCTTGCCTCGTATGTAACACAGATGACTCGTCTGAACCCGGAACCCACTGGTTAGCCTTTTTCATACAATCTGATGATGAAGTGGAATTCTTTGATTCGTATGGAAACGACCCCGGTTATTTTAAAGGACCTATTATGAACTTTGCATCTCGATTTTCACATGTGAACTATAATCCTCTGATGCTTCAGAGTGCTATAACTGCCGTTTGTGGCCAATTTTGTGTTTATTATTTATATTGTAGATGTAGAGGAAAAACTCTGAAAGAATTTTTGTCTATGTTTGTGACCAAGAATATCTGTAACGATCATCGAGTCTATGATTTTGTTGCCAAAAGATTTCGTGTGTATGCTAATTTTTACCAATAAACACTTATTTAAACTGTATACATTTTGTGTCTGTGTTCATTTATCATGGAGTTTCCACGTCTACAACATCCTTTCACTATGATTCTTGCCGGTCCTACAGGATGTGGCAAGTCATTTTTTATGAGAGATTTGTTACATTTTAAAGAACAAATGTTTCATCCTACCATCGACAAAGTGGTTTGGTTTTATGGTATTTATCAAACTTTATATGATGAAATATCTGATGTTACTTTTGTAGAAGGTTTCCCATCAAATTATAAAGATTATTTGAATGGTAATACTTTGTTTGTGATAGATGATTTAATGGCCGAATGCAGTAACGATAAACGTTTGACTTCGTTATTCACGAAAGGTAGTCACCATTTAAATCTAAGTGTTGTTTTTTTAACTCAAAATTTTTTTCAAAAAGGGAGTGAAATTAGAACAGTGTCTTTAAATGTCCAGTACATTTTTCTGTTTAAAAATCGTCGCGACATGAGTCAAATTATGCATTTGGGTAGGCAGTTGTACCCCAAAAAATCAAAATTTTTTCAAGAAGTGTATGAAGATGCTACCAAGAAACCCTTCTCATACTTGTTTATTGATTTGAAAAATGAAACGGATGAAGATATGAGATTGCGAACACAAATTCTACCCAATCAAATTCAATTTTTATACAAGTATAAATAAAGTATTAGTGTATGTGAAGAGTTAGTTGCTAACATGACTTTGTCAAGAGAACAACTTAGTGACCTGGAATTGATTCGCTCATGTCCCAATAAATTACGTAAACATTTTCTTAAAAAATTACCTAATCGTACTGTTAAAGCTATCTGCGAGTGTACGTTGAATGTTTTAAAAGGAAACGTACCTCTTTCTACTACTCAGAAACGATCGTTGGCGAAATATAAATCGACTCTTAGAAAGATTGGAACGAAAAAAGGATCCTTATTCACTAAAAAGAAACTGATTATTCAACAAGGTGGATTTTTAAACATTTTAATCCCTGCTGCCATATCAGCCATCAGCACACTCTTCCATGGAATTCGCTAAAAAATTTGCTTTGGTACCTGAAGAAGCGTTGAACAAACACACACCTTCTCAAAAACAGTTAAGTGAATTGGATAAAGCTTTGCTAAAAATATTAAACAGTTCCTTACCAGATTATGAAAAAGTGCAACGCTATTATGAATTATTACAAAGAAAAATGAATTTACAAGAAAACAATCTGCCGTGGATTCAACGTTCTGATGAAGAAGTTGAGCATCAACCTGGAAAACCCGAACAAGATTCTGTGAAACAAGATTCTGTGAAACAAGAACCCACACCAACACAAGAGAGTGTGAATCCTGAACATATCAAACAAGAAATTGACTATAACCATCTTCCTTTAACTTTAGTACCTTCAAGAATGAAAAAACAAGCTTTGAAATTACTCGAATTTCTTAAGACAAGTCCTCACAAACTAGAGTGGAATGAAAATGGAATAGTGTCTTTTAAAAATAAAAAAATAGAGAACTCTAACATTGCAGACTTTTTTCATTTAATTTTTTCTACAAACAAGAAAGTACCTATTAATGCACAGGGTGAATTGTTACAAGTTCTCAAAGAAATGCATGTACCTCAAAGTTTCATTAAAAATAAAAATTTGTTATCACGTCCTATGTCAACGCCTAAAGTTCGAAAACAATCCCATGTAAACCCATTTTGGATTAGTCTTAAATAAAATTAATTTTTTATTATTTTCTGTCTCCTCATTCTTTCATTAAAATATGTAGACACGTGCAAGTTTGGACAAGACCCGAGAGGGGCCAGGTGGTGGGGGTGAAGACATTCCTTGAATAGCTTTAGGGTATGTGGTAACAATTGGGTTCCCACAGTTGACCTCACAGGTTGGTTGGAAGGTACCAGGTGCAGGTAGACGACATACCTTTAACAGTCTTAAGGTGTGTGGCAACTATTGATTTCCCGCGTTTGACGTCACAGGTTGGTCATTGGTTATTTTTAAACAATTGCGGGCGTGGGTTTGACGTCACGAGTTGAGGGGGTAACATCCATTCTGCCTCCTGTTCACGCTTTTGTAAGTTGTATTTTTTCATCGTGTTAAACTTTATTTCAAAATGAGTATCCACTTTTATGAAAACGGTCTTAATGTCAGTTATTATCCTAACTTTATCGAGAAAGAAAAAGCTGATGACTATTTTAACGAGTTGAAAACTTTACCGTTTTACACTCCCACCTTCAACATTTGGGGAAAAGATGTTATGCCGAAACGAAAAATGTTAGCATTTGGCGACGAGGGCCTGGTGTATGCATTCAGCGGTGCTCAAATTGTTGCCCAACCTTGGATCCCAATCATGATGGAACTTAGAAATATCGTCGAAAAGCATGTTGGATGTGCCTACAACTATGTTTTATTAAATCTGTATCCGAACGGACAAAGTTACATTTCCCAACATAAAGATAACGAATTCAGTCTGGATGATACTTTCCCTATCGCAGCCCTCAGTTTTGGTGTACCAAGGAAAATTGAATTTAAAAAACCAAACACACCTTCTACAGTGATTGAATTAGACAATGGGTCTTTATACACTATGGCTAAACCTACGAATGAACTTTTCACTCACGGTATTGCTGTAGACCCTTCGATAAAGAATGCAAGAATAAGTCTTATTTTTCGTCATATTATTACTGTTTCTCGACCTTTAAAAAGACCTAGATTGGACTTAGAACAATCGTCTCCTGATAATGGTGGACAGTCTTGTGGTGAAAAAAACGAACAATCGCCCTCTGATAATATTGGACAAGCATCCTCTATTGAACTATTAGCTTCAAAATGTGATAACGAACTTTCTTGTGTTAAAAATGAACAATCTACTAGTGGTGAACTGTCTTGCGAAATTCCAAATAATGACTGGTTGGATAAATTTTTTCAACATAGACAGAAATCAAATCCTATTCTGGGGGAATGGGATTTAGGTTGGTGTACATTTTTGCAAATCATTTTGGAAAATGAAAAAAATTTACGATTGCACATTCGTAATTTTACAGAAAATAGTACTGGTGATCGTTTTCCTACAAAATTGGGCGTTTTATTAACACCAATAACGTGGTTGGATTTCCAAAAAAATATATCTTCGTTTAAATTCAATTCTGTGAAGGATAGTTTTATATCAAACAACCAACTGTTAACAGCGTTTGTGAATGAAGACATGTGTTTGTTGCAACAAATGTTTTACACAAATAATGCAGGATTTTATCTCAAGTCGAATGGTATAAAATTGTTCAAAGATCAGATCAACAGATTGATCGAATTGAAAAGTCAGATTTCACATTGCCTTATGGAAAGTGTTCTCGTGAAACAAATCCCAACTTTGATTTCAAACAAGAGAATTGAATGTGAGGAACATATGATTTTCGATGAAGCACAAAACCATTATCTAACATCAATTTGTAGCGAAATTCAATCAAATATTAATACATTTTTCGAATGTAACGGGTGTGATTTGAATATAGATTGTCAGTTCGATCACGATTGTTTAATGTTAAACACTTTTGATAAATATATCTTTTCTCAAGAAACTGTTTTGCTACATTTGAACACTTTTAAAATTGTTCAAAACATTATTTCAAAACATTGTTTGTGTAATTTCAATGAATCCTTTTTTAATAAGTTGACAATGCAATATTTCCATACTTATTTTGAAAAATATTTCTCAAATAATATATAAATGGTTTGAATAAATCACTTTTTGTTTCAATATAAAATCTGTCTATGTTTTTTTTTTTAAATCTTATTAAGATTATTTATGTATTTTATTTTATAGGTGAAAAACTTATTTTAGAAAAGAAGAAAAAATAAAAAAGAAATAAAACCTTATTTGATGAAAAGAATATATTTAATCGGAAGAAAAAAATTACTTGGAAAACATTAATTCACAAAAATATTTATATGTCTAAAAGAGTACAAATAATTAACTTATTTATTAAGATTCTTTACGAATTTTATTTTCTAGGAAAAAACTTACTTAAGAATTAAAAATTGTTTGAAAGAACATATTAATTTACAAAAAATATTTATATGTCTCAAAGAGCACAAATTATTAACTTATTTATTAAGATTATTTATGGATTTTATTTTCTAGGTAAAAACTTATTTGAGAAAAAAATAAAAGAAAAACATTAATTCATAAATTATTTATTATTATAAGAAAGAAAAAATAATGAGGAATATATTAATTTTTGAAAAATAATTCATTTATAATAATTGTTCAATGACAAATCTTTTTCTATAAAGTGAAACGTGGGAAAAATAAAACTTACTTAAGAAATAAAAATTATTTGTAAGAAATCAAGTAATTTATTTGAAAAACAATTAGAAATTAATTAAAAGAAAAAATAATTAAGAATGTATTAATTTATGAAAAATAATTCATTTTTAATAAACGGGGATTAATAATTGTTTGATGAGAAATATTAATTTCAAATGTATTATTTTAGAATGCAGCTTTTTATTCTCTAGGTTAAAAAATTATTTGAAAGAAAAAATAATTAAGAATATATTAATTTTTGAAAAATAATTCATTTTTAATAAATGGGAATTAATAATTGTTCGATGAGTTCTTTTTCTGTAAAGTGAAAGATTTTCAAAAGTATTTCCACTCTTCGCTGAAAAAAAATCTTAACCGTATCTAATTTTGCGATATTCAAAGAAGTCATGTCTCCAAGGGAAAAAAGTCCACTCTTGATATTTTATGATGCTGTGGACCAACATTCCAAATTGCCGCACCCTCTTACAGTCTCTGCTAAGAGGGGTCATCTCCCCTCCATGAATCCCCTCCCCGACTTACGTAAGGGGGTGAGATATGAAACCTCTTTCACCCCTCTCCATCTATCTGAGAAGTAATGTAGAGGGTTCTTCATTCACTGCAAACACCTCTGCTAAGACGTTTGTTTTTTTTTCATCTAAAATTATTTGCAATGGATTTTAAATTTGACGAAAATATGCCAGAAATTTCCAACGTGAGTAATTAAAACATTTATTTTTAATTTATATATAAAAAGTCACACTTTTTGTATATAAATTTTTGATAAAATATACTTAAACATATTTTTTCTCTCTTTTTTTTCAGTTTCAATTTGATTTTGGACTTAGCCAAGATATCGTTATGGACGAAGTATTAGACTCCAATTTTATTGACTGGTCAGACCCAATGAATATTTCTGATGACGATTCAATTGTAAATATAATTTCTTTAAAAAAAAAAAAAATGTAGAATGTTTCAAAATGTGATTTTGTACTCAAAATATTCTTTTTTTTTTTTTTTTCAGATTGAGACAACCAACGATAGGACGCTCGTTCGAGCACCCCCTGGCTTCGAAGGCGTAGATCCTATGCGCTCGAACACGGTGCCTGCTAACCACTCGCTACTTAGAAAACCAGTAAGAAAAATGTATTTTTTCTCTTTCAAAGACAATTTCAACATACGATTTGGACTTAAAAATATTTTTCCTTTTACAGATTTCAAATCAAGCACCTTCAGTAAACACCGAGCCTGAACCCCAACCCGGACCTTCTACACAATCCGAATTCCAGCCCGGACCTTCTAAGGTATGTATTTTTATTTATTTATTTTTAGAACTGTATTTTGTAATAGCATTCTATTTAAAAATAAAATAAAGTAAAATTGGGATTTTTTTCTTATTATTCTAGGATCGTCCAACTTGTCATATATGTGACAAGAGTTTTTCTGCAAAACGGAATTTGACTCGTCATCTCCTTACACATCAAGCGGAAAAACCCTATGTGTGTCTTAATTGCGGTCAAGAGTTTTATAGGAAAGATCACCTAAACCACCACAAAAAGTCCCATGAGACGCCCCAACCCTCCACTAGTGGAACTGATGAGCTTCCTACGACTTCTAAGGTATTTATTAAAACAAAATACTTTTTCATTTTTACTACAAATTTAGTTATTTTTATGTTGAATTTTAAAGGTTAAAAAATATACTTAGATATTTTATTTCATTTATAGGTAAGACCTACTTGTGAAGTTTGCCAGAGAAGCTTTGCCCGCAACTTTCAGTTGAATAGGCATAAGAGAATACAGCATGGTGAAGATCAGCCTCAATTTCCCTGTCCAGAGTGTGGAAAAATCTTTAATCGCTTAGACAATTTCAAAAGACATCGATTGGAGCATACAACATTGAAGTTTGAGTGTCACGAATGCCAGCAACGGTTCTCTTTCCTGAAGGACTTATCTGAACATAAGAAAACCCACGGTTTAAAACGTAAGGTCGAAAAAGACATTACTACAAAACCTAAAAGAAAACCAGTCTCTGCTCCTTCATCCGACATTCTAAATACCTTTTCTACTCATACCTTGGTTCCGGAAGACTGCAATAGATACGATTTCCTTGCTTGCTTTGAAGAGTTAAAACCAAAAATTCTTCAACTACTCCAAGATGATATGCTGAGAAAACGAGCTTTAAAATGGAGACTCATTGTGAAGGCTGTGCTGTGTCGCACTTCACGAGACGGAGAAGAGGAAGTTATCACAAGATATTTTTCGAACAAAAATCAAATTCAGCTCACTCTTGATGACTTGGACGAAAATGTAGAGCAAGCTTTCAACAAAATTATTAAGTCCTATGAAGATTTCCTGCTACAAGGATCCGACTGGGTGCTTAAACACATTGAAGAAATAGAAGTGCCGACAGCAAGATATGCACCTTTTTCTGGGAGTTCCTATATGGAGCTTCCGGAGAAAATTAAAAGAACCGTAGCAGTATTAAACATCCAGAATGATGACCAAAATTGTTTTATTTATTGCTTTTTAGCCCATAAGCTGCAAATACATCGTCGACAACATCCACACAGAGTCCACCATTACACACCACATTTAAATTCCATTAATATGGGTCCAGTCACCTGTCCTGTGCCTGTAAGCAAAGTGCCAATCATCGAACGACTGAATAATTTGAGAATAAATGTGTTTGGGGTAGAGGGAAATACTATTTTCCCACTCCAGATTTCCAAACAACAAGACGAAGATTGCATCAACCTCCTATTAATCAGTGATGAAAACAATCAACACTATTGCTTGATAAAAAACATATCAAGACTTTTAGCATCGCAAAGTAAACATGACGGCCGAAATTTCCCCTGTTTAAGGTGTCTTCACATATTCAGTCGTGAAGATCTTTTAAAAGACCACACAACCTACTGTGACAAACTTTCTGTTCAACGTGTGGAACTGCCCTCTTCAAACAAGAACAGCTTAAAATTTAATAATATTAATTATCAACATCCCATACCCTACATTGTGTATGCGGATTTTGAATCTTTGCTTATTCCTGAAACCATTTCATCCAGTCAAGACAAATCAACAGTTAAAATCAACCGACATGAAGCCTGTGGGTACGCTTACATCATCATTGGACCTGACGGGAAAACCTACAAGCCCATCACCACCTATCGAGGACCGGATGCAGCCACTCATTTTCTTAAAAAGCTCATTACAGAAATGCAAGATTTGAAACCAAAGATTTGCAATGTAAAGCCTCTACGTATGACTAGGGAAGAAGAGGAGCATTTTAAATCAGCGACACACTGTTTCCTGTGTCAAAACCAACTGGGAAATGATCGTGTCAAAGAACACTGCCACATCACAGGACGTTATCGTGGTGCAGCCCATAATTCCTGCAATTTACAATACAAAATGAGAAAGATTTTACCAGTTGTTTTCCACAACCTAAAACATTATGATGGACATATCATCGTGAAAGCACTGGCTAATTTCGAAGAGTTTGACTATCGCATCATAGGGGAAACTATGGAGAAATATATCACATTCTCTATGCAAGAGAAAGAAAAAGATGGCACCTATCAAAAAATAACCCTCCAATTCATCGACAGTCTCCAATTTCTATCAACGTCTTTACAGAAGTTGGTCGAAAATCTAAAGGAAGAAGATTTTCAAATATTAAAGGAAAATATAGCACAAGATAAAGTACCTCTGCTTTTGAAAAAGGGTGTGTATCCCTATGAATATCTAGACAGTGAAGAAAAGTTTTTAGAGACAACGCTTCCACCGAAATCAGCTTTCTTCAGCTCCTTGACGAATAAAGGAATTTCGGATGAAGACTATCAACATGCTCTCACTGTTTGGGATACGTTCCAGATTCAAACCCTAGGAGAATACCACGATCTCTATGTAACGAGTGATGTTTTGCAGTTGGCAGACATTTTTCAGAACTTTCGAAAAATCTGCCAAAAAAACTACGCAATCGATCCAGCTCATCTACTGACTGCAGCAGGACTCGCATGGCAAGCCTCTTTGAAGATGACACGTCAACCCCTGGAGCTCTTTACAGATTTGAATATGCATCTTTTCATCGAGCGGGGTATTCGTGGTGGAATATCTACAATCTCAAAGAGATATTCTAAAGCAAATAATCCCTATTTACCTAGTTATAACCCCGATTTGGTATCCAAATATATTCTTTATCTGGATGCAAATAATCTTTACGGTTGGGCTATGTATCAAGCCCTACCCTATGGGGAATTCAAATGGGAGGACCCAAATCAATTTTATGAAGACTTTATTCAAACCATCTCTGAAGATAGCGAAGTTGGATACATTTTCGAAGTCGATCTCCAGTATCCGGAAAGTCTACACGACCATCACAATGATTATCCTCTCGCTCCGGAGAAATTAACCATTACCGAAGATATGTTGTCTTCCACAGCCAAGTCCATTTTGGAAGAAATTGGAAAGAAGAAATTTCAACCCTATGAGAAATTAGTTCCAAATTTAATGGATAAAAGTCATTACATAACTTACTATAAAAATCTTCAACTTTATTTGAGTTTGGGATTAAAGCTAAAAAAGATACACAAAGTGCTATCTTTTAAACAAAGTGCCTGGTTAAAGCCCTACATTCTGTTCAACACAGAAAACCGGAAGAAAGCATCATCAAATTTTGAAAAAGACTTTTTTAAATTGATGAACAATGCCGTGTACGGTAAAACTATGGAGAATGTAAGAAAAAGGAAGGACATCCAACTCATTAACAGCGAGGAGAAAGCCCGAAAAATGGTTGCCTGCCCATCATATCTTCATTACAAGCACTTTGGAGGAAATTTAGTCGCCATCGAAAGATTGAAAAAGAAAATTTTACTAAATAGACCATTGTATATTGGATTTGTGACTTTGGAATTGAGCAAAATGCTCATGTACCAATTCCACTATCATTTCGTCAAGCAGCAGTATGGTGACAAAGCCAAATTACTATTCACCGACACTGACTCCTTGACGTATGAAATTGAGACAAGGGATGTATATCAAGACATGGGAGAACATTCCGACCTCTTCGACACATCAGACTATCCGAAGACCCATCCCCTTTACTCAGAAGAAAATAAAAAAAAAATTGGAAAGTTCAAAGATGAATTAAATGGCCATTTGGGATTGGAGTTTGTAGGACTCCGTTCCAAAATGTATTCCTTGTTGTCAACGGAAGGAGAGAAGAAAACGGCGAAAGGGGTGTCGAGAACTGTAATCCAGCAAAAATTAAAACATGCCTCCTATGTTGAATGTCTAAAGAAAAAAGACTTATCCCGAGAAGACATGATGCGAATTCAAAGTGAATGTCATAGTTTATATACTATCAGACACAAAAAAATCACACTCTCAGCATTTGATGATAAAAGATATATATTACCAGATAATGACAACACCTATGCGTATGGACACTTCCGGATAAAACAAGAAGAGGAAGGAATTATGTAGAGAAAAAAAAAAAAAAACGAGTGGCTGCATCCTGTATATATTTTTATTGTTTCTGCATCCATGAAGATTGTTTCGCACCTGTATATATATTTAAATTGTTTCTGCATCCATGAAGATTGTTTCGCACCTGTATATATTTTTATTGTTTCTGCATCCATGAAGATTGTTTCGCACCTGTATATATTTTTATTGTTTCTGCATCCATGAAGATTGTTTCGCACCTGTATATATATTTAAATTGTTTCTGCATCCATGTTTTGAAGACATCCTCGGAAAATTATTTTGTACAGATTCCTTGTTCCTGCACCTATGAAAATTGTTCCAGCATCCTGTATATATTTTTTTAATTTATTTTTATTTTTATTTATTTATTTATTTTTTTTTTTATCAGGAACTAACTTCCGCCTGGCTCTACGGAGCAAAAAGGAGCACCGCAGGGCCTCGGGAGGGAAGTCTCCCAGGCGCTCAAGGTGAACTTTCCCTTCTCAAACTATTTCTTATTCTATCAAACTATCATTTTTCTAACTTTATTCTTTCTCTTATTTCTCAAATTGTCAATTTTTAAATATGAAGTTAAATATTTTTACTGCAAGGTGCCGGGTTCGAACCCCAGTCAGATCTCTCTATTTCTTTCATAGTATATTCACATCAACATTCTTAAATTCATATATTTTATCGATTCCTTATTTTTTTCCCCCAATTTTTAAATTTTATAATTAATTTCTTAATTAATTTCCTAATGACTCACAAACAATATCATGCTTTTTTCATTCTACCGCAAACATCTCTTTAAAACCATCGTCACCTTTTACAAAAATCACTAATTAATTATTTTTTTTTAATTAAATTTCCTCATTAATACCCTCATCATCTTTTACGATACTGTCAGAGGGGGGTGTCAAGGACGATACCAACTCGTCTACACCCTCAGGGGGTGGTGCGACACCCGCGCGGCTGCTCCCCGTGCCTCCTGCTCCCGTGCTCCCATGCACCACTGCACCTCGGGCGCCGAACTGTCATTTCCTATCTACTGGAGGTGCATAACTTTTCAAACAGTCGGGCAAATTTTTATGCTGAAGGGATCAATTAACTCAAAATGAAACATAATCTTCATAAAAGTGGTGCCTGACTGACTATTTTGGAGGTATCTTGGACATTTCCGCAAACAGCATTTCAAGAGGATAATACACCTTACTACACAGCGTCTGTGGTAAGTTTATTCACTTCAAATTGCCAAAATTTCTTATTCATTCCCATGAGAACCTATAATTCTGTAAGTAATAATATCTTTTTTTCATTTTAAGTTAAATCCCACAAAGGATATAGTAGAATTTCTTCTTTACCAGACATGGGAATAGTCCTAATCGCGATCCGCTCGAAAATGTTTCATCTATAAAAAGGTGGGGGAGAAGGGAGAGGATTCGAAATTTGCAGCCTACAGCTCTGCCAGAACTAGAAAAAATTATTTGTGTTATTTGACACACTGAAATTTCTGAGATTTATATTAAAACACTGTATAAAACTATGCCATTGCGCATTAAAAGAGTAATTCCATATAAAAGTGGAATTAACCCAATGCAGAATACATATTTTTAATAAAAAATTGCTTAGATCTAACAAATAAATAGTTTTATTTCATACATTAAAATATAACTTGTTTATTTAATATAATAAATCATAAAAGAATACAAAGTGTATGATTATTGCATCATGTTCTAAAAGACAGTTTTATGCAGATTTTTAAAATGTACTTCGTAGAGTGCAATAAAACGAATTATTAAATCGAAAATGTACATAGGTATAATTTCATCCCTTTGGTATTATGAAAACAAGACAGTTTTATTTGTTTCAAACATTAATTTTAAAGTTATTACAAATAAAAAAGGTATAAGTCATTTTTTCTGCAGTGCGGCTTTCCTTTTTTTTTTTTTTTGTCGCTTAGTGTATTATACACAAATGTTTAGTACAGGAACCAGGGACTGACTTAAACCGTGGGGACCCAGGACAAAATCATCAATTTGGGGCTCTTTGTATACTAAAGTGCTCAAAGTAAATTTTGTATAAGTGTAAAATTCTTTAAATTTCAAAAAGCAGCTGATTTGGGAACCCTCTTATAAATAGGGTCTCAGGCGCTTATTCCATTTGCCCCCTTGGGAAATCATGCCCTGGTTTAGTAATTTTAACTCACAAAGAGAAATAAATTTGGAAATATACGTGTAACAACCGAGTGCAAGGCGGACGCAGATTAATTAGTTATAATATATAAGGTTTATAAATTGTGAAATTTATATAAATCTATTTATATAAATTTCATAAATGTATGTATGCACGTTATATATAGGGTCTTTGATGAGCCCGATCTTTTTTTTTTTTTCAGTTATTTTCAGTACTTATTCGATTTTAATTTATAAGAAACTAGCAGGCTTTGCCCGCTTCGCTGGACATTAAACTTAAATGAGTTGTCAAAATCCCATATCTTTATTAATAACCTAAGTTCTCGCTGTGATTGGTAGAGGTTTTCTCGCTCGCAAAGCGAGGAGTCTAGGTCTCCACTGTCTTCGGCACAACTTACCCACTTCTTACTTCCCCTTCCTCAGCGGGTGAGTTCGAAGTTTTGCAAAATCACACTAATGTACATAATGCGTACACTTAATCAATATACAGTCTGGGTCCCCACTGCCTTAGGCACAACTTACCCACTTGTTACTTCCCCTTCCTCAGTGGGTGAGTTCGAAGTTTTGCAAAATCCCACTAATGTACATAATGCGTACACTTAATCAATATCCGCACACCAAAATTCGCCATTCTAAGATAATTCAAAGCGAATTCAAACGGAAAAACATGTTTTTACAAATGTTTATTGGGAACGACTTCAGTATAAACCCACAACGATATCTGGCGATTTTTTTGTTGGCGATTATGGCTAAATCATAAATCTAAAAATCATAAATCATATATGATAAATGATAAAATCATAATCTAAATCATAAATCCAAAATAAGCAACATATTAGGCTGCCATATTATATCGCAAACAGTCCAGAACGACATCGTTATCCTTCAAAACGACGCCAAAAAAAATCGCCAAATTCAGCTGTGGGGTTATACTGAAGTTATACCGTTTATTGCTCTCCGACTCCGAGAAGGGAAGGATTTCGAATTTCGTGGAATCCAGTTACAATAAGTGCCGGATGCAAACAAACAATTTACGCACCAAATTTCGTGACCACAGAAGTCTTCAATAGACAGTATTATAAATAAAAAATAATAATAATAATAAAATAAAAATTATACCGACACGACATTATTTCATTGTTTAAAACATGAAAATCTGACATTGACGGTTTTAATCTATATATATAAAAATGAATTGCTGTTCGTTAGTCTCACTAAAACTCGAGAACGGCTGATCGGATTTATCTTATCTTAGTCTTGAAATGTTCGTGGAGGTCTAGGGAAGGTTTAAAAGGCGAGAAAAAATCGAATAATTTCCGGGAAAACCCTAAAAACAGCCCTTTTCTATTTCCCATACAAACGTTTTCTAGAGTCAATTTGAACTTTATTGCTATTCAATAAAGTTTATTTATTTTTTTTTCCAACAGGAAAATAAATACATTTATCTAAACGTGAACAATAAAAAATTTAAAAAAAAAAAAAATAAAAAAAAAAAATAAAAATAAATTATGCATCTCACAAAAATTGACGTCATTTTTAATTTAAAATTTCTTTTACACATTGATAAAGTTCTAATATAGTTTACGATGCTAATATATGTTGTACTAAAATCAGTTTTATTTATAGATCCTCCTGGGTGATTTTTACTTTCTTCTATATGTAATATAGAGAAAGTATTGGATTCGCGAAAATTTTCGACCTCCGTTTTTTGACGGATCTACACGTTTTGGGATGTCCTGAACACGAATTGATAGTTTTTAAAAAATGTCTGTCTGTGTGTCTGTCTGTCTGTGTGTCTGTCTGTCTGTCTGTCTGTCTGTCTGTATCATTTTTTTGTGGACGCTGTATCTCACGAACCAATGAATGAAATTTAACCAAACTTGGTATTTAGTTGCACCCTGACATGAACTGGTGCCCATTAGATTTGGGGATCAATAGCTCAACAGGTGGCGTTGTGATCGCATTTTATGCAAATTTTTAACATGGCAGCATAGGACAAAATTCCGTATAAATGGGCATAATGAGAGTTATTTTAAACTTGTGATTGTAAAATTAATTTGAATTATTGATGATAGTAGTAGTTAACTAGGAAAAAAAAATTGTGCATGGGGGGGCATCGGTTCCCCCCCTGGGGGGGAAGTACCCCCCCGGGGGGGTTAAATTTTGAAGATGGGTATCATTCGAAAGATCTCGTCAATACCTTTAAAACGAATGGTTGAACCATAAATCTGTGATAATTTAAAACAAAGTTATCGATTTTTTTTACTTTTAACAAAAAAAAAACTTAGAAAAATAATCGTATTTTTTTTTTTTTTTTAAACGAAATTTTACCAAACTTGGTATTTAGTTGGTCCCCGACATAAACTGTTGCTGATTATATTTGGGGATCAATAGCTCAACAGGTGGCGCTGTGATAGCATTTTATCTAAATTTTTAACATGGCAGCATAGGACAAAAATTCGTATAAATGTGCATAATAAGAGTTATTTTACACTTGTGTTTGTAAAATTAATATGAATTATTGATAATAGTAGTACGTAACTAGGAAAAAAATTTTGTGCATGGGGGGGCATCGCTTCCCCCCCTGGGGGGGGAAGTACCCCCCCTGGGGGGTAAATTTTGAAGATGGGTATCATTCGAAAGGTCTCGTCAATACCTTTAAAACGAATGGTTGAACTATAGATCTGTGATAATTTAAAACAAAGTTATCGATTTTTTTTACTTTTAACCAAAAAAAAAAAAAAAAAAAAACTTAGAAAAAAATTCTATTTTTTTTTTTTTTTTTTTTTTTTTTTTTTTAATATTGTTAGTGATTGAATATGTATTAATTTTCAAAAAAAAAAAAAAAAAAAAAAAAAAAAAAAAATCCTTTTTTATTTTTTTAAATATTGTTACTGATTGAATATGTATAGGAAAATATAGAAGAAAGTCTTGTGGTGGCCACAACATACTAGTTTAAATTGTTGCGTTGAAGTACACCGAACATTTTTCGCCAAGAGGTTTAATTTAGCAACAGCGATTTTAATCTAGATAGTTCAAGAAAAATATTACAAAACGAAAAAAATAAACTGAAATAGTAGTCACATAAAAGATCTATTTTTATCTGAGTAGATAATTTTATAGAAAAAAAAAGTGCAGTTTTAAAAATAGAAAATTTATTTTATCAAGCACTATTTTAAACCTAAAAACCATTAAAAAAATAAACAGAATATGAAGGGTTCTTATATGTTAACGAAAAGGTAGCCGATAAAACGCTTTCTATTTTTATGCAAGAAATTATACAAAAAAAAAAAAAAAAAAAAAAAAAGCTAATATGGCGACAAAAATTCAAAAGCCGCCAAGGGAGAGATATAATAAAGTTGTGTAGCACGATAATGTTTAGTTATTTATTTATTTTTAGGACTGAGGGCCTATTAGTCTCAGACAGCGATTTTTGCGTTGTCGTTTTCGATAGTTGGACATTTGTCGAAATCATTTTTCGATAGTTGGACATTTATCGAAATCTAAAATTTATCGACGATATAATTGAATAATTTGAAAGCGATGTTATAATTGGGAAGAAAAAAAAACTAATAGTCCTCCGTCCTAAACTAAATTCTGCTTTGCCAGAATTTCATCAAAATCTTTTCAAAATGACATTGACATGAGTCCCCCAAGGCACAACTATGACATGAGTCCCCCGCAAGGCACAACTTTGACATGAGTCCCCCCAAGTCACATGAGTCCCCCCAAAGGCACAACTTTGACATGAGTCCCCCCAAGGCACAACTTTGCCATGAGTCCCCCCCCAAGGTACAACTTTGACATGAGTCCCCCCCAAGGTGCAACTTTGACATGAGTCCCCCCAAGGCACAACTTTGCCATGAGTCCCCCCCAAGGCACAACTTTGACATGTCCCCCCAGAACATGAGTCCCCGCCAAGGCACAACTTTGACATGAGTCCCCCACAAGGCCGAACTTTGACATGAGTCCCCCCAAGGTACAACTTTGACTTGAGTCCCCCCCAAGGCACAACTTTGACATGAGTCCCCCCCAGGCCCAACTCTGACATGAGTCCCCCAAGGCCCAACTTTGACATGAGACCCCCCCAAGGTACAACTTTGACATGAGTCCCCCCCCAAGGCACAACTTTGACATGAGTCACCCTCAGGCACAACTCTGACATGAGTCCCCCAAGGCCCAACTTTGACATGAGTCCCCCCCCCCCAAGGTACAACTTTGACATGAGTCCAAGTTTTTTTTTTTTTTTTTTTTTTTTAATATAGAAACTTTATAAACTGGTTTAAATGTAAATTTAAATTCATTTATTTTTTTATATACCAATCACTACGCTAATTTAATATACAAATAAATAAGTTGCTGTGTGTGACTGCACTTGCACGCTGTCGGGCAGAAATATTTGATTAATTCAAATTAATATTTAAATAACTAAATAAAGATATGTTTAATAGAAAGCATAGTCTTGGCGACAAACTTGACGTGTGGGATACCAAATTTGGTGAAAAATGGTAGTTTAGGGTTCCCGATGTTTCGAAGCTCTCCGGCACACGGGAACATAGACCTTAACCTTACCAAGGGATTCTCGATGAAGTCATCTCCAAGCCCCATCGCCAAAAGTTATAAGTAGGTGTGAGTTGATTTTTGGGAAAGAGTATGTAGTCACCGCGATCCAAAGTTATTCAGAGACCTATTCTGAGTCATTGCACTTTAGGGATTGAGCTCTAAGCGACTGGACATTTTTCGTGAGTGAGCGAAAATTTTTGCTCTGGGGTAGTTGATGTTATTTGCTTTACTCCTGTGGAACAAGTGACTATTTTTTGGACTGTCCCAGAACATTCATCGAATAATGACTTATACTGTACGAGTAACAGCTTCAACTGTTTCCAGAATATTCGAAGATTTAACACCAGCTATTGGACTGTTTTCGAAAATATTTGTTTTAATAATAGTTTTGTTGTACAGATTCGAGAAGTTCAAAAAATGTTTGATATTGCCAAGGAGGTCCCATACTAAAGCTGTGACGAAAATAGTTGCCAATCGAAATATATTCAGTTACAAAGAAATCATTTAAATATAGTGTCCAGCGAAGCGGGCAAAGCCTGCTAGTAGAAAATATAAATTAGTCTTTAATAGAAAATATAAATAAATAAGTACAAAACGCACAGCTTTAGTATGGGAACCCTTTGGTGACTTTAAATATTTTAAGCCAATTTTGCGATGAACTGAATTGGCTATCTCAATTGTGCAATCAATGATCTTGGCGAGAAACGTCCGAGCTTCTTCGGTTCCGAATTTCAAATTTTGCCGAAGTGATCCAATACTAAAGCTGTTCCATACACTAAATAAATAAATAAATAAATAAAATAAAATAAAACAAAGTTTTAAAGCGAATGTATTTTGGAATTTTTACAGAGGTAAACCTAAATGATACATTTTTTTTTTTTTTTTTAAGTTGTTAAGATGTTGAAGAGATTAAAAAAAAAAGAAAATTATACAGACACGACATTATTTCATTATTTAAAACATGAAAATCTGACATTGACAGATTTTAATTTAGTGCCAGAGGCCTACTGCTAAACTTGTTAATATCGACAAATTCTTCTTTAGTTAATTCGTGACGATCTAAATTCCATGATAAAGTTTTCATTAAATCAAACGAATGTGTTTCAGCTGCAGATACTGTAACAAATAACGTTGGAAGTCCAAACTGTCTTATAGCCGCAAAACAACGTTTTTTCTCTTTTTCCCAATGAGGGGGAGGTGTGCCTTGGGGGGGACTCATGTCAAAGGTGTGCCTTGGGGGGGGGGACTCATGTCAAAGTTGTACCTTGGGGGAGACTCATGTCAAAGTTGGCCTTGGGGGACTCATGTCAAAGTTGTGCCTGGGGGGGGGGACTCATGTCAAAGTTGTGCCTAGGGGGGACTCATGTCAAAGTTGGGCCTGGGGGGGACTCATGTCAAAGTTGGGCCTGGGGGGGACTCATGTCAAAGTTGGGCCTTGGGGGGACTTCATTCAATAAATCCCCATTCAATAAACCGTCTGAAATAGGCCCTTAGCACTATTAAGAGTGACGTACAAAAATTCGACAACGCTGTACCGACTGAAATAGGGGTACCTTGGGGGGGACTCATGTCAAAGTTGGGAATGGGGGGGGCTCATGTCAAAGTTGTGCCTTGGGGGGACTTCATTCAATAAATCCCCATTCAATAAACCGACTGAAATAGGCCCTTAGCACTTTTAAGAGTGACGTATAAAAATTCGACAACGCTGTACCGACTGAAATAGGGGTACCTTGGGGGGGCCTCATGTCAAAGTTGGGCCTTGAGGGGGCTGCATTCAATAAATCCCCATTCAATAAACCGACTGAAATAGGCCCTTAGCACTATTAAGAGTGACGTATGAAAATTCGACAACGCTGTACCGACTGAAATAGGGGTACCTTGGGGGGACTCATGTCAAAGTTGGGCCTGGGGGGGACTCATGTCAAAGTTGTGCCTTGGGGGGACTTCATTCAATAAACCGACTGAAATATGCCCTTAGCACTATTAAGAGTGACGTATAAAAATTCGACAACGCTGTACCGACTGAAATAGGGGTACCTTGGGGGGACTCATGTCAAAGTTGGGCCTGGGGTGGGACTCATGTCAAAGTTGGGCCTGGGGTGGGACTCATGTCAAAGTTGGGCCTGGGGTGGGACTCATGTCAAAGTTGCGCCTTGGGGGGACTTCATTCAATAAATCCCCATTCAATAAACCGACTGAAATAGGCCCTTAGCACTATTAAGAGTGACGTATAAATATTCGACAACGCTGTACCGACTGAAATAGGGGTACCTTGGGGGGGACTCATGTCAAAGTTGGGCCTGGGGGGCAAGGCCGTAGGCAAGGGGGGGGCCCGACGGGCCCAAGCCCCCCCCGAAATAAATGGCGAAAGACTGATTTCGAGTAGTATGTATCAGGCAAACATTGCTGTCTTGAAAAAAAAAAGTACTATAAAACAATTTAGTAAAACCTATTAATTTAATTAAATTTCCCATTACATTCTTACTTCTCTATATTTAAGCTCTAGAGTGCTGTAAAACCCATTCAACCTTAATCTCGCTATATTTATTAGCTTAATTTCATCCACCTTCTTGTCAAAGCTATAATGGACTGTCTAACGTCATGAATTCAATCATTCTACTTTCTTCTGTATTTAATAGAAGAAAGTATTCGATTCGAAAAAAAAATTTTGATTTCCAGTTTTCGATGGATTTACATGTTTTGAGAGATCCAGAACATGATTTGACCATTTTTAGAAAATGTCTATCTGTGTGTGACAAAGATTTTGTTCCAATTGTATCTCAGGAACTACTGCACTGCACAGAATTACATATACATTTATATACAGCTGCACCATGAAATAAATTAGTGCCTAACACTTTTTTGGTGAAAATCGTCCAACAGGTGGCGTTGCTGTCTGAAATTTTCTCAGTTTTTAACTTGGCGGTATAGTACAAAATTTCTTATAAATGTACACAATAAGAATTATTTATCATAATAATAATAAAGTGGGCAAAAAATTTTGGACACATAGGGGCAACGCTTCTCCCTGGGGATGAAGTCCACCCCCCGGAGGGGGACAGTTAATCGATATGGGTATCTTTTAAAAGAACTCGTCAGTATTTTTACGACTAACAGTTGAACTATTAATGTATGATTAATTTGAATCTAAGTTTTCCTTTTTTTTTTTTTTTTTTCTCATTTTTAACAAAACGAAAAAGGGCAAAAAACATTTTTAAAGATATTGTTAGTGAACATAAAACTGACTTTCTTTGGACATTAAGTGTTACATTTCTATCAGAAACAAACCTCTGCATTCATCATGGAAATTAATTTTAATAAAATGATTGGTACTGAGTGAATTTGTATAGGAAAATATAGACGAAGGATTTGTGTGCAAGGCCTGATTAAAGCAGGGGCATGTAAGACATGTGACCTGAATAGAAGGGGCCATATAACTCGCCCTGAAAATGCCATTTAGCCTTTTATGCCCTAAAAATGGTATCATATAGTGCAAATTCTGACATATTACTCCCATAAACAGGTATATATGTACCTGTGTTTATTGGTGCACAGTGCGAGGAGAAGGCGGGCTCACGAAACTATGTGTGCCCCGGGTCTCGCATGAAGTTAATCAGGGTCTTTTTGTGTAGGGTCTGATTAACTTCGTGTGAAGCCCGGGGTAAACACACTTTCGTGGGCTCCAACCCCACCATACGTACTGTGCAGGAATCAACAAAAGTACATTATATACCTGTATATGAAACTAAAATAACAAAATTTTGCATTTTATGATACCACTTTTATCATTTTTAGAGGCAAAAGGGCATTTTCAGGGCCAGTTTTAGGGCTCTTTGCTACTCAGGGCCCGGGGCACCATTTGTCCCTGTGTTAATCAGGCCCTTGTTTGCGTGTGCGTATGTTTTTTTTTTTTTTTTCGTTGGGTATGTGTATTATTATATCATATTCGATGACCTTGTTATAGAAATGTGATGGGCCCCTCCCGAAAAAAAATCCTGGCTACGGCCTTGCTGGGGGGGGGGGACTCATGTCAAAGTTGTGCCTTGGGGGGACTTCATTCAATAAATCTCCATTCAATAAACCGACTGAAATAGGCCCTTAGCACTATTAAGAGTGTATTATAAAAATGCGACAACGCTGTACCGACTGAAATAGGGGTACCTTGGGGGGGACTCATGTCAAAGTTGGGCCTGGCGGGGACTCGTGTCAAAGTTGTGCCTTGGGGGGACTTCATTCAATAAATCCCCATTCAATAAACCGACTGAAATAGGCCTCTAGCACTAATTAAGAGTGACCTATAAAAATTCGACAACTGTACCGACTGAAATAGGCCTCTAGCACTAAAAAAAGCACAGCTTAAGTATCGGAACCCTTTGGTGGCTTTAAATATTTTAAGCCATTTTTGCGATGAACTGAATTGGCTATCTCAATTGTGCAATTAAAGATCTTGGCGAGAAACGTCCGAGCTACTTCGGTGCCGAATTTCAAATTTTGCCAAAGGGATCCAATACTAAAGCTGTTCCATATCGAATCTGGGTTGAAAACGGAAAAAGGGTAAAATAAATTAGAAATATCAGACCTATATTTATAAATTTGATACCAAATGAAAGGGGTGATTTTTCTGAATCCAGGGGTGCAAACAGTTTTTCGATGAGACAATTAGATTTTAAGAAAATAACTAAAGTGTGAAATTTAAGTGGCAACGGAAAAACGGAAAAAGGGGAAAATAAATTAGAAATATCAGACCTATCGTTACAAATTCAGTACCAAATGAAAGAGGTGATTTTTCTGAATCCTGGGGTGTAAACAGTTTTTCGATACGACAATTAGATTTTTTAAAATTAACTAAAGTATGAAACTCAGATGGCAAAACTTCATTTCAATCTTTTCATAATTTGTAGCGAAAATCACGCGAATACAAAAGTCTTTAACTTAAAAATTTATTTTTATATTTTACTAGCAGACCCGGCCACGCGTTGCTGTGACTAAGTTATACGTTGAATTATACGGCTGTAAACTATTTAGTACAGTCAAATTATTATTTACGAACAAAGACGAAAACGTTGTAGCCGATGTAAAAACCCACAGGGTTGAGATTTGAAATTTAGGTCAAAATTTGGAAGCGATTGATAAAAATTTTCGTAGTGTTGATATTAAGCACAAATTAATTTTATTGTAGGGTCCTATAAATTTTAATGGAGAAGTGATATATATTATTTCTAATGCTACTTTGGATAAAATTGCTAAAATGACTAATATATAAATTAAATTCTATTAAAATTCTATTAAAATAAAAGTATAAAAGAAACAGACGATTTTAAAATCAATTTTTATGGAGGAGTGAAATATAATATATGCTATTATGGATAATTTTACTATAAAATGACCTCATCATTTTAAATATTTTAAAGAGGGCAACAGCTGTAGTTATAAAAAGGAAAACAATAAGGCTAAACCAGAAAAATAAGTAAATTTGATAAATATTTTAAAACTTTAAAATTGGAAATCTTATGAAATATTGGACATTTAAAGTAAATACATGTATCATTTTAAATAGAAAAAGATTTTGGAAAAGTTTAGTGTATTTTAACGAAGTGATGAGAAGTTTTTGAGTATGTTAAAATTTTAATAGTAAATTCAAGTTAATAAAGATGGGAAACATTGAGGATTAAGATAAGAATAATTATAAGATTAAAAAAAAAAAAAAAAACTTTTTATATACCATGCTTTTAAATTTTAATATACTAATAATATACTAATTAAAAGGAAAATGATAAATATTCTATCATTGTTTGAAGTCAAATTTGTTTTCAAATGTCTAAATAAAATATCTGATGTAAGATACTAATATTTTGCAGCGGAATAGATTTCATTTCTGTCATCCTTGGCGAAAAAAAAATGAATATCGCCAAATTATCTGGCGAAAATATTTAATTCCTTTCAAAAATCATGGTTATTTTAACAACTTATATTAAAAGAGTAATGAATAATATGAAACAATATTTCGTACAATACATATTACATGTCATACATACGTACAATGAATAATACATATTACATTTCGTACAATGCATACATCTGGCATGTATATTTTCGTGTTACGCTTTTGATCGCCAAATAATAATAATAATAATAATAAAAGCCAAGGGCGATAGAGTTTTGAAATTTAGAATTAAAATTTTGTCAATTTGACAGCAAAATAATTCAATCTAACACCCGCGATAACTAATAGATATCTATACCCAAATATAAGGATTAAAATCGGGAAATAAATTTCCTCGATTTTTAATAATTTCTTACAAAAAATCCAGTGGGCAATTAACATAGGAAATCGTTTTCTTGGCTGCACAGACGGTCATTGAGTCACACTTCGCTTGCGTATAGAACTCATAGATATAGTATAGCATATATAGAATAGAGTGATCATTGGGGAGAAAAAAGTTATTCCTTTGGGAAAAGACGACGTTTTTACCAAAATATGGCCGTCTTTCCCCGAGTGAATACACACGGGAATACATACTAATATTTTAGCAAATAAAATTTATGAATAATTTATTTGCTAAAGGGGAATGGAAGACTCCAGATACAGTTTCAAATTCATATTTCTTTCTTTCTTTTCTTTCTTTTTTTTTTTTTTTTTTTTCAATACCACTTAATGGCTGTTTCCAAAGCTTTTATTTATTTATTTTTTTTTTTTTTTTTCGGCATCAAAAATCTTTGTACGATAACATGGGGATGAGAGATCTATATATATTACTATATCTATGATAGAACTACATTAGCACTTTATCAATGTGTATAAAATCTTTAAATTGATTATGACGTCAATTTTCGTGAGATGCATAATTTAACTTTTTATAATTTTTTAACGTTCACGTTTGATTAAATGTATTTATTTTTATGTCGAAAGAAAATGAACTCGTATTTTTTTTTTGGCAACAATTAAATTAATGGAACTCACAGATATTTTGGAGCAACTTTAATAAAGGTCTATAATTAACAAATAATTGCAATAAAACAATATTGTGACAATAAATTGAGATAAAAACTATCCTATCTCTCAAGTTGGACCAAACTGCACACAGTGTGCAAAATTTCATTAAAATCGGTTCCTTAGTTTAGAAGTTTACCCCGGACAAACATCGTGACACGTAATTTATATATATATACAGATTTTTTCATTCAAAGCATTTTAGTGAAAAAATATTTATGGCGCATGCGCAGGCGTTTTTTACACACAATTTAAACACTAATCATAATTTAAAAAATTTCTATGGATATAATTTCAAGTTGGGTGAAGACCTAAGTTTCTGCCAAGCGCCGTTGAATTCCGTCCAGCCGTTCTCGAGTGATGCCCGGACAAACGTGTTTTAGTCTTTTACCCCCTAGGGGGGGAACGGGGGGGAATTTCTGAAAAGTTGATGGATATAATTTTAAGTTGGGTGAAGACCTAAATTCCTGCCACGCGTCGTTGAATTCCGTCCACCCGTTCTCAAGTGATGCCCGGACAAAAAAAGCGACATTCGGACACGATGACACACACACAGACACACACACACACACACACACACAGGCAAAATTTTCTGAAGTCATTTTCGGCTTTCATGGGGTGTGAAACGTGAAGATATCGCAAAATTTTTCGATTCCGACAAATTTACAGACAAAAGTCTGATTTTATTAATATTGATTTTTCGATTCCGACAAATTTACAGACAAAAGTCTGATTTTATTAATATTGATTAATTTGAAAATGATAGACAGATGAGATAATTTTGTGATAATTTTGTGAAGAGTTCGTTTTTAAATTTTCTGAAAAAACCTAAATTTGTCCTAAGTGAGTTTCTCCTTTCTCCCTAGATCATTTTTAAGAAGTATCAAAAATGAATTTAGCGCCGCTATTATGGTACCTTCGTAAAAATTAATTCTTGAAAAAATGGCAAAGTCTTCTGTCAGTGATTTTCGAAAGCTTTAGAATTTAGATAATACTGAGATATCTGGCTCATTAAAAACTGTTCTAATTTTAAAAAATCTGGAGTGACTCCACTCGACTTTCCGAACATTTAGTAATTAACAGTTTTGTAGATAAAGTAAAGAAAGAGGAGTTGTTAAACAAACAAAAGGGAGAAAACCATAATAGAGTGTTTGAGTATTTTTCTCCATATATTACACGATGTTTTATTTAACGCTACTGAGCCCATAGATCATAATAATAAAGAATTTTTCGTTGTGTCCCTGTAAAAACCTATAAATGCTAGATTCACCAAAATGCTTATAGTTAGTGCAACATTGATTTATAATACTCATATAAATTTTCAGCTCAATTCAATAAGGCGTTTAGATGCTATTGTACTTTTAAAAATTTAGTCCCATAGGCCATAATGATAAAGAATTTTTCTTTGTGTCCCTGTAAAAAAACTGTAAGTGCTAGATTCACCAAAATCTATACAGTTAGTTCAACTGTGATCTATAACATGTGTACAAATTTTTTGCTCAGATTAATAAGGCGTTCAGACGCTATCGCACTTTTAAAAATTTGGCCCCATAGGCATAATGATAAAGAATTTTTCTTTGTGTCCCTGTAAAAAAACTATAAGTGCTAGATTCTCCAAAATCTATACAGATTGAGTATTTGTGACCCATAATATGTGTATAAATTTTTTGCTCAATTGAATAAGACGTTTAGATGCTATCGCACTTTTAAAATTTTGCTCCCATAGACCATAATGATAAAGAATTTTTCTTTGTGTCCCTGTAAAAAAACTATAAGTGCTAGATTCACCAAAATCTATAGGGTTCGTACTATGGTGACTTACAATATGCGTACCAACTTTCAGGTTAATCGAACAAAGCGTTTAGACGCTAGCGTGTTCACTCACAGACATACACACATACACACACACATACATACATCATCGTAAAAATAGTGAAAACGGACTCAGGGGACCTCAAAACGTATAGAAACATCAAAATCTCGAATTCGGATTTTTGACATGATTACAATACTTTCCTCACTATAGTGTTCGGAAAGTAAAAAAGAAGAAAATAAAAAATATTTTCAAATGAATTTACTAGATTTATGATGTAATATAAAGTTTATAATGAATTAGATTATCTCTGAATTTATTTTAGAGTTTAAAAATTAAACGAGTTCAAATTTAAGATGAGTTTATTAACATTCTCTGGTAAATTCGTAAAAACCTCCTTAGTAATTAATTTTTATTCTTAAGTTTATATCTTGAAATCAATCATGTATTCCTTTCATGTTTCGTCTGATCTAGTTTCTCGGTTTCTCTCACTTGCTATTCACCTTTTTTCATTTATCTTTCCTTCTGTTTTTTATTTTTTATTTTTATCTTTTATCACCGGAAGTAAAATGAATTAATGTATTTCGAAATACAAGGAAAACGAAACCACAATGTATTTTTTCCGACCTGAAAGGAAATACAATGATTTCTATTTTCTAATAATTGCATCATGTGTGATATTTTTTGTCACTATATTTAAAATGATAATAGCTTTATCATAAAATTGTTATAAAATTATAAAATTCTTTAATATTAAAGAATTCTAAAGTTATTTTGAGGGTTTTAGCTAATATCTTTTTAACCAGTTTGAATAATTTAATTTAAATGATCAATTCGTATTCCTTGGGTTATTTTGCATCTTAGTATAACAAGTATATTTTTCAAATGCATAGAGCCATGAATCAAATTTTTTAAAAACTTCTAACTTCCGTTCTATTTGTAAGATTTAACATTTCATTAAACATTCTTTAACATTCTTTTGACTTCCATTGAATTCGGTCCGAAAATTCGATATCGAGATTTCACCTGATTTACACGTTTTAAAGTGCACTGAGTCCAAAAAAAAGTGTTTTTTGGCAATTGGTCAGTTTGTGTGTATGTATGTATGGAATCTTATGGCTATCATATCTCCGAAACTAATTAAGATAGAACTACAAAACTTCAGAATTGAGACAGGTCTGGTGTACAGATGAATTTTCTAAATTTTGGTGAAAATTGAAAAACCGGAAGTGGGACATCAGATACTGGAAGTGGGTCCGTAAATCCATATCTCAAAAACGGTTCTAACGATTTTCTTCAAATTTGTTATATAAACACTCTATTAGATGTCATTTCGAATTATATAGTTGGTTAGTTCAGAAAACTTGATAGGCGTCCTATATAAATAGCTCAGTTTCAGGTCTCAAGCGCGTTCCTTTAAAAACGGCTGTACGGATTTTTTTTCAAACTCGCCATATTAACTCACTTTTAAATATCCTTTTGTATGTAATTATTGTTTTCCGATCAATAATTGAGTTTTGGTGAAAGTTAGCATCGCAAAAACGGCTCTAACTATTTTCTTGAAAATTGTTATATAAATCCATTCCTTTGTCATGTATTACATGGTTATTAGAAGAAAATTAACAGTCATCCTGCTTGGGTAGGCCAATTTTAGATCTTGGAAATTGGTGTTTCAAAAAATAACTCTATCATTTTTTTTTCTCTTTTTTTTTTTTTTTTTTTTTTTTTTTACCTCGCTATATGTAAGCCTCGTTTTATATGCCTTTACATGTGTATAAAGTTTCTCTTACCGGAAAAAATTTAGGTTTCTACCACTTCTTTAGGTCACTTTAATGTCTCCTGATCACATTATCTCCAAAAACACATATAACACTGCTCGGCATAAAAATTGCCTCTGACACCATTTCTGCATATTCTTATGTAAAATGAACTCCTGAATCCGAATAGAACGCTCATTTTGCAGTATCATCAACCGTATGTTGGGAATGGCTCCCTATTTTTATCATTTTTCGATGGTTTTATCTTCTGAGGGGCTACAGAGTCGGAAAATTCTAAAACATGGACAAGGACATTTGCGACAACGGATTTTTTTTTTTTTTTTTTTTTTTTTTTTTTTTTGAGGAGGAGGCGGGGGGGGGGGGGGGGAATTTGCCACTGAAATTATGCATTACATATCTTATATTTTTTTAATCTGTTATTAATGTTATTTTGGAAACTTTATATATATATATATATATATATGTATGTATATTTGTTTTTATGTGTTAAATTAATTATTTTTCATTCTTCAAATCAAATTCGTGGTCATAAAATTATCGAACAGGGAAAGAAATTGAGGGAGAGGGTGGTGTATCTAGAAAAAGGTGGGTGACAGGGCAAAATGGGATCATATTCGTTTTACATAAGAATCAGCAAAAATGGTATCAGATCTCGATTTTTTTTTTTTTTCTTCAGAACAGTGTAATAATCCGTGTAATAGTGGGTAATGGAAATCGTGTGGTTATTTCACACTAGATGTTTTATTCTTAGTTGAAGTGCTTTGCTATAATATTTTACCATGTCCAGGAAAGTTGCTCAGAAATTGAAGTTAATTCCCTATAGCCATATGGAAAATAAATATATATTTTTTAAATATCATCGCTTGTTTTTTTTTTTTTTATTATCATTACTTACACGTTTTGAGGTTTCTTGAATACCGAAATCAAGTTTTTAACGTTTTATCTTTGCCCGTGTCTCTTAGAAAAAATTAAAAACAAATAATTTCAGGCGATTCAAATGTTGTATCTTGAAGTTAATACGTTTGTTACTAGAAAAGTTTGATCAAGATTGATAAGTTTAGAGAAATGTTGCGTCTGAAAGTTGCCTGAATAATTTTAAATGAACTTTTGAATTTAATAACAGATTTGAAATCTACATAAATGTAAGCAGAATAATGAAACGGGGAGTTGAGAGGGGAAGCTGTTCCGAAGCCTAATTTGAATTGTTTTAACATAAGTTTACATAACAGTACTCGTTATCTTACCCCTTAATCTCCAACCTATTTATAGTATTAAATTTCATAGTAAGTGAAAGTCGTGTGAGTGATACACCAGATTATTTTAGATTATAATACAGTCGAACCTCATTAACGTGAATCTCAAGCAAAATAATTATAAAAAAAAAAAAAAAAAAAAAAAACATTCATGTATTCAATAGTTCATACTATCAGTCACTCAGAAACTTATGTTCATTTTGTTGGGGATTGTGGAAACAGTTCGTGTTAAAAGTAATTTACTTTCAGCGTGTTCACGTTAACGAAATTCGACTGGTCGAACCTCGTTAACCTGAATCTCAAGGGGGGAAAATGTTCATGTTATCAGTAGTTCATGCTATCGCTATCAGTAACTAATCCTGATATAACTAAACTAATCTTCATTTTGATGGGGATTGTGGAAACTGTTCATAATAAAAGTAATTCACGTTAAGCGTGTTCACGTTAACGAGGTTCGAATCTATTAAATTTCTATGTTTTATTATCCTTCTTATTTATATCCATTTGGGTGTCATATCTATTTGGTGTTTATTTATATATTCATTGAATTAGCTGTTAAAAGCTCTTCAACTTCTTAAAACAATCACACACATACCTTTTCTTGTTTGAATCTTTACATAAATTTCAGTTAGAGAAAATAATTTTATGATATTAAATCAAAATAAAAAACATAATCTATTATTTAAATATACATATGCACTTACACTACGTACCAATAAGTATTTAGACACTTTCGAATTTAGACGTTTTGTCAAATACATCTAGAAAAAACTTTTAGGAATCATCTTAAAACTTTGGGAGTATAAAGAACGTGTTACACCTCATATATTTCAGCAGAAGTTTTTTTTTTTTTTTTTTTTTCTGAAAAAGAAAAAAGAACCCGTAAATAATTAAAGAAAAATAAAAATCTTTTGCATCATCCTGTAAAAAGCAATGCTTAAAATGCGTTTTGACTGTAGAATTTCTTCAAAAAAAAAAAAAAAAAAAAAAGCTACTTTTTTAATTATAACACGTAGGGTATTAGACTCGATGCAATGCCATTTTTAGGAAAATTGGCATACTACATTAGACACAGCATACTGCAATCAGAATACAAAATTGTTAAATATCTTACGAAATATAAGAATTTTTACTAATAATTTTTAACTACGCATGCGCAAGCTTTATAAAAATTCCATTTGAATAATTTAATATTCAAAATTATTGAGCTACTATATGAAAACCCCAAACAAATATCGTTTAAATTCAAAATGTTATGAGTCACAGAATGAACAGAATTTCAGTTCCTCTCAGAGGGGGGGGGGGGCAGAAGAAGACAGGGGGTTTTATCAATATTTATTTACAATCTGCGAATACAGCATTACCATTGGGCATTGATTGAATCAAAATAAAAATGTGAGTGAAACCCCATATAGTTTAGCTTTTATTTTGAGAAAAACTCAAATTCTGTTCATTCTACAGGGTGTTTATAAAACGTTGGACACATTTTCCTGTTTAATAATTCATAAAACAATGAAGATATAAACAAACTGCATTTAACTCACATATTTTCATTTATAGAGAACGTTGGCATAGAAAATTTCCTTTGCCCACTTGAATATCATTTCTTAAATATTGTCTCCCAGTGTTATGAATTTTATGTTTTTCTCATTTATTTTGCAAATATCATTTTCGCGCTTTATTAATTGTATGTTTTTCTCTTTTGTTTTTAGCAAAGATTAAAGTGCAATGTTAGGTGTGCCACCTCATTGGGGCACCATGTATTAATTATTGGTCAAATCTAAAACCTGTAGATGGCGCTGCGCGCCGATATTAATGTTTTGTTTCTTCTTTTCTCACTTGTGTGTTCTTCGTGTTCGTCTTTGTTGTAATAAATGTATGTGTCAGTAATTGATATTCTATTATTTCCGTTTTGAGTCGTCAATTCACACCAATGAATTGGAATTGAACCATCAGTGGCCGGCAGTCCCCAAGACTCTGGACCGATAAGGTAAGATATTTACCTTATTTCAATTTAATATTCTGAAAATGACTATTAATAACTATTTATGAAAAGATATATTAAAAATACGTCGCCAAAGTAGCGACATGGTTTTGAATGATAATTCTTATAACGTCGTTAAAAGTTTAATGACATAATTTTTGGCGCCCGAACAGGGACTGCCAGGCCCTTAAAATATGAATTAGCATTGTTCTTTATTCTATAGTCCAAATTTCTAAATTAAATCAATATGGCAACCGAACTAGAAAAATTAAAAAGAAAGAGATCTACCCTAAAGGGATTATGTACTAAATTGATCAACACGATAAACATAAAGTTAAATGAACCCGACGAAGGGTTAAATGTTTTCGAATTTGAATCCCAGTTAGAAAAACTGCAAGTCAAGAATAACGAAATTATAGAAGTTGAAGATCAAATTGAGGCCAAAATCACGGATCTCAACGAGCTACAAACTGAAATAGAATCGAGACAAGAATATAGAGATTCAATTATTGATGTAAAAGCTCAAATTATGAATAAGATAGAGAAAATTAAAAATTTAAATGTCACTCCGATCTTATCACAGCCAAGAAATGAGCAAACACCCAATTTGCATTTAGAAAGAATTAATGCGAGTTCAGTACGATTGCCCAAGATATCAATTCCTGTTTATGAGGGTTCTCCGGAAAACCGGATCGAGTTCTGGAACCAGTATGAAGTAACAATACATGAAAACAAGGATATATCTAACGTACAGAAATTCGTATATTTACGCAGCTTTTTAAAAGCCCAAGCTTTAACAGCTATTCAGGGTTTAGCACTCTCAGATCAAAATTACAATACTGCAATTGATTTATTAAAATCTAGATTTGGGAAAAAAGATATTATAATAAGATATAAAATTGACGCGTTATTAAATTTGAACCCTGTTAAATCTCCAAATCAAATTAAAGAATTACGCTTACTGCACGACGCCCTTGATGTTAATATTAAATCTCTCGAAAATTTAGGAGTCGATTTAAAATCCTACGGAAATTTGTTATTTCCAATTGTTACAAAATTAATACCTACCAGTATTATGATAGACTATAATAAAATGAAAACAGAATCCGAGGAATGGGATGTACAAGATTTGTTAAAACATTTAAAATTAGAAGTTCAGACTAGAGAAAAAACCTTTTTATTTTTAAAACGCGAAGTAGAAACTCACAATAGCGGGTATAAAAACTCAAATTCCAGATTTGATTCAAAATCATCGGAAAATAATAATAATGCTTCCTACCGGAAATCTGGTTCGGGATATAAAAATTCTAACACAATGCAAAAGGCATCAGCCTTTAAATTAACTGTTAGTAAATGTATAATTTGTGTTGATGCAGTGAATGAGCACGATAGTAAAATGTGTAAATTAAATTTAGAGGACAAAAAATTGTCTTTACGCAAACAGGGAATCTGTTATTTATGTTTCAAAAGAGGTAAACATACAGCTAAAATTTGTTTATCGGGTCTCAAATGTGACACATGTTCAGGAAAACACAATACATTAATTTGCTATAAGCAAAAATCGGAAACTCCAACGGCTCATATGAAAGATAAAATTCACATCGAACATACTCAAACAAATACTTCTGAGAACAGTGCTTGCGAAAATGATAATTCTGTATTGTCCTATAAGTGTCCTGTACAAAATCCGCTTGAGAATAATGAAATATATTTACAAACTTGCTTCGCAAGAATAACAAATAGTTCTAATTTAAACTCTCTAAAGTGTGCCGTATTATTTGATAATGCGTCCCAACGAAATTTCATAAACATATCACTCACGCGTGAATTAAAATTGTCGGTGATTAGAAAAGAAACTCTAATAATATATCCGTTTTCATGTGATCAACCTCAATCAAATGAATATTCAGTCGTAAATTTCGAATTGTCTCATTTAAAAAACCACAAACAGAAATGTTATGTAGAGGCATTGGTCGTAAATCAAATATCTTTTACGAAGTTAAGGATACTGGATGACGCATCTTGTCGGAAACTTTTGGTTTCGAGTCAGGGGGAAGGAAATAAATTTTCGCAATTCCATTCGAAGGCTCCAGAGATATTAATTGGTGCGGGGTTATTTTGGAAACTGCAAAAAAATAAAAAGAAAATTAATCGTTCGTTGTTTGCTGTAAATACGTTATTGGGATGGACATTGTCAGGCAATAATAATTCAGGAAACAATCCAGACAACTTAATTACTGGCGCCTCTGTGTTAAAGATTGAATGTGGTAACTCTATTTGTTTACATGAAAACCATCCATGCATGAAAATAAATGAATCATCCGATTGTACGGGTAATGATTTGAAAAGCTTATGGTCGTTGGATTTTTTGGGAATAAATGATGATAAATTGATTTCTACTTCCGATCAGGAAATAATAAATAAATTTGATAAACAGTTAGAATATAAGCAGGGTCATTATGTTACTCATTTATTATGGAATGACCATGGTATTGATAAATTTGAGAATAATTTTGAAAATGCTAGACGGCAATTCAATTATTTGAGAAAAAGATTAAAAGCGGATAAATGGATTTTTGAGCAATATAGGCAGATAATCATAGAACAAGAACATCGAGGGATAGTTGAAGAATGCGGTCGCTCTCAAAGGGAATATTTCGCCCCACATCGTGCGATTATTAGGAAGGAAAAACAAACATCAAAGGTACGAATTGTTTTTAATTGTTCCAGTAGAGTTTCGGGGTGTAAATCCTTAAATGATTGTCTCGTAAAAGGGCCATGTCTTACACCACCAATTTTGGATGTAATTAATAGATTTCGAATGTTTAAGATTGCGTTTTGCGCAGATATTGAAAAGGCGTTTTTAATGATAGAAATCGCGGAACCCGATAGAAATTTTCTGAAGTTTTTATGGTTTGACGAGGACACTCACAAATATAAAATAATGCGAATGACCAGAGCGACATTTGGTTGTACAACCTCTCCTTTCTTTTTAACGGCAACAATTAAGAAACACATTAAGGAATATAGGGAAATTTATCCGGATAGTTATGAAATGTTGAATTCAGCTCTCTTTGTGGACGATTTGCTTTATGGCTCCGATACCGTAAACGGTGCCTATGAATTAACTTCTACTGCGGTAAATATTTTAGCAAAGGCTGGAATGAAATTGAGAAAGTTTAGTACGAACTCACAGAAATTAAAGAAAATGTGGGATGAAAATGATTGTTTTTCGGAGGTAAATAATGATAGTGTAATAAATATTCTTGGATTGGTGTGGGATAAAGATAGTGATAAATTAGGATTAGCTTTGAAATCTATAGTTGAAAATTTGGATATATCGGTATGTACGAAAAGATATGTATTACATACAGCTGCAAAATTTTTTGATCCTATTGGGATTATATCTCCCTTTTTAATTAGGATAAAGTGTTTTCTTCAAAGAATGTGGGAAAGAGGTATGGATTGGGATCACGAATTGCCGGATGATCTTAAGGGAATTTGGATAAAGTTGTGTAACGAAATTAAGGATTTATTAGAAATTCGAATAGATAGATGCTATTTCACGTATGTTAATTTGAAAAATTCGTGTGTAGAACTACACATTTTTTCAGATGCTTCACCACTTGCATATGGTTGTGTTGCATATTTTAGGGTTATCAGTAATGATAAAAAATGTTATGTAAGTATGATTATGTCGAAGGCTAGAGTTGCGCCGCTAAAGAAACTAACGTTACCAAGATTGGAGTTAATGGGAGCGGTGATAGCAGCTAGAGTAGCGAAATATATTTGTGATATATTTAAAGAAATTAACATCGAGAAATTTTATTGGACAGATTCTACTATTGTTTTACACTGGGTGAAGGGATCGGCGGAACAGTGGAAACCCTTTGTTAAAAATAGAGTAGTTGAAATTCAGGAATTGTCAGTACCCGAAAATTGGTCATATTGTAATACAAAGGATAATCCCGCTGATTTAGTTACTCGTGGTATTAGCGCAAATGCGTTAGTTAATAATGATTTTTGGTTTAAAGGTCCAAAATGGTTATCTGAGCTAAATGGTAAAGGTAATGATATTGGGGAAAAGGTAGACACGCAATGTATTACCGAAGAAAAAAGGAAAACACCTGAAAAAATAATTCAGTTTAAAATCTCTATAGAAACAGTTGAACCAATATTGGATCTTGAAAAATATAGTAACATTTTAAGAGTTCTCAGAATTACGGCAGGGATAAAGAGATTTCTTAACAACGCGAATCCTAAAAACGAGAAAGTTAAGGGTCCATTATCGGCAGAAGAAATTGGTAGTGCGCAAACAATGTGGGTTAAATATACACAGAAAATTAGTTTTCCGAATGAACTAAACTGTTTGATAAATGGGGAACCTATTTCTAAAAATTCAAATTTAATTGAGTTCTCACCATTTTTGGATTCCGAGGGAATAATGCGTATCGGAGGAAGGCTTCAGAAATCAAATTATTCTTTTAACGAAAAACACCCGATCCTGTTGCCTTCAAAGGGTAAATTAATTGATTTGTTAATTAAAAATGCGCATGAACGAGTGTTTCATTTTGGCATTAATGATACATTAGTTCAATTACGGGAGGAATTTTGGGTAATCAAGGGCAGACAGGCAGTAAAAAGCGTATTAAGAAGATGCAGAATTTGCATAAAATTTAATTCTAGAGCTGGAGCCCAGATAACAGCTCCGTTACCTGCAGATCGTATCAATGAACAAAAGCCCTTTGCAGTGATAGGCCTTGATTTTGCAGGCCCTTTATACATCCGAAATAATGATAGCAAAATATATATATTGTTGTGCGCATGCGCAATTACTAGAGCAGTGCACCTAGAATTGGTAGAGAACCTATCTACCGAAACATTCTTATTGGCCTTCAGAAGAATAGTAGCAAGGCGTGGTCTTTGCCATACAGTATACTCCGATAACGCACGAACCTTTCATCGAGCTGATATAGAGTTAAGGCACATCTGGAAAATAATTAGCCATCCCGACGTTAAAGATTACTATAGTAGTAATAAAATAAAATGGAAATATATCATGGAAATGTCGCCATGGTGGGGAGGCTTCTATGAAAGACTGGTACGATCCGTAAAATCTGCCTTAAGAAAGGTGGTTGGCAAAACCACTTTAACACACACACAACTACATACAGTTATATGTGAAATTGAAGCTTCAATAAATTCGCAACCCATAACATACATTTATGCAGACTCAGGAGAACCTTCTCCAATTACGCCAGCACACTTCTTGGTAGGTCAACGACTAACTACCCTACCTATCGTGCATATGAAACCACATGTGCTTCCTGGAACTTCTACAACATATGTGAAACGTTTCAATCAAAAAGAACGAATATTGGAACAGTTCTGGTCAAGATGGAAGAAGGAATACCTTCTTCAGCTGAAAAACGCCATGACAAGTCGACACTCCAGTATTCGAGAATATTCGCGAAAGGATGTTGTTTTAATCCACGATGCTAAGTTGCCAAGATACCTGTGGAAATTAGGAGTAGTAACTCAAGTGTTTCCCGGTAGAGATGGAAAGGTACGATCTTGTGAGATAAAAACAGCTACAGGTACATTTAGACGTCCTTTCCAATTGATTTATCCAGTTGAAATTTTTGAAAGAGACTAAATAAACTTTAATACTATATTTACAAACTATGACTTTTGGGTGAACTTTAAATTCTCTTTGATAATTAATTTTAGAAATGAACATAAAGTTAATGTTCATCCGGGGGCCAATGTATTAATTATTGGTCAAATCTAAAACCTGTAGATGGCGCTGCGCGCCGATATTAATGTTTTGTTTCTTCTTTTCTCACTCGTGTGTTCTTCGTGTTCGTCTTTGTTGTAATAAATGTATGTGTCAGTAATTGATATTCTATTATTTCCGTTTTGAGTCGTCAATTCACACCAATGAATTGGAATTGAACCATCAGTGGCCGGCAGTCCCGAAGACTCTGGACCGATAAGGTAAGATATTTACCTTATTTCAATTTAATATTCTGAAAATGACTATTAATAACTATTTATGAAAAGATATATTAAAAATACGTCGCCAAAGTAGCGACATGGTTTTGAATGATAATTCTTATAACGTCGTTAAAAGTTTAATGACACCATGATTCGTAGTTCTTTGAATGACCATATTCCAAAAAGAGGGATTGGGCAAGGTAGCCCAATTTCTTGGCCACCCAAATCACCTGATATAACGCCACTGGACTTTTTTCCTTTAGGGATTCGTAAAGGACACCATTTACAGGAGAAAAATATTGAATGTGATGACTTAAGGGGACTCTCTACCTATCGTCTCCGAATGCCGAAGCCAATGTTATTCTACGGGAAATTTAGCCCCAATATAATTCATTAACTAATAAATATTTTTTTATTCCGTTTTCACTTACCGAAAATTCACAACTATTAAACAATTTATCGCTTCCTAAAAACTTTTTTTTTTTTTTTTTTTTTTTTTTAAGATTTCATTTTTAAGCATAAAAATGACAAATTTCACATTGTGAAAATTCGCATTTTACAGCCTGAAAATAAAATATTAAGAATTTAAAAAAAAAAGTTTTAGAAAGCGATAAATTGTTTAATAATTGTGAAGTTTCTGAATGTGAGTGAAAACAGAATTTAAAAATATGTGTTAGTTAATAAGTTATAATGGAGCGAAATTCTCCATAGAATAACATTGGCTCTGGCTTCTGGGAACGATAAGTGGAGAGGCCTCTTAAAGGCCAGGATTACAGCTGCAATTGCGGATACCGACGAGTCTCAGTTGAGTTTCACCAAGACATTGATGAATGCTTGAAGAGCACTGAGCCTCTTTGGATTACAGCTTTCGCTGTGTGATACAGTTTGTACTTTGAATTTGCTGTTGACAGCTGTTATTTAAGCTGTATTTAAGACCTTATTTTTCTAGAATCTTCTGTAAATAAAGTTTCCAGCCTGTGCAAGATTTGCTTTTCATTCTATGGTACCTAAAATCGAGTTTTCAGCATGCGAAACGTGTGGAGCTCCGTCTGTCGCTAGCAATGGAAAATATATATTCTAAATAACCATTTCACGAATAATATTTTATTTAACTTACATTTTTTTTTTGTTGCAAATTAGAGGAAAGATGAAAACGAACTAATCAATTCAAAAATTTTTGAATATTGTAAGAAATTTTAAATTCAATTCAAACTTTTATTTTAAAAGTCCACATAATTTAAAACATTTGTTTATCTATTTATTTTCTAAAATGTATAATTTAAAAGAGTTTAGTGCTTGGAAATAAGGCTGAATTACTGTGCTAGGATCTTAGGCCTGAGAAAAAAAAAAATTCCTCCGTGGAAGATCTTTCGAAGTGGGCCCCATCCTGCATTTACCCAAGCTTTAGGGGAAATCACGGAAGACACAGAACGGTTAGACAGACGAACATAACCTGGTATCGAACCCGGCACTTCACGCCTACCAGCTTTGAGAACAGGACCTCTTGGAATCTCAGCCACTAGTGAGGCTAAGATTTAAAAGGAACGGCCATTATATGACAAAAAGCGCCAAAATTCCTCCCTTTTAAATTGTTATTTTTACTCATATTTTAAATTCAGTATAAACAGCATAAATAGCCTGTCTGCCTTCATGTTAATGTAGCATGCCAAGTTTCTTAAAAATGACTTTGCACTGGATCTAATACCCTACGCGTTATAATTTAAAAAGTGGCAATTATTTTTCGCAATTGCATCGATAATACTCGCTTTTTCGGCATCGGACAATTTTTTCCAGGTCATACCTCGATTTTTAAAGGAACCGTTATATCTCCATGAATATATGTGGTAGCCTCATACAGATAATTCGAAGAATCCTTATAATCACATACTACAGCCAAAACGCATTTCAAGCACTACTTTTTACAGGGTGAGGCAATTTTTTTTTTTCTTTAATTTTTTGTTGGTCCCTTTTTTCTCTCGAAGAAAATATTTTGCTGAAATATATGAGGTGTAACATGTTCTTTATACTCCCAAAGTTTCAAGATGATTCCCAAAGAACTTTTCTAGATATTTGTCAAAACGTCTAAATTCGAAAGTGTCCAAATACTTATTGGAAGATAGTGTATTATTCTATTAATAGCATTAAATCAAATTATTTCTAGATAAAAAACAGTAAAAATAAATTCATGCTTTTATTAACTCCCTCCATGTTAAATTGACTAGTGTATTACTCGGTTTAAATGTTAACTATGAGGGACGTTCCGAAAGTAAGTTTCATAATTTTTTTTTATGGGAAGATGGTGGCACCATCCAGCTGAAGCAATCGCCATAAGAAACTACACCCATTGCTGGTTCAACGACGCAAGGATTGTCAGAGGAGAAGAATGACGCATGCGCAGAGCGTCTAAGAAAAGAGAGTAACAGCAGACCTGCGTGCCCATAGTTATTCGAATACAAATCACATGGCAGACGGACGTGTGCTGACAACGTAGTCGCTTAGGGGAAGTACCTGCTGTTATCCGATGTGAATGGGCCCATGGGACTAGTGTATCTGTATACATGTACGCCTACAGGCCGTGTATGGTGAGGAGTCATGTCTTGTCAAATGATTGGTTGCTGTGTTGCATATTCATTAAAGGAATGCAGAGTGTGAAAGATAAAAGTCGAAGAGGGTTTCCCTTTACATTCACAAATGACACAGGACATGGTGTTAATGGACCACTGTCTCGGGATACCATGTCAGTTCCAAAACAATGCTGAGGGGAACAGGTTGTGTGACACTGCCTTGCATCGCAGGGCACAGAGTTTTACAAGAGTGATTTCTTCAAATTGATAGAACGCTACAAAGCTACAACAAATGTCTCAATGTCGGTGGCAACTATGTCGAAAAATAGTGCAAAATGTATAGTTTATAATGTCATAGTGTAATTTTTTTTTTTTTTTTTTTTGACAATAAAGTTTTCATGTGAAAAATAAAATGACGAAACTTACCTTCGGAACGTCTCTCGTATAAATTGCCATTAGTTTTTATTTTTATTTGTATTCACACGTTCTGTGCATTTTGCTAGTTAGTAAATCTTGTATATATATATATATATATATATATATATATTTCTTTTTTCGCTTTTGTTAATGTGTTTAGGGCATTAAAAGTTAAGAATCCTTTAGCTAGCAAATATACACTGAAATTTACAGTAAACTGTAATTTGCTTGCACAATTCGTATAATGTTCCCGATGACGTTATGAATTCTGTAAGCTTCCATTATATGACGATTATATGAAACTAACCACGGATTAAGACTATCTATAGGATGAAAAACAAGATAGGGCAGCCAGCGCGGAAACCGGAGCTTTCTATAAGGAAAGGGCACGTGACGTCACTCGCAGTCAAGTTATGGGTAAAGTGGCGTAACATTGGAAATTTCCACCAATACAGGTTGATCTTTTGCCACTCGAGAGTGGCAAAGATTGATTGACGGAGCGTTTGTTTGTAAACATGCCCTTTCCTTATTCCTCATTAATTCAACCGAGTGGAGGAAAACGGTCCGATCGCCGCCTGGTGAAGTATCTTTGAAACTTATCGGAAGAAAGTGAAAGCCCGCCCCTTCGGCTTCTGTCATCATCCGATTTCCGAGAACGACCAATGAACCGATACAAGTTTAAACAAACGCGCTGATTGGTAAATTGTCAAGATCTGTTCACCCTCTATCTGTAAGATGAAAATTACTACTTTTCCGTAGCATTCGTAATACATCAGTCGGTACTCTGCTTCCGTGGGATGTACTCTTTAACTACATTTCTTGCGACCATGGAAGCCTCTGCGCAAGTGCGGATTCAACGAGTCCACTAGTAAAACAGGGGAGACATGCTTTTCGTTGAGAGGAAATAAGCGATAAGCGAATACCGATTGACTGGATGCTTACTAAATTCACACATTTTGGTCAACTTGGAAACCCTCCAAGATTTTCGACTCGTCCTCACTGCTAGGCGTAGGAAACGTGGTTACACTATAGACGCTTTTTGCCATGCTCCAAAGTGTCGCCACCTATTGCTGATTTTTGTTGTTAAATGCTTTTTTCGACTTATTTTCGAGTTATACTGCCTCCGTTGCCAACTACTTGAGTTTCGCTACACTAACTTTCATACCATTGCATCTGGGCGTGTATTCGCCCAGTAGGCCACGCCTACTCGCTCAGCGAGGCTATTTCGGATTGGTCGTGGACATTTTTCGGCCAAATTCGACTTTTTTCACGATTAGCATCATTTTAAGTATCTTTTATCGATCTTTTTCGCCAAAATATGGCAGATAAAACTAAAATTAGTAATACCATGTTCGATATTAACGGACACATAATCTCTGCGCCGAAGTTATTACTTCACAAATTGCCTCTGGAGCATTAAAACCAGATTTTCAAAGACGTTTTCAACATAAGACTACTGAACACAATGAACTTACTCACATACTGGAAGAATACCTCCAATATATTGATAATTGCAAATATGGACTGCACCAAGAGATGATACATCGGAACTGGAAAAAGTGGTGAGTCTATTTTGCTTTGATGCTTTCTCTGCTATTGTTGAGCCCAATCTTGAAACTGTTACTAAACTTAATTTTTTTAAGAAATTTTGTTTAGATATCAAAAAATCATCTCTTAACGATATTCTAACCCATCTTAATGGTGCTGATTTTAGCTTAATTAATTCTAATAAAAGAAGAAAAACACCATCAAATACTGATAATCATGAAATTACTACTAGTAACTCATTTGCTTCTCTAGAGACCGAATCCCACAGTCAGGAGAACTCCAACCAATTAGACGATGACAATATGGATGATTCTGGCGGCGGTAACACAGCCAATAATTCTAAAGCTCTCAAACCTAACCCTTTTTTCATCGAATTAAACACTAATTGGAACATACTAGCCAAAGAGATCTCTACAAAATACGTAGAGAAACACTTAATAAAACTTTCTGGGCAATTATTAAAAGTCCACTGCAAAACTAACAATGAATTTAGGCAAATTCAAAGCTATTTAACTGATAAAAAACTTAAATTTACCACACTGAACCCAATTGATCACCGCCCTAAAAAGGTCTGTGTACGTGGCATACCATGCTATACGGACCAAAATACCATCATTGAGATTGAAGGCTTCTCTGATTATAATTTTGTATGCACACGTGCTGCTATGCTTAAAAATAAAAAGACTGGGAATCCAATGCCTCTCTCTATGTGTAATATACTCCCTAGAAAGGATTTTGACAAAATTTAAGAAATAACCAACTTATCATTTATCTCGGTAACTATCGAAAGATTTAGATCAAATCCTGTTAAGTAGTGTTATCGCTGCCAGAACTACGGGCACGCCTCCGAGACCTGCGGGCTCACCCCCAAATGCGTAAAATGTGCTAAAGAACACATGACTAAAGACTGCCCTCTGAAAGGCAACTTCACACCAAAGTGTGCCAACTGCGGGTAAGACCACCCTGCCACATTTAGGGGATGTAATAAAACCCCCATCAACTTAAAGAAAAAACTTCCTCTAACAAATCTAAGCAGGAAGAGCCCAAACAGAACAAAAAACATCTCAAGGAGAGTTATCAACTAGCGGAAATACTTAAAGACTTTAACTATACTAAAACTCAAAGTAAGGATAACTCTAAAACTAAGACCCAGGATAATGAAAACTCTAATAACAACATCGCTAATAATAATGCTGATAACAATAAAGAAAATAACACTGTTGCTCCAGCAACCAATAACACAGCTGACATCATCTTAGCTGCTAATTCTGTTTCTAACTCAGTTAACACTACTGAGCAAGAACAAAATAATAATGTTACTAAATCTATTTCAAAAGCCCCTGGTAACATTACCAGTGAGCTTGGCGAGATTTTTTCAACACTAAAAGACTTCAGAAATTCTGCAATTTACTAAATTCGTTTCATTCATTAAAAAAATAGCCAAAGAAATAAAAAAATACACTAACCCACTTGACAAAATAGTTGTTATAATAAAGGAATTCGACAATTTTGCTAACGAACTTTCCTCCACCCATGATAGTTAACAGCCCTGTTTATAACTCACTACTTGTTCTTTCCTGGAACTGCAACTCTATCCAACACAGGATTAATGAATTGAGACATTTCGTCTCTACTAAACCATCTTTTGATATTCTTCTTGTTAAGGAATTGCGTAACCCAACCTGTAGCATTAGTATACCGGGATTTAAACTTTATCATACTACCTACTCAACTCCAATTATGGTGGTACTGCGATCTATATTAAAAATCACATACCTCACTATCCATATACACTCCACAATTTTAATGACATTGACTATACGGGTATTGTCATTCAATTCCTTAATCTTAATCTGTTTTTAGCATCTGCTTACATTAAACATTGTAGACAATACCCAATTAATGAAATTACTCAACTTTTCACTCAACATCAACACTGCTTTGTCGCTGGTGACTTCAATGCATATAACACTAGGTGGAATTGTGCCAGTACAACTAGTCGTGACAAATCACTTCATAATTTTATCCATAGCCAACACCTTAGTTTACATGCACCTAAAACACCAACGCACTTTCCATATACTAATGCTAGACCCTCTATAATCGATTTTGCTGTTACTAAAAATCTTCCTTACCCAATTACCACTAATACAATTAATGATCTTAGTTCTGATCACTTACCTGTTTCTTTCAAAATAGACCTAATTAATCCTATCTCCCCCACCCCATCTAATGCAATTAATTGGAAAAAATATGACTACCTCAGTAACATACCTATTAACAACAATACTATTGCTACAAAATTGTAAATAATTGTGTTTATTTTTTTATAAATTCTTTCGAAGAGGCTTAGTAAGTTGATAAAGTGCTAATTTTGTGCATTTCTAGTCGTTTTAGCGTTGAAATAGCCTTATTTTCCCTTTAAAAGCCCCAATAAGGCAGGTAATGGATTTGGCGCCAAATTTTGCGACTTTTTCCCACAATGGCGATTTTTTTGGCGACCTTGGCGAGAAAATCCTTATTAGGGATATACCAAATGTGGAAGCTCTAATCTCATTGGCTGATGAGATACGGAAATTTCTGGAACTTTCCATACTTTTCTACAGGAGTGTATAAAGGCTGTTTTCTTCGCCAAGGCTAGTTCAGTTCAGTTCTCAGCCAGCTTCGCTAATGCTTGCATTGCTTTGAACCTCTTTGAAAGAGACTTGCTTTAAGTTTTATGGCTATACAGTTTGTACTGTGGATTTGCTATTAACAGCTGTTGTTTAAGCTGTGTTTACTGGTTGAATTGAAGCTGATACTTGGTTTATAGACCTGTATTTTTCTGGAACCTTCTGTGAAAAATTACTGAATTTTTGTAAGTTTTGCCTTTCATTCTCGGACAACTCACGAACCCCCAAGTACGCAACATTTCTGGTGTCAGAAGTGGGGTTGTCTGTGAATGGTGATAACTAGAGCTATGGAGCAAGAGATGAAGAAACTTCTAGAAAGTTTAGCTACCCAGATGAATGAAATGAAAGAAGGACAAAGAGAAATGAAAGAAGGACAAAGAGAGATGAAAGAAAGTATAGAAACATCGCAAAGAGAATTGAAAGACGGTTTAACTGAAGAAATGAAGAAAATGGAAGCAGTTCAGGAAAAAATGGAAGCCAGGTTGACCGGAGAAATTAAATATAATCAAGATGAGATGAAGAGAGAGCTTTCAACGATGAAAGAATCAATAGAGGGTAAATTAACGGTGATGGAAAATAGAATCGATGGAATAGAAGTGAAAGTTATGAAGATAGAAGAGGATTTTGAGGAGAAATTTAAAGAAAACTTTGATCAAGAGCTGAAAGGAAGGTTTTCAGAGAAAGAAAGCAAGTTTAAGAGAATTTAGGAAGATCTTGAGAGAAAAATGAAAGAAGAATGGAACGGAGAAGTAATAGGGAATGAATTGCAGAACAAGATTCGGAATCTCGAAGAAAAGTTAGAATCCATTTCTCAGCAAACTGAAAAGAGAGATAAAAGAAGCCAAAACCAGGAATTTATTAAGCTATCTACCTACAACGGCAGTTCCTCCTGGCATGTATATAAGACGCAGTTTTTCATCGTAGCTGAAGCTAACGGTTGGGACTCTACTGCCAAGTCAGTCCACTTAGCAGCAGCATTACGGGGAGATGGAGTTGAGATATTGAGAAATGTTTCTAAAGAAGAAAGGAACGACTTCAAGGCCCTAACTAGAGCACTGGAGCTACGGTTCGGATAGAAGTGTTCTAAGGACTATAGTCTCCTCCAGCTAAAATCCTGTTACCAGAAAACGGGCACACCTAGCATTCTCAGACTGTCATGCTGACACTCGAAACAGCTCTTCAGTACTTTATCGATGCTGTTCGAGATCCAGAAATTCAAAAAGCGCTGAGACTCTCCAACATCAGAGACGTAGAATCAGCTTTAGGCTAAGCACTTAGGCTAGAGGCAGCCCAACAAGCCTCCCGTAAAGACCGCCATACCATAAGAGCAGTCTCATTAAATGATACGCCTGCTGATGAAAATGAAATGAAGAGAAGTCTCGCAGAGATCTTAAAGAGATTGCGCAGCCTGGAAAATAATATGGAAATAAAGGATCGGAAGATAAAGTGCTGGGGCTGTGGAGGGGATGGTCATGTGAAGAGGAACTGCCCTGTACGACCAACTAAAGGAAATCACCCGGTTTCACCATCACTACAGGGAATCTAAGAGAAGGCCATCTCGCGGGACGGAGATTGCCTGAAATTAAAGAGCCCCAATTTACAGTATTTCATGTTTCATCGATGAGTGGCAGCGATAATGGACTTTACGTCTATGGCCAAGTTAACAACAACACCTGCCGGATGATTCTGGATACTGGAGCCAACGTAACCATCATTAGAACGGATTTGGCTCAAGAACTAAAAGAGAAGATCATCTGGACGCCGCCCTGTGTTAAACTCCAGACTGTGACCGGAGACGAGGTCAAAATATATGGAAAACTGAACTTGACCATCACTTTTGGAAATGCCAGTTACCATCATATGGCATATGTGGCAGATATAATAGATCCTGTAATCATTGGAATTGATTTCCTGAGAAAATTTAGCTTTAAATTGCACTTCAAGAATAATGAACTGCATTCGAGTTCGGAAGACATAGATGTGTTCAACACTGAAAATCAAGACATTCAGCCAATTTGCCAGATAACAGCCAAGTCTGAAATTTCCATCCCTCCACACACAGAGACCTAGTTTCAGGAACACCTCCTACCAAGTAATACTTACGCTATGGACTGATTGAATACCCGAATACAGACAATAGCCCAAGAGGACTTCTGGTAGCTTCCTCTCTAGTTGATCTCTCAAAGAGTACTATTCCTGTGAGAGTCCAAACATCAGCGATAAGGTCCGGGCGGTGAAGAAGGATGAGGTGTTAGCAACCTGCACTCCTGTTACATGCATCAACCGCCCCACGCAATCAACCGAGCAATCTTCTGAGCAATCCGAGCCGTCTTCTAAGCAATTAACAACGGAACTACTCAAGAATGCAGAAATAGGAAGTGAACAGAGGTGTGCTACGGAGAAGCTACTCCAAGATGGTTCAACAAGATTTTGCGTGGATTATCGTCGTTTGAATGACATCACGAAGAAAGACAGTTACCCTTTTCCCAGAATTGACAACACATTAGACACACTTGCTGGTTACTGGCAAGTAGAATTACATCCTGATGATCGTGAGAAGACTGCATTCATCACGGGACAAGGACTGTGGCAATTTAAAGTTATGCCATTTGGATTATGTAATGCACCTGCCACCTTCGAATGCCTGATGGAGACAGTGCTAAAAGGACTTTCCTATGAAGCCTGTCTGGTGTATTTGGATGATATTATCATTGTGGGGCGCCCCTTTGAAGACCATCTACGAAACATCCGAAAGGTGCTGGAGAAACTCAGAATGGCTAACCTCAAATTGAATCCAGGCAAGTGTAACTTGTTCCGTCGTGAAGTGAGCTACCTCGGCCATATCATCTCTGCCGAAGGTGTGAGAACTGATCCTGAGAAGATCTCTGCAGTCGAGAACTGGAGTCTCCCTGAAAATGTACACCAACTACGAAGTTTCCTGGGGTTATGCACTTACTACAGGAAGTTTGTCAAGGGTTTCTCAAATATTGTCAGACCACTCCACAAGCTGACGGAAGCCAAACAGAAGCTCCTGTGGACAGATGAATTTGAAAATGCGTTCAAGCGACTTAAAGAGGCCTTAACATCATCGCCTATCTTGACGTATCCACAGCCCGACAGACAGTTCATACTTGATACAGATGCCAGTCATGAGAGTGTCAGTGCTGTTCTGTCTCAGGAAACTGATGGTAAAGAACATGTCATTGCCTATTGGAGTAAATGCCTGTCTAAACCAGAGCGAAATTACTGTACCACCAGGGAAGAGCTACTCGCCATCATAAAAGCCATAGAACATTTCCATCATTACCTCTATGACAGAAGATTCCTGCTCCGGACTGACCACGCATCTTTAACGTGGTTGCTCCAGTTCAAGAGCCCGGAAAGGACAGATTGCCAGGTGGATACAACGCCTCCAGGAATATGACTTCGAGATACGTCATCGTAAAAGGGACTCTACATGGTAATGCAGATGCCTTGTCACGTAAGCCCTGCTCGGAAAGCTGCAAGTACTGCTCTAGAGCCGAACAGATATACCTGCCGATAAATCCGGTTGCCTGCCAAGTTACTGTCTCAACACCATCAGAACAAGATCCCGATCCATGGAGTGACGAAGAACTTAGACAAGCCCAGTTGGAAGATCCTGACATAAAGCCAATATTACAGCTGAAGGAGACGACCAGCAACAGACCTACCAGGCAGGACATTTCCAGATTTAGTCCCATTACGAAAAGTTATTGGGCACTTTGGGACTCTCTTCATATCAGAACGGCGTATTATACAGAAAGTGGGAATCTGATGATGGGAAAAGCTTCAGATGGCAGATTGTATTACCAAGATCAAAAATTCCAGATGTTTTAGAACAACTGCATAGTAGCTCTACTGGAGGCCATTTTGGGGCAATGAAGACTCTGCAGAAATTTCAGGAACGCTTATACTGGTGGAAGCGAAGGAGGACGTGGAGAAATGGTGTAAATCCTGTAATGCTTGTGCAGCACGTAAAGGCCCGCAGAAACGAAGTCGAGGAAGACTGCAACGATATAACGTGGGAGCACCATTTGAACGGATTGCTCTCGACATCTTGGGTCCTTTGCCACGGACCTCCAGTGGAAATAAATACATCCTCGTCGTGATGGATTATTTCACCAAGTGGCCTGAGGCATATCCTATTCCCGATCAAGAGGCATGCACAGTTGTGGAGGTCCTAGTGCGGCAATGGATGTCAAGGTACGGCACGCCCCTACAACTTCATACCGACCAAGGTACGAACTTTACCTCTGCTGTTTTCGAAGGACTATGTCAACTACTCAGCATAGACAAAACCCAGACAACACCCTTACATCCCCAGTCGGACGGCATGGTCGAGAGGTTCAACCGTACCATCCTGAATAACCTCTCTCTTTTAGTATCAAGGAACCAGCAAGATTGGGACTTGAAGTTGCCATTGTTCCTGCTGGCTTATCGAAGTGCTGTCCATGAAACCACCGGCTATACTCCAGCCCAAATGCTGTTTGGACATGCACTTCGTCTCCCATGTGATCTCCTGTTTGGTTGTCCACCCGATGCTCCTTCATCGCCCGAGGAGTACATCCAAGATCTCCAGGCACGATTTGAGAACGTACACAACTTTGCTTGGGAGCGGATTCACACGGCAACGGGGAAAATGAAGACAAGGTACGATCAAAAGGCTTCACAACATGAGTTCCAGGAAGGAGACAAGGTCTGGTTGTGGAATCCTGTTCGACGCAAAGGACTCTCTCCCAAGTTACAGTGCAACTGGGACGGACCGTACACAGTCTTAAAAAGGCTGAATGATGTAGTAGTGCAGATCACTAAAACACCTTCATCAAAACCGAAGGTGGTGCACTATAACAGGCTAGCCATGTACCACAATTAACGGTAATATTAAAATTTAAAATGTAAATACTGGTAAAATTTGCGCGTGCGTAATGTAAATATTTGTATATAAATATTTGTACATATTTGTGAATTTTGTAAATATTTCTCACTTGATTTATATTTCTATTTTATAGTTATATGCAACTTAGTTTTTGTATTTTAGATTGTGTAAATTTGTTTAGTTTTACCTCTTGACGAACGGTTGCACTGCCCGGGACGTGCAGTCCTTGGGAGGGGGGCAGTGTTACAAAATTGTAAATAATTGTGTTTATTTTTGTATAAATTTTTTCAAAGAGGCTTGGTAAGTTGATAAAGTGCTAATTTTGTGCATTTCTAGTTCTTTTAGCGTTGAAATAGCCCTATTTTCTTTTAAAAGCGCCTTAAAAAGCCCCAATAATTCAGGTAATGGATTTGGCGCCAAATTTGGCGACTTTTTTTCACAATGGCGAATTTTTTGGCGACCTTGGCGAGGAAATCCTTATTAGGGATATACCAAATATGGAAGCTCTAATCGCATTGGCTGATGAGATACGGAAATTTATGGAACTTTCCACACTTTTCTATAGGGGTATATAAAGACTGTTTTCTTCGTCAAGGCTAGTTCAGTTCAGTTCTCAGCCAGCTTCGCTAATGCTTGCATTGCTTTGAGCCTCTTTGAAAGAGACTTGCTTTAAGTGTTATTGCTAGCCAGTTTGTACTGTGGATTTGCTATTGGCAGCTGTTGTTTAAGCTGTGTTTACTGGTTGAATTGAAGCTGATACTTGGTTTATAGACCTGTATTTTTCTGGAACCTTCTGTGAAAAATTACTGAATTTTTGTAAGTTTTGCCTTTCATTCTCGGACAACTCACGAACCCCCAAGTACGCAACACTATAAATAATCCTGAAGGCATAGATGTTACAGTTTCTACCCTTCATAAACATATTGATAATGCCCAGCAGCAGGCCACTTTCCATTACTTTAAAAACAATAAACGTTTTCTTCTTCCTAATTATCTTCATAATCTTAGCAAAAACAGTAATAGACTTCGTAGGCTGTACCAACATACTCGCGATCCCTCTCTTAAGCACTCTATTAATAATCTTAATAACCGTATCAAACAGGGTGTTATTAAAGAAAAACAAACTAGCTGGTTTAATTTCTTTTCAAACTTATCTCCCGAGGATAACTCTCTTTGGCAGATCAAAAAACGACCCAACAACAATCATACCAATATTCCACCACTTTTCTTTAACAATTGTACTTCCTATACCGATGTTGACAAAGTTAACGCACTCGCCTCATCTTATGAGATCCAATTTTCTCCGAATGACGTCCAGGCTAATTTTTCTCATCTTGACCATGTTAATAATGAAATTAATTCATTTTTATCTAATCCTGCCCCTCCACCTGATTTAAATGTCCAATCTTATGAAATTTTACACATCATTAAAAATCTGAAAAACCGCAAGGCCCCTGGGATCGACAAGATCTCCAATGTTGCCATCAAAAACCACCCAATTAATCTTATTCACCACTTAACTTATATTACAAACAATATTCTTAAGTATCAATATTTTCCCAAAATTTGGAAAACCTCCGTGGTTTCCCCAATTCCTAAAACTGGCAGTGACCTTTCCAACACCATCAACTTTAGACCCATCTCGCTCCTCCCTGCTCTTAGCAAAGTTGTGGAACGCATCATTAGAGCGCAGCTCAACAAACACCTCTTTAACAATAACCTGCTTATGCCTGAACAATTTGGTTTTAGACCCAAACATTCAACCCATCACCAGCTGCTTCGTGTTGTGGAATTCCTCTGCGAAAACTTCAATGAAAAAATTCCTGCAGCTGCTATATTCCTTGACACTGCTAAGGCCTTTGACAAGGTATGGCATGAAGGCCTTATATACAAATTAATTAAGCTCAATTTTCTTGCTTATCTTATACATCTTATACACAGCTACCTTAGCAATCGCACCTTTGTCGTCCGTGTGAATAACTCCATTTCTTACAATAAACACATCACCGCTGGTATCCTTCAAGGCTCTGTCATTGGCCCCACACTTTTTAATATATACTTTAATGACATTCCAAGTCACCCACATATCAACTTAGCCCTCTACGCGGACGACACCGTCCTTTACTCATCAAGTCATTTCACCTACACCTTGCATAAGCGTTTACAAGAACACCTTGACAAACTCATGAGTTGGTTTGCTCTATGGCGTGTTTTTATTAATAAAAATAAGACTTCTGCGGTTTTCTTCTCTAGAAAATTAATTTATCCTAATCGGGTTATTATGAACAACACTGCCCTTCCTTGGCAGGATGAGACAAAATACAGTCGGCTGCAAAATTATTCGAGCACTAGCAATAATCCTTGCCAAAAAAAAGTACACTTAATACAGCTTTGTTAAATAAATCCTTGTCGAGTCATGTTCTTAATCAGTTTAAGAACATGATTCGACAAGGATTTACTTAGCAAAACAGTCTTAAGTGTACTTTTTAAACATAGGAAATTTTGGCTAGTGCTCGAATAATTTTGCAGCCGACTGTACCTGGGAGTTCATCTCGACCGTAGGCTAGCTTTTAAAAATCATATCCTTCGCACCAGAGGTAAAACCTCTGGCGTCCTTAAAGCATTCAGGGGTAAAACCCTTAGTATACGTAACAAACTTATCTTATACAAAGCATGTATTCTGCCTATTATGACTTACGCTTGCCCCATTTGGGGGTGCGCCTGCGACTCCTCTATGGATTTTCTTTCGCGCACTCATAATAAAGCCCTTCGTCGCATCCGTAACGGCAATAGATATCTTCGCAATACAACAATCAGAAAAGACCTTCGTAATGTTTCTTTTAAAGAACGTGTTACTCATCTCTCCAAACATTTCTTTGACTCCTTTAACAACCTACCCAATGAAATTATCGCAGATATACCTGACTATGAGATTTCGTCTCCTTCCAATAGGAAGCGTCCTCGCTTCTCTCTTTTATTAGACCCCTAACACTCTTTTAATTATATTTAAACTGACTTAACTAGTCACTCAATGTAAATTCTAATTGCTTATCCCATGTACTGCGGTGTCGGATTAGCATCTGGCGTTTCGCTAGGTGTGACCCCCTACATTGCAGTGCATCTTCAAATTACCTTTTCCAGGTTCTGTATCTGTATATATATAAAAATTACGTGTCACGATGTTTGTCCGCGATAAATTCCTAAACTAAGGAACCGATTTTAATGAAATTTTGCACACTGTGTGCAATTTGGTCCAACTTGAGAGATAGGATAGTTTTTATCTCAATTTATTGTCACAATATTGTTTTATTGCAATTATTCGTTAATTATAGACCTTTGTTACAGTTGCTCCAAAATATCTGTGAGTTCCACATAGAATAATAATAAAGGAAGAAGGAGCATAAGATTTCTACATAAGCTGTTGTGTTGCCACAAAAAACAGCGATTATTAACAAGCCTTTATTAACAAACTTCAATGTTGAGAGGAGCAAAAGTAGCTTTCGCTGGCATTTCACTGGAAGGGGTTTGTAAGCATTAAGACTATTGGCGTGCTCCTTCTTCCTCTATTATTCTTCTATGGAGTTCCATAAGTTTAATTGTTGCCAAAAAGAAAAAATACGAGTTCATTTTCTTTCGACATAAAAGTAAATACATTTAATCAAACGTGAACGTTAAACAATTATAAAAAGTTAAATTATACATCTCACGAAAATTGACGTCATAATCAATTTAAAGATTTTATTCGCATTGATAAAGTATGTAGTTGTACACAAGCGAAGTGTGACGTCACTGACCGTCTGTGAAATCAAGAAAAAGATTTCTTATGTTAATCGCCCATTGTATTTTTTGTAAAAAATTATTAAAAAACGAGGAAAATTATTTCCGGATTTTAATCCCCATATTTTTGTATAGATAGTATTATTTATCATGTGCATACGTTATATTGAGTTATTTTGCTGTCAAATTGACAAAATTTTAATTTTAAATTTCAAAGCTCTGTCGTCCTTGGAGTTTTTCGTATTTGGCGATCAAAAACGTAACACGAAAATATACAAGCTAGATGTATATTTTCGTAATATGTATTGTGCGAAATATTGTTTCATATTATTCATTACTCTCTTAATGTAAGTTGTTAAAATAACCATGATTTTTGAAAGGAATTTAAAAGTCTGGAAGAGTTTAAGTCTGTTTATTTGTTTTGTAACGCTAATCTATCCGCGTTTGTAATGATCGATAGATGGCGCTCTCTGAACTGCAGTTGTTAGTAAATATAATAGCCACGTGTATTTATTATTGTTCTTTCTCCGCCATTACATCATGGAAAATCCATTGCATAATATGATGATATGCAGTGGTGTGATAATTTCACCTTAGCCCACCAGAGGGCGAGCATTTCATTACAATCGCGGATATGATCGATGTTCGAAACTTTAGTTAATTATTTCTCTTATTTTTCTTTACTTTTTCTTTAATAACTTACCAATTTAACGTTCCTGATTAAATTTGTGATTTATATATGTATTTTGCATTAAATTTTGACTCATATTTATTGCTGAAAATGCGATCTTAAAATCTTGCAATTTTCTTATCTTAATCCTCAATGCTTCCCTTTTGATTAACTTGAATTTACTATTAAAATTTTAACATACTCAGAATCTTCTCATCACTTCGTTATAATATATTAATCTTTTCAGAAATATATTAATCAGTATATCCCCACAACGATATTTGGCGATTTTTTGTTGGCGATTATGGCTAAATCATAAATCTATAAATGATAATCTAAATCATAAATCAAAAACATAAAATAATAAATCCAAAATAAACAACATATAGGCTGCCATATTATATCACAAACAGTCCAGAGCGACATCGTTATCGTTCAAAACGGCGCCAAAGAAAAATCGCCAAATTCAGCTGTGGGGATATACTGAAGTTATAATTATCCGAATATAATTACTGAAGTTATATTATAAGTTATAGTTGTGGGTAGCAACTATAGTATTTCCCCACAACTGGATTTGGGGATTATGGCTAAATCCTAAATCTAAAAATCATAAGCTAAATCATAAATCTAAAATAAAAGCATGCAGGTTATCATATTTTATTGCAAAAAATCCAGAACGACTTCGTTATCGTTCAAAAAGGCGCCAAAAAAAATCGCCAAATCCAGTTGTGGGGAAATACTATATACCTTATCAAATTATCAACGTATTACTTAGCCGCAGCAACGCGTGGCCGGGTCTGCTAGTCATAATATATATATAGAGTGAGAGAGATTGAATAATAATAATAAAAAAAAAATAATGTATGGTCGCTTAAAAGCGCCCCCTTTTTTTTTTTTGGACAATCTTTCCGGCAGTTTTTTCTACCCCTCTTTCCACAATCTTCGGGATCTGAGAACATTCATCACTTTTAGACCTTTATTTTAACGGTTCTTTTTGCTGTACACGCAGATCTTATGTGTAGCTAAACTTTATTTTACTGGGCTCATACATATAGCGAGACATCAATGGATAGACTGCCCGTAAAGTGAATGTCACTAGGTAGGCCATCAACGCTTGCTCCAATTCCCAGTTCGTAATACATCCTAAAATCTTAATCCGTGGTTCTAAGTCTAACCATGAAGGTAGGATGGATGGATGGTTGGGTTTAACTTCGCACTAGTGCTGCGCAGATGGGCAATTGGCGACGGTCTGGAACACACCCTTAGAGATGGTCCGGATACATGCCATCACAATTTTGATCCTCCACGGAAGGGATGGCTCTTCCGCTTCGGTGACCCCCAGAGGTATAATTTTTGATGGGAACATGGAGGACATTGCGGCCACGACAGATTTTACGTGCACCAGCCACCATTAGTGTACACGACGATCTTTGGCCGGCTCGAGTACCGAACCCGCAATCTTCCAATTACGAGGCCGGCGCTCTACCGACTGGGCTACCGCGGCCCAACCATGACGGTAGAAAGAGATTTGTATTACCCTCCCCTCGGAGGAATGATAAGAATGGAGACGGCGAGAGCCGGTTTTCAATGGAGAAGAGTGAAGTAACTGTGTGAGGTCCTTTTAACTGGTGTCCCTTTAACTGGGCACCCAAAACATTCGCTTAAATTCTATTGCCGTTAGTATTAAACGTAGGAAAAATGGTATAAATCACGGTTTATCCTTCAAAAATACTGAGAAATATTTTTTGTTTAGTATATCAATCTTTTTTTTTTTTTATATAATGAAATAAAAGCAGGAGCATTTTATCGTTAAATATTCTTTTCCTTTTTCATGCCCTAAAATTACACAACACAGCGGCCTGGAATTACTTTCTTATTTAAAGTTAAATATCACATTGAAAAAGCTAAAAACTTATAAGAAATATACTCTTTAAGATTATGTTAAATTGGCGAGAATATAGGTTGATTTCTATTTGAAACTGTGATAATGATAATAATAATGATTTTTATTATTTCCTTCTATTCAGAAGAAGAAAGTATTGAATTCGTAAAAATTTTTTATGCATACACATTTTGTAAAGTCTTGAAAATGATTTGACCATTTTTAAAAATGCAAGTCTGACTGTGTATCGTGTATGTGTTATCAAAATTTTGTGGGTGCCGTATCTCATTCAGTAATGGGCGGAATTCCACAAAACCTCATATTTAGTTAAATCTTCATATGAATTGTTACTGATTATAGTTCGGAGTAAATCGGCCATCAGGTGGCGCTACTATGCATATTTCTCCCATTTAAGATAAAGCTATATTTCATCTTCTGCTGTGTATAATTTCGTAAAAATTTTATATTTAATTCGATCTTAATGGGATTTTATCCTGATAACATTTTGTAGTAAATTTCCCAACAGGTGGCGCTGCTATGCTGTGAGGCTTATTAAATGTAAGTGTAAAAATTGCAATATTGATTTTATTTATCTCAAAATAATTTTAAATGTTTTTTTTTAAATAATGCTTTTGTAATTAAATATATTTACATAGTCATTGTGAGTGTATTTTCGGCCAGATAACATAATTAAAAACTAAATTCTGATCCTCATTATCTGATAAAAATCTCAAGAACATTTTAATTCCTAAATGCAATGAAAATTTAATTTAAAGTTGTTATGAACAACAATTTAATTGTTCTTTCCTTAATAAAGCAAAATCTACTACAAATGTAAGGCGATATTTTCTTTGTCCTATTTTTGGGATTTGAAATTAATTCTCTAATATACATAATCTCAATATTTTATTTGAAAGATGGGCTATTTATTTGAAGAATATTACTATTTTTAGAAAATCTTATGTAAATATTCATATATTTTCCTTTTTGTCAATTATATATTTATATAAATTCAGTCTCTATTGTTAAAAATATCAATTTATAAAATCTACTGTCTTTACTTTCTTCCATATTCAATAGAAGAAAGTATTGGATTCATAAAAAAATTCGACCTCGGGTTTTTGATGGATTTACACGTTTTGAGAGCTGTAGAACATGATTTGACCCTTTTTAGAAAATGTCTGTCTGTCTGTCAGTCAGTGTGTGTGTGTGAGACAAAATTTGTGGCAACTGTATCTCAGAAACTACTGCACATAATTTCATACAAATTGGTGTGCAGCTGCACCTTGACATAAATTAGTGCCTATTAACTTTGGGTAAAAATTATCTCACAGGTTCCGTTGCCATCCCGCGTTTTCTAAATTTTAACATGGTGGTATAGGACAAACTTTTGTATAAATGTGCATAAAGAGAATTATTTTTTAATAATCATTATGAAATTTACAAGAATTATTTATAATAGAGATAGTCAACAGGGAAAATTTTTTTGTATGTGTAGGAGCCTCGCCTCCCCCCTTCGAGGGGAGTGAATAAATATTCATGATGGGTATCTTTCAAAAGAGCTCACCAATACCTTTAAAACGAATGGTTGAACCATCGATCTGCGATAATTTAAAATAAAGTTATCGATTTTTTTCATTTTTAACAATTATTTTTTTTTTTTTTTTTTTTTTATGTAATAGTGACAGTAAAATTGACTTTTTTTTTTTTTTTTTTTTATATATATATTTAGTGTTATACTACTTTTCTAATATGGGAATCGTCTGCATTATCATGGAAGATATTTTTTTTAAATAATAATTTTAATAAATAATTTTCACTGAGTAAATTTGTATCCACGTTTGTAATGATCGATAGATGGCGCTTTCTCAACTGAAGTTGTTAGTAAATATAATAGCCACGTGTATTTATTATTGTTCTTTCTCCGCCATTACATAATGGAAAATCGATTGCATAATAGGATGCAATGAAAATTATTGCGTTTTATTATTTAATAATTTCACTGTATTTTAACTGCATCTATATATGTTATCTTCATAGAATAATAATAAAGGAAGAAGGAGCATAAGGTTTCTACATAAGCTGTTGTGTTGTCACAAAAAACAGCGATTATTAACAGGCCTTTATTAAAAAACTTCAATGTTGAGAGGAGCAAAAGTAGCTTTCGCTGGCATTTCACTAGAAGTGGTTTGTAAGCATTAAGACTATTGGCGTGCTCCTTCTTCCTCTATTATTATTCTATGGTTATCTTACAACAAAGGTACATTAAAAAAATAAATAAATAAAGGTACAACTATAGAGTTGGTCCATAACTGGATTTGGCGATTTTTCTTTGGCACCGTTTTGAACGATAACGATGCCTTTCTGGATTCTTTGCAATACAATGCGCTTTTGTTTACGCTTGGAATCCATCGCAACCATTTGCAAATACGGCATTTCGCCAAAATCACCAAAGAAAAATCACCAAATGCACTTGTGGACCAACACTATAGTTGTTCCATGACATCCATGAAATGTGATCGTTTTGCTTTTGCTCGTTAGCGAAGGAAACGATCAGCTTTATCTAAAATATTTTACAATTAAAACAAAATTAAACGTATTATTACTTTTGAAATCCTTAGATACGAAATGTTTCGAACAAACAGTCATTCTTGACGATACTTCTTTCCCAATTCGTAAACATCTAATCCATTCACACTTTCTACTAACTAAAGCTTTATTTCCATTAGCGGAGGCAACTGGAATTTTAAATTTGTCATTTGGAAACAAATGGAAGCTTTGTTCCGGATTTCTTGATCCATTGGAGTTACACTGTGGACACAGCAGCATGTGCTATCTTTTTTGCCGGATTTATTCATCCTATCTGTTAATTCCACCTTAGCCCACCAGATGGCGAGCATTTCATTACAATCGCGGATAGGAAAATATCACGGAGTAATATTAATAGGAGTTGAAGGTCCTATGGGAGAAATCTACGAAACTGTGATGTAAACTTTTGGTAAATATTGAGGGTAGAGCCCCTAAATAAAATAATAGGCCGGCGCATCACCGCCATTTTTTTGCCTCCGAAGAGGACAGCATTCCCTCTTGGCGCCCTTATCGCTTCCCTAATGATTTTAAGAAATCTTGATCTGAAGCTAATCCGGTCAAGATAAGAGCAATAAGCAACAATAATATTACTTAAAACACAATTTTTTCACAGTACATTCTCAGGATGTCATTTTATTCTGAGGATATCCTATGGATGAACTGGGGTAAGATGTGTTGTTAGGGCGGTTTCTGTTTCTTTTACAAAATGTCGCCAAAACTCAAATACACAGTTTGCGAACACTTTATATTCATTTCTTGAATGATTATAGCAGTCTATCGCTAAAGAAACTTCCATATCATCGTTTACTTAGCTAAATTTTTGAAATATAATAAAACAAGTTACTTTAAAGTAACGTAAGACGATAAAAAAAAATATTTGTCGTTTGTTTATAAGAGAAACACGCTGGGTACACGTGGCAACCCTAAGGCAACAAAATGCCTGATGCGCCAGCTCGTATATATAGGAGCCTTAATTGAGGGCGCAACTTGTCATTACTTCCTATCTCGGCGCGGATATAATGTTGTTTTCAATAGAATTTTACCGGAGTACATTTTAAATTTTTTTATTTTAAGCAATTTAATTTTTTTGTAAGTGCTTAAAACTGCATAATTCAGATGTTTCAAAATAAAAACTTTCTCAACAAAGAATTATCCTAAGCTTGATGTTGGTAAAAGGAAATTAATGCAAAAATCAAATCGCTAGAAACTTATTTACTACATTTTTTTGTACGTCAAATATACTAATAATGAAAAATTATAAGACCTCTATAAGATATCCATAATAATCTACATTTTCAAACGACACAATACAAATGATCTCCATTCTTCGGTTCACAAGGATCGTCATTTTTTAAAAGTTCTCTCTCAAAGTAAAATTAGTATAAAATGGCTCTTAAAAAAAAACATGTCGCTTAGAATACCCTATTTAATGAAATTTGCTTTCAATCGAAATTTTTTCTGCTTGACATTATTTTAAAAAAAAATAATTAAAACGAGACATTTCCCCATTGAATAACATTGCGGAAGCTGGAGAGAAGGAAGTATTGTACGCTGGCGCCATCTGTAAACATTGGAAAACAACATCACAAAATTTTAGCGTTACCTTCTTCTCCTGTCTTTATACTCCGTGGAAAATATAAAAGATAGTCATGTGGTGGCCACAACATACTAGTTTAAAATTAAAAGGTTGGCAAGTATTTAGAAGTTGATAAAACCCTTCTAAAATAGTTTTCTTGATTCCTGTTTGTTAAAATTTAAGGAAAGAATTGTTTAATTCCATATCCATTGTTTTAAACCCTTGTACTTGAATGAGTTATTTGTGACAATTTGTTTTCTTATGCAATAAAAACAAACAATTTTGTTTGAATAATAATAATAATAAAAACTTACATCGCAAATTTTTGTAAAAAATTACAAATGAAACTAGGCGCTTTAATATTCAATGCAAAAAATAACACCCCCCCCCTTTCCTAATGTAGATAATTGAGCCAATAATTTACCCAAGCACCAACACCATTTTCTAAATTAGTTAATTTTCTATCTATCTATCTACACACATATATATATAAATTAAACCAATTTAGATCAAGAAATCAATCAAGATAACTAGTTACTTTGTTTGGCCTGTGTATGTTTCTGTGGTGATTTATTTGGCTGACTATTCTTCGTTCTCATTCTTTTCTATTATTATCAAATGCATTATATAATATATGCATATGTATATATATACTGAAAATTAACTGATTTCAAAAATGGTATTGGTTCTTGAGTTAAGTCCAATTATCTACGACCTCGGTCTCAAAGGAGATACCTTCCTTTGTAGGGGGGGGGGGTGTCTTTCTGAAGAGTCCTATCATGTATGTACTGAATTGCAGAGAAAGCAATGAAAACAGCTGAGTAGACGAATACGACCTGAGTTCAATGCTAAACAAAATTCTTTGTAATGTTAAAATGAAAGAGATTAACTATTTAAAAATTATAACTCCATTCGGAAAATATATACTTTCAATGTTTATTCAAAAGGCTTGTAACATTCTGCATATAATCAGCTAAGTCTATATGGTAATCTAGTAATTTATAATAGCATACATTTCATTAAAATAATAAAACAAAAATCTATAAGTATTAAAGTTACTTGTGAAAAATTATCCCCGGAATTTTCTTTGATGGTCTATTTGTGCAGCCAAATGCCGAACAAGACGGCATTATCATGAAAAACGGCAATTTTTCGAGTGACGCAAGCGGAAGGACAAAGTGAACGCTGCCCAAGTAGCACGGGAACGTTCTGTGAACGTCTAATAACGGTTACAATCGTTCAAACACGGTGTTTCGTGTTAAAAGAACGTTCTATTAGACGTTCAGAAATAGTAATATTTAGAACGTTTTGAAAAGGTTTGCTTTGTACCATCTATAAAACGTACAATTCTCGTTCTAAGAAAAACGTTCTAGTGTATCACCGTCGTAACACGTTCTGTCTAAGTGTGGTTATAACGAATGTGACAAAATGCCTTTTTCTCTGTTTATGTTGCCTTATTTTTAGTTTTACATTTTGTTAACATGTTAAAAAAAAATAAAGTTTAAGTATCTGTATTTATAATTTTATTTTTTGAATTTAATAAAACATATTACTCCGTTTTTTTTTTTTTTTTTTTTTTTTTTTAGAAATTCAATATTATATGTTTCATAAAATTTTAGCAGATGTATATTAAGTTAAAGAAATAGTATTTCTACTTTCTTCTGAGAAAAATGTATTTTATAATTGAAAATTTCTGACTTCTGGGTTTCCAACAGTTTATACAGTATTGAGATATCCAGGACACAATTCGACCATTTTCAGAAAATTTCAATCTGCGTGTCCGTCTTTTTGTGTGTGTATTGTAAAAAAATTGTGGACTCTGTATCTCACAAACCAATGAACGGAATTTCACAAAATTTGATATTTAGTTAGATCTTGACCTAAATTGTTGATGATTTGTCTTTGGATCTATCGAATGAAAGTTGTGATGCTATTTTGTAAATCGGGGAAGTTATATCTCAGATTCTACGGTGTATACATGCACCAAACTTAACATGTAAGCAAGATATTATGTAAAATTACACTGATCTAATTTAGAAGCGTATATTGGCCAGCTGGTGGCGCTGCTGTTCTGCAATTTAATCCCGCCAACATAAAGCAATTTTTCAGATTTTGTGATATAAATTATTATAAATACAATAATACTTATAAATGCACTTGATTATAAATACACACACTTGATATGGAATATTGATATCATATAAAACTCTGCTGATTCCATTTGGGTGCATATCGATCGACAGATGACGCTGGTATGTTGCAATTTAATTTCGTTAACGGAAAAGCAATAGCTTAATTTCTATTACTTATAAATGCTCTAAACTAAAATAGTATAAAAATGTGATATTGAAATTATGTAATATATACATATATATATATATATATATATATATATATATGTGTGTGTGTGTGTGTGTGTGTGTGTTTAATAGTAATAGTCAACTAGAAAAAAAAAATCTAGGGTTGATTTGTGTAGGGCATCGCCTTTTCCTATGGGTTAAAATTTCAACATGTGTGTTTTACAAAGAAAGTCATCCACACCTTTAAAACGAATGCTTGAATCCTAAAAATCTGTGAAAATTTAAAACAATATTATAAATTTTTTACATTTTTTATTTATAAAACACATTTCCTAAAATATCTTCTGTATACCATAGATTTTTTTTTTTTTTTTTTTTTTTTGTATGCTTAATGTTTTACTTCTTTCAAATGAAAATCGCCTGTATTCATTACAGAAAAATAATTTTGGTAAATAATAATTTTAATAAATATCATGTACTTGTACAGAAAAGCATAAAAGAAAGATTTGTAATGACCGCAATATACTAGTTTAGAAAAAGATTACCTTTAAATAGTATAAAAATTCCGAATCAAAAGCGGGTGTAAATGTATGAAGTGCATTTCGCCTAATCAGCAGATTATACCACCACATGTGTTAAAAATCTGCGGCCATCTGCAAAACTACAGGAAGCAGGAATGGATATCATTTTGGCATATTTATTGCGATTTGGCAAAATAAAACGTGTAGTATATGTTATTACTAATATTAATGATTGTTTTAAAGGGTCTCACAAATATTTTTCGAAAAAATATGACATATAATTCGAAATTGCTCCTTGTAAATATTCAATAGTATGAATTTTTTTTTCTTTCTATGCTTTTTTGTTACACAGCATATAATGTGCACGAAATTTTTATACGATATAAGAGCTATTTAAAAAATAACCTATTTTAAACTTTTATTTTCCATATAAAGCTCTAAAGATAGATTTCGGGAGATTTCTTCTTCTTCATTTGAAATCAAGCATATTTTAAGGCATTATCTCTAGGGTTTATCACTAAATTAAACAATATAGTGAAGTAGAGATGGAAAATTTCTTATAAACTATGAGGTCCGAATTATTTTTCTCTTTTGTTTATTACGAAATTTATTACTAAAAAATAAATAATTTCTGTATTATACTAGTATCAATAAAAATATAACTATTTTTTCGTTCAGTGACTCAGTTATAATACAAAATTACTTATTCTGGGACCATCACAAAACTTTCTTTTATATCAATCTATATGAACAGCGTTACCTACGATTAGCATATACAGAATTTTAACCAATTTACTTTCATATAATAAAGTTTTTATATATGTAATTTCGTGTAATTTTCAGCAATAGATGCTTAAATGTAGACATCTAGAAATCGTAGAAAGTAATAGTAGCACAACTTGTTTGCCAATTTATATCCGAATTCAATCAGAATAAATTTTAATAATATATTTTTCGCATACTGAGTTTGGTGCATTTAAATGACAGAAATTGAAATAAAATTTTAACTAAACGGGTAAAACTTCAACGTAGTAGCGCTACCTAACATAGACGATATGGAAAATTACTTTATTTAACTTTACAATAGCCATCTCACAAACGAAATGCGATGGCTTTAAATATCATAGAAATTGATATACTGCCTTCCCGTTAGCAAGATTAAATTGCAACATAGCAGAGGCACCTGTCGACCGATATGCACCCAAATTTAATCAGCAGAGATATAAATAATGCTGATCTCATATATAACGTTAGTGTATTTATGTATCAAACAAGCTGTGATACAATCTTTCCTTAAATGGGTTCACATTATATCAGCGCCACATGATGGACGATAATATCTTAAATGCTAAAGCACTAATTTAATTCCCGGTCCATTCAAATGTTATGTTACTTTGCGTCAATTGCTTTGTGAGAAACCGCGTCCCCGTTTATTTTTATTTATTTATTTTTTAACGAACTCACAGTCATTTTCAAGTACCAAAAAAGCCAAATCATACTCAGAAGTCACAAAACGTGTATATTTATCGAAAACCGGAAGTTGAACATTTTCACAAATCTAGTGCTTTTTTCTTATGTAAGTAACAAACTTAATAATAAACAGTGATCATACGTTAAAAATGATCTTTATGATATTGTAAATTTAGAAGTTGAAACAATAAAAAAAAGTAGCTAAAAATTTTGTTTTCCTTATTTATTTATTACACTCTTCTATAATAAAAAGAAGAAAGGTTTGATTCGGAAATATTTTTGACTTTCGCGTTCCGATAGATTTTTCCCTTTTTAAGATGTTCTAATAAAAAATTGATATTTCTTAGAAAATGCCAGTTTGTCTGTGTGTCTGGATATGTGTGATAAGAATCTTGTGTCAACTCTAGGTCAAAAACTAATGAACAGAATTTCCTGCAAACTTATATTTAGCTCCCCCTTGATATCAGTTAGTGATTATTACCCCGCCCCCCTAGCCTTTTTTTTTTTTTTTTTTTTTTTTTTTTACACATATAACGCTCAATAGGTCGCGCTGTCATTTATTTTTTTCAAAATTTTTAATATTACAATAGAGGAAAAAATTTCTTATAAATACACACAATAGGGATTTCTTTAGTTGAACATTGTGAAACTGATTTTTTAAAAATATTAACGGTGAACATGAAGACTTTTAACAGGAAGAATAGCAATCCTTCCCCCCTCCTCGGGTGTGTAAATTTTTATAATATTTTTTCAAAATTACTCGTTGATATCTTTTAAAACGAACGGTTGAATCAATTATCTGTGATAATGTAAAACAAAGTTATCGATATTTTTTTTATTAAAAAAAAAAAAAAAAAAAAAAAAAAAAAAAAATGTTAATATTATTATTATATATTTATTTATTTTATTTTGTTTTTCAATTTTACTGTGTAAAATGTGTGATTTGATCTAAACTATGTGAATTGTATTAGAAAATAAAGAAAAGAATTGTATGATAGTCACAAGACACTAGTTTAACATTTCCTGTAATTTATTGTAATTGATTCATATAAGCAGGCATGCGATTATTTTAGTTACGATCAAATTTTTATATTTTACTTCATAATAAACGTCAATTATTTTGTAAAATATTATAATACGTAATAATAACACGTACAATAACACGTAATATTAAAAAAAAAAAAAAAAAGAAAAAAATAATCTGAATAAAAATCTTGAGTTTTGTATTTCTCATAAAAATAATAAATATATCTAAAATTCATTCCTTTTCAATAAGTAATATAAAAAAGACATACATTTTGCTAAATCTTGAATCTTAAAAAATAACGAAAAAATTCGCCAAACTGTGAAATTTTTATTGGGTTTGCCAGAACAGCAACTACGGAAGCACGAACACGAACTCTAAGGTCAAAGATAGATAACGGTAATTTTTTCTGCCGTCATTTTCATTGCGTTAGGTTTAAGAATTCTTCCTGACATTTGGATACACTATCACAGATAAGTTCATTCTACACAATTTTCATATGTATAATCTAGGATTTGCATAGTTTTGACTAAATCTGCATTAAAATTTAACAAAATTAAATAAATTAAAGTTTTCAAAAACCATAAAAAATAAACAAATAAATAAATAAAGAGTAATAATAATAATAATAAAAATAATAATTTGAAAACTTTAATTTTTTAAATTTTTCATGCTAACTACCTTTTAATTATTTATTATTATTATTTTTTTCCGCATTCGATTTTGTTTATTACAGTTTAATGTTAGATATATTTAAGTATATTTGTTTAAATTTTATTGTTACACTGTAGTATTGTAAAATAAAGGGAAAATATAGTTAGCAGCCGGCTCTCTAAAAATTTTAAAAATATTTTAAATTTTAAAATTTATTTATTTTATATTTAAAAGATTTTCAAGAAATTTATCATATTTTATATTGTTATATTTCAATGCATCTGTAAGTAAAATTCATAAACTCTAAATCAATACTTTAAAATTAAAACTTCACAAATTCGATTTAAATTAAAAATAAATAAACAGTTTAATCAATTAATTTTTTTTTAAATACTTCTCTTAAATATTTTTATTTTCTCCCATCATTTGTACATTATTACTCTTTATCAATAGAATATATAACATATCTAGGTATTAATTTGTGAATTCATTGTTAAGTTAAAGTTTTAAAAATAGTTCTATGTTTGAATGCCATAAGTTTCAGTATTTAAACATATATATATATATATATATATATATATATATATATATATATATATATATTTATAAAAATATATATATAAATTTAACTTAACAAGAAATTCGCAAATTAATTACCCAAATATGTTTAGGTTCTATTGTTAAAATATATTATTGTAAAATCAAAGGGAAAAATAATAATTATTCGGTAAGGAGCATCTTAAAACTTTTCAGTTTTCTTTAATTATAGTTTTCAAAAAAAAAAAAAAAAAAAAAAAAAAAAAAAAATTGAAAGTACTGTATGTTATTATATTTGAAGACATGTACGTAAAATTTTATAACACAAAGGCACACGTACATACAAATGAATCACAAAATCCAAAAGTAAGAAAAATGAAAGAAAGAAAAGAAAAAAAAAAAACGTAGACAAACAATATGAAGGTGATTCTTAATATTTCTAAATGTTTTAAATTATTTTATTTTATTTATTATTATTATTTTATTATTTGTTTTGTTTGCAGAATAAACTTTTAATTAATTAATTATTTATTTTTCAAAAAGTTTTACCACATTTATACTGTTATATTTCACTGCATGGTATATGTAAAATTTATAAACTCAAAATCAATAATTTAAATAAATTTTGCATACGCATGATTTGAAATATGAAAATATTAAGGAAATTTCACGGAATTTATTTAAATAAAAAAAAAAATAATAATAATAATTTTTATTTTTTATATTTTTAAATGTATTTAAAATACACCGCTGTGCAGAATTAAAGGAACAAACCTGCTTTCCTATTTTCTTCTTTTGTGCATAACTTTTAAACAAATAAACACATGGACATAAAATTTGGCTGGCATGTTCGTTATCATATCATTAATCGAATTTTACATAACTTTAGCATAAACAACAATTTTAAAGTAATAATTATTAATTTTTCTCAAACGTAAGCTTTGGAAAGAATGAAAAATTTCAACAATTTTAGTAAAGAAAACTTAATGAAAAAATGTGTTAATGATGCATTATAGACAGGTGAAGACGCACATGCCTTCAAATGTTAAGTTAAAAACAAAATCCTGATTTTTCTTTCTGTGTTCATTTTTCTTTTACTTTTATAACGGAATTTTTGAAAAAAAAATAATAATAATAATTACTAATTTGTATAAACTGTGACCATCACTAGAATAATAAAAACGTTGATAAATAATTTAATAATGGACGTTTTATCCGATTTTCATGTGTCTATGTAAAATTAAAAAAAAAAAAAAAAAAATTCACACGCGAAAAAATGAAGAAGAAGGAAGAAAGAAAATAAATGACTAAGAAATATACGGTTTTAATCTACAAATAAAATATGGATGCACGTACATCTTTAACCTATCTGTAATGCACCTTCATGACCATTTTTCATTAAGTTTTCTTTTCTAAAATTGCTGAAATTTTTCATTTTTTCAAAGTTTACTTTTGAGAAAAATTTACTGATTTTTAGTTTAAAAATTATTACTTATGCTAAAGTTATATAAAATTCGATTTATGGTATTTTAAAAAACATGCTATCCAAATTTTATACTTCTGTGTTTATTTGTTTAAGAATTATATGGAAAAAAAGAAAACGAGGAAACAGTTTATTGTTTTAATTTTGTACACTTGGGTACTTCTTTTAACTAATTTTTATTTTTTCTTTTCCATTGATTGTGCATTATTATAGTTTAAAAATAGAATATGTAACATATCTGGGCATTAATTTGAGATTCCATTGATAATTTAAAATTTAATAAAAAAATTTTGGGTTTGAATGCTAAAAGTTTGTAGTAAGTTTCAAAATTTAGACATAAAAATATATTTAAGTTTTTTTGCTTAACTTATTAAAATTAATATCCAAATATGGTTATATTCTATTGTTAAATTATAATGATGCAAAATCTAAGGGGGAATAATAATTAGTTAGCAGGGGGCATATATCTTAAAATTTTTCAAAATATTCCAAATCTTGAATTTATTTATTTGTTTTTTAATTCAAATATTTATCCAGAATATTCAAAATACTTGATCGTTTGTTATACCATATTACAATGTACTACACAAAAAGAAAAGAAAAGATAAATAAGGAAAGGAAGGAAAAAAAGAAAAAAAAATAAGTAAACAACAAGTGCAGAATTTTGAATAGACACTATAAAATTCAAGAACTCGAAGAAAATGGAAGAACTCGCAACAATTGTTCCGGGTCGAGAAAAGACACAACCCTTCATCAACCGAACAAAGTAGGCACGAATGCTGCAAGAAAAACTGAAACGTAACTCTTGTATTTTCAGCACTCGTGCCTACTATGTTCGTCTGACGAAGGGTCGTGTCTTCTTTCGACCCGGAACAATTGTTGCGAGTTCTTCCATTTTATTATACATGAAAGACATTTTTAGCACGTACAAAGAACGTTCAAAAATTGTTTACATAACGTTGTGAGAACGTGTGTATAGAACGTTTTCAGAACGTTTCTACACTATTTTAAAACGTTTACAATACGTTTTCTAGAACGTTCTGAAATTGTGTATAACGTTTTGAAAACGTTCTAAAAACGTTTAGAACGTTCTGAGACCGTATACATAGAACGTTCTCAGAACGCTTCTATAACACCGATGGTGATAGTTACACGTTCATTGAACGTTCTCTGAACCGTACTATTGTACGTCTTCAAGATGGACAAATAGACGTCTATAACACGTTCAGAGTGAACGTTCTTAGAACGTGTTTGCAGAACAATTTTTGAACGTTCAGAGAACGTTTCGGTGCTGCTTGGGTGCGAACTCATATATACGGCTAGTTTGACATCAAAGAGAATTGTAAAAACCGACACTTAATATCTCAACAAATACGCCATATTTTGTTCTGATCTTTCCAAAATAGTCTTTTATCTTCGGTCTTAATCTATCCTGAAAATTTTACATTTCTACATGCAGTATGTTTTGAGATCTGAATCTCAATTTAAAGCCAAAAAGGGAAAATGTGAGGTGTAAGGATGTAATGGACTAAATTCATGAAAAAATATCTCTAAAACCACACGAACGATTTTAATTTAATTAATGTATATTGTTAATGGGATCTTTCTGAATCTAGTAACGTTTTTGTTTTTATCAGGAAAACTCTTGTTTTTTGTAAAAGTTGCTTTAAAAATAGGACTATATTACTCCGCCAAAATGCATGCTTTTATTCGGCGAAATTGTCGTAATTCGGTTCTTACTTTCAAGGCACGTTGGTTGGCTGACCAACGTGAATGCAGTCAATGAATTATTTAAACTTTCCTTTTTTTAACGCAAAAATACTTTATTACATTTTTTATATATTTATTGTATATATACTAAGTCAAATTCACTTAAATATATTTTCTCTTCTGCTATGAAAAAGATATTTTTGATTTCAAAATTTCATATTTAGTCAAAAAAGTATTTAGATAATATTTTAAATAAGGAAGTATTTTTTAATTTTAGATATTCCATTTTATCATAATAATGATGAATTAAAAATTTTTTAAAGCAAAAAATTTTTAATCATTCATATGATGTGATTTTAAAATAGCTTAATGATTTGCGATTCCTATTCATCTATCCTTCCGCACAGGGAATAGAAAAAAACAGCAAATGGAGTTTTGGCGCCATCTTTTGTTTTTAATTTAAATTAAAACATACACTTCTGCAAATATATATATATATATATATATATATATATTTTAAAAATTAAAAACCTCTTTTTAAAATACAGTTAGAGTTTATTCATATATTTACTTTTCAGACTATAAAATGATACATATTTGAAATATTAGCATAATCAAACTAATTTTTTAATTATTATTTAAAGCTATAATGGCTAGGGAATGAAAGAGCGGATAAATACACTGTATATATATATATATATATATATATATATATATATATATATGAAAATATAATTAAAATTCATGAAAATATAATTACATGAAAATATAATACATGAAAATATAATTAAAATTCATGAAAAATGTGTCAAATAGCAATTATTGAAAAACACGTCAAAATAAATAAATAACATCTTTACTTTGAAACCCATAATAATTTATTTAAAAAATATAATTCTCTCTTTCTTTCTTTTTTTTTTAATTAATTAATTTCTGCATGAAAAATTCCATTTCACAAATATTTTTAAAACTACAATAAACAAAAAACCCTCCTTTAATTTTAAATAATTATTTCTACATGTTTCTAAGCAATTAAGTTTTTTTTTTTTTAAAGAAAAATAGCTTAAATATTGGAATGTATATGGTTTTATCATGAAGGTAATAATTTGGCCATCTAGTGGCGCCATCTCGTAGCTTATATTAAAACCATATACATTCTTATATTTAATTTATTTTTCTTAAAAAAAAAAAAAAAAAAAAAAAAAAGGCAATTTTAATTGCTTAGAAACATGTAGAAATAATTATTTAAAATTAGAGTAGGGTTTTTTGCTTATTGTAGTTGTAAATATATTTATGAAATGGAATTTTTCATGCAGAAATTAATTAATTAAAAAGAAAAAAAAGAAAGAAAGAATTATATTTTTAAATAAATTATTATATTTATTTTGACGTGTTTTTCAATAATTGCTATTTGACACATTTTTCATGAATTTTAATTCTATGTTTTTTTTTTTTTTTTTTTTTTTTTAATATACAGCGTATTTATCCCCTCTTTCATCCCCTAGCCATTGTTGCTTTAAATAATAATAAAAAAATTAGTTTGATTATGTTAATATTTAAAATATGTATCATTTTAAAGTTTGAAAAGTAAATATATGAATAAACTGTAACTGCATTTTAAAAAGAGATTTTTAATTTTTAAAAAGAAATATATATATAACTTGTATTTTCCATAAAACTTAAGCTTAACGTGTATTTTACTTAACTTGTATTAACTTTAGCTTAACTTGTATTAACTTTAGCTAACTTGTATTTTCCATAATTTTTTTCTCCGAATGATTTTATCTTACTTTTAAAATTATAGAAATGTAGAGCTTAATTTATATTTTGTCTATTTTTTTCCACCAAATATTTTTGTGAAATAATTGTTACCTGCACTTTTTACGAAAATTTAAATTGTGAATATTGGAGTTTAGCCTCAAAAGGGAAAAGAAAATAAATAAATTTACATTTTTAAGATTAACTTGATTTTTTAAAAATTGTTTAATTTGCATTTGTAATTCTCTAAAAAGAAACTTGCAAAATGTAAATTACGTAATTCTAACTTAAATTTGAAATTTCCCACTTATTATTTTAAAGACTTTGACAATCCCACTCAATATTTTTTTCTAGTGCGAAGCTTCTCCATTTTGTTTCCCAAGTGGCAGGTTACTTGAAAATTTGTCAGCATGATAACGTTTGAAATACTGAATTAATTCAAACTAAATCTGTAGTGTGGATCAGAAATCTCAGAAATGTATTTGTTATGTTCATTTGCCAACTTAATCTACCCTCTTGTTTCCCTGTGCCAGCCCACTGAAAATTTCAAATTTACATTAGAAAGGTTTTATGAACCGATTAGCTTAAAACTCCATATATACAAGCCTTCATTAAGAAATCCACCAAGTCCATTAATAAATTGTAGAATTGAAAAATTGTACAATTTAAAAAAAAAAAAAAATGGTGGCAACTTCATAATAAAAGATAAATCAGTTTACCCTTCCTAGGAACCAGAAGGACTTGTTTCAATTTTTTTATGAATAACCCCTAAAAAGTAATGATATCAGTACAAAGAACCATTAACGGGTTAAAAGTTTGTGACGCCGCTATTTTATGGCTACAAGAATTTGAAATATGAGTCTTAAAAATAATGATATCAAATTTTAAGTAACGCTTTGCAATTAGTTAAAATATACATAGATTTTCTTATTTGATCATTTACTTTCTACTTTTATTTATATTTATAATGCAAACGTAATATTTTTAGCTTCAAGATCAGACAGATATATAAAATACAGACACTGATGCTTTTTCATTCGCATTTCAAATTCAAAATAACAGTTTTAAAGGGAATGATATAAAAATTCCAGTGGCGCCTCGGTGTTATTTTAAAAGATTTGTTTTTAGATTCCATTAAAATTACTTTTGTTTTGTCTAATAAAGTATATTTACACATTGAAACAGTGCTTTTAATTTTCAAATATACTGTCAAATAATTATACTTTCACTGAGTTTGCATTATAAATTAAAATTATTTTTTCAATAAATTGATTTATCTTTTGCGTCACGCTATCGAAAACTGTAAGTAAAATCTGTGTAAATATTTTCTTTACGTCACACTACCTCTTTGCGCAAATTTTCACTCAGCTGGATACTATGATACTATGTTTTGGATAGCATGACGCAAAAGATAAATCAATTTATTGAAATAAATAATTTTAATTTATAATGCAAACTCAGTGAAAGTATAATTATTTGACAGTATATTTGAAAATTAAAAGCACTGTTTCAATGTGTAAATATACTTTATTAGATAAAACAAAAGTAATTTTAATGGAATCTAAAAACAAATCGTTTAAGATAACACCGAGGCTCCACAGGAATTTTTATATCATTCCCTTTAAAACTGTTATTTTGAATTTGAAATGCGAATGAAAAAGCATCAGTGTCTGCATTTTATATATCTGTCTGATCTTGAAGCTAGAAATATTACGTTTGCATTATAAATATAAATAAAAGTCGAAAGTAAATGATTAAATAAGAAAATCTATGTATATTTTAACTAATTGCAAAGCGTTACTTAAAATTTGATATCATTATTTTTAAGACTCATATTTCAAATTCTTATAGCCATAAAGTAGCGGCGTCACAAATTTTTAACCCGTTAAGGGTTTTTTGTACTGATTAATTATACATATAATTATAAATAAGCTAAAAATTCAAAATGAAACGTTGATTCGAAAAAAAAACATCAATAAAATATGTCATAATTTGCACTACCCAACACGTTTTTCGGAAATGTTTTGGGTGAACCAATATGGCTGAACCGGTTACAGTTGGCTCGCCCTCTCTATACTCTATCTATCCTTCCTTCGAGGTAGTACCATGGTTCTAGGATGTCCGTGCTAAGACTCCTATAATACGAGCTGGCTCACAGCTGATCATTGTTGCCCAGCAGGAATATAGCTTGGCGACGTTTAGTTGCAGACGTATTACTCAGCGTCTTTATCGCCTAAAATGGCGAGTTTGCCTAAACAGAAGAGCGAATTATTGTTCGTACTTGGTAAGTTTGGCGGTAATATTTGGCGAAATTTTCTTATAACCCTTATAAAAAGTAGTCATCACTGTTGCTGTTAAATTAGTTAATTTTAAATATTTATACACGTTAAAAAGTAGTGTAGGTTGTAAAATACAACATTTAGATAATCAAACAGCAATAAAAACAAATAATTGATACAAAAAATGCAAGAAAACATATCATAATTACACTTCATATTTGTGATTGAAAGCTAAGCGTATAATTTTCTTTTGGACAATTCATAGCCCATTTCTTTCGCCTTTCTTCATCTTTTGGAAATCTAAATGTTCTAAAAGCAGTTCTGGTATGATATGAACAATTTTCGGCTGCAAAACCTCCGTTTTATGTGATTTGATAACACTTGAAATTCGGACCGCGTGGGCAACAATCGCTGAGTGGGAAACAAAATGCCTGATGAGCCAGCCTGTATTGAAGGAGCTCTAGTCCGTGCGTAGACGTCACGGAGTAATAAGACAGGAGAAGAAGGTAACGCTGAAATTTTGTAATGTTGTTTTCTAATGTTTACAGATGGAGCCAGCGTGCAATCCTTCCTTCTCTCCAGCTTCCGCAATGTTATTCAATGGGGAAATGTCTCGTTTTAATTATTTTTTTAAAAATAATATCAAGCTGAAAAAATTTCGATTGAAAGCAAATTTCATTAAATAGAGTATTCTAACCAACATGTTTTCTTAAAGAGACATTTTATACTAATTTTACTTTGAAAGAAAGCTTTTAAAAAATGATGATTCTTATGAACCGAAGATAGCTAAAACAGAAAATTGGGAGGAAGGAGAATGGATGAAATTTTGTAAAGAAAAAAAATAAACTTACTTAACTGCAGAAAACACGAACTCGGACTTTATTTTTCTCCTAGGGCTTTTTTTTTTCTTTTCTTATCACTATCATAGCCTGTTTTACAACTAGGAACGAAGCATTTATTTGAAACATCTGAATTATGCAGTTTTAAGAACTTACAAAGAAATTAAATTGCTTAAAATAAAAAATTTTAAATGTAATCCAGCAAAATTCTATTGAAAACAACAGTATATCCGCGCCGAGGTAGGGAGGAATGACAAGTGGCGCCCTCAATATTTACCAAAAATTTAGATCACAGTTTCGTAGCTTTCTCCCATTGGACCTTCAACTCCTATTAATATTGGCTGTGGCTATTGCTACGGCATCCGTAACAATATTATTGTTACGGCAGTCTGACTGCGCTTGCGCAGTGAGACTGCCGGAGAATTTTTAAGAATGATTCTTCATTTGAATGATTCTTGTATCCGGCAATCTATTTGTTTACTTTTTTCAGCCATGTTTTTTCTTCGATAGCCCAGAATAATGCTACCTGTGTTTGTCGCATTAATAATCTTGGACTATATTGATCCTTGTACAAATAAAAAAGCAATGAACGGTTATTGTTAATATTTAAATCTTTATCAAATACATTTTTGTGAAATTTATCGAGTGTCAGTTAAAGACGATGAAAAAAATTGCACTTAAGATTAACATTCCTTTTTTAATAAATTGTCTTTAGAAAGCTGTACATATTTTACTTATGTACCTATGTGTATTTTAAATTATCTTTTTTTATACATGTAATTAAAATTAGAATTTACTGTCAGTTTTTTTCCCCTCAGGTACAATTTCCGTAATTACTTTCTGTTCAATTAAAATTAGTTTTAAGTTTGTACTCACTTTGACTTTCTGTCTCGTTACATAGTTTATCATGTCTTGTTTACTAGGTATTAAAACTTTATATTTTACCTGTATTGAAAACCAAAACTACCGTAACGGATCGTAAATATTTATCAACATTAAATCTACAAAAATATAATAAATTATTCTGCTGTCAAATGTGTACTTCATTAATAACTATAAATTAGTAAGCTTTTCACATTCTTTTCTTTTTCAAGTTTGCAAGCACAATCATATATGCTTATGTGTGCAAGCATTATTATTGAAAAGTTTTAAATCATTACAAAATTGATATTTATTAATAATTTAGATGATTTTAATGTTATACACACTATTAAAAATATATTTTTAATGAGCTAATGTTTAGTCTTCAGTAACATTAATAACTTAAATCTGTTATGTCATATTCTTAATAAAAGAAAAATAGTTTTTGTATACTTCTCTTTTTCATCATCCCCATGGGATTACTAAAAATTTTCATAATAGCTTTATCATATTAGTACTAGTACCTTGACAGTACATTTTTTTATAACAGCCCTATAGTATCGTTATGAAAAAAGTACCCCCCCCCCTTTTTTTTTTATTTATTTAGTAAGCCTAAATTATATAATTTTTTTTACCACGTAAAATCATTTATTTCTGCCAAAATAATTATTATGTATATATATTTAAAATATTAAATACGTGAGGTGAAAATATTCTTGGATAACAGGAATATCCTTATGAAACTAACATTTAGAAAATAAGTGAGAATATCCTTTTCTCTTTTAGATAAAATGAAAAACACGTTTAAACCTTGCATGTAAAATATAACTCATTCATTGTTCTCAAAAAGCGTATATTTAGCTTTATTCCCCGTATTCTTTTTACTTCCTTATACAAAGTATAAGGAAGTATAGTAATCCCGATTTGCGAAATGGATTTTGTATTTCACATTGCTCGAAAACGAATGATCGCTGGATGTTGCCAATTTATACGTGTGACTGTCACGATGTCTAGTTGCACACCTGCAAGTGTCGTCTTAACACGAGCTCTCGTTTTAGGGATATAAGGGTTTTTACACGATTTTTCGTGACGTCTGTATGTGTGTGTGTCTGTGTGTGTGTGGGTATGTCGCATAACTCAAAAACGGTTGGACGTAGAAAGTTGCGAATTGGTACATAGGTTTGTTATAACATCTAGTTGTGCACCTCCCTTTTTGGACTTTCTATGATTTTCCGTTTTGGAGATATTTAGGAAAATTAGGTTCATAATGACAAAAATACATAGGTTTTGGCCATAATGTATCAAAAAACGGTAATAACTCAGAAACGGTTTAGACAAATCTTGCAATTTAACTGACTTCCCGACAAGCTAGACATTTGAAACTTTCAGAAAGGCTCAGAACACGTTGACAATGCATTTTTCAAATATTTTTAGCCAACTGTTTCTGATACCTGTTGCCTTCAGCAGCGTTTATGCGATTCAACAGAAAAATTATTTAACTAACTTCCCGACTAGCTAGACATTTGAAACTTTCAGACTAGATCAGAACACGGTGAAAATGCATTTTTTAATACTTTTAGCCAACTGTGTAGGGTTCCTGCTGCCTTCGGCAGCGTTACCAGTACAAATCTTGCAATCGATTTTTAACTAACTTCCCGACCAGCTAGACATTTAAAACTTCCCCAAGGCACAACTATGACATGAGTCCCCCCCCCAAGGCACAACTTTGACATGAGTCCCCCCCAGGCATAACTTTGACATTAGTCCCCCAAGGCACAGCTTTGACACGAGTCCCCCCCAAGGTACAACTTTGACATGAGTCCCCAAAAGGCACAACTTTGACATGAGTCCCCCCCAAGGCACAACTTTGACATGAGTCCCCCCCAAGGTACAATTTTGGCATTAGTCCCCCCAAGGTACAACTTTGACATGAGTCCCCCCAAGGCACAACTTTGACATGAGTCCCCCCCCCCCCCCAAGGCACAACTTTGACATGAGTCCCCTCAAAGCACAATTTTATTTTATTTATTTATTTATTTATTTATTTTTTACGTATGCATGCATTTTTTAAAAATATTTTTAGCCAACTGTTTCGGGTCCAGTGACAATGTTTTTTAACATTATGTATATTTCTAAAAGTGTATAAGGAAGTCATGTGGTGCCCACATCAGATTTTTTCTTTGTAGGAAGAGGGGATAATTTCAATGAAATACAGTTGAAGATATTTTATTCAAACAAAAAGTACTTAAGCTTTTTATTTTCATTTTATTTGCTCAGTAACAAGAACATTTAAAACTCATAAACGGTTATTAAATGTTTTAGGAAAACCAGAATATAAAAGATTAAAGATATTAGGTTTAGAAATCAAGCTTAAAAGCTATCAAGCAAAAAACTTTGAATAAAACACTATAAATTGTGCATCATCGCTTTGTTTGCGGCACTCGTGCCAACTTAATTGTTTTGGGTTTTTTGCAGTTTATAGTGTTTATTCAGTTTTTCACTTATTACTTTTCAACAGTTCTCTGGTGTATTTTTTATTATTTTAAGATTAAAAGAAAAGCTAATGAAAAGTATTAAAAAAAAAAAAGAGAAAATTCAAATTTTATTAAGAATAAGCTGTTTATTAAAAGTTAGTTTATTTTTTTTAATATTGATTTTAGCGACAGATTTTGGCTTAGGCCAGTGCCTAGGGGCGCCTAAGTTTTAAAGATAATTAAAATTTGAACAGTAGCGGCAGTTAAATTTGAAGGACAACCAGTATTTAATAGGAATGAGAAACATTTTTAATTAATTATTTTTATTTTTTGCCAATTATAAAACACTTTATCAATCCCTGTTTAACACGTTACAGATTTTTAGATAGTGGTTTGAAATATACGAATAGATAGTGTTATTGAAAATTGATTTTTCCAACTGAGTGAAAATAATGCCCGGATCTTTGACTTACACAGTCTAATATCTTTGACCATATAAGTCAAAGATCTGGGGTTCGACTCCTGGTCCTGCCATTATTTTCACTGAGCTGGAAAAATGAATTTTCTCTGTATATGATTTTCTTCCCAATCTGTTGATTGTGTGATATTATTAAAAAAAGATAGTGTTATATTTGAACGGTTGATCATCTGGACTAAGCAGCGGCAATATGTAGCTAGGGATGCTGCTGTTTTCTTATGGCGATTAAACGTCCAGCACTGGATTATGCTTAGATCCAGGTAGAGTGTGGCAATTTTTTTTAAGCTTATTAAATTCTTAAAAATGATTTAATTTTGAACACAAATCCAAACATTAAGAGCAATCGAATAGATTTTCAGTCGATAATACAAATTTCAAAGCATGATCTGCTCTCTCTGTCATGAGTCAAACATGTTATGATTTGATGAGAGAAATTATTTTCTGAAAATAATTAAGTATGCAATGATTTAAATATAAAATATCGAACAAAAAGCTGTAAAGAAACTATTTTTAAACAAATTAACCTACACTGTAAAAAAATAACTTACCAGCTGCAAGAAACTCTCTCTGATTGGAGAAAATAATTATTTTCTCCAATCACAGAGAGTTTCTTGCAGCTGGTAATAGTTATTTTTTTACAGTGTATCTACTTATGAATCAAAATAATTTCTATTTTGATTAATAAAAATATAAAAAGAAAGTTAGTCAGTTCTTAAGTGATTAAATAAAAAATTAAATTCTGCTTATTAACATTTTTTGTAGGAGAAACCAAATAAAGTAATTGATTTTTTTCATGATCAGATATGATTATTTATTTTTTACTTATGTAATGATTATTATATAAAGATTGCTTAGAGATTGATATATCTAAGAAAAATATTTCTCCTTTAGCTGTATCATATTTATTGCAATAATTACTATTACAAATGCATAATATACTTCAAAACATGGGAGGGGGAGGGTGCCATATCGAAATGGGTGTAGGGTACAATCTAACTCAAATCCGCCGCCTCTCATTGTATTGTTATTTATTGCTGCAATCATATTGTAAATAAGCTGCTATTGTTAGTATAAATATCAACAAATGCAGGGGTGAAACTTTTCAGGGGCTGCCCCTGAATTCAGGGTTTTTAAAATTTTTGCTGCTTCTGAATTTTATGTTAAATTATTTTGTTTTTATAGAAATTTGTCATTTTGATTGTTTGCCTTAAAATGCATTAAGAACCCTTTAAATATTATTTATTACAGGTAGATATATAATATACCATTATTAAATCCCCCCCCCCCATCTGCATGCAAATAGCAGATTTCAGGGGATTTGCATATTAGGTAGTTTTACCCCTACAAATGTCCATTTTGACGCCTCCCCCCCCCCCCTTCAACCTTTCAGCAGAAAGTTTTGAAAAAATAAAAACTGATATATAAATTGATATCAAACATCTAAAATATTTTTTTTGTAACAAAAGCAAATGATGGCATGTTAATAATCAATCATTCAAAAAATAAAAAGTTGTAAACTTAATTTTTTTTCTTTTTTTTTTTAAATCTTAGGACTCTAAAAAAAAATGTGAAAATGATAATATGTGAACATAGTTTATAATTCGGACGTCAAAATGTACATTTATGTGTATCAAACATTGCATACATTAAAATGTACAGGTACAATGTACATTAAAACTAATCACGGATGCATAAAGTATTCAAATTGTATAAGAAAAAACTAATTTTCTGATGTTCATACTAGTAATTGATATTTATACTAACAAAGAAAATTTATTTATTAATTTAAACATCAATAAGTTAAGTAACTAATATTTAATGAAAAATAAAAAATGATTTATAAAGCACAGGAAAATTTGTTTCCATAATTATGCATTACTTAATGTATTTTTTTAAATTCCGTTTTCACATTCAGAAAAAATCACAAACAATAAATTAGTACTTGCTTTGCAAAAATTTATTTTTTAAACTTTTAACATTTTATTTTGCAGTTAAAAAATGCAAATGATATACTTGGTTACTTTTTTATATTTAAACTCAAAATATTAAAAGAACCAATTTAACAGTTGAAAAATTTCTAAATGTCAAAACAAAATTATAATAAATTGTATAATCAATAATTCTGGAAACAAATTTCAAAGGTTAGGTAGTACTCTTAAGTATTAACCACTTCGCAGGCTGCAGTAATGTGTAGACGACAGCTATAGTGTGCCTCTGACTAGTTGGTCAAGTGGTTAAATGAAGCTTATTTTATTTTAACATGCAAACTTTAATATTGTCTTTCTACTAATTTATATTAATAAAATCGGACTTTTGCTTGTAAATTTCAGAATAAAAAAATTTGCAATTGTTGTGTCCGTAACTTTATTTTTGTCCAAGTATCACGCGAGAACGGCTAAACTGAATTGCAGGAGACTTTGCAGGAATTTAGGTCTTAAAGCAACCCCAGTAGCAGAAATTTTTCTGTCAATCTGCGACAACTATTTACTCTTTAGAAAATAATCTGCAGCATAATTTCACAATGAGTTACGGAGAAAAAAAATAACGGATTCAGTAAGCATATTTTTATCACAAGTTTGCAATTATCTAATGTTATTAATCTGTCAGATATGTCAAAGCTTTGTAGTTATAGAATTTCCATTACATATATAGCTAGATAAAGAGTTAGCATTAGCAATTATCTTTCATATTGTATAAGAACTAGTATTTCGTTTATGATTTTGTTCATACTGACTCTAGTAAAATACTTGCAGGAGACTCTAAACATTGAAATTAATGCAACTTTCTAAAATTTTCTGGTTCCTGCGTAACCAGATGGAGGGACATTAAGACGTATAAACTTTCTCTAATTACAGTTTGTTCGTCATTGCCATTTGTACATCTTAATTGCATTTTGCTCACCTTCTCAATGTCCAAGCCCCAACTTTAACAGAAAACTTGTAATACTGGAATTGAAACTGTATTTAACCCATTAGGCGCCAAAGCTCCCGCTGCAGGAACATTTAATTACTAATTTTTTCTCTACAATAATTAAGATAAATAAATATTTTATTTTTTACGTTGAACGTTGAAGTGCCTAGCTTCGTTGGTAATTTTTTCAAAAAGTTTGTAATGTAAATTGTACTTTTATTAATTTATTTTTTTAATTATTCAAACAAAATCATCTGTTTCTACTATGCATAAGAAGAGAAAATCGCTAAAAATAACTTATTATTCAAGTACAGGGGTTTTAAATGATGGATATGAATTAAAAAATTCGTTTCTTAAATTATAACAAACAGGGATCAAGAAAATTTAAAAGAGTTATGCAGTTTAACAACATCTATTCTGCTTCCATTAGGTGCCATGTCTCCCATTTTGGAACTATATCATATCTTTGAAAAAATAACTTTTTTTTTTTTTTTTTTTTGAATTATTTAAATTATATATGATTAAGAATGCATTTTGTAACCAAAGTATATGAAAATGCAAAATTTTTGAGTGAGATAAATATAGCGGAGTTAAGTAACTTAATGGGTTATGTAACATCAATGAAATGAGTAACTTAATAAGCACAGGTATTTTCTTTGACAGCTCAATAAAAGACTTTCAAATAAAACCTGTGATCCTTTCAGATCAAATTTCTTTTTTCATATCCATTTATAAAAATACTGGTATTCAAACAAAAGTGTGTCAAGGTCATCAAATTTTGAAATCAATACAAAATCTAGTAGGTGCAATAGCAAAAAATTACATGCGTAGTGAGTGATATTGAACAATTCTACCTCTAAATAGGTTCTGCAATTTAATGAGGCAAATTTAAGCAGAATATTGACAGTTATGCTGCATATGGAGAAAGAAGAATGGGAATCTTCCGCATAGAACTTCATTACCGATCGGTAGCAAATGCTAAAGGAGGTCCCAAAAATTATATGAATGAGAGATATTGAACAATTCTATTTCTTTACAGGTTTCAGAATCTAATAAAGTAAGCTTAAAATGAACATTGACATTTATGCTCTGGATGGAAAAAGATTGGAAATTACAATGCTTCTATGGAGCGTTTGATTGCTGATCATTAGTGGAGAGGGGGGGGGGAGCAAATATACGAGTGAGAGATAGTAAGCAATTATACTTTTTTTTAGGTTTTGGAATCTAAGTAAATAAGTTTAAAAAGAACATTGAGATTTATGTTGCAGATGGAGATTTGAAATCGTAAGAATTCCGCGAGCCATTTGATTGTCGATCGTTAGTGGGGGGGGGGGGGGGGGGGTAAAAAAAATTACATGAATGAGAGATATTGAATAATTTTACTTCTTTATAGGTTCTAGAATCTAATAAAGCATGTTTCAAATGAATATTGACATTTATGCTGTTGATGGAGAAAGCTTAAAAATTACAACACTTTGATTTTGTGGAACGTTCAATCACCGATTGTTAGCGGAGCGGGAGGGGGAGAGTAAAAAAAATATAAGTGAGATATTGAACAATTCTACTTCTTTATAAGTTCTGAAATCTAATTAAATAAGTTTTAAAAAATAATATTGATATTTACCTTACTGATGGGGAAAAAATGGAAATCGCAAGGATTTCGCGATCTGCTTGATAGCCGATCGTTAACAGGGGGTAAAGGGGAGGGGTCACAAAAAAATTATATGAGTGAGAAATATTGAACAGTTCTACCTCTCTATAGATTCTAGAATTTAATAAAGCGTGTTTAAAATGAATATTCACATTTATGTTGTGGATGGAAAAAGATCGAAAATTGCTATCTTTCCTGCCAAAATCGGCAGATTTGGAATTTCTGCATAATGCTGATTTGAAAATAATCTGCAGACAAAAAAAAATCTGCGACGTACGTCGCGCGTCTCGCATTTTCTGCTATGGGGAAAGCAACTTAAAATTATATATATCAACTTTTACAATATTTTCTCTCCTTCCAAGGGAGCAGGAGGCAAAAACATGTTTGTAAGCATGACTTAGCTCCAAATTACTTCACGATGAGGAAATTGCACATGGAGAGACTAGATTTAAGGACAAAAAGGAAAAAAACTTTCTATGATTTTGAAATTTTTTATTTTTAGGGGGGGGGGGGGAGAAAATAAATTTTTGGTGGAAAATTTCACAAATTCCCGATTTTTGAGTAGAACTCTACCTAAAATGGTTAACAAAGATGTTGAAAAGAGCCATGTAATTTCCAAAAACCCATTTTTGTTTTTTTTAGTTTTTTAGGGATTCGATTTGTGCACAATGCTAGTGCTTTAGTGCTGAGTTTGTCTTGGAAAAACTGTAGGAGCTGAAGTCAAGAATTTCAGTGGGTGGATTATTTATATGTATCTGACATCTATAGTAATGGAATTTTATGACCCCCCCCTTTCTCCCTGGAGAGCAGGAGGCAAAAATATGTCTGTAATTGTAAGCATAAGTCAATTTCACATTACTTCACGGTGAAGTAATTGAACATGTGGAGAGTATTGAGTATAGAGTCCTGAAATTCAAGAGAGAAGAGTTTCTGAGATTTAAAAGAAGGCTATATCTCAGGTTCTATTGAGTATAATCAAACAAAGCTTGATATGTAAAAAGGCTATTATGAGACATTATGATGATTCAATTTGAATTCTTATTGGCCAACAGATGGCGCTGCTGCACAGCGATTTCAGCAGTTTAGGCGAAGGCTATATCTCAGGAACTACTGCATAAAATTGCATATAAATTTATATGTAGATGCACCTTGACCTAAATTAGTATCTCAACTGTTGGTGTCAACCGCTCAACAGGTGGTGCTGCTATACAGCAATATTTGCAATTTAATGGGAGGCTATATCTCAGGTTCTATTGTGTATAATCAAACAAAACTTGATATGTGAGAAAGCCATAAGGAGACATTATGTTGAATCAATCTGTATGCTAATCGGCCAATAGGTGGAGCTGCTATGCTGCAATATCCCTCGATAATGGGAAGGCTATATCTCAATTTCTATGGCATATAACTCTACGAAACCTGATATGTGAGATAACCATTATGAAAACGTACTTTTTAAGATGCTATTTATAGGCAATAAAACTGTCACTTTGGATATTTAGTCTTAGTTGTCTCTAAGATGAAAATCGTTTGCATTCATCCTGTTAGATAATCTTAAAAAATAATATTTTTAATAAATTATTTGCACTTAGTAAAATATAGGAAAGTATAGAAGAAAGTCTTGTAGTGGCCAAAACATACTAGTTTACTCTTGAATTTCACAACTCACATAAATGGTTAAAAATTATTATTAATCCTTTTTTCAGTTTTAAATTAAACAATTAGTAATTACATTTCAAATTCTTTTTAAAATAATTTACCAACTGTATGACAAGGAAAACTTACCTTATTTTATAATTTAAAAAAGTTTAGCATGATTTTTAGATGAAAAAGTAATTTTCATTTAGTTCTCGGGTTTCGGGTCAGGTGCGGGTTGATGAAAATTTTTTAGTCGGGTTCAGGTCGGTTTTCGGGATGATGAAATTTTTTTTGTTGGGTTCGGGTTGATATAAAATTCATCTGTGGGTTCGGGTCAGGTGCGCAGGACTCTAATTGAGTACAAGAAAGCATTTTCTGTGATTTTGAAATTTTCAATTTTTAAGAGAGGTAGGGGGGAATTTTTGAGTAGAGTTTTACAAAAAAGTGGTACATATTCTAAAGAAAATGCATGGCTGTTTTCAGTATATATCTCCATAAAACCCATTCATATTTTTGTGACTTTCGATTTTGAGAGTTGTGTTGCAAGGGGGCAAATTCGTGACCCCCCCCCCTCCTCCCCTTTCAGCTCTACATTTGTCTTGGGAAATCTAGGTAAGTTGCAGTCATGTATTTTAATGCATAAATAGTTTATATGTATCCAATACCTATTGTAATGAGATTTCCCTCCTTGGGTTCAAGGGGGGGGGGGGGGAGAAAAAAAAGTTTCCAGGTGTAACTTTGCTCCAAATTATCTCAGTCAGATTAATTTTAATGTGTGGGTTGGTTATGCATACCCAACATGCACTATAATAGGATTTTGTGAAATTTCCCCCCTTTTAAAGGTTGGAGGGAAATACATTTTCAAGACTAACTCTGTTCCAAATTATCTTAGGAAAGTGATTTTTTGATGTCGATTGGTTATGCATACCCAATACACACACCACAAAGAGATTTTGTGAAACTACTTTCTAACTCCTCCCATAGGAAGAGGGGGGGGGAGTAAAAAGAAAGTTTTCAAGGTTAAATCTGCTTCAAATTATTGTAGAACAGTAATTGTTTATGTGTGGGTCAGTTATATGTATCCAATATGTAGTATAAAAAGATTTTCCAAAATTCTCCCCTTTTTCCACACTTTAGGATCAGGGCGTGTGCAAAGACACGTTTTTAGCATAACTCTGCTCCAAATTATCCGAGGAAAGAGATTTTTTGATGCATCAATTGGTATGTGTATGCAACACACACTCTAAAGGGGTTGGGTTTCGCGAAATTACCCCCCCCCCCCCCCCCCACAACACACACGCATACTACCACCGTCTGTTGGGGTAGGCTCAGCAAAAAACACAGTTTCAAGTTTGAATATGCTTCAAATTTTCATGGAATGGCAAATTTTGGCATATGAGTCAGAGATGCTGTTTATGTGCTATAGTGTGTAAATTACGTGAAAAATTTATTGTGGCGGGTACCAGCGGACACGTAATTTTCATTCTTGAAAAAAATAATTAATAAATAAACGAAGAAAGAAAAAAATATATTTTAAAATATATTTCTTGTTTAAAACTAATATTTTCTTTATATTTTTAAAGCATTCTGCTCTGAAGAAGGAAAAAAGATCTTTTCCTCCTACATAATATTAGTTTAAGGCAATTTCAAAAAGAGCTGGTTAAAAATTCCTAAAAATCTGTTTTTCATTTACAATAAAAAGAAAAAAAATTATATCTGTAATGTATAAATTCATGTGGGGACCCATTTTTTGAAAAATTGACCCAGATTTTTTAAACTCATGGGTCCCAAGATTTTGAAAGACTAGCGGCATCACTGTGAGTATTGATTAAGAATATGCAATATTCTCTCTGATTTGATTTATTGAAAATTCTGATTTTCCCGCCAGTGGTGGATCGAGAACTTAACTTTTTGGGGAGGGGGGCTAAGATTTGTCAAGATGTTATTCCAGATCAATGAAAATTTTACAATTGTAATATTCAAATGTGAAATGAATGCCAGTATTTTTTTTTTTTTTTTGGGGGGGGGGGGTGCTTCCCCCCTTAGATCCGCCACTGTTTCCCGCTGTGGACAGGGGAGTAAATCAGTGCCGAATGCAGTGGGAACCTGAACTCTTCATGCTGCAAGCGAGAAAATCTCTACTGAATGCGACATAAACTTTAACTTAGGTTTCAACTGATTTTAGTATTTTTATTTTTGAGATTTTATAATAATGATATGGAATTTTGAGAATTCGTTTAAATATAGTGTCCAGTGAAGCAGGCAAAGCCTGCTAGTAAGTTATATAGTTCTTCAGAATTATAAAAAGAAATTTGTGATTAATTAGCATGAAAGAAATTAGCACAATTATTTCAATTAAAAATATATACTGTATTAAATTAAAATTTATTTAAATATGCAGTCATACTTAATTTTTAAAGTTTTAGTTAATTACGGCTGAATCTGCAGCTGCACAAACTGTTCATAAATTGGAATTTTGTAACAACTGATCTGTATTTTTTATTTATAATCTTGCTGGAGATGGAGATTACTGAAATATTCTACATAATATTCATACTAGAGAAATACCAAATATTTGGCCATATTACTGATTATTCCATTTGGCCGAATCTGAAACTATTTGGCTAGATGAATATTCAGTTTGTCCAAATATCCAATTATTTGGTAAGCTATTCAATTATCCAAATTTATAAAACTTCATTTATTACTTTCTTCTACATTTTAGTAGAAGAAAGTATTGTATTCATAAAAATTTTTGACCTTGGTTTTTCAATAGATTTTGATTTTATGCATTCTGAGAGGAGTAGAACACGATTTGACCAGTTTCAAAAAAATGTGTCTGTGTGTGATAAATTTTTGTGGCAATTGTATCTCAGGAACTACTGCATAGAATTTCATGCAAATTGGTATGTAGTTGCACCCTGACATAAATTAGTGTCTGTCAACTTTTGGTGAAAATAGTCTTAAAGGTGGCTTTGCCAACCTGCTTTTTCTAAAAGTTTTAACATGGTGATATATCTCAAAATTTCGTGTAAATGTGCATAAAGATAATTATTTTTTAATAATTATGAAATTAAAAAGAATTGTTTATAACAGTGATAGTCAACTGAGGAAAATTTTTTGTATATGTAGGAGCATTGCATCTGTCTCCTGTAAATTTTCATTATGTACCCAAAGAGCTTTAACTATGTCCCTTAAGAGCATATTTAAAAGTTAGAAAAGTTACCTTTTCTCAATAGATGGCGCTGAATTTCGCCGGGTAATTTGAAGTGGAGGGGTGGTTTGGAAAAAAGAGGAGGTCATTGAAAGTGTCACTCAATTGCTAATGACCAATATCGAGGTATCACTGTCTTCCATTCTTTGAACGATTGACCAATGAGTTGCGCATAAAGGAGGTGAAATTCAGTGAAATTCTTTAAAACGTGGAATAATTTCTGCTAATTAACTACTTATTATTTCTATCATTTTTGTTGCAAATGTCGCACGTCGCGCATTTAATAGAAATTATGCTTAATTTAATTTATTAGATTTTATTTGTTTATTTATAAAACTATAAATTCATTTTAAAAACAGTTTGCTAATATGTAACTACGTATTTAAATAAAAAATTAAAAATTAAAATTAAAAATTAGCAAATAAATACTTCTACAAGTGGCACTTATTACGTTGTACTAAAATTAAAAGATATTAAAATTAAATGAAAAGTTTAATTGATATTATTCTGCATACTGTTACTTTTTAATTTAAATTATGTAATTTTATGATCAATCTCAAATTATTTAATTACTTTTTTGAGAAATATTTTATTTATTGGTCTTATATCTTACGGATGTTAATGATTTGGAATTTCTACTGTCTTGATTTGCTTCAATTATAATTATTTTTATAATTACTTTGGGGTTTGATCGAAGTAATTTAGTCTGAGGATTTTCGTAAATATTTTAATATCTTTATAATATCTTTATAATATCTATTTATTATTTGTATCATTGTTATTTTGAATGCTGCAGCATTAATCTTTAATAGAAAATATGTTTATTTTAATTTATTAGATTTCATTTGTTCATTTATGTAACAGTAAAGTGAATTTAAACATAATTTGCTAGTATTTAAGCACTGATTTAAATTTAAAAAAATATAAAAAAATAAATAATTACTTTATTTCATTACTTAGTATTGTACGTATTTTGTTGTATTAAAATTAAAATTTTTAAAAATTAAATTAAAATATATTTTAATCAAATAAAAAATTAAATTCCTATCGTTCTACATACTGTTACTTTTTAACTTAAATTGGGTAATTTTATAATCAGTCTCAAGTTATCTAATTACTTTTTTGAGCAATATTTTATTTATTGGTCTTATATCTTACGGATATTAATGATTTGGGATTTCTATTGTCTTAATTTGCTTCAATTATAATTATTTTTATAATTATTTTGGGGGTTGATCGAAGTAATTTAGTCTGAGAATATTCGTAAATATTTTAATATATTTATAATATCTATTTATTATTTGTATCATTGTTATTTTGAATGCTGCAACATTAATCTTTTAATAGAAGATATGTTTATTTTAATTTATTAGATTTCATTTGTTCCTTTATGTAACAGTAAAATGAATTTAAACATAATTTGCTAATATTTAAGTACTGATTTAAATTAAAAAAATAAATAAATACTTTATTTTATTACTTAGTATTGTACGTATTTTGTTGTATTAAAATTAAATTTTTTAAAAATTAAATTAAAATATATTTTAATCAAATAAAAAATTAAATTCCTATCGTTCTACATACTGTTACTTTTTAACTTAAATTGGGTAATTTTATAATCAGTCTCAAGTTATCTAATTACTTTTTTGAGAAATATTTTATTTATTGGTCTTATATCTTACGGATATTAATGATTTGGGATTTCTATTGTCTTGATTTGCTTCAATTATAATTATTTTTATAATGATTTTGGGGTTTGATCGAAGTAATTTAGTCTGAGGATTTTCGTAAATATTTTAATATCTTTATTAATATCTATTTATTATTTGTATCATTGTTATTTTGAATGCTGCAATATTAATTTTTTAATAGCAAATATGTTTATTTTAATTTATTAGATTACATTTGTTCATTTATGTAACAGTAAATGAATTTAAACATAATTTGTTAATATTTAAGCACTGATTAAAATTTAAAAATAAATAAATACATTATTTTATTACTTAGTATTGTACGTATTTTGTTGTATTAAAATTAAAGTATTTAAAAATTAAATTAAAATATATCTTAATCAAATAAAAAATTAAATTCCTATCGTTCTACATACTGTTACGTTTAACTTAAATTGGGCAATTTTATAGTCACTCTCAAGTTATCTAATTACTTTTTTGAGAAATATTTTATTTATTGGTCTTATATCTTACGGCTTTTAATGATTTGGGATTTCTATTGTCTTGATTTGCTTCAATTATAATTATTTTCATGGTGATTTAGGGGTTTGATCAAAGTAATTTAGTCTAAGGATTTTCGTAAATATTTTAATATCTTTATAATATCTATTTATTATTTGTATCATTGTTATTGTAAATGCTGCAATAATAATCTTTTAATAGAAAATATGTTTATTTTAATTTATTAGATTTCATTTGTTCATTTATGTAACAATAAAATTAATTTAAACACAATTTGCTAACATTTAAGCACTGATTTAAATTTTAAAAAGAAAAAAAAATTAAGTACTTTATTTTATTACTGAATATCGCGCGTATTTTGTTGTATTAAAATTAAAATATTAAATTTAATTTAAATATAGCTAAATCAAATAAAAAATTAAATTGCTATTGTTCTACATACTGTTACTTTTACATACTGTTACGTTTTAACTAAACTGTGTAATTTTAAGATAAGTCTCAATTTATCTAATTACTCTTTTCAGAAATATTTTATTTATTGGTCTTATATCTTATGGATATTATTGATTTGGGATTTCTATTGCCTTGATTTCCTTCAATTATAATTATTTTCATGGGGATTTTTGGGTTTGATCAAAGTAATTTAGTCTGATGATTTTCGTAAATATTTTAACATCTCTATAATATCTATTTATTATTTGCATCATTTTTATTGTAAATGCTGCATATTACTCTTTTAATAGAAAAGATATTTATTTCAATTTATTGGATTTCATTTGTTCATTTATGTAAGAAGAAAATGAATTTAAACATAATTTGCTGATACTTAAGCACTGATTTAAATTTCAAAAAACATTTTAAATACTTTTTTTTATTACCGAATATCGCGCGTATTATGTTGTATTAAAATTCAGATATTTAAAAAAAAATAATAATAAAATATGTAATACAGTGAAACCTCTCAAGTTGGACACCCCTATAACTTGGACACCCCTCTAAGTTGGACTCTTTTTCTGGGAACGGAATGTATGCATAGGATTAACATTATGACCAACCTCTATAAGTTGGACACCCCTTTAACTTGGAAGTTGGACAATGAACTATTGTCCTAAGTTAGACACTTTTACCCGATAATTTTACTTATCCCTTGTAGAAAAAACTGTAAATATCTAAAAAAAAAAAAAAAAAAAATCTTGTCACAATCGACAACCTCTGTCTTATCTTATAAAAAATACTTCTTTTCTTCAGTTGAAACATTCACAAATTACTGTAATTTAGTGCATAATGCAAGAATCTTTCTTTTTATTAAATTGCATGAATTATCCTTGCATTTATTATTATTATTATTATTATTATTTTTTTTTTTGAAAATATTCCACCAAGAGCTTACAGGCATGTTTGGACTTAGACTGTTTAAAAATTGGCTTTTAGAAAATACATTTTGGTTGGTAGAGTCCTCTTCATTTACCCCTTTCATTTTTCCTACCAAGTATAACTTGAGTGTATAGTTGCACTCAACTTAATATGAAAAAGATCTGTTGCGAAAAACGATGCTGATTCAATTCGAATGCATATCAGCTGACAAGTGTTGCTGCTATGCTTCAGTTTTCCCCATTCACCGGAAAACTATATCTCAGTTTCTAGAGTGAATAAATTCACCAAACTTCATATGTGAGATGACCGTTATGAAAATGAATATCAGCTTAATTTGGGTGTAGATGAGCATACGGGTGGTGCTACTTTTACTCACATTCTCTGATTTTCCACATGACTATCTCAGCATCTATTGGATAAAATTGCACCAAAATGCATGTGCAAAATCTTTATTGTGAGAAGCTATATTGATTAAATTTTATTGCATGTTAACTGGTAGGTAGCGCATGTTAACTGGTAGTATAAAATATTATAGAAGAAAGTATTATAATGGCCACAACATAATTTAAATTTAAATTTTAAATCGGCAAATTAATTATTTTTTGTATATTTTACATAAATTCAGGCAGTACAAATTATTTATTAAATTATTATTTATTAAAATTATTCTCCATGATGAATGCAGACAATTTTTATCTCATAAAATTATAACTCTAAATGCCGAAAGAAAGTCAATTTTGTGTCTACGTCAGAAAAAATGCGATTATTTTTTCTAATTATTATTATTATTGGTGTTATTTTCTGTTAAAAATTAAAAAAGAAATCTATAACTTTGTTTTACTTTATCATAGATCTATGCTTCAGCCTTTCATTTCAAAGGTATTGACGAGTTCTTTCGAAAAATACGGATATTGAAAATTTACATTTTTTCCCTAGTTAACTATTTCTATTATCAATAATTCATATTAATTTTACAATTACACATTAAAAACTAGAATGATGTGGCCTCCACATGACTTTCTTCTATATTTTCCTATGCAAATTCACTCAGTAATCTTACTCGTTATCTTACCTCTTAATCTCCAATCTGTATTTATAGTATTAAATTTCATGGTAAAAGAAAGTCGTGTGAGTGACACACCAGATTATTTTAATTATTAATGAAATAAAACCTCTTTTCCACTTTTGTAATATATATATATATATATATATGTATGTATGTGTGTGTGAGTATATATGTATACAGTAAAACCTCTCTAAGTTGGACACCTTCGGTTCCAAGAAAAAGTGTCCAACTTAGAGAGGTGTCCAACTTAAAGGGGTTAGACATAATGTTAATGGATACATTCCGTTCCGAGAAAAAGCGTCCAACTTAGAGGGGTGTCCAACTTGAGAGGTTTCACTGTATATATATATATATATATATATACACTGGAGAATGAAACTAATCACTTGAAATTTTAAATATGAAAGTACAGATTTTGGTAAAATTTTCAATTTGTGCACGTGAAATATTTTCTTTATTTTCAAATATGTAAAAAGTATCCCAAGCACATAGTATAAAATAGGTGCATAGTCATAAATTCAAACAGAAAACTTTTTGAATGCGCTATAAAATATTAATATAGGCAGCGTATTTCGAAACAACAAAATATTCCTTCATTAGGAAAGAAATGCCTTTTACCTTGAGGTAAAATACGGAGTATGATTTCCTATGCTTCTTTATAGAATAGTACGCATTTCTTGCCTGATGAAATAAGACTTTTCTTCTCAAAACACGTGCTTTTATTATTCATACATAATGCAGAAATTTTTCATTAGAGTTCAGTTTTGTAAAGTTAATTTCAGATATGTCAAACGCAACTGAAAGTTGTAAGACTTTAGTATTTATGAACACAGAATAAATATATTTTAAAAAGTTGAAACGCACTGTTGCTTTTAGTTTTTCCGTTTGAAATACGATATTCCCTAATATTAAAGACAACTTTTTCTCATTATATTTTAATAATTAAAACTTAATTTAAAAGAAATCCGCTCATTGCGATTTTTATGAAAAGTAAGTAATAGTTATAAATAATGAAAAATGTTCTTCTAGAAGTGATGATGATAATTTGTAAAATCAGTTTAAATATTGCTCGGCTGAACAGAACTTCGCATAATAATCTTTTTTTTTTTTTTTTTACTTTAATTATTTCTTTTAGATGACAATTTTTTTTTTCCCCATAGGAATCTTATGATAAAAGATATAAGTTATTAGAATAATATAATGACAATTACTTGTGAAATCAGCAGCTTTATTATTATTGACATTATTATTATTATTTATTAACTAACCAAATATTTAGCGTAAAGCACTGTTTTAATTAAACCTCAATGTACAGCATTTTAATAATTTGTACCAGGTTTTTCTCTTTTTATATTCAGCGCCTGATTGACTGTTTACTTAGTTCCGTTGTAAAAATTATTCGTAGCGTAATATAAGGATTCGTTTTCGAAAATGTGATAATAAAAGCCATTTGATTTTTTTTTTTTTTTTTTTGTCTCGGATGGAGTGCGGGCTACCAGTGAAATCTAATTTTCCTGGAGATAAAACAAATTCAAAACGAATTATCTGGCAATTTCCTAGAAAACAGGGTTTCTGCTAGGTTTTGTTCCAGGAAAAGCACGGGACACCAGCGACTGCTAATATTTAAATCAATTATCTAATAATCAGATTTTTTTTTCATCTAAAAGAAAAACTCTAACACTATATTTATTACATGTATATAAATCATTACAGCGATTTTCAAGAAAACCGAATTTCTGCCGTAATCTTACCAGATTTATTGCGAATTACCAGTGAACGATAATTTTTCCTGAAGATCCTTCCACTAACATTTACAATAATATATATACATACATATATAAGCATGTTTTAGGACAAGGGGAAGGTGCCAAATGCGAATCCAGATAACCTTCGTTTTCAGACATGACCTGGCTTAGTATGAGAAGAGTTCAATCCATTTATTGCGTGGGTTCGATCCTAGTCGCGCTCGTTGTTCTAGCCGTTCGGAGTTTTCCGTGATTTTCTCCGAAACTTGCGTGAATATGAGCTTAGGACCCCTTAGAAAAAGCCCACAGAGGGAACTCCTCCTCAGGCCTAGAAACCTAGTGCAGTCAATCGGCCTTATTCGGTACAACAACAAGAACAATCCATATATTTACTTGTTTGCAATGTATACCATGCCGCGATTAACAAAAAATAAAAATAGAAGAAGCTACATTTATCTAAATACTATCCCACAATTAAAATTCCTTTTAGAAATATTGCATACATTTCTTTGAAGGATTTTTGGGAATAAGGCCGATTAACTGCTGTAGGTCCTAGGCCTGAGAGGGAGTGCCCTTAATGGGGGGTCTTTCTACGGGATTCTAGCCCGTATTTCGCAAATTTCGGAGAACACCACGGAGAATTTCGAACGACTAGGCCTACGAGCACAACCTGGGATAGAACCCGGCACCTCACGTCTACCAGCTTTGAGCGCAGAACCGCTCAGCCACTGGTGGACCCATTTCTTTGAAGTATTTCTGCTTATGGTACTTTACAAATCTCTATAGTTTTAGAAGTCGCATATGGAATTAAAAATTTTACTCATCACTTAGACATGCAAATGGAAATTCATTAAGAATTGATACGGTTTAAAATAATAATAATAATAATAAATAATAATGTATGGCTTAATGTTACAAATATCTTAAAACGAAAAAAAAAAAAAAAATGGGTGGGGGGGGGGGGGGTATTCTTAAAAAAATAATAGTAAGTATAAATTTATCTGATTATTATTATTATTATTTTAATTTATGGTCAATCACGCACATTATCTTTTTTTCACTAACATATTTTCAATATAAAATATGTAAATATACATATATATTATTCTACATGTTTTAGGAGAGGCAGGAGGTGCCAAATGAAAATCCAGGTCGTCCTCGTCGGCTTAGCCGTTCGGAGTTTATCGCTTGAATACTAGGACATTTTAGAAAGACCTCCCCAGGTTTATCATGTAGACAGTCGGCCTTAATTCGTACATCACACATAAATTTTTAATAAAGTGTTGGTGCTTGAATTAAAGCCAAATAGCTACACTTGGGACATCGTGAGGGTTTTTCGAAGGGTTTCCTAGCCCATATTTACGGAATTTTCGGAGAAAAAACACAAAAAATACGAATGACTTCGACAGGCGTAACCTGGATTCAAACCTGGCACTTCCCGTCTACTAGATTTGAGCGCAGAACCGCTCGGTCACTGTTAATAAAGTGGAGGTTGGTGATGCTGGTGTGAAGATTTAGGTTGATTAACTATACGAGGGTCTTAGGTCTGGGTGGTGCGCCCTCTGCAGGGTCTTTCTGAGGGGTCCTAAATTTCTACTGCAAAAATAATAATGAAGTTGGTATTTGTTGATAATATGCTAAAAAAATGTTTTTTATAGAACATATTTTGATTCGCAATCTGACTTACAGAACTACACAAAAAATATACAGATATATTACGGCTGCATTTTTTTTTTTTTTAAAGTCAAGAATTTTTAACATTTTCCAAAAACGTTCAAGAGCGATTACGAATTCAATTACTCTATCTCTCTGACTTTCTGTTCTTCTGTCTGCTCGTTGTGTGATAAGATATGCAAAGAACATTTAACGGTGTATCAAACAACGATCATCTACAGTTGAAAAATGTAAATAATTAATGAGTACCGCATAATTTTTCATTCTTGTCTTTTATTGTCTTTTGTTTATCTTTTCTTTTCTTTACTAACGGAACTTTACTTCTTACGTTTACTTCTTACATATAGTAGAATACCGAATTTTTCATTTTTCCCTGCGGTATGTTTGAAAAGAATCCATAAATACATAATTAAATAGAAAAAGAATTAATTAAAAGGAAAAAAAAAAAAAAAAAAAACAGTTTTAAAAATAAAAGAAACATAATGTCACTAAAAGTTATTAAAAAGTTGTATTTCATTTATGAAGACGACCGAAATTAATTTCCGGGGACTTTTTTTCCGGGGACTTTTTTTCCTGGGGACTTTTTTTCCGGGAACTTTTTTTCCTGGGGGCTTTTTTTCCGGGGACTTTTTTTCCGCTTACCGCATATTCCCTATGTATATATTTGTTTGGTACATTAGAAAATATTTGACAAGAACCCTTGTAATTGCACACTTTAGTTGATTTTACTATTGCAAAAAAGAATTTTTCAAGAAAATGTGTTATTTTATCCCCTATATCTTCTAAACTATTGATCATACAAACAACATGTAATATACATTTTTGTAGGAAATTTTACGTTGATTAATTTTGTAATTGACATTTTTTCTCTAAATGCAATAGTTTTTAAGATATTTAATAAAAACTGAAAAGTGCCCCCCTTAAATGCTCCCCGCTCACCCACCACGGGCAGGGACTTTTAGTATGTTGTTCAGGACCCTGTCGGCTATGAGTATGCAAAATTTCAAAACTACACGATTTTTTTTTCTATTTATCCTATTTTGACTGGACTATTGGTTCTGCTGATTCGGAGTGATATCACAAGATTTCTAGGAGGGTGAAAACATCCCATCATATATGGCCGCAGGCATCTCAAGTTCAAAGGCGAAACGGGGTGTCCGATTATATCCCACACAACACCGTGGGGGAAAATGATCATCAATCACTATCTTCATCTCCCCTTGGTACGGAGTAGGGTTACCTTTTTTGCATTTGAGTAATTTTGTTAAAGATGGTCCCTCAAAGAGGAGAGCCATGGGATTTTCTAGAACAGGGAAAGAAGATTGATAAAGAAGCTGATAATTTGCTGTTTTTTATTGAATACAGTGAATGAATTGGTAAATAATTGCACGGAAAAAAATCTTTTAAAATTACTTAAACTACGGAATTAAATATTACATATATCTCACTTTATTTGAGCAGTATTACGCAGAACAACTGTCTAGTAAAAGAAAAAAAAAATAATTTTACAATTTAGGTAAAAAAAAAAAAAAAAAAAAATAATAATAATAATAATAAATCCCCCCGCCCCACACACACACACAAATATATATAATTTTTAATGACAATAATGAAAAGAATGAGAACGGAAACCAAACAGTTGAAAATAATTCACCACAGAAACCCACAGAAGCCGATTAGATAAGTAGTTAACTTAAATAAGTTAGTTTGGTGTTTTAAATTTATTTGAACAGTTATATATTAACTTAAATGTATTAAAAAGTTAATAAAATTATTTTTCTAATTTTAATATTTTTTTGGTTACAAAAAACGTAAACTTATAAAAGAAGGAATTTTAAAGGGAATTTAATATAAATATATTTTATTTATATAAAACCAATGTTTGTGCGTGTCGGTGTGTCTGTGGACAACGAAGCGTAAGGTTGGTACTCGTACAGTCAAGAGATTCAACAAGAATTCGCTTGAGGTGTCTTAGTGCATCTCGAAGCCCCATTTTTGAAATGTTCATTATTATTATTATTTTTATTTAATTAAAATAAGAAAATAATATTATAATAGTTTTAAAAGTTAGTCATTTAAATATTAGTTTACATTTAGCGCCAAAAACAATTTACCAATCTTTTCTTTTTAAACATGAAATATTTTTTTATATGAATAATGAAAGAAAACATAAAAAAAAAAATATTTCTGAGAATAGTATACTTAGCACGAAAGCTAATTGAGCATCAAGAGCTCATAGTAATCTTGGGTAATTAACCCGTTAACGCCCAAATTAATTTTGTAAAATATTATTAGCTGATTATTTCACTTCTAAATTAATATACACAACTGACAGAAAAATATATTAACTTAAACAATTCTTCTGATAGTTTTAAATTTCAAGGCTATCCTCATTTATTGACGTTTAGTGTTCTAGCGAGAAAACTTCGAGATAGAAAAACTTTGAGATAACAGATTAATATCCTGTTATATGTTGACGAAGATTTCAAAAGTAAAGTATTATAATATATATTATTATTCAACTTGATTTAAGTTAGTATACCTGCGCAAAAAGCAAATGTATGTGCGACGAATGAAAAATCTTAAAATGACTATCCACATTATGAAATAATAATTAATAGTAGGCACATAAAACTTTCAGGGATCATTTAGAGTGACGCTATAAACTGTCACTAAAAAGCAGAAATCATTCCAAGAAACCACAAAAAATATACGTGTCATTTTATTAGCTGTCCTCAAATGAGGATACTGGGCGCTAATGCGTTAAAAAAAGAACAACCACACGACTCCTATTACACATTATACAAGTATTATGTGCACTTTTTGAAGAGAATTGCACTCAGAAGACATATAATTGACCTAATGAATGATGATTCGACTCCACTCTACTCGCTTTACTTATGAACCACTGCAAAGCTCTGCCCGCCTATTCGCTGCTTTGCTTTTTATTGAAAACCGATATTAACATGTTGAGCGCCATGTCAGTCATTCTAGATACTAGACATTTTGTCATATATCTTTAAGTACTGAAGGAATCATCTTGAAACTTTAGGAGTGTGCAGAACCTGTTATACTTCAAACATTTCAGTGAAAGTTTTACCGCTAAAGTAAAAGCAGTAAAAATTAAAAATTAAAACATTGAGCGCCCTGTCAGCCATCGGTGGCAGACAGTGTCAAATATGATATAAAGCCGCGTCAACCATCGGTGCGCATATAAAATAGGATATAAGACTAAAAATATAACATTTAATGATTGAAAAATTATTAAAATTTGCTTAATGTTCATGTATTACAGGAGGTATCATTATGGAATTTTAATGGATTTTAAGAATTTGCGTGGCGCTCAAAGTGTTAATAGTCTATAACAAAAGATTAAAAAAAAAAAAAAAAAAAGTTACAGAAATTCCCATATTCAATGTTAAATTGAAATTCATAACAATTAGTACCCCATTTCTTAAAATGAAATATTATGCTAAAAATCAGTATAATTTCTTTTCCATAATAGAAAGAAATTTGTAATATCCAGACCATTTGCTCTACTGCTTTAATATACGACCACTTAGAAACTATTAATTTTTTGTCATTATTTGTCGATTTTTTTTTTACTTTCTTCTATATGTAATATAGAGAAAGTATTGGATTCGCGAAAATTTTCGAACTCCGTTTTTTGACGGATCTACACGTTTTGGGATGTCCTGAACACGAATTGATAGTTTTTAGAAAATGTCTGTCTGTGTGTCTGTCTGTCTGTCTGTGTGTCTGTCTGTCTGTCTGTCTGTCTGTCTGTGTGTCTGTATCATTTTTTTGTGGACGCTGTATCTCACGAACATATGAATGAAATTTAACCAAACTTGGTATTTAATTGCCCCCTGACATGAACTGGTGCCCATTAGATTTGGGGATCAATAGCTCAACAGGTGGCGCTGTAATCGCATTTTATGCAAATTTTTAACATGGCAGCATAGGACAAAATTCCGTATAAATGGGCATAATGAGAGTTATTTTAAACTTGTGATTGTAAAATTAATTTGAATTATTGATGATAGTAGTAGTTAACTAGGAAAAAAAAAATTGTGCATGGGGGGGCATCGGTTCCCCCCCTGGGGGGGAAGTACCCCCCCGGGGGGGTTAAATTTTGAAAATGGGTATCATTCGAAAGATCTCGTCAATACCTTTAAAACGAATGGTTGAACCATAAATCTGTGATAATTTAAAACAAAGTTATCGATTTTTTTTACTTAAAAAAAAAAAAAAAAAAAAAAAAAAAAAACTTAGAAAAAAATTCGATTTTTTTTTTTTTTTTTATTGTTAGTGATTGAATACGTATTAATTTTCACAAAAAAAAAAAGAAAAAGAAAAAAAAAAATATATATATTTTTTTTTTTTTTTTTTTTTTTTTTTTTTAATATTGTTACTGATTGAATATGTATAGGAAAATATAGAAGAAAGTCTTGTGGTGGCCACAACATACTAGTTTTTTTTTTTTTTTTGGTTATACATAGTTACTTGTAAAAAAGAAAGAAGGAAAATTACTTTTTTTTTTTTTTTTTTTTTTTTTTTTGTCTATACTTTTTATTATGGAATTTTTCAGTTAATTATAGCATTGTATAATACTCTCTATATATTTTTAAGATAAAGCGAGGTAATAATTTTACACACTCGAAAATATCTGGGGGAAAAAAGTAATAGTCTATTAATGTTTTATTGTGGACAAATCTCCTACAGCTTCAGTTTTAAATTCTTTCCTACATACTTTTTAAGGCGCCTGCCTACCTTTAAAATGCAATTTTCAGTCAAAACTAAGATTTTTTATTTTTGGTTTAGTATTAAAGCCTGACATTTAAACTTTCTAAATCAGTTTGAATTTTGTTTCTATCTTGCTTAGAATTTGAGTTACAGGCATCTAAATATTAGTCACTCGCAACTTTTTGAAACCAGAAATGACCGGAAATGTTTGTTTTCATAAAAGTTTTACTCAGTATAAGCATCAAAATTTGTTACTGAATATAAAATGAATTTAAAAATAATAAGAAGAAATAAAAAACTTTGAAATAAATCAGGAAAGTTATTAAAATTATTTTTTATTTAATAGGTAAAATCTGGTTTTTAATTACGTTTTTTGCTTTTTCTGAGAATGAGATTTTTAACATTTTGCTTTTTCACAAAACATCATAACTCCAAAAGTTATTATATAAATCTTATGAAACTTTGACAAAATACGCTAGAGGAGTTGTTTTATGGACTGAACTACTACAATGAATCTAGCTTTTTTTTTTTTTTTTTTTTTTTTTTGTCGATAGAAGTTATGAAACATTTTATAACTTCACAAATGATTGATTCACTAATGATTTTTTCAGCATGTAAAATGTTATATTCTCTAAAATATTAAATAATATGGTTATAGTTTTGAAAATAGCTCACTCCCATAAAGACTCTTTATATCACCATGTTAGAGATTTTAATGATATATTCTATAACTACCACTTAATTTTCATGAATATTACAATGAGTGTATTATATACCTGGGGGGGGGGGAAGGGGGACCAATGGAAATAAAATGTATTCTTCTTTAAACTACACTATCATCGATCTAAACAAAAACTTTGCATAATAACGTACAATTTGTGAAAAAAATCACAGTAAGGTTAGACATACTTATGGATAGGGGGGGGGTTAAAGACGAAGGGGGGGGAGGACAGAGGAAAATAAAATATTTTTTATATCTCCATTTTACCGATTTTAAAGACATATTCTATAGCTACCACTTGCTTTTTATGAAGATCTCAAAATGAGTGCATTATATATTTGTGGGGGGGGGGGGGGGCAAGGGGGACGCAGATAGAAGTAAAATATATTATTCCTTAAACAACCGCATTGTCGATTAAAAAAAAACTTTGTATCTATGCAACTTTCTGCTTATGAAAAATTGCAATCGCAGTGAGTGTACACATATCTGGACGATTTGCTAAGGAGGGGGGGGGACAGAGTGAAGAAAATGTTTGTTTTTATATCACCATGCTACCTATTTATATGAAACTTTGTACGACTATCACTTTCATTTTATTAAAATTATAGTGAAAGTTAACTAAAGTTGATAAGGGGGGGGGGGGGGTAGGGGGACAGATGGAAAATAAAATAATCTTTTTAAACAACACTTATTATCGTTTGTTTTATTGTTTATTTATATTTTGTGTGTATCGATTACTATTAATGAATAATTATAGTGAGTTATGCAAAAATTCGATATATGATTTAAATCTGTAAAAAAGTTAATCAAAAATGAATTTTCTTCTTTTAATCTGTCTCTTTTGTCCTCCCCCGCCCTATGTAGAAATAGAACACTTCCACTCTCGTTGATGTTAAGCATCAATTTTACAAGGAGAAATTAGGTAAAATCGGTAAAATGGTGATATTAAAAAATATTTTATTTTCCTCTGTCTCCCCCCTCTCTTTAACTCCACCCCCACCCCCAAGTATGTCTGATACTTATTGTGATTTTTTTCACAAATTGTATGTTATTATACAAAGTTTTTGCTTAAATCTATAATAGGGTGTTTTAAATGAAAATATTTTTTATTTCCATCTACCCCCCCCCTCCCCTGTGCCCCTCCAGGTATATAATACACTCATTGTAATCTTCATAAAAATTAAGTGGTAATATATTATTAAAATTGCTAAAATGGTAATTTAAAAATTTAATATATTTTCCTCTGCCCCCCCCCCCCCCTCCTCCAAGTATGTTTGACACTTACTGTAATTTTTTCACAAATTGTACATGATTATACAAAGTTTCATTAAAATCGGTAAGAGGTTTGTTCTATTTTTTACTATAAAATTTTCCTTCGATCCTTTTATTTTTTAAAGTTCTATAATGAATTAATGACAGTTTATCATATTTTCTTAAACAACATAATTTAGTTGCATTAACTGATGTATTATTTTTAAATTTATTTAAAAAATTGTAATATCTGTTCATATTTAAAGATAATAAATCAATAAACATTTTTTCCACATTTGAATTCAATGTTCTAATTATTTATTTAATTAATTAGTTTATTTACTTAATTAACTTATTTACCTAACATTAAACTATATTAATTAAAAAACGAAGTGAAATTACTAAATTAATACATTAAAAACCTTTACTAACTTCGTTGTTTGCCGTTAAACTTTTCCATCGGGATCCCGATTCTCATCAGACTTTTTATAAACTTATAAAAGTTAATTCTGGAGAAAACAATATTTACAATTTTAAATGCGTTAGAAATTCTGCTCTTTTTCTACAAATAATTGCCATTTTATCTTGATTTTCTTTATGCAGATTGCAGAAATATTTGATTAGGGGTGTTTAGACGCTATCACACTTTTTAAAATTTGGCCCCATAGGCCATAATGATAAAGAATTTTTCTTTGTGACCCTGTAAAAAAATTGTAAGTGCTAAATTCACCAAAATCTAAACAAATCGTGCAACTATGACCTATAACATGTGTACAAATTTTTTGCTCAGATTAATAAGACGTTTAGACGCTATCGCACTTTTAAAAATTTGGCCCAATAGGCCTTAATGATAAAGAATTTTTCCTGGTGTCCCTGTAAAAAAAACTATAAGTGCTAGATTCACCAAAATCAATAGGGTTCGTACTTTGGTGACTTGCAATATATGTACCAACTTTCAGCAACAAAGTGTTTAGATGCTAGCGTGTTCACTCACAGACACACATACATACACACACACATATATATACACACATACATACACACATACATACACACATATATACACACATACATACATCATCGTAAAAATAGTGAAAACGGACTCAGAGGACCTCGAAACGTATAGAAACATCAAAATCTGAATTTCGGATTTTTGACATGATTACAATACTTTCCTCACTATAGTGTTCGGAAAGTAAAAAGATGATGATATTTACTTATATTTATTAATTTTAATTTTATTTGTTTATTCATTCATTTCATTTTTTATTTATTTTGATGGATAGTGTAATTTCTTAGAACATTTTTTATACTTAAATTTTGAATTTTTATATTTTTTATTTCAATGCGTACTTTAAAAAAGTAATAAAGATTCAACCACCGGGCGATTCTAATATTTATGAATTTATTTATGAATTATTTAATTAATTAGTTTATTTGTTTAATTTTTATAAACTTGTAAAAGATAATTATGGAGAAAACAAAATTTACAATTTTAAAATTTCAGATTTTTGACATGATTACAATACTTTCCTCACTATAGTGTTTGGAAAGTAAAAAGATGATGATATTTACTTATATTTATTAATTTTAATTTTATTTGTTTATTCATTCATTTCATTTTTTATTTATTTTGATGGATAGTGTAATTTCTAAGAACATTTTTTATACTTAAATTTTGAATTTTTATATTTTTTATTTCAATGCTTACTTTAAAAAAGTAATAAAGATTCAACCACCGGGCGATTCTAATATTTATGAATTTATTTATGAATTATTTAATTAATTAGTTTATTTATTTAATTTTTATAAACTTGTAAAAGATAATTATGGAGAAAACAAAATTTACAATTTTAAATGCGTTAGAAATTCTGCTCTTTTTCTATCTTTCAATAAATCTTATATAAGGATTGTAAAAATATTATCTTCTTCACTTTCACCCTCTATAATTCTCCGATAGCAGTTTATCTTGAACCTTGAACGAAAGAGGGAACATGCTGGACAGGCGGGCAGGGGCTGTCCAAAGGTTTCAATGAGTTTCAATGAGGAGTGCAGACTGCCATAGCTAGACTTTATCGCTCTTTTCCCTGACAGCTTCAACAAAAGCAATCACAACCCTTGAGAGGGGTCGGGGTGGTCTCTGGGAATCTACCCGGGGTGATGTGTCCGTGGGGATGACCTTGCATTTCCCATCCTACTCTATAGACAAGCAGTTCTGTTTCTGTTGTTCAGAAAGGGAAAAGTACAAGAAGAGATTTGTGTTACACTTCCTAAGGAAATAATGACTGTCAAGCAGGAAAATATCAAATCCGAAAACTGTCGTTTTTCAGAACAGACAATTTATAATAATTTTAATATAATTATGATAATTTTAACAATAAATTATGAATTTAATAAGCACAAAATTTTGAATAAAAACCATAAAATGCAAGAACAACTGTTTAGGGTCGAAAGAAAAGACGACCCTTCGTCAGGCGAACAAATTAGTGCCCCTCCCCACTTCTTTTTTTTTTTTTAATTACAATCTAGAAAGACAACGATATGCTTTAAAAAAATTCTATATATCAGTTAGTAACAATACAAATATATACAATCAAAGTAAATATGCTAGTATTAATAAAATTATAAATACCTTTTCAAATTATTAAGGGGAAAATTCCACTGATAATAGACTGACGTTTATGAAGCAAAACAAGTATTTTGTTAAATACTGCATAAAAAAAAAAAAAAATTAAAAAAAAAAGCAACTTTCAAAATAACTGTTGAATTCAGTGGTGTGATTGAATTCAAATAATACTTTTTAGATAATTTTATTAAACAACAGGGCATCTCAAAATTCTGAGAAGTAGTGCAAAAGAATAAAGTAGAAAAATATGCCAATCTTTTGCTAATGAAGTAAATGTATAAAACTGCTAAAAAACTTGTTTTTCGATTTATGTAACCTCAAATCAAAACGTACAGACATTTCAAAAGCTCAGTTTTAAAAATTTTACTCGAAAGCAAAACATTATCGACCTCTACCATTATAGAGAATATAATAATATTAAATTAAAAGTCCTTTTTTTTTTTTTTTTTATAATATAAATCTATCTTGACACTTACAAGGAAAGTGTTTGTATTATTATTTGATTTCATTAACACTGTTTACATTTTAAAATGTGTTCAGACTAATATTAAACTAAAGTATGTGTATATTTTAAACAGCGCTTTCATTATTTCCGAACGCACATATGTAAGGATAGTATTGTAATCATGTCAAAAATCAGACTTTGATATTTTGGTGTTTCTACACATTTTGAGGTTCCTTGAGTTCTTTTTTGCTATTTTTATTGATGATGTATGTGTGTGAGTGTGCGAGTGAACACGCTAGCATCTAAACGCTTTGCTCGAATGAGCTGAAAGTTGGTACTTACGCCCACAGGCACTTCTCTTAATTTATATAGATTTTGTCCTGTATCATATTAATTAAATCAGAATAAAATATAAGAAAATAAAATACATTACCGAAAACACAGATAGTTTATTATTTTCAAAGTATCAATAGGTAATAACACAAGGCCAGGATTTTTTTTCGGGAGGGGCCCATCACATTTCTAATACAAGGTCATCGAATATGATATAATAATATGCATACCCAACGAAAAAAACATACGCACACGCAATCAAGGGCCTGACTAACACAGGGGCACATGCTGCCCCGGGCCCTGAGTAGCAAAGAGCCCTAAAACTGGCCCTGAAAATGCCCTTTTGCCTTTAAAAATGACAAAAGTGGTATCATAAAATGCAAAAGTTTGTTATTTTAGTTTCATATACAGGTATATATATGTACTTTTGCTGATTCCTGCACAGTACGAATGGTGGGGGTGGAGCCCACAAAAGTGTGTTTACCCCGGTCCCCGGGCCTCACACGAAGTTAATCAGACCCTACACAAAACGACCCTGATTAACTTCATGCAAGACCCGGGGCACACATAGTTTCGTGAGCCCGCCTCCTCCTCGCATTCTGCACCAATAAACACAGGTACATATATACCCGATTATGGGAGTAATATGTCAGAATTTGCACTATATGATACCATTTTTAGGGCATAAAAGGCTAAATGGCATTTTCAGGGCGAAATATATGGCCGGTGCTATTCAGGTCATATGTCTTACATGCCCCTGCTGTAATCGAGCCTTGCACACAAATCTTTCGTCTATATTTTTCTATACAAATTCACTCAATACCAATCATTTTATTAAAACTTTTATTTATTAAAATTAATTTACATGATGAATACAGATGATTTGTTTCTAGTAGAAATGTAACACTTAATGTCCAAAGAAAGTCAATTTTATGTTCACTAACAATATCTTTAAAAATGTTTTTTGCCCTTTTTCGATTTGTTAAAAATGAGGGGGAAAAAAGGAAAACTTAGATTCAAATTATCATACATTAATAATTCAACTGTTAGCCTTAAAAATACTGACGAGTTCTTTTGAAAGATACCCATATCGAATAACTGTCGCCCTCCGGAGGGGGGGGGGGGGGGGTTCACCCTTCCTATGCGTCCAAAATTTTTTGCCCACTTGATTATTACTATGATAAATAATTCTTATTGTGTACATCTATAAGAAATTTTGTACTATACTGCCAAGTTAAAAACTGAGAAAAATTCAGATATATTTTCTCTTTAAAATTAAAGCAATAAACACAGCTTTAGCGAGATTTTTTCCTTTATAATTGGAACAAATGGTGCATCTATAGCACTACTGGCTTCTGTAATGTAACTGAAAAAAAATTTCGGATATATAAGTGTCTATGAGAGGTATTTCTTTAAAGAATATTTAATTTATGCTGCACAAAAATAATGAAATTAGTGTATATATTATAAAGATGATTAAATAATAATAATAATAATAATAATAATGTTTTTTTTTTTTTTTTTCAGAAAAGTGTATGATTACCATTAATAATTAGTTTACACAGTCACACAAAATATTCAGATAAGTTAAGAAATCAAAGAAGAATTTGCACGAGTGGCTTTTTTTCAGTTGGCTTTATGGGTGTTTCTTTTTCATCTTTAGTGCAAACTATGGATCGAATTTTATTTTTAGTCAATATAAACGGCGACGCCAAAACATATTTTCTGATTTTTCTTTAAAAGTAAAGCTATAAATATAGTTTTTTTTTTTTTTTTTTTTTTTTTTTGAGACTCCTTCCTCGATAATTCAAACAAATTCCATAAGTCACTGTAAATTATATTAAGATTAATAAAATATATAAAAAAAAAAACATAGTGAATATGATACATATTAATCAAGTACGCCAAATATTCTTATTGAATATTGTACGGTCATCTTAGTATATAATCAGAAATTACTAAATGTACATTTCTTACGCATTTCTAGTGCATCAGTTATGCTTAGCGTTTTTAATACTTGTGAAAAAAAATATTTAAGGTAAAACGATAAAACAAGTAAGTACACGTAAATACACTCTATAACAAAAAAAGCGACGCACCAAGAAGGAGTTATCCGAATGGGATAAAAATTGGTAAGTGTGATGTACATGTGGAGAAAAACAATTGAATACAGTTTCAGAACGTTTGAATGATTTAATCAAAAGAAAGGCCCCACAAAGTAAACAAGTCAATAACGCGTTGATTCACTTCTGGCCCATAGGTACGCAGTTATTCGGCTTGGTATTAATTGACAGAGTTGGTAGATGTGCTCATGTGAAGCATCGTGGCAAATTCTGTCCAATTGGTGCGTTAGATAGGTAAAATCCCTAGCTGGTTGTAGGACCTTTTTTATGATGCTCCAAACGTCCTCAGTGGAACAGAGATCCGGGGACTGAGCTCAACCCCATTTCACTGAGCCGCCTATTAAGGGTCTTTGAAGTCACTGCAGTACCAGTTACACGTAGGATCGATGATAATGATGAATTGGAACTTTGAGTACCGCTTTGACGATTGACTGTTTCTCCCTTTCTTCCTCTCTTTAGGTCGACCGTTTTCTCCCTGACGCTGTGTTCGGCCATGGTTCACCCCATTCCTGTCAGTATTATCTAATTACCGTTCCTATCCATTTGTCAAAAAAATCGCAGATTAGACCAACCGGCTTCTTTGAGCCCAACTACACACCATACTCAAATGTTGGCATCTGCGCATGTTGTTTGCGCACCTGTGTGTGAGGCATAGTTGTTGATATTGGATGCGGGTTTTAACTGAGCATCCAATCTTTTATTGAAAGCACAAAAGTAAATAAAAAATAAACTTAAATATATATTGACAGATTAGCAGAGTTATATGCAGGGAACCGTTTTGGTTTAAATGCTTTCTCTTTTAAAATAAAATATGAGTTGTAACTAAACTTGTAAATAAAACAGAGAAGGTTTTAAAAACGAAATATAAATTTATTGATATAAAACAAAAACAAAAAAAAAAATATATATATATAAACTTTTAAATTAAACAAGGAAATAGATAAATAAACATATTTAATTTAATTAACTTCTGACTGTAACAATGGCCAGTACACAGCCTTGAAACTATATTCATATTATAAGCAGTTAATCTTCATCACTAGACAATGGAGCTTTTATCATATAAAAATAAATATAGAATAAAACCGTTATTTTATAAATACATCTTCTAATACGATGAAATCTTTTACTTATTATAAACAACTGCCGGAGATTCCAATATCTTATTACTATAACATGACAGCTGAACTTTAACACAAAACAAACAAACGGAAAATGAAGTACATAACAGCAAAAGTAAAACAAAAGCCGGAACCGCCCCTAGCCACGTTCCTCAACACCTTTTATACTATTAAGAGAGGATTGTGGTTAGAGTGACGTAATCACCGTGGCGTCGAATTAGCGTGATGATTTCATCCGCGAAATTTGATGCCGCCTAGTGAGTGATAAAGTAAACAGTCATTTGCATTTACCGGTAAGCTGGTGTAACATGATATCACAGCTAAAGAAAAACAACATATTTTCCTAGTAATTAAAGAACAGATAAAGCTGTCAGCTAAAATGCCGTAAGTAACAAAAACATATTTTATTTTAATAAAGAAAATAAATAAATAAAGTTACTTCATTTAAATTAACTGAATATTTTCTTTTAATAACATGTTTAACTTAAACTTTAGACTTGATACCTTTTATACTTTCAATCCATATAAATTAAATAAGTTTATACATTTTATATATATCAACTGTATATGCAAATTGCACAAAGTGATAAGATTAAATATATTACCAGGCCAACATGGCCCCCCCTCTTATCACTTTGGGTGAAAAAGAGAGGAAAAAAAAACTAGTTAACTCCACTAGCAGTATCCACATGGATAAAAAAAAACCATATCTATAAATGACACAGCAAGTCTTCTTTAAAATTCATCAACCCAATTCCATCACTAATTTAATCTACTTTTATCCTTACCAATACACACTCCAAATTAATTAGTCAACTGTAAAATTAACAAACTCCATTAGTCTATTACAAGAAAAGATACATACAATGATTTCAATAATAAGGTTAACAGAAAACAATAAACTAGTGGATAATTTATCATATATTTCTTGACAAAGGTTCTTCACAGTCTTTAAATTACAGGTACAGACGCAACAACAGAAAATTAACCTAAAAATCAAATAACACATTCCTCACTATCATACTACACATTTATTCTTCAACTGTTGTACGGGGGCCCCCATTCTCACTCCATGTACACATAAACTACATATGTACCTGCAATACAGAAAAGAATATATAAATACAATGTAAATTACGTCAATTTCTATTATAAAGAGTATAACTACAATACAATACAGTAATTCAGAAATATTACAGACCTCACAGACAAGTGACAAACATGAGTTTAAAAATTACTTTAAGTTAACATTTTTGAAGAGAGGAAAAAAACTTTATACTATAAGCGGGACATAGTGGCATTTCCATTATCAACATAATAAAACAGGGACTTACAAAAATATAATACTTAACATGCCCGCAAAAAGGCCATAAGATGGCAATAACCACACGGTGGGTACTATCCCATGGAGGTTATCTGGCAATTACATTTGCACTCCTGCGAGTCGCTTCTTGGAGCTGCTCTAACCAACTGTGAGTGACCCTGCGAGTGGCATTAACCACCCTCTGACGGGAATTAATTTGCTTAAGTATAAAGATACAATAACAGAATAATTAAATATCACATGAATTCATATTATAAATATACTTTTATATAAAACAAGGTGCATTACAATATAAAACAATGTGCAATACTAATAAAAAAAAAAAAAAAAAAGATGTAATTTTCATAATGTGTATATATACATAAGCATATAAAACAATGTGCCCAACAAGAAATATGTCTAAAACAATGTTCAAGACATTTCAAAAAGGAGTTTTACTAATATAATTTTACATAATTCATTTTAAAAATATTTGACAAATAAATTGTTGCAGTTGCTCTTTAGTGAGTGGCTTGGTAAAAGGATCTGCAACATTATCCTTACTTCTAATAAAACTAAGTTTAAATTTATTTTGAAACACTAAGTCCCTTACAAAAAATAATTTCACATCAATATGCTTTGATCTATAATTCTCAATAGGAGATTTTGTAAAATCTATTGTAGCAATATTATCCACATATAAAACAGGTTTTAACTTATTACCAGAAATTAATTTAAAATTGTAACATTCATTTAGAATTTCATCAAACCATAAAAGTATTCTAGTGGCCTCAGTCATAGCAATAAATTCCGCCTCCATTGTTGAAAGACTTACACATTTTTCTTTAAAGGTTCTCCAACTAATGGGGGAATTGCCAAGAAAAATTAACTGGCCACCAAGTGATGTCCTATCGTCTCGATTTGATGCAAAATCTGCATCAGAAAATGCAATAAGATGTGGTTTATTACAAGATAGATTTAATTTCAGTTCTTTTGTATGCACAACATAACCAAGTAATTTCAACAATCCATCCCAATGAGCTAAACCTGGGTTGCTTTGGAACTGGCTTAGAATATTTACTGCATACGCAATATCTGGACGTGTTCTATTTGCTAGGAATGAAAGACATCCAAGAACACTCCGATATGGATAAACTGACATATCCTTAATTTCAGATTCTGTTTTTGGACAAGATTGTTTACTATACACAGTACCTTTACTAATTGGCAAAGAACAAATAGGGATTTTAAATTTCTGAAATCTTTCATACACTTCACTAATATAGGTATTTTGGTGAATTAACAGATTTCCCTTTTCTTCCTCAAATTCTACTCCTAGAAGTTTTCTGGTACACCCCAGAACTTTAATATCAAAACGTTTTCTTAGGAGAGATAAAACTTTATCTATTAAACTTTGGTTCTTGCCAAAAACAACAAAATCGTCAACATATAAAACTAATACAATATTATTATCAAAAACATATGTACAATTACACCAAGCAAATTTAGTAAAACCAATTTCAACTAAAACATTATTCATTTCGTAATACCATTGCCGACCGCTCTGGTGTAAGCCATAAAGAGCACGGTCTAACTTACAATATTTATTTTCAGATCCTGGTATTACAAAACCTGGTGGCTGAGTCATGTAGATGTTTTCATCAAGTGGAGCATATAAGTATGCACCTGTAACATCACATTGTGTATGTGACCAACCTTGCAAAGATACTAGAAAAGAAAAGAAGAAACGAATAACGCCAAAGTCTACTACAGGGCTGAAAGTTTCATCAAAGCTTTCACCTTTTACTTGTTTAAATCCCTGTGCGACTAACCTGGCCTTAAAACGTACAATTTTTCCCTTGTCATTTCTTTTCACAGTGTATACCCACCTACAACCTATTGGTGTTGTATTTGGGGGTAAACTTTCAAGGTGCCAAACACTACGATCATACATGACTTTCATTTCAGTTTCCATAGCCTTTTGCCATTCAGTACGTTGATCAGATTTTACAGCTTGGTTAAAAGTTCGAGGAATTACAACATGATCTAGTCAACTAGAAACATTAAAACTAGCATCTATTTCATCATCACTATTACTTGAAGTAGTACCTCGAGCACCTGTTACTATTCCTCTGTAAGTATTACTACCAGTAAAATTAAAAATATCAGGATTAAATAAAATTTTATGTTTTGCACAATACTGTTTTACATCTCCAAGTGATCTCAACCTTAAAGTTTTTCCTTCTTCAAAATAATAGATATCAGTGCGTGACCCATCACGCCTTAACACTGGCTTTCTAATCCAATTTACAACTTTTAAACCTGTATCACCATCGCTTTCATCATCCGATGAAGATGTCACATCCCTACTAGTAGAAGGCCTCACTCGATCAACAGGGGACTGAGAACTATCACTATTACTATCATCATCCTCCTCGTCCTCACTAAGAGAGTCGTAATGGCCTATAGGGACAACAGATTTAGATTGTAAATCAGGGCCCAGCACTGCTCCATCAGGCGCACCTTTATAAAAATTTTCCTCATCGAAAGACACATTTATTGTTTCAACGACTTTATTCTCATTCGGAAACCAAATGCGATAACCTTTTGTTCTGAAGGCATAGCCTATGAGAAAACCTTTACTAGCACGTGGTTCAAGCTTTTTACGAAGTTGCCTCGGGATTCCTACATATGCAGTTATGCCAAAAGGTTTTAAGTGTTTAACAGATGGTTTAGTCCCACCAAACAATTCGAAAGGAGTCTTATCTAGTTTGCCATGGCACACACGATTCCATGTATAAGTGAAATGCAACATGGCATCGGGCCAAAAACTAACAGGTAAACCAGACTCACTTAACATTGTTCGAGCAGCACCAGTGACGGTTTGATTATACCTTTCACAGACTCCGTTCTGTTCTGGAGTATAGGTATTCGTCACCTCATGAGCAATACCCTTTTCAGTAAAGAACTTTTCAAGTAAACTATTTAGAAATTCGCTTCCATTGTCAGAACGGAAAGCCTTTACCTTTAGACCAAGAAAATTTTCAGCTCGTAGAATGTGGTGCTTCACCTTTTCAAACACTTCAGATTTCTCTTTTAAAGGGTACAAAGCTACTTTCCTACTGAAGTCGTCAATAATAGTTAAATAATACCTTTCACCATTTCTACCTTTTACACTATAAGGCCCCCACAAGTCTGCATACAGTAACTCTAATGGTTTTCTGGACCTTATTTGTTGAATGGAACTAAAGGATACACGCCTGTATTTATTCAATATACAATTTTCACATTTAAAATCTTTACAATTAAAATCTGATTTATATTTGAAACCCCTCACTTTATCACAAGTTTTTACCAAAGTTGAAGGACTAATGTGGGCAAACCTCCTATGCCAGAGTTCCACATTTCTATCTACACTAGTCGACGCAGAGAAAGAAACTTTCTTTTGTGGACCATTTAAAACTTTAGGAGTGACAACATAAATACCATTTTTTAAAACAGCTTTAAACAATAATTTACCATATTCATAAATTTTTACACAGCCATCTCCACCAACAAATTCTGCCCCAGCAAGGTCAAATTTAGGACCCGATATCAAGTTACGCCTTAACTTAGATGAATACATTACATTAATTAAATTTATACACCTCAATCCAAACCTAAGTTTGATAGATCCTATTCCCTCAATTGGAAAGTTAACACCATCTACAGCTACATTCATATTAGTATCAGACACAGGATTAAGTTCATAAAAAAAGTTCTTGTCTTTACAAAAATGATGACTTGCCGCCGTATCGAAAATGAATTCTTCCACTAAGTCAGACTCGTTTAAGTAATTACAGGAAATAAAATAGTTTGTAAAAGACTTACAGTTTGGTTGAAACGATGAGGACGACTCAGGTCGTCGTCGTTGGGGACTCTGTCGCTGTCGTCTGCCTCTACCAGGATAGGGAGATGGACGTCGCTGTCTAGAAGAGTCACGGGATGGTCTCCGTCTGGACTGTGTCTGTCTCCTGGATCTTCGGAATCTGGGCCTGAATGGAGTGGTGTCAGTGTCGGAACTGGACTCGGAAGGGTATGAGTAGACTGGGCAGGTACGTGTGGTGGACTCCTGTTTTCCTGGCTTCCTCCAGCATTTATTGGCATAGTGTCCAGGTTTGTTACACTTAAAACAAACTTTAGAAACACTGGAACTAGATGCTTGTACTGCAGAAAGTGTAATGCTATCAACACCAGAGTCTGCCTCTTTCAAAAGAATGCGGCTTTCTTCAGCACTAAGTGCCTCTAGTATTGACTTGTAGTTAAAATTTACATCTTCACTTCTCAAAATAATCTGCACGATGGAATTATATTTTTCAGGTAAAAATCTTATAAGCTGGAAGCACAGGTATTTTTCATCAAAATTCTTGTCCAGAGCTTTCAATTTTTGAAAAGTTCGAGATAATCTAGCAGCGAAAATTTTAATGGATTCCTTATCTTTAATTTTTATAGCACATAACTCACTAAATACAGTTATGTGGTAGGCTCTGGAGTCGGGCTGATAGAAAGATTTCAATTTGTTCCAGGCTTCATTCACATCATCAATATTTTCTATAATTTTACGGAACTGCTCAGAAATGTTTAAATATATTAAGGATAAAGCAGTATTAGCTTTTAGCTTCCATTTCTTCAAACTGCTTAAATAGAGAGGATCATCAGGCTTGTCTGGAGGTTGAATAGGTTTAGGGTCAGAACCATCAACAGTTTCCCATACTTGCTTTTCCATCAACACATATTTCATATCATTTCTCCAGCTCTCATAGTTTGATTCAGCTAATTTTTCAATAGTATAATTACTGGCCATAGTCAGAAGTTTTTAATTTTTTTTTTTAATTTAATTTAATAAGAGAAAAAAAAACAATAGAAATGTCAAATTGAAAAAAAAAATTTCTATTCCTGACAATTTCTAAAAAAAAACTTAAAGTTCTATTAAACATATATCTATAAATAGAACATAAACTACTTATTAATAAAAAAAACTAATTAAACTGACAGCCCCCCCGTCTAAAATTATCTAATACACACTAAAAGGGATGTCATAACATTAAATATCTAACAGAAAGAAAACCCTCATTTAATAAAGCAGACAGAGTTCAATGACCTCCTTTCATACACCGGGAGTAGAGAGAAAAGAGGAACAGTTATCACCTAACACAGTGACCTACTTTCTCCGGCTTCAGAACTGATAAACAAGTTAATCAAAGATTCTTTCCCCCCTCTTTTACAGATCAAAACAGATGTTCAAATAACTGATAAAGGAAAAGAAAAACAAGTTTAGGAATGATTTATTTACTTTATATAATTACTATAGCCCATAACCTTTAAAGATGTTGATATTGGATGCGGGTTTTAACTGAGCATCCAATCTTTTATTGAAAGCACAAAAGTAAATAAAAAATAAACTTAAATATATATTGACAGATTAGCAGAGTTATATGCAGGGAACCGTTTTGGTTTAAATGCTTTCTCTTTTAAAATAAAATATGAGTTGTAACTAAACTTGTAAATAAAACAGAGAAGGTTTTAAAAACGAAATATAAATTTATTGATATAAAACAAAAACAAAAAATATATATATATATATAAACTTTTAAATTAAACAAGGAAATAGATAAATAAACATATTTAATTTAATTAACTTCTGACTGTAACAATGGCCAGTACACAGCCTTGAAACTATATTCATATTATAAGCAGTTAATCTTCATCACTAGACAATGGAGCTTTTATCATATAAAAATAAATATAGAATAAAACCGTTATTTTATAAATACATCTTCTAATACGATGAAATCTTTTACTTATTATAAACAACTGCCGGAGATTCCAATATCTTATTACTATAACATGACAGCTGAACTTTAACACAAAACAAACAAACGGAAAATGAAGTACATAACAGCAAAAGTAAAACAAAAGCCGGAACCGCCCCTAGCCACGTTCCTCAACACCTTTTATACTATTAAGAGAGGATTGTGGTTAGAGTGACGTAATCACCGTGGCGTCGAATTAGCGTGATGATTTCATCCGCGAAATTTGATGCCGCCTAGTGAGTGATAAAGTAAACAGTCATTTGCATTTACCGGTAAGCTGGTGTAACATGATATCACAGCTAAAGAAAAACAACATATTTTCCTAGTAATTAAAGAACAGATAAAGCTGTCAGCTAAAATGCCGTAAGTAACAAAAACATATTTTATTTTAATAAAGAAAATAAATAAATAAAGTTACTTCATTTAAATTAACTGAATATTTTCTTTTAATAACATGTTTAACTTAAACTTTAGACTTGATACCTTTTATACTTTCAATCCATATAAATTAAATAAGTTTATACATTTTATATATATCAACTGTATATGCAAATTGCACAAAGTGATAAGATTAAATATATTACCAGGCCAACAATAGTTACTGTCTTTCTGAGAAGACGAAATAAAATTCTCAAAGAACTTATGACCTGGAATCAAAATTTCTCATTTTTAATATTTTGCTAATTGCGCAGTTATGATGCGCTGCAGCGTCGCTGGCAGTCAAACTTTAAAATTTTACATTTTCCATCGAAACCTGTATGTATGTCAATTTTTGCCCAGTTTGCATTACCCCTTCTTGGCTTCTTGGTGCGTCGCTTTTTTTGTTACAGAGTATACAATTGGAAAATGTTTCATGATTTGTGATCGAAACACATGATTTTCCTTTCTTGTTAAAGTGAACATTGCTATGTTTCATGAGCGCCATGTTATTTTCAGAGAATGCTGTAAATCCTTCTTTAAATTTGAACTTCTACTTTTTATTAAAAAAAAAAAAAAAAAACGTTATGAGTTGCATATTGAGATTACTAATTTCTAAATCAGGCTATGATTAGAATGACATTCGAAGTTGTATTATCTTTGGGTGTTGTTGTTTAAACTGCAAAAATGTCGCTTTAATGCCATTACAAAAGGCCTAGCACAACTAATTTTAGGATGTTATAAATATATAAATAAATAAACAATTATATATATACATATATATTCAGATCTATAAAAAAGATGATAGTTTTCATCCTGCTAAATTTAATTATGAAAAGTGTAGAATTACAGAAATAACTTAGATTTGCCTTGGTTTCATTCTCAGTCTAATTATTTTATAAATTTCGGGTTTGGCTTCATTTTACTTTTTTTTTTTTGTCCGGACCGGGTAAGCAAAGCTTTAATATGGGCCGGACCGGGCACGGGCCTCAAAATTTCGACATGACCAGGGGATTTTACATTGAGGGGATTTTACTTTATCTTTTTAATTATACACATATTAAAGTATTTGTCATCATTTGATTATTATTATTTGTCACATCACTCAACAAAGATTGTATGACGTTGATTAATAAAGTGCGCAATATAATTAAGTATTTTCTGCACAGGGCCTGAATATCATAAATGTTTGAGCTCGTGGCACTTTCTAAATTTCGTGCCCTTTTAGAATAGTTGAATTTGTAAAAAATTTCAAGGGCATAACGAGTAGTGAGATGTGATTATGATTACCACTGAACACTTCCCCCAAAATTTAAGTAATATATTTTAATCTGTCTATGGACTAGAAACAGTGGCGGATTTAAGGGGGGGGGCTAGGGGGCTGAAGCCCCCCCCAAAACACTGTCATTCATAATTGAATTTTGCAGTTGTAAATTTTTTATTGGTCTAGAATAACACTTTGAGAAATCTTAGCCCCCCCCCAAAAGTCAAGTTCTGGATCCGCCACTGACTAGAAACGAGAGATTTCATTTTAAAATTTTACATATATAAGTGAAACGTAGCTGAGTTCGTGGGAATGTCTGGAAAATTAATCCAATTCTTTCTTTAGAACAAGCAGTGAGGGAGAATCTCGGAATGGGAAGGGAACTGCGTTGCCCCTCAGAACAGGACCTTATCTCTTTTTTCCTGCACAAGAAAAAAAAATCACAACAAATCAGTTTACCTCTTTGTGAAGCCCATCCTTTGAAATACGCCTCCCTCTGATGAGGAAAAAAAACAAGCAAACGACTATAGTACTGCCATCTATCGACTGCAAGATGAATTTATCGTTTATTTCATTATAAGCTCAATTATAACATTTAAAGTCACATTTTTAACTGAAATTGAAAAGAAATGACATGACATTTATCAAAAATAAATTTATGTTTTGATAATCTTCCAAAAGTTTCTGAATTTATCGATTATTACTTTTTTAAAAAAATTACAATTATTTGAAATAATATATTGCCAACTGTGCAATAAATCGCCAAAAGTAGTTTTTGAATAAAAATTATAGTTATTTAAAAAAATATCTATTTTTTTTACGTACAATGATTCTAGAGGGTGAATTTTGTACAGAAATGAATTTTTGAACGATTTATTTAATTACAGACTGAGATCTCGGAATGGGAAGGGAACTGCGTTGCCCCTCAGAACAGGACCTTATCTCTTTTTTCCTGCACAAGAAAAAAAAATCACAACAAATCAGTTTACCTCTTTGTGAAGCCCATCCTTTGAAATACGCCTCCCTCTGATGAGGAAAAAAAACAAGCAAACGACTATAGTACTGCCATCTATCGACTGCAAGATGAATTTATCGTTTATTTCATTATAAGCTCAATTATAACATTTAAAGTCACATTTTTAACTGAAATTGAAAAGAAATGACATGACATTTATCAAAAATAAATTTATGTTTTGATAATCTTCCAAAAGTTTCTGAATTTATCGATTATTACTTTTTTAAAAAAATTACAATTATTTGAAATAATATATTGCCAACTGTGCAATAAATCGCCAAAAGTAGTTTTTGAATAAAAATTATAGTTATTTAAAAAAATATCTATTTTTTTTACGTACAATGATTCTAGAGGGTGAATTTTGTACAGAAATGAATTTTTGAACGATTTATTTAATTACAGACTGAGATCTCGGAATGGGAAGGGAACTGCGTTGCCCCTCAGAACAGGACCTTATCTCTTTTTTCCTGCACAAGAAAAAAAAATCACAACAAATCAGTTTACCTCTTTGTGAAGCCCATCCTTTGAAATACGCCTCCCTCTGATGAGGAAAAAAAACAAGCAAACGACTATAGTACTGCCATCTATCGACTGCAAGATGAATTTATCGTTTATTTCATTATAAGCTCAATTATAACATTTAAAGTCACATTTTTAACTGAAATTGAAAAGAAATGACATGACATTTATCAAAAATAAATTTATGTTTTGATAATCTTCCAAAAGTTTCTGAATTTATCGATTATTACTTTTTTAAAAAAATTACAATTATTTGAAATAATATATTGCCAACTGTGCAATAAATCGCCAAAAGTAGTTTTTGAATAAAAATTATAGTTATTTAAAAAAATATCTATTTTTTTTACGTACAATGATTCTAGAGGGTGAATTTTGTACAGAAATGAATTTTTGAACGATTTATTTAATTACAGACTGAGAAACGTGGAACGCCGTATTTTTCTTGGCGAAAATGGCTTTTGAATACACCCTTAAAACGAATGATTGAACTATAGATCTGTGATAAAAGTTATTGATTTTTTTCATTAAAAGAAAGAAAAAAATGTATTTTTATAAAATGTTATTTGGAGAATAAAATTGATTTTCTTTGGATATTTGACGTTACAACTTCTCTAGAAATGTAAATCATCTGCATTTATCATGGAAAATAATTTTAATAAATTATTTTTACTGAGAGAATTTGTTTACGAAAATATAGGGTACAACTTCAGTATACACCCACAGCTGAATTTGGCGATTTTTCTTTGGTTCTGTTTTGAACGATAACAATGTCGTTCTGGACTGTTTGTGATATAATATGGCAGCTTATATGTTGTTTATTTTAGATTTGTCATTTTATCATTTATTATTTAGCCATAATCGCCAAATATTGTTGTGAGTGTATACTGAAGTTGTTCCAAATACAGAAGAAAGTCATATAGTGGCCACAACATGATAGTTTTTTTTTTTTTTTTTTTTAAATTCCATTTTCACATTCAAAAAACTATTAGTACTCATTTTACAAATTTGAGTTCAAAAATGTGAGTTTTCATTAAGTGCATTTTTCTCAATTATTAGCCATAAAATGAAATAGTACTAAAAATTTAAAAAATTAATTTTTGAAGAATAAGTACTAATTTAATGACTGCGAATTTTTTGAATGTGAAAATAGAATATTAAAAAATACATTAAGTAATGAATAATTATGGAAACAAATTTTCCCATACAATAACTGTCAGTGAAATTAGGCATTATATGCTCGCAACATGCAACCCTGAAAACTGGTACTTGCATGCAGAATGAATGGCAAGGCTTGTTAATGATATATAAAATGGCTATTATTAAAAATATTTATTTACACTAATCATAAATGATAATATGATATTTGCGAAGTTCTAAGAAAATTACAATGCAAATGAAATAATCAAATTAAAAACAAAATAACATGAAATTCAGAGACACAACTGAAGCGAATCCTGCAGATAACATACTATAATTAAGTCTTCCTTCACTATTCATTCTGCATGCAAGTAGCAGTTTACAGTTTTTTGCTTTCTAAGCGGTTTTACACCCATCATATAAATTAAAGCAAATATTTTAAATCTTCCACAGCAACATTAAAAAAGATTAATTACATTTATTATAACAATTAATATTTGAATAAGTACAAATTCTACTATGGTACAAAACAAATAAAAGATATGAGAAAAAACTAGTATGTTGCGGCCATGACAAAACTATGTTCATTTTCCTATAAGAATTCACACAATACAAATAATCTATAAAAAATTATGCAAACGATTTTCATCCCAGAGAAGTATAACGCAGGATATACAAAAAAAAAAAAAAAAAAAAAGTAAATTTTATGTTTCGCAAAATAAATCGATTGTATTTTAAATTATCACAGATCGATGGTTCAATTATTTTCTGATCGAAATCCCGTTCCGAAATCATTATATGAGGGAAATAAATCTCCCACATTGATTTCAACATTTTTTCCCGAACACACTAGCTCAAAAAATAAATTAAAATGCCGCATTCAACAAAATGCAAGGATAGTAAGGCGATCATTTAAAATAATAAATATAAAAATGGCGTCGTGAATGTCAACATGTGTGCTACGAGATTGATTCACAAAAGAGTCGTTCTTAGTGGGAGCGATAAAGATTCATTGGTGACTGCCGTAACAATAATATTGTTCCGGCTGCCGTAGCAATAGACACTTCGATATATAATATTACTCCGTGGTAGACGTGTAGAAATGACGCAAAAATGTAGATGCGCTTGACGAAATTTTATTGCGCATGCGTTAGCTTATGCAATATGCAACAGCGAATAATATTTTATGTTTCTGTTGTATCTCTTCTCAGATTTTAGTAGCTGTTTGTCAGCTGATTTGCGTTGTTTGTAATTTCTAATTTTCCAATCCAGATTTTTATCCAGAAATTTCTAATTTTTGTGTTTCAATTGATTTTAAAGTAAAGTAAGTATATAGAATTTTATTTATAAAATAGGACTTTGTTTTGAAACTATGCTTATTTTTAATTTAATTAGTAATAACAACAATTTTTAATTAAAAATTTTATTTATTTATTATTATTATTTTTCAGGAGGCGAAATGGTTTGCATTCCTTGCATTGTAGCACCTGTTTTATTGTTCATATGGTACAGATTTATTCAGCCGATAGTTTTGAGATTTTGGAATCCCTGGGGCCCACAAAAGAGTGTTAAAAATACTACTAATTCCAATGAAACCAAGAAGGAAGAGAAAAGTTCCTGCCCATTTTCACGTAAAATAGAGGTAAATGTCAATTGTTACTTTTAGGAATTATCTTTTGGAAATTAATAAAGTTCGCTCAAAGTACTGTTAGTATTCTCATTCACGAGATAATAATAATAATACAAAGGATTATAATAAAATGTTCGTCTGGAATAGAGACCACAGTTATTATAAGTGTATGTGTTTAAGAATTGGGTTCCTTTATTTATTAAATTAATTTTATATTTAAGTTAATGATACTAATGGATAATCTTAATAATAACAAGTAGTTACTTTTAATCCCATTTAATAAAATGCTGTATAAAATTAATTTTCATGTGGTTTAGATTATTTTAGGTAAGCTTTCAAAAAAATTAATGTGGTAGTTCTTTGAGTAACATGTTCTTTAATCCCCTGTGAATGTTTTGCAAAGTGCTATTAAGTTATTGGTTGAAGTGTAATAAACTTCTTGATTTTTAAAGATATGCAATGGTGTTGAATTGTAACTGCACGGTTAGTCCGAAGAGAATGGTAAAAAAAAAAAAAATAATAATAATGATAATAAAAAAAAGCAAATATCATACTTTTTTGGTGAATAATTTTCATTTGGTTACTGTTAAGGAAACTTACTTTGGTTACTGTTAAGGAGAATTTTCAATTCTCTCATACTCAAGAAGCAGGGGTCGATCCAGGTTTTAATTTTTGGGTCCCTTTTTTGTGAAAAACAAAATATTTTTGTGAAATTTTTATTTATTTTTGTGAAATATAAAATATTTTTGTGAAAAAGTAAAATATTGTGTAAAATTTTTCGTTTTTACAATCACTTTATGTAATGTTTAATATCAAGTTAATAGTTTTGTTGAGCCAAATTAAGGCATTAATTAAAAATAATACTGAAACATTTAATAAAAGAATCATTTTTATAAAAAAAATCTTGTGAAGGGACTCATTTTATGAATTTGAATTTTGTGAAGGGTCCCTTTTCATGGATTTGAAATTTGTGAAGGGTCCCTTTTCATGAATTTGAATTTTGTGAAGGGTCCCTTTTTATTATGGGGAATTTTGTGAAGGGGCCGCAAAAGGGACCCAAATTTTGCTTGGATCGACCCCTGAGAAGCATAAAGTTTTTTAGCATAATTTTTTTTATCAGAGTAGGTATCATCTATCTGAGTACTTTACTGCTGGCAATATAATTGAAATTTATGATAAAGAAAGAGTGCAAATTTATCACATAGCAATTGAAAGTATACATATTTCCTGATTGGAATCTCTGCAGAACTTGCACAAATGATTGGTTAACCTTCGCTTTCCCAAGATCAAGGCGTTACTGCAGAAAAATTGCTTTCAGGTGCTGCTTGGCACATTTGGCGAAAATCACGAGCACTGCACCTTTTTATATTGTTTAGAAGTTGCAACATTCCACTGGTTACGTTTGCTATCTCTAGTGAATTAGTGCACTTTTTGAATGAGGTGGGCTTAACTGAATTTCGATTTCAAAATGGGGTCAATCTTGGGAAAGCAAGGGTTAATAGTATGAATAAAATGAATTTTAAGAAATATTTTATTTGCTAAAGTTTATTAGATATTTTCAAAATTTACAACAGAGAAAGTATTATAATTTTCCTGCTTATTACTAAATACTATGTTATCTTTTATGTTGTGAATCTGATTTTGTAGCCAGGAATTTTATAAAAATAAACCTAGAAAAGGCAGACAATTTTATATTTGATATTTAGTGAGAATCCTGTTACAAATATTATTTTGAAGTTACAAAACTCATGCAATGTTAATTATTTGTCAAAAATACTTGTAGACTTTCCATTTGATAATCCCTTGTGACACACTGCTGTGCTGCTACATACAGGCTGAGAAACACTGCCATAAAGTATCAATCTGAAAATCTACAGTAATTCTATTCAACTTCCTGAACCAGAGAAAAATTTTGAAGGGGGTTCAAATTTTAGTATATAAAATGCTGAGTGTTGAAAATGGCATAGAACTAAAAAAAAAATTTGGTGAATGTGTAAATTTTTCAGAGGTGTTAGAGCTGCCAAAATCCCCCTGCTTGGCTATGAGCTTGGGCGTGAAATCATAAAATTACATGAAGTGTCTGGAACAAAAAAGAGGGGAAAATTTACTTTTGGTCACCCCTTGCCAATTTTTTCCGAAATTGCCACAATGGTGTCATTCTGCATCATGCTCCAAATTGTAACCCTCCATCAGTAGCGTATGAAAGTGAGCTTTCCAGCAATCTAACCAAACAAGAAAACATGTCAGCAAAAAACAATTTGATGAAAAAATAACTACATAAAACACAAGGAAAAACTTCCTACAATACATTAATATATATATATATACCAAATTTTGAATTTATAATCGATCACAAAAAAAAAAAAAAAAAAAAAAAAAACTTAGAACTTTCATTCACACAATATAAATGCTTAAAATTCCCAATCACAGAAATCAGTATTACACATGTCTGCATCTGTACACTTCACATACATGAAAACAAACAAACAAAAATCACTGGATACACTCTATCTCAAAATGCATGAAATTAAAAAATATGCAAAATTTTGTATGCAGCAACCAGTGTTACATACATCTGTATGCTTTGTGTGTATGAAAACTAAAAGAAAAAAAAAAAAAATCTGAATACCCCTATTTCAAAATGCATGAAATTCAAAAGTATGTAAAATTTTGTATTGCAGAAATCAGTATTATGCAGAATAGAATACTTTCTCTCAAAAAAAAAATTCTCATGCTTAATAACAAACCTTAACCCAGCCTGTGCTGTACAGCAGCGAATGACGTAACACATGACGCAAACAAGCAAAAGAAACCCATAATCTCTGGCGATCTAGTGCACTCGCAAATTATGCCAAACATAAAAGGCAGACAAAATTACACTTAAGCCAAAAAATAATTAAACAAGTTCTGAGAACTGTACAGAATGAGCCAGGTGAGAGGACAATGAAAGATATGTGTTTAAGTGTGTAGCATTAGAAACAGTCTGTCTAGATCATGCTAGAACAACTGAGAGATGACCGAACTGAACTATGACAAATTTGGAAAAATATTCCAAACTTTAGTGCTTTATATTTCTTTTATCATTTCAATAAATTAGTATAAAAATTTTTAATTTGGAAGGCTGTTATAAAAACTTATATGCCAATTTAGTTCGCCAAATTGTCATTTGCCATTTGGCATAGTATAACATTTACTGTGAAAATGATACTATCCTTCTAATTTAGGAAATAAATTTTCTTTAATGATGATGAAATGACATAAATTGCATAATTTAAAAAAATACATGATAACTTGTTAGAAGGCGGCTGAAATTGAGGCTTTCATTAGAATGATTTAAATTCGCAAATTGTAGATTTTTAAAAGAATATATTTTTTAAATAACTGACTGTATTATAACTGCAAGGAATAAATTATTAATCTTAAAGAATATATATAAAATTTCTAAAAGATTTATTGAATAGATTAAATAGTAGAAAATCATAAAAATTAACATATTTATTTTGAAGTGACAAAAATGAACTTTCTGTTTAAATAACAAATCAGTGAATTTAGAATTATGTTAAGCTTTTTAATAGAAGTCAGATAATAGATTTCTTTGACTAAACAGTGAAATAAGTAATAGAAAAAAAAGGGGGGATTTCAGAGATATGAAAAAAAAAAAAAAAAAAAAAGACAGGAAAAATGTAAGAACTTATTATTTCGGTACTAATTGATAAATATCAAGCTCTTTTCAAAGCTGAATTTCTAATTACTCAATTATTTTTTCCTAATCAATGAAATTTGTGCTGATTTCAAAGCTAAATCCCGAAATAAATACAGTAGAAGATCTTTATGTTTATAATGCTAAAAAAAAATAAGGTATTGTATAGAATTTTGCATTATATAGATCACGTTACACAAGCTTAATTTGTAAAGATTGCCAAATATGTTGAAACATATCAAAATAGAGTGGGGTATTTCTAAGTTACATTCCTTGGAATAGAAGTTGGGCGAATCATAAGTTTCATTGTTAAATTTACTTCATAAATATAATCCATTTTTGATGTAAAATCATTCATTATATGACTCATTTTGAAAAAGAAAAAAAGAGTTGTAATGATAGCATTTTTTTTATTTATTTATTTATTTATTAAAAAGCTCTGAATTAAGGAAATAAAGTAAAACAAATGTATCACACAGAGTTTTCTACTGAATATGAATTTTTTACGAAGTGTTTCTTAGCTGCAAAATTTCTTGTTTATGTCTGAGAAGTTGTGCGTTATACAGAATTTTGTATTACATAGATCACATATCACACATTGTTAAACTTACTTTGTAAATATGGCCAAATATGTTGACAGGTATTAAAACAGAGTAGGGTATTTTTAAGTTACATTCCTTGGAATAGAAATTGGGGGAATCATAAGTTTCACTGTTAAATTTACTTCATAAATAAATATAATCCACATATGCTGTACTTAATCATTCATTATATAGCTTATTTAAAAAAAAAAAAATTGTAATGATAGCAATTTTTCTTTATTAAAAAGCTCTGAATTAAGAAAATAAAGTAAAACAAATGTATCACACTAAGGTTTCTACAGAGTAACAGTTTTTTACAAAGTGTTTCTTAACTGCAAAATTTATTGTTTATGTCTGAGAAGTTGTGTGTTATATAGAGACGCACATTATATAGAATTGCATTATAAAGATCTTCGAATGTAATTAGTTTGCGACTGAATTCGTAAATACTGGATCATTGTACCATTAGCTGTAGAGACTTACCCGACAAGTGAAATTTGAATCAACCCAACAAATAAATTTTATTTGACCCGAACCTGCACTAAAGAATTTCTGGCAACCCGCACCCGATTTCTTTATACCCAAACCCAACCCGAAATTAAATGAAAATTAATAATTCATCTAAAAATCATGGAAAAAAATTTTTAATTTATAAAATAAATTTAATTGTCACACTGCTGTGTGTGTATGTGGTAAATCATTTTAAAAAGAATTAAAAATGTAATTACTAATACTGAGTTATAAGATAACTAAGTTAAAAATTAAAAAATCTGAAAAATGGATTAATGATGATTTTTTACTATTTATGTGTGTTGTGAACTTCAAGTGTACAAAAGTGGGTTTCAAGCTTAGTATTTGTAGTTTTATTGTTTAATACTTACAACACACAGAATAATATTAAAATAATACAATGTTACAGGCGCCAACTAAATGTTCACTAAACTCATCTAAATCTACATTCCTATAACTTCTTAAAAACATCTGCAAGAGAAAAATATTAATTATCAGTTTACATTCGCAATCTATTTTAAAAGGATGTGAGTAATCGAAATAGATGAATCATACATCTGGATACTGCTGGAGAAGTAGCCTGTTTTCAACAGCTTATATTCTAAATAGTAATTGTTTTCTTTCCTTTTTTTTTTTCCATTGCTTTAGTCAGATATGGATGTTTATCTTACAATGATAATTTGGGTAAGCGTAGATTCATCTTAGGTGTATAGAGTAAACAAATTTCTACTTTATTAAGCTAAAATTTTTGAAAGATGCTCTCATGTCGACCCGATTTGTTGAAAACTAAACCCGACCCGCAGTAAAAAAATCTCCAGTGAACCCGACTCGCACAAAAAGTAAATCAGTCAACCCGACCCGCAAGAGAAAAAAATGTAGTCAACTTCGGATAAAATCAGGTTACCCAACCCGATGCTGGACTCTAGTTAGCTGTAAAAAAAAAAAAAAAAATGCTTGATCAGAATTAATTGCTGAAATATACTTTTATTTTTCCACTGACTGATAAAAAATTAAGTTTTTTTTCAAAATTGATTTCCGAAATATGCAATATTTATGTGACCAATTGCCGAGATATGCTATTTTATTGCTAATCTATCAAAATTGCACTCTTTTCAAAATAACTGTCAAAAATATACATTTAATTGCAACTATTTACTAAAATGTACTATTATTTTGCTGTTAATCGATAAAATCACAGCTTTTATAAAACCTGGTTTTCTAAATTCATGATATTTTTTAGCCTGTAGCAGAAATATGTAATCATTTTGATGCTAATTAACAAAATTTATGTTTAATTATAATTGCTAAAATAGGCTTTAATTCAGTGCTAATCTATGTAATTTGTGCTCTAAAAAAAAAAAATAAATAAAATATAAATCGCAATATGTAATAATGTGTAATAATTTTGTGACCATTTATCAGGATCATTTTAATACTAATTGTTAAAATTTACATAATCTCAACTAATTGCTAAAATAGGTGTTATTTTGCCCAAAATATGTAATTATTTAGCCTTTAGTCAGAAAATTCTTGCTTTCTTGGTGTCTAGTTGCTAAATTAGGGATGAAACAGATAGTGATTTTACCGGGTATCAGATATCCGGAGCTCTTTTGCCTGCCGGATGTGGATATCCGGAACTAGTTTTGTTTTTTGTTATGTTGTGTATTTCATTTCTTTTTCTTATTTTAAATAAATTATAAACATGTTTCATCATTGTTCTTTTAAAAACATTTTAGGTATAAGTTACAAAAACTGTTTATTTAAATAAAAGTATCTTATATTAATAATGCTGCATAAAAAAATATAATAACTCAAACATTAAAATACTCTATTTATTTGTGTAATATTGCTGTAACTGTAAGCCTAATATACTTATTGCTATACTTGTGATTTGTGGTAAAAATATTGACACAAAAAGTCAGGCTCAATTCAAAATTATAAAAATATAAATTATTATTACTACTTATTTTTTACAATGCATTTCAAAAAAGTGAAAGATAAAATATTTTACTAATTATATCCATAACTGAAGAATTGTTTTCGTAGGAGGGGGGGGGTGAGAGGAGAAGGGACACTTTAGCTCATTCATTTAATTATTTAACGCTGATTTATTTTAAGTCACATTTAGTTTAATTTAGAATTTAATTATTTTGAGAGTTAACAAGAAGCACGAAACCAAAAGCATTGAACTAGTATGCTTTGTCATCACAAAACTTTCTTCTATATCACTCTACACAACAACACTACATCAGGGGTGCAGAATATGTCCAATCCAGCAATCTAGGATCAGGGGGAATTTTAGCCATCTGGGGAAATTTTGTAGAAAAATATACAAATGATATCGATTTGAACAATGAATTACAAAAGCACTGTTAAAATCATTCCCCCATTTTGGGGAAATTTTTTTATGGATTGGGGGAAATGTTGAGAGTAAAAACATTTTCTGCACCCCTGCACTACATACTGTATAGTATAGAATAACATACATAAAAACTTAATCATAGTTTCTCACATTAAAGATTTTAAGTATGGAGTTTTGGCGCAGTTTCAATCAACAGATGCTGAGATGTCGCCATATTGAGAATCGGAGAAGGTGGGGAATAGCATCACAAACTGTTGGCCAATATAAACCCAATTAAACCATCATTCGTTTTCTTAATAGTGGTTATCTTGCATATCAAGTTTAATGTAATTAAATGTTATAGATATTGTGTTACAGCTTTCCTATTCAGAGTAAATTGCAATATAGCAGCTAATATGCACTCGAATCAGTGTAGTGTTTTATAATAACAGCAATCTCAGTTATACACAGTAGTACACAATAGAATATGAGATACAGTATTTTTATTCATGGAGAAAATTGCAGCATCACCCATCACATGACATGCAATCAAAATTAAATCAGCATAATGTTTCATAATAGCCCTGTCATATATTAAATTTTGTTTAATTATACACAATTGAATAGTTTTATGGGAGAATTCACAGTATAATAGAGCACCACCTATTGAGCAATTAGCACTGAAAGTTGATAGGCACTTTTTTTGTTAAGGTGACTATACATAAATTTATATGGAATTCTGTATATTAGTTCTTGGGCTAGAGCTGCTACAAAATTTTTGCCACAGGCAGACATTTGTCAGAAATGGTCAAACTATATTCTGCATCTCTCAAAACAATTACATCAATCAAAAACCAGAAGTCAAAATTTTTTTACAAATGCAATGCTGATTGAAAACAAATTTATATTTTTTGCTTTGTTTTTTTTTACTTATTTTATATTTTTTGTATTCTGTACAAATAAGAAAGAAAACTTTAGATTATCAATTAAAATTTCTTAATTAAAAATAAAGTTTTTATAATGTACAAAACTAAAAACTTTAAATAATTGAAAACATTGAAGATTCAATATTATACCTACAAAATGGATGTGTTTTAAAATTTTTATCCTTAGCAGAATCGAGTGGGTTTATGCCACAGGCAATGCCAGAGCTAGTCAGGCATGAGAGTGCAGAAAATTAAAAAAAGAGGAAATACGCGTGTTCATAAAATTAATTTTAAAAGAAAAGTAATGCACGCGGGGAAAACTATACAAATGTACGTTCATAAAATTTATTTCAAATGAAAAATAATGCTCCCAGGAAAAACTATACAAAATATTTTAAAAGTGACAAATTAAACTAAAAGAACAATGCACATCAACACAATAACACATGTGTTGAAGAAAGAAAAAAAAAAAAAAAAAAACCCTTAAGCTAGCAATAACATTTAATCATTGGCTGGTGGTGAAAAATGGGAATGAAGGGGGGGGGGTAAAAGTAGTTCATGAGAGAAATATTAAACACAATTCTACTTCTTTGTGGGTTCTAGAATATCATAAAGTTTAAAATTAATATTGATATTTTTGTTGTGGATGGATAAATATTCAAAAATAAAAGGCCTCCCGCAGAATGTCTGATCGGCAATGGTTACAGATGAAAAAGGGGGGGGGGGACAAAAAAAATTACATGAGTGAGAAATATTGAATAATTCTGTTCTTTTATATGTTATAGAATCTGATAAAGCATGTTTAAAATGAATATTGACATTTATATTTTGGATGAAAAAAGATTGAGAATCTAAAGTTTTCGTGGAGCGTTTGAACACTGATCGTTATTAGAGTTTGATTTTAACAAAATAAAAAACCGCAGAATTAACGAAAATCGTAAAAAAGCGGAAAATCGCGGATCCGCGGAAAATTTTCATGCCTGGCTAGTATAAACATTAAACATATGGTCACACACACACAAAAAACCTTTCTTGTGTATAAGAAAGTGGATTGTAAATAAACAGGCAAGTTCTAGGCAATGAATGCACATTATTTGACTCATTCTCGAAACAATCTAATAAAACTTTTACACATTAAACAAAATTTATGAGAACAGACATATGCACTACAGAGCATAAATATCACTTGTTCAGGAACAGCTAATCAAGAACTCTTTTTAGTCATGGAGAAAATTACAGGAATTTCATAGATCATTCTAGAAAAATCTAACTCCGTACTAAATTGAAATAGTGCTTCCATATCTGTGAACCTGAAGATACTAGTAAATTAAATTTAAATTAAAACGAAGTACTTTACACATAATTAATTAAATGAGAAAAACCTTTAAATGTACCTCATGTTTCGTGAATGAATATTTTCATCTGGGCGCCCAGACCTTCTCAAACGATCATCTGTGCTGGATCTCTTCAAGTTGCGGTCTTTTATGGATTCTATCAGCTGATTCCACATCCGGTTTGGTGCCATTGCGTCACTATCATGACATACTTCCGCTGTGGTTGCGATTTCTATTGCTTCTCTAAACATCGGGTAATTATGGTTATTGTAGTTAGCTATCTTTCTGGTTTTTCAAAATTTATTGTAATTTCTTCATTTTCGAAAGTTTTGGCTAAAGCTGTGTTTGTTTTTCCTGTTTTGATGTCATTTTTGTGTTCCTTGAGTCTAGTTTTAATCTTTCTTTTCGTTACACCGATGTATGAACCTGGTTTATTTTCTTGTTTATTTATGTATGGTATTTGATAAATTCCGGCAGTTTCCAAAGGGGGGATGGGGTTTTTATCATTGCGTATTAATTGAAAAATATTTGGGTTAGGTTTTATAGGGATATTAACGCCTAATTTATTTGCTGTACTTTTAATTTTATTTGATGCACCACGATCGTATGGTATGGAAGAGGTGAATTTCAAAGGGGGTTTTTGAAAACTGGGTATGTGATTACTGGCTTTTAATCTGGTTTTAATTAGTTTTGTGATAATTTTACCGGGGTAACCTGCTTTTCTAGTTAGATCTTTAATTAAATCAAATTCATTGTTTAGATCGGTAGGGTCATTACATATTAATATTGCACGATTTATATATGAAGTAACGGCGTTGATTTTGTAACGGAAAGGGGTTTTAGATTTATAATGTATAATTTCATTGCTGTTGGTTTCTTTACAGTATAGGTGGTTTTAATTTGTTTTTCGGTTCTATTAATTTTAACATCTAAAAAGTTTATTTGTTGTTCTTTTTCTTCATAGGTGAATTTTATGTTGTTATCTAGGCTATTAATTTCATTTAATATATGTTTGACATCGTAATTTTTATTGGTAACGGCAAAAAATGTCGTCCACATATCTTAACCAAAAAAATATTTTATCATTACATTTATTTAAAATTTCTTTTTCTAGTGCTCTTAATTTAAATTTTGCAATAAAGCCCGATATAGGCGATCCCATCGGGACTCCTTTCTTTTGTTGATAAATGTTATCTTTAAACTTAAAATAATTTTCATGAAGTAAGAAATTTGTAGTTGCAATTAAGGTTTGTGCTATTTTAGGGTCTGTGTATTTTTCTTTGATAACATAGACATTGAAGAAACTAGTCAGATTGTCAATAATGTTATCAAAGAAAAATACACAGACCCTAAAATAGCACAAACCTTAATTGCAACTACAAATTTCTTACTTCATGAAAATTATTTTAAGTTTAATGATAACATTTATCAACAAAAGAAAGGAGTCCCGGTGGGATCGCCTATATCGGGCTTTATTGCAGAATTTAAATTAAGAGCACTAGAAAAAGAAATTTTAAATAAATGTAATGATAAAATATTTTTTTGGTTAAGATATGTGGACGACGTTTTTGCCGTTACCAATAAAAATTACGATGTCAAACATATATTAAATGAAATTAATAGCCTAGATAACAACATAAAATTCACCTATGAAGAAGAAAAAGAACAACAAATAAACTTTTTAGATGTTAAAATTAATAGAACCGAAAAACAAATTAAAACCACCGTGTACCGTAAAGAAACCAACAGCAATGAAATTATACATTATAAATCTAAAACCCCTTTCTGTTACAACATCAACGCCGTTACTTCATATATAAATCGTGCAATATTAATATGTAATGACCCTACCGATCTAAACAATGAATTTGAATTTAATTTAATTAAAGATTTAACGAAAAAAGCAGGTTACCCTGGTAAAATTATCACAAGACTAATTAAAACCAGATTAAAAGCCAGTAATCATATACCCAGTTTTCAAAAACCCCCTTTGAAATTTACCTCTTCCGTACCATACGATCGCGGTGCAGCAAATAAAATTAAAAGTACAGCAACTAAATTAGGCGTTAATATCCCTATAAAACCTAACCCAAATATTTTTCAATTAATACGCAGTGATAAAGACCCCATCCCCCCTTTAGAAACTGCCGGGATTTATCAAATACCGTACATAAATAAACAAGAAAATAAACCAGGTTCATACATCGGTGTAACAAAAAGAAAGATTAAAACCAGACTCAAGGAACACAAAAATGACATCAAAACAGGAAAAACAAACACAGTTTTAGCCAAAACTTTCGAAAATGAAGAAATTACAATAAATTTTGAAAAAACCAGAAAGATTGCTAACTACAATAACCATAACTACGCGATGTTTAGAGAAGCAATAGAAATGGCACCAAACCGGATGTGGAATCAGCTGATAGAATCCATAAAAGACTGCAACTTGAAGAGATCCAGCACAGATGATCGTTTGAGAAGGTCTGAGCGCCCAGATGAAAATATTCACGAAACATGAGGTACATTTAAAGGTTTTTATTTTAATTAACTACTACTTTTCTTTTTACTTTTACGAGCTACAAGTGATCTAATAAATAAAAGTGATTTTTTCTTTTTGTTGTTGTTGCAATAAAATCTAATTTTCATCTCAGGGTATTTTATACTGGAATTTTCCCTTTCAGATATCTGGCTTAAAATTACCAGATATCCGTATCTGGACAGCTGATATCTGGTACTCCAAAAGATAATTAAAACTCAGCCGGATATCTGTTTCATCCCTAGTTTAAATATATCATTTTTGCGACGGTTTCCAAATACACAAATTGTGAGATTTTTGTGATGAGTCTGTTTTTAAGTCTGCCAATTTTTGTTAAATGTCTGTTTCATATCAGTAATTTTCTTATAATAACCCCTACACTATAAAAACTGAGTTATCACTTATTCATATATCCCGATTAAAAGTCACAGAAATTTTTTTTTTTTTTTTTTTCTTTTTTCCTACAATGGTAGATACTTCATCCCTTAAACTTCAGGGTTTCCATGTTTTTCTCCGAAATTAACATGAATATGGATTAAACATCTTAAAAAGTCTTCCACAAAAGGCACTCCAAGATCTATGACTTTTGCATAGTCAACAATCGGCCTTAACTCCAACCCCACACCATCATCATTAACCCTTTGCGGCGCCGGGAAATTCGGATCATTTAAATTACACTGCCACTGGAATTTATGAACAAAATTAAAATGAAAGAAATTTTTCAGGTTTAAAAAAAAGACCTTTTCTGCTATGTTATAAATGTAAATTTTTGCTAAAAAATTTCTGGGATGAGTTTTTGCATTTGAGAATTAAAATTAGGTGTTCCATCAGTAGGAACACTGCGACTGAAAGTATTTTAATAAATAATTGATACAATTATTTTATGTCAAAAAAATTTTTTTTTAATGAAGATTTTTTAGCATTGTAATAACTGAATTCTTTGTATTGTTTAAATAAAAAATCAAAACACTGTGTAACCATAGTTTCCTTTTCTCTCTCCCTCCCTTTCAGCTTTTGATTCTAATTGCAATTTTTCAGCTAATGTAAACACAGTCTTCTTAGCTGTTTCTGAGTCAAGGACATTGACTCAGATGTGCAAGCCATTTTTTTCCCTACTTATTCATGCATAGTTCTTCAGTTAGATTGTAGAAGTAATTAGATTAGATTTGTTATTTTTGTTGAAGATATTTCAGAGATTTAAAAAATAAATAACTTTTTCATGATTTATGAAGCAGCTATTGGTTAATGTAAATAAAAAATTTATAAAGATCGGATCATGTGACTGTCTCTTTTCAGATGTGTGAAAAAATAGGAAAAGTAGGAAATATATAGTAAGCATTTTTGAAAAATAGGAGCTCTGTGGACCCTACTGTGAATAATTGTGGAAACAAATTTTCCTATAGAATAATATGGGTCATGGCTTTTGGTGTGATTAGGTATTGTCCGGTCTTAAGATGTGTATATAACTATTGTATGATGATAATTTTGTTTTGATGTCAATCAATGCTATAAAAATCCAAAGTATGAACTTTTCAAGCCAAATTTCAACAGTAATTAATTCCTTTTTAAAAATAAATTTTTCTCCTTCAATACATATGACTTGCTATGTGCAGGAAAGGTCCTTAAAACTGCTTTTTAAGAAAATTGGGGGAAAAAAACCCCTCTCATTTCCTGTAAATGCAAAATAGTCTAGAAAAAAAATAAATAAACAAACACTTATGGTCTAGTGCATAATAAAGTTTTCTAAGATATTTTTAATTTTATGGTATAAAATTTAAGCCACAGAGATATTAAGAATGGGGACTATCCTTTTCTGTGTGCATTTACTAAGGACATGGATTTCTCACAATTTTCTATTGTTTAAGAATTATCTTAAATATTCATCTTTATTTGTGCATGAATGATGTATATCAAAGACTGAAACATTTCTTTAACATATTTAGGCCATGCGATGCAGAAAAAAATGTAAGACCCAGGAATGAAATGAAGCCCTTTTTGTAAAAAATATGTGCTCTTTTCTCAGTTTTCTGTTATCTTAAATATTCCTCCTTATTAGTCTGTGGATGGTGTTTTTATAGAATAAAACATTTCTTTAAGGGGATACTTCACGTATTTGACCAGCAGTCTAACTTCACGCTATTCTATGGAGAAATTTGCTTTGTAAATTACTCATTACCAATGTATTTTTCTTTTTTTAAAATCTGTTTTCACATTTACAAACTGTTAAAATGTTTCTTGTTTTCCAAAGATAATTTTTTAAATATTTAATATTTCATTTTGAAGCTGTAAAGGTGCTAAAAATGCTTTTAGTTAATTTTTCACAGTTTACAGTTTTAAGATTAAATAGTAACAAAAAAAAAAAAAAAAAAAAAAAGATTTTTTAAAAATGGGACACATTTTAACAGTTGTAAATTTTTAAATGTGAAAATGGAACTTAATAAAATATATTAGGTAATGAGTAAATTATAAAACAAATTTTTATCATAGAATAACATAGGGTTACACTGCTGGTCAGATTAGATGAAGTATCCCTTTAACATATTTAATTGTAAGTAATGTGAAAAAAAAAAGTTTTGTACATACATTTTACAATTAATATTTGAAATATCTTTTTAATCATTAACATTTTCATTACATATCGACTAGTTTTTAACTACTTGCTTGAAAATTATTGGTATTCTTCAGGAATGTAAGAAAGTAACTTAGATATATATGTCTAAAAGCTGTATTGCAGTGCAGCCATCTAGTAGATATCGGAGTCCATTGTAAACAGTAAGGATTTAAGTCCAGGACTTAAGCCCTTTTTGTTTGCAAAAAGAAAATTTACCCCTCTGTCCACCCTAAATAATTATTAGGGTGGTAATTAGATAGGTTTTAATATATTAATTAAACAAAAATATATTTAGATGAATACCAGAACTATAATCAAATTGTAGTGTAAGTAAATATACATTGTAACTTGAATATAACCTTTCATAAAACTGAAATAGATAATTTTAAAACCAATTTATTAATAATTCTTGTATTTTTTTAAAGTGTATTAATAATTCTTGTATTTTTTTAAAGTGTAAGATTTTATCTGAATATTTAAAATAGTGTCTAATCATATATTAAAACAAATACAAAAAATTGATGAAAATACTAATGTTTTTAGGTTTATAAATGAATATTTTAGGATGATTATTTCAATTGTGCAATAAAAATCTATGTAAACTTCTTTTTTATGTAATATAAATTAATCATAACTATATAAATACAGTTTTGGCCAAATTATTACTAGGAAGAAAGAAAATAATTTGGCCAACATTTCCACTCAACACATTTCATATACTACAGAGCATCTGATTTCTGATATATTTTAGTTTATTATAGTGTTGTTAAATATCTTTACCTTTCCAAATATAAAAGCTTTCAACTATTAAGAAGCATTGTACCTCAAATCAAGTTAGAGTATTCTTTAACCACATTTTTTGCGACCATGGAAGCCTCTGCGCAAGTGCGGATTGAACGAGTCCAGTGTTAAAAATAGGGGTGACTGAGAGAAAACAAGCGATAAGGAAACACCGAATAACTGGATGTTTGCCAAATAACTATCTCTCGGCCAATTCCGCATCCCTCCAAACTTTTGGACTCGGCCTCACTGCTAGTCGTAGGAAACGTGGTCGCACTATACTAAATCTAACATTTTGTAAATAAAGAGATGTATATATTTACAAGTTATTTTTATATTGGATAAGTGTTAAAATGTAAAATAATTACAAGTTCTAAAGTTTTTGTATTTTTTTAAAAATTAACCTGAAAATTGAAATTTTCATGTTTAAGTATGAGTAACTACTTTTAGTGTATATATTATAACTGTTAAAAAAAAAAAAATCTCTTATGTCTGTTGTTAAATATCCTTATCTTTCCAAATATAAAAGCTTTCAAAAATTAAGAAAAGTAAATTTCAAGCAATTTTATATGGTATAAAGGCATATGCTTAAAACTCTTTTTTTCTAAAGATAAATTTTCATTTGTGTTAATTATTTTCAGAATAAATGTTTTTTCAATTATGATAATACCAATAATTAGTTTTTTATTGATTATTATTATTTTTTTTTTCAGTCTGAACCTATGCAGGCTACTGAAGCTGTTGATACAGGACCTTCAAACAAGAAATGTGATTGATTCTTATAGTTATATTTTACACCATCACTTCTATTATGTTATACAGCCATTTCTTTTTACATATATTTTTTGTTATTTATATGCATTAAATATTTTTTATTTCACCTATTAGTGTGTGTTTGTGTGAAAATATAAAAATCAAAGCTATACATACATACAATAGGTTTATTTATATATACACAGATAATTTCACCATTCATCAAATATTGAATATTGCTTGATAGTATCAATATTTTCTCGTCTTTTTCTATTCACACCATTTGCTTCACCCTTAACAGTCAGTCTTTTCTTTTCTAATTTTTTCTGTTCTTTTTGGTGCTCTCGTTTTATTCGTTGTTTGACCTCTTCAGGAGGAATGGTAGTAACAGATCGTAAACTACTAGCTTTGCTTTTTCTACAAATAGAAGCGGGTATTTCAGGTATACTTCCTATGTCATTTTCAATGTCTTCAGGAACTTCAGTATTTATTTCCTTATTTACATCTGTTCTGACACAATTTTCTTCAGCAAAATCTTCAACTTTGGATGTACTCATGTTTTCTATATGAAAAGCATCAACAGAGTCTATCAAATATCGTTCTAATATACTACAGGGCTTGGAATCTTGATTTGTTACACCAGACTCATCATTGTCACTGTCATTACCTTCATCATCAGTTAGCTTTTCTTCTATTTCCATTAATCTTAAGGCCTAAAAGAGTAAATAAAAAATATTAAATATTTTATTATACACAGAGTTCACTTTAAATTTGTCATGAATGAATAAATTCCAAGATTGTTCAGAAAATTTGGGGAGAGGAAGGTGAGAAAAACAGGAAAATGTGAGACTTGTTTCAATTAATATGAACTTCTTCACACACATACAAAAAAAAAAAAAAAAATCCTTGTTTGGAGGCATCTGCAGCCAAACTAATGAATGGAATGAAATCAAATTTCATACACAGATTGTGGAAGACATGAGGAGAAGATTTCCATAAAGAAAAAAATTAGTTCTCAAGATTGTTCATAAGGACTACCACTGACATAGATTATTAAAACTTTCCAACTGTACACACAGGGTGGTCCAAAAAACATGATAGAAAGTAAGCGATCGTAGTGGAAAAAACAAAATATGCAAGAACATGAAACTTATGTTATTGAATAAAGATATGAATGACATTTAAGGCCGTATTCACCAACTTCGTAATACTCGAATTAAACCTCGGATCAGCAATAATCGCTCGATCATACGAAAATCAGCAGTTCACTGGCTATTACTTCGTTTTTGATCCTCGAATATCTGAGAGATAATCTTTTCATAACGCATGCACACTCCGCAGCTCAGCTTCGTAAACACTAATCCTGAAAGAAATATAAATTTTGTTTCATTATCAGCAAATTTCTTTTAAAATCATTTTGATGATTTTTTTATATTTTAATCTTTTACAAAGAAACAGTCTTTAAATACCTGTTTTTGAACAAGAGTTTGATTTAAAAATATGCTTTAATTATTTAATGATACATATTTATCATTGTGTTTTTACTTAATTAAAATTGAATTAAGTTAATATCATTTCTGACGACATTATCATAGCTGCCAACTCTCCCGAAAAACATTAACATCTCCCGAATTTTTCAAAATTTTCGTCACAAGCCGTGCCTTTTCTTTCTCCTTCTATCCCATGCTGACGTTTCAGGCATGCGATTTTTGCTGCAAATTCACGTTTTTTTTGTCAAATTTGCAGAATTCTACGAATTTATTTCCTCCATTTTTAAAAAAGTCGCAGAAATCGCTCGTTTTATAAAAAGAAACACCATGGAACAATTGGCGATCAAATGTTCTACGAAAGCTCCCGATTCCTAATCTTTCTCCATCCACAACATAAATGTCAATATTAATTTCAAACTTGCTTTATGAGATTCTAGAATCTATGAAGAAATATAACTGTTAAATATTTCTTGCTCATGTACTTATTTTTTACCTCCTCCCTCCACCCCGCTTATTTATCTCCAACTAACGATCGGCAATCAAATGTTCTGCAGAAGTCTTATTTCCCAAATCTTTATCCATCTGCAACATAAATGATTGTATTCATTTTAAATTTGCTTTATTAGATTCTAAAAGTAGCAATGAAAGAGTTTAATATTTCTTACTTTGTAATTATTTTTTTTATTCCCCCCATCTCCGAATAGAGATCAATGATCAATTCTAGAAACAATAAAGCAATAGAAGTGCTCTATATTTCTCAAGTATGTAATTATTTTTAGACATTGTTGCTGAACGTAATGAATCTATTTATTTTTTCTCAATTAAATTAAACATTTATATGTCATATTTATACCAAATTTGTAAGCATGGGGAAAAAATAAAGAATAGATTTTTCAGGTAGGAAAATTTTTCCCAAATCTATTTATGTTAGAATTTAATATAATCTAATAGTATTTTAAATTCAGTATGTTTTTCCCCCCTTATATTTGCAATAAGATGAAAGCCTTTAGGTACTGCAAAATTTCCCTTTTATTTGCTCCTTCTCTTTCCAACAATTACTGGGCTATTAATGTTCTATTTATGGCATAAATTATGTCGTATACAAAATCTCCCTAATTTTGATTCTCAAAGGTTGGTAACTATGCATTATACTCTGTTCTGTCATGTCAAAATTTTGCTGATTAAGCGATTTTTGCTATCAATAAATATATATATCTTCTCCTTCATTTTCATGAGCTTAATCGTTAAAGATTAATTCACAAATTGATTTATTTTAATGGGTAGCATAGCAGAAATTTTAAACTTTTCAATTTTAAACTTTGATATAATGATATAACTATAATGTATAGAAAATGCACCAAATTACTTGTGTTGAATGAAGTTTGTAAAAATTACAAATGTATACAACAATAATATTGTGTCGAATTATAACTTTTTTCTGCCTGATGAAAAGTTGTACTTCGACGAAAACAATTGTTGCGGGTTTCATAATTTATGGTTTTAGCTTATAAAGTTTTCATTAATTTATATATTTTCCTCAATTTCTCATAAAATTATTTAATAAACTTGTATATTTTTTAACCTTTTTATTAATTACTTAGAAATGTACCCGAAAAAACTACTGAACCCCTTCTTGCCCAACTAATAATTTTACACTTACGAATGACGATATTTTCGAAAGTGTAAAATTATTAGGTGGGGCAAAAAAGGGGGACAAAAATTAGAAATTGAGTTAGACAGTTCAAAATTGGTATATATAGGTTTGGGGGGCCTACGAGTTGAATGAGAATATTTTCAAAAGTTTAAAATTATTAGGGGGGGGGGGGCAAAAAATTAGACATTGAATTAGACTGTTCAAAATTGGTATATATAGGTTAAATAAATAAAACAAGGGAAAAGCTATCTTCATTTGCATTGTTTGGTTATGTTTTAGTTTTACACTTATTCCAAATTTTTAAGTAATCTAATGAGCTAACTAAAATAAAAAAAAAACTAATTAAAGTTATTTAAAAATATTTTCAAATAAAAAATCACTAATTTTTGAAGGCTGCTTGATAATAGCTTTTGTAATTTGCTTGTGTGTGTGTGTGTGTGTGGGGGCGTAGTTTGGAGAAGTTTTTTATCTTATCCATAACAATCAAAAAATTAAATCGTAGCGTGTCATCATAGCAGTTGTCATCTGCTTGATTATTCTTTTAAAAAATGTTCTAAAGTAAAATTGATTTTTAATCCGTGCGTAAACAAAAGTAAAGTAAACAAGAGCGAACCGTGTATTTTGCCTTGCCAATTTGCTTTTTACCCTTTCTAATCTTTAAATCTGATTGATTAGTTAATCAGAGATGAGAGTGGGAAATAGACAAAAAGTCAAAGTATCAGCAGAACTCAAAGATAATTTAATTTGAGTAATAAAAGAAGAAACAGATACACAAAATCATACTTTCTATAAGCAAAATTGGAGAATATATGAAAATAAATTGTTTAGAAACAGTCAAAAGAAAGAAAATTGAACAAAAATAAGAATACTTAGAAGCAAAAACTTGAAAATTGTTTTTAAAAAAATAAGGAAAGTCGAATTCCTACAAAAGTCTGAAAATTCTCATCTGTGGTTAATTGAAGCCGAATGGTGAATAAAGGCTATCTTCGTTCTTGGCCAATCAAAACGAAGCTTTTATTTCTCTTCCAGTTAATCCATGGATTACGTAATCGGCTGCTGGTGAATACCGTAGAAATTGAATCCAGTGTTAGCTTTGATTCTCGGATTTGCTGATCCATGGTTTAATCCTCAATCAATGAAGTTTGGTGAATACGGTCCTTAATATACAAGGTACTCGAAATGTCTACCATCCCCGACTATAGTGTTATAAAGCCAGTTCCAAAACTCTGACATAAAGCATTGGAGTGTGTCGTAATCAAATGCATCAATATCACTTCTGATGGCCGATTTCAGGTCCTCCAGTAAATGAGGAGATTCCTATAGATTCTGTCCTTGATGTAACCCCATAAGAAGAAGTCACACGGATTTAGGTCCGGACTGTGTAGGGACCACTCTATCCTGTGCCCTGCGAATTTCTCTGCATCCAATGCAATCAAACGCTCACCAAACGTCGTTTTAAGCAACAGGAAGACATCAGCAGTTCTATGGGGATGTGCTTCATCTTGCATAAACCAGTACTGGCGTGTCATGTTGAGATGGCTCACTTCAGGGCCAAAGTGACGCTCTTGAAACTCTCGATACTTCACTCCTGTGACCATACTGTCAATGAATATCGGACCAATCATCTGCTTCAACAATATGGCACACCCCACCATGACCCTTTATGGATACAGTGGTGAGACGACACTGAGATGAGGATTTTCCGTACCTCAATGGTGCCTCATAAAATATTCTTACGATAAATAATCGTTTTTCCAAGGTCAGTGACTCCATATTGGTTATTTTTTATTTCCGGTAATCAAGCATTCACCTGAAATGTCAGTGTATGTGCTATTAGAGTATGGAAGAATTATACTTATATCAATACATTTGAAATCAGGAACTTAAAATATTTTCTATCATGTTTTTTTGGACCACCCTGTACTTGCAGGGGTGCAGAAAATGTCCAGACCTCTGAAATTTCCCCAAACACATTCTAAATTTCCCCCCAAAATAACGCAACAACCTATTATCAAAAAGTTTGTTTTTTATTTATTTATTTATTTTATTTTATTTTATTTTTATTTATTTTTTTTTTTTTGGGGGGGGGGGGGAGGGATCTTTCTTTAGTACAAATATTAAGGGAGATTTTTTATTATTATTTATTAAGATTATTTATTACAAACTTTTTTTTTTTAACTACATCAAAATTTAATGTTGCTGTTAATGTCCACCAGTTGGAAAATTAAAAAGTTTAAGGTAATTAGATTTATTAACTAACATGATTTTTAAGGCTATAATTCTTATATAATAGTACATAATTATACATAAATTAATGCAGAGAGGTATATTAGTCTAAATGTCCAATAGAAGTAAATTTTTACTGTGCAGATATCTTTCCCATTCTCGGGGAAAATTGCAGTATAGCAGCACCACCTATTGTGTATATACACCCAATTTAATAATGCCTCATAATGGTCTTTTCATATACAGTGGAGCACCTTTTATACGTTTCTCGTTTATACGTTTTTCTCATTTATACGTTTTTCGACTTCGGTCCCAAATCATTCCATTGAATTCTAATGTTAAAATATTTCGTTTATACGACACAAGTAAATTCTTAATTTCACTTATACGTTTTTTTTCTTCTTTGTAGAATCCCAAGTTTGAGTTTCATACCAGGATTTAAAAAAAAAAAAAAAAAAAAAAAGATGAATGCTCTTATGTTTTATTCTTATTTTTTCTTAGAACTATGGTAACAAAGTGCGGCTATAGAACAAAGGACGATTTGCATCGATAGCCTGGGGGGAAGGGGGGTTAGAGAAATTTTTAGAGATAAGCCAAGTAGCCAGTGACCACTTGAAGACCTCCCACTTTCTCTTTTAATTGGTTCCAGGAATGGTGTATGAAAGGAAAAAACCCACAATTTTATAGGCATTTTGTAAACTTGAAGATTTATTACTCACTTCCGTTGGGTAACTCGGACGATTTCTTATTGTGTGTATTTGGAGAAACTTTTTTTTTTTTTCTTTCCTTCCATCGTTTGCAAAAATGTCATCTTCGTTGAGAACAAAAGGCTTTGCCGTTAAAGGTTAAAATCAAAATCTTGAAAAAAATTTCTGAATTTCTATATTTTTAATTATTATTTAATTATTATTTAAGCTTTTAAAAATATTTTAAATATTATTAAAATATATTTTATTCGAATAAATGTAAAGGAAATCATGAAAATTGAGTAGACTTTTATTATTAATATGATACTTTATTGTGTATTATTGTTAAAACGAATTTTCAGTTGTACGTTTTTTTCAGTTATACGTTTTTTAGGAACGGTCCCTTGAAAAACGTATAAACGGTGCTCTACTGTATTAAATTTTGTCTGATTATACACAATAGAACCTGAGATATAGCTTTTTAACAGCGCCATCTGTTGAGTGATTGCCATCAAAAGTTGACAAACTAATTTATGTTAAGGTGCATCGACATGTAATTTTATAAGCAATTCTATGCTGTAGTTCCTGAGTAGCCTTCCCTGAAATTGCGGAAATTGATGTATAACAGCACCACCTGTTGTGCAATTGGCACCAAAAGTTGATAGGCACTAATTTATGCCAAGGTACATCTGTATATTAATTTATATGCAATTCTGTGCTGTAGTTTCTGAGATACAGTCACTATAAAATTTTTGTCATACACACACAGATGAAAAGACATTTTCTAAAAATGGTCAAATTGTGTTCTGGTCCTCTCAAAATGTGTAAATTCATCGAAAACCAGAAATAAAAAACTTTTATGAATCCAATACTTTCTTCTATTGAATAAACAAGTAATATAAAAGAAATTTTTTTTAAAGTCAATTCCTACTTACAAACACTATCGAAAAAGTTTTTTTTATAATAATTTTGAATTAGGATATAAAAAGCGTGTGGGCAAAATGAAATAAAAATATTTATAAGATAAAAAAAACTTTTTATATACCATGTTTTAAATTTTCTGATGAATCATAGAGCTCTTATCAATGTGCATAAAATTTTTAAAGTGATAATCACGTCAATTTTTGTGAGATTCATAATACATACATTTAATTAAATGTATGTATTTTTATGTCGAAAGAAAATGAACTCGTAATTTTTTTTTTTTTTTTTTTTTTTTTTGGCAACAATTAAATTATAGCTAATATTTTAATGTCTATTTCAACGCTATTAGGATGTTATTATTTTCATATTTTAATTTATAAGAAAACTAGTAAAAAAATTCAAAAATCGGACTTCGAAGTATTGTGTTGTCACCATGTTCTGAGCAATCCTGAAAGTTTTGAAATTTCTAGCCAGTCGGGAAGTTAGTTAAAAATCGATTGCAAGATATGTATCGGGAAAGTGTGAACTAATAATAGGAATTGAAAAAAAAAACTAAAGAATAGTGTGTATGTTACTTTAATTCAAAATAATTTTAAATTGAAAAAATAATACAAAAAAGCTTAAGCATAATTTTAGGTTAATAACAATTAATATGAAATGATTGGGCTTCTTTAAACATCCATAAAAGAACAATAGAAGTTTTAATTAATTGCTAAAATTAAAATTGTTATGTGAAAACTAAACTTCAAGACACATAAAAAAAAAAAAAAAAAAAAAACCTCACAGCTAATCACTTAAGTACTTTTTCTTTCTCCTGTTTTTTTTTTTTTTTTTTTTTTTTTGTGTGTTGTTTGATAGGCAGGGGGGGAGGGAGGGGGGGGGCAATTGTTGAATGCATAATCATAACTGAACTTCCATAAATGAGACTCAAAGGATGCAAAAAAATGTTTTTCAGGGTGTCTACTGACTTAACAGAAAAAAAAATCCTGACCTCAAAAATTTTTTCATGACCTTTTTTATCGACATATCCAACCTTTCTTTTTAAATTAACATATTCATTTTATTATTATTATCCCCCCCCCCCCAATATATCACCTTGTTTTATTTTTTAAATTATTGTTTAACAACGGTATACAGGGTGGCTACAGAAATTCAGAAAAAAAGTTCCCTGATTTTTAAATAATTTCCATGACTAATTTTGACGAATTTCCATGATTTTTGTTACCTATTTTATACATTCCATAATTTTGTGTACATCACAATCATGTGTAACATACTCGCTAAACCACTGCAATTAAAAAAAACTATACTGATGGACAAAAATATCTCAATCATTTTACCTTTTTCTTTGTTCACATACAAAAAGGAAGATGAAATTCAAAATTAAAATTTTGGAGAAATTGATAAAATTATAAAAATATGACTCATTTTAATTGCATAACATATTAACATCAAGACATAAAATTATTCCTGAAGTTGTACTTTTTTTTTTTTTTTTAAGTTAACTTGGTGAGATTAAACTAGAAAGCAGCCAGTCCTGTGCAATCATGGTTAAGATAACACCTGTTTGGCGACCTTTCAGTCATGCTTGCTGGGAAAAAATGAAAATTTCCATGATTTTTGGATGTTTTTACAAAATTCCCTGATTTTTCCCTGATAAAGTACCCTGATTTTTCTATGATTTCCATGATTATCACCACCCTGTATGAGCTGTTGACCAAAAAAAAAAAAAAAAAAACTTTTTTTTTTTTTTTAATTAACAATCTAAGTGAATAGTAATGAAAAACAATCTAAAACAGACACATATAACTACATACATATGTACACTATTTGTGCAAAGTTATAATATTGTAACTAGATTAGTTTTTAGTTCCCCATCATACTATAGGTATGGGGAACTTAGGTAATCGTGAAAATTTTCGACCTCGGTTTTTTGACGTTTCTACACGTTTTCAGGTGTGAGGAATCCGAAAATGACAAAATTTGTATGGTGTCTGTTAGTCTGTTAGTCCGTGTACACGATATCTCAAGAACAAATTGTCGCAGAGAGGTCAGATCAGTTTTAAAATATTACTTTCTACACTGGCAAGAACCCTATTCATTTGCAACATTCGAATTTAAAAACTTCGTAAGTCATTAAAAATCATGGGAGAATAGGACAAAAATTCACTTAAACATGCATTAAATGGAAACTTTTTACTGTAAAAATGTCAGACCAGTTTTAAAATATCCGTTTTGATGCCGGAATGAACATCAGTAACTATAAATATGCTACTTTGAAAATTTCGCAAGTTATTGGAAATTTACGAATTTCTTAACATGGCAGTATAGGGCAAAATTTCACACAAACGTCAATTTTGAGCGATATTTTCATCGTAAAGATGTCAGACTACTTTTGAAATATTATTTAGGACACTGGCATGAATATTAATGACTATGAATTTTCAAATATAAAAATTTCATAAGTTATTGGAAATTTACGAATTTCTTAACATGGCAGATTAGAGCAAAATTTCACATAAACGTCAATCTTGAGTGATATTTCATTGTAAAGATGTCAAACCACTTTCGAAATATTATTTAGGATACTGGCATGAATATGATAGGCTATGATTTTTCCAATTTAAAAAATTCATAAGTTATTTGGAATTTACGATTTACTTAACATGTCAGAATAAGGCAAAATTGAGCATAAACTTCCATTTTGAGGATCATAAATACATTAGACAACTTCAAAATTACATTTATGATAGTTGTTTGAACATGATTGAATACAAATATTCCTATAGGAAAATTTCGTAAATTATTCGTAATTTACGATTTTATCAACATAGCGAAATTGTAAATTTTTCATATAAATATGAATTTTGAGGATTGTTGCATTGGAAATAGTAGCATGAAAACTGAACAACGGAATTGACCCTGATAAAGTAAATTAATAGATTAGAATAAGATAAATACATCGAAGTGAACGGTGGATAGCCTATTAGGCGGGGATTTCGTTCTGTCACTGTATCAAGTTTTGGTCAAATTCATTTTTTTTAACATGATTATAATATGTCTCGCACTAGAAATTTATGAGAACATAAATATGGTGGGGAACTGAGCAGAGTCCACCTATGCTAACTAGTTTAAAGATATAAATGACTATACTAGGTTTATTTCTGTATTTGTAACAGAAGAATGCAGGTGTTAGTTTGTTATTTATTATTAGAAAATTTGTTTTTTCAGTATATATATTTTAATTTTAATTTTATTCTAATAAAATAAACATTCAAAATTTCCCCCAAACATTGTTCATGCATTCAGACATATTCTGCACCCCTGTATACTTGCTGCATTGTTTAAAAATACTGTGGATTTTTTTTTTTTTTTTTTGATATTTTTTCTAAAATACTAGACTAAATTGCCTTGAACTTCAGACATGCAAAAAAAATTATATAAACCCGCATTTTCTACTATCGTTTTATTGAGTGCAGTTTAGAGAACCAATCGCAAATTGAAGGAAAAACAAATATTTTGCATTATCCTGTATTGTAAAAAGCTACAAATGACTTGTAACTTTAAATGATTTTCACTTACGATGTACAATGTTTGTATGCTTTTTGAGGGAATTGCATGATTATTTAGACAGATATATATACAGGGTGATTATAAAAAAAACTATCCCGACATATGAAACCGTAACTATCATACCATTCACAGAAACTGAATAGAAGTTTGGGGGAAGGTATTTTGAGGTATACTACTCAAGAATGATATAAAAAAACAACAGATAAACTCTAACAGTCACTGTTACAGTGACAAAATTAAAAAAATTTCAAATGGCAACACCTGCTTTTAAAAATTGAAATGGGATCTCCTCTCCATAGCAAAAAACCATAAATAGCATTGGAACGGTACCTGTAGCACGAAAATTGCCAGCACTAGCAGGGTAAAAGAAAAAACAACTTATGTGTTTACCAGAGAATGGCTTTCATTTTTTAATGACATATTTCACACTGAGTCTTTGGTTCTGACTAAAGTCTTCTGATTCTGCTTCGAAGCGAGAAGAAGAGACAATGGTATTCTTAACTTTGTGTAAGGCTACAGAGAATAAAGGCTCTATTTTCGTGGGTAGTCGTAAAACACCGACATGACTGACATCATCTTCATCACATTAGGTGAAAAATAGGGCTATCTGAAGTGTGTGCTTAGACTAAGTACATGACTCAAGAAGGATTTATTTAACAAAGCAGTATTAAGTGTACTATTTTTAGACAGGGATTATTGCTAGTGCTTGGAGATGCTGCCGACTGTATACATCAAGCACTTCAGAATGTCTCATTTTCCCCCTAATGCGATGACGTCAGTCATGTCGGTGTCTTACGACTCACCATGAAAATAAAGCCTTTATTCTGTAGCCTTACACGAAATTAAGAATACCATTGTCTCTTCTTCTCGTTTCAAAGCAGAATCAGTAGACTTTAGTCAGAACCAAAGACTCAGTGTGAAATGCGACAGACACCATTAAAAAAAAAAATGAAAATCGGGCTCTGGTAGGCACATAACATAACAGTTGTTTTTTTCTTTTTTTCTTAGCCTGCTAGCGCTGGCTAGTTTCGTGCTACAGGTACCATTCTAACGCTATTTATCGTTTTTTGCTATGGGGCTCATTTCAAGTGAAATCGCCCAAGGCTGTTGTCCTCATGTCACAGATATTAATGAAAATTTTTTATTATAAAGTACATAATGAAAAAGGCTTAAACTATTTTTTTCAGAATTTTTTAGACAAAACTAAGAATAAGGGATCATTTCGAAAGTTAATTAAATTTAACAAAATGGCGTCAATGAGCATGATGGTTTATGAGTTTCAAACCACCATAGCACTTTTATTTACAGACCAATTTTGTTCATTTTGGTGTCATTAGAAAGATAAAAATGTGGGCTTTATTTAGCGATGTCAATAAATTAGTAACATGGGAACAATAATCTTATACAAACTTTTCTTTTTTGTTACTATGAGATCCTTTACTTCAATATATTTTCATCTTGTTGCGTATATTTTAGTTCATTCAAGTCTAGGAGATGCACATGATGGGAAATATTCTGAAAAATAGGTAATCTAGAAAGCATATTTGCTTCTAAATTAGTGGTTCCTTTTTGATATTTTATTTCATAGTCAAACATACTAAGTTTAAGAGACCAGCGGAAAAGATATCCTCTAAGGTTTTAAACATTTTTAAGCCATGTTAATGTGCTAAGTAATTCCACATCACCCTTCCATTAAAAATTATGTAGGATCTAAAGTGTGGTAAAAGTCGTCTTGATGTTTATAATTCGTCTTTTAAAATGTGATTTCTGAGCTCCTCAATAGAACATCCGTCATCTGGGGCTTCTAAAAGAATTTCAGGGCTCAATTTTTATGCAGAATGATACTGACTAAGTTACCGACCACTTGCATCAACAGAATTTGACTTATAATAATTTCATTCATTTCTTGATTTCTGTGTGATAAAGTCTTTTGAAACAAACTTTAAAGGGGCAATTACAAATTACACTGCTCAGCATGAAAATTGCTTCTGACACCATTTCAGCATATTCTTATGTAAAACGACCTCCTGAATCTGAATATGATGCTCATTTTGCCCTATAACCCACAGTTATTTTAGGAATGGCCCCTATTTTTATCATTTTTCGGTGATTTTATGGCTATAAATTTGATTTTCAGGAGGGAGAGGATTATTTTAACCATTAAATATCTTCTGATATCTAACCATTTTTCCCAATTTTTGAATTTTCTGGAATTTTGATTTAAAAAACCAACAAACATGTATTTTAGGAAATTTGGAGTGGAAGGATGATTTTTATACCAACTATGTGAAAAATACCAGAGCCGGGAATTGAACCCGGGCCTTCCGCTTAATGCACGGATGCTCTACTACTGAGCTACCCTCGGTGATAACTAGCTAGGCATTTCCCACATAATTAATCATGGCACAACTCCAATAGACCACAAAATTCTAATTTAGAAAGTCTTTATTCATCAACCTTAATTAATTTTAGAAAATCCATGCGTTAAGCAGAATGCCCAGGTTCGATTCCCGGCTCTGGTATTTTTCACATAGTTGGTATAAAAATCATCCTTCCACTCCAAATTTTCTAAAATTAATTAAGGTTGATGAATAAAGACTTTCTAAATTAGAATTTCGTGGTCGATTGGAGTTGTGCCACGATTAATTATGTCACTTGATATAGCTGCGTTTGCAGACTCGATGACCTTGCCAATGAATATTATGTGGGAAATGCCTAGCTGGTTATCACCGAGGGTAGCTCAGTGGTAGAGCATCCATGCATTAAGCGGAAGGCCTGGGTTCGATTCCCGGCTCTGGTATTTTTCACATAGTTGGTATAAATATCATCCTTCCACTCCAAATTTTCTAAACATGTATTTATCTAAATATTTGAAAAACAGGTAAATTCAATTTAATAAACAATATATTATGATTTTTAAACATATCCACCATTATTTTTTACTTCATTTACTTTTTCATATCAAGTAAATAAAATAACAGCTTTAAAAAAGTTGCGTGCAGATTAAGGCCATTTGTCAAAGTGAAGGATCTAAGCTTAGGTAGAATACCCTCCATTGGGTCTTTCTAAAATATCCTATCCCATATTGACAAAAGTTTTTTTAGAAAATTTTCAACAACTCTGAAAGGCTAAACCAACAAGCTCGATTTGGCTTGAATCGGGACTTCCCGCATTGTCATGGACTACCACTCTGTGTCAATTAAGAACATTCATAAAGTTCTTTGACTCATTAAAGCAGTCTGTTTTTTTTTTTTTTTTTTTCAGGCATACTAGATAAGTTCATCAATACACCTGTTTATCATTTATTTCAATGCACATAACTATATGTTTTGGAACAAATTTTTTAAAAAAAGGGTGTAATAACTGATTTTTATGCGCTGATTAAAAAATGGCATCCATTTTTCTCAATCATGTTAGGATTTTTTACAAAATGGGCTTAAATATATGGGCAAGAAAGCATATTGTACATATTCTAGGGAGAAGAATGTCTTTTCAAAATATTTTAACGTGTTTTATTTACTAATTAATTAATATGTCAAACTTTAGCCTCCAAACTTTGTAGTTGTTTGTTGATAAAATAAACACTTCATATATCTTTTTAAAGAATATTTACAATTACGGAGTATTTTGAAGTAATTACCGTATATTTCCGAATATAAGCCGAGAATACGTTTTTCCCTTCAGAAATCTGCCCAAAACTGCAAACCCGTTTATAAGCCGAATTGAAAAAATACTCATTTAAAGTTCGAGTTTATCGCAAAAACGGCGAAAATATTGCCAATCTACAAAACTTTCAGGTTAATCTAAATGTAAATAAAAAGCATTTTTGTTGTGTTACACGGAGCGCGGGCATATTTTGAACTCAAATCAGCAAAGAAATCGCCATGCTTAAATAAATAAAATGTCTTATTACTTACCTTAGAGAGTATATTTTAAGTTAAGTTTGAGTAAAATATTGTTATATTTAGTTTAATAATATCATACAGTCTATTTACACAAATAATTTACTTTTAAAATATATTAAGTTATTAAAAAACAATATAAATTCATATTTTTGCAATAAAAATCTTTAAACATTTCTAGTAATGTTTTTTGTTTTAATTTAGGTTTCTGTGCAATTGCAATGACATTAACTCATGTTCAGTGATAAAGTTTCTTTGTTTCAAACTTTTTATTTTATTATCTAATGCAGCAATTAAATTTTCAGTAGAAATTTTGTTGTTTTCAATAATCTCCGATAATTTTCAAAATCACTCTCATTATTTACATTTTTCTGAATCGCTCAAGTAAAAATTGATTGGTACAGCCATCTATTGGCAGAAAAGCAAAACAGAAATTATAAATAAAATATAGGAATTAGTTTATATGCATTTCGATTTGGAAATGTTTCTTTTTACTATTGCTAGAAATCTTATATGCTGAAACATAAAATAAAATAAAGAACTAGAAAATTTCACAAAAATCCTGTATTAAAATAAGCTTAAGCAAAAAAAAAAAAAAAAAAAAAAAAATTAGAATTGAAATAGTTCATAGTAGTAGAGAAAATTGTTTGGTGCTGCCATCTATTATCAAAACAGAAAAACAAAAATGGCCGTAAATGTGACCTTTGGTGAAAAGTGCTTCATCATGGGAAAAAAAAAAAGAAAGAAACACGCGACTACATCGAGCTGCTCTAGAAATAAATTTAAAATTGCTAATTTAAGAGTTTATGTATGATAATTATTTAAAAATAAGGTTTAATATCACTATTTTACTTTATATATAGTTTTTAAGCTTATATATGTATTTAATCATCGTTTCTAACATACGTTTTTTGCTAGAAATGTGGATCCGTGTAAAAGCCGACCCTCCTAATTCAGCTTCCGAAAAATTTCCAAAAATTCTCGGCTTATACACAGAAATATACGGTATATAATATTTTCAATTTTTTTTCTTTTATCAAGAAATTTTAGAGAAGTAAAAAAAAAACAAAAAACTACAGACTTTAAAGCAATGTATTACCCAACTGAACTAAAAAAATTATGAAATATTCAAAGAGCAATGTGTAAAAATTGGGGGGGGGGAAACCCCCTTATGATATATTACCATGTTTTTATTAACTTCTATTCTTGTTTGTTTGTCCGGTACAAAGCTTGCAATCGAATTTTAACTAACTTCCCTAGTAGCTAGACATTTGAAACTTTCACAGTAGCTCAGAACTCGGTGACAACACAATACTTCAAAGTCCGATTTTTGAATTTTTGATTAGTTTTCTTATAATTAATTAAAATATGAAAATAACATCCTAATAGCGTTAAAATAGCCATTAAAATATTATCTATAATTTAATTTTTGCCAAAAAAAAAAATTACGAGTTCATTTTCTTTTGACATAAAAATAAACAAATTTAATTAAACATGAACGTTAAAAAATGATAAAAAGATAAATTATGCATCTCACAAAAATTGCCATAACTATCACTTTAATAATTTTATGCACATTGATAAGAGCTCAATGATTCACCAGAAAATTTAAAACATGGTATATAAAAAGTTTTTTTTATCTTATAATTATTTTTGAGTGGATTTTTCAAAATATTGCAAGATTTTCGCAATCCCACCCTCTAATGCAAACCCTGCCATTTAATCTTCCACTAAGCTTGTCTTTACGAATTTTATGACAAATACAATATTTCTTACACGACCTAAAAATGAAATTTCTTGCATGCTATTTAAGAACAGTTTGAAGGTAATTTCTTTTTCTTTTTTTACACTTCTTTCCTTTGGAATGAAATAGGTTGTCTGATATTTCACAAGATTTTCAGCAGTGTATTGTGCTTTATTTGCAAAACTTATGATGGCACTTGCTCATGCAATTATTCATGCCTTGCTGGAAAGTTAAATATTTGTTTTATATATTTGTATGGAAAAGTAACACAGAAGTTAATTTCATCTAAGCACTTTCTATGCTCTATACTTCTGGCAAAGTTGCCATTCTAATTCTCATAAAATTAGAATGACTTTTTTTTTTTTTTACATTTCTCAGGGAAAATTTACCTTAAATGTCAGCTGACTGAAAAATCAGTTGTATTTGACTTTTTCATTATTTTATGAAAACAGTCTTTTAAAGAGAATTTGTAAAGAGAAAATATACTTACTTCATTTAATTCTTGCTGAACTTCTTTTGTATATCCACTTGCAGAAGTAGATAAATCTAATGTATCTTCACGTCTATTAATTAAAAAATGGAGAAATTAGAACATATTCACAAAAATAAACGAGTAAATAAAGACAACATTTAGCATAATTTTTAAACTTACATAATATCGTTGAATGTTGGATATAATTCACTTTCATAATCAAATCTTTTCTTGAAAAATTCTCGAATGCAATTTACATCTCTATCAAAATACCTAAGATCCATAAAAGACAAAATACAATTTTACATTTACATACAATTTTTTAAATTCAAGTACTATTACAACAACTACTGCTAACTTTGAAATCCATTATAATTGTTGCTATTAAAATTAATAAGTAATACTAATAAAATTTAAGAGGAACATTTTTATGAATATATTAAACTAAAGAAAGAGAAAAGCAGCAATAATTTAACAAAATGAAAATTCTTAAAATGCACTTTTTATATTGGTATGGATACTAAGGAAGCCAAAACAAGCATTCGTGTTTGGCATATACTATTAATAAAATTCAATCTTTAATGATCAATATTTGTAAAATTATTAACTAAATAGGTTAAACATAATTTTCATCTACATATCATAAAAATAATAAACACGCATAAGATAGTATGTCCAGTAAACAAATGGTGGAAAATTTATTTCTCAAATTATTGTTGAAAACTAAAAGAATCAATTTTAAATCACAATTGTGGAGAATAAATTAATTCTGACTTTCATAATAGTGTAATTAAACCTGAATTATATATATATTAGTAAATATCATAGATCATATCCATTTCCTCCCTGTAATTTAATCAAAAGGATTTCTCTTAGGCAGAAGTCTAACAAGAGTGACTTTCCAACAGATTTTCAAGGTTTATGCAACAGCAATGTTTTCAATTAGCATATAAAATCAAAATTAATGTTTTAATACAGTAATTTATTTAAATAAATATGTGTTACAAATAATATCAAATGCATCTAAATTTTTTCACAAAAATAATATGCTATAAAAATGGCACACACACAATATATTTAAATTGATGCTAGTATTATTTTTTTTTCTTTTGCGTATGTAAAACAATTAGCATGTTGGGAAATACTGATGACTTTTATTTGATTTTTAACATCTGAGAAACATTTACATAATTTGAGAATTCTACTTTCACTCAAATATGTAAAAAAATTAATTCTTAATGTTCAGATATGTTGCACTTTGTTGAAACAAATCAGCGAGAAATTATATACAATTTAAAATTACAACATTAGGGATTTTATATATATATATATATATACGCCAGTAACTCTTATTTAAAAAATCTGGTGTGTGTAAAACAACAACACAACTTCTATCACCCACTACTACACATATCATATACTCTTTTTGGAAATACTGTAGTCAGAAGACATAAAATTAACTTAACAAATCAGACACTTAACAATTTCCCTGTAAGAGCAAACTAAAACATTTACCAGAAAAAACATATGAAATAGTTTACACAGTGAGTTTAAGAAAAATCGATAGAGGCCTTTTTTGAAACACTAATTTTTTAGATCTAAAACTGACCTATCTAATCAGGACTCTTGTCAAATAATATATGTGAAAGGACATCTGAAATGGGTTTATCTAGAAAATTTAAAGAAAATCATCATCCATTTTTGAAATTCCAACTTTTGGTCCCAATTTCAATTTTCATCAAATCTTGGAAAATTCATCTGATCACTCGAAACTAACAGTTAGTGTAAGGTGGGGTACGTGGGCCACACCCCCTGGCACTTCCCCAGTTATTGACTAAAAAAAAAATCTGTTATAATATTTTTATGTACCTACCCCAATAGATGTAGAAAACATTATGGCATCGTTTTCCTTTATGTGTGTGATAAGTTACAAGCCTTTTTGTGATGATTTTTTAATTTGCAGTCCTATCGTAATTCGCGCCATCTTACTAATTATTTTTTTTCTTCCAAACCGTTCATGATACAAATCAAAACTTTATATATTTTGAAAGTGTATAAAACACAGAATCTTTTTTGTAGTATCGTGTACTCATGATGTTAATAAGGTTGAAAAAAAAATTGGGGGGCCCACTTGCCCCGTGTTTGGGGTAAGTGGGCCACCACAATGGCAGGGTAAGTGGGCCACCCACCCCAACTCTTTAATATAGTTAAAAAATAGTCATATGCACTGATTTATAGGGTTTACCTCTGGATGACTCCACCAGTAGTGATTCAAGTTCCGAAGATGAACTATCAGTTATCACCCACTACCACAGAACTTAAAAATGGAGATTATGCCTTTGTCCAGTTTGAAGGCAAAAAAAAAAAAGAAATAGTATGTTGGCTTGGTATTAAATGACAGTCCAAACGATGAAAATACAGTTGTCATGTAATACATGCACAAAGACACAACTATGCGTAATAACTTTTTTCCCCCTGAAGCTAATGATATTCATGATGTATTCCTACAAGATGTTGTGCTGAAACTAAATGAACCAACACTTTCCAAGAGACTTTCAAAATACATGTTTACCAACGATTTATCAAGATATAGTGTTCACTAGCATGTAACACTGCCATAGGCTAGTTTAAACTTTGTAGGCTTAACTTTTAGGTTACACTACATGCAAAAGTAAAAAGTTGAAAATTTGACATTTTTTTCTTTTAGCAGGTTTGTTTGCCAGAAAAAGTTGCTATGGGTGAACTAATGGAGATACTTCAGTGATTGTTTTTTCAATGATTCAGAAAACCATGTAGATTGTCCCACCAATTCTCTACCAGTTATGTGTAAAAATATATTCAGGGGTGGCCCACTTACCCCACCTTGCGGGGCAAGTGGGCCACCCCGATGACCACCCAAAATAATTTTATTTTTTAATTCATCATTTGCCAATTTGGTTAGAGGTTAACCATGGGTACAGTAATAACATAGAGAATGAACCACAAAAAAAATTATGTTGTTAGGCCTATTACATCCGGTGCTATGTTGAGCTAAAGCGGAATTATGCTGAAAAGGGGTCCCACTTGCCCCACCTTACCCTACATATAAATCTAGTTGGCATAGGTGGATACTGCTGAGTTCCCCATTATATATATATGTTTGATAAATATCTAGTACAGGGCATATTATATTCATGTTCAGAGAAATGAATTTGACCAATCATTAAACACAGTGACAGAATGAAACGGCTTACCTAATAGGCTACCCACTGTTCAGTTCTATACATTTACATTATTCTAATCTATTAATTTATTTTATTGGAGTCAGTTTCATAGTTTAGTTTTCATGCAATTCCACACTATTTCCAATGCAACAATTCCCCAAATGCAAATTTATATGAAATATTATTCAATTTTGCTAAGTTGATTTAAATGTAGAATAACTTATGAAATTTTCAAATTAGAATATTTCAATTTCCACCCAATTTCAAAAATAAAATTTCTTGATTTTTCCAGGTCTATTTTTATAAAATTCCATGTCACAAAAATTCCATGTCACATTGGTTTGCAATGTAAAAGATAGCTCATGACAAAAGATAATACAGTTTGCAGTATAAAAGTTAACATAATACAATTTAAATTAAATGCTCAAAAAGCATTTTTCAAGTTTAAATTATATTTTTTTCAGGTTTTTGGTCAATATTTGCAATTTTTCCTGACATTTTCCTACTCTTTTTTTTTTTTTTTTTTTTTTTTTCAAATTCCATGAATTTTCCAGGCTTTACAGATTCTCCCTGACCAGTAGGGATCCTGATATTTGTAGTCAGTGATGTTCAAGCCAGTATCATAAACGTCATTTTAAAAGTGATCTGATATATTTATGATGAAAATATCCCTAAAAATGAATGTTTATGCAAAATTTTGGCCTATTCTGCCATGTTAAGAAAATCGCAAATTTTGAATAACTTATGAAATATATAAATTAGAAAATTTATAGTCAAGGATGTTGATGCCAGAATCCTAAACAATATTTAAAAAGTGGTTTGATATATTTACAATAAAAATATCCCTCAAAATGGACATTTATGTGAAATTTTGCCCTATTCTGCCATGTTAAGAAAACTGTAAATTTTGAATAACTTACAAAGCATTCAAAGTTGAGTTTTCATAATTAATTATGTTCATTCCAGAATTAAAACTGATAATTTAAAGCGAGTCTGACATCTTCATAGAAAAATATTCCTTTTAATGTGCATTTAAGCAATAATTTGCCCCATTTTTTTTCCATGCTAAGAAAATAATAAATTTTAAATAACTTACAAAATTTTTAAATTAGAATATTGCAAATAAATAAGGTTCTTGCCAGTATTATAAATAATATTTTAAAACTAGTACGACCACTTTGTGATCATTTGCACTTTAACTTGAGATATCATGGACACAGACTAACAAACTTACAGATACTACAGATGGACCATATCAATTTTATCATATTCTAAATCCTATGGTTTTACCTTTTCAAAGTTTTCATTTTTGGAGTTTTATAAGTATTTTTCAGCAAAAGGACACCACAGTTTTATCCTGAAGATGACAGAGTTTGTGGTGCATGAAACTAGATCGTTTCATTTTATTTAGTGTAATATATTGTCACTTGAGCAGGATTACTTTTAATATGTGCTTAAGATTGATAATCATGTACAAGGATACAATAAAAATTTATTTCACACACAGCAGAAAAATATTTAATAATATTTGTCACATTATTTTGTGCTTTAAAATTCGTTACAGCAATATCTAGTAGTGTATAATTTATTTTCCTGATTTTAGGAAATTTTGCTTATTTCCTGACTAAAAATTCTTTTTGAATTCTCTTTCAAAGACTGTTAATCCCCTACCTACCAGTGAAAAATTACAAGATTCGCTTCAAAAGTGCCACCGTTCTCTTTCAACTCTGAAATGAATAAATTGTTTTCGCTAAATTTAGCGGGAAAAAATAAAGGTTTAACGGATTAAATATTACATTGCACTGTTGCTACACTATGGGCAATTGAATTTTTAGTGGATTTTCATGTGTTCTTTTAGCGGGGAAAAAATTTTTGTGTTGGCAACACTGGTCAGTAGTTACATTGGTAGCACAAAAAGGAATGTATTTAAAAAAAAAAATGTATATATATGCCCAGGGCTGCTTTCACAATAGAAATTTAGGTGTATCTTTTGTTTAAAAAAATAAGTTTTTTTTTTTTTTTTTTCAATTAAAAATTTTTTTACATGTAATTTTACTGGTTACAGTTAAAAAAAAGGGGGGGGGGGATAGAAAGAATTAAATTAAAAATAAAATATTAGTAATAATAACACATCAGCTTTTTATTCTTTTCATATAATTTTAGGATTTTTAAAATAGGGTCGCAATCAGCCTTGATTTATATTAATACATATATATTACAAATAATTATAAGATAAAAAACTTTTTTATATACCAAGTTTTTAAATATTCTATTGAATCACAGCTATAGAACTACATTAGCAGTTTATCAATGTGTACAAAATTTTTACAGTGATAATGATGTGAATTTTTGTGAGATGCATAACTTTTTATAATTTTTCAGTGTTCACGTTTAATTAAATGTATTTATTTTTAAGTCTAAAGAAAATGACTCAATTTTTTTTTTGAAACAATCAAATTAATAGCTAATATTTAAATGGCTATTTTTAAAGCTATTAGGAGGTTACTATTTTCATATTTTAATTAATTAAAAAAAAAACTAATAAAAAATTCAAAAATCGGGCTTCGGGGTATTGTGTTGTCATTGGGTTCTGAGCTATTCTAAAAGTTTCAAATGTCTAGCTAGTAAGGAAGTTACTTAAAAGTCAATTGCAAGATTTGTACTGGACAAACAATCAAACAAGAAAGTGAGTTAACAAAAGCATGGTAAAATATCTTTACCATTCAGCATTTGGATGGGATGTTGATACCATCTGAGGAAAATCTATCAGTATAGGTTTATCATTTTCATCTAAAATAAGATTAAATTCATTGAAATCACTATGGATGAGTCCATGATTTGCCAGTCTTACAATAAGGTCCATGAGTTCATCATACAATCCAGCTGGATCACTGACTCCATGTACCTGGCATCTAAATGGATAAAATAAAATAAATAATACTTCAAGAATTTTTTTTATCAATTAAAATGCCATGATTCAAACTTAACATTACAACTGAATAAAAAATGCATGCAAAATGCATACTTACTGATAAATATAGTTATAAAATAGCACAGATATAAAAATTAATGGTAGGAAAAAATATTGCCAGAGAGTGGAAAAATTGTCTTTAACAATTAAATGCATGAAAAAAATTCAAAAAGATGTTCTCAATAAAATGTAATACCTTTTTGAAAATGTGGTAGGGGGTGGCAGGAAGTAGTTTGTAGTAGTTTTTAGCAGAGCTAATAAAATAACATCATAATGCTAGGGATGAAACTACCTAATATGCAAAAACTCTGCAAACTGTACTTACTTGCAGAATGAATGGCAAAGGGAGACTTATAAATGACATATGGCTATTATTAAAATATATTCAGAGACAGTAAAATTTTCCAAAAACCTTGAATTCAGCAGTAGACCCTGAAAAGTTTCACCCTGTAATACATACTTAAACTTGTTTATCAAACCTTTTGATAGGCATTATTCTAAAAATGTAGACTTATTTTTTATTTTTAATTCCCAGATATAGAGAACTTAAGAAATTTGTAAATTTCAAATCATGAATACCTAACATGACAGAATTATGAAAATTTTTGCATTAACATCCATTTTTAAAGTATATATTTCATCATAAAGTTGTGAGACTAGTTTAAAATATCATGTAGGATACTGGCATGCAGACTTAGATAAAACGAAAAACTTTCCACGAACACAAAATCTCAATGAAAAATTTTCTACAAAAGAACACGAAAATTAAAAAAAAAAGGCTAAATTTCAAAATAAAGTTACCGCTATCAATATCAAATTTCTGCTGAAAGATGAAAAGTTTTCTTTTACTGCTGTCAAGTTTTTTTTTACACAACCAACATTGATTTTTGACTATAAGATCTTTTGTTTGTTTTTATTGGGTTATTTCTGAATTAAATGAGTTTGATAGGTTTTTTTCGCGAAGCTCTTCATTGTGAAATCGGCAAATTACTTTATGTGTTAAACTGGGATAACTCATTTAAATAACTCATCTTACATAACACAGGGCGGAAAAAAAATTGCTTGAAAAAAGTCAGACTGTAGCCTAAAGAACATAAAACAGGAACCTTTCCTAATGCTCAAGATGAAAAACTGCCAATTTCAGCATGTAAATATGTGATTATACCACACCTCAGTGGCAGAAACACCGTGACATAGTCACGGACACAGAAAAATGGCTTGTGGACAGTTTTTGTCTGCACTGATAAAAAAATTTCTGCATCAAAACTAAAATGAATACACACAATTATTTATACTATATTGTTCTGCAGTAAAATTGTATTTGTGTATAGTTGCACGGGATCACCACTGATGTTAAGCACCCCACCCCAAATGAGCTTACAGGCTTTTTGAGTTTAAGCCATTTTCACCCCTGATTACATACAAATTTTGCAGACAGATTATGAAATTTTAAAAGCCTGTTGCAGACAGCTACAAAACTTTCTGCCACTGGGTACCACACTCTGTAATAGTGATCCCATTTTCATAATTCATTTGCGAATCACAGCATCTCTTGCTCATCTTACATACAGCGTTTCTTATGACACCATTCATCAGCAACCAATGGAGTTTCAGTTTGAACTAGAGCAACATTTTTTTTTTTTTTTTTTTTTTTAAGAACTGACAAGTTAAAACATACAAATTTGTTTGGTTGAGATTAAGATGTTATTTAAACAAACTGTAAAAGCATTCTAAAAAAAATAAAGACAAATTGTAAGGGAGTAAAAATAATTTTTTTTTCTTTTTTTAATGAATGCTAAAAAATTCTCTGCAAAGAAAAAATTTCTGCGAACAGCGTTTGCACGTTCATATATATTATCTAAGTCTGTTAACATTAAGATCATTAATTATAACAATTTTATTTTGAAAACTTCATAAGTTATTCAAAATTTACAATTTTTTTTAATATTTCAAAATATGGTAAAAAATTGCAGAAATATTCATTATGAGGAATATTTTCAGCGTACAGATATCAGAACACTTAAATTATCATTCATGATACTGACTTGAACGTCATTGACTATGAATATTGCAATTTTAAAAGTTAAGAGTTTCTTAACATGAAACTGACCAACAAAGAAAATCACCACTTTTAAAAGAAGTGGATCAAAGTAGATATCATTTAATCTACTTAGAAACAAAATGGAATTCTCTCTTTTCCCAACTCAAAATAAGGACTTTCTATGGTCAAAATAAGATTTTGAAAAAATATTGTATAAATCATATTATAATCATTACAAAAATCATGATTAAGTAGAATGCTATTAAAGATAAGTTAAATTTATAAGAATATTTTGTAAAAAATTTTATTATTGAAGTTTATTTGCTGAAAGATATTTTCAAATTAATGTTATACAAAATTTATAAAAGTCAGTAGTTAATACAGGGTCATGGTTATACATATACATATCAATAATAAATAAATAATTATATAAACCAGGAGTGGCCAAGCTTTTCCCACGACAGGCTAAATCTTAAACACAAAGTGGTATGCTGGGCTGAGGATATACACATACACACATATATAAATATGAAATATTCGAGGCACTGTGCCTAAATTTTTGACTTTCAATATCATAAATATACGACTTAATATTGTTCTCTTTTAAGACAATAAATCAGTGTAACAATAACAGTAGTGCACATAACATACTGGAACTAGAACTAAGTACTACATGGATAGTTATTTTATTGATATGGTTATTTATCACAAGCAATGCATTTTTGATTGAGTAAAAAACAGGACCTCCAAATATATGTACTAGCAAATACATTTCTTTATTTCAGTATATTTCAATATTTTTTCTTTCAGAAACTTTAACAATAAACATATTCATGCTGTTTTGAAAAATGAAAATAGGCTGCACATAAAGGCATGGTGGGCCACCCCAGATGTAAACAAATAAGAATAGAAACGATTAGGAAGAAAGAAAGAAAAAAAAAAAACATTAGAACCACCTTCAGGGTTTAAAAAGTTCATAAAAAATTTTATGCCCTTATTTGGCTGTTATTTCATTTATATATATACTAGCAGGCTTTGTCCGCTTCGCTGGACACTATATTTAAATGATTTCTTTGTAACTGAATATATTTCGATTGGCGACTATTTTCGTCACAGCTTTAGTATGGGACCTCCTTGGCAATATCAAACATTTTTTGAACTTCTCGAATCTGTACAACAAAACTATTATTAAAACAAACATTTTCGAAAACAGTCCAATAGCTGGTGTTAATTCTTCGAATATTCTGGAAACAGTTGAAGCTGTTACTCGTATAGTATAAGTCATTATTCGATGAATGTTCTGGGACAGTCCAAAAAATAGTCACTTGTTCTACAGCAGTAAAGCAAATAACATCAACTACACCAAAGCAAATATTTTCGTTCACTCACGAAAAATGTCCAGTCGCTTAGAGCTCAATCCCTAAAGTCCTCAGAATAGGTCTCTGAATAACTCTGGATCGCAGTGACTACATACTCTTTCGCAAAAATCAACTCACACCTACTTATAACTTTTGGCGATGGGGATTGGAGATGACTCCATCGAGAATATCTTGGTAAGCTCAAGGTCTATGTTCCCGTGTGTCGGAGAGTTTCGAAACATCGGGAACCCTAAACTATCATTTTTCACCAAATTTGGTCGCCTACTCGCCAAGTTTGTCTCCAAGACTATACTTTCTATTAAACATATCTTTATTTAGTTATTTAAATATTAATTTGAATTAATCAAATATTTCTGCCCGACAGCGTGCAAGTGCAGTCACACACAGCAGCTCATTTATTTGTATGTTAAATTAGCGTAGTGATTGGTATATAAATAAATAACTAAACATTACCGTGCTACACAGCTTTATTATATCTCTCCCTTTGCGGCTTTTGAATTTTTGTCGCCATATTAGCGATTTTTTTTTTTTGTATAATTTCTTACATAAAAATAGAAAACATTTCATCGGACACCTTTTCGTTAACATATAAGAACCCTTCATATTCTGTTTATTTTATTAATGGTTTTTAGGTTTAAAATAGTGCTTGATGAAATAAATTTTCTATTTTCAAAACTGCACTTTTTTTTCTATAAAATTATCTACTCAGATAAAAATAGATCATTTATGTGACTACTATTTCAGTTTATTTTTTTTGTTTTGTAATATTTTATAAATTTTACATTTTTCTTGAACTACCTAGATTAAAATCGCTGTTGCTAAATTAAACCTCTTTTATATTTTTCTTGAACTACCTAGATTAAAATCGCTGTTGCTAAATTAAACCTCTTGGCGAAAAATGTTCGGTGTACTTCAACGCAACAATTTAAAAAATCACCCAGGAGGATGTATAAATAAAACTGATTTTAGTACAACATATATTAGCATCGTAAACTATATTAGCACTTTATCAATGTGTAAAAGAAATTTTAAATTAAAAATGACATAAATTTTTGTGAGATGCATAATTTATTTATTTATTTTTTATTGTTCACGTTTAGATAAATGTATTTATTTTCCTGTTGGAAAAAAAAATAAATTCGTATTTTTTTTTGGCAACAATTAAATTATGGATAAAATTTAAATGGCTAATTTTTTGCTATTATTAGCTTACAAAATTGCTATTTTATGCATAAAAATAACAAGAACAAAGTGTTTTTTTTGGAATAAAAGGCAGCCAACTTTGTAAGTTAGGGTATAAGCTATCTCCATTACAAATTTCATCGAAATCCGTCGAGCAGTTTTGGCGTGAAACTCAGTCAAATAAATTCACAGACATTCACATTTATAAGATATATATATATAAAGAGTAGAGAAGGATACAATACATTACTTTTACTTGTTGGATGAAAAATAACACTTTTTAACTGTTCAAATTTGCATAGTAGTAGTATAAAAAATCAAAAGGGAATAGCTTTTAAATAGTGTTTTTTTTCTTCTTAATTTTATTTTAATATTGTCCCCCCCCCCCCCAACTTATTTTGAACACCTTTTCTCAATTTATACTGTCCATGCTTTAACAAATAAAGAATTAAAATGCTTTTCAATCTTTTTGGGATACCCTGCATGTATATGAAAGCAATACTTGTTAACAATTAAATGAAAATTCTAGTAAAAATTTGCAACTTGGAAAACAATTTTCTAAGTTCCCTTTTCCCAAAAGAGCATTATACAATGTGAGATATGATACAATGAACAAACTTTAAAAGCAAAAGTGATGATGTTAATACTTTTGACAACTCTCTGCAGTTCAAAAATTCTTATTAATCAGAATCCGGAAATTCTCAGTGAGCCTCAGACTGTGAATTTCAAGCTAATTAATTAATAAATGTAATGGGTGTACCTATAACTTTAACAGCGAGTCAAGAAATTATACAATTAAAACCAAAAAACATGACCGACAGAGAGAGATTTCACTATGTAAGAGTTGTTTAATTAATCTGTGGTCTGTCTTGAGTTTAGGCTGTAGGGCTGCATTGCTAGACTTTTGTGAAATGAGCGTTCAGGTGTTGGTGTTAGGGATTAAGGCCGATTGACAACACTGGGGTCCTAGGCCTGAGGGGGAGTGCCTTCCGTGGAGGTCTTTCTAAGGAGTCCTAGCCCGTATTTACGCAAGTTTCGGAGGAAACCACGGAAAACTCCGAACGGCTAGGCTGACGAGCGCGACCGGGGATCGAACCCGGCACCTCACGTCTACCAGCTTTGAGCGCAGAACCGCTCAGCCGCTAATGAGCGTTCAGGATACTAAGTAACCAAGACTGCTTTTCTGCCTGCAATAAAGGATATTTTGCTCGCTTGAAAGTGTCTTTGTTATTTCAAGAAATTCCTTGAAAACATTACATATATATTTAATGACCTTTTGAAGTTTGATCTGCAAAGTTTTTACTTTGATTACTTCAATCATTACTTTTAATTACTCATTAATAATCATTACTCATTAATAACAAACAATGTTATTGATAATTCATATCTCAATTAAATGTAGAGAAATCATCATAATTATAAAACAAATATAAACAGCCTCGATACAAATGAAAACATGCGTTTCTCACATACAAATGAAAATATGCATTTCTCACTTACAAAGGATGTCCAGCTATCACTTCCATCACTACACAATGTCTGTTGAAATCAATTGGTTTAGGAACAGGAAATTTTCTTTCATATAAGGCCTACATAATAAAAATTTATTTGTTAACATTTTGTAAAATTTTGGTACTTTAATTTACTATTATTGTTATAAATTATTAATTCAATTAAATAGGTAACTTTACTAAAAATACTTTTAAAGTTACTTAATTCAGCTTATTTCTGATTTCTTTCTTTTTTTTTAATGCAAAAGTAGATAATAGAGGCTGCATACAAAGTAAAAAATAGATAAACCATACCAATTCTATTTATCAGAAACACTGAAATAAATATTAAAACAGAAACAGAAAAAAGAAATATATATATCTGAATAAAACTAGATCTAAATATTTTTAAACACATTGTGTTCAATAAAAACGAAATAGAAGAAAAGGAGACATCTGAAACTTATAAAATATAAATGAGAAGGAATCAGGGCTATCACATAGAAATGATGAAACAAAATATTAAAGAAATAATTACAAACCATAGTATGATGGTAAAAAAAAAAAAGCAAATTCAATTAAAAAAATAAGAAGGATTTGGATTATAATAACCAATTACAATAAGAAAATATAAACAATAAATAGACAAATGTTAGAAATTACCAGATGCAGAAACAGCTGTATTCATATGAAATATGAGGTTCTAGATGAGTAAGGGAAAGAAAGACAAAAAAAAAGAGTACACCAATCTTTGTTAACTTTATACATACCTTTCTAATAAAAACTCAGTACCTAACTTTTACTTGTTAACTATGTGTGCTTTTCAAAAACATTAAAAATCTATAAATAAATATTTTTACTCGAATGTGTATAATCAGAGGTGGAATTAAAAAAAAAAATTTACCTGACAAGAATTTTTTTTCAACCAGTTAGCAATGTACAATACATAGTTTATAGTCTTTAGAACAAAATTTACACAAATGTAAGGTGAATAGACCATTTAGTAGAATTCTTTCAAGTTCCAAAGCACCATTTTTAAAAATACAATGTTCCATATAGAATAATCACACTTAAAAGGATAATAAAATTTGAAGTAGTTTTCTAATCAAACACTGTTCATGGTCTTGGGAGGTATTTTTTTTTACTGTTTTACACAACTACACAGTTTTTTTGGCTGTTTACATTGAATATCAACAACAAAACTGACTGGCTTGAAATTTTCTTTTAATGTCCGAAAAAGTACTCGCCAGTGGCGAGTAAATTAAGCATTTTCCAATCCCTGAGTATAATTATTAATAATTTTCTGCTTATTAATGCTATTATTATCCAATTTAAACATCTACATAATTGACACTCTTAACCATAAAAATGTTTTTAATTCTAAAAAAAAAATAAATAAATAAATAAAAAATCTGGAGTGAATCCATTCGGACTTTCCAAACATTAAGTAATTAACAGTTGTATAAATAAATTAAAGAGAAGTCATTAAATTAAAAAAAAGTGAAAATTATAACAGGCTGTTTGAATATTTTTCTCTACATACTATGTTGTTTAATTTTACGTTATTGCACTTCAAATACTTTGAGCCCATAGATCATAATGATAAAGCATTTTTCGTTGTGTCCCTGTAAAAATCTACAAGTGCTAGATTCACCAAAATCTACACAGTTCATGCAACAGTGACCTATAATATGCATATAAATTTTCAGCTCAAATGAATAAGGCATTTAGATGCTATCACATTTTAAAATTGGGGCCATTGACCATGATGAAAATTTTTTCTTTGTGTCTCTGTAAAAAACTATAAGTGTTAAATTCACCAAAATCAATAGGATTCATGCGGTGGAGACCTATAACATATATTCCAACTTTTAGCTCATTCAAACAAAGCGTCTAGATGCTCTTAAGTTCACTCACATACATACATACATCACTGTAAAAATAGCAAAATTGAATTCAGGGGATCTCAAAATGTAAAGAAATATCAAAAACATCAAAGTTGAATTTTGTCATGATTACAATACTTTCATTTAATATGTATGTTTGGAAAGTAAAAAGCAAAGGTAACAAGTAAGGAGCATAGCTTTGAGCATTTATTAGAGAGGCATGTGTTAATGGTACAGTTTCATTAAGTGGGGCTAGAATGCCAAAGGAATTAATAGTAGTTTAGAATACTAATATCCATATTATTCATTTTTCTGATGCCTAAAAAGAATAACTGAATTCTAGCTGCATGAGGTGAATTTTACATTACAGTTGTTTTAAATAAATTAGTAATTAAATAGCCTTACTTTAAGTTGCTTCATTACTATTTTTAATCAGGCACCCAACTATCTTCAGAGAGCTTCTTTCTTGGCTTCCAGCCTTGTTGTGATCCTTTGCTTTTAACAAGCAGCGTCATGCTGACTTGCTTCATGATTTACAGGTGCACTTGTTGGCCATAATTTCAATTCCCTCAGCAATGATGTGTAACTGTGATTGTTGTAGTTCAATACTTAATTTTCGGACATGGTTAAAATTAATGTTAATCAGTGTTTCATTATTAAATTTGGTTAATGCTGTTGTTATTTTTACACTATCTCATGCCGTTTTGCTAAATGATATAAAACACAGTAAAATAACCACAGCATTTACCAAAATAACCACAGCATTAACCAAAATTAATAATGAAACAATCAACGTTAATTTTGACAATTTCTGAAAATCAAACTTACATCAATCATAATTATGCATCAACTGTGTGAAGTGATTGAAATTATGGTCAACGAGTGCACCTGTATGATCAAGAAGCATGTCAGTATTTAGACTGAGAGTGGCACTGTTTGTTAAAACAAAATATCACAAAAAGATTGGAAACCAAGAAAGAAGCTCTCTGAAGATAGTCGAGCACCTGACTGAAAGTGCTAATGGAACAACTTAAGTAAGGGTAATTAATTATTAATTTATTTAAGTTTAAGAAGTTTTTCCTTATTTAGTATTTGATTTAGGTCAATTTTTTTTTCCTTTCCACATTTATAACCTGTTAACATTTAAAACTCTTATATTTAAATAGAAAAATGTGCAACGATAAATTTTAAATAATATACAATAAATTACAATATTTATTTGTTAGAAATCTTTTCTAGAACTGTAAAACAGGTAAAGTTATTATTAATATCAACACTGCAACCCTATTAGATTGTTCACATTTTTTTTTGCCACAATTTAGTATTATATATATATATATATACAGTAAAATATTGTCCAAGTCCCCTCAGTCTTCAAGGAAAATCAAGATGCATTTGGGGAGGGAGCAGATAAACAGTAAAAATTAGCAAAAATATAGATATTGATGTGTTTTCCTTCTAAAAGTAGCACAAAAATGGTTTTAAAACAAAACATACACATTTTTTAAATTGCAATGATAATAAATAAATACAGTAAACTCTTGGCATTCAACTAAATGGAAAAAAATGGGAACCCCCCCCCCTCTGTAATAAACTATTATTTTAAGAAACTCACATTTTTATTTTAAATTATCACAGTGTCCAATTTAACATAAAACAAATCAATGATTATATTTACAAAGGTGAATTAGGGTGGCTACAGAAATTCAGAAATAAAGTTCTCTGATTTCCCTAAATCATTTTAACAGATTTCCATGATTTCAGTTACCTGACCACGACAATTCAAAAATTATATTGATGGGTAAAAATACCTCAGTCATCCCCCCCCCCCCACACACACTTTGTTGGCTTTGTTAATACACACAGAAGGAAAAATAAAATACAAATGAAAAGTTCAAATTCGGGAGAAATTGTGAAAATATAAAAATTTAAAATCTGTTTTATTGCTCAACATATTAACATCAGAACATAAAATTAATCCTCAAGTTGTTGCATTAAGAATATTTAATAATAATAGACTCAGTGATATTCAATTAAAAAGCAGCCAACCCTGTGCAATCTTGGCTAAGATATTGTCTGTTTGGCGATCTTTCAGTCATCTTTGCAAGGCAAAAATGAAAAGTTTCATGATTTTTGTGAATTTTAACAAATTTCTCTTATTTTTCCCTGATATTTTCAGATTGCTAAAGTTCCCTGATTTTCTCATGATTTCCCTGTTTTTCACAATTATTGACACCCTGTGAATCTAATAAAAAAAAAAAAAAAAAAAAAACATAACCAGCTTCCTATTTGGATAAAATCTGCTACTGACCATAAAGGGGCATTTATTCAATATTTTTGGAGCAAATAAAATTAATTAGAAAAGAAGAGGGGGGAAGGCGTTTAATCAAGAGGGGATGCTCCTGTGGTATTGTAAAGTATACATAAGTATTACTGGTTTCGAAAAAACATGGTTTTTCTTCTTCAGATGCAAAAAATATGCGCTACTTACTACCTAACTTTTAAAATTTAAGGAAAATAATCATGTTGCATTAAATGATGAATTATATTTATTCTCAATAAAATGAAGTATCACTAAAATTTTAATGATGTTTCACTATGTAAAATAATTTTATAAAATAAACAAAGGAAATTAAAATAATTCAAAAGTATTCAGTGAATAAACAAAAGTATGTGATTTTACACATAACGTAATCATAGTGAATTATAGAAACTGACGTAGGTCAGTATCCGAAATATTTTTGAATATAAATTTGACATAGTTTTGAAATTTTGTATAACTTTTAAAAAACACGATCTTCTTCAGTATGGAATGCTGGAAGCATTTAGAAGTTTCCCTCTGCCACGCTTCTCTTTTTGTATCTTTTTTCTTTCTTGCATCATCTGGCATTTATTTCGACAAGCTCTGTGTTGTTACAGGATGATTTGTCTACCAAAATTTCCATTGTTTCGAGATTCAGGGCATAATGTTGGTTACTATAGTTTGCAAGTTTTTTAAAAATGTTTTAATGTTACTCTTTTGGTGTGTCCTAGCTGAAGCTATAGCAGATTTATTGTCTTTAAAATGCTCTTTGATTCTTGTTTTTATTTTTATTTTGGCCATTCCGATGCACGTTCCTTCATTATTTTCACCCCTGAAATTAATATGGTAAATACCTGCAGTTTCTTGAAAGTTTATTTTATCTTTATCGTTTCCAATCCTCTGGAAAATATTTCTGTTTGGTTTTATGAGAATATTTATGCTTTTTTATGCTGCTTTGATTTTTATTTTATTGGAGGCACCTTTATTATAAAGTAGGGAAAAAGCATAGATTTGCATTCTTTAAGGGTCCCACTAGTCAGATACCTTCTCCTTCCCCATATAATTCAATGAGATTTTTGTTGCTTTGTATTTTTTCCAAATATCTCATTCAAAAATAAAGTTTTTTAAATTCTGTCTTTTTAATTCCACTTTTTGAACATGTCAACCTTTTGTCTTAGTAAGAAATTTTTTTAAAAAATAAAATATTTCTTTACAAAATTGAAAATGACACCTTTAAATTTGCTTAATGAAATAAAATATTTAAATTTATTTATTTTTTTAATTGATTCCTAAGAATAAAAATGGCATGTTCGAAGAATGGAATTCAGAAAACAGAATTCAAAAAACTTTATTTTTGAACGATATATCAGGAAAAATCCCTCCGGAACAAAAATCCCACTGGATTACATGAGGAAGTAGAAAGGGAGAGTATCTGACTATCAAGGACTGTTAAGTTTTTATGTATCTTCAATGTTATTCAATTTTTTAATTGTGTTTCTATAAAGTTCTAAAATTAATTTCTTGTTTTAAACTTTATAGAAATAGAATTGAAAAACTGACCAATAACGTTCTAGTAAATTTCAATGTTTTTAAACTTTTTAAATTATTTTTAATTTAGTATAACTTTACTGCAACTTCTCCATAAATGCTAACATTTTCACGCAGAGAAAATTTGAAAAAAATTATGGGCATTAGATTGTTGTAATTAGATTAAAATTCCTGTTACTTGTATTTAACAGAAATATTTCTTTTTTATGTATACACACCTAATTTTTAATGAAAGATGAAGCTAATTTTTCAACAGCATAGGTGGCATGAATTTTTTTTTTTTTTATTAATTTACCTGCATAAAAGCAAATTCTTTTACAGCAGCTAGCCTTGATAAATATAACCATGAAGCACTGTTTCTGTGCTTGTGATAATCTCGTTTTTCTTTAATTTTCCTAAATGATGTTCGACCTAATCTAAAATGAAAATAACTGCTTAGTAAGTTAACAAAGGAAAAAAAAAGGTATATATTAAGAAAAATATCACAATATAGCAAACAATATATATTATAGTTGCAGATTAAAGAAAAAAAAAAAAAAAAAAAAACAGAAAACAGCTCTGAGTTTTATAAGCTTAAGAATTACAAGCATAATAATCCTTAGAGGAAAAAAAAAATAGACAAAAGAAAGGATGTAGTGAAAACATTTAAAAAAATTGTTGTATTAAAACATTTAATACAACATACAATATTAATAATAATAATAATCCAAACTAAAATTTAAATTTAAAACATATAAATACAAGGTGGTTCAAATTAAAGTACCCTGTTTGGAATGCTCTGACGAGAAAAGTAGTGGACACAACATGTTCATATTTGGAAGGTATACATATCAGGTAATGAGAAATCGAGGAAAAAAAATTATAACAAAGGTTATTAGGTGAAAATGTGCTGTTGTGATCGATTTAAGGTAAAGAATATGTCAAATGACACTGCCAATAAAGAAAAGCGAGGTATCAGTAATTAATTTATTATTAAAGTTTTTTATACACAATCTGACTACAGAAATGTCAGAATCAGCACATACAGAAGAAATGTAAACTACATAGTAATATAAAAACACGTAAAGGTCACTGCATGCACAACTGAATATCTAATTCTTTTATAACTACCACCTTTTGTGTTAGTTATGTGAGTAAAGAATTGTAATAATAAATTTAATTACCTTCATCTCACTTTCTTTTGTTTATTTGTGGTGTTGTGTTGCATTTTCTTTACCTTAAACCAAATGCAGCACGCCTTATTTTCACCTGAGAGCCTTTGTTGAAACTACTTTTGATTTTTTTTTTCTCTCATTAATCAATTTCCCATGGCCTAATATGTATATCTTTCAAATATGATAATATTATAATACATTCACTGCTTCTTTCTCCTGAACAGAGATAATTTGAACCACCCTGTTCTATGCTTTCATGCTGAACCCCCGCCTAATATATTTAGGATAACATAAGATAATCCAAGGATCCTTAGATATCATAGACACAGCGTTACGAATATAAAATGTAACAGTAACATATAAAATGTAAATTAATTAACAAAAATATCTGTTATAAATATTGAATATAAATAATTTCATTACAAATAAGAATTAGTCCTAAAATTATGAACTTTAATAAGTCCAAGAAAGGCAGCAATATCGCACAAAGTTTCACCAATTCCTGGTCTCAAGTAAATGCTTATCCAGCACCTTTCATAGGATGACAGGAAAACAAAAGAAACAGATAAATAAAAAATATATAGCTATCTGTCTGTGCATATCAAGTTAATTGAATGTCCTTCTCACATCATTTTGGAACTAATGTAAAATTTAGAGCAGTGATTTTCAATTTTTTTTTTTTTTTTTTTTTTTTTTTTTTGGGGGGGGGGGGAGTTATTACAGCACATTTTTATAATTACAAAATTTGCCAGTGTACCAACAATAAGATAAATTTAAATGAATTTTACAAGGCTAATTGACTGATAACCTTAATTTCTTGTAAACACAAATTAATTTCAATGAAAATATATTTTCCTATTGTGAAATCACATAATTCACGACAACATAAAATTTGATTAATCAAACAAATGCAATTAAGTCTGCTTTTCTCATAATATCAGTTATTTCATGAATCTGTAGAGCAAAATTTGCATTTGCAATTGTTTTAGGAGTATTGTCTTCATTCAATGTTTGGGAACAAGTCTATAATTATGTGATGAACTGTGTCATGATATTGTACAAATATCAATTGTTGTTGATTTACCAATTATTGTTATTACAATTTTAAGACAAGCAGGTAATATAATTTCTTTAAAAAAATTATGAGATTTTAATTTAAGAGCAATTGTTTTATCAATTCATATGGAGAGACCTGAGATTTCTTAGACACACTAAATTGCTTTTAAAAACTTTTACTTGATGGAGCCTGCAGATAATGATTTTTTAAAAGTAGCTTTTGTTTTTTCATGTAAGCAAAAAATAATTAGTGAGTAAGTGATATCTGAGATTGCTTGTAACTATAGAAATATTTGATAATTTACAACCATATACCACAATATCAGGGAAAGTTTGGTCATTTTCCATTGTAGATGTAAATATAAATTTCAAGAACAAAAGAATATGAAGAACAGTACATTTTTTTTTGCAGAGGAAACAGCTTTACTAGTATTGAGCTTCTTAGATCAGCAGTCGCCAACCTTTTTGACTTTACGGACCACCAAATTCCCACAGACCACTAACACGTTACCTTTCTATAAATTAACGGAAATTTTTTGCTTCAGACGTTTTGTCTCAAAAAGTATTTGGCAATTCACCTAGTAACTTTGGAAGTGTCAAGAACATGTTATACCTCTTATATTTGAGAGAAGGGTTTTCCCTAAGAGCAAAATGTGGACAAGTAAAAAACTAAAGAAAAACAAAATGTTTGATATCACCCGGCTATAATGCTTGGAGTGTGTTCTATCTATAGCATGTGATTATGAAGCTTCTTTTAATTATTTCTATACCTTTGTGTGAGATTAGCACATATATTCATGGAGACATAATAGTTTCTTTAAAAAATTCCCTCATATTTCTTTAGATGTTTAATATTTTTATACTCTGATTATAGTATATGTTGTGTCTAATATAATAAATGTCAAATTTTTTAAAAATAGCTTTTTGTTGGGTTTAATACCCTGCATGTTGTAATAAAAAGGAGGCAGTTTTTTTAAGAAACCTTTATATCCCCATGCATATATGCACTAATCTCATAGAAATTAATACAAATATCCAAAGAAGCTTCATAATCACATGGTTGAGCCACAATACATTTCAAGCATTACATTTTACAACCTGATTCCAAACATTGTGTATTCTTTTTAATCTTTTAATGGTCCTCTCTTTCCTTTAGAGAAAAACTTTCGCTAAAATATACGAGACAAACATGTTTTCTTTTTCTTTATACTCCTATTGTTTTACGGTAATTTGTCAAGTACTATTAGATATATTCGGCAAGACGTTGTAAATCGAAAGTATTGGTTCTTCAAGGTAAAGATGGTAAAGTAGTGAATTTTTTACGATACCTAAATACACTCTACTTATTAATGGGCATATACTATGCATACCTAAATATGCCCATTTTATAAATGTGAAATAAACATATTTAATATAAAACATTACAAATGCTTATTTTATTATAAGAAAAACATAAATGTGTACCTATTTAATCATAAAGATCAATGCGCAGGGCTGCTAACTTTTACACTTTTTGGCTATGGGAAAACAGAATTTTTTTTTATACATTTCTGTAACGTATTTTAGAGATGAAATACAATAAAAATTTCTATTAAAATCTTTCTATAGCAAAAAATCGTAAAAGTTGACAACTATGGATGCATAAAAGTTGTTTGATTTAAATTAAACAACTATAGAGCAAGAATGTGAAATTTTTTTTTAGTGCTTTCATGTTATAAAAGCTCTAACTATCAGTGATAAATTATTTCAATATATGAAACTATATTTACTAAACCTAATAATATGTATATTGTTAGATTTTTAAAATCCAAAGGGAATAACCCTTATTTTATTTTTTATGTATATTTTAAACATTTGGTGAATTCAAATAACTCCATAGCTAAGTATCAAATGCAGATAAGAAATTCAAAACGATAACTATGCCTAAAAATTATGATTCAAACTTTTGTGGTAAAAGATTATTCCATTTATCCTCCCTCTCATCCAGAAAATTCTGAAATCTAATGCTGTAAGGAAGAGATATTTAGAAAATGCTGAAGTTATAATTAACGTCAGTATAATTTTTAAAAAAATATTTTAAAATACATTCAATGTCACGATATTTCTGTAGACCACCAATATTTTCTTGTGGACCACCGGTTCGGTTGGTGACTGCTGTCTTAGATGATCTCTATTATTATCCAGTTTTATTTTTTATTCATTTCATTATATTCTTTACAAATAAAAATACTATTCTGAAAAAATTATTAAAAATGACAGATTGTATTATCTATTTAAAGTAATTTTTATGATACAATATTCTAGTCTTGCACTCATGAAAGTGCATATAAATAAAATAAGCAAAGTATAAATCTGGGTTACATTAAGAACCAGTAAAGAACTATAATAGTCATGCTCTTTGGGTTCAGCTAGTCTTCAAAACAAAAGATTAAACCACTGAAAGATTTGGGGCTAGTTAAATAAACACAGGAAAATAAAACAATATCTTGAACACCAGAAGAAATAATAAAATAGCAGATAGTTGTTTTGGTAGCATTTAGTGTACTTTCAACTTTCAATAGTCATTTAATTAAAGATTGAACTAACTGAATCATTTGTCTCACATCGCTTTTGTATGGGTATTCGCATAAACATAAAAGTAAATAGACAAATTATATCAATACTGAATGTGGGATAACTTTCTTCCATACATTGTTAATGTCTGATTCTATTCATTTAGGAAAGAAATGTATGTTTCTAGCCAACTCCCCCAGTAGTAGAAACAGTGAAGCACGGAAGCAAGCACTGCATATTATTTAAAGTTTTGTAGACTAATTTAACATCTCAAAACAAATGCCAGACTTAAAAATGCACATGTAATTCCCATTATTATGTTTCTATATTACTATATTTGTTGTTGTATCTTCTTAATTATTATTATATTTTTGTTGTTGATACGAATTTTATATATTTTATGAAATGGTACATTTTTTGTGATACCAGACTTGGTCCGGCATTCCTGAGTTGCAGACAAATACAGAAAATTCTGCTACTGGGCTCCTAACATAAGTGACATTTTACGTCATGCAGGGTACCCAGCATGAAACACACTCAAAAATAGTTGCTTTAGTTGCCTTTAATTTTAATGTATGAAATAGTAGCCACACCGATCCAAATAGTAGTCTTGAATTAATATATATATATATATTTAAGCAGTTTTTGGAGATAATATGGTCAAAAGATAAAAAATTGACCTAAGAAATTAGATATCTTTCTTGTAAAAGAAAACTGATAAATGTGTAAAGGCATATAAAACAGAGTTTACATAGCAAGATTAAAAAAAAAAAAAAATTGTAGAGCCTTTTTGAGACACCAGTTTCCGAGATCTAAAACTGAGCTACTTAATCAGGATAACTGTTAATTTTTTTATAATAACCATGGAAAATTAACAAAAATTTGATACAAAAAAGATATCTAAAAAGGAATTTATATAGCAATTTTCAAGAAAATTATTAGAACTGTTTTTGGATTACTTTAATCAAAATGTGGCAAACTCAATTGTTGACTAGAAAACAACAATTACATACGAAAGGATATCTAAAAGGGAGTTAATATGGACAGTTAAAAAAAAAAAAATTGTGCAGCCATTTTGCAAGAACTTCAAATTGACATACTTATACAGAAACAGAAAACCTTTCAATTTTTCTGAACTAACCAACTAATGCATATGAAAGGACATCTAAAAGGGTGTTTATATACAGTTTTATGGTCCCACTTTTGGTTTCCAATGTCACACTTCCGGTTATCCAACTTTCACAAAAAGTTGGAAAAATCATCTGTACACCAGACCTGCCTGAATTCTGAAGTTTCATCGTTCTATATTTATTAGTTTTGAAGATGTAATAGTCAGAAAATCTCTCTCTCTTTCCCACCATATACACACAAACTGCCAAAAACCACTGTTTTGGCCACAGGAGACCTTAAGACATGTAAATCAGATTAAAATGTAAAAATGAATTTTTTTGACCGAATACAATAAATATTCCCATTGCCTACGGTAGTCGAATAATGGAAGTAAAAATGCAGTGAAGGTGCAGAAAAAATAGCGGGGAACAATTTTTTGTTCAAAATAGGCTCCATTTTCCTGAAAATAGTTTTGACTAGCCTGAAAATAGTAGTTTTTAAGCCACTTTTACACAAAAATAGCTGCCATAGTAGCCTGGGGTTGATTTTAGTAGCAAATAATTGCTTTTTAGTCGCCACTGGGAACCCTAATCATGCCATTTCTACAGAAATAACCTGAAATGAAACAGTGAAACTTGATGGGCGATGAAAGAATGGTTGCTTTGTGGATTTTAAAAATCTCACAATATATTAACTAAAGTGCCATGGCATAGTGGTTAAAAATCACAGATTGAGAGAAATCACAAAAAAGCAAACAAGTAAGGGAATGCACATGTGTGAGCACCTCCCTCCCCAAATACAGTAGCTGCCGCTTTATAAAATCACGTTTGTTTTCATCAAAATGATTTTATTAAGCGGCTGATTTTTATATCCGGCGAACATGCCCGAACTCAATAAAAGAGTATTCATTATCTAAATATGGAAAGAAATTCTTTACCCTTCCGTCTATTAACTAGCCTTCCGCAGGAATGGAGTTTTCGTTGCTTATCATTCATGCAAAATTTTCAGCTTTTAAGGACAAATTATATAAAAGAGGGAAATTTCTTTGACCTGGTATTATTGTATTTATCGAGAAGTGTTGCGTTGATGACTTTTGCTTTTGCTATTCATTTTCGCTTGTGGTTCATTCTTCCGTTAGGTACATATTAGACACTTTTATCATCTCTATCCTTATGATTACATGAAGAAAATTGAGAAATTTCAAGCTTCGATGTCACCTTCCTTTGACTATATATTTGAAGAAAACCATCATACAAAATTTTACGATTTACCTTCAAAATAAAAAATTTCCGCTTGCATATCTTGCAGCTAAGTTGCTTCAGAATAAAAACTAGAAACTCTATTTGAATATTTAACGACAGATAAAAATGCTCATTAGCCAATCATTTGGCGAATTCATTCCATGAACTCATAATTACAACACATAACGGGGCGTGTTTATTTATTTTTTTTTTTTGAGGCGTAAAATTTTTGACAAAGAGTAATAATGTGATGGCTTGCTATTTTTTGTTTCTTTTTTTCATTTCAAAAATCCGGTGAGAAAATTTAATTCGTTATTTAGCTTATATACATGATAATTTTTACTGTTGAAGAAATTTTCTTTTGAGTTTATTAACCAGTGATGCTGATTTTATTAAGTGGCGGTTTTTGTTGATTTGATTCCAGACCCAGCAATTTGATCAGATTAAGCAGCTGATTTTATTAACCAGTGATTTTATAAAGTGGCGGGCACTGTATACACTTTTTTTTTTTTTTTTAATAGTAGAAATTAACATTAAGATTTAAAATGCAACAGTTATTACTAATCAATAAGTTCAGATTTGTTCCATTCTGAACTTATAAAGTTATAAATACAGATAATAATTACCTATGAATTTTTAAAACCATTTCAGTACCATCTTTGTCTGCAACCAAAAAGATATCTAAGAATAAAAAAAATTTAAATATCAATAAGAGGTTTTTTTTTTTTTTTTTTTTCTTTGAGAAATCTATAAAAATAGAAACATATCATTGTACAAAAAAATTCAAAATATAATCTCAAAAGCATGAGAATTGTAAATTTTACATAAAATTTTTGCATGACATTTTTATGAAAGCAAATTATCTTAGTTGTTATTTTAAAAACTTTTTTCTTTTCTTTATAACATATTATTTTTTCTTGGTTATTGTTATTATATTCTCATTGCTTTTACGTAGCTTGATTTAATATTTTTTTAAACCACGTACTTTAACAGATTATTATGAGTTAGTGATTATCTGTGACTTTATTCACGCAAAATTTTATAAAAAAGTATCTAGATTATACATGATACAGTGAGACATTTTGCTCTTTCCACATGTTTCTTCAATATCTTTAACAATATGTTTTATTAAATATTTTTCACCAAAGAAGAAACTTCTTAAACTTGAATAAAAATAATACATAATTGACTTACTTTCAGTTGCTATGTTTCAGCACTTTCAGTCGGACAACCCGACCATCATCAAAGAGCTTTCTTTTCTGACTGCAATCCTTGTTGTGGGTTCTTGCTTTTAAACAAGCAGCACCAACCCCGGTACACTTGCAACTTGTTTCTTGATTGTTGCTAGCATGAAGTAATTGAAATTATGGTCAACGAGTGCACTTGCAATGATCAAGAAGCAACTCAGCAATTGGATCAGGGTTTGTGCTGCTTGTTAAAAGCAAAGAACCACAATAAGTCTAGCAGCCAGCAAAGAAAGCTCTCTGTGAGTCAGGTGCCTGACCAAAAGTGCTTAAATGGAGCAATTTAAAGTAAGGCAATTATGTATTATCCGACCCGATCCGATTATAAACCCCCTCCGATTTTTATGAAACTGGGCTCAATTATTTGTTTTATAGAGAAATGAATATTTACCAATTATTAAATCTGTATCTCTTTTAGTTTTTGATGTACAGAGCTGCAAAAATGGGTAAAAAGTGCAAATTTTCAAAATTCTTGCTTTACAAATTTGCCTATATCTTGTTCTCTAATTGTTGTAGAGACATAAGTTTGGTATCATTGGAAAGAATTTAATACAGGCTTTCAAATGATGTTACTTGCACATATTTAAAAAAAAAAATATTCAAGGTCAAACATTTTGATAGTTGACCTTGAATATCTCAAAAAGTGGTATTTTATTTTCCTTTAAAAAATTATATGTTGTTCCCACGTTTACTGTCTACAACTAATGTGAGTTTCAATTTGGGACCACAATGGGAAGCTGAGTTATAAAATAAAATGCAACCTCATATCAGTATTTTCATATCGAAATTGCAGAACATTTTGGAATTTCATTTAGGTGTGCCAGATCAGTATGTATCTAAATTTTTGAAAAGGAAAATGATTAATTACAATGTTTTTGTAATTAATAATCACAGGATACACTAAAAAAAAAAACAAAGATTGACAAAAGTTTCAATTTTATTTTGGAATATTAATCTGCTAATTGAGCATTCCTTGGAAATGTGTGAAGTGCAAAAATTTGAGGCTTAAACAAACATAAATTAGTTAGTTTTAACAAAATAAATAACTTTTAATTTTATTCAAATCTGAATTTTAAATGGTTAAAAATGATAATAAAAAATTATCCCTTTTCTCATTTTGTTTACATTGGTAGTGTACTTTCATATCAAAATACAAGAGGCGTATTAATAAAACATATTTAACTTTGAATATACTTTGTCAGTATTATTTTCCGAATATAAACATGTTGTTATATTAAGAATGCACATGAGATTCAAAGGTACATTTAGAAGATTTATATATAACAAAAAAAAAAAAAACCTTACTTCTGTGCACATATATTTACGAAGTTTTGTGAACATTTTGCAATGGCCTAGTCATAAAGCAATCTTTAAAGTTAACTTAAAAGATGCATGGGACATTAATACAGAAGTTAACAGTATTTGCAGTATATCTGAATTTTGAGGATAGCTAAACGAAATAGGGGGATCATGGGGATGCAGGAAGGTAACCTTGATTTCTTCTGTGTCATAATCAACATTCAGAACACATCCTACCCCCAACAAGCTTCATAAATGGAAGTTACAAAACTATGTATTTCTTTTAGCTCTAGTTCTCCTTCTTCTTTTGTTACTTTTACTTCCTTGCGTGATGGGGAATTTCAGCAGACTTTGCAAAGAAGTTTTCAACTTGTATTGGGTATAGAGGATGTAATTTCTGAGTACCAGGAACAACACAAGAAGATAAAAATCACTTCTGTAAAAATATGCTTTTCTTCTTTGTACTGAAGGGAAGAAATGTAAGCAAAATGTATCCCCAAAACATTAGGAGTTGCCCATCTAAACAAAAGGCGAGGAGTCATTATTTGGTCTGTATAAGAACATTGCAGATTGGCACGAGCTGCTAATCTCTTCACAGATCCACCAATGCTAACATGTTACCCCCTTTTCTGTGTGCTGTCACACACACACACACACACACACAAAAAAAAAATGCTATTTAGCTTTTATTCCAGTCTTTTTCATGAAAACATAGATTTAAAAAATTTTTGCGATTTTTATAATGAGTAGCTGCACCACCTGAAAAATATATTATTTTTTGTGGGATTGTACTAAATTTATTCTTTAGAAACTTAACTCTTTCTGGTTATAAATGTACTGCTGTCATATTATAATAAAGGGAAATTACAATCTTGGCTGACTTGCATTGTGTATTTTATTACATTTTGCACAATTCTTTAGCTATAAAACTCATGTCATGTTTGTTAAATATCAAAACACTGTTATGGGGTTGCATTGTAATTTATAACTCAGCATCCCATGGCGGTGCCAAGTTGAAACTCACAGTAGTTATACACAATAAACGTACGAACAACATATACTTTTTAAAGACTTTTAAGACTTTTTTAAAGACTTTTACCACTTTTTAAGAAGGTCAAAGGTCAAAATATTTGACCTTGAAATGAATTTATTTAAAAATATGTGCATGTGATATATCATTTGAAAAACCTGTATTAAATGCTTTCCAATGATACCAAACTTATGCCTCTACAACACTTAAGGAACAAGATCCGGGCAAATTTGTAAAACAAGAATTTTGAAAATTTGCACTTTTTACCTATTTTTGCGGCCCTGTATATCAAAACTAAAAGAGATAGAGACTTAATAATAGGTAAATATTCATTTCTCTATAAAACAAATAATTGAGCTCAGTTTCGTAAAAATCTAAGGGGGTCAGGTTGAAAATTACCTTTTTCTGTGTTGATTTGACATGGAATGACCTGGCAATGATTTTTTGTCTACCTCCCCTCCTCTTTTACAAGGTAGTGTATTCTACTTTTAAATTTAGAGAAATATTGGTCATACTTAGAATAAGTTTAAAGAAAAATCTTTTTTTTTTTTTTTTTTTTTTGTTCTTTTTTTCAAGTTTTTATGGATATAAACTAGTTAATTAAAAAGATAGTCATTAAAATAGAAAGTCTTTTAATTAGTAGCATTCTAATCCACCATGAAAATACAGAGTATTAAATAATTCTCAAATCATTTTTTTTTTTTTTAAATATATAACATACATGGTAAAATTCATTTAAAAAATTAAAATGCTATCTCGGTTTTTTTTTTTTTTTATACACTAGATTTTTTTTTTAGAAAGTTACAGAAAATGTGTGATGTTAGGTAGTTACAAGACATTATGGGAAAAAACAAGAACAAATCGCTCAAAATTATATTATTAAACTAACAAAACTTAACAAACAAAAACTATTAACTTAACAAAAAAAAAGTATTATAAAAGTAAATTAAATAAAGAATTTAAAACTTGTTAAATTTTAGTGTACTTAATTTATGTGGATTAGCATTAAACATTGTTTTTATTACTTTATAAAACTTTATCATACATAAATTAATGAACATATATACCTGATTCTTTACCAGTACCGACTTGGTTGCCAACTGATGTAATGACATCTCTTGAAGCTAAAGCCCTGAGTGCAAGATAATCATAGCCACTGTTTGTTAATCTATATCCATCATCTGAAATAAAAGATGGTTAAGGGCAAATTTTATAAGTCAGTTTAATTATAGAAAAATCATTCAATTGAAATTTTGAAATAATAATGGCTAAGCTTTAGTATTGGGCACCCATTGGCGATTTGTGACGCTGTAATGCGATTCAGTGTATTGACACTTTTTAATAGTAACCTTTTGTATCGGAACTTTGTTTAACCGCCTAAGAACTTTGTTTTTCTTTTTGTGCCGACCATTCGTGTATGTTTATCGTAATGCGGCCTAGCTGAATGATTAAAAATCAATTTTTCAAGAGTATTTTATTATGATTTTTTTTTTTTAATAAATGGAATTATTTAGGGAAAAATTAATGCATGGTAGTTATTGATGCAGTACAGATTTTCATGCATTTTCTGATGCATGTCCTACAAATTAGGAGTATCCAGTGATGTTTTTTGGTTTTAATACTGGGATACTGATTGCTACAATACAGATTTTTATACATTTTCTGATTCATGTGCTATGAACTAAGGGTATCCAGAGATTTTTTTTTTTTTTAATATCGGGATACTGATTGCTGCAGTACAGTTTTTATGCATTTTCTGATTCATGCACCTCAAATTAGGGGTATCCAGTGATGTTTTTTTTTTTTGTTTTAATATTAGAATACTGACCGCTGTAGCACAGATTTTCCTGCATTTTCAGATTCGTGCACAATGAATAAGCTGCGTCCAATGATTTTATTTATTTATTTTGCGATTGCTTCTGTACAGATTTTCCTGCATTTTCAGATTAATGCAAGGCTGCAATTTTGAAAAATTGTGGTAAATCTTCAAGTTATACATATATCATAACACTGAATTTTATGTGCTAAAGCTTGGAAACACTCCAAAACTTATTTTTTTGGGGTGAAGTAGCTCAAATTTCTATTATTGTTTTAAATGTTTATTTTATTAATCTTAAATATACTTAATTTATTTCAGTGAATTTCAAAACAAGCATCAGAGTAAAACAATAATTTATTTAATTAAAATATAATTTTGATGTTTTGTAATGATTCAGAGTATTGATTTGCAATGCGATTCACAGTATCGACTCGTCCGGTGAGCTGTACATCAGCAATAGCAATGGGTGTCTTATAGTAAAGCTGTTCCATAATAACAATAAAATAAAATAAATAAACAAATAAAATAATAATAATAATAATAACATTTTCCGTAATTAACTGAGATTTATAAAATAGAAAAAAAAAAAATCTATGTTTAAAAATGGTATTATTTTATTGCTTAATTTTAGAACAGTATATAATCAAATGTATCCTAACACTGGTAATGCTTCAAGGAATAAGTTAATATATTTCATCTACTTTTGTTAGCCTATTTAAGTATTTAAAAATATAAGAACATGGAAATTTTCGGTTTCATCCTATTATATAGTACCCCGCCAAATCTGGAGAAGACGCGTTGCGCCTGGCAAACCCATTTGCCGGTCACATGAATTTGCTCCTCTGCTTCTCCTAGTGCAACCCCCATCAGTGCTTTCATCTCATTGGATTAGTCGCATAGCGGGAGCATTAAAATTAGTATTTCTTTTGCTGATTGGTTTAGCTTTCGTCACAGAGCCGATTTTAATATAAATTAATTACAAATATTCCTTTTACGTGAGAATCTTCAATTGTTTAAGATGGTTTTTATCTTCTCTTCTACTTTTTTTAAAGCCGCCACGGTATCTGTAAGTAAGATTAATTCTAGATTTTACTGTTTTAAATAATTTTTTAAAGTATAAAACAAAAGTCTTTCAGTGTATTTTTATATAGTTTTTAATAAATTTACAAAGAAAAAAAAAGGGTAGGGCATGATAGTCATTGCTTCAGGATAGATTTTTTCATGCACCGTCATTTAATTAGGTGCATTCAGTGATTATTTATTTATTTATAATGCTTGCGTAGCAATCTAGCATCGGAATACTGACCGTTACAGTACATATTTCATGTATTTTCTGATTCATGTGCCTCGAAATAGGGGTGTCCAGGGATTTTTTTTTTTTTTTTGTTTTAATGCTTGCAAAGCAAGCATACAGCAGCTAGTGTATTGATCACGGCCTATACAAATTTTCATGCATTTACTGTCTCATACATCGCTAATTAGGGGTATCCAGTGATGTTTTTCTTGGTTTTAATGCTCGCAAAACAAGCAAGCAGCAGAAAACAAAGTGACCGCGACTCCATCAATTTTCATACTTTTACTGATTTAAGTCCCACGAATTTGGGATGTCCAGTGATGTTTTTTTTGTTTTAATGCTCGCGAAGCGAGCAAACAGCAGAAATTATAGTGACCGCGGCTTCATCAATTTTCATGCTTTTATGGATTCATGCCCCACGAATTAGGGGTGTCCAGTGATTTTTTTGTTGTTGTTGTTTTAATGCTCGCGAAGTGAGCAAACAGCAGCAATTAAACTGACCGCAGCAGTTCAGAAGGATAACAACCTCTGCAATGTATACAGAATGAAAAAAAAAAAAGTCTAAATTTAAATATTTTTCTTTTAATAATATATATTTTAGTACTATTTTTATTATATTGAATGTGACTTTTGTTGGTGTGATTCATGCCAGGTCGTTGGTGTGATTTACATTTTAAAATGGCGTTTGTTGATGTATTTTGTATTTAAAATTCTATTAATGATCAAAATTTTTCAATTTCATTTCCACGGAAAAGCGATCGTTAAGAACGTCAACAGCCGTCATCTTGGAAAGTAAATCGCGCCTCCGAGCCGGCGGAGATCGTGCCAACAAAAGTCGCCAAAAAGTGCATGGGGTTATCGCGTAATAGGATAATGATAAAATTGCCAGTGTATAAGTTTATCATAATACTTTCACATAGAAAGGGATGACCAAAATTTGAATACAGGTGCATCTTCATAAGATCTGATTATGTACGAAATGAAGCAACATTTTTTATTTTGCTTTTGACAACTTTGCAAAAGTCTGTGGCCTGTGGAAAATATCACCATAGTTTAAAAGCAGTATATACTTACATGTTAAAAATCGACTTAAAAAGTTTCTGAAATTGATATGATATTTAATTTATGATTTTTGTTAATAGTGGTGGTTAAAAAGAGATATACATTTACATGAAAACAGGGTTAGAAATTAGGAGATAGAAGCTCGGCATCATTCACACCTTTTATATCTATATATATATATAGTTGCTAAAATGCTTTATCTATGCATAATTTTAAAATAATACAAACTGCTTAAGCAGAGCTGCCAACTATTATGTATTTTTTCATCTTTAAAGATCCTTTTCCATAAAATTAGAAGTAGGGATGAAACGGATATCCGGTAACTATCCGGTATCCGGCTGAGTTTTAAATATCCGAAGGGGTACCGGATATCAGCAGTCCGGATACGGATATCCGGTAATTTCAAGCCGGATATCCGGAGGGGAAAATTCAAGCTTAAATTCCCCTCAAATAAAAATTTTGCGACTTTTTTTTTTTTTAGATCAGTTCTAGGTAGTAAAAAAAGGTTTAAAAAAAAAAAATTGCAAAAGTCGAATTTGGCCACTTTAGCAAACAAATTTTGCAAAAAGTAGCTTCAGGTTTAAGAGATATAGGAAGATTATAGAAATATATTTTAATTTTGTGCAGAGTTAACTAGGATTTTCCAGAGTGATCTATAACATTTCCCCTAATCTTCCCCATAACGATAAAAAGAGCTGTTCATTGTTGTTCCTGAACAAATGATATTCATCCTCTGCAGTGCATATAACTCTGTTTTCATGACTTTTGTTTAATAAGTTAAGAATGTTTAGTAATATTGTTAGTCTTGGAAGTAAAAGTTGTTAGATTGTTTCGAGAGTGAGTCAAATAATATGCATTTATTGACTAGAACCTGCATGGTTTTTTACAATCCACTTTTCCCTACACAAGAAAGTTGTTTTTGTGACCATATATTTATGCTAGCAGACCCTCTGGCATCATTGTCTGTGCCATTACCATTACCTATTCAATTAAATGTGTTATCTACCTATTCGATTTGGATTATTAAAAAAAAAAAAAAAAAAAAAAAAAACACTCCAATTTATATAAATTTGCACTTTTAATGGAATATCTTGCTAAAACACCTGAATTTAGAATTTCCCATTGTGCTGCATAGATATAGCCCCAAATATTAAAATCCCTTCAAATAGAAGTAATATTTAAATTTTCAGGAAGTCTGTATTTTCATTTTCAGATTGCTAAAGAATAAAAAAAAAGTTATATATACTATAAAAAAAAAGCTCAATTATTTAAAGTTTATGATTATGTACATTAGAAAAACTGAACTTACTTTTAATTGAAAAATTTTAATAAATAATCTAATTTTTGTTTTCTTATCTGTACAGAATATAAAAATAAATAGGTAAAAAGCATTTAAAGAAACAAAAATATATAAATTTGTTTTGAATCATTACTTTCTTCTATATTCAATAGAAGAAAGCATTTTATTCGTAAAAATTTTCAACTTCTCGTTTTTGGTGGATTTACACATTTTGAGTGAACCAGAATTTTGAATTTGACCGTTTTTAGAAAATGTCTGTGTGATAAAATTTTGTGTAGCAGCTCTAGTTCAAGAGTTAATGCACAGAATTGCATATAAATTTATACATAGTTGCGCATTAACAAAAAAAAAAAAAAAAGTGCCCATCGACTTTTGGTGCAAATTACTCAATAGGTGGCTTTGCTATACTGTGATTTTTCTCATTCAAAGGAGGACTATATCTTTTACTGTGTATAATTTAAAAAAAAAAGACTAAATATGTCACAGGGCTATTATGAAATATGTTTATTTAATTTCTGTGCATATCGGCCAATAGACGATGCTGTTATGCTGCAATTTTCCTGTGAATGGAGAAATTATCTTGGAGTTATTTGTGTATAATTACACAAAATTTGGTATGTGAGAGGTCCATTTTTATGAAACATTATGTTGATTCAATTTTGGTGCATATTGGTCGATAGGTGGCTATACTATGCTGCAGATTACCCTGTGAATAAGAAGGCTAAATCTCAACATCTATAACATCTAACTGCACTTAACTTGATATGCAAGATCAATAATAAGAGAACGAAAGCTGGCTTAATTTGGGTGTATATTGTCCAACAGATGTCGCAGTCGTTCCTCATCTTCTATGATTTTCCACTTGGCTACATCTCACAATCTTTTGATTAAAATTGCACTAAACTCCATAACTAAAATCTTTATTGTGCGAAGCCATTATTAAGTTTCTTCTGTGCATGTTAAACAGCGTGTAGCTTTGTTATGTAGAGTGATATAAAAGAAAGTTTCGTAATGGCCATAACATATTAAGACATTGAAGCTTTTAGATTTTTTTTCTTCTTCTTTCTTTTAAGTTTTCTTATAAATGTCTCAAACGAAAGTATTGGATTCATAAAAATTTTCTACATTAGGTTTTTGCTGGATTTACACATTTTAAGAGGTGCAGAACCTGGTTTGAACAATTTTTAATAAATTGTGTTTGTGTGTGTGTGTGACAAAAATTCCGTTCAACTGATGTCGGCCTTATTTAGGTGTATATCAGCCGACAAGTGGATCTGCTATTATGATTTTTCACAAGCCTATATCTCAGCATCTATTGATTAAAATTGCACCAAACGCCATATGTAAAATATTTATTGTGTGAAGCTATGGTTAAACTTTTGCACAATTTAAACAGTAAGTGGTGTGTGATGGCCACAATATATACGTTTTCTTATGAAAATAACCAAGCCTTCAACTATGATTATATTAGTAAATTTTTTTTTTTTTTAAATACATATCAAGCGCACATTTTTTAGCACTGTAAAAAATGTGTAAATGATAAGTTTTTGTTTTATAATTCTGAACAAAAACTATATTTTTGTGACAAATTGCAAGTGTAGGAATGAGTATGTTAGACTTAAGTTTTATTCTTCATTGCATTATTGCACAAATAAATAGAATGCTAAATAAATATGCTTAAGTAAATTATATTTAAAAGGTGTTTAACAGAATAGTATATGAAATATGTCTATATTTTATTGTTTTAAAATAAAGAAAAAGAAAAAATATATACAACACAACAAAAACAAAACTAATGCCGGATATCCGTATCCGGCAGGCAAAGGAGCTCCGGATATCCGATATCCGGCAAAATCACTATCCGTTTCATCCCTAATTAGAAGCATGTTTCAATCTGTATTCTAAAATTCATTTGTGCATGACAAGATAAAATAAAATTTAATCAGCTTAGCCTTTTTTAAAATTGATCCATCAAAATAAAAAATTCAACTGCAAGACAAACATGTGAATAGAATACGACATATGCTTCTGTTAATCAAAAAGTGAGCAGTAAATAACAAGCGCCATGGTTGTTGTGGGATTCAATGATTATAATAATAGGTACTGGAATACAGAGGGGAAAGTTGCAATAAAGGAAGAGGTAGGAAATAAAGAAACAAGCAAATGCAGAATTCACCACTTCGCTGCTTGCATTTGTAATATGGAGTATTGGTATTTGCTATTTTTCAAATTTTGAAAAGACGGAACAGCTTTACTATATGGCACCCATTGCTTATTGCCGTTGCTGATGTTTTGATCACGTGGTATGATGGTGTTTTGATTCGTTTTGTGAGTCGGTACTGCGAATCGTTTCACAATGTTGTGAATCGAATCAAAATGTTATGAAACAATACTTTTCATTATTATGAAACATTTTTTTTATGTTTTACTATGTTTTCTGCTGTTTGCTCGCTTCGCGAGCATTAAAACCAAGGAAAACATCACTGGACGCCCCTAATTCGTGGAGCATGAATCAGTAAAAGCATGAAAATTCATAGAGCAGTGGTCACTAGGTTTTCTGCTGTTTGCGAGCATTAAAACAAAAAAAAACATCACTGGACGCCCCTAATTCGTGGAGCATGAATCAGTAAAAGCATGAAAATTCATAGAGCAGCGGTCACTAGGTTTTCTGCTGTTTGCGCGCTTCGTGAGCATTAAAACCAAAAAAAAACATCACTGGACGCCCCTAATTCGTGGAGTATGAATCAGTAAAAGCATGAAAATTCATAGAGCAGCAGTCACTATGTTTTCTGCTGTTTGCTCGCTTCGAGAGCATTAAAACAAAAAAAAACATCACTGGACGCCCTTAATTCCTAGAGCATAAATCAGTAAAAGCATGAAAATTCATGGAGCCGCGGTCACTATGCTGTTTGCTCGCTTCGCGAGCATTAAAACCAAAAAAAAAAAATCACTGGATACCCCTAATTAGCGATGCATGAATCAGTAAATGTTACGTTTTGTTATGTTTTGATACAACAGAAAAAAGTATCGATACTCTGATTCGGGTCTCGAATCACCATCATATCACGCGATCAAAACATCGGCAATGGCAATAAGCAATGGGTGCCGTATAGTAAAGCTTAGCCCAAATGACTAGGTGCAAAATTACAGTCATCAAACTGAAATCTTTATAAAATGTTAAGCATCAAAAGTGATAACTGGACAGGGTTGGCTAGATTTTGCTGGCCCGAAAACACCCACTTGAGAAAACCCCAGAAAAAACCCAAGTAGGTTTATAATTAGTATAAAAAACACAAACTTACAGCGTTTTCCTCTTTCATAGACGGCTAATCTATGTTTTGTTAATTCCATAAGTCTCTTTTGGCAACCACCATGTTTCAGATTAGCAATAGAAGCAACTAGTGGTCCTGGTACCAGTTCATGATTCTTCATGCCCATTTCAATCTTTGGAAAAAGAAATCAGGTTTTAAGAGAAAAATTATAATAAAAATGTAAATTATGAAGCATGCTCACAGAAAAACAGATCGATTCAACTGAAAGGTTGATTATTAAATATCTTACTTATTTCAATGTTTGAGATTTAATTAAAGCAAAAAATACGGCATGATTAAAATGTTCAGATATAGCCTAATAAAACCCAAATTATAACCCATATTCTCTCCAAATTTCTTTCGTAGATAGGCTGTAAAAATTAATCAGGGCTGAGAGCATGCACTTAAAACATAACTTATTTTTAGTAGCTGTACATGTAACATTCAGTAAAAATAATCTAAATTTCAAACGAAACATTAAAAAAAAAAAGGTAAAATTATGATGAAATGGCTTAGGAGAGAATACTGTATTACATTAGATGGAGACAACTTTTAAAGTTAAAAAAAAATATTAAATGTTTTACTTCTGATTACTCCTTATGTTTTACAGCCAGACGCCCAGACGAAAAGCTTAAGGAGGAATCAAAAGTAAGGACCATATTATTATTATTTTTTTTTAAACTCATTTACAGTTCTAAAAAATCTCCATAAATAAAATGAAAAATACAACATCTATTCTATTAATATAAATTCTAAATTGATCCTAATATTTAGAAACGTTATTTACTGCAGCAAGAGCTCTAAAGTCTTCTCTACTAAGGTATCTTAATATAGAAACGTTTAATTTTCCCATTTTATTTTAAGATATAATCAGTCTATCAATCCAAAATTGTTCAAATCGACTTATTTTTTAAAAGAAACATGCGACGACAGCCAAGTGTGTACGGTGTGTACAAGTAGGTAGGTAGGTAGATAACTGAGCTATATGCTATGCCAGAACGGCAGCTTGAGCTCGAAAGACACAATCACGAGGAGAGGCCAGGGTCAAGACCAAGGGCGGGTCCAGACTCTCGACCGATCCAGGATCGATCCAAGTGGTCGTGGAACAATGCGTCCAGTCTCATCGACCGGTCTGGATCAAAGTCGTCCAGTGTAATGTGTTCCATTGACCGGTCGTGGATCAAATCGCCCAAGAACTTTTTCCGAGTCATTTGATCCATTTACAAATCCATTGCTCTGATTGGCCGTTGGTTATTGCTCTGGTTCCGCCATCTATCGGTCCTTACAAACGCGAATATGCATACAAGCATTTTTTTTTTTTTTTTGATGCAATGGATTGAAATATAATACAATAATGCAAAAAGAAAATTATCGAATATTATTTAAATTTAATAAAATAAAATTTTAAAATGCTCCCTGCTAACAATTTTTAAATTTTCAATTTAACAAAATATTTTAAATATGTTTTGTACAGCTTTGTTAATATATTTGCATTAAATTTTAGCATTCAAACATAAAAGTAATTAACAATATTTAAAAATCAATATTTAATTTGTATTTAAATTTTAAAAAAAAAAAAATCATAAATATATTAAATATTTAAAATATTATTGATTGAAATCATAATTAATTGAATTTACAAACCAATCAATAAAATGATAATTTAAAAAACTGTTTTTTTTTTTTTTTTTTTTTTTTTTTTGTAATCATTGATTTAAATTAAAATTAAAATTTTATTTTTTTTTAGCAATGTGTAATAGTTTCATATTTCTTACCTTAGATCATAATAATAAAACTTGAACCTACTTCTTATTTACATCAAATATTTGAATGCTAAATATTTACTTTAAATTTCAACATTCCAACTTAAAAATATTTAACAAAAATTAGCTTGATAATAAATCCATAAAATATTACTTAAAATTGTTTACAATATGTCGTTAAAATACAAAAATGCATAATTGAGGGAAATAATTAAAAAAATTTTGCTGGAAAATTTTCTAAAATTAAAATTTTATTGTTATTATTTTTTTAAAAGAATTCTAGAAAAAGAATTATATAATTAATATTATTGTATCTCATTGCATATGTACCCAACTATGCACAATAGAAAAAAATAGATATGCATCTATCTTTTTTTATTCATAGTTAAATTACATTTTTAATTAACGAATTAAATTTTTCTTTAACTAATTTAATTCTAATATTTTAGAGCTAATTTCAAACTAAGCCTACAGATGGCAGCACTGATTTTGATCCAATAGAGGGATCGGAATCGTCCAGCCTTTTCTTTCGACCGGTCGTGGATCAAATGTCTCAGAGCCCAGTTGGATCGGTCGAAGTGTTCCAGAGGCTGGACTCGCCCCAAGGCTATTGACGGATCCGCGTTTGTAATGATCGATAGACGGCGCTTTGTAGGTAGGTAGGTAGGTAGGTAGGTAGGTAGGGGGGATACTGAGATTTGTGCTATGTCCCAAGGGACAGCTTCATCTCGAAAAATCCAAATACGCAAACCAAAACAATGTTAAGTTAGGACGAGAAAGCTAGACGAGAGAAGAGGATCAGATGCGCTAGCGACCCTTTCGAACCGAAGGCAGCCAAGATAACGTCGCCATACGACGGGTTAGGGCCCAGATGAAGAGCATTGAACAAATTGTGGCGAGGGGTAGAGAGCTTGAAGCAATGGAGCAAGATGTGTTCGGGAGTTTCCAAATCGTAGCAGAAGTTACAGAGAGGGGAGAAGGTGAGGTTCATCCTATGGAGGCGTTGATTGGTTAGAATAGTTTTTGACCTCCAACGAGCCATCAGAACATCCATTTTGCGAGACGGGACCCAGCTGGGGAAGGACCTGTCAGGAAGGAGGAAGGGGAGAGAGATCGCGTAGTCGCAGCTTATCCAAGAATATTCTTGCTCAACCTTCCAGGTCTTCCGGACCTGAGATCGGAGATCTTCTGGGGCTATACGAAGGAAAGGGGCGCATAGATATGGCCCATTTTTGGCGCGGGAGTCTGCAAGTTCGTTGGGAGGAATACCACAATGACCTGGGCACCAGACAAAGGTGATATGATAGCCGCGAGCGTTAAGCTTCTGGATTTGGGAGATCAGCAGTAGGATCACCTTTGGCGAAAGAATAGACCAGTCCTCAAGGGCACGAAGCACCGACAGACTATCAGACAGGATGACAATGTTCGGATGAGAAAATGGAAGAGTAGAGAGAGCAAGATATACCGCCAGAGCCTCGGCAGTAAACACCGAGTTATCGTGAGGAACCAAGGTTGCAAAAGAAGTGTTACTGACAGGATCTACAGCAGCGATGGCGGTTTTAGCACCGTCTTTCGAAGCGTCGGTGGCTACGAAAGAGCAGGGGGGGAGAGAGGAAAACCATTGATGCCAGGCGTGAACTTTAGTAAGAGCCGGGAAGTCCGGACACTGAAAATCGAGATCGTTCGAAATCACCCGAAACTGGGCACAGCATGGGGGGGGAGGCCAGCAGAGACGGATAATGTACGAGAGGGGACAGCCCACCTGGGATTGTATCTCTTGTAACGGTACCCACCACTTCCACAACGGAGCAGGCTGGGCAAGAGCAGCATGAGCAACTTCACTAAGGCGCAGACCAGGAGGGGAGGCGAGGAGGCGGAGAAGAAACATCTTTGTGAGGAGGAGGAGGCGACTGGACACACTAGGTACCCCGGCTTCCCGACGGAGAACGGGGATAGGGGTGCATTTAGGAAGACCAGTAGCCAATCTGAGGGCAGCGTTGTAACTGACCTCAAGGGTATTCAAAGCCGAAACAGGAGAGTCGTAGAACAGAGGAGCACCATATTCTAGAATGCTTCGGATGATGGAATTGACAATCTTTAGCATGTGAGAACTATTAATACCACGGGAGCGGCCCGTGATAGCCTTTAAGTAGTTCAGCCGGCGCTGGGCTTTGCACTTGATAGCAGTGAAGTGAGGGGTGAAACACAGAGTGCGAGAGAACCAGACACCTAAGATTTTTATCGGGGAACCCCAAGGTATCTCCACGCCCCGAAGGGTGAACGGAGCCCCCTGGTCCCTGCAGCGAGAAAAGTTGATTGCCGAACACTTGGCAGGGGCAATACTCAGCGCATTCGAGGAACACCAGCAGGTAACGCGCAAAAGGGTATCCTGGAGTTTTCTCCGAGCCTGGGTAGCATCCGGACCCGTGACATAGATAAAGAGATCGTCCGCGTAGACGATCATGCGAACCCCGTCTTCCAGCGTCTCCACAATATCCAGCATATAAAAAATAAAAAGAAGCGGAGAAAGAACGCTGCCCTGAGGAACGCCCTGGTTGCAAGGAGCAGTGTCAGAAATAGCAGCCTTCCAGCGAACTTGAATAACCCGAGAGTTCAGGAACGAAGCTAGCCAATGGCCCATGGTGCCTCTAATTCCAAGAGATGCAAGTTTGTAGATGAGTGTGTCGATATGGACAGAGTCATAGGCCGCTTTGATGTCAAGACAGATTGCGGCGACGTACCATTTACGAGAGCGGGCCGAGACAATATCGTTTATAAACGTGCATAAAGCTAGGGTGCAGTCCCTAGTAGGTATGAATCCAAAATGATCTTGGTGGAACAAGTGCCGCTGCCCGCCCCAAGCAAGGAGTCTGCGGAGGATTATGCGTTCCAATAACTTGCACCCCGCCGAAGTGAGGGCTATCGGGCGGTAGGAGTCGACCCGATGGGCAGGTTTGCCAGGCTTCCGGATGGGAACGATGGTGGCAAGCTTCCAGGAGTTAGGGATTTCCCCCGAACCAAAAGAAAGGTTAAAGGTGTTCAGCAGGGCTTCGAGGTGTTTCTCAGAAAGCTTCTGAAAGAGCTTAATGGAGATGCCGTCAGCGCCTGGAGTAGTGGGACGCGAACGTTTTAGAGCGTGGCGAAGTTCATCCAGGGAAAGGGGGGCGTCCAGAATCGGATCCCCATCACCAAGATCAACCGGAATAGGGTGGGAAAGGTTGGGTTTAGAGAAATATTCTAGGAAGGCATGAGCTTGGGTTTGGATAGACGCGATGGGAACAGGATCTGTGATAATGTTGTCGCCAGAGGGGAGGTCACGTCTAGCAAGGCGTTTCAGGATTTTGAAGATTCTCCCACTTTCGCAACTGCCTTGGCAGAGGGAATCCCAGAAGCTGCGAGCAGCTTGTTTGACATACCTTCGAAGTTTGGCCGCATACTTCTTGTAGAGAATCCAATCTTCCCTGGAGCAATGCAACCGGGCAAGGCGGAGGTGTTTCCGCTTCGAACGCAGGAGTGACCGGCAGGTAGAGTCCCACCAAGGACAGCCCGAGCGACTAGGCGAACTCAGGTAAGAGGAAGTGGAATCCATAGCCTCTTTGCAAGTGTGCTCAAAGACCTGATAAGAAGAAGTCGGAAGATTATCTATCTTGTTCAGAGCAGCAGAGGCTCTAGTCCAGCTGTAAACGCGACGAGTGGCCGTTGGAAGGCCCACAGGGGAGTAGGCCAAGAGAATGATGGGGTGGTGGTCCGAATCGAACAAGTCAGGGTGGACGTAAAATCTAATTCTAGACTGGATAGAGGGAGACAGCATGGTGAGGTCTAAAAGGGAGGAGGAACCGAAAGAGCCAGAGCGAGTGGGGTGATCGAAGTTCAGAATACAAACATCCTGGGCGCTAGCCCAGTCAAGCAGAAGTTGGACCCGCCTAGGGACGGGGGGGGAGCGGGAAAGGATGTTGATATTGAAATCACCGACTATAATAACGGGGAGGTTCTCCGAGGATAGGATTTCAGTAAGCCAATCCGACGGGAAGTTGCCTGAAGGGGAGTAGCAGTTCAGTACAAGTGTCCAGCAGTTATTCAAGAAAACTTTGACCCCAAGAACTTCGAAGTCCTGGACAGAGCAAGGAGGGAGAATAGCCAGGTAGGAAGCCATTGAGGCGTGAACAGCAGTGAGGAGACCACCACCGCGAGTATCAACTCTATCAGCCCTGTACACCGTCATGTCAGGGATGACAAAAGTATCCTGGGGAGACAAGAATGTTTCCTGAAGGCAAAGCAGCCGGGCATGGAGCTCAGGGGTAGAGCGGAGCCAATGACCATTAGCCCTAAGGCTGCGGCAGTTCCATTGTACAAGAAAATTGCTAAAACCCATAACAAACAGAAACAAATAAAGAGGGAAACAACAGAAAAGGGGACTTACCCGTGAGAGCACCGTAAGCCATGGCACGCTATCCCACCGGGGGAGACTTGTCTGTCGAAACACCAGGGCGAGGCGGGTCTTGCGACGAGGTATCCATAGAAGTGGAGGGATCATGTGCAAGGCGAGACAAGGAAGAATCCATGATGGTTGAATCTTGGGGCTGCAAGCGCAACTTCTTCGACTTTTTCCGGAGGACTTCAGTAAACACATCCGCCAGGGCAGTCTCTGATGTCTTTTTTGGTTGTACCGCCTGCATAATTTCAGAGAGAGGCTGAAAGATAGCTTCAGCCAGCACTTGCAGTGATTGCTGGAACTCAGCAACGAGGGTTTGGACCATGTTGGTAAAGTGTTCAGTAATGCCCTGTAGGGCCGTGTGGAGATCGGCTTTAGACACAGCGTCTTGTGGGCTGCTAGCCGCCACCGTCGCAAACGACCTATTTGAAGTTTTCCTTGATTCCTTGAAAATGCGCCTCGCTTCCGACATTGTGAGGTGGTTCTCAGTTCTAAATTTTTGGATTTCAGCTTCCTTTTTGTACTCCGGGCATGCTTTGTCAGATGCTGTGTGAGATCCCTTGCAGTTAATGCATTTAGGGGATGCAGCCGTACACTCCTCCGAATGATGTTCAGCACATCGAGCACAGAGCTTTTGGCTCCGACATGATTTTGTCGAGTGTCCGAACCTGTGACAATTGTGGCAGGCACGAGGCCGGTCATAGAAGGGGGTGACAGTGTGGCGAACATACCACAACTTCACGCTTGCCGGAAGGTTAGTGCCAATTAGCGTAACCAGGACGGTTTGGGTGGGTGTTTCTTCACCCTGTGATTTCTTCATAAAGCGGCGGACCTCCAAGGCCGCTAGCCCTTGGGCCGCAAGCTCATCGGCGATGTCAGCACAGGACACACTTGTCTCGATATTGTGCAGCAAGAATCTTGACGAAATGGTGTCGGTAATTACATATGGGTCCACAGCGACCCCCAATAGCGAATTGATACTAAGCAATTTTTGGGCAGCAGCAACTGATTTAGTTGTTATCAGCAGTTTACCCTGCCTGGTTAGTTTTAGGTCCTCAATGACTCTGTTATCCACAACAATATTGGTAATTTCATCTTTTAAAGTTTTAGGATGGGCATGTGGTATTGAGCCATTTTTAGCAGCGATGATTATAACAATAGAGTCATACCCGTCGTTAAGGGCAATACTAAGCGAATCTGCCAACCCACCGGCGTTGGAAAAGTGATTCAATGAACATGGCGGCCTATCAAGGGAACCGCCTCCGGACATGTGGCCAAGTGATAACAAGCGAGAAGAAAATCCCCGCGACAGAAAATAATGACAAACTCACACTCCTAAGCGTGATAGAAAAGGAAAAAGCAACAAACTTACCAACTTTCGACTCGAAAGCCGGGACAAAATTCAAACAACACTCACCGCGAAGGAAAACCAGCAACGCGGCAGTAGCCGAGAAAGTAAACACACTAACGAGTAGAGTTGAGCAGACCAGGAGCGACCAGACCCAACCTACCTACCCCAACCTATCCACGTTTTTCACGGCGCTTTGTGAACACTGCAGTTGTTAGTAAACATTAGCCACGTGTGTTCCATTAGTGTTCGTTTAATATTCGTACTATAATTTCTCCGCCATTACATTATGGAAAATTGATTGCTTTTGGAAAAAATACTTCAGTTTATTCAAAGTTCGATCGGAAGTAGATTTTTAACTGAAGCTGAACAAATATTAGTTTCAAATCATCTGATTAATTCTTTACTTCCATTAGCCGAAGCAACTGAAATTTTAAATTTGTCATTTGGAAATAAATGGAAGCTCAATTCTGGATTTCTTGATCCTTTGGAGTTACACTGTGGCACACAAAAGTATGTGTTATCTTTTTTACCGTATTTATTCATTTTTATTCGATAAATATATGTGAAACTAAATATCGGCAAGCAATGGCGGCTGTATGGAATTCGAATTAAACCATGTTTATTGTAATTTCACCTTAGCCCACCAGAGGGCGAGCATTTCATTACAATCGCGGATAGAGAGGAGAGTGCATGTTTGGAAAACTGGATAAGATGGAGAATTCCATGGGGAGAACTGAAAGCGGCAGCCATGATGTTGTCATAAGAGAAATGGGTATTGACTTTAAGAGCAGAAAGGAGGTTGCGCCGGGGGGCGTTCAGGCGAGGACAGTGTAAAAGAATATGTTCAGGCGTCTCATGATCATAGCAGAAATGACACAGCGGAGAGAACGCAAGTTTGAGGCGGAACAGCTTTTGATGGGGAATTATGGTTTTGGACCTCCAACGGGCCATTGTAACATCCATCCTCCTGGAGGGGGACCAGTCGGGAAAGTTCCTGGTTAAGGAAAGGTGAGAGAAAGAGGTCGCGTAGTCGCAGTTCATCCATATATAGTCGTTTTCGATGTACCAGGCTTTCCTGACGTGCGTCCGCAGATCTTCGGGAGAGATCCAGGGAGGAGAGTAGCAAGTGTACGGTCCATTGCGGGCAAGCGCATCAGCCTGCTCGTTTGGATATATTCCTTTATGACCCGGGCACCAAATTAGGATAATCTTTTGGCCGCGGATGTTGCGAGCGTGGATCAAGGAAAGTAGAAATAAAATGACCTTTGGAGATTGAAAAGACCAAACGCTAAGCGCATTAAGTGCAGAAAGACTGTCCGATAACACAAAGATGGTAGGGAAGCTGGACGGGAGTTGAGAGAGAGCGAGGCAGATGGCCAAGGCCTCGGCAGTGAAAACAGAGTTAAGATGCGAGATTAGAGATGCAAGCGCAACAGAGGACTCTATGTCGACCGCTGCAATGGCGGTCCGATCGGCATCTTTTGAGGCGTCAGTGGCGAAGATAGAGCAAGAGGAGATAGAGGAGCGCCAGCTGCACCAAGCTTTAGCAATATCTTGTCCAGAGATGCCAGCGTTCTGAAAAGGTAGACCTTGCGTTATAACCTGAAAATTCAACGTATTAGGGAGGGGAGGCCAAGAGAACTGAATTACTTGGCTGAGAGGACTTTGGAGGGAATCCTGCAACTCCTGCAAGGGCTTACACCATTTCCACTCTGTAGACTGGCAGGACAGGAAGGAACGCACCAAAGCGCCGAGACGGAGACCAGGAGGCGAAGCAAGCAGCCGGAGCAGAAATTGTTTGGTAAGTAGAGAGAGGCGACTAGTGATACTTGGGACCGCGGCTTCACGACGAAGGACCGGAATTGGGGTCCACCGGGGAAGACCAGTTGCAGTTCTGATGCCAGCATTGTAGATGACCTCAAGTTTGCGGAGGGATGTCGGAGGAGAATCGAAAAAGAGAGGAGCACCATATTCCAGGAGGCTGCGAATGAGGGCATTGATAATCTTAATCAGGTGGTTGCTGTTGATACCACGCGAACGACCAGCAACAGCTTTCACATAGTTTAGCCGGCGGAGGGCTTTAAGTTTCAGAGTAGCAAAATGATGGGCAAAGGTGAGGGTACGTGTGAACCAAATCCCCAGAATTTTTACGTGGAAGCTCCAAGAGATGTCTAAGCCCGACAGTTTTAAAGGAGGACCGGGGTCTCTGCGGCGGGTGAAGTTAATGGCAGAGCACTTGTCGGGAGCAATGGTGAGCATATTAGAGGCGCACCAAGTTTGGATTCTGCTGAGAGTGTCCTGAAGTTTGCGGCGAGACCTCTCTTCATCAGGGCCGAGAGCATAAACAAGAATGTCATCCGCGTAGATAGTCATATAGACCCCATCCTCCAGAGTCTCTGCAATATCAAGTAGATAGACAATGAACAGGAATGGAGAGAGTACGGATCCCTGCGGGACCCCTTTGGAGCAGAGGCTGACCTGGGAAAGAACTTTCCAACGAATCTGGATCTGTCTGTCGTTCATGAAAGAGGCCAACCAGTGGCCCATTTTCCCCCTGATGCCATGACAGGCAAGCTTGTAGGTAAGAATGTCTGGTTGGACGGAATCATAGGCGCCTTTAATATCCAGACTTACGGCGGCAGCAAACCAGTGATTGGACCTGGCCGTCGAGATATCATGGAGAAACGTACAGAGAGCCATGGTGCAGTCCCTTGTAGGAATAAAACCGAAGTGGTCCCCGTGGAAAAGCTTCCGCTGACCAGCCCAAGAGAGGAGCCTCCGAAGAATCATGCGCTCAAAGAGTTTGCAGCCAACTGAAGTAAGGGCAATCGGGCGATAGGAGCTCACCAGATGGGACGGCTTGCCAGGTTTACGGATGGGGACAATTGTGGCCAGCTTCCAGGAAGGAGGGAGAACCCCAGACTCAAAGGTGCTGTTGAAGGTGTCTAGTAGGGATTGCAGATGATTACTGGAGAGGCTTTTCAGGAGTTTCACAGAGATTCCATCCGCGCCAGGGGTAGTGGAGCGAGCATGCCGGAGGGCATGCGTCAATTCGTCGTAGGAGAATAGGGCGTCAAGATCTTTGTCCCCGCCACCCAAATCGTAAGGGATGATACGCTCTTGTTCAGTCTTTGAAAAGTGAAGCAGGAAGGCTTGAGCTTGGGAGTAGGCCGAAGCAAGGGGGGAAGGATTTCTTATTATGTTGTCACCTTGAACAGTATTTTTATTGGACAGCCATTTGAGGATCTTGAAGATTTTCTTGCTGGATCCACAGTTCCGGCAGAGATTGTCCCAAAACCGCCGAGAGGCCTGCTTTAGGTATCGACGAAGCTTGGCGGCGTAACTTTTGTATTTGAGCCAAACGTCCCTGGAACAGGAGGAGCGTGCGAGACGTAGATGCTTACGCTTTTGAGCAAGTAAATGATAACAGGTAGTGTCCCACCAGGGACAGCTGGGGAGGTAGGAACTGCGTCGCTGAGTTTGATTAGCGATGATAGCTTGAGAGCAGGTGTTTTCAAAGTCCTCGTAAGACTGGTTGGGAAGCTGAGCGAGGCTGTTGAGAGCGGCGCCCGCTTTGGACCAATTTGTGTGACGGCGACCATGGTCCGAGCCGGAGTGAGATAGATTGGAGATAAGGAGGATTGGGTGATGATCCGAATCATAGACATCAGGGTGAACATAAAACTTGAATAAAGGGAAGAGAGAAGGAGACACCATGGTGAGGTCCAGCAGGGAGGAGGAGCCAGTGATGCTGGTGCGAGTTGGAGAGTCCAGATTCAAAACACACAGGTCCTGCGAGCTGATCCATTCCAGCATTTGCTGGGCTCTAAGCGGAATAGGCGGGTGACGATTCAAAAGGTTTATGTTGAAATCTCCAAGGAGAATAACTGGATAACCTTGCAAAGCGATGACGTCAGATAGCCAGTCTTCGGGAAGAAGCCCAGTAGGAGAGTAAATGTTTAGAATAAAAATCCAGGTATGATGAAAGAAAACGTTGACCCCAAGCGCTTCGAATTCTTGGATAGGGCAGGGAGAGAGGTCAACTTTGAAGGAAGCAATCGACGAGTGAACAGCCGTCAAAAGCCCACCTCCGCGAGAGGCCAGCATATCGGCTCTATAAGTTGTCATATGGGGGAAGGAAACTGAGTCAGTGGGGTTACAGAAAGTCTCTTGAAGGCAGATTATGTTAGCGTGTAACGCTTGGGATACGTGTAGCCAGTGGCCATTCGAACGAAAACTTCGGCAATTCCATTGCAAAAGAAAAGAAGGAACACTCATAAAAAGAAAAAAGGAAAAAAGAGGGGAGCTGTCCTCGGAAAATGAAATAACGAGAGGAATGGCCATGAGCAGGAAGACCAGAGCAAGGAAATTAAGTCCCTGATGTGGTGAGATTGACCGGGGGGTGATACCCAGAAGCACCTTGAGAATCCGATAGCGGAATATCCATCGGAGAAATGTCCTTTTGGTTGGACTCCATGATACGAGGTTTTTTACTCCGGAGGATTTCTGAGAGCACAGACGCAGTTGACTTTTGCACTTTTTTGGCTTGAGAATCCTGAATGCACTCCAGGAGTGACTTTGTGGCAGACAGAAGCATAGATTGAAATGAATTTGTGAGCTCCACACACATCGTCTGAACCATGTTTGTGAACTGAGAGGTAATTTCTTGAAGGGCTGATTCCAAGGTTGTTCTGGTGACCACATCGGGAGGGGGGCAAGTAACCACAGATGCAAAGGACCTGTTAGTTGATACTTCCTTGTCGACAAAGCGACGCCGTGCCTCGCTGAGAGACAAGTGATTTTGGCACTTGAACTTTTGTAGCCGGGCCTCTCGCTGATAGCTAGGACATGTCTTGTCATTGGCCGGATGGGCGTTTTTACAATTGATGCATTTTGGTGAGGAAGCCGTGCAAGGGTCATTGTGAGATTCACCGCAGGTGATACACAGTTTGTTGCTAAGACGACAAGCCTTAGTTGAATGGTTATATCGATGACAGTTTAAGCACTGTCGAGGTCTATCAACAAAAAGGGAGATTCTGTGTAGTTGGAACCACAGCTTGACTTCCGAAGGCAGATGAGTACCTAACAAGGTTACTAGCACAGTCGAGGTGGGGAGTTCGGCGCCTTGGGACTTCCGGACGAACCGGCGAACTTCAAGTGTATGTAGCCCTTGCTCCGCGAGTTCCTCAGCTATATCCTTGCAAGAAACAAAGGCGTCGATATTGTGCAAGAGGAAACGAGTTCTAACAGTCTCGGTTTGAATATATGCGTCTACTGAAACACCAAGTAGAGATTCAATGCCAAGAGCAGTTTGAGCCACCTCCGTTGATTTAGTCGTTATCTGGATTTTTCCTTGGCGGGTAATTTTGATGTTATCAATACTGTCTTTATGACCCAGCTTAGAAGCTAACTCCTCCTTCAATTGGCGGGGGTGGGTGCGGGGAAAACTGCCGGTTTTAGGAGTGATAAAAGAGCTATCTCGGTTCCACTCTGCAAAGCTATTGACAAATTGTCGTTAAAATTGGCAGCGTTACTATAAAAGTTAGCATTCGACGGCAACTCTGACTGAGAGCCCACGTTCGCCATCAGCTCATCAGAATTTGTTGTCATGCGCCGATGACAACCACAGAAGACAAACTAACAACCAAAGAAATAAATTAAAAAGGGTAAAGAAAGAGTAAATACCTGTACACTGGCAGGGAAAAGCAATAAGGAGAATGAAAACACCGACTTGGCAGAAAGTAATAAACAAAAAACCTGAAATTTGCAGCAGAAGAACACACACCGTAGCAATGGCGACCAAAACAATCCACGTCAAGACGAGTTGAGGAGGCGAGCGACCTACCACCTACCTACCTTCACATCCATTAAAGTTTTTTTTTCTACGGTGTGTACAATTTGACTGTTTACGAAAAAGACTAGTCACAGTTAACAGTTATTGAGTATTTTTTTTTTCGGTCAATTCAGCCATAGATATAGTAATAAGACATAGATTGATCATGGAGGGGGAAAAAGTGATTTCTTCTTTATCGGAAAAAGTCTCTCTAATGGCTGTCTTTCCCTTTCCCCGAGTAAATTACTCGCAGTAATACACGGATACACACAGATAATTTAGTAAATAAAATTTATGAATAATTTATTTACTAAAGGTCAATTAAAAACTCCAGATACAGTTTCAAATTCCTTTTTTTTTCAATACTTTCTAATGGCTGATTTTAGAATTCTTTTTTCGGCATCAAAATTTTTTGCTCGATAATATGGACGTGATATATATATATATATATTACTATATCTATAAATTCAGCTTGAATTGAGGATGAGTACATTTAACGTAATTTGCAGCTACGCTGCAGGCACTGACGTTGTCATCGTTAAGGAAGCCCCACACTAATGCTAAAATATCTCTTGACGTCATCCAAGTTAGGTTTTTCAGTCAACGCGCGTAGTGATTTGACTTCATGCAACACCTCTTGTAGTAATGCCTAGAGCCCCTAAATAAAATAATAGGCCGGCGCATCACTGCCATTTTTTTGCCTCCGAAGAGGACAGTATTCCCGCTTGGCGTCCTTATCGCTTCCCTAATGATTTTAAGAAATCTTAATATGAAGCTAATCCGGTCAAGATAAGAGCAATAAGCAACAATAATATTCCTAAAAACCCATTTTTTTCACAGTATATTCTCAGGATGTCATTTTATTCTGAGGCTATACTATGGATGTACTGGGGTAAGATGGGTTGTTAAGGCGGTTTCTGTTTCTTTTACAAAATGTCGCCAAAACTCAAATACACAATTTTTTTCTTAAATAAGAGAAATCTTCCTCCTCCTCTCAACCTCTATGGCTCCTCTGTCGACTTCGGGAGAGAGGTCAAATATCTAGGACTTCATGTGAACAGCAGACTTACATGGCGTACGCACATACCGTCCGGATCCGGACGGTAAATATGACGATAATTTTTTCACATTCTGGTGTTTTATGAAGAGTAGAAACACATATATTTTTTTCAATATATTTTGAAGATGACACTTTTTGAATGTTTCCTTGTTAGATTGGCAATAGTCAATCCAGCATAGATCAGTATTTGCCACTATTCAGTTTTTAATATTGGGCAATGCTGGAAAAAAGGTGTACCATTAGACATCGGCCAATACAGATTTATTGACATTGGCCGGTCCGGTTTAGATCGACATTGGCCGGTCCGGTTTAGATCGACATTGGCCGGTCCGGTTTAGATCGACATTAGCCGGTCCGGCTTAGATCGACATTGGCCGGTCCGGAATAGATCGACATTGGTCGGTCCGGAATAGATCGACATTGGCCGGTCCGGCATAGATCGACATTAGCCGGTCCAGCATAGATCGACATTGGTCGGTCCGACTTAGAACGACATTGGCCGGTCCGACTTAGATCGACATTGGCCGGTCCGGCTTAGATCGACATTGGCCAATGTTCAAATGACAACATTGGCCAATCTCGGCGAAAAGGTTTGCCATTTGGCCCTGGCCAATGTCGATAAATCGATATTGGCCACCGTTGTAAAATCTCATTATACGACATTGGCCAATATTGTTGTGCTACTGGGGGAAGTTCTATAAAGCTAAGAATGACTTTGCCTGTCTCTTGTACGGTAGAGGCTTGAGTATGGGTAATAAACTTCTCCTGTATAAAACTGTACTTAGACCAATTCTGCTTTATTGTGCTCAGATCTGGGGTTCGGTGGCAAAGTCCAATCTTCAAAAAATACAGATCGTCCAAAATAAAACCCTCCGCTCTATTCGGCATGCCCTCTGGTATTGTCGCAATTTTCTTATTCATCATGACCTTCACATTGACACAATTAGATCTACTATTAAAACTCAGGCTATAATTTTGTTTGAAAATTTGTACTCCGTTCCCAACGAAGAAATCTTCAACATCTCCGACTATGACGCTAGAACGAGTTATAGACGGCCTCGTGCCACCCTTTACCTGCCGGGGGATTTTAACCTTGGTTAAAATTTTTCTGCATTATTGTTTACATTGGTAGGGCCTATTGGACCTTCCTGGCCATATATTCTACTATACTATTTATATTATCCTCTTATTACAATTATGATTAATTTCCCTTTGTTTTGTTTAGTTTATTTTTTCTCTTCATTTGCATATATCCTATTATTATTTATTAATTATCTTTTAGTAAACTTTTACTCTGAGGTCATCCTGTCCATCTTATTGTCCCCAGTGCTCTGTTTTGCTGGTCCTTGGCTATGGGTTTGAATTTTTCAGATCTACATGCTTCTATTAGAGGTGAAGACTAGCGTCTGTGGATGCAATGTGGTACTATGGAGCCGAACAAATCAGAATTCAACTTACACTGAAAGTTTATAACACCATTGTTGATTGGTTATCAGTTCTTATAGCAACCTGTTAGAGAATTGGCGATAAAATGAGTAGCTTGCTTTTGCAAAATCTTTTTGACATTCATTCTGTGCATCTCGCCAGCGATTTGTTTACAGTTTACATCGTGGAATATTTACGTTACACATTCCTCCTGACATCTCTTTTGCGCACTTTGCAAAATAAATAAATAAATAAATAAGAAAAAAAAAAAAAGTTGAATTCATTTATCTTTATTAGAAGTATAATTATTTACTTTTCTTGCAATATTTTGGTATCATTTTAGACTAACTTAGAAAATATAATTAGTTTTGCATATTTTAAATAATAATCATATTTTTATCATTAAAATGTGTTGAATACTAATCAATTACATTCGCATTTAATATAAAATACTAATGTGATTTTAGATTGTTGTTCTTTCATGATTGAATTGAGTGCTTTTAAACTTTTGTGTTTAAATATGTAACTTTATTTAGTCCTTTAACAAGTCTGTCTCTAAAGATGTTAAAGTTATTATTATTATCTTAACGCTATTTTTTTTAAAACTTCTTTTTGATGATGAAAATGAATGTACTTAATATTTAAAATTATTGAGCGAAGAAAAAAAATATAATCTGCACATTACAGTAGGCTACTCAATAAATTGTAAAATGTTACTTTGACTCATTGTTTTTAACTTTTTAACATTTTTAGTTAGAATTCTCAGTTCGATTTTAAAAGACAAAAGCACATTTGTGGCGATAAATATTTCCCTTTGTAAAAATCCTTAAAACCTGCAGAAAAATGTTTACAAAGTTTTTTATGTAGCCATTGTGAAAATAACTTAGATTTTATCTAGTCTAAAAGTAGAATGTATGCACTTAGAATTATTTTGTAAATGACCATATAAAAACATTTAACATTGCATATAAATTGTAAAATTCAGAAAAATATTTTAAAAGTAAGCTTTAAATATTTACTTATTCTTTCTAAGATTTTATATTTTCTTTTTTGCTTTCTGTTAATGAACACAAGATCATGGTAAATACCTACATATATCATTTTGTCATGTGTTTTTAAACTTAAACAGTACATGGTAAGAAATTAAGTACTTAAAGTATTATTATACTATGGCATGTCTGTTATTTTTAGGGATGAAACGGATAGAAATTTTGCCGGATATCAGATATCCGGAGCTCTTTTGCCTGTCGGATACGGATATCCGGCATTAGTTTTGTTTTTTGTATGTTTCTTTTCTTTTTCATTATTTTAAAATAATAAAATATAGCCCACCTTTTAAAAACATTTTAAATATAATTTATTTAAATATATTTATTTAATATTTTATTTATTTGTGCAATATTGCCATGGAGTAATAAAACTTTAAGCGTAACATACTTATTCCTACACTTGCAATTTGTGGTGAAAAGCATTGTCACAAAGAAATAGGTTTTGTTCAGAATTATAAAACTAAAATTTATTATTTACATATTTTTTGCAATATTAATATTAAAAAAAATGAAACAAAATACAGTAACCGCCGCTTAATAAAAATCACTGGTTAAAAGTGATTTTGTGAAACTCCACCCCACCCCTTAAGGGGAGGTGGGGTGGAGTTTCACAAAATCACTTTGTAGTGTCTGTTGAATACGCATAAGCAGTCCACGCATCAAAAATTGCCATTCTTAGATAGTTTGGAACAGAGTTACGCATGGAAACATGTTTTTAATCCCCCTCTAACCCTCAAGGGGGTGATAGCACGGAATTCCAAATAATCCCTTTGTAGTTTGTTTGTGTTGAGTACACATAACCAATCAACCTATAAAAAAATCGCTTTTCTGAGATAATTTGGAGCAGAGTTACTCTTTAAAATGTGTTTTTGCCCCCCCCCACCTTTAAAGGGGGAAAAGGAAAATTTCACAAAATTGACTTATAGTGCGTGTTGGGAGTGCATAACCAGCTCGCAAGTAAAAAATCGTCTAAGATAGTTTGGAGCAGAGTTACGCATGAAAACATGATTTTGCCCCACCCCCAAGGGGGATAAGGTGGAATTTTACAAAATCCCTTAGTAGTGTGTGTCTTGAGTACGCATAACCAATCAACATATCAAGAAATCGCTATTCTGAGATAATTTGGAGCAGAGTTACTCTTAAAAGCGTTTTTTGCCCCCCTCCCCGCCTTTGAAGGAGGGGAGGGGAAATTTTTGTAAGATCCCTTTATAATGTGTGTTGGGAATGCATAAACAACTCATATGTAAAATATAAGCTTACTGAGATAATTTGAAGAAAAGTTATGCTTGGAAACATGCTTTTTGCAACACCACACCCCTAAGAGGGGAATAGGACGGAATTTTACAAAATCTCTTTTTAGTATGTGTCTTGAGTACGCATAACCAATTGACACATCAAAAAATCGCTATCCTGAGATAATTTGGACCACAGTTACTCCTATAAGCGTGTTTTTGCCTTCCTCCGCCCTTAAAGGACGGGGGGTTAAATTTTGTGAAATCCCTTTACTGTGCGTGTCAGGACAGCATAAACAACCCACATATACAAATTAATCTTGCTGAGATAATTTGAAGCAAAGTTATACTTGGAAACGGGTTTATATTGCCTCCCTTCGCAAAACCCCATTGCAATAGGTGTAACACCCCCCCCCACCCCCCCACCCCCCCCAAAAAAAAAAAAAAAAAAATCGCAAAATACCAAACATGAGGTTTTGGAAATATTCTGAAGAAGACTCTTGGCGATTTTCTATATCTTTGTGCTGTTATTGGTACAGTTTTCCTCAAAAACCCGTATTTTGCTATTTCTTTTTTGCACTCAAGTCTAGTCTCTCTCTCTGCAATTTCTTCACCGTGAAGCAATTTGGAGCCAAATTATGCTTATAAGGGGTTTTTTGCCTTCTGCCCCTCCCCAGGGGGCAGTGGGGATATTTCGCAAAATCCCGCCATAATGGGCATCAGTGTCCTAAAACCAACATGCTCACCAAAATTTGCAAGTCTATCTCCCATAGAATCGCTACGGCTGTGTTGAGTCAGTGAATCAGTGATTTTACTCTTTTATTCCTCACCCAACCCCCAAAGGGGTAAAAGGGGGGGGGTCTTTCACAAAATCCCGTTACAATGGGTGTTGGACACACATAAATAAGCCACACACTAAAATTTGTGACCTCAGCTCTTAGATTTCCACGGATAAATTTAGCGCTAAAAGGAGGGATCGAATTTGCCCCCTCGTAACTCCCCCCCAAAATCGAAAATCGGAAAAAATCAAAAATGAATTTTTGCAAATACCTTCAAGAAGACGCTTGGCTTTTTTTTTTAATCTGAGCTATTATTGCTAGAATTTTACTCGAAAATCCATGCATTGCTAATTTTGCCTCCGAAAATTCTTTTTACCCCCCTCTCCCCCCTTAAAATCCAAAATCGCAGAAAATGATTCTTTTGTACTTAAGTCTAGTCTCCCCATCTGCAATTTTTTCACAATGAAGTAATTTGGAGCCGAATTATGCTTATAAAGGTGTTTTTTACTTTCTGCCCCCCCCCGAAAATCTCACTTTTACCCCTTACCCCCCCTTAAAAATCCAAAATCGCAGAAAATAATTTTTTTGTATTCAAGTCTAGTCTCCCCATCTGCAATTTCTTCACCGTGAAGTAATTTGGAGCCGAGTTATGCTTATAAAGGTGGTTTTTGCCTTCTGCCCCCCGGGGGTATTTCGCAAAATCCCGTCTTAGTGAGCGCCACGGTCCTAAAATCAACCTACTCACCAAAAATTGTGACTATCTCCCATAGGATCGCCACAGCCGTGTTGAGTCAGTGAGTGAATCAATGAGTTTACTCTTTTATATATATAGATAACAGCATCACTTACAGTTTAAATTGTACAAAAATTTGCCCATAGCTTCTCACAATAAATATTTTACGTATGGAGTTTGGTGCAATTTTAATCAACAGATGCTGAGATATAGGCTTATGAAAAATCATCGGGTAAAATGCAGTGCTGTAATGCTACCTGTTAGCTGATATACACTCAAAATAAAATCACGATAGTGCTTCATAATGGCCGACTCTCTCATATACCAAGTTTTGTGCAATTATACATGATACAATATGATATGAGATACAGCTTTCACGTATTGGGGGAAATTTAAGTATAGCAGCGCTACCTATCGGCCAACATGCACCAAAATTGAATCAGCATAACTTCTCATAATACCCTTCCAACATAAAGTTTCGTGTAATTATGCGCATTAGAGCACAAGTTATAGCCTTCCCTAAAATTGCAGAAAGTACTGTATAACAACACCACCTGTTGAGTCGGCACCAAAACTTGATAGACACTAATATATGCCAAGGTGCATGTACATATAGATTTACATGAAATTCTGTGCAGTAGTTCCTGAGATATAGCCTTCTTATAGGTTGCAGAAATCGCAGTGCGCCAGAACCTGTTGGTGAAATTACATATAAATTTATATGTAATTTAATTTTTTATTTTAATTCCAGAACTACTGCGTAGTTGTGGAGATATAGTTAAACAGAATTTCTCTCTCACACACACACACAGACATTTTAAAAAAGTGATCAAGCCAGGTTCTGGACCTCTTAAAATGTGTAAATGCATCGAAAACCAGAAGTTGAAAATTTTAATGAATCCAATACTTTCTTTTGAGACATTCATAAGAAAACATAAAAGAAAGAAGAAAAAGAGAACAAAGCTTCAAACTAGTGTGTTATGGCCATCACAAAACTTTCTTCTATATCACTATATATAACTGCTACATGCTGTTTAACATGCACGGAAGAAATTTAATCATAGCTTCTCTCAATACAGAGTTTAGTGCAATTTTAATCAAAAGGTTGAGATGTAGCCATGCGGAGAATCACAGAAGGTGAGGAAAAGCGCCACCTGTAGGTCAATATACACCCAAATTAAGCCAGCTCTTATTCTCATATTATTTATCTTGCATATCAAGTTAAGTGCAGTTAAATGTTATAGATATTGAGATTTAGTCTTCCTATAGACAGAGTAAATTGCAGCATAATATTGTCATCTATCGCCCAATATGCACCAAAATTGAATCAACATGATGTTTTATAAAAATGGCCCTCTCACATACAAAATTTTGTGTAATTATACACAAATAGATCTCAATGAACTTCCCTATTCACAGGAAAAATTGAAGTATAGCAGCATCACCTATTGGCCGATGTGCACAGAAATTAAACATGTTTCATGATAGCCCTATGGCATACTTAGTTTTTTTTTTTTTTTTTTTTTTATTATTACACACAATAAAAGCTGAGATAGTCTTCAATTAAATGAGAGAAATCACAGTATAGCAGTGCCACCTGTTGAGTGACTTGCATCAAAAACTGATGTGCACTTTTTTTCCCCTGTGTATAAATTTATATGAAATTCTGTGCATTAGTTCTTGAACTAGAGCTGCTACATAAAATTTTTACCAGCCAGACATTTTCTAAAAATGGTCAAATTGTGTTCTAATCCCCTCAAAATGTGTAAATACACTGAAAATTGTAAGTAAAAACGTTTTACACATCCATTATGTCCTATTTAATATAGAAGAAAGTAATAATTCAAAACAAATTTATATATTTTTTTCTTTGTATACATTTTATATTCTGTACAGATAAGAAAGAAATTCTTAGATTATTTATTAAATTTTTGTAAATTTCAAACCATAACTTTTCAACATAAGGCATCGAGGGGGGGGGGGGGGGGGGTTAGACCACCCCTTCCAAAAATGCAGTCTTTGTCATACTAACACCCAACCAATGCCAAATTTAAAAATTCGTAAATATAGGATTGTAACTTTTCGTGATAGACACCATGGGTCACCCTTCCAACAGTGCTTTCTTTGTCGTACCAATACCTAACCACAGTGGCGGATCTAGAACTTAACTTTATTTATTTATTTATTTATTTATTTTTTTTTTTTGGGGGGGGGGGTCTAAGATTTTTCAAAGTGTTATTCCAGATCAAAGAAAAGTTTACAATTGTAATAGTCAGTTGTGAATGTTAGTACTTTTGCCCCCCCCCCCTTCTTTAAATCCGCCACTGTAAACATCCCCAAATTAAAATTTCGTTAAGTTTGGACCATAAGTTTTCGAGATAAGACACCGTGTGCGTACGTGTTTGTGTGTGTGTGGGGGGGGGGGGGGGGGAGAGACTCTCCCTCCTTTTAACAGTGCAGTGTTTATCATCCCAACCAACCCCAAATTTAAAAATTTTTTAAATTCTGACCATATTTTTTTCGAGATCAGGCACCATGGGAAGGTACGGCCCTTCCTCCTTTTAACAGTATGTATTCTTTGTCATACTAACACCCAACCCACCCGAAATTTAAAATTTCGAACCATAACCTTTCGACACAAGGCATCAAGGGGGGTGGGGTCAGACCACCCCTTCCAACAGTGCATTCTTTGTCATACTAACACCGAACCAATGCCAAATTTAAGATTTCGTAAAGATTGGGTTACATTAGGTATTATTAACTTTCAGTCAGAGCATAATTAAAACATAAGCTTAACAGTTATTGTTTGTTTTACACTCAACAGATAATTTTCTTTAAAGTTTAAGAACAATATCAATAAAAGATTATAAAGAACATAATTAGGCCTTTGACGGTTGATTTTCAACCTGACACCTGGAGTCTCATTCATAGCTTTATTGTGTAGGGGTTTAGTTGTTTTCCCAGGTGCCGGCCCCTTCCCTACACTAGGCTATGAATTCTTCGACCATAATAAAATGGATAGGTTATTCATCTTTTATAAATTATTGACTTTAAAAATGAGGTCTTTTATCATGTAAACAAAATATATGATAATGATATTCTTACATGTACAGTAACTTGTCATAAATCCTTATTAAAAGGTTTAAGTTATAATAGCTGATAGTATTACAAAAAACTTAAAAAAAAAAAAAAGTTTACAAAAAACTATCTTTATAAATAAATAAAAATATGTTTTTGCCTAATAAAATCAAATAAAATTTCATGAAATTCTCTTTAAAATGAGGGTCAGAAACTTTTTTATCTCATAAAACATAAGAATGTGTTTATTTAAGCTTTAAAAAATTCTGATTTTTCAAAAAATCAAATGAAATAAAACATTTTTAAGAGTATTTTATCATTTATTTCAAAAGAAAGAATGATTATCAAATGTTTAATTGAAATCTGAAGCTGATTGGTTAAAAAATTAAAAAAAAAAAGTTGATTTTACAAATATAATTTTTTAAAGCATGTGTGGCACAAAATAGTCTACCATTAGCCTTTAACTAATTCAATACATATTATAAATTATATTATTAACAGGACTTTGCACAGTACTTTAACTTTTTAATGCATAATTTGCTGCAAATTAACATTTATAGATATTGCATTAAAAATTAAATAAATAAAATACAAGTGGTAGATGATAAATTTGTCATTAAGCTTACTTTTATTTGTTCATACACTGTATTTTAATATAACAATGAGAATTCATAATCTAAACCTAGGTTTTTTTTTTTTTTTTTAATTATTATTATTTATTAATTTAACAGCATCCAGCTTCAACTATGCTACGCAGATATGTAAAATTAATATTTACAAGAAGATTGTTAAAGACATTTGACAAAATTGTTACATTATTATTGTTTTTGCATTTTTCAAAATAAAAAAAGCCTTAATAAAATCAATTATAAAACTAATCTTTCTTTTTTCTTAATTAACAAAGGATATATACAAAATTAAACAGTTAAATATTTAGAATTAAACATGTACAAGTAACAAGCAACATATTATTATCCGCGATTGTAATGAAATGCTCGCCCTCTGGTGGGCTAAGGTGAAATTATCATACCACTGGAAGCTTTCACGCTGAAACTATGATAGAACAACAAGAAAGAACAAAACACATACACGTGGATATTATATTTACTAACAACTGCAGTGTTGAGAAAGCGCCATCTATCGTTCATTACAAACGCGGATTATCTATATATTAATAGGCAAGCATAAAATTTGTTGTCCTTTTTTAACATATTAATTATGGGAGTAGAGGGTTGAAAATGGTATCATTCGAAAGGTATGGTTAGCCGGAAGGAGGTGCGAATACAAATATTATTTTCTTACGATGTCAAGAAGATATTTAAAAATACATTTATTTTTTATGCATTTTCCCCCATTTTTCCCTTTTATACACGTATTCCTTTACATTAAAAAATACCTAAAAGTAGAAAGTTGTTAAATCTGGCAATTTCATAAATCTCAAATAAAACCATAGACACAGTAATTTGTATAATGTAGCATCACTATACGCAAGCGAAGTGATGACGTCACTGTCTGTCCATGGAGCCATGAAAAAGATTTTCTATGTTAATTGTCCATTGGATTTTTTGTAAAAAAATATTAAAAAATAACGGAAATTATCTGCCGATTTTAATTCCGATATTTGGGTATAGTTATATATAAGTTACTGTCTACATGTGTTTGATTGAGTTTTTTTTTCTGTAAAATTAATAAAATTTTAATTTAAAATCACAAAACTCCAGAAAAAAAATGGCAAACTTCCAGTTTCGAATGTAAACATAAACATTTCATTTCAAAGGGTGATATTTAAAGAATAAATATTCAACTAATATACTAAATAAAAGGAAAATGGATTTGTTACTAACTGCTGCATGTATAAGTAGACGATACGGAAAAAATTCCGATTTCCGTTTTTTGCTGAATTTACATGTTTTGAGCTTTCTTTACGTTTCAATTAACTGAAATTGGCTACTTATTTTTTAAAAAGGTATCTCTATTGCTAGCTTTTGTGGGTAGAAGAAGCAAGTAGAAGATACATAAAAACTTTTGATTTCCGGTTTTCGATGAATTTACACGTTTTGAGATTTCCTTGCATTTTAACTAAGTGAAATTGACTACTTATTTTTATTTTTTAAAAAGTGGATTTATTATTCTTTCCTCTGCATATATAAGTAGAAAATATAAGATTCAGAAAAGTTTTAGAATTTCGGTTTTCGATAAAGTTACACGTTTTGAAATTTCCCGAATTCAATTCGACCATTTTTGATTTTTTTTTTTTTTTTGTTCAAACACTGTACTTTATGAACCAATCGAATTAATTTAACAGAATTTGATACTTGGTTGGGCCTTGGTTTGACATGGTACCTATTAGCTTCTGGGCTGTATCACACAACAAGGGGCGTTTTCACGTTGCGATTTTCTCTCATTTCAGGAAAGGATAACATCTACAGAGAGAAATAGTTATATTAAGTAAAACTCTGCTGATTCAGTTAGAGTGAATATCGGCAAACAATTGCCGCAGCACGTGTTGCAATTGCATTCCGTTTAGGACAAGGCAATAACTTTGCTTTGCCTCGCTTTGCAAAAAAAAATGGTCGAGTTTCGACCACTGGGCGATACTAGTTATTATTAAACGTTTTACAATATCTAGTATGTTTTAAATTTACATTTTTCTTACTCAAAAGTAAAAATTAAACATAAAATTTAATTTATCAGGAGATAGCATATTTACTAATGTTATAACGTTCAAATAAAAATTATTCCTTTTTTTACTGTTTACCAAACATTAATATATAAATATGCAATAGATAGCTTAATATTGGATCGAACTATCTTACAAAAAAAAAGGCACAGATTACAATAGAGAAAATGATAATGATACTAAGAAAAAACAAAAGGCATAAGGACAAAATCGCTTAATGTGGTCATAAACATAAACATAGAAGAAATATATCGCCAACGCCAAGGTGCGCCAAGAAGCCCATTTTCGCTAACATGATGGTAATCATTTGTCTTAACCAATCAAAGATGCTGTCATAAAAGAATATAGAGAAGAAATGCAAGAAAGATTTTGATTGGTTCGGCTCCATAGTACCACATTGCATCCACAGACGCTAGTGAGGTGAAGGAACGTTGTTCCTAGGAACTCTGAAAAAATAATTTTGATGATGATAATGATGATAGAATATTTATCATTTTCCTTTTAATTAGAATATTAGTTGGATATTTATTGTGTAAATATTATCCTTTGGAATGAAATGTTTATGTTTTCAATCGAATATGGAAGTTTGCCATTTTTTTTTTCTAGAGTTTTGAAATTTAAAATTCAAATTTTATCAATTTTACAGCAAAAGCAACTTAATCTAACGCATGCACACGATAACTAATACATATCTATACCTAAATATGGGAATTGAAATCAGGAAATAATTTCCCTCGATTTTTAATAATTTTTTACAAAAAATCCAATGGGCAATTAACATAGGAAATATTTTTCTTGCATCCACGGACGGAAAGTGAAGTCACACTTCGCTTGTGTATATTTTCGTCCCCTCAGTAGAAGATCAAAATTGTGATGCTATGTCTCAGGATCATGTTCAGTGTGCACCCCAGACCATTGTCAATTACCCATTGCGCAGTACTAGTGCGATGTTCAACCCAATCAACAAACTTGAATATTTTCGTAAAGTCTAAAAAAATAGACTGATAGGTATAAAAAAGGCAAAAACGGAATGATACGTATAAAATCAATAATGTAGCTATTGTTTATTATAATTTTATCGATAAATAAATAAACATATAACTGCAGTAGAAAGAAATTCGGGCCCTCCGTGGCCGAGTGGTTATGTCGCCATTCCACTGATCGCTTGCGGGCGTAGGAGAGTGGATTTGACTATCGGACTGGCCCCACAGATTACTATACAGATAGGACAGTGAAGCTAAAACGCGAACCGGAAATATAGTTGCACCACTAGTGTCAACAGAAGGAAACTGCATGTGTGAAGTCTACAAGATTAGCATTGAAAAAATGCAGAATATTTAAAACTATTATTCACTTTTCATACTTTGTCACTCTAGAATTCAGTGTTCTGTTTCAGGAATACAAAGAGTTCGTGAATGGGAGAGCATACTTTATTTCACAGATTAAACATAAATATTACTATTTGTAGAATATTTCAAGACGGATTCACAATTATAATTAAATTGTTCAAGTTATTCATATAATACATTATTTCTCCAGAAAAGGAGCCAAGACCAAGAGATGTAAATAATAAACTTTTCAGGTTTAAGAAAAAATATACTTCATGTTTTAAGACAGACCGAAAACTAAAAAAAAAAAAAAAAAAAAAAAATAGAACATCTCAGAGAGAAAAAAATGCACTCCAATTTGGCAAAGAGCCAAACCTACCAGTCAGGGGAGAAAGCATGAAATCGAAAGTAGAATCTACGCTCAAACATGCTCCGCCCCCATGAACGGAGGTTCATAAAATATCCTAAAAAATACAATAACAACATTAGTTTTGCTACAGGTTTTTCATTTTCTGTCTTCAAACTGCAAATAGATAAGAAAGAAAAGAGATTAATATACATAATGAAACATTGTAACTAGATTATTAAAATAAGTGGATAAAATACAGGAACAAAAAACAAAAAATAAAAAATAAATAAAAATAAAAATAAGATAAAGTTCAACAGTTCTAAGTAATTATCACTTCAACAGTTTTTAAAATGGCAGAGGAGATAATTTGGCGATCGGACGCCTCAACTCCCCATAAACAGTTTTTAGTAGAACGACACGAACTTTGCCATCTGCTCCAGGAAATAATTTAATTATGCGACCCAGTTTCCACTTCAAAGGGGGCTGATTATCGTCTTTTATTAAAACCAAATCATTTTTCTTGAAATTTGGTTTATTTATTAACCATTTTGATCGGCTTTGCAAGTCTGATTGGTAATCTGAGGACCATCTCTTCCAGAAACTTTGAATAAATTTTTGCAGAAGTTTCCATCTTTCTAACGGGGTTAGGTTAACTTAAGAATAGTCAGGTTCTGGTATTGAAGTCAAGGCAGTGCCTATCATAAAATGTCCTGGAGTTAGAGCATTTAAATCACTTGGATCATTCGAGAGCGCAACAAGAGGTCTTGAGTTCAAGCACGATTCAATTTGAGTAATTAAAGTAAGGAACTGTTCATAAGTTAATATTTGTTCGCCAATAGTTCTTTTTAAATGACCTTTCATCTGTTTTATTCCAGCCTCCCAAAGGCATCCAAAATGGGGGGCCGATGGGGGATTGAAATTCCATTTGATTGTTTCTTCGGACTTCTGACAAATATCTGTGGATTTTTTCCTCAGAAGAGATCAAGGACATAATTTTTTTCATTTCGTTGTCGGCACCTACAAAGTTCGTTTCTCTGTCTGAAAACAATTATTCAGGTTTTCCTCTTCAAAGATGCGAGGAATGTTTCAGACGTGAGATCACTGAGTATTTCCAAATGAATTGCCTTTGTGGAAAAACAAATATATAAACAAATATAACTTTTATAAGATTTAACACCTCGACCCTTACGAGGTTTGATCAGAAAGGGGATTGCAAGATCAACCCCGACTTTCGAAAACACTCGCGATGGCACTACACGAGCAGCTGGAAGATCACCCATCAATTGAGAGGCTAAGTTTGATGTGGTTCTAAAACACTTCATACAGTTCCGCAGATTTAGCGTCTCTTGCATTAATTATCCAATATTGTTGTCGCAGGACTGAAATTGTTAACTGAGTTCCACTGTGAAGATGTTTTTCATGAAAGTACTTTATAATTAAATCTGTAATGTGATGCGTTTTGGGAAGTATCATTTGGTGCTTTTGACTCTCAGGTAGGTTTGCGTGTCTTAATCTTCCACCAACACGAAGAATTTCATTTTTGTCTAGAAAAGGATTTAAAGAAAGGAGTTTGTTACGAGCATTCAGGTTTCTTCCAGATTTTAAAGTCTTTATTTCCTCTTTAAATTCATGTCTTTGAACCAACTTCACAATAATGTTAGTTGCCTCATCAAGTTCTTGTATAGTTAAAAAGCCAGTATTTCGCACAGATCGACATTTAGTATTTTTTATAAATCTAAGACACCAAGCTGTAACACGTCTTAATTTAGACCAAGATGAAAACTTATATAATAATTCAAATTCACTATTGCCATGAGTTAAAGAGCAAACAATAGTTTTCCGTTGTTCTCGCAAAATCTCTTCTTCAGGTATTTTCGCTTCATTTTCAGGTAGTAGTGTCGGTAAGTGCTCTTTTTTCAACCAAATTGGTCCCTTCAACCATTCTTCATTCCCCAACAATTCAGTTGCTGTGCAACCACGAGATAGCACATCAGCGGGATTCTTAACCCCTGGACAAAATCTCCACTGAGACGGGGCTACTAATCGTTGAATTTCACACACTCTGTTCTCTACAAAGGGCTTTCAGTTACTAGCACTTCCTTTGACCCAATAAAGGGCAATTTGGGAATCACAGAAACATAGTATGTTTTTAACAGGAATTGAAAATAGCTGCCCAAGATAATGGGCTAATCGAGTAGCTGTTAAGGCTCCCATCAATTCAAGTCGAGACAAAGTAAGTTTTTTGAGAGGATCTACTCTTGTTTTTAACATAATAAATGAAGTTTCACGGGAACAAGGATCACGAAAATAAGCTACTGTACCATATCCCTTCAAACTGGCATCGCAGAAAACACAAATTTGAATAGTTTCAGGAGTTAATTTTTCAAAATTCGTAAAATATTTCCTAGGCACTTCAAATTTTTCTAAATCCTGTCTTTCACTATGCCATTTCTTAAATTTTTGTGTTAAAGCATCGGGTAAAGCAGAATCCCAATCAATACCCTGATCCCATAATTCTTGCATTAGAAATTTAACTCTTATTATAAAAGGGGAAATAAACCCTACAGGGTCATACACATTTGCTACAGTTTGTAAAACAATTCTCTTAGTAATAATTTCATTATCAAACCCTTCTAACAGAGATTGAAAGTCTATTTTTAACGTGTCATTATTAGTTGATCACATTATTCCTAATACCTTAGAGATATTTCCCTCATTTATTTCTTCATCAATGTTTATTCCATGTTTTTCCCACAACTGTCTTAACTTGTAAGAATTCCCTTTGAACTTTCTTAATGTCATATTGGCATCTTTAAGTATTTTCACAGCACCAGACGATAAAATAAATGCTTCATTTACAGAATTAGCACCATGAAAGAGATCGTCAACATATAAGGAAGTATCAAGCATATTAACAACTTCCTCAAACAAGTTCTTATATCCCTTTATATGACGTTTAATGGTAGCCGAGAGCAAAAAGGGTGATGTTGTAACACCAAAAGTTACACGGGTCATGCGGAAAGCCTTTAATAGAGGATTTTTACTATTTGTATCATCAAACCATAAAAATCTCAAAAAGTTTCTATCATTTTCTGCAACCTGTATTTGCAGAAAAGCCTTTTCTATATCACAAACAAAGGAAATTTTGTGAAGGCGGAATTTCAAAATAATATCTAAAATATTAGGATTTAAATTGGGGCCTGAATATAAACATTCATTTAAAGATTTTGCTTCTTTTTATTTGGAAGAAGCATCAAACACTATTTTGACCCTTGTGGTGGACTTATCTGTTCTTATTAACGGTCTGTGGGGCATGTAATATACATCAGTTCCATTTTTGTTTAATTCACACTCCTGTATTATTCCCAGTTTCTTTTGTTCCTCAAGAATCTTTTCATATTCGTTTTTAAGCCATCCATTCTTAGACAGTTTTGTTCTCAAACCCCAAAGTCTATTTTTGGTTATTTCTATGTTAGATTTCAATTCATTTTTATTTTCCTCCCACAAAAATTGAATTTCATATCTTCCCCTAACAAAATTCAAATTTTCATTGAAAGAATTAATAATTTCTGTATCTCTCTGTGACAGAGAATCATTCTTACTGTCACATATTCCAAGTGATTCTAAATCCCAAAAACGCTGCAAATCAAAACTGTGAAATTTATTGACAGATACAAAATGCGAATTAATTACCTCTGTACTATTATTATTTAATTTCCCCACTACAGTAGATCCGAAAATAGTATTAGCAACATATAAATTATCACTAATTTTTTCAATGATACCTTTCTGTATTTTCCAAAAATAATCCGCTCCTAGCAAAATATTAATTTTGGAATCACTTAATGAATTGTCTGCCAATTTCCAGTTTTTATTTTTAATATAATTTTCAATTTTTGATTCGCCCCTTGGGCTTTTCAAGGAAGTCGCGGTTATTAAGTCTGTAGCTAATACTTCAACACGAATGAGCCGACGAGGGTTTATTTTGCTACACAGTTCAATATCAAAAACTTCGAATTCCTCTTCTTTACCATTATTGATTCCAAATGCAAAAACGGTTAATTTTTCTTTTCTTACACGGGTTAATTTTAATTCGTGAGCCAATTCTTTAGTAATAAAACTTTTCTCACTTTCGGAATTCAATAATAACCTTACAATTTTCGATCTAGAATTAGATTGTGCGATTACGCAACATGTTTGCAATAACGCTGCCTGATTACTATTTTTCAAATGCGAATTCGATACTATTTCGTTCTCTACTACTTCTGGTTTCAAGTTTTTTGAAAAACAAAATAATTTGTTATGATCTGTTGCTTTACATTTTTCGCAAGGCTGCGATTTCACTCGGCACTGTGATGACAGATGAGACTTTAGAAAGCATTTATAACACCTGCCATCCTTCTTTAATTTTAACCTTTTCTCGAAATCAGTTAAATTAGTACATTCAAGAGAAGGATGATCATAATTCTTGCAAAATATACATATATTTTTTACATTTACATTCAATGAATTCATTTTATTTGAAAATTTTCTGTCACTAATTTCGGATTTATTTTTATTTACAATTACCGAAGCATTTTTATAATTGATCATACTAAGGGATTTTTCTCGGGATTCCAGTTCTACTTTAAGAAAATTAATTCTTTCACGTCAGAATAATCAATTTTTTTCATCACTTTGCCTATAATATTTAACTACTAGATCGTTGGGCAATAATTTTAACAAAATTGGATTCAGCAAATGTCCATATTGGCCTTTTGTCACCCCTAAATTAGATAAACTGCGAATATTTACTTCACAAACGTCAAACAGTTTTCTTAAAGCACTTATATTTGTTGAACTTTACCCAGGCTCTAAATTCAATAATTTATTCATATGGGCATTTATAATAATATCTTTTTGGCCAAAACGATTTTTTAACATTTCAATACAATTACCATAATTTTGTTCCGTAAGTGAAAACCCTTCAATAACATTGTACGCTTTGTCAGTTTAAAGCGTTTTCAAGTAAGTAAATTTTTCAATTTTTGTAAGACTTTCATTTAAATGAATAGAATTCTCGAAACAATCGAAAAACTCGAACCATTTTTCAATTTGGTCACTGAATCTCGGTAAACACATTTTAGGCAATCTCACTGAAGAACAAGTTTTTGTTTGGGTTTCACTGACAGAACAATTTGAATTATTTTCATCTTTATTACACCTTTTTAATCGTAGCTTGATTTTACACTTGGCAGAGATTATTTGCTCGACGTATTTATCGCTTGTTGCGAGATCTTTTTTGTACTCTTTTATGTCATATATCATATTTTCAATTTGTACGTTTAAATTCTTTAAGGAAATTTCTCTTTCACTTAACATTTCTTTAATCTCGATAATTTCGTCTGATTTTGTATTTTCTATATCATCTGCCAATAAATTTTCTAACTTAGTAATTAATTTTGTCACACTAGAGCGTTCCGTAGAACGCTTAGCTTTTAATTTGTCTAAATTCATGGCGAGCAAATAATCAAGTTAAAAAAAACAATATTGTAAAAAGTTCAAAATTCTAATTTGATTTAATCAATGTTATAAACAATAATAAAATTTTCTTACCTGGTTCAATATCCAGGCAGCTATCCAATATAATGCATCCAAATTTCCAGATTCCAGTCATTGTTATTTCACAATTACATTTTCAAAAATCACCTATCTAAGCTTTCAAATGCATTTAAAAAATCCATTAATCCAAATAAATTAATATCTAAAGGTAATTTCACGGGATTTCACTTATCCCGGGTTTCGGCACCATGAAAAAATGCAGAATATTTAAAATTATTATTCACTTTTCATACTTTGTGACTCTATAATTCAGTGTTCTGTTTCAGGAATACAAAGAGTTCGTGAATGGGAGAGCATACTTTATTTCACAGATTAAACATAAATATTACTATTTGCAGAATATTTCAAGACGGATTCACAATTTATAATTAAATTGTTCAAGTTATTCATATAATACATTATTTCTCCAGAAAAGGAGCCAAGACCAAGAGATGTAAATAATAAACTTTTCAGGTTCAAGAAAAAATATACTTCATGTTTTAAGACAGACCGAAAACTAAACTACAAAAAAAAAAAAAAAAAAAAAAAGAGAACATCTCAGAGAGAAAAAAATTCACTCCAATTTGGCAAAGAGCCAAAGCTACCAGTCAGAGGGAAAAGAATGAAATCGAAAGTAGAATCTACGCTCAAACAAGCATCTTTGATCGAACATTGTTTTTCCAGTCCCGTGTCCAGGCATTATTTTCACTCAGTCGGAAAAATAAAATTTCAATAAATATGATTTTCTTCCACAGTTGATTGTGTGATTTTATTAAAAATTGTATTTCATTCTCCCATTGTTTAATGGTGTTTTCCATTTCCTGCGGCTTATTTCTGTTGAGCTATCTAAATGATAGACCAGATTGTTTCTGCCTAAAAGGTTGTCTGAGTGAGTAATGCTGACCGGGATGTCGGCCTGGATAGCTCAATTGGTAGAGCCTTGACCTTGTAAGTCAATGATCCGGGGTTCGAGTCCCGGTCCAGGCATTATTTTCACTCAGTCGGAAAAATAAAATTTCAATAAATATGATCTTCCACAGTTGATTGTGTGATTTCATTAAAAATTGTATTTCATTCTCCCATTGTTTAATGGTGTTTTCCATTTCCTGCGGCTTATTTCTGTTGAGCTATCAAAATGATAGACCAGATTGTTTCTGCCTAAAAGGTTGTCTGAGTGAGTAATGCTGACCGGGATGTCGGCCTGGATAGCTCAATTGGTAGAGCCTTGACCTGGTAAGTCAATGATCCGGGGTTCGAGTCCCGGTCCAGGCATTATTTTCACTCAGTCGGAAAAATAAAATTTCAATAAATATTGTTTTTCTCTTTCGCGATTAGTTAGTAGCAGGTTAGTATGTGAAGTTTTTTTTTCTTAATTTTTTCTTATTTTTGAATTCACAAAATCACACTAAAAGCATTCACAGCTATTCTTCTAAGAAATAAAATTAATTTTTATTATGTTTTAAAATATATTTTTCCAAACATATTCTTATTCAAGTACAGATTAAAAAAAAACAAACTGTAACTCTGAAATAGCAGTGTGAAATCTTAAATATTTAACATTGCTTGGTTTAAATAATACAAAATGCTTCAAAATGAAAAAATATTATAGATTTAAGTGTATTTTCGAAATTTATTTGCTAAATATTTAGTTCTTGCTTCTTAAAATAAATTGCTTTCGACAATTAAGTTCGTAAACAATAACAAAAGTTGCCAGACGTAAACATCAATACAAAGGTTAGTTGCTTGGATGTTGGGTTTAACGTTGCTCTAATATTACGATATGAACAATAGATACAATAAATATAAGACAAGCGATTGCGTAAGCTGGAGAGCTCGAGAAAATTACAGCCGTTGACAATAGGGTTGTTGCAGTCAAATTTTGGTTACCGAAGATTATACGGGAGTGTCCTATCTGTATAATAATCAGTGGGCTGGCCCTTGCGTAGATGTAGATATAATAATTTATGTAGACCAATCATCCTCATGTTATAGATTAAAGGTTTTTGATTCCGAAAAAATGTTTTGGTTAGAGCGGCTAATTTCAACCCCCTCCTACCCTTTGGTTTGGTTCAATTACGTCAAGCTTATTTACAGCGGTAATCAAATTATTAGTTTTTTTTTTTTTTTTTTTTTTTTTTTTTTTTTGACATTTTTTTGGATTTTCTAAAAAAAAAAAAAAAAAAAAAAACTAGACGAAGTTGCTTGAAACTTCATACATGCAAAGAACATTTAAAAACTTATATTTTCCATTATAGATTTAATCCAGAATGCAATTAGAGGACCAACCACTAATTAAAGAAGAGCGATTATACTTTATCACCCTGTATTACAAAAAGCTACAAATGACTTGTAACTTTAATACGTTGTTGCACATACTATGTGCAATATTTGTAGGCTTTGGGACGGGAATTGCGCAATTATTTAGGCGGATTTAATTTTTTTGACAAGTTTTTTGCTTATAACTAGAACGGATTTCTATAAAATTTTACAATTTTTTTGAAAAATTGACAAAACATTAGAGAAACATTATTCTGAAACATAAAATTCACAAGTATAACATCCGTTAAAAAATATTATTTTACTGCGCATGCGCGAAATATGGAAAATTTTTTATTGCATAGGTTAAAAGCTAGATATATTGAGCAACTTTTGTCAAAAGTTCATTTGGATAGAGTAAAAATTAATCAAATTGTCGGCAAAGGAACTACCTAGATTTTCGGTATTTTCTAGAGTTGAAATTTTATAAGGGTTTTTTACACATGCAGTTACACATGCCGTGAATTTAATTTGAAGATCAATTATTTCAATCACGTTGCGAAATTTCTCTTTCGTGAAAAACCCCTTATGAACTCACAAATCTTAGTAAATAAATAAAAATATATTGAAGTTACAAGCCTATAAGGGGTTTTTAACAAAAAAGAACTTTTGCTATGTAATTGGAACTTCAAATTAAATACGCGGCATGTGCAAAACCCCTTTTAAAATTTCACCCCTGGAAAATACTTGAAATCTAAGTCGTTCTTTTGCCAACAATTTGCTTAATTTTTACTCTATTCAAATGAATTTTTGACAAAAGTTGCTCAATATATCTAGCTTTCAACACGTGCAATAAAAAAATTTCTATCTTTTGCGCATCCGCAGTAAAATAATATTTACTAAAAATACTTATATCTCAACGAATATCAGTTACGTGTGTGAATTTTACGTTTCAGAATAATGTTTCTCTAATGTTTTTTCAAATTTCCCCCAACTTTTGTAAAATTTTACGGAAATTCGTTCTAGTTATAAACAAAATACTTAATATATATATATATATATATATATATATATATATATATATATATATCTGCCAAAAATAATTGCGCCATTCCCGCGTCAAAACATACAAATATTGTACTTAGTATGTGCAGCAATATATTAAAGTTACAAGTCATTTGTAGCTTTTTGTGATACAGGATGATCCAAAGTATTTTCGCTCTTTAATTTGTGGCTGGTTCCCTAATTGCACTCTAGACTAAATAGATAGTGAAAAATATGAGTTTTTAAATGTTCTTTGCATGTATAAAGTTTCAGGCCATTCCGTCCAGTATTTTTTAAGGTAATAACAATAATAATAATAAAAAATTCTAATAATTTGAACACCCACTGTATTATTACTTTCTTCTATATAGAGAAAGTATTGGATGCGTGAAAATTTTCCAACTCCAGTTTTCGATGGACTTACACGTTTTGGGATATTCTGAACACGATTCGACCGTTTTTAGAAAATGTCTGTCAGTCTGTCTATGTGTGTGCATTACAAATTTTGTGGACGCTGTATCTGTTTTGTGGACGCTATGTAACAATGATCGAAATTTAACCAAACTTGGTATTTAGTTGGACCCTGACAGAAACTGGTGCTGATTAGATTTGGGATCATTCGCTCAACAGGTGGCGCTGTGATCCCATTTTTTCTAAATTTTTAACATGACAGTATAGGACAAAATTTCGTATAAATGTATGTAATGAGAGTTATTACTTTCTTCTATATTCAATAGAAGAAAGTATTGGATTCGTAAAAATTTTCAACTTCCGGTTTTCCACGTATTTACACGTTTTGAGAGTCTGTCTGTGTGTGATAAAGTTTTGTAGCAACTGTGTCTTCAGAACTAATGCTCAGAATTACATATAAATTTATATGTAGATGCACCTTGACCTAAATTAGAGCCAATAAAATTTTGGTGTTGACTGCTCAACAGGCGGCTCTGCTATACAACGATTTTCGCAATTTAAGGGGAGGCTATATCTCAGGTTCTATAGCGTATAACCAAACAAAACATGATAGGTGAGAAGACCATTATAAGACATTATGCTAGCGCAATTTGAATGCTTATTGGCCAAGAGGTGGCGCTGCTATACAGCGATATCTGCAGTTTAAGGGAAGGCTATATTTCAGGAACTACTGCACATAAATGCATATAATTTTATATGCAGATGAACCATGACATAAATTAGTTCTTATCAACTTTTGGAGTCAACCGTTCAACAGGTGGCGCTGCTACACAACGATTTCCGAAATTTAAAGGGAAGGCTATACCTCAGATTGTATTGCGTATCATAAAAAAAACTTGATATTCGAGAAGGCCATTATGAGACATTATGTGGATTCAATTTGGATTCTTATCAGCCAATAGGTGGCGCTGCTATACTGAAAATTTCTTCGAAAATGGGAAGGTTATATCTCAACTTCTATGGCATATAACTGTACGAAACTTGATATGTGAGATAACCGTTATGAAAAAGGACTTTTTAAGATGTTATTTACAAACAATAAAACTGTCTTTCTTTGTATATTTAGTGTTAGTTTTCTCTAAGACGAAAATCAATTGCATTCATTACGTTAGAAAATTTTAATAAATAATAATTTTAATATATTATTCGCACTTAGTGAAATTGTATAGAAAAATATAGAAGAAAGTCTTGTGGTGGCCACACATACTAGTTTTTAATGTGTGATTTTAAAATTAAGATGAATTATTGATAATAGTAGTAGTAAATTAGGGAAAAAAGTTTGTGCTTGTGGAATCATCGCATGGTTGAACGATAAATCTGTGATAATTTAAAACAAATTTATCGATTTTTAAAAATTTTTTTTAACGAAAATAAATAAATAAATAAATAAATAAATAAATAAAATAAAAAATTAAAAAAATCGTATTTCTTTTGATATTGGCAAAAAACTGACTTTCTTTCAGCATTTAGCGATGTAATTCTGTCAGATAAAAATAGTCTGCATTTACCATGGAAAATAACTTAATAGTTTAATAAATAATTTGTATTTCATGAATTTTGTGTAAAATTATAGAGAAGAAAGTCTTGTGGTGGCCACATCATACTAGTTTTCCAGTTATGCTTAAACGCGAATAGGATATCAGGTAGTCAATTTTTCTGTCTATTCGTGTCTAATTTTTCTTGATATTTAAGGAATGCCTTGCAATTAATAAATGTTTTTGAAGTAGTTATACACAGACAGAAGGATAGATATGTAGACAGACTAGCAGAAGTCATAATAACGCTTAAACAATGTTTAAAATTGTTTAAAACGTTTAACTCAAGTAAAGATGCCATTTTAGCAATTTTTAGTTATAACCTTAATGTGACTCAATATTTTTGTGAAGCCTGTAAAACATCATTGCTAATCATACTATATTCGATAGAAAGCATGTTTTATATTAATAATTATTATAGAACGTAATACATGAGAATACTTTTGGATACTCCTGTATATAAATCTGTGCTGGCATATACACCTATTTCAACAAGAAACATTCCATCGTGAACTTTAATAACATAAAGCAATTTGAAAATATCATAAATATTTACGGGTATTAGAGCTTAATCTGATAGACACACAGACGGAAAAACGGGTAGATAGAAGAACAAACCGAAATCGGTGGTTAAGGGAGGGGTGTTGGTGAGCCCCCTAGTACTTTCCTCTTTTTTTTTTCAGCCACCCGACTTGCTGTGAGCACATTTTAGTCAGGTTCCTTTGAGCTAATCTGGCTTCTTCCTCTTGCTTGGTCCGCCCTCGCACCACGGAAGGAAGCTCGTATGAATGCTGCTTGATTAAATGAATAACTAGCTATTTTTATTATTTTGCATTATGTCATGTTATATTTTTCTTGTTTCCACGTTATTTTATAATTTCAGTTATGTTTAAGTTATTTATGTAATTTTTATTTATTTATTTTTTACAGTTTTATACTTATGGTTATTTTATATTTGTTCCTCCTGGAACCTAGAGTATATCGTTGTCTGGTCCTCGCTAATCTGTGCTGCACCGTCAAGTGACCGATTCGGTCGTTAGCAGTTTATCGGGTTACCAACACGGGGCACTATCCCTCCATGGTGGATTAAAATTGAGATGTTCCCTCTTTTCTAAATTATTAGGCAACTCCTACGTATAACACGCTCTTGTTTTGGCCCTTAATTACCTGCAAAGCCTTTCACAGTTTATAAATTATTTTATGCACAAATCTAAATTATATCTTCCTTCCCCAGTGACTATTTCAGTATCTTCAAATAAAACTCGAGTTTTCCCTGGCCATTAGTTCTCAGTTTATCACTTCGTCCAGCGGTTTTTTGCAAGGGCATCTTCGGGGTTCCAGGAACCGTGAAGATGCCCTAGATGGGAAACATGGGGATCCCCATGTTTTGTGGAACTTCCTTACTTTCAACTAGAAAATTTCCCGTTCATAACTATCTTCTGCGGTTTCCCTGACCTTTTCCCTCCTAACTCCTTTTCTTCTCCTATATTTTCAAGTTAGCTGTGCACTTAGCTCAAATTCATGCACTCATGGGCGTGTTCTGTGCGCTCCTATTGGGTAATCTTAATAATGCAGATGTGCCAGTCGAATATTGTGTCCAAAAAGAACATCGCAATTCAAGTAGCATTTGGTGCAGTCCTTTTTTTAGTAGACAGAAGCATGAAGTTATGTGTAGGTGATCGCTATGCAGTGACCTGGTATTCCTCGCCCCTGTGGGCGGTGTCAAATGAGTTAAAATTGGCATAGTCCAGGTAGGTAGGGGTCGTCCGTAGGTTTCTAAGTTCCAATCATTTCCATTGATAGCCTGTAAGGTAGACGTGTAAAATCTTTCAGGTGTGAGGGCACTCATACAATTAATTGGAGTATGAAGTTCTGTTACTAAGATTAATATTTGTTTGCATATATTTGCTATCTTTCATTAAATTTAAAGTACGAGGGCCGTTTAGAAAGTAATTATCTGTTTATTTATTTATAAAAAAAAAAAAAAAAAAAAAAAAAATCGGAGATGTTCACTATCTAAAGAGGAAATTTGTCTACAACTGGATTTTAAAGTTTCCTGCAGCAATTCAAACTTTCTGAAAAAGTAGTTTTTCTAATATAAAAATGCCCCCAATATATATTTTTTTTCAAAACAGTCATGTACAGAAAGAGTTAATTGAGGTATCGTTGTTTTCATTATACTCTTGCAAAATTATATATATATGTGTGTGTGTGTATTTAATCGACGTATTTAATGCATTTTAATAAATAAATAATAATAAGCACACAAAGGTTTATATATGGAAATAGATACATAGACGATTCGAAAATTACACTGAGCAGTTACGCAGTTTGTACTAATGATAAAATAATTTCGACTATTTTCTATCTTCGAATGACAAACTGTTGGCTGAAAGAATGCAACAATTCTTGTTATTACCTGTAAATGATTTTTTTCCGGACACCTCTTTTGAAAAAACCGCTACAACCGTTGCAGGCAAGAACACCGTAATGCTTTCTACTGGAGGAGTCACCACATACTACACATCGGAGTGAGGACTTTAAGAGTCTACTAGAATCTCCAAGGTTTTCTCTAGAACGTTCCTTCAAATGAAGATTTTGGTGGCGAATCAACGAGAAAGATCCTAAAAAAACTTTTACGTTATTACAAAAACAGTTACAAACTAAACGGTTTAACTACAATCAAAATCGTGTAAGTCGGAGATATGTTAATTGAACTTTCGATATTGTGAAATTCGAAACAATTTTTCCTTTTCTAGGAAAAGAGAGAAAATGTATTGTTGGTTTTATATAACAAGAATTTCCTTAAGATTAAGAAAATTCTAATTAAACTCTCCCCCCGCCCTACTTCTTTCCTAATGTTTCAAGAAATGTATCTTTCCGTAAACACGTAATGCTGGATATTCATGATTTAAAAGATCTTATAATTTTACTAATAAAAAATATTAATAACGCTTTCTGTTTAAAAAAAAAAAAAAAAAAAAAAAAAAAAAAAAAACTAGTACCGTGTAAAATATAAATAAGCTCGAACGTGTTTGGAAATTGCATCGGCGTAGATTTTTTTTTTTTTTTAAACTTTAACTAAAATTCTTTTAAAATTAAAAACACAAATAACCCCCCCCCCCACCCCCTTTATTTATATATATCAAAAAGCAGTTTCTGAGTTTTATTTTTTATAAATCTTTTGGAACTTATTACATATGTAGTACATATTGGTTAGGACGTTACAGAATTGGGTAAAATATATCTTTTTTAAGTGAACCGTTTTAATAAATTAAAAATTATAAAAGAATGATATATATATATATATATATACCGTTTCGTAGGATATCGGAATTAGGAAATTCGTTTTATATACAGTCGGTAACAAAAGTATCCGAACACTAGCAAAAATTCCTATGTGAAAAAAGTAGAGTTAATACTGTTTTGTTAAATAAATCCTTGTCGAATCAAGTTCTTAGTCAGTCTAAAAACATGATTCGACAAAGATTTATTTAACAAAACAGTATTAACTCTATCTTTTTTTATTTTTGTTTTTTATACATAGGAATTTTTGCTAGTGTTCGGATACTTTTGTTACCGACTGTACATATGAGAGAGAGAGAGAGAGAGAGAGAGAGAGAGAGAGAGAGAAATATATATCATAACAATCTAAAGCATGATTATAATGTGTGTAATTCAATAAGAAAATAAATTTTAATATCTTCCTTCATCTTTTAGTGCTCAAAATATAGTAAAATTTAAATTCATGAATACATATTATTTATTATTATTATTATCATTATTATTAATGCTTTACAACTGAAATTACAATATTTGCTTTTGGGGAAAAAAATTAGCATTTTTTCTAATTCAATAGTTGAGAATATAAACTTAGATGCATTATTGAAAAAAGAAAAAAAAATCATTAAATTTATTTTTTTACTTATTTTTATTTCATATTATTGCACGTGCACTTTTATTTCCTAATTCAAAATTATTAAAAAAAACATTTTCGATATCGCTTGTAACGATACTAATTATTATTAATTTTCTTTACTTTTTCTTTCAAAAAAAAAAAAAAAAAAAAAAAAAAAAGAAGAAGAAGAAGAAGATTTTAATGAAATTCTGGCAGAAGCAGAATTTAGTTTAGGACGGAGGACTATTAGTTTTTTTTTTTTTTTTTTTTCAAATTATAACATCGCTTTCAAATTATTCAATTGTATTTTCGATAAATTTTAGATTTCGATAAATGTCTAACTATCGAAAAATGATTTCGACAAATGTCCAACTATCGAAAACGACAACGCAAAAATCCCAGATTGAGACAAATAGTCCTCAGTCCTAAAAACAGAAACACAATATTTATTGCAAAGAACAAATCTGTTACATGCCCGAAGTGTCCCTCTCTTCTCTACATAACCACCTCCTATTAAAAATTTCTCGCATTTTATTACGATACGAGCTTTAGAATTCTCATTTTACACTATTCTGCCGCCCGTTTCAACCATTTGAGCCAATTAATTCCCGCCTTTCTTGATCGGATTGGAATGTGTGTGTGTGTGTGTCACATCACGCCAGAGGTCAAAAGTCAACCAACTGAGTGGCATCAGCCCTCATTACTCAAAAAACTGGAAAAATTCAGAATCTCTGAACACAAATGTCTTGTGAACGCCCTTTCGGGATCGTAAAGTTGAATTTTCTTGTTTTTTTCGGAGTGATGAGGGCTGCTGCACTCAGGTGATTAGCTCTTACTTCTAGGGTGATATGAGACGTTCACATCTCATTACCAGTCATAATCCGATTAAGAATGGCTTGAGTAAAATTTGATACATAATTTCAGTGAATGACACATAATTTTAGAAACATTGGTCACATAAAAAGGAAGATCCGTGAATATTTTCCATGCTTATTATAATAAAAAAAAGGCAATTTAGTATTTAGAAATTCTATAGAGACATTTATATTCTTCAAGAATATAATTCTTCAACCACATTTCTTGAAACTGTGGAAGTCTCTGCGAAAGTGCTGACTCGACGAGTCCAGTGTTAAAATAGGGGTAATAGTCATTTGATTGAGAGAAAATAAACGATAAGAGAGCGCCGAATGACTGGAATAATGATATTAAATTTTGAGTGACGCCCTGTCAGAAATTAAAATAAACATAAAGTTTTCTGTTTCATCATTTGCCTTTTTGTTCCATTTATATTCACAATGTAAGCATATTTTCAAAATGAAAAGATTTATGAAATTTACTCACTGATGCTTTTTCATTCGTATCGCACATAAATTCAAAATATGGATTTTAAAAGAAATAAAAATTCCAAAAATACCTTGGTGTTATTCTAAAAATTTTTTTTTAGATTCCATTACAATTACCTTTGTTCTGTCTAATAAATTATAATTAGATACTAAAACAATGTTTTTAAATTTTAAATATACTATCAAATAATCACACTTTCACTGAGTTTACATTATAAATTAAAATGTATTTATTTTTAAAAAATTGATTTTTGTTTTCTGTGTCAAGTTATCCAAAATTGTGCACGTAAAATTTACGGAAATATTTTCTTTGAATCACATTTGGCCGTATTCTTCAATAACTCGGAATCGGAATTTCGTAAAGAATGAAGAAATTCCGAATGTCATTCTGAAAAAAAAAAAAAAAAAAAAGCAATTCTCCAGACTAAATACGGTTAACTGTATGAACTTAACGAGATATTCCGATTTCTGAGTGAAATCAATTCCTGTTCCGTTCCGTATTCTGAATATGAAAGAATACAGTCCACTATCTTTTTCAGACATTTTCACTTAGTTTGGATACTATGGCATAAAGTAACATTTACACAAATTTTACTTAGTTTTAGATAACATGGCGCAAAAAATAAACTAATTTATTGAAATAAATACATTTCAATTTATTATGTAAACCCAGTGAAAGTGTAATTATTTGACAGTATATTTAAAAATTAAAAACATTATTTCAGTGTGTAATTGTACTTTATTAGACAAAACAAAGGTACAGTCAGTAACAAAAGTGTCCGAACACTAGCGAAAATTCCTATGTAAAAAAAGTAAGCTTAATACAGTTTTGCTAAATAAATCCTTGCCGAATCATGTTCTTACACTGACTAAGATCAGGATTCGACAAGGATTTCTTTAACAAAACCGTACGAAGTGTACCTTTTTTACATAGGAATTTTCGCTAGTGTTCGGATACTTTTGTTACCGACTGTAATTGTAATGGAATCTAAAAACAAATTTTTTAGAACAACACCAAGGTACTTTTGGAATTTTGATTTCTTTTAAAATCCATATTTTGAATTCATGAGAGATAGAATGAAATTAGTTGGCATAGGTGGACTCTGCTCAGTTCCCCATCATATGTATGTTCTCATAAATTTCTAGTACAGAACATATTATATTCATGTTAAGAGAAATTAATTTGACCAAATGCTTGACACAGTAACAGAACGAAATCCCCGCCTAATAGGCTACCCACCGTACAGTTCGATATATTTTAGGTTGATTTCTTTAGAAATCGTCCTATTGCAATCACTTCGTTTATCTATCTATCTTTCTATCTATAATGAAAATTTTGTCATCACGATAACTCCCGAAATAATACTCCAAATCGAACCAAATTTGGACAGTGAACTGATCTTATAAATATCTTGGATGAGTTCGTTAACCAAGTTGCTCCGACTTTTTGTTTTTAAGTGGAAGCCATTTGAAAATTTCAAACCCACATTGTAAAAAGCATATTTAAAGCAAGATTTGCTTGAATTTTCATGTAAATACAGGCCACATAAGGGTCTCAATGAAATTTATTAAAGAAGTTTATCCACCATTTTTATTAATAAAGTGGCAGATATTTTAAGTTAAGCGGGGCCACTTGAAATCAGGCCACCACTTGAAAATTTAAAATCACTATAACTTCCGAAATAATACTCCAAATCGAACCAAATTTCGACCGTGTCTTAACTTATCTTATAAATAACTTAGATGAATTCGTTAACCAAGTTGCTCCGCCATTTTGTTTTCAAGTGGAGACCACTTGAAAATTTCAAATTCAAATTGTAAAAAGCGTATTCCGAATTTGTTTGAAATTTGATGTAAATATAGACCACATAAGGGTCTCAATGATGTTTATTAATGAAATTTATCCGTCATTTTTAATAAAGTGGTAGATATCTTAAGTTAAGCGGGGCCACTTGAAATCACGCTACCACTTGAAAATTTAAAATCACAATAACTTCTGAAATAATACTCCAAATCGAACAAAATTTTGACAGTGTCTTAACTTATCTTATAAATATCTTAGCTGAGTTTGTTAATCAAGTTGCTCCGCCATTTTGTTTTAAAGTGGAGACCACTTGAAAATTTCAAATTCAAATTGTAAAAAGCGTATTCCGAATCTTATATATTAAAAAAATTTATGAAAACTAAAGGCAGTCCGTCTGGCCGTTCTATCCGGCCGATTTCCTTCATTTTTTTTTTAAATGAAAGGTATTTAGGCACAGATATGTCATCAATCATTGAAATTTACTCAACTTCCACCTTACTCAAGTTATACTCAAACTCGATTCTTCCCTGTACATTTCTTATGGGACACTTTTCACTCAAACAATTCGAATTCTCATAGCTCTTCTTCTAATGAATGGATCTTGATCGTTTCACTCTCAGAACACTCAGTGGATCAAGTTCTTTCTTTTGAGCTATTAACTGCTTAAATTCCTTGAGATTGAGGAAAGTTATGCTTGCACAATCAACTTTACATTCAATTTTTTCAAGATTTTCCTTCACTCAAACCTCTATAACTAGAGTTCTAATTAACGTAGGCTGTTGACACAAGTCTAAGAACACTCAGTGGATCACGTTCTTTCTTTTGAGCTATTAACTGTTTAAATTCGTCGAGTTTGAGGAAAGTTATGCGTGCAGAACGAACTTTACATTCAATTTTTTCAAGAATTTTTCAAGATTCTCCTTCACTCAAACCTCTATAACTAGAGTTCTAATTAACGTAGGCTGTTGACACAAGTCTAAGAACACTCAGTGGATCAAGCTCTTTCTTTTGAGCTATTAACTGCTTAAATTCGTTGAGTTTGAGGAAAGTTATGCGTGCAGAATGAACTTTACATTCAATTTTTTCAAGAATTTTTCAAGATTTTCCTGCGTTTGGTTAAGAAAATTAATATGAAGAAAATTTAATTTTTAATTACACGAGTTCTAGAATTAATTATCTTTCAACATACATTATTTTTCAACGTATTGAGGTTTTCTCTATATATTAAAAAAAAGTTTCTGTAGCTGGCGTCAAATTTTTTTTGTCTGCGACAGCATCTTCTTGCGGAGGGCAAAAGGCTCTGCATCATGGGAGGTATCAATGTGTTCCGAATATTTCAAGGAAGGCATTTCAGGAAGTTAGAAATCTGTATCATTTTAATTAACGAGGTTATTAAATAAAAACCTCGTGTTTATAAAGGTAGTCTATTTGCCATTAAAGAAATAATTTCTCTTATTACATCATTTTCCACAATGACGTCATTCTCCACAGAGAAATAAAAATGTTATCACTGGTGTAAAAATATAAAATAAATTCCGCAAACACCCTTTTTTTTTCTACTTTTAGAAAATTAATGTTATTACTGGCAATATTTATGTTTATTTTATTTATTTGTTCTTTTTTTTTGTGAATAACGAAATAATGTCGTGTATGTATAACTAACTGCATTTCTCTTTACCATTAAAGTGCATTTATTATTTTTATTTGAAAACGTATTTTAAAATACTTTGATAGATTTTGGTATACAAAAGTATTTACATTTAAATTCAAACTCAATTATAAACAAAAAATCTTATTTAGCATTGATAATTTTTTTTACACTACAGAATTAGACATTTGCATGATATATTTCCTGGTACAACTATAATATCTTCCCACAGCTGAATTTGGCGATTTTTCTTTGGCGCCGATTTGAACGATAACGATGTCGTTCTGGACTGTTTGCAATATAATATGGCAGCCTGCATGCTGTTTATTTTGGATTTATGATTTTATGATTTACGATTTGTAATCTTATATATTAAAAAAATTTATGAAAACTAAAGTCAGTCCGTCTGGCCGTTCTATCCGGCCGATTTCCTTCATTTTTTTTTTTTAAATGAAAGGTATTTAGGCACAGATATGTCATCAATCATTGAAATTTACTCAACTTCCACCTTACTCAAGTTATACTCAAACGCGATTCTTCCCTGTACATTTCTTATGGGACACATTCACTCAAACAATTCGAATTCTCATAGCTCCTCTTCTAATGAATGGATCTTGATCGTTTCACTCTCAGAACACTCAGTGGATCAAGTTCTTTCTTTTGAGCTATTAACTGCTTAAATTCGTTGAGTCTGAGAAAAGTTATGCGTGCACAATCAACTTTACATTCAATTTTTTCAAGATTTTCCTTCACTCAAACCTTCATAACTAGAGTTCTAATTAATGTAGGCTGTTGACACAAGTCTAAGAACACTCAGTGGATCAAGCTCCTTCTTTTGAGCTATTAACTGCTTAAATTCGTTGAGTTTGTGGAAAGTTATGCGTGCAGAATCAACTTTACATTCAAATTTTTCAAGATTTTTTCAAGATTTTCCTTCACTCAAACCTCTATAACTAGAGTTCTAATTAACGTAGGCTGTTGACACAAGTCTAAGAACACTCAGTGGATCAAGCTCCTTCTTTTGAGCTATTAACTGCTTAAATTCGTTGAGTTTGAGGAAAGTTATGCGTGCAGAATCAACTTTACATTCAAATTTTTCAAGATTTTTTCAAGATTTTCCTTCACTCAAACCTCTATAACTAGAGTTCTAATTAACGTAGGCTGTTGACACAAGTCTAAGAACACTCAGTGGATCAAGCTCTTTCTTTTGAGCTATTAACTGCTTAAATTCGTTGAGTTTGAGGAAAGTTACGCGTGCACAATCAACTTCACATTCAATTTTTTCAAGAATTTTTCAAGATTTTCTTGCGTTTGGTGTAAATCAATTATTTGAAGAAAAAATCTATATATTAATTTGAAACATGTTTTTGTCTGTCTCCACTATATTGAGAGAACTACTTGGTGTAAAAATTTGGTTGAGGTGTCTAAAAAAAGGTCTTGGTCTGTAGTTGTGCAATGAAAAGAGAAAATAAAAAAAAAGTCGAACAGTTTCCCCCCCCCCCGGGGGGGAACGGGTTAAAGCTCCAAATTACTTCACGGTGTGGAAAGTGTACATATGGGGACTAGAGTCGAATACTAAAAAATCACTTTCTGCGAATTTGGAATTTTCGATTTTAAAGGGGGGGTGGAAAGGGGGAAAGTAGATTTGGAGGGGGGGGGAAGGGGGGAAATTAGTTTGAGAGGTAAATCCGTTCTAGACCCACACATGTAGCACCTCATTTCAAAGGTCTTGAAATTTCATGTCGATTGGGGATGTTCGTATACAATACGAACGATGTTGATTATGGATGTTTGTATACAATATAGTGCGACCCCTGGTGGTGAAAAATGGAACTAGGTGATTTTGCTGTAGACCCTATTATGTTACATCTTATTTTAAAGGTCTTGGTATTTCCTGATCGTTGGTGATGTTCGTACAGAACACACTGCGCCCCTGGTGGTGGAAAGTGCAACTAAAGCATTTTGCAGTTGACACCACCATGTGACACCTTATTTAAAAGGTCTTGGAAATCCAAGGCGATCAGTGATATGGGTCTTGAAATTTCATTTCGATTATGGATGTTTCTATACAATATAGTGCGCCCCCTGGTGGTGAAAAATGGAACTAGGTGATTTTGTAGTAGACCCTATCATGTTATATCTTATTTTAAAGGTCTTGGTATTTCCTGACCGTTGGTGATGTTCGTACAGAACACACTGTGCCCCCTGGCGGGAGAAAGTGCAACTAAAGGATTTTGCAGTTGACACCTCCATGTAACACCTTATTTGAAAGGTATTGGAAATTCAAGATGATTGGTGATGTTCGTATGCAACATACTGCGCTCCCTGGTGGAGGAAAGTGAATTTTGCAGCGCGTGCGTAGCATGCCTGCTATACGGTGCCGCAGCCACAGGCGGCGGAAACACGATTCAGAGGTTCGTGCGGTTCAAGATTAATTTTTAAGAATTTTTTCATGGTATTAGCGACCCGCATGTACGCTGCCACAGGCACCGGGGTCACGAGCCCGAGTTCCGTTCTGTTTGAGGCAATTTTTTTTGTTATATATGATTATTATTTGTTTCGCGATGCTTTCATTTAAAAATAGAAATTCAAACAAAATAGAGTTAAAGATATTAAATCATACAAATTTAAAGTTCATTTAAGGTAATTATCATGGGCCCGGGCAACTCCGGTCGGGTTCGTTTGGTTCCAGGTTAATTTTTGGGAATTTTTTCATGTTGTTATCGATCCGTGTATGCGCTGCCGCAGGCACCGGGGTCACAAGGCAGAGTTTCATTCGGTTCGAGGTAATTTTTTTGTTACAGCTGATTTTTTATTTTTTTATTTTTTGCGATGCTATGCTTTTATTAAAAAATAGAAATTCAAACATAATCGAGTTAAAGATATAAAATCATACAAATTTAAGGTTCATTTAAGGTTATTATCATGGGCCCGGGCAACGCCGGTCGGGTTCGTTTGGTTCCAGATTAATTTTTGGGAATTTTTTTATGTTATTAGCGGCCAGCGTATGCGCTGCCGCAGGCACCGTGGTCACAAGGCAGAGTTTCGTTTGGTTCAAGGTAATTTTTTTGTTACATCTGATTATTTTTTCGCGATGCTTTATTTAAAAATAGAAATTCAAACAAAATCGAGTTTAGGATTTAAAATCATGCAAATTTAAGGTTTATTTAAAGTTATTATCATAGGCTCGGACAACGCCGGGCGGGTCAGCTAACATGTAGTCATAGTATTAAACGAAATAGAAAATAAAAGATAGCAACTATTTATTTGGAGTCAGTTTGACGTCACCAATGACAATACTTTGTAGAAAGTGGTGTCGTATTTCTATTTATAAGCATTTTTCCGAATTTCTTTTTTTTAAGTGAAATGTCGTAAATTATATTAGATGTTTTAACTTGAAATACATTTAAATAATGATGCGACGGTTTTTGAAACATTACGGTCAATAAAGTGACCGTCGCATTCGACGGGTTCCAGCTAGTTTGTTTGAATTTTGATGTAAATATAGACCACATAAATGTCTCAATGAAGTTTATTAATGAAATTTATCCGCCATTTCTAATAAAGTGGTAGATATCTTAAGTTGAGCGGGGCCACTTGAAATCACGCTACCACATGAAAATTTAAAATCATAATAACTTCTGAAATAATTCTCCAAATCGAACCAAATTTGCACAGTGTCTTAACTTATCTTATAATATCTTGAATGAGCTTGTTAACCAAGTTGCTCCGCCATTTTGTTTTCAAGTGGAGACCACTTGAAAATTTCAAATTTACATTGTATAAAGCGCATTCCAAATTTCTTTGAATTTTGATGTATACACAGACAATATAAGTGTCTCAATCAAGTTTATTAATGATTAATTACTTTATCCGCCATATTTAACAAAGTTTTGGATGTCTAAAGTTAAGCGGTGCCACTTGAAATCAGGCTACCACTTGAAAATTTAATATCACGATAACTTCTAAAATAATACTCTAAATCGAACCAAATTTGGACAGTGAAGTTATAAATATTTTGGATGAGTTTGCTAATCAAGTTGCTCCGCCATTTTCTTTTCAAGTGGAGGCCATTTGAAATCCCACTTTCACTGGAAAGTATGTCATCACCATAACTTTTAAAATACTAAACTGATTCAAATAAAAGTTGAATAGTGAACTTATGGTTCAAGTATCTTGAATAAGTTCACTTGTGGTGACTTAATCCGCAATTTTATTTCAAAGTGGTGGCCACTTGAAAAGTTATGATTATCAGTGCCTGATTTAAGGCAGGGCATTCGGGGCATGTGCCCTGGGCCCTCACACTAAGGGGGCCTCCAAGAAATTCCATCATACATTTAAAAGAATAGTTAAAATGAAAAATTTCCAAATTTGCTATAGTGGTTGTTGTTTTTTGTTTTTTCGTCAATGGATGAAGGCTTTGCTATGCTGTTTTATAAATCGGCGGTATGATCTTTCAAGGAAACTATCAGCTCATCAAAAAAATAACAATATTTTCGCTAAACGCAAACACAACTGCATGCTACCGATGCTGCATTCCAAACACTTACTAAGGCTAACTAAATCCGAGGCACGCACTGCAGAGCAGATACACAGGCGCGATGTACATTGATCCGATTGACAAGCTTCTTTCAATAATTTCTCTGATTGTACGAATATTGTCGATATGGTACTAAAACCATAAATGGTTTGCATAATGATCTATGTTATTAACTAAGAGAGACCCTCCAATTCCATTATTTATATTTATGACATCGGATCTAGTTAAGCCTTACTCTTACCAATAAAATGAAAAGTGAAGTGAAGTGAAGAGAATTTTTAGACACATGAATAAAAAATGTGCGGTTTGTTTTCTTTGTTGTAATACTAAAGTACAAGGAAAAGGGGCCCATTGAACATGAGTGCCCTGGGCCTCCAAGTGAGTAAATCGGTCCCTGATGATTATGGTAATTTTAGTAATACTCAATCAATTCGCATCAAATTTGGTTAGCGGATTTATCATTCAAATATCTCAGATAAGTTCGCTGGGCATCTCACTCCACTTTTTTTTCCAAGTGGTGCCACTTGAAATTTTTTTATGACGATAATTTTTGAAATACTGACTCAATTTGAACTAGAACTGGACAATGAATTTATCATACAAATATATTGGATGATTTCGCTGGGCAAGTTGTTTCGTCATTTTGTTTTCAAGTAGCAGCCTTTTAGACTGCCACTTGAAAATTTACCATAACAATAACTTTTGAAAAACTGCACTGATTCGAACCACATTTTGATAGTGAACCTATGCTTTAAATATCTTGGATGTGTTTGCTGGGCAACTTGCTCCACTATATTGTTTCCAAGTGGCGGTCACTTGAAAATTTGTTATCACGGTAACTTTTGAAATACTTAATCAGTTCAAACTAAAGTTGAAAAATGGATTATTCATTCAAACAACTATGATTTCGGTGGGGAAGTTTATTTCCAAGTTGCGTCCACTTGAACGCTGCCACTTGAGGCTTTGTTATCGCGATAACGTTGAAATACTGAGTTTATTCGAACCAAAGTTGGGCAGTGGACTTATTTTGCAAATATTGTTGCGTACTTGGGAGTTCGTAAGTTGTCCGAGAATGAAAGGCGAAACTTGCAAAAGTTCAGTAGTTTATTTACAGAAAATTCCAGACGAATACAGGTCGGTTCAACTTCAGTTTCACCAGTAAACACAGCTTGAAAAACAGCTGTCAATAGCAAATTCACAGTTCAAACTGTATCAAAGAATTAACATAAAGCAAGGCTCATTCAAAGAGGCTCAGAACTCCTTCAAAAGCCATGCAAGCGTTTGGCGAAACTCAACTGCGACTGACTGACTTGGCGCGTTCGGCCACCTTTTATACCCCTTTATCGAACCTAGAAAAATTTAGAAATTTCACGTAACTCGTTAACCAATCATGTTACAGCGTCCATCTTTGGTACATCGATAGTAAGGGTTTTCTCGCCAAGGGGAAAAGTCGCCAAATTTGGCGCCAAATCCATTACTTGTCTTATTGAAGCTTTTTAATGTGTTTTTGAGGGAGAAATTAGGCTGTTTTAACTCTAAAACAAACTAGAAATGCAGAAAATTAACATTTTATCAATTTACTAAGCTTCTTTGAAAGAATTTACAAATAAATAAATAAATAAATAAAAATAGAATTATTTACAAATTTGCAACAACAGATTAGTTCACAGAGCAACTTTCTCTGCCATTTTGATCCACTTAATTTTTCAACACGATGATTTTTGAGATTATGAATTAATTCGAACTAAATTTGCACATAGACGTATCTCACAAATGCATTTGATATATTTGTTAACTTGGCCCACCATCTTGTTTCCAAGCAACGGCCACTTGAAAATTTTAAACTCACATAAAAAGGTATTTATGAACCGAATTTTTAAATTGGAAAATTCATAGTCAAGGATGTTTATACTAGCATCTTATATAATATTTTAAAAGTAATCTGACATCTTTACGATGAAAATATCCCTCAAAAGGGACATTTAAGCGAAATTTTGCTGTATTCTGCCATGTTAAGAAATTCGTAAATTTCGAATAATTTACGTAATTTTCAAAGTAGCATTAATGATGTTCACCCCGACATCAAAACTAATATCTAAAAGCTGTTCTTACATCTTTACGATTAAATTATTTCTTTTCATGCACGTTTAAGTGAAATTTTGCCCTATTCGCCCATGTTAAGAAAGTCGTAAATTTCGAAGAATTACTGAAGTTTTTTAATTAGAATGTTGCGAATGAATAGGGTTCTTGCCAGTGTCATAAAACCGAGGTCGAAAATTTTCACGATTACCTAATTTCCCCAGACATTATAGTATGATGGGGAACTAAAAACATCGGTGAGTAAATTTTATAAATCTTTTCATTTTGAAAATATGATTACACTGTGAATATAAATGTCACAAAAAAGCAAATGATGAAATAAAATTTCTATGTATATTTTAATTTATGGCATAGCGTCACTCAAAATTTGATAACATTATTTTTAAGATCCATATTTCAAATTCATACAGCTAAAAAGTAAAATGTTGGATCACAAATTTTTAACTTGTTAAGAGTTTTGATACTATGTAATAATATCGTAACATCATTACTTTTTAGGGGTATTGATCAAACGATTAAAAAATTAAACGACAACAACAATGGATGTACAGAACTGTGTAAAAATTATATTTTCATACGCTCCATTACATTGAATTTTACTTGAAACAAAATAACAAAGATAATGAAATTTCAAAATTTTACATAAAGTGATAAGACTTTATGTAAAAACTTTAAAGAAAAAAAATAGAATAATTTAAGAAACGGAAATAGACAAACTTTCAATAATATTCTCCTCGGAGAAAAAAAAATCTATTATCTATTATCATACAGGCAGACACACACACACACACGGACCAACCGCTAACAACATGATTTTTGTATTCAGGGGACCTCAAATCGTGTAAATATAACAAAAGCTTCATTTTGAAAATTTGACCCCCAAAACAATACTTTCTCTACCTTATGGGCAAGAGAAAGTAAAAATGAAACATATTAAATTTTAAATAAAAAAAAAAACGTGTGGCACTCGAGGACTGCCGCGGTAATGCTATTGCATAGCATTTTTTATCAACTTATGCAATTATAATTATTTATTTATTTTATTTATGCAGTATTTTTTTTTCTTTGATATTAATTCAAGTTTTTTCTTTGATATTAATTCAAGTTACACATTTTGAGCGTGGTGACCGATAAGAAAAAAAAAATTAATAGAGAAAAGGTATTTAATAGGATTTAAAGGCCTGCAAGTCGAATGGGGATATTCAAGTTTTTTCTTTGATATTAATTCCAGTTACACTTTTTGAGCGTGGTGACCGATAAGAAAACAATTTTTTTCTTTTATTGAATAAATGAGAATATATTCGCAATGAGAATATATCAAAAATATCCGCAATCGATTTGTAGGTATCGAAAACCTCGATGTACCAAATTTCAATGATCTAACTCTATTTTTTGAAAAAAAGGTATTTTAATAGGTTTTTAAAAGCGTGCAAGTCGAATGGGGATATTCAAGTTTTTTTCTTTGATATAATTTCAAGTTACACTTTTTGAGCGTGGTGACCGATAAGAAAACAAATTTTAATAGAGAAAAGGTATTTAATAGGTTTTAAAGGCCTGCAAGTCGAATGGGGATATTCAAGTTTTTCTTTGATATTAATGAATAAGATAACAATAATAAGAAAACAAATTTTAATAGAGAAAAGGTATTTTAATAGGTTTTAAAGGCCTGCAAGTCGAATGGGGATATTCAAGTTTTTTCTTTGATATTAATTCAAGTTACACTTTTTGAGCGTGGTGACCGATAAGAAAACAAATTTTAATAGAGAAAAGGTATTTAATAGGCTTTAAAGGCCTGCAAGTCGAATGGGGATATTCAAGTTTTTTCTTTGATATTAATTCAAGTTACACTTTTTGAGCGTGGTGACCGATAAGAAAGCAAATTTTAATAGAGAAAAGGTATTTAATAGGTTTTAAAGGCCTGCAAGTCGAATGGGGACATTCAAGTTTTTTCTTTGATATTAATGAATAAGATAACTATAATGATAAGATAACAATAATGATAAGAAAACAAATTTTAATAGAGAAAAGGTATTTAATAGGTTTTAAAGGCCTGCAAGTCGAATGGGGACATTCAAGTTTTTTCTTTGATATTAATGAATAAGATAACAATAATGATAAGATAACAATAATGATAAGAAAACAAATTTTAATAGAGAAAAGGTATTTTAATAGGTTTTAAAGGCCTGCAAGTCGAATGGGGATATTCAATTTTTTTCTTTGATATTAATTCAAGTTACACTTTTTGAGCGGGTGACCGATAAGAAAACAAATTTTAATAGAGAAAAGGTGTTTAATAGGTTTTAAAGGCCTGCAAGTCAAATGGGGATATTCAAGTTTTTTCTTTGATATTAATTCAAGTTACACTTTTTGAGCGGGTGACCGATAAGAAAACAAATTTTAATAGAGAAAAGGTATTTAATAGGTTTTTAAGGTCTGCAAGTCGAATGGGGATATTCAAGTTTTTTCTTTCATATTAATTCAAGTTACACTTTTTGAGCGTGGTGACCGATATAAAACAAATTTTAGCAGAGAAAAGGTATTTAATAGGTTTTAAAGGCCTGCAAGTCGAATGGGGATATTCAATTTTTTTCTTTGATATTAATTCAAGTTACACTTTTTGAGCGGGTGACCGATAAGAAAACAAATTTTAATAGAGAAAAGGTATTTAATAGGTTTTTAAGGTCTGCAAGTCGAATGGGGATATTCAATTTTTTTCTTTGATATTAATTCAAGTTACACTTTTTGAGCGTGGTGACCGATAAGAAAAAAAAAATTAATAGAGAAAAGGTATTTAATAGGATTTAAAGGCCTGCAAGTCGAATGGGGATATTCAAGTTTTTTCTTTGATATTAATTCAAGTTACACTTTTTGAGCGTGGTGACCGATAAGAAAACAAATTTTTTCTTTTATTGAATAAATGAGAATATATTCGCAATGAGAATATATCAAAAATATCCGCAATCGATTTGTAGGTATCGAAAACCTCGATGTACCAAATTTCAATGATCTAACTCTATTTTTTGAAAAAAGGTATTTTAATAGGTTTTTAAAAGCGTGCAAGTCGAATGGGGATATTCAAGTTTTTTCTTTGATATAATTTCAAGTTACACTTTTTGAGCGTGGTGACCGATAAGAAAACAAATTTTAATAGAGAAAAGGTATTTAATAGGTTTTAAAGGCCTGCAAGTCGAATGGGGATATTCAAGTTTTTCTTTGATATTAATGAATAAGATAACAATAATAAGAAAACAAATTTTAATAGAGAAAAGGTATTTTAATAGGTTTTAAAGGCCTGCAAGTCGAATGGGGATATTCAAGTTTTTTCTTTGATATTAATTCAAGTTACACTTTTTGAGCGTGGTGACCGATAAGAAAACAAATTTTAATAGAGAAAAGGTATTTAATAGGCTTTAAAGGCCTGCAAGTCGAATGGGGATATTCAAGTTTTTTCTTTGATATTAATTCAAGTTACACTTTTTGAGCGTGGTGACCGATAAGAAAGCAAATTTTAATAGAGAAAAGGTATTTAATAGGTTTTAAAGGCCTGCAAGTCGAATGGGGACATTCAAGTTTTTTCTTTGATATTAATGAATAAGATAACAATAATGATAAGATAACAATAATGATAAGATAACAATAATGATAAGAAAACAAATTTTAATAGAGAAAAGGTATTTAATAGGTTTTAAAGGCCTGCAAGTCGAAAGGGGATATTCAAGTTTTTTCTTTGATATTAATTCAAGTTACACTTTTTGAGCGTGGTGACCGATAAGAAAACAAATTTTAATAGAGAAAAGGTATTTAATAGGCTTTAAAGGCCTGCAAGTCGAATGGGGATATTCAAGTTTTTTCTTTGATATTAATTCAAGTTACACTTTTTGAGCGTGGTGACCGATAAGAAAGCAAATTTTAATAGAGAAAAGGTATTTAATAGGTTTTAAAGGCCTGCAAGTCGAATGGGGACATTCAAGTTTTTTCTTTGATATTAATGAATAAGATAACAATAATGATAAGATAACAATAATGATAAGAAAACAAATTTTAATAGAGAAAAGGTATTTTAATAGGTTTTAAAGGCCTGCAAGTCGAAAGGGGATATTCAAGTTTTTTCTTTGATATTAATTCAAGTTACACTTTTTGAGCGTGGTGACCGATATAAAACAAATTTTAATAGAGAAAAGGTATTTAATAGGTTTTAAAGGCCTGCAAGTCGAATGGGGACATTCAAGTTTTTTCTTTGATATTAATGAATAAGATAACAATAATGATAAGATAACAATAATGATAAGAAAACAAATTTTAATAGAGAAAAGGTATTTTAATAGGTTTTAAAGGCCTGCAAGTCGAATGGGGATATTCAATTTTTTTCTTTGATATTAATTCAAGTTACACTTTTTGAGCGGGTGACCGATAAGAAAACAAATTTTAATAGAGAAAAGGTGTTTAATAGGTTTTAAAGGCCTGCAAGTCAAATGGGGATATTCAAGTTTTTTCTTTGATATTAATTCAAGTTACACTTTTTGAGCGGGTGACCGATAAGAAAACAAATTTTAATAGAGAAAAGGTATTTAATAGGTTTTTAAGGTCTGCAAGTCGAATGAGGATATTCAATTTTTTTCTTTGATATTAATTCAAGTTACACTTTTTGAGCGTGGTGACCGATAAGAAAAAAAAAATTAATAGAGAAAAGGTATTTAATAGGATTTAAAGGCCTGCAAGTCGAATGGGGATATTCAAGTTTTTTCTTTGATATTAATTCAAGTTACACTTTTTGAGCGTGGTGACCGATAAGAAAACAAATTTTTTCTTTTATTGAATAAATGAGAATATATTCGCAATGAGAATATATCAAAAATATCCGCAATCGATTTGTAGGTATCGAAAACCTCGATGTACCAAATTTCAATGATCTAACTCTATTTTTTGAAAAAAGGTATTTTAATAGGTTTTTAAAAGCGTGCAAGTCGAATGGGGATATTCAAGTTTTTTCTTTGATATAATTTCAAGTTACACTTTTTGAGCGTGGTGACCGATAAGAAAACAAATTTTAATAGAGAAAAGGTATTTAATAGGTTTTAAAGGCCTGCAAGTCGAATGGGGATATTCAAGTTTTTCTTTGATATTAATGAATAAGATAACAATAATAAGAAAACAAATTTTAATAGAGAAAAGGTATTTTAATAGGTTTTAAAGGCCTGCAAGTCGAATGGGGATATTCAAGTTTTTTCTTTGATATTAATTCAAGTTACACTTTTTGAGCGTGGTGACCGATAAGAAAACAAATTTTAATAGAGAAAAGGTATTTAATAGGCTTTAAAGGCCTGCAAGTCGAATGGGGATATTCAAGTTTTTTCTTTGATATTAATTCAAGTTACACTTTTTGAGCGTGGTGACCGATAAGAAAGCAAATTTTAATAGAGAAAAGGTATTTAATAGGTTTTAAAGGCCTGCAAGTCGAATGGGGACATTCAAGTTTTTTCTTTGATATTAATGAATAAGATAACAATAATGATAAGATAACAATAATGATAAGATAACAATAATGATAAGAAAACAAATTTTAATAGAGAAAAGGTATTTAATAGGTTTTAAAGGCCTGCAAGTCGAAAGGGGATATTCAAGTTTTTTCTTTGATATTAATTCAAGTTACACTTTTTGAGCGTGGTGACCGATAAGAAAACAAATTTTAATAGAGAAAAGGTATTTAATAGGCTTTAAAGGCCTGCAAGTCGAATGGGGATATTCAAGTTTTTTCTTTGATATTAATTCAAGTTACACTTTTTGAGCGTGGTGACCGATAAGAAAGCAAATTTTAATAGAGAAAAGGTATTTAATAGGTTTTAAAGGCCTGCAAGTCGAATGGGGACATTCAAGTTTTTTCTTTGATATTAATGAATAAGATAACAATAATGATAAGATAACAATAATGATAAGAAAACAAATTTTAATAGAGAAAAGGTATTTTAATAGGTTTTAAAGGCCTGCAAGTCGAAAGGGGATATTCAAGTTTTTTCTTTGATATTAATTCAAGTTACACTTTTTGAGCGTGGTGACCGATATAAAACAAATTTTAATAGAGAAAAGGTATTTAATAGGTTTTAAAGGCCTGCAAGTCGAATGGGGACATTCAAGTTTTTTCTTTGATATTAATGAATAAGATAACAATAATGATAAGATAACAATAATGATAAGAAAACAAATTTTAATAGAGAAAAGGTATTTTAATAGGTTTTAAAGGCCTGCAAGTCGAATGGGGATATTCAATTTTTTTCTTTGATATTAATTCAAGTTACACTTTTTGAGCGGGTGACCGATAAGAAAACAAATTTTAATAGAGAAAAGGTGTTTAATAGGTTTTAAAGGCCTGCAAGTCAAATGGGGATATTCAAGTTTTTTCTTTGATATTAATTCAAGTTACACTTTTTGAGCGGGTGACCGATAAGAAAACAAATTTTAATAGAGAAAAGGTATTTAATAGGTTTTTAAGGTCTGCAAGTCGAATGAGGATATTCAATTTTTTTCTTTGATATTAATTCAAGTTACACTTTTTGAGCGTGGTGACCGATAAGAAAAAAAAAATTAATAGAGAAAAGGTATTTAATAGGATTTAAAGGCCTGCAAGTCGAATGGGGATATTCAAGTTTTTTCTTTGATATTAATTCAAGTTACACTTTTTGAGCGTGGTGACCGATAAGAAAACAAATTTTTTCTTTTATTGAATAAATGAGAATATATTCGCAATGAGAATATATCAAAAATATCCGCAATCGATTTGTAGGTATCGAAAACCTCGATGTACCAAATTTCAATGATCTAACTCTATTTTTTGAAAAAAGGTATTTTAATAGGTTTTTAAAAGCGTGCAAGTCGAATGGGGATATTCAAGTTTTTTCTTTGATATAATTTCAAGTTACACTTTTTGAGCGTGGTGACCGATAAGAAAACAAATTTTAATAGAGAAAAGGTATTTAATAGGTTTTAAAGGCCTGCAAGTCGAATGGGGATATTCAAGTTTTTCTTTGATATTAATGAATAAGATAACAATAATAAGAAAACAAATTTTAATAGAGAAAAGGTATTTTAATAGGTTTTAAAGGCCTGCAAGTCGAATGGGGATATTCAAGTTTTTTCTTTGATATTAATTCAAGTTACACTTTTTGAGCGTGGTGACCGATAAGAAAACAAATTTTAATAGAGAAAAGGTATTTAATAGGCTTTAAAGGCCTGCAAGTCGAATGGGGATATTCAAGTTTTTTCTTTGATATTAATTCAAGTTACACTTTTTGAGCGTGGTGACCGATAAGAAAGCAAATTTTAATAGAGAAAAGGTATTTAATAGGTTTTAAAGGCCTGCAAGTCGAATGGGGACATTCAAGTTTTTTCTTTGATATTAATGAATAAGATAACAATAATGATAAGATAACAATAATGATAAGAAAACAAATTTTAATAGAGAAAAGGTATTTAATAGGTTTTAAAGGCCTGCAAGTCGAAAGGGGATATTCAAGTTTTTTCTTTGATATTAATTCAAGTTACACTTTTTGAGCGTGGTGACCGATAAGAAAACAAATTTTAATAGAGAAAAGGTATTTAATAGGCTTTAAAGGCCTGCAAGTCGAATGGGGATATTCAAGTTTTTTCTTTGTTATTAATTCAAGTTACACTTTTTGAGCGTGGTGACCGATAAGAAAGCAAATTTTAATAGAGAAAAGGTATTTAATAGGTTTTAAAGGCCTGCAAGTCGAATGGGGACATTCCAGTTTTTTCTTTGATATTAATGAATAAGATAACAATAATGATAAGATAACAATAATGATAAGAAAACAAATTTTAATAGAGAAAAGGTATTTTAATAGGTTTTAAAGGCCTGCAAGTCGAAAGGGTATATTCAAGTTTTTTCTTTGATATTAATTCAAGTTACACTTCTTGAGCGTGGTGACCGATAAGAAAGCAAATTTTAATAGAGAAAAGGTATTTAATAGGTTTTAAAGGCCTGCAAGTCGAATGGGGACATTCAAGTTTTTTCTTTGATATTAATGAATAAGATAACAATAATGATAAGATAACAATAATGATAAGAAAACAAATTTTAATAGAGAAAAGGTATTTAATAGGTTTTAAAGGCCTGCAAGTCGAAAGGGGATATTCAAGTTTTTTCTTTGATATTAATTCAAGTTACACTTTTTGAGCGTGGTGACCGATAAGAAAACAAATTTTAATAGAGAAAAGGTATTTAATAGGCTTTAAAGGCCTGCAAGTCGAATGGGGATATTCAAGTTTTTTCTTTGATATTAATTCAAGTTACACTTTTTGAGCGTGGTGACCGATAAGAAAGAAAAATTTTAATAGAGAAAAGGTATTTAATAGGTTTTAAAGGCCTGCAAGTCGAATGGGGACATTCAAGTTTTTTCTTTGATATTAATGAATAAGATAACAATAATGATAAGATAACAATAATGATAAGAAAACAAATTTTAATAGAGAAAAGGTATTTTAATAGGTTTTAAAGGCCTGCAAGTCGAAAGGGGATATTCAAGTTTTTTCTTTGATATTAATTCAAGTTACACTTTTTGAGCGTGGTGACCGATATAAAACAAATTTTAATAGAGAAAAGGTATTTAATAGGTTTTAAAGGCCTGCAAGTCGAATGGGGACATTCAAGTTTTTTCTTTGATATTAATGAATAAGATAACAATAATGATAAGATAACAATAATGATAAGAAAACAAATTTTAATAGAGAAAAGGTATTTTAATAGGTTTTAAAGGCCTGCAAGTCGAATGGGGATATTCAATTTTTTCTTTGATATTAATTCAAGTTACACTTTTTGAGCGTGGTGACCGATAAGAAAACAAATTTTTTCTTTTATTGAATAAATGAGAATATATTCGCAATGAGAATATATCAAAAATATCCGCAATCGATTTGTAGGTATCGAAAACCTCGATGTACCAAATTTCAATGATCTAACTCTATTTTTTGAAAAAAGGTATTTTAATAGGTTTTTAAAAGCGTGCAAGTCGAATGGGGATATTCAAGTTTTTTCTTTGATATAATTTCAAGTTACACTTTTTGAGCGTGGTGACCGATAAGAAAACAAATTTTAATAGAGAAAAGGTATTTAATAGGTTTTAAAGGCCTGCAAGTCGAATGGGGATATTCAAGTTTTTCTTTGATATTAATGAATAAGATAACAATAATAAGAAAACAAATTTTAATAGAGAAAAGGTATTTTAATAGGTTTTAAAGGCCTGCAAGTCGAATGGGGATATTCAAGTTTTTTCTTTGATATTAATTCAAGTTACACTTTTTGAGCGTGGTGACCGATAAGAAAACAAATTTTAATAGAGAAAAGGTATTTAATAGGCTTTAAAGGCCTGCAAGTCGAATGGGGATATTCAAGTTTTTTCTTTGATATTAATTCAAGTTACACTTTTTGAGCGTGGTGACCGATAAGAAAGCAAATTTTAATAGAGAAAAGGTATTTAATAGGTTTTAAAGGCCTGCAAGTCGAATGGGGACATTCAAGTTTTTTCTTTGATATTAATGAATAAGATAACAATAATGATAAGATAACAATAATGATAAGAAAACAAATTTTAATAGAGAAAAGGTATTTAATAGGTTTTAAAGGCCTGCAAGTCGAAAGGGGATATTCAAGTTTTTTCTTTGATATTAATTCAAGTTACACTTTTTGAGCGTGGTGACCGATAAGAAAACAAATTTTAATAGAGAAAAGGTATTTAATAGGCTTTAAAGGCCTGCAAGTCGAATGGGGATATTCAAGTTTTTTCTTTGATATTAATTCAAGTTACACTTTTTGAGCGTGGTGACCGATAAGAAAGCAAATTTTAATAGAGAAAAGGTATTTAATAGGTTTTAAAGGCCTGCAAGTCGAATGGGGACATTCAAGTTTTTTCTTTGATATTAATGAATAAGATAACAATAATGATAAGATAACAATAATGATAAGAAAACAAATTTTAATAGAGAAAAGGTATTTTAATAGGTTTTAAAGGCCTGCAAGTCGAAAGGGGATATTCAAGTTTTTTCTTTGATATTAATTCAAGTTACACTTTCTGAGCGTGGTGACCGATATAAAACAAATTTTAATAGAGAAAAGGTATTTAATAGGTTTTAAAGGCCTGCAAGTCGAATGGGGACATTCAAGTTTTTTCTTTGATATTAATGAATAAGATAACAATAATGATAAGATAACAATAATGATAAGAAAACAAATTTTAATAGAGAAAAGGTATTTTAATAGGTTTTAAAGGCCTGCAAGTCGAATGGGGATATTCAATTTTTTTCTTTGATATTAATTCAAGTTACACTTTTTGAGCGGGTGACCGATAAGAAAACAAATTTTAATAGAGAAAAGGTGTTTAATAGGTTTTAAAGGCCTGCAAGTCAAATGGGGATATTCAAGTTTTTTCTTTGATATTAATTCAAGTTACACTTTTTGAGCGGGTGACCGATAAGAAAACAAATTTTAATAGAGAAAAGGTATTTAATAGGTTTTTAAGGTCTGCAAGTCGAATGAGGATATTCAATTTTTTTCTTTGATATTAATTCAAGTTACACTTTTTGAGCGTGGTGACCGATAAGAAAAAAAAAATTAATAGAGAAAAGGTATTTAATAGGATTTAAAGGCCTGCAAGTCGAATGGGGATATTCAAGTTTTTTCTTTGATATTAATTCAAGTTACACTTTTTGAGCGTGGTGACCGATAAGAAAACAAATTTTTTCTTTTATTGAATAAATGAGAATATATTCGCAATGAGAATATATCAAAAATATCCGCAATCGATTTGTAGGTATCGAAAACCTCGATGTACCAAATTTCAATGATCTAACTCTATTTTTTGAAAAAAGGTATTTTAATAGGTTTTTAAAAGCGTGCAAGTCGAATGGGGATATTCAAGTTTTTTCTTTGATATAATTTCAAGTTACACTTTTTGAGCGTGGTGACCGATAAGAAAACAAATTTTAATAGAGAAAAGGTATTTAATAGGTTTTAAAGGCCTGCAAGTCGAATGGGGATATTCAAGTTTTTCTTTGATATTAATGAATAAGATAACAATAATAAGAAAACAAATTTTAGTAGAGAAAAGGTATTTTAATAGGTTTTAAAGGCCTGCAAGTCGAATGGGGATATTCAAGTTTTTTTTTTGATATTAATTCAAGTTACACTTTTTGAGCGTGGTGACCGATAAGAAAACAAATTTTAATAGAGAAAAGGTATTTAATAGGCTTTAAAGGCCTGCAAGTCGAATGGGGATATTCAAGTTTTTTCTTTGATATTAATTCAAGTTACACTTTTTGAGCGTGGTGACCGATAAGAAAGCAAATTTTAATAGAGAAAAGGTATTTAATAGGTTTTAAAGGCCTGCAAGTCGAATGGGGACATTCAAGTTTTTTCTTTGATATTAATGAATAAGATAACAATAATGATAAGATAACAATAATGATAAGAAAACAAATTTTAATAGAGAAAAGGTATTTAATAGGTTTTAAAGGCCTGCAAGTCGAAAGGGGATATTCAAGTTTTTTCTTTGATATTAATTCAAGTTACACTTTTTGAGCGTGGTGACCGATAAGAAAACAAATTTTAATAGAGAAAAGGTATTTAATAGGCTTTAAAGGCCTGCAAGTCGAATGGGGATATTCAAGTTTTTTCTTTGATATTAATTCAAGTTACACTTTTTGAGCGTGGTGACCGATAAGAAAGAAAAATTTTAATAGAGAAAAGGTATTTAATAGGTTTTAAAGGCCTGCAAGTCGAATGGGGACATTCAAGTTTTTTCTTTGATATTAATGAATAAGATAACAATAATGATAAGATAACAATAATGATAAGAAAACAAATTTTAATAGAGAAAAGGTATTTTAATAGGTTTTAAAGGCCTGCAAGTCGAAAGGGGATATTCAAGTTTTTTCTTTGATATTAATTCAAGTTACACTTTTTGAGCGTGGTGACCGATATAAAACAAATTTTAATAGAGAAAAGGTATTTAATAGGTTTTAAAGGCCTGCAAGTCGAATGGGGACATTCAAGTTTTTTCTTTGATATTAATGAATAAGATAACAATAATGATAAGATAACAATAATGATAAGAAAACAAATTTTAATAGAGAAAAGGTATTTTAATAGGTTTTAAAGGCCTGCAAGTCGAATGGGGATATTCAATTTTTTTCTTTGATATTAATTCAAGTTACACTTTTTGAGCGTGGTGACCGATAAGAAAACAAATTTTTTCTTTTATTGAATAAATGAGAATATATTCGCAATGAGAATATATCAAAAATATCCGCAATCGATTTGTAGGTATCGAAAACCTCGATGTACCAAATTTCAATGATCTAACTCTATTTTTTGAAAAAAGGTATTTTAATAGGTTTTTAAAAGCGTGCAAGTCGAATGGGGATATTCAAGTTTTTTCTTTGATATAATTTCAAGTTACACTTTTTGAGCGTGGTGACCGATAAGAAAACAAATTTTAATAGAGAAAAGGTATTTAATAGGTTTTAAAGGCCTGCAAGTCGAATGGGGATATTCAAGTTTTTCTTTGATATTAATGAATAAGATAACAATAATAAGAAAACAAATTTTAATAGAGAAAAGGTATTTTAATAGGTTTTAAAGGCCTGCAAGTCGAATGGGGATATTCAAGTTTTTTCTTTGATATTAATTCAAGTTACACTTTTTGAGCGTGGTGACCGATAAGAAAACAAATTTTAATAGAGAAAAGGTATTTAATAGGCTTTAAAGGCCTGCAAGTCGAATGGGGATATTCAAGTTTTTTCTTTGATATTAATTCAAGTTACACTTTTTGAGCGTGGTGACCGATAAGAAAGCAAATTTTAATAGAGAAAAGGTATTTAATAGGTTTTAAAGGCCTGCAAGTCGAATGGGGACATTCAAGTTTTTTCTTTGATATTAATGAATAAGATAACAATAATGATAAGATAACAATAATGATAAGAAAACAAATTTTAATAGAGAAAAGGTATTTAATAGGTTTTAAAGGCCTGCAAGTCGAAAGGGGATATTCAAGTTTTTTCTTTGATATTAATTCAAGTTACACTTTTTGAGCGTGGTGACCGATAAGAAAACAAATTTTAATAGAGAAAAGGTATTTAATAGGCTTTAAAGGCCTGCAAGTCGAATGGGGATATTCAAGTTTTTTCTTTGATATTAATTCAAGTTACACTTTTTGAGCGTGGTGACCGATAAGAAAGCAAATTTTAATAGAGAAAAGGTATTTAATAGGTTTTAAAGGCCTGCAAGTCGAATGGGGACATTCAAGTTTTTTCTTTGATATTAATGAATAAGATAACAATAATGATAAGATAACAATAATGATAAGAAAACAAATTTTAATAGAGAAAAGGTATTTTAATAGGTTTTAAAGGCCTGCAAGTCGAAAGGGGATATTCAAGTTTTTTCTTTGATATTAATTCAAGTTACACTTTTTGAGCGTGGTGACCGATATAAAACAAATTTTAATAGAGAAAAGGTATTTAATAGGTTTTAAAGGCCTGCAAGTCGAATGGGGACATTCAAGTTTTTTCTTTGATATTAATGAATAAGATAACAATAATGATAAGATAACAATAATGATAAGAAAACAAATTTTAATAGAGAAAAGGTATTTTAATAGGTTTTAAAGGCCTGCAAGTCGAATGGGGATATTCAATTTTTTTCTTTGATATTAATTCAAGTTACACTTTTTGAGCGGGTGATCGATAAGAAAACAAATTTTAATAGAGAAAAGGTGTTTAATAGGTTTTAAAGGCCTGCAAGTCAAATGGGGATATTCAAATTTTTTCTTTGATATTAATTCAAGTTACACTTTTTGAGCAGGTGACCGATAAGAAAACAAATTTTAATAGAGAAAAGGTATTTAATAGGTTTTTAAGGTCTGCAAGTCGAATGAGGATATTCAATTTTTTTCTTTGATATTAATTCAAGTTACACTTTTTGAGCGTGGTGACCGATAAGAAAAAAAAAATTAATAGAGAAAAGGTATTTAATAGGATTTAAAGGCCTGCAAGTCGAATGGGGATATTCAAGTTTTTTCTTTGATATTAATTCCAGTTACACTTTTTGAGCGTGGTGACCGATAAGAAAACAATTTTTTTCTTTTATTGAATAAATGAGAATATATTCGCAATGAGAATATATCAAAAATATCCGCAATCGATTTGTAGGTATCGAAAACCTCGATGTACCAAATTTCAATGATCTAACTCTATTTTTTGAAAAAAAGGTATTTTAATAGGTTTTTAAAAGCGTGCAAGTCGAATGGGGATATTCAAGTTTTTTTCTTTGATATAATTTCAAGTTACACTTTTTGAGCGTGGTGACCGATAAGAAAACAAATTTTAATAGAGAAAAGGTATTTAATAGGTTTTAAAGGCCTGCAAGTCGAATGGGGATATTCAAGTTTTTCTTTGATATTAATGAATAAGATAACAATAATAAGAAAACAAATTTTAATAGAGAAAAGGTATTTTAATAGGTTTTAAAGGCCTGCAAGTCGAATGGGGATATTCAAGTTTTTTCTTTGATATTAATTCAAGTTACACTTTTTGAGCGTGGTGACCGATAAGAAAACAAATTTTAATAGAGAAAAGGTATTTAATAGGCTTTAAAGGCCTGCAAGTCGAATGGGGATATTCAAGTTTTTTCTTTGATATTAATTCAAGTTACACTTTTTGAGCGTGGTGACCGATAAGAAAGCAAATTTTAATAGAGAAAAGGTATTTAATAGGTTTTAAAGGCCTGCAAGTCGAATGGGGACATTCAAGTTTTTTCTTTGATATTAATGAATAAGATAACAATAATGATAAGATAACAATAATGATAAGAAAACAAATTTTAATAGAGAAAAGGTATTTAATAGGTTTTAAAGGCCTGCAAGTCGAATGGGGACATTCAAGTTTTTTCTTTGATATTAATGAATAAGATAACAATAATGATAAGATAACAATAATGATAAGAAAACAAATTTTAATAGAGAAAAGGTATTTTAATAGGTTTTAAAGGCCTGCAAGTCGAATGGGGATATTCAATTTTTTTCTTTGATATTAATTCAAGTTACACTTTTTGAGCGGGTGACCGATAAGAAAACAAATTTTAATAGAGAAAAGGTGTTTAATAGGTTTTAAAGGCCTGCAAGTCAAATGGGGATATTCAAGTTTTTTCTTTGATATTAATTCAAGTTACACTTTTTGAGCGGGTGACCGATAAGAAAACAAATTTTAATAGAGAAAAGGTATTTAATAGGTTTTTAAGGTCTGCAAGTCGAATGGGGATATTCAAGTTTTTTCTTTCATATTAATTCAAGTTACACTTTTTGAGCGTGGTGACCGATATAAAACAAATTTTAGCAGAGAAAAGGTATTTAATAGGTTTTAAAGGCCTGCAAGTCGAATGGGGATATTCAATTTTTTTCTTTGATATTAATTCAAGTTACACTTTTTGAGCGGGTGACCGATAAGAAAACAAATTTTAATAGAGAAAAGGTATTTAATAGGTTTTTAAGGTCTGCAAGTCGAATGGGGATATTCAATTTTTTTCTTTGATATTAATTCAAGTTACACTTTTTGAGCGTGGTGACCGATAAGAAAAAAAAAATTAATAGAGAAAAGGTATTTAATAGGATTTAAAGGCCTGCAAGTCGAATGGGGATATTCAAGTTTTTTCTTTGATATTAATTCAAGTTACACTTTTTGAGCGTGGTGACCGATAAGAAAACAAATTTTTTCTTTTATTGAATAAATGAGAATATATTCGCAATGAGAATATATCAAAAATATCCGCAATCGATTTGTAGGTATCGAAAACCTCGATGTACCAAATTTCAATGATCTAACTCTATTTTTTGAAAAAAGGTATTTTAATAGGTTTTTAAAAGCGTGCAAGTCGAATGGGGATATTCAAGTTTTTTCTTTGATATAATTTCAAGTTACACTTTTTGAGCGTGGTGACCGATAAGAAAACAAATTTTAATAGAGAAAAGGTATTTAATAGGTTTTAAAGGCCTGCAAGTCGAATGGGGATATTCAAGTTTTTCTTTGATATTAATGAATAAGATAACAATAATAAGAAAACAAATTTTAATAGAGAAAAGGTATTTTAATAGGTTTTAAAGGCCTGCAAGTCGAATGGGGATATTCAAGTTTTTTCTTTGATATTAATTCAAGTTACACTTTTTGAGCGTGGTGACCGATAAGAAAACAAATTTTAATAGAGAAAAGGTATTTAATAGGCTTTAAAGGCCTGCAAGTCGAATGGGGATATTCAAGTTTTTTCTTTGATATTAATTCAAGTTACACTTTTTGAGCGTGGTGACCGATAAGAAAGCAAATTTTAATAGAGAAAAGGTATTTAATAGGTTTTAAAGGCCTGCAAGTCGAATGGGGACATTCAAGTTTTTTCTTTGATATTAATGAATAAGATAACAATAATGATAAGATAACAATAATGATAAGATAACAATAATGATAAGAAAACAAATTTTAATAGAGAAAAGGTATTTAATAGGTTTTAAAGGCCTGCAAGTCGAAAGGGGATATTCAAGTTTTTTCTTTGATATTAATTCAAGTTACACTTTTTGAGCGTGGTGACCGATAAGAAAACAAATTTTAATAGAGAAAAGGTATTTAATAGGCTTTAAAGGCCTGCAAGTCGAATGGGGATATTCAAGTTTTTTCTTTGATATTAATTCAAGTTACACTTTTTGAGCGTGGTGACCGATAAGAAAGCAAATTTTAATAGAGAAAAGGTATTTAATAGGTTTTAAAGGCCTGCAAGTCGAATGGGGACATTCAAGTTTTTTCTTTGATATTAATGAATAAGATAACAATAATGATAAGATAACAATAATGATAAGAAAACAAATTTTAATAGAGAAAAGGTATTTTAATAGGTTTTAAAGGCCTGCAAGTCGAAAGGGGATATTCAAGTTTTTTCTTTGATATTAATTCAAGTTACACTTTTTGAGCGTGGTGACCGATATAAAACAAATTTTAATAGAGAAAAGGTATTTAATAGGTTTTAAAGGCCTGCAAGTCGAATGGGGACATTCAAGTTTTTTCTTTGATATTAATGAATAAGATAACAATAATGATAAGATAACAATAATGATAAGAAAACAAATTTTAATAGAGAAAAGGTATTTTAATAGGTTTTAAAGGCCTGCAAGTCGAATGGGGATATTCAATTTTTTTCTTTGATATTAATTCAAGTTACACTTTTTGAGCGGGTGACCGATAAGAAAACAAATTTTAATAGAGAAAAGGTGTTTAATAGGTTTTAAAGGCCTGCAAGTCAAATGGGGATATTCAAGTTTTTTCTTTGATATTAATTCAAGTTACACTTTTTGAGCGGGTGACCGATAAGAAAACAAATTTTAATAGAGAAAAGGTATTTAATAGGTTTTTAAGGTCTGCAAGTCGAATGAGGATATTCAATTTTTTTCTTTGATATTAATTCAAGTTACACTTTTTGAGCGTGGTGACCGATAAGAAAAAAAAAATTAATAGAGAAAAGGTATTTAATAGGATTTAAAGGCCTGCAAGTCGAATGGGGATATTCAAGTTTTTTCTTTGATATTAATTCAAGTTACACTTTTTGAGCGTGGTGACCGATAAGAAAACAAATTTTTTCTTTTATTGAATAAATGAGAATATATTCGCAATGAGAATATATCAAAAATATCCGCAATCGATTTGTAGGTATCGAAAACCTCGATGTACCAAATTTCAATGATCTAACTCTATTTTTTGAAAAAAGGTATTTTAATAGGTTTTTAAAAGCGTGCAAGTCGAATGGGGATATTCAAGTTTTTTCTTTGATATAATTTCAAGTTACACTTTTTGAGCGTGGTGACCGATAAGAAAACAAATTTTAATAGAGAAAAGGTATTTAATAGGTTTTAAAGGCCTGCAAGTCGAATGGGGATATTCAAGTTTTTCTTTGATATTAATGAATAAGATAACAATAATAAGAAAACAAATTTTAATAGAGAAAAGGTATTTTAATAGGTTTTAAAGGCCTGCAAGTCGAATGGGGATATTCAAGTTTTTTCTTTGATATTAATTCAAGTTACACTTTTTGAGCGTGGTGACCGATAAGAAAACAAATTTTAATAGAGAAAAGGTATTTAATAGGCTTTAAAGGCCTGCAAGTCGAATGGGGATATTCAAGTTTTTTCTTTGATATTAATTCAAGTTACACTTTTTGAGCGTGGTGACCGATAAGAAAGCAAATTTTAATAGAGAAAAGGTATTTAATAGGTTTTAAAGGCCTGCAAGTCGAATGGGGACATTCAAGTTTTTTCTTTGATATTAATGAATAAGATAACAATAATGATAAGATAACAATAATGATAAGAAAACAAATTTTAATAGAGAAAAGGTATTTAATAGGTTTTAAAGGCCTGCAAGTCGAAAGGGGATATTCAAGTTTTTTCTTTGATATTAATTCAAGTTACACTTTTTGAGCGTGGTGACCGATAAGAAAACAAATTTTAATAGAGAAAAGGTATTTAATAGGCTTTAAAGGCCTGCAAGTCGAATGGGGATATTCAAGTTTTTTCTTTGTTATTAATTCAAGTTACACTTTTTGAGCGTGGTGACCGATAAGAAAGCAAATTTTAATAGAGAAAAGGTATTTAATAGGTTTTAAAGGCCTGCAAGTCGAATGGGGACATTCCAGTTTTTTCTTTGATATTAATGAATAAGATAACAATAATGATAAGATAACAATAATGATAAGAAAACAAATTTTAATAGAGAAAAGGTATTTTAATAGGTTTTAAAGGCCTGCAAGTCGAAAGGGTATATTCAAGTTTTTTCTTTGATATTAATTCAAGTTACACTTCTTGAGCGTGGTGACCGATAAGAAAGCAAATTTTAATAGAGAAAAGGTATTTAATAGGTTTTAAAGGCCTGCAAGTCGAATGGGGACATTCAAGTTTTTTCTTTGATATTAATGAATAAGATAACAATAATGATAAGATAACAATAATGATAAGAAAACAAATTTTAATAGAGAAAAGGTATTTAATAGGTTTTAAAGGCCTGCAAGTCGAAAGGGGATATTCAAGTTTTTTCTTTGATATTAATTCAAGTTACACTTTTTGAGCGTGGTGACCGATAAGAAAACAAATTTTAATAGAGAAAAGGTATTTAATAGGCTTTAAAGGCCTGCAAGTCGAATGGGGATATTCAAGTTTTTTCTTTGATATTAATTCAAGTTACACTTTTTGAGCGTGGTGACCGATAAGAAAGAAAAATTTTAATAGAGAAAAGGTATTTAATAGGTTTTAAAGGCCTGCAAGTCGAATGGGGACATTCAAGTTTTTTCTTTGATATTAATGAATAAGATAACAATAATGATAAGATAACAATAATGATAAGAAAACAAATTTTAATAGAGAAAAGGTATTTTAATAGGTTTTAAAGGCCTGCAAGTCGAAAGGGGATATTCAAGTTTTTTCTTTGATATTAATTCAAGTTACACTTTTTGAGCGTGGTGACCGATATAAAACAAATTTTAATAGAGAAAAGGTATTTAATAGGTTTTAAAGGCCTGCAAGTCGAATGGGGACATTCAAGTTTTTTCTTTGATATTAATGAATAAGATAACAATAATGATAAGATAACAATAATGATAAGAAAACAAATTTTAATAGAGAAAAGGTATTTTAATAGGTTTTAAAGGCCTGCAAGTCGAATGGGGATATTCAATTTTTTCTTTGATATTAATTCAAGTTACACTTTTTGAGCGTGGTGACCGATAAGAAAACAAATTTTTTCTTTTATTGAATAAATGAGAATATATTCGCAATGAGAATATATCAAAAATATCCGCAATCGATTTGTAGGTATCGAAAACCTCGATGTACCAAATTTCAATGATCTAACTCTATTTTTTGAAAAAAGGTATTTTAATAGGTTTTTAAAAGCGTGCAAGTCGAATGGGGATATTCAAGTTTTTTCTTTGATATAATTTCAAGTTACACTTTTTGAGCGTGGTGACCGATAAGAAAACAAATTTTAATAGAGAAAAGGTATTTAATAGGTTTTAAAGGCCTGCAAGTCGAATGGGGATATTCAAGTTTTTCTTTGATATTAATGAATAAGATAACAATAATAAGAAAACAAATTTTAATAGAGAAAAGGTATTTTAATAGGTTTTAAAGGCCTGCAAGTCGAATGGGGATATTCAAGTTTTTTCTTTGATATTAATTCAAGTTACACTTTTTGAGCGTGGTGACCGATAAGAAAACAAATTTTAATAGAGAAAAGGTATTTAATAGGCTTTAAAGGCCTGCAAGTCGAATGGGGATATTCAAGTTTTTTCTTTGATATTAATTCAAGTTACACTTTTTGAGCGTGGTGACCGATAAGAAAGCAAATTTTAATAGAGAAAAGGTATTTAATAGGTTTTAAAGGCCTGCAAGTCGAATGGGGACATTCAAGTTTTTTCTTTGATATTAATGAATAAGATAACAATAATGATAAGATAACAATAATGATAAGAAAACAAATTTTAATAGAGAAAAGGTATTTAATAGGTTTTAAAGGCCTGCAAGTCGAAAGGGGATATTCAAGTTTTTTCTTTGATATTAATTCAAGTTACACTTTTTGAGCGTGGTGACCGATAAGAAAACAAATTTTAATAGAGAAAAGGTATTTAATAGGCTTTAAAGGCCTGCAAGTCGAATGGGGATATTCAAGTTTTTTCTTTGATATTAATTCAAGTTACACTTTTTGAGCGTGGTGACCGATAAGAAAGCAAATTTTAATAGAGAAAAGGTATTTAATAGGTTTTAAAGGCCTGCAAGTCGAATGGGGACATTCAAGTTTTTTCTTTGATATTAATGAATAAGATAACAATAATGATAAGATAACAATAATGATAAGAAAACAAATTTTAATAGAGAAAAGGTATTTTAATAGGTTTTAAAGGCCTGCAAGTCGAAAGGGGATATTCAAGTTTTTTCTTTGATATTAATTCAAGTTACACTTTCTGAGCGTGGTGACCGATATAAAACAAATTTTAATAGAGAAAAGGTATTTAATAGGTTTTAAAGGCCTGCAAGTCGAATGGGGACATTCAAGTTTTTTCTTTGATATTAATGAATAAGATAACAATAATGATAAGATAACAATAATGATAAGAAAACAAATTTTAATAGAGAAAAGGTATTTTAATAGGTTTTAAAGGCCTGCAAGTCGAATGGGGATATTCAATTTTTTTCTTTGATATTAATTCAAGTTACACTTTTTGAGCGGGTGACCGATAAGAAAACAAATTTTAATAGAGAAAAGGTGTTTAATAGGTTTTAAAGGCCTGCAAGTCAAATGGGGATATTCAAGTTTTTTCTTTGATATTAATTCAAGTTACACTTTTTGAGCGGGTGACCGATAAGAAAACAAATTTTAATAGAGAAAAGGTATTTAATAGGTTTTTAAGGTCTGCAAGTCGAATGAGGATATTCAATTTTTTTCTTTGATATTAATTCAAGTTACACTTTTTGAGCGTGGTGACCGATAAGAAAAAAAAAATTAATAGAGAAAAGGTATTTAATAGGATTTAAAGGCCTGCAAGTCGAATGGGGATATTCAAGTTTTTTCTTTGATATTAATTCAAGTTACACTTTTTGAGCGTGGTGACCGATAAGAAAACAAATTTTTTCTTTTATTGAATAAATGAGAATATATTCGCAATGAGAATATATCAAAAATATCCGCAATCGATTTGTAGGTATCGAAAACCTCGATGTACCAAATTTCAATGATCTAACTCTATTTTTTGAAAAAAGGTATTTTAATAGGTTTTTAAAAGCGTGCAAGTCGAATGGGGATATTCAAGTTTTTTCTTTGATATAATTTCAAGTTACACTTTTTGAGCGTGGTGACCGATAAGAAAACAAATTTTAATAGAGAAAAGGTATTTAATAGGTTTTAAAGGCCTGCAAGTCGAATGGGGATATTCAAGTTTTTCTTTGATATTAATGAATAAGATAACAATAATAAGAAAACAAATTTTAGTAGAGAAAAGGTATTTTAATAGGTTTTAAAGGCCTGCAAGTCGAATGGGGATATTCAAGTTTTTTTTTTGATATTAATTCAAGTTACACTTTTTGAGCGTGGTGACCGATAAGAAAACAAATTTTAATAGAGAAAAGGTATTTAATAGGCTTTAAAGGCCTGCAAGTCGAATGGGGATATTCAAGTTTTTTCTTTGATATTAATTCAAGTTACACTTTTTGAGCGTGGTGACCGATAAGAAAGCAAATTTTAATAGAGAAAAGGTATTTAATAGGTTTTAAAGGCCTGCAAGTCGAATGGGGACATTCAAGTTTTTTCTTTGATATTAATGAATAAGATAACAATAATGATAAGATAACAATAATGATAAGAAAACAAATTTTAATAGAGAAAAGGTATTTAATAGGTTTTAAAGGCCTGCAAGTCGAAAGGGGATATTCAAGTTTTTTCTTTGATATTAATTCAAGTTACACTTTTTGAGCGTGGTGACCGATAAGAAAACAAATTTTAATAGAGAAAAGGTATTTAATAGGCTTTAAAGGCCTGCAAGTCGAATGGGGATATTCAAGTTTTTTCTTTGATATTAATTCAAGTTACACTTTTTGAGCGTGGTGACCGATAAGAAAGAAAAATTTTAATAGAGAAAAGGTATTTAATAGGTTTTAAAGGCCTGCAAGTCGAATGGGGACATTCAAGTTTTTTCTTTGATATTAATGAATAAGATAACAATAATGATAAGATAACAATAATGATAAGAAAACAAATTTTAATAGAGAAAAGGTATTTTAATAGGTTTTAAAGGCCTGCAAGTCGAAAGGGGATATTCAAGTTTTTTCTTTGATATTAATTCAAGTTACACTTTTTGAGCGTGGTGACCGATATAAAACAAATTTTAATAGAGAAAAGGTATTTAATAGGTTTTAAAGGCCTGCAAGTCGAATGGGGACATTCAAGTTTTTTCTTTGATATTAATGAATAAGATAACAATAATGATAAGATAACAATAATGATAAGAAAACAAATTTTAATAGAGAAAAGGTATTTTAATAGGTTTTAAAGGCCTGCAAGTCGAATGGGGATATTCAATTTTTTTCTTTGATATTAATTCAAGTTACACTTTTTGAGCGTGGTGACCGATAAGAAAACAAATTTTTTCTTTTATTGAATAAATGAGAATATATTCGCAATGAGAATATATCAAAAATATCCGCAATCGATTTGTAGGTATCGAAAACCTCGATGTACCAAATTTCAATGATCTAACTCTATTTTTTGAAAAAAGGTATTTTAATAGGTTTTTAAAAGCGTGCAAGTCGAATGGGGATATTCAAGTTTTTTCTTTGATATAATTTCAAGTTACACTTTTTGAGCGTGGTGACCGATAAGAAAACAAATTTTAATAGAGAAAAGGTATTTAATAGGTTTTAAAGGCCTGCAAGTCGAATGGGGATATTCAAGTTTTTCTTTGATATTAATGAATAAGATAACAATAATAAGAAAACAAATTTTAATAGAGAAAAGGTATTTTAATAGGTTTTAAAGGCCTGCAAGTCGAATGGGGATATTCAAGTTTTTTCTTTGATATTAATTCAAGTTACACTTTTTGAGCGTGGTGACCGATAAGAAAACAAATTTTAATAGAGAAAAGGTATTTAATAGGCTTTAAAGGCCTGCAAGTCGAATGGGGATATTCAAGTTTTTTCTTTGATATTAATTCAAGTTACACTTTTTGAGCGTGGTGACCGATAAGAAAGCAAATTTTAATAGAGAAAAGGTATTTAATAGGTTTTAAAGGCCTGCAAGTCGAATGGGGACATTCAAGTTTTTTCTTTGATATTAATGAATAAGATAACAATAATGATAAGATAACAATAATGATAAGAAAACAAATTTTAATAGAGAAAAGGTATTTAATAGGTTTTAAAGGCCTGCAAGTCGAAAGGGGATATTCAAGTTTTTTCTTTGATATTAATTCAAGTTACACTTTTTGAGCGTGGTGACCGATAAGAAAACAAATTTTAATAGAGAAAAGGTATTTAATAGGCTTTAAAGGCCTGCAAGTCGAATGGGGATATTCAAGTTTTTTCTTTGATATTAATTCAAGTTACACTTTTTGAGCGTGGTGACCGATAAGAAAGCAAATTTTAATAGAGAAAAGGTATTTAATAGGTTTTAAAGGCCTGCAAGTCGAATGGGGACATTCAAGTTTTTTCTTTGATATTAATGAATAAGATAACAATAATGATAAGATAACAATAATGATAAGAAAACAAATTTTAATAGAGAAAAGGTATTTTAATAGGTTTTAAAGGCCTGCAAGTCGAAAGGGGATATTCAAGTTTTTTCTTTGATATTAATTCAAGTTACACTTTTTGAGCGTGGTGACCGATATAAAACAAATTTTAATAGAGAAAAGGTATTTAATAGGTTTTAAAGGCCTGCAAGTCGAATGGGGACATTCAAGTTTTTTCTTTGATATTAATGAATAAGATAACAATAATGATAAGATAACAATAATGATAAGAAAACAAATTTTAATAGAGAAAAGGTATTTTAATAGGTTTTAAAGGCCTGCAAGTCGAATGGGGATATTCAATTTTTTTCTTTGATATTAATTCAAGTTACACTTTTTGAGCGGGTGATCGATAAGAAAACAAATTTTAATAGAGAAAAGGTGTTTAATAGGTTTTAAAGGCCTGCAAGTCAAATGGGGATATTCAAATTTTTTCTTTGATATTAATTCAAGTTACACTTTTTGAGCAGGTGACCGATAAGAAAACAAATTTTAATAGAGAAAAGGTATTTAATAGGTTTTTAAGGTCTGCAAGTCGAATGAGGATATTCAATTTTTTTCTTTGATATTAATTCAAGTTACACTTTTTGAGCGTGGTGACCGATAAGAAAAAAAAAATTAATAGAGAAAAGGTATTTAATAGGATTTAAAGGCCTGCAAGTCGAATGGGGATATTCAAGTTTTTTCTTTGATATTAATTCAAGTTACACTTTTTGAGCGTGGTGACCGATAAGAAAACAAATTTTTTCTTTTATTGAATAAATGAGAATATATTCGCAATGAGAATATATCAAAAATATCCGCAATCGATGTACCAAATTTCAATGATCTAACTCTATTTTTTGAAAAAAGGTATTTTAATAGGTTTTTAAAAGCGTGCAAGTCGAATGGGGATATTCAAGTTTTTTCTTTGATATAATTTCAAGTTACACTTTTTGAGCGTGGTGACCGATAAGAAAACAAATTTTAATAGAGAAAAGGTATTTAATAGGTTTTAAAGGCCTGCAAGTCGAATGGGGATATTCAAGTTTTTCTTTGATATTAATGAATAAGATAACAATAATAAGAAAACAAATTTTAATAGAGAAAAGGTATTTTAATAGGTTTTAAAGGCCTGCAAGTCGAATGGGGATATTCAAGTTTTTTCTTTGATATTAATTCAAGTTACACTTTTTGAGCGTGGTGACCGATAAGAAAACAAATTTTAATAGAGAAAAGGTATTTAATAGGCTTTAAAGGCCTGCAAGTCGAATGGGGATATTCAAGTTTTTTCTTTGATATTAATTCAAGTTACACTTTTTGAGCGTGGTGACCGATAAGAAAGCAAATTTTAATAGAGAAAAGGTATTTAATAGGTTTTAAAGGCCTGCAAGTCGAATGGGGACATTCAAGTTTTTTCTTTGATATTAATGAATAAGATAACAATAATGATAAGATAACAATAATGATAAGAAAACAAATTTTAATAGAGAAAAGGTATTTAATAGGTTTTAAAGGCCTGCAAGTCGAAAGGGGATATTCAAGTTTTTTCTTTGATATTAATTCAAGTTACACTTTTTGAGCGTGGTGACCGATAAGAAAACAAATTTTAATAGAGAAAAGGTATTTAATAGGCTTTAAAGGCCTGCAAGTCGAATGGGGATATTCAAGTTTTTTCTTTGATATTAATTCAAGTTACACTTTTTGAGCGTGGTGACCGATAAGAAAGCAAATTTTAATAGAGAAAAGGTATTTAATAGGTTTTAAAGGCCTGCAAGTCGAATGGGGACATTCCAGTTTTTTCTTTGATATTAATGAATAAGATAACAATAATGATAAGATAACAATAATGATAAGAAAACAAATTTTAATAGAGAAAAGGTATTTTAATAGGTTTTAAAGGCCTGCAAGTCGAAAGGGTATATTCAAGTTTTTTCTTTGATATTAATTCAAGTTACACTTTTTGAGCGTGGTGACCGATAAGAAAGCAAATTTTAATAGAGAAAAGGTATTTAATAGGTTTTAAAGGCCTGCAAGTCGAATGGGGACATTCAAGTTTTTTCTTTGATATTAATGAATAAGATAACAATAATGATAAGATAACAATAATGATAAGAAAACAAATTTTAATAGAGAAAAGGTATTTAATAGGTTTTAAAGGCCTGCAAGTCGAAAGGGGATATTCAAGTTTTTTCTTTGATATTAATTCAAGTTACACTTTTTGAGCGTGGTGACCGATAAGAAAACAAATTTTAATAGAGAAAAGGTATTTAATAGGCTTTAAAGGCCTGCAAGTCGAATGGGGATATTCAAGTTTTTTCTTTGATATTAATTCAAGTTACACTTTTTGAGCGTGGTGACCGATAAGAAAGCAAATTTTAATAGAGAAAAGGTATTTAATAGGTTTTAAAGGCCTGCAAGTCGAATGGGGACATTCAAGTTTTTTCTTTGATATTAATGAATAAGATAACAATAATGATAAGATAACAATAATGATAAGAAAACAAATTTTAATAGAGAAAAGGTATTTTAATAGGTTTTAAAGGCCTGCAAGTCGAAAGGGGATATTCAAGTTTTTTCTTTGATATTAATTCAAGTTACACTTTTTGAGCGTGGTGACCGATATAAAACAAATTTTAATAGAGAAAAGGTATTTAATAGGTTTTAAAGGCCTGCAAGTCGAATGGGGACATTCAAGTTTTTTCTTTGATATTAATGAATAAGATAACAATAATGATAAGATAACAATAATGATAAGAAAACAAATTTTAATAGAGAAAAGGTATTTTAATAGGTTTTAAAGGCCTGCAAGTCGAATGGGGATATTCAATTTTTTTCTTTGATATTAATTCAAGTTACACTTTTTGAGCGGGTGACCGATAAGAAAACAAATTTTAATAGAGAAAAGGTGTTTAATAGGTTTTAAAGGCCTGCAAGTCAAATGGGGATATTCAAGTTTTTTCTTTGATATTAATTCAAGTTACACTTTTTGAGCGGGTGACCGATAAGAAAACAAATTTTAATAGAGAAAAGGTATTTAATAGGTTTTTAAGGTCTGCAAGTCGAATGAGGATATTCAATTTTTTTCTTTGATATTAATTCAAGTTACACTTTTTGAGCGTGGTGACCGATAAGAAAAAAAAAATTAATAGAGAAAAGGTATTTAATAGGATTTAAAGGCCTGCAAGTCGAATGGGGATATTCAAGTTTTTTCTTTGATATTAATTCAAGTTACACTTTTTGAGCGTGGTGACCGATAAGAAAACAAATTTTTTCTTTTATTGAATAAATGAGAATATATTCGCAATGAGAATATATCAAAAATATCCGCAATCGATTTGTAGGTATCGAAAACCTCGATGTACCAAATTTCAATGATCTAACTCTATTTTTTGAAAAAAGGTATTTTAATAGGTTTTTAAAAGCGTGCAAGTCGAATGGGGATATTCAAGTTTTTTCTTTGATATAATTTCAAGTTACACTTTTTGAGCGTGGTGACCGATAAGAAAACAAATTTTAATAGAGAAAAGGTATTTAATAGGTTTTAAAGGCCTGCAAGTCGAATGGGGATATTCAAGTTTTTCTTTGATATTAATGAATAAGATAACAATAATAAGAAAACAAATATTAATAGAGAAAAGGTATTTTAATAGGTTTTAAAGGCCTGCAAGTCGAATGGGGATATTCAAGTTTTTTCTTTGATATTAATTCAAGTTACACTTTTTGAGCGTGGTGACCGATAAGAAAGCAAATTTTAATAGAGAAAAGGTATTTAATAGGTTTTAAAGGCCTGCAAGTCGAATGGGGACATTCAAGTTTTTTCTTTGATATTAATGAATAAGATAACAATAATGATAAGATAACAATAATGATAAGAAAACAAATTTTAATAGAGAAAAGGTATTTTAATAGGTTTTAAAGGCCTGCAAGTCGAAAGGGGATATTCAAGTTTTTTCTTTGATATTAATTCAAGTTACACTTTTTGAGCGTGGTGACAGTTATAAAACAAATTTTAATAGAGAAAAGGTATTTAATAGGTTTTAAAGGCCTGCAAGTCGAATGGGGACATTCAAGTTTTTTCTTTGATATTAATGAATAAGATAACAATAATGATAAGATAACAATAATGATAAGAAAACAAATTTTAATAGAGAAAAGGTATTTTAATAGGTTTTAAAGGCCTGCAAGTCGAATGGGGATATTCAATTTTTTTCTTTGATATTAATTCAAGTTACACTTTTTGAGCGGGTGACCGATAAGAAAACAAATTTTAATAGAGAAAAGGTCTTTAATAGGTTTTAAAGGCCTGCAAGTCAAATGGGGATATTCAAGTTTTTTCTTTGATATTAATTCAAGTCACACTTTTTGAGCGGGTGACCGATAAGAAAACAAATTTTAATAGAGAAAAGGTATTTAATAGGTTTTTAAGGTCTGCAAGTCGAATGAGGATATTCAATTTTTTTCTTTGATATTAATTCAAGTTACACTTTTTGAGCGTGGTGACCGATAAGAAAAAAAAAATTAATAGAGAAAAGGTATTTAATAGGATTTAAAGGCCTGCAAGTCGAATGGGGATATTCAAGTTTTTTCTTTGATATTAATTCAAGTTACACTTTTTGAGCGTGGTGACCGATAAGAAAACAAATTTTTTCTTTTATTGAATAAATGAGAATATATTCGCAATGAGAATATATCAAAAATATCCGCAATCGATTTGTAGGTATCGAAAACCTCGATGTACCAAATTTCAATGATCTAACTCTATTTTTTGAAAAAAGGTATTTTAATAGGTTTTTAAAAGCGTGCAAGTCGAATGGGGATATTCAAGTTTTTTCTTTGATATAATTTCAAGTTACACTTTTTGAGCGTGGTGACCGATAAGAAAACAAATTTTAATAGAGAAAAGGTATTTAATAGGTTTTAAAGGCCTGCAAGTCGAATGGGGATATTCAAGTTTTTCTTTGATATTAATGAATAAGATAACAATAATAAGAAAACAAATTTTAATAGAGAAAAGGTATTTTAATAGGTTTTAAAGGCCTGCAAGTCGAATGGGGATATTCAAGTTTTTTCTTTGATATTAATTCAAGTTACACTTTTTGAGCGTGGTGACCGATAAGAAAACAAATTTTAATAGAGAAAAGGTATTTAATAGGCTTTAAAGGCCTGCAAGTCGAATGGGGATATTCAAGTTTTTTCTTTGATATTAATTCAAGTTACACTTTTTGAGCGTGGTGACCGATAAGAAAGCAAATTTTAATAGAGAAAAGGTATTTAATAGGTTTTAAAGGCCTGCAAGTCGAATGGGGACATTCAAGTTTTTTCTTTGATATTAATGAATAAGATAACAATAATGATAAGATAACAATAATGATAAGAAAACAAATTTTAATAGAGAAAAGGTATTTAATAGGTTTTAAAGGCCTGCAAGTCGAAAGGGGATATTCAAGTTTTTTCTTTGATATTAATTCAAGTTACACTTTTTGAGCGTGGTGACCGATAAGAAAACAAATTTTAATAGAGAAAAGGTATTTAATAGGCTTTAAAGGCCTGCAAGTCGAATGGGGATATTCAAGTTTTTTCTTTGATATTAATTCAAGTTACACTTTTTGAGCGTGGTGACCGATAAGAAAGAAAAATTTTAATAGAGAAAAGGTATTTAATAGGTTTTAAAGGCCTGCAAGTCGAATGGGGACATTCAAGTTTTTTCTTTGATATTAATGAATAAGATAACAATAATGATAAGATAACAATAATGATAAGAAAACAAATTTTAATAGAGAAAAGGTATTTTAATAGGTTTTAAAGGCCTGCAAGTCGAAAGGGGATATTCAAGTTTTTTCTTTGATATTAATTCAAGTTACACTTTTTGAGCGTGGTGACCGATATAAAACAAATTTTAATAGAGAAAAGGTATTTAATAGGTTTTAAAGGCCTGCAAGTCGAATGGGGACATTCAAGTTTTTTCTTTGATATTAATGAATAAGATAACAATAATGATAAGATAACAATAATGATAAGAAAACAAATTTTAATAGAGAAAAGGTATTTTAATAGGTTTTAAAGGCCTGCAAGTCGAATGGGGATATTCAATTTTTTTCTTTGATATTAATTCAAGTTACACTTTTTGAGCGTGGTGACCGATAAGAAAACAAATTTTTTCTTTTATTGAATAAATGAGAATATATTCGCAATGAGAATATATCAAAAATATCCGCAATCGATTTGTAGGTATCGAAAACCTCGATGTACCAAATTTCAATGATCTAACTCTATTTTTTGAAAAAAGGTATTTTAATAGGTTTTTAAAAGCGTGCAAGTCGAATGGGGATATTCAAGTTTATTCTTTGATATAATTTCAAGTTACACTTTTTGAGCGTGGTGACCGATAAGAAAACAAATTTTAATAGAGAAAAGGTATTTAATAGGTTTTAAAGGCCTGCAAGTCGAATGGGGATATTCAAGTTTTTCTTTGATATTAATGAATAAGATAACAATAATAAGAAAACAAATTTTAATAGAGAAAAGGTATTTTAATAGGTTTTAAAGGCCTGCAAGTCGAATGGGGATATTCAAGTTTTTTCTTTGATATTAATTCAAGTTACACTTTTTGAGCGTGGTGACCGATAAGAAAACAAATTTTAATAGAGAAAAGGTATTTAATAGGCTTTAAAGGCCTGCAAGTCGAATGGGGATATTCAAGTTTTTTCTTTGATATTAATTCAAGTTACACTTTTTGAGCGTGGTGACCGATAAGAAAGCAAATTTTAATAGAGAAAAGGTATTTAATAGGTTTTAAAGGCCTGCAAGTCGAATGGGGACATTCAAGTTTTTTCTTTGATATTAATGAATAAGATAACAATAATGATAAGATAACAATAATGATAAGAAAACAAATTTTAATAGAGAAAAGGTATTTAATAGGTTTTAAAGGCCTGCAAGTCGAAAGGGGATATTCAAGTTTTTTCTTTGATATTAATTCAAGTTACACTTTTTGAGCGTGGTGACCGATAAGAAAACAAATTTTAATAGAGAAAAGGTATTTAATAGGCTTTAAAGGCCTGCAAGTCGAATGGGGATATTCAAGTTTTTTCTTTGATATTAATTCAAGTTACACTTTTTGAGCGTGGTGACCGATAAGAAAGCAAATTTTAATAGAGAAAAGGTATTTAATAGGTTTTAAAGGCCTGCAAGTCGAATGGGGACATTCAAGTTTTTTCTTTGATATTAATGAATAAGATAACAATAATGATAAGATAACAATAATGATAAGAAAACAAATTTTAATAGAGAAAAGGTATTTTAATAGGTTTTAAAGGCCTGCAAGTCGAAAGGGGATATTCAAGTTTTTTCTTTGATATTAATTCAAGTTACACTTTTTGAGCGTGGTGACCGATATAAAACAAATTTTAATAGAGAAAAGGTATTTAATAGGTTTTAAAGGCCTGCAAGTCGAATGGGGACATTCAAGTTTTTTCTTTGATATTAATGAATAAGATAACAATAATGATAAGATAACAATAATGATAAGAAAACAAATTTTAATAGAGAAAAGGTATTTTAATAGGTTTTAAAGGCCTGCAAGTCGAATGGGGATATTCAATTTTTTTCTTTGATATTAATTCAAGTTACACTTTTTGAGCGGGTGATCGATAAGAAAACAAATTTTAATAGAGAAAAGGTGTTTAATAGGATTTAAAGGCCTGCAAGTCAAATGGGGATATTCAAGTTTTTTCTTTGATATTAATTCAAGTTACACTTTTTGAGCGGGTGACCGATAAGAAAACAAATTTTAATAGAGAAAAGGTATTTAATAGGTTTTTAAGGTCTGCAAGTCGAATGAGGATATTCAATTTTTTTCTTTGATATTAATTCAAGTTACACTTTTTGAGCGTGGTGACCGATAAGAAAAAAAAAATTAATAGAGAAAAGGTATTTAATAGGATTTAAAGGCCTGCAAGTCGAATGGGGATATTCAAGTTTTTTCTTTGATATTAATTCAAGTTACACTTTTTGAGCGTGGTGACCGATAAGAAAACAAATTTTTTCTTTTATTGAATAAATGAGAATATATTCGCAATGAGAATATATCAAAAATATCCGCAATCGATGTACCAAATTTCAATGATCTAACTCTATTTTTTGAAAAAAGGTATTTTAATAGGTTTTTAAAAGCGTGCAAGTCGAATGGGGATATTCAAGTTTTTTCTTTGATATAATTTCAAGTTACACTTTTTGAGCGTGGTGACCGATAAGAAAACAAATTTTAATAGAGAAAAGGTATTTAATAGGTTTTAAAGGCCTGCAAGTCGAATGGGGATATTCAAGTTTTTCTTTGATATTAATGAATAAGATAACAATAATAAGAAAACAAATTTTAATAGAGAAAAGGTATTTTAATAGGTTTTAAAGGCCTGCAAGTCGAATGGGGATATTCAAGTTTTTTCTTTGATATTAATTCAAGTTACACTTTTTGAGCGTAGTGACCGATAAGAAAACAAATTTTAATAGAGAAAAGGTATTTAATAGGCTTTAAAGGCCTGCAAGTCGAATGGGGATATTCAAGTTTTTTCTTTGATATTAATTCAAGTTACACTTTTTGAGCGTGGTGACCGATAAGAAAGCAAATTTTAATAGAGAAAAGGTATTTAATAGGTTTTAAAGGCCTGCAAGTCGAATGGGGACATTCAAGTTTTTTCTTTGATATTAATGAATAAGATAACAATAATGATAAGATAACAATAATGATAAGAAAACAAATTTTAATAGAGAAAAGGTATTTAATAGGTTTTAAAGGCCTGCAAGTCGAAAGGGGATATTCAAGTTTTTTCTTTGATATTAATTCAAGTTACACTTTTTGAGCGTGGTGACCGATAAGAAAACAAATTTTAATAGAGAAAAGGTATTTAATAGGCTTTAAAGGCCTGCAAGTCGAATGGGGATATTCAAGTTTTTTCTTTGATATTAATTCAAGTTACACTTTTTGAGCGTGGTGACCGATAAGAAAGCAAATTTTAATAGAGAAAAGGTATTTAATAGGTTTTAAAGGCCTGCAAGTCGAATGGGGACATTCCAGTTTTTTCTTTGATATTAATGAATAAGATAACAATAATGATAAGATAACAATAATGATAAGAAAACAAATTTTAATAGAGAAAAGGTATTTTAATAGGTTTTAAAGGCCTGCAAGTCGAAAGGGTATATTCAAGTTTTTTCTTTGATATTAATTCAAGTTACACTTTTTGAGCGTGGTGACCGATAAGAAAGCAAATTTTAATAGAGAAAAGGTATTTAATAGGTTTTAAAGGCCTGCAAGTCGAATGGGGACATTCAAGTTTTTTCTTTGATATTAATGAATAAGATAACAATAATGATAAGATAACAATAATGATAAGAAAACAAATTTTAATAGAGAAAAGGTATTTAATAGGTTTTAAAGGCCTGCAAGTCGAAAGGGGATATTCAAGTTTTTTCTTTGATATTAATTCAAGTTACACTTTTTGAGCGTGGTGACCGATAAGAAAGCAAATTTTAATAGAGAAAAGGTATTTAATAGGTTTTAAAGGCCTGCAAGTCGAATGGGGACATTCAAGTTTTTTCTTTGATATTAATGAATAAGATAACAATAATGATAAGATAACAATAATGATAAGAAAACAAATTTTAATAGAGAAAAGGTATTTTAATAGGTTTTAAAGGCCTGCAAGTCGAAAGGGGATATTCAAGTTTTTTCTTTGATATTAATTCAAGTTACACTTTTTGAGCGTGGTGACCGATATAAAACAAATTTTAATAGAGAAAAGGTATTTAATAGGTTTTAAAGGCCTGCAAGTCGAATGGGGACATTCAAGTTTTTTCTTTGATATTAATGAATAAGATAACAATAATGATAAGATAACAATAATGATAAGAAAACAAATTTTAATAGAGAAAAGGTATTTTAATAGGTTTTAAAGGCCTGCAAGTCGAAAGGGGATATTCAAGTTTTTTCTTTGATATTAATTCAAGTTACACTTTTTGAGCGTGGTGACCGATATAAAACAAATTTTAATAGAGAAAAGGTATTTAATAGGTTTTAAAGGCCTGCAAGTCGAATGGGGACATTCAAGTTTTTTCTTTGATATTAATGAATAAGATAACAATAATGATAAGATAACAATAATGATAAGAAAACAAATTTTAATAGAGAAAAGGTATTTTAATAGGTTTTAAAGGCCTGCAAGTCGAATGGGGATATTCAATTTTTTTCTTTGATATTAATTCAAGTTACACTTTTTGAGCGGGTGACCGATAAGAAAACAAATTTTAATAGAGAAAAGGTGTTTAATAGGTTTTAAAGGCCTGCAAGTCAAATGGGGATATTCAAGTTTTTTCTTTGATATTAATTCAAGTTACACTTTTTGAGCGGGTGACCGATAAGAAAACAAATTTTAATAGAGAAAAGGTATTTAATAGGTTTTTAAGGTCTGCAAGTCGAATGAGGATATTCAATTTTTTTCTTTGATATTAATTCAAGTTACACTTTTTGAGCGTGGTGACCGATAAGAAAAAAAAAATTAATAGAGAAAAGGTATTTAATAGGATTTAAAGGCCTGCAAGTCGAATGGGGATATTCAAGTTTTTTCTTTGATATTAATTCAAGTTACACTTTTTGAGCGTGGTGACCGATAAGAAAACAAATTTTTTCTTTTATTGAATAAATGAGAATATATTCGCAATGAGAATATATCAAAAATATCCGCAATCGATTTGTAGGTATCGAAAACCTCGATGTACCAAATTTCAATGATCTAACTCTATTTTTTGAAAAAAGGTATTTTAATAGGTTTTTAAAAGCGTGCAAGTCGAATGGGGATATTCAAGTTTTTTCTTTGATATAATTTCAAGTTACACTTTTTGAGCGTGGTGACCGATAAGAAAACAAATTTTAATAGAGAAAAGGTATTTAATAGGTTTTAAAGGCCTGCAAGTCGAATGGGGATATTCAAGTTTTTCTTTGATATTAATGAATAAGATAACAATAATAAGAAAACAAATATTAATAGAGAAAAGGTATTTTAATAGGTTTTAAAGGCCTGCAAGTCGAATGGGGATATTCAAGTTTTTTCTTTGATATTAATTCAAGTTACACTTTTTGAGCGTGGTGACCGATAAGAAAGCAAATTTTAATAGAGAAAAGGTATTTAATAGGTTTTAAAGGCCTGCAAGTCGAATGGGGACATTCAAGTTTTTTCTTTGATATTAATGAATAAGATAACAATAATGATAAGATAACAATAATGATAAGAAAACAAATTTTAATAGAGAAAAGGTATTTTAATAGGTTTTAAAGGCCTGCAAGTCGAAAGGGGATATTCAAGTTTTTTCTTTGATATTAATTCAAGTTACACTTTTTGAGCGTGGTGACAGTTATAAAACAAATTTTAATAGAGAAAAGGTATTTAATAGGTTTTAAAGGCCTGCAAGTCGAATGGGGACATTCAAGTTTTTTCTTTGATATTAATGAATAAGATAACAATAATGATAAGATAACAATAATGATAAGAAAACAAATTTTAATAGAGAAAAGGTATTTTAATAGGTTTTAAAGGCCTGCAAGTCGAATGGGGATATTCAATTTTTTTCTTTGATATTAATTCAAGTTACACTTTTTGAGCGGGTGACCGATAAGAAAACAAATTTTAATAGAGAAAAGGTGTTTAATAGGTTTTAAAGGCCTGCAAGTCAAATGGGGATATTCAAGTTTTTTCTTTGATATTAATTCAAGTTACACTTTTTGAGCGGGTGACCGATAAGAAAACAAATTTTAATAGAGAAAAGGTATTTAATAGGTTTTTAAGGTCTGCAAGTCGAATGAGGATATTCAATTTTTTTCTTTGATATTAATTCAAGTTACACTTTTTGAGCGTGGTGACCGATAAGAAAAAAAAAATTAATAGAGAAAAGGTATTTAATAGGATTTAAAGGCCTGCAAGTCGAATGGGGATATTCAAGTTTTTTCTTTGATATTAATTCAAGTTACACTTTTTGAGCGTGGTGACCGATAAGAAAACAAATTTTTTCTTTTATTGAATAAATGAGAATATATTCGCAATGAGAATATATCAAAAATATCCGCAATCGATTTGTAGGTATCGAAAACCTCGATGTACCAAATTTCAATGATCTAACTCTATTTTTTGAAAAAAGGTATTTTAATAGGTTTTTAAAAGCGTGCAAGTCGAATGGGGATATTCAAGTTTTTTCTTTGATATAATTTCAAGTTACACTTTTTGAGCGTGGTGACCGATAAGAAAACAAATTTTAATAGAGAAAAGGTATTTAATAGGTTTTAAAGGCCTGCAAGTCGAATGGGGATATTCAAGTTTTTCTTTGATATTAATGAATAAGATAACAATAATAAGAAAACAAATTTTAATAGAGAAAAGGTATTTTAATAGGTTTTAAAGGCCTGCAAGTCGAATGGGGATATTCAAGTTTTTTCTTTGATATTAATTCAAGTTACACTTTTTGAGCGTGGTGACCGATAAGAAAACAAATTTTAATAGAGAAAAGGTATTTAATAGGCTTTAAAGGCCTGCAAGTCGAATGGGGATATTCAAGTTTTTTCTTTGATATTAATTCAAGTTACACTTTTTGAGCGTGGTGACCGATAAGAAAGCAAATTTTAATAGAGAAAAGGTATTTAATAGGTTTTAAAGGCCTGCAAGTCGAATGGGGACATTCAAGTTTTTTCTTTGATATTAATGAATAAGATAACAATAATGATAAGATAACAATAATGATAAGAAAACAAATTTTAATAGAGAAAAGGTATTTAATAGGTTTTAGAGGCCTGCAAGTCGAAAGGGGATATTCAAGTTTTTTCTTTGATATTAATTCAAGTTACACTTTTTGAGCGTGGTGACCGATAAGAAAACAAATTTTAATAGAGAAAAGGTATTTAATAGGCTTTAAAGGCCTGCAAGTCGAATGGGGATATTCAAGTTTTTTCTTTGATATTAATTCAAGTTACACTTTTTGAGCGTGGTGACCGATAAGAAAGCAAATTTTAATAGAGAAAAGGTATTTAATAGGTTTTAAAGGCCTGCAAGTCGAATGGGGACATTCCAGTTTTTTCTTTGATATTAATGAATAAGATAACAATAATGATAAGATAACAATAATGATAAGAAAACAAATTTTAATAGAGAAAAGGTATTTAATAGGCTTTAAAGGCCTGCAAGTCGAAAGGGTATATTCAAGTTTTTTCTTTGATATTAATTCAAGTTACACTTTTTGAGCGTGGTGACCGATAAGAAAGCAAATTTTAATAGAGAAAAGGTATTTAATAGGTTTTAAAGGCCTGCAAGTCGAATGGGGACATTCAAGTTTTTTCTTTGATATTAATGAATAAGATAACAATAATGATAAGATAACAATAATGATAAGAAAACAAATTTTAATAGAGAAAAGGTATTTAATAGGTTTTAAAGGCCTGCAAGTCGAAAGGGGATATTCAAGTTTTTTCTTTGATATTAATTCAAGTTACACTTTTTGAGCGTGGTGACCGATAAGAAAACAAATTTTAATAGAGAAAAGGTATTTAATAGGCTTTAAAGGCCTGCAAGTCGAATGGGGATATTCAAGTTTTTTCTTTGATATTAATTCAAGTTACACTTTTTGAGCGTGGTGACCGATAAGAAAGCAAATTTTAATAGAGAAAAGGTATTTAATAGGTTTTAAAGGCCTGCAAGTCGAATGGGGACATTCAAGTTTTTTCTTTGATATTAATGAATAAGATAACAATAATGATAAGATAACAATAATGATAAGAAAACAAATTTTAATAGAGAAAAGGTATTTTAATAGGTTTTAAAGGCCTGCAAGTCGAAAGGGGATATTCAAGTTTTTTCTTTGATATTAATTCAAGTTACACTTTTTGAGCGTGGTGACCGATATAAAACAAATTTTAATAGAGAAAAGGTATTTAATAGGTTTTAAAGGCCTGCAAGTCGAATGGGGACATTCAAGTTTTTTCTTTGATATTAATGAATAAGATAACAATAATGATAAGATAACAATAATGATAAGAAAACAAATTTTAATAGAGAAAAGGTATTTTAATAGGTTTTAAAGGCCTGCAAGTCGAATGGGGATATTCAATTTTTTTCTTTGATATTAATTCAAGTTACACTTTTTGAGCGGGTGATCGATAAGAAAACAAATTTTAATAGAGAAAAGGTGTTTAATAGGTTTTAAAGGCCTGCAAGTCAAATGGGGATATTCAAGTTTTTTCTTTGATATTAATTCAAGTTACACTTTTTGAGCGGGTGACCGATAAGAAAACAAATTTTAATAGAGAAAAGGTATTTAATAGGTTTTTAAGGTCTGCAAGTCGAATGAGGATATTCAATTTTTTTCTTTGATATTAATTCAAGTTACACTTTTTGAGCGTGGTGACCGATAAGAAAAAAAAAATTAATAGAGAAAAGGTATTTAATAGGATTTAAAGGCCTGCAAGTCGAATGGGGATATTCAAGTTTTTTCTTTGATATTAATTCAAGTTACACTTTTTGAGCGTGGTGACCGATAAGAAAACAAATTTTTTCTTTTATTGAATAAATGAGAATATATTCGCAATGAGAATATATCAAAAATATCCGCAATCGATGTACCAAATTTCAATGATCTAACTCTATTTTTTGAAAAAAGGTATTTTAATAGGTTTTTAAAAGCGTGCAAGTCGAATGGGGATATTCAAGTTTTTTCTTTGATATAATTTCAAGTTACACTTTTTGAGCGTGGTGACCGATAAGAAAACAAATTTTAATAGAGAAAAGGTATTTAATAGGTTTTAAAGGCCTGCAAGTCGAATGGGGATATTCAAGTTTTTCTTTGATATTAATGAATAAGATAACAATAATAAGAAAACAAATTTTAATAGAGAAAAGGTATTTTAATAGGTTTTAAAGGCCTGCAAGTCGAATGGGGATATTCAAGTTTTTTCTTTGATATTAATTCAAGTTACACTTTTTGAGCGTGGTGACCGATATAAAACAAATTTTAATAGAGAAAAGGTATTTAATAGGTTTTAAAGGCCTGCAAGTCGAATGGGGACATTCAAGTTTTTTCTTTGATATTAATGAATAAGATAACAATAATGATAAGATAACAATAATGATAAGAAAACAAATTTTAATAGAGAAAAGGTATTTTAATAGGTTTTAAAGGCCTGCAAGTCGAAAGGGGATATTCAAGTTTTTTCTTTGATATTAATTCAAGTTACACTTTTTGAGCGTGGTGACCGATATAAAACAAATTTTAATAGAGAAAAGGTATTTAATAGGTTTTAAAGGCCTGCAAGTCGAATGGGGACATTCAAGTTTTTTCTTTGATATTAATGAATAAGATAACAATAATGATAAGATAACAATAATGATAAGAAAACAAATTTTAATAGAGAAAAGGTATTTTAATAGGTTTTAAAGGCCTGCAAGTCGAATGGGGATATTCAAGTTTTTTCTTTGATATTAATTCAAGTTACACTTTTTGAGCGTGGTGACCGATAAGAAAACAAATTTTAATAGAGAAAAGGTATTTAATAGGCTTTAAAGGCCTGCAAGTCGAATGGGGATATTCAAGTTTTTTCTTTGATATTAATTCAAGTTACACTTTTTGAGCGTGGTGACCGATAAGAAAGCAAATTTTAATAGAGAAAAGGTATTTAATAGGTTTTAAAGGCCTGCAAGTCGAATGGGGACATTCAAGTTTTTTCTTTGATATTAATGAATAAGATAACAATAATGATAAGATAACAATAATGATAAGAAAACAAATTTTAATAGAGAAAAGGTATTTAATAGGTTTTAAAGGCCTGCAAGTCGAAAGGGGATATTCAAGTTTTTTCTTTGATATTAATTCAAGTTACACTTTTTGAGCGTGGTGACCGATAAGAAAACAAATTTTAATAGAGAAAAGGTATTTAATAGGCTTTAAAGGCCTGCAAGTCGAATGGGGATATTCAAGTTTTTTCTTTGATATTAATTCAAGTTACACTTTTTGAGCGTGGTGACCGATAAGAAAGCAAATTTTAATAGAGAAAAGGTATTTAATAGGTTTTAAAGGCCTGCAAGTCGAATGGGGACATTCCAGTTTTTTCTTTGATATTAATGAATAAGATAACAATAATGATAAGATAACAATAATGATAAGAAAACAAATTTTAATAGAGAAAAGGTATTTTAATAGGTTTTAAAGGCCTGCAAGTCGAAAGGGTATATTCAAGTTTTTTCTTTGATATTAATTCAAGTTACACTTTTTGAGCGTGGTGACCGATAAGAAAGCAAATTTTAATAGAGAAAAGGTATTTAATAGGTTTTAAAGGCCTGCAAGTCGAATGGGGACATTCAAGTTTTTTCTTTGATATTAATGAATAAGATAACAATAATGATAAGATAACAATAATGATAAGAAAACAAATTTTAATAGAGAAAAGGTATTTAATAGGTTTTAAAGGCCTGCAAGTCGAAAGGGGATATTCAAGTTTTTTCTTTGATATTAATTCAAGTTACACTTTTTGAGCGTGGTGACCGATAAGAAAACAAATTTTAATAGAGAAAAGGTATTTAATAGGCTTTAAAGGCCTGCAAGTCGAATGGGGATATTCAAGTTTTTTCTTTGATATTAATTCAAGTTACACTTTTTGAGCGTGGTGACCGATAAGAAAGCAAATTTTAATAGAGAAAAGGTATTTAATAGGTTTTAAAGGCCTGCAAGTCGAATGGGGACATTCAAGTTTTTTCTTTGATATTAATGAATAAGATAACAATAATGATAAGATAACAATAATGATAAGAAAACAAATTTTAATAGAGAAAAGGTATTTTAATAGGTTTTAAAGGCCTGCAAGTCGAAAGGGGATATTCAAGTTTTTTCTTTGATATTAATTCAAGTTACACTTTTTGAGCGTGGTGACCGATATAAAACAAATTTTAATAGAGAAAAGGTATTTAATAGGTTTTAAAGGCCTGCAAGTCGAATGGGGACATTCAAGTTTTTTCTTTGATATTAATGAATAAGATAACAATAATGATAAGATAACAATAATGATAAGAAAACAAATTTTAATAGAGAAAAGGTATTTTAATAGGTTTTAAAGGCCTGCAAGTCGAATGGGGATATTCAATTTTTTTCTTTGATATTAATTCAAGTTACACTTTTTGAGCGGGTGACCGATAAGAAAACAAATTTTAATAGAGAAAAGGTGTTTAATAGGTTTTAAAGGCCTGCAAGTCAAATGGGGATATTCAAGTTTTTTCTTTGATATTAATTCAAGTTACACTTTTTGAGCGGGTGACCGATAAGAAAACAAATTTTAATAGAGAAAAGGTATTTAATAGGTTTTTAAGGTCTGCAAGTCGAATGAGGATATTCAATTTTTTTCTTTGATATTAATTCAAGTTACACTTTTTGAGCGTGGTGACCGATAAGAAAAAAAAAATTAATAGAGAAAAGGTATTTAATAGGATTTAAAGGCCTGCAAGTCGAATGGGGATATTCAAGTTTTTTCTTTGATATTAATTCAAGTTACACTTTTTGAGCGTGGTGACCGATAAGAAAACAAATTTTTTCTTTTATTGAATAAATGAGAATATATTCGCAATGAGAATATATCAAAAATATCCGCAATCGATTTGTAGGTATCGAAAACCTCGATGTACCAAATTTCAATGATCTAACTCTATTTTTTGAAAAAAGGTATTTTAATAGGTTTTTAAAAGCGTGCAAGTCGAATGGGGATATTCAAGTTTTTTCTTTGATATAATTTCAAGTTACACTTTTTGAGCGTGGTGACCGATAAGAAAACAAATTTTAATAGAGAAAAGGTATTTAATAGGTTTTAAAGGCCTGCAAGTCGAATGGGGATATTCAAGTTTTTCTTTGATATTAATGAATAAGATAACAATAATAAGAAAACAAATATTAATAGAGAAAAGGTATTTTAATAGGTTTTAAAGGCCTGCAAGTCGAATGGGGATATTCAAGTTTTTTCTTTGATATTAATTCAAGTTACACTTTTTGAGCGTGGTGACCGATAAGAAAGCAAATTTTAATAGAGAAAAGGTATTTAATAGGTTTTAAAGGCCTGCAAGTCGAATGGGGACATTCAAGTTTTTTCTTTGATATTAATGAATAAGATAACAATAATGATAAGATAACAATAATGATAAGAAAACAAATTTTAATAGAGAAAAGGTATTTTAATAGGTTTTAAAGGCCTGCAAGTCGAAAGGGGATATTCAAGTTTTTTCTTTGATATTAATTCAAGTTACACTTTTTGAGCGTGGTGACAGTTATAAAACAAATTTTAATAGAGAAAAGGTATTTAATAGGTTTTAAAGGCCTGCAAGTCGAATGGGGACATTCAAGTTTTTTCTTTGATATTAATGAATAAGATAACAATAATGATAAGATAACAATAATGATAAGAAAACAAATTTTAATAGAGAAAAGGTATTTTAATAGGTTTTAAAGGCCTGCAAGTCGAATGGGGATATTCAATTTTTTTCTTTGATATTAATTCAAGTTACACTTTTTGAGCGGGTGACCGATAAGAAAACAAATTTTAATAGAGAAAAGGTCTTTAATAGGTTTTAAAGGCCTGCAAGTCAAATGGGGATATTCAAGTTTTTTCTTTGATATTAATTCAAGTCACACTTTTTGAGCGGGTGACCGATAAGAAAACAAATTTTAATAGAGAAAAGGTATTTAATAGGTTTTTAAGGTCTGCAAGTCGAATGAGGATATTCAATTTTTTTCTTTGATATTAATTCAAGTTACACTTTTTGAGCGTGGTGACCGATAAGAAAAAAAAAATTAATAGAGAAAAGGTATTTAATAGGATTTAAAGGCCTGCAAGTCGAATGGGGATATTCAAGTTTTTTCTTTGATATTAATTCAAGTTACACTTTTTGAGCGTGGTGACCGATAAGAAAACAAATTTTTTCTTTTATTGAATAAATGAGAATATATTCGCAATGAGAATATATCAAAAATATCCGCAATCGATTTGTAGGTATCGAAAACCTCGATGTACCAAATTTCAATGATCTAACTCTATTTTTTGAAAAAAGGTATTTTAATAGGTTTTTAAAAGCGTGCAAGTCGAATGGGGATATTCAAGTTTTTTCTTTGATATAATTTCAAGTTACACTTTTTGAGCGTGGTGACCGATAAGAAAACAAATTTTAATAGAGAAAAGGTATTTAATAGGTTTTAAAGGCCTGCAAGTCGAATGGGGATATTCAAGTTTTTCTTTGATATTAATGAATAAGATAACAATAATAAGAAAACAAATTTTAATAGAGAAAAGGTATTTTAATAGGTTTTAAAGGCCTGCAAGTCGAATGGGGATATTCAAGTTTTTTCTTTGATATTAATTCAAGTTACACTTTTTGAGCGTGGTGACCGATAAGAAAACAAATTTTAATAGAGAAAAGGTATTTAATAGGCTTTAAAGGCCTGCAAGTCGAATGGGGATATTCAAGTTTTTTCTTTGATATTAATTCAAGTTACACTTTTTGAGCGTGGTGACCGATAAGAAAGCAAATTTTAATAGAGAAAAGGTATTTAATAGGTTTTAAAGGCCTGCAAGTCGAATGGGGACATTCAAGTTTTTTCTTTGATATTAATGAATAAGATAACAATAATGATAAGATAACAATAATGATAAGAAAACAAATTTTAATAGAGAAAAGGTATTTAATAGGTTTTAAAGGCCTGCAAGTCGAAAGGGGATATTCAAGTTTTTTCTTTGATATTAATTCAAGTTACACTTTTTGAGCGTGGTGACCGATAAGAAAACAAATTTTAATAGAGAAAAGGTATTTAATAGGCTTTAAAGGCCTGCAAGTCGAATGGGGATATTCAAGTTTTTTCTTTGATATTAATTCAAGTTACACTTTTTGAGCGTGGTGACCGATAAGAAAGAAAAATTTTAATAGAGAAAAGGTATTTAATAGGTTTTAAAGGCCTGCAAGTCGAATGGGGACATTCAAGTTTTTTCTTTGATATTAATGAATAAGATAACAATAATGATAAGATAACAATAATGATAAGAAAACAAATTTTAATAGAGAAAAGGTATTTTAATAGGTTTTAAAGGCCTGCAAGTCGAAAGGGGATATTCAAGTTTTTTCTTTGATATTAATTCAAGTTACACTTTTTGAGCGTGGTGACCGATATAAAACAAATTTTAATAGAGAAAAGGTATTTAATAGGTTTTAAAGGCCTGCAAGTCGAATGGGGACATTCAAGTTTTTTCTTTGATATTAATGAATAAGATAACAATAATGATAAGATAACAATAATGATAAGAAAACAAATTTTAATAGAGAAAAGGTATTTTAATAGGTTTTAAAGGCCTGCAAGTCGAATGGGGATATTCAATTTTTTTCTTTGATATTAATTCAAGTTACACTTTTTGAGCGTGGTGACCGATAAGAAAACAAATTTTTTCTTTTATTGAATAAATGAGAATATATTCGCAATGAGAATATATCAAAAATATCCGCAATCGATTTGTAGGTATCGAAAACCTCGATGTACCAAATTTCAATGATCTAACTCTATTTTTTGAAAAAAGGTATTTTAATAGGTTTTTAAAAGCGTGCAAGTCGAATGGGGATATTCAAGTTTATTCTTTGATATAATTTCAAGTTACACTTTTTGAGCGTGGTGACCGATAAGAAAACAAATTTTAATAGAGAAAAGGTATTTAATAGGTTTTAAAGGCCTGCAAGTCGAATGGGGATATTCAAGTTTTTCTTTGATATTAATGAATAAGATAACAATAATAAGAAAACAAATTTTAATAGAGAAAAGGTATTTTAATAGGTTTTAAAGGCCTGCAAGTCGAATGGGGATATTCAAGTTTTTTCTTTGATATTAATTCAAGTTACACTTTTTGAGCGTGGTGACCGATAAGAAAACAAATTTTAATAGAGAAAAGGTATTTAATAGGCTTTAAAGGCCTGCAAGTCGAATGGGGATATTCAAGTTTTTTCTTTGATATTAATTCAAGTTACACTTTTTGAGCGTGGTGACCGATAAGAAAGCAAATTTTAATAGAGAAAAGGTATTTAATAGGTTTTAAAGGCCTGCAAGTCGAATGGGGACATTCAAGTTTTTTCTTTGATATTAATGAATAAGATAACAATAATGATAAGATAACAATAATGATAAGAAAACAAATTTTAATAGAGAAAAGGTATTTAATAGGTTTTAAAGGCCTGCAAGTCGAAAGGGGATATTCAAGTTTTTTCTTTGATATTAATTCAAGTTACACTTTTTGAGCGTGGTGACCGATAAGAAAACAAATTTTAATAGAGAAAAGGTATTTAATAGGCTTTAAAGGCCTGCAAGTCGAATGGGGATATTCAAGTTTTTTCTTTGATATTAATTCAAGTTACACTTTTTGAGCGTGGTGACCGATAAGAAAGCAAATTTTAATAGAGAAAAGGTATTTAATAGGTTTTAAAGGCCTGCAAGTCGAATGGGGACATTCAAGTTTTTTCTTTGATATTAATGAATAAGATAACAATAATGATAAGATAACAATAATGATAAGAAAACAAATTTTAATAGAGAAAAGGTATTTTAATAGGTTTTAAAGGCCTGCAAGTCGAAAGGGGATATTCAAGTTTTTTCTTTGATATTAATTCAAGTTACACTTTTTGAGCGTGGTGACCGATATAAAACAAATTTTAATAGAGAAAAGGTATTTAATAGGTTTTAAAGGCCTGCAAGTCGAATGGGGACATTCAAGTTTTTTCTTTGATATTAATGAATAAGATAACAATAATGATAAGATAACAATAATGATAAGAAAACAAATTTTAATAGAGAAAAGGTATTTTAATAGGTTTTAAAGGCCTGCAAGTCGAATGGGGATATTCAATTTTTTTCTTTGATATTAATTCAAGTTACACTTTTTGAGCGGGTGATCGATAAGAAAACAAATTTTAATAGAGAAAAGGTGTTTAATAGGATTTAAAGGCCTGCAAGTCAAATGGGGATATTCAAGTTTTTTCTTTGATATTAATTCAAGTTACACTTTTTGAGCGGGTGACCGATAAGAAAACAAATTTTAATAGAGAAAAGGTATTTAATAGGTTTTTAAGGTCTGCAAGTCGAATGAGGATATTCAATTTTTTTCTTTGATATTAATTCAAGTTACACTTTTTGAGCGTGGTGACCGATAAGAAAAAAAAAATTAATAGAGAAAAGGTATTTAATAGGATTTAAAGGCCTGCAAGTCGAATGGGGATATTCAAGTTTTTTCTTTGATATTAATTCAAGTTACACTTTTTGAGCGTGGTGACCGATAAGAAAACAAATTTTTTCTTTTATTGAATAAATGAGAATATATTCGCAATGAGAATATATCAAAAATATCCGCAATCGATGTACCAAATTTCAATGATCTAACTCTATTTTTTGAAAAAAGGTATTTTAATAGGTTTTTAAAAGCGTGCAAGTCGAATGGGGATATTCAAGTTTTTTCTTTGATATAATTTCAAGTTACACTTTTTGAGCGTGGTGACCGATAAGAAAACAAATTTTAATAGAGAAAAGGTATTTAATAGGTTTTAAAGGCCTGCAAGTCGAATGGGGATATTCAAGTTTTTCTTTGATATTAATGAATAAGATAACAATAATAAGAAAACAAATTTTAATAGAGAAAAGGTATTTTAATAGGTTTTAAAGGCCTGCAAGTCGAATGGGGATATTCAAGTTTTTTCTTTGATATTAATTCAAGTTACACTTTTTGAGCGTGGTGACCGATAAGAAAACAAATTTTAATAGAGAAAAGGTATTTAATAGGCTTTAAAGGCCTGCAAGTCGAATGGGGATATTCAAGTTTTTTCTTTGATATTAATTCAAGTTACACTTTTTGAGCGTGGTGACCGATAAGAAAGCAAATTTTAATAGAGAAAAGGTATTTAATAGGTTTTAAAGGCCTGCAAGTCGAATGGGGACATTCAAGTTTTTTCTTTGATATTAATGAATAAGATAACAATAATGATAAGATAACAATAATGATAAGAAAACAAATTTTAATAGAGAAAAGGTATTTAATAGGTTTTAAAGGCCTGCAAGTCGAAAGGGGATATTCAAGTTTTTTCTTTGATATTAATTCAAGTTACACTTTTTGAGCGTGGTGACCGATAAGAAAACAAATTTTAATAGAGAAAAGGTATTTAATAGGCTTTAAAGGCCTGCAAGTCGAATGGGGATATTCAAGTTTTTTCTTTGATATTAATTCAAGTTACACTTTTTGAGCGTGGTGACCGATAAGAAAGCAAATTTTAATAGAGAAAAGGTATTTAATAGGTTTTAAAGGCCTGCAAGTCGAATGGGGACATTCCAGTTTTTTCTTTGATATTAATGAATAAGATAACAATAATGATAAGATAACAATAATGATAAGAAAACAAATTTTAATAGAGAAAAGGTATTTTAATAGGTTTTAAAGGCCTGCAAGTCGAAAGGGTATATTCAAGTTTTTTCTTTGATATTAATTCAAGTTACACTTTTTGAGCGTGGTGACCGATAAGAAAGCAAATTTTAATAGAGAAAAGGTATTTAATAGGTTTTAAAGGCCTGCAAGTCGAATGGGGACATTCAAGTTTTTTCTTTGATATTAATGAATAAGATAACAATAATGATAAGATAACAATAATGATAAGAAAACAAATTTTAATAGAGAAAAGGTATTTAATAGGTTTTAAAGGCCTGCAAGTCGAAAGGGGATATTCAAGTTTTTTCTTTGATATTAATTCAAGTTACACTTTTTGAGCGTGGTGACCGATAAGAAAGCAAATTTTAATAGAGAAAAGGTATTTAATAGGTTTTAAAGGCCTGCAAGTCGAATGGGGACATTCAAGTTTTTTCTTTGATATTAATGAATAAGATAACAATAATGATAAGATAACAATAATGATAAGAAAACAAATTTTAATAGAGAAAAGGTATTTTAATAGGTTTTAAAGGCCTGCAAGTCGAAAGGGGATATTCAAGTTTTTTCTTTGATATTAATTCAAGTTACACTTTTTGAGCGTGGTGACCGATATAAAACAAATTTTAATAGAGAAAAGGTATTTAATAGGTTTTAAAGGCCTGCAAGTCGAATGGGGACATTCAAGTTTTTTCTTTGATATTAATGAATAAGATAACAATAATGATAAGATAACAATAATGATAAGAAAACAAATTTTAATAGAGAAAAGGTATTTTAATAGGTTTTAAAGGCCTGCAAGTCGAAAGGGGATATTCAAGTTTTTTCTTTGATATTAATTCAAGTTACACTTTTTGAGCGTGGTGACCGATATAAAACAAATTTTAATAGAGAAAAGGTATTTAATAGGTTTTAAAGGCCTGCAAGTCGAATGGGGACATTCAAGTTTTTTCTTTGATATTAATGAATAAGATAACAATAATGATAAGATAACAATAATGATAAGAAAACAAATTTTAATAGAGAAAAGGTATTTTAATAGGTTTTAAAGGCCTGCAAGTCGAATGGGGATATTCAATTTTTTTCTTTGATATTAATTCAAGTTACACTTTTTGAGCGGGTGACCGATAAGAAAACAAATTTTAATAGAGAAAAGGTGTTTAATAGGTTTTAAAGGCCTGCAAGTCAAATGGGGATATTCAAGTTTTTTCTTTGATATTAATTCAAGTTACACTTTTTGAGCGGGTGACCGATAAGAAAACAAATTTTAATAGAGAAAAGGTATTTAATAGGTTTTTAAGGTCTGCAAGTCGAATGAGGATATTCAATTTTTTTCTTTGATATTAATTCAAGTTACACTTTTTGAGCGTGGTGACCGATAAGAAAAAAAAAATTAATAGAGAAAAGGTATTTAATAGGATTTAAAGGCCTGCAAGTCGAATGGGGATATTCAAGTTTTTTCTTTGATATTAATTCAAGTTACACTTTTTGAGCGTGGTGACCGATAAGAAAACAAATTTTTTCTTTTATTGAATAAATGAGAATATATTCGCAATGAGAATATATCAAAAATATCCGCAATCGATTTGTAGGTATCGAAAACCTCGATGTACCAAATTTCAATGATCTAACTCTATTTTTTGAAAAAAGGTATTTTAATAGGTTTTTAAAAGCGTGCAAGTCGAATGGGGATATTCAAGTTTTTTCTTTGATATAATTTCAAGTTACACTTTTTGAGCGTGGTGACCGATAAGAAAACAAATTTTAATAGAGAAAAGGTATTTAATAGGTTTTAAAGGCCTGCAAGTCGAATGGGGATATTCAAGTTTTTCTTTGATATTAATGAATAAGATAACAATAATAAGAAAACAAATATTAATAGAGAAAAGGTATTTTAATAGGTTTTAAAGGCCTGCAAGTCGAATGGGGATATTCAAGTTTTTTCTTTGATATTAATTCAAGTTACACTTTTTGAGCGTGGTGACCGATAAGAAAGCAAATTTTAATAGAGAAAAGGTATTTAATAGGTTTTAAAGGCCTGCAAGTCGAATGGGGACATTCAAGTTTTTTCTTTGATATTAATGAATAAGATAACAATAATGATAAGATAACAATAATGATAAGAAAACAAATTTTAATAGAGAAAAGGTATTTTAATAGGTTTTAAAGGCCTGCAAGTCGAAAGGGGATATTCAAGTTTTTTCTTTGATATTAATTCAAGTTACACTTTTTGAGCGTGGTGACAGTTATAAAACAAATTTTAATAGAGAAAAGGTATTTAATAGGTTTTAAAGGCCTGCAAGTCGAATGGGGACATTCAAGTTTTTTCTTTGATATTAATGAATAAGATAACAATAATGATAAGATAACAATAATGATAAGAAAACAAATTTTAATAGAGAAAAGGTATTTTAATAGGTTTTAAAGGCCTGCAAGTCGAATGGGGATATTCAATTTTTTTCTTTGATATTAATTCAAGTTACACTTTTTGAGCGGGTGACCGATAAGAAAACAAATTTTAATAGAGAAAAGGTGTTTAATAGGTTTTAAAGGCCTGCAAGTCAAATGGGGATATTCAAGTTTTTTCTTTGATATTAATTCAAGTTACACTTTTTGAGCGGGTGACCGATAAGAAAACAAATTTTAATAGAGAAAAGGTATTTAATAGGTTTTTAAGGTCTGCAAGTCGAATGAGGATATTCAATTTTTTTCTTTGATATTAATTCAAGTTACACTTTTTGAGCGTGGTGACCGATAAGAAAAAAAAAATTAATAGAGAAAAGGTATTTAATAGGATTTAAAGGCCTGCAAGTCGAATGGGGATATTCAAGTTTTTTCTTTGATATTAATTCAAGTTACACTTTTTGAGCGTGGTGACCGATAAGAAAACAAATTTTTTCTTTTATTGAATAAATGAGAATATATTCGCAATGAGAATATATCAAAAATATCCGCAATCGATTTGTAGGTATCGAAAACCTCGATGTACCAAATTTCAATGATCTAACTCTATTTTTTGAAAAAAGGTATTTTAATAGGTTTTTAAAAGCGTGCAAGTCGAATGGGGATATTCAAGTTTTTTCTTTGATATAATTTCAAGTTACACTTTTTGAGCGTGGTGACCGATAAGAAAACAAATTTTAATAGAGAAAAGGTATTTAATAGGTTTTAAAGGCCTGCAAGTCGAATGGGGATATTCAAGTTTTTCTTTGATATTAATGAATAAGATAACAATAATAAGAAAACAAATTTTAATAGAGAAAAGGTATTTTAATAGGTTTTAAAGGCCTGCAAGTCGAATGGGGATATTCAAGTTTTTTCTTTGATATTAATTCAAGTTACACTTTTTGAGCGTGGTGACCGATAAGAAAACAAATTTTAATAGAGAAAAGGTATTTAATAGGCTTTAAAGGCCTGCAAGTCGAATGGGGATATTCAAGTTTTTTCTTTGATATTAATTCAAGTTACACTTTTTGAGCGTGGTGACCGATAAGAAAGCAAATTTTAATAGAGAAAAGGTATTTAATAGGTTTTAAAGGCCTGCAAGTCGAATGGGGACATTCAAGTTTTTTCTTTGATATTAATGAATAAGATAACAATAATGATAAGATAACAATAATGATAAGAAAACAAATTTTAATAGAGAAAAGGTATTTAATAGGTTTTAAAGGCCTGCAAGTCGAAAGGGGATATTCAAGTTTTTTCTTTGATATTAATTCAAGTTACACTTTTTGAGCGTGGTGACCGATAAGAAAACAAATTTTAATAGAGAAAAGGTATTTAATAGGCTTTAAAGGCCTGCAAGTCGAATGGGGATATTCAAGTTTTTTCTTTGATATTAATTCAAGTTACACTTTTTGAGCGTGGTGACCGATAAGAAAGCAAATTTTAATAGAGAAAAGGTATTTAATAGGTTTTAAAGGCCTGCAAGTCGAATGGGGACATTCCAGTTTTTTCTTTGATATTAATGAATAAGATAACAATAATGATAAGATAACAATAATGATAAGAAAACAAATTTTAATAGAGAAAAGGTATTTAATAGGCTTTAAAGGCCTGCAAGTCGAAAGGGTATATTCAAGTTTTTTCTTTGATATTAATTCAAGTTACACTTTTTGAGCGTGGTGACCGATAAGAAAGCAAATTTTAATAGAGAAAAGGTATTTAATAGGTTTTAAAGGCCTGCAAGTCGAATGGGGACATTCAAGTTTTTTCTTTGATATTAATGAATAAGATAACAATAATGATAAGATAACAATAATGATAAGAAAACAAATTTTAATAGAGAAAAGGTATTTAATAGGTTTTAAAGGCCTGCAAGTCGAAAGGGGATATTCAAGTTTTTTCTTTGATATTAATTCAAGTTACACTTTTTGAGCGTGGTGACCGATAAGAAAACAAATTTTAATAGAGAAAAGGTATTTAATAGGCTTTAAAGGCCTGCAAGTCGAATGGGGATATTCAAGTTTTTTCTTTGATATTAATTCAAGTTACACTTTTTGAGCGTGGTGACCGATAAGAAAGCAAATTTTAATAGAGAAAAGGTATTTAATAGGTTTTAAAGGCCTGCAAGTCGAATGGGGACATTCAAGTTTTTTCTTTGATATTAATGAATAAGATAACAATAATGATAAGATAACAATAATGATAAGAAAACAAATTTTAATAGAGAAAAGGTATTTTAATAGGTTTTAAAGGCCTGCAAGTCGAAAGGGGATATTCAAGTTTTTTCTTTGATATTAATTCAAGTTACACTTTTTGAGCGTGGTGACCGATATAAAACAAATTTTAATAGAGAAAAGGTATTTAATAGGTTTTAAAGGCCTGCAAGTCGAATGGGGACATTCAAGTTTTTTCTTTGATATTAATGAATAAGATAACAATAATGATAAGATAACAATAATGATAAGAAAACAAATTTTAATAGAGAAAAGGTATTTTAATAGGTTTTAAAGGCCTGCAAGTCGAATGGGGATATTCAATTTTTTTCTTTGATATTAATTCAAGTTACACTTTTTGAGCGGGTGATCGATAAGAAAACAAATTTTAATAGAGAAAAGGTGTTTAATAGGTTTTAAAGGCCTGCAAGTCAAATGGGGATATTCAAGTTTTTTCTTTGATATTAATTCAAGTTACACTTTTTGAGCGGGTGACCGATAAGAAAACAAATTTTAATAGAGAAAAGGTATTTAATAGGTTTTTAAGGTCTGCAAGTCGAATGAGGATATTCAATTTTTTTCTTTGATATTAATTCAAGTTACACTTTTTGAGCGTGGTGACCGATAAGAAAAAAAAAATTAATAGAGAAAAGGTATTTAATAGGATTTAAAGGCCTGCAAGTCGAATGGGGATATTCAAGTTTTTTCTTTGATATTAATTCAAGTTACACTTTTTGAGCGTGGTGACCGATAAGAAAACAAATTTTTTCTTTTATTGAATAAATGAGAATATATTCGCAATGAGAATATATCAAAAATATCCGCAATCGATGTACCAAATTTCAATGATCTAACTCTATTTTTTGAAAAAAGGTATTTTAATAGGTTTTTAAAAGCGTGCAAGTCGAATGGGGATATTCAAGTTTTTTCTTTGATATAATTTCAAGTTACACTTTTTGAGCGTGGTGACCGATAAGAAAACAAATTTTAATAGAGAAAAGGTATTTAATAGGTTTTAAAGGCCTGCAAGTCGAATGGGGATATTCAAGTTTTTCTTTGATATTAATGAATAAGATAACAATAATAAGAAAACAAATTTTAATAGAGAAAAGGTATTTTAATAGGTTTTAAAGGCCTGCAAGTCGAATGGGGATATTCAAGTTTTTTCTTTGATATTAATTCAAGTTACACTTTTTGAGCGTGGTGACCGATAAGAAAACAAATTTTAATAGAGAAAAGGTATTTAATAGGCTTTAAAGGCCTGCAAGTCGAATGGGGATATTCAAGTTTTTTCTTTGATATTAATTCAAGTTACACTTTTTGAGCGTGGTGACCGATAAGAAAGCAAATTTTAATAGAGAAAAGGTATTTAATAGGTTTTAAAGGCCTGCAAGTCGAATGGGGACATTCAAGTTTTTTCTTTGATATTAATGAATAAGATAACAATAATGATAAGATAACAATAATGATAAGAAAACAAATTTTAATAGAGAAAAGGTATTTAATAGGTTTTAAAGGCCTGCAAGTCGAAAGGGGATATTCAAGTTTTTTCTTTGATATTAATTCAAGTTACACTTTTTGAGCGTGGTGACCGATAAGAAAACAAATTTTAATAGAGAAAAGGTATTTAATAGGCTTTAAAGGCCTGCAAGTCGAATGGGGATATTCAAGTTTTTTCTTTGATATTAATTCAAGTTACACTTTTTGAGCGTGGTGACCGATAAGAAAGCAAATTTTAATAGAGAAAAGGTATTTAATAGGTTTTAAAGGCCTGCAAGTCGAATGGGGACATTCCAGTTTTTTCTTTGATATTAATGAATAAGATAACAATAATGATAAGATAACAATAATGATAAGAAAACAAATTTTAATAGAGAAAAGGTATTTTAATAGGTTTTAAAGGCCTGCAAGTCGAAAGGGTATATTCAAGTTTTTTCTTTGATATTAATTCAAGTTACACTTTTTGAGCGTGGTGACCGATAAGAAAGCAAATTTTAATAGAGAAAAGGTATTTAATAGGTTTTAAAGGCCTGCAAGTCGAATGGGGACATTCAAGTTTTTTCTTTGATATTAATGAATAAGATAACAATAATGATAAGATAACAATAATGATAAGAAAACAAATTTTAATAGAGAAAAGGTATTTAATAGGTTTTAAAGGCCTGCAAGTCGAAAGGGGATATTCAAGTTTTTTCTTTGATATTAATTCAAGTTACACTTTTTGAGCGTGGTGACCGATAAGAAAGCAAATTTTAATAGAGAAAAGGTATTTAATAGGTTTTAAAGGCCTGCAAGTCGAATGGGGACATTCAAGTTTTTTCTTTGATATTAATGAATAAGATAACAATAATGATAAGATAACAATAATGATAAGAAAACAAATTTTAATAGAGAAAAGGTATTTTAATAGGTTTTAAAGGCCTGCAAGTCGAAAGGGGATATTCAAGTTTTTTCTTTGATATTAATTCAAGTTACACTTTTTGAGCGTGGTGACCGATATAAAACAAATTTTAATAGAGAAAAGGTATTTAATAGGTTTTAAAGGCCTGCAAGTCGAATGGGGACATTCAAGTTTTTTCTTTGATATTAATGAATAAGATAACAATAATGATAAGATAACAATAATGATAAGAAAACAAATTTTAATAGAGAAAAGGTATTTTAATAGGTTTTAAAGGCCTGCAAGTCGAATGGGGACATTCAAGTTTTTTCTTTGATATTAATGAATAAGATAACAATAATGATAAGATAACAATAATGATAAGAAAACAAATTTTAATAGAGAAAAGGTATTTTAATAGGTTTTAAAGGCCTGCAAGTCGAAAGGGGATATTCAAGTTTTTTCTTTGATATTAATTCAAGTTACACTTTTTGAGCGTGGTGACAGTTATAAAACAAATTTTAATAGAGAAAAGGTATTTAATAGGTTTTAAAGGCCTGCAAGTCGAATGGGGACATTCAAGTTTTTTCTTTGATATTAATGAATAAGATAACAATAATGATAAGATAACAATAATGATAAGAAAACAAATTTTAATAGAGAAAAGGTATTTTAATAGGTTTTAAAGGCCTGCAAGTCGAATGGGGATATTCAATTTTTTTCTTTGATATTAATTCAAGTTACACTTTTTGAGCGGGTGACCGATAAGAAAACAAATTTTAATAGAGAAAAGGTGTTTAATAGGTTTTAAAGGCCTGCAAGTCAAATGGGGATATTCAAGTTTTTTCTTTGATATTAATTCAAGTTACACTTTTTGAGCGGGTGACCGATAAGAAAACAAATTTTAATAGAGAAAAGGTATTTAATAGGTTTTTAAGGTCTGCAAGTCGAATGAGGATATTCAATTTTTTTCTTTGATATTAATTCAAGTTACACTTTTTGAGCGTGGTGACCGATAAGAAAAAAAAAATTAATAGAGAAAAGGTATTTAATAGGATTTAAAGGCCTGCAAGTCGAATGGGGATATTCAAGTTTTTTCTTTGATATTAATTCAAGTTACACTTTTTGAGCGTGGTGACCGATAAGAAAACAAATTTTTTCTTTTATTGAATAAATGAGAATATATTCGCAATGAGAATATATCAAAAATATCCGCAATCGATTTGTAGGTATCGAAAACCTCGATGTACCAAATTTCAATGATCTAACTCTATTTTTTGAAAAAAGGTATTTTAATAGGTTTTTAAAAGCGTGCAAGTCGAATGGGGATATTCAAGTTTTTTCTTTGATATAATTTCAAGTTACACTTTTTGAGCGTGGTGACCGATAAGAAAACAAATTTTAATAGAGAAAAGGTATTTAATAGGTTTTAAAGGCCTGCAAGTCGAATGGGGATATTCAAGTTTTTCTTTGATATTAATGAATAAGATAACAATAATAAGAAAACAAATTTTAATAGAGAAAAGGTATTTTAATAGGTTTTAAAGGCCTGCAAGTCGAATGGGGATATTCAAGTTTTTTCTTTGATATTAATTCAAGTTACACTTTTTGAGCGTGGTGACCGATAAGAAAACAAATTTTAATAGAGAAAAGGTATTTAATAGGCTTTAAAGGCCTGCAAGTCGAATGGGGATATTCAAGTTTTTTCTTTGATATTAATTCAAGTTACACTTTTTGAGCGTGGTGACCGATAAGAAAGCAAATTTTAATAGAGAAAAGGTATTTAATAGGTTTTAAAGGCCTGCAAGTCGAATGGGGACATTCAAGTTTTTTCTTTGATATTAATGAATAAGATAACAATAATGATAAGATAACAATAATGATAAGAAAACAAATTTTAATAGAGAAAAGGTATTTAATAGGTTTTAAAGGCCTGCAAGTCGAAAGGGGATATTCAAGTTTTTTCTTTGATATTAATTCAAGTTACACTTTTTGAGCGTGGTGACCGATAAGAAAACAAATTTTAATAGAGAAAAGGTATTTAATAGGCTTTAAAGGCCTGCAAGTCGAATGGGGATATTCAAGTTTTTTCTTTGATATTAATTCAAGTTACACTTTTTGAGCGTGGTGACCGATAAGAAAGCAAATTTTAATAGAGAAAAGGTATTTAATAGGTTTTAAAGGCCTGCAAGTCGAATGGGGACATTCCAGTTTTTTCTTTGATATTAATGAATAAGATAACAATAATGATAAGATAACAATAATGATAAGAAAACAAATTTTAATAGAGAAAAGGTATTTTAATAGGTTTTAAAGGCCTGCAAGTCGAAAGGGTATATTCAAGTTTTTTCTTTGATATTAATTCAAGTTACACTTTTTGAGCGTGGTGACCGATATAAAACAAATTTTAATAGAGGAAAGGTATTTAATAGGTTTTAAAGGCCTGCAAGTCGAATGGGGACATTCAAGTTTTTTCTTTGATATTAATGAATAAGATAACAATAATGATAAGATAACAATAATGATAAGAAAAGAAATTTTAATAGAGAAAAGGTATTTTAATAGGTTTTAAAGGCCTGCAAGTCGAATGGGGATATTCAATTTTTTTCTTTGATATTAATTCAAGTTACACTTTTTGAGCGGGTGACCGATAAGAAAACAAATTTTAATAGAGAAAAGGTGTTTAGTAGGTTTTAAAGGCCTGCAAGTCAAATGGGGATATTCAAGTTTTTTCTTTGATATTAATTCAAGTTACACTTTTTGAGCGGGTGACCGATAAGAAAACAAATTTTAATAGAGAAAAGGTATTTAATAGGTTTTTAAGGTCTGCAAGTCGAATGGGGATATTCAAGTTTTTTCTTTCATATTAATTCAAGTTACACTTTTTGAGCGTGGTGACCGATATAAAACAAATTTTAGCAGAGAAAAGGTATTTAATAGGTTTTAAAGGCCTGCAAGTCGAATTGGGATATTCAAGGTTTTTCTTTCATATTAATGAATAAGATAACAATAATGATAAGATAACAATAATGATAAGAAAAGAAATTTTAATAGAGAAAAGGTATTTTAATAGGTTTTAAAGGCCTGCAAGTCGAATGGGGATATTCAAGTTTTTTCTTTGATATTAATTCAAGTTACACTTTTTGAGCGTGGTGACCGATAAGAAAACAAATTTTAATAGAGAAAAGGTATTTAATAGGTTTTAAAGGCCTGCAAGTCGAATGGGAATATTCAAGTTTTTTCTTTGATATTAATTCAAGTTACACTTTTTGAGCGTGGTGACCGATATAAAACAAATTTTAATAGAGAAAAGGTATTTAATAGGTTTTAAAGGCCTGCAAGTCGAATGTGGATATTCAAGGTTTTTCTTTGATATTAATGAATAAGATAACAATAATGATAAGAAAACAAATTTTAATAGAGAAAAGGTATTTAATAGGTTTTAAAGGCCTGTAAGTCAAATAGAGATATTCAAGTTTTATCTGATCTACTTTATACACAAATTTTACGCGTACAGCTATTCACTGTTGTACATAGATGATAGATACCTATACACCTATATACTTTCTCACAAACAGCTGCTTATGTATTCGTCCGATTTCGGATCAGCTCGTTTCGATCTGTGCGAGCTTCGTACAGCCGAAGTCTACCGAACTGTGTTAGGTTTTTTTTTCGTTACGGAATTTTTCGATTCGGCCGCCGCGCTCAAAGCCCGCGATAAAAGCTATACAATAGCTTAAAAAAATTTTTTTATAACAGTTATATTTATGTATAATTTCTATAATATAACTAATTGTACTAAAATTATAAATTTATTCTACATGTAATTTTATTATTACAGAATGAAGGCTAGAAAAACCGAGCGACTGTGTTTCGCTAATACATGGTTCCAAAACTGAACTGAAATGTTTAAGAGGTGCTGAGATATATCTATCTGTAAAATCGTAGTTCTTTAATATTGGCAGTTCTATCTAGCGTCCAATAAATAACCAAACTGAAATGGCTGAAACTGTATGGGACCCACCTGTCATAGCACGGGAGAGAAAGACGCTGCTGAAGGCGGTGAGTACCCAATTCGATATTCGGAGCGATTTCAGCTATTTTTTCTTTTTACCTTTTATCTGTAAAGTGATATAAAAAATAATGATTCAATTATGAGAATTAATTTTAATATTGTGACCAACGAAGCGGGCAAAACTTGCTGATTTGTAATAAATTAGCGCCTATGAAGCTCGTATTAATTATTTTAGTTGAGAAGCAACTTTTTCTTAGCCTAAGGCAGAAGGATTGCATGTTAAAATACTTATAATTTATTTATGTTTTTTTTTTTTTTTTTTTTTTTTTTTTTTTTCTTTCTGTGTTATAGTGTGTTTTCATCAGGGCCGTCCCTACATTTTTAACCGCCGTGGAGGAATGATTTTAGTTGACATGCCTCTGCACTCTACAATTTCAGTAAGTATTGCGCATCCACGGGAAGAGACAAACTTGGTCTATGGGTTTGATTGAAGATTTTGTTTTTTGACTGCATTGCGAGGGACGAAGGTTTCAATCCTTGTATAAAGAAGGTGCGTTGAAGGTATTTCATATCCTGAAACATACATATATAGATGTAGAGCTAATAAAATCACTCTAGATTTTTCTTTTTTTTAATGTTGGGGTAGAAATAAATTTTTAACAAGATTTTATTTATCTGTTATTTCATTTTGTCATTAGCAGGTCTGTCTGGTGCTGCCAGGACTAAAGTAGTGTTTATAGAATTTGAAAAGAGTTATCGAAGTTCCTGACAATTCAGAAACTTGAGGCAATTGAACATTTTCAATGGGTCAACATATTACAGGTGATATTCTGGGCTACTTTTGCACACTACAATTGCACAAGTATTTGCCATTCCTGCTATGCTGATATGTGCTATATGGAAAAAGTATTGTCAACAATACTTTGCACAGCATAATCGAAAATAGAATCATCGTAAAACGCACTTAGGATCCAGATGGCAGCATTCAATGCTTTATAGGTATCAGCATGACGTCTGGCATCAGCTTCAATCCAAATTAGATGGTTGCTCTTCAGTTTCTTCTTGTTTTCCAGTATCAGAACGTAACTTCTAGCTTCTCGATTGTCAATTTCTTCTCGCCTTTGGTGAGCTTTTCTTTCAGCATGTCCTTGACGTTTGACTTGTATCTGATCTTTGAATTCTTCTTGTCTTCAGGCTTCTAACTATTGAACATCTGCACGAAACATGGCTTGTCGCTTTTCGTTAGTTTCTTATGGTCTTCGGACAGCTTTCTTTCTAGCTTGTTCTCGACGTGTGTCTTACGCCTGTTTAGATTCATCTTATTTTCTAGTCACTGTCCTTTGAGCCATCTGCACTGTGTATATCTTGCGCTGTTTGTTAGTTTCTACTCGTCTTCTATTACTTTTCTTTTGAGCGTATTCCTAACGCCTTGCTTGCACCGGTTCTTAAGTTTCTTCTTGTATTCTAACTTTTGACTTTTGAGCATCTGCAAGGTACCTTCTTGTCATTGTTCACTTGTTTTTTATAATTTTTTATCAGCTTTTTTTTTTTTTTGAGAATCAGCAAAGCAAAAATTAAATTAGAATTTGAATCAGAATTAAAAAAAAAAAAAAAGAAAAAGAAAAAAAAAGAAAGAAAAGAAAATGCAGAGTGCGAGTGCGGGATAGGGCTGGATTATTTATCAATATATCCCCAAGTATCGATATTTTTTTAATATCCCGATAACAATATTTAATATCTAGCTCCGCCAATATATCCCTTTAACGATATTGCCTAGTTCGCACCCGAGTGAACGAAACTCGAGCGAATGAAACCCGATCAGCCAACATACAACAGCTAACGAGACCCGAAGAAAAGAAGCGCCGAATATCTTATTCTAATACTCATTTTCTACTTTTCTCTAATTACTCACTGATAAACTAGAAAAAATAAGCCCACGCCAAACGATCTCTATTACAATACATATACTTCCTCATCCTTCATAACCTCAAATCTAAACATCACTGCTTTAAAAAGGCCACCGCATAATAAAAAAATAAACAGTATTTATTGAAAGCCATCTGCTTTGATTATCCCGTGAATAAGCTGACTTCGTTCAAGGTCACGGTTCTACCCCTTCAGAAAAAATTCATCAGACATACTCCAATATCACAATCCATTCACTATTAATACGTATTCATACCTATAATCAGCAGATGTGTTTACTAGGAAAGAGATTTGATGTTAGTCGAAACGATATATCCCTATCCGAGATATCTATTATGGGTTCTGATATATTACACTATATTGAATTCCCACTCTACATTCATGCATATCGTAGGTGATGAAAAACCACAGGCAAGGCGATATGACGAATGAAAACAATATCTTCTGTTTTAGCTCCTTTCCTGCTATTGGTTCATTGATATCGGTCTATTTCAAAGTGTCGATATAAAATGGCCAATAACATGCTTCAACATGGGTTTAATAAAGATCATCAAAGCCGAACTGATACAGTGATGCCAGATTGGGGATTTGTCCCCATTTTGGGGAGTTTTGAGGCTTCTGGGGACAATTTTGGAGACCAAATGTTTGTGGGGACTTTTTGGGGAATTCTAAAATTTTTGGGGACAAATCTGGGGCGTTTTTCAACTTTCTGTCAATGTTGGTAACGTAATGATTTATTCCTATGACTAGAGACTTTCAATAGCTTTATTGTCATTTGGGGATTTTTTTCAAAAATTGCCTTCATTTGGGGAAAAATCTGAGCTTAAATCATAGAAAAATCTGCTTGATATTTTTTTTTTTTTTTGAAAAAATTTTTATTTTCCCTTTTTAGTAAAAATCAAGTTGGGGATTTTTTCGAAAAAAAAAACCCCGTGATTTGGGGAAATTTGAAGACCTGTTTGGGGAAATAATTTTCGACCATCTGGCATCACTGAACTGATATCTACTGGAAGAGTTTTTTTGCAAATTTTCTTAGCGTTTAATAAAAAACTTCTGAAAATATAAGCAATTATGGAATGTAATTTTTTTAAATATTATTTTATTATTATTAAATATTTCGATAAAATATTTTTTTTATTAAGACTGTACATCAGTCAGATAGCTCCCTTTCTCCTTTCCCATGTTATCCAATATGATTTTCGTTGCTTCGTTTTATAAAAATACCTCATTCAAAAATGAAGTTTTTCAAATTCTGTTTTTTGAATATTACTCTTTGAACGGGTCGCCTTTTAGCTTAGTGAGCAATTTTTCGAAAAAATTAATTTAAATATTTTATTTCAATAAGTAAATTATGGACTCTTAAGTGTGGATCTCTAAGTAAAATAATTAAATTTATTTTTTCGAAAAATTGCTCACTAAGCTGAAAGACGACCTGTTCAAAGAGTAATATTAAAAAAACAGAATTCGAAAAAGTTCATTTTTGAATAAAATATTTTTATAAAATGAAGCGACAAAAATCCCATTGTATAACATGGGAAGGGAAAAGGGTGCTATCTAACTGATGTAAAATAAAGTTTTATCGTCAGTAATTTTACAGTGACAGTTTCTTTATAGAATTATATAATATTGAATAGTTTATTACTTTTTTTATGTAGCATTTATTTTTTCTCTTTCCATTTATTTATTTATTTTATTTTTAAAGCCGTACATGTTCAATAAAATTGGTTTAAATGCAAAATGAGTTACTTTAAGTAACAAAATGAAACTTCAACATAATTTTGTTTAAATAATATAATTTTTATACTGACAATGTATGCACACACACACACACACACACACACACACACATATATATATATATATAATATGTAATTCAAATTTCAATTATTGTGAAACTATTACGAATGTGAATTGAACATATATGTTTAAAAGATATTGTAATGATTTGGTAAGAGGATACAAAAATAAAAATGACAAGTAACTGACATTTAGGATGCATATAAGAGTTTTAAGTCAAAAATATTACTCTCTACGACCAAAAAAGGTGTATTCAATGGCAATTCTGAACTATTTATAATGGCAATTCTGAACTATTTAAAATGATTTTCATTTTTATTTAATACCTACATCTTAAGACAATTTTTCTGAAGCTTTATTTTTAGTAGAATTATGAATTTTGATATACTTAGTACAAATAAAACACAGATCACATATTAGCTGTGTTAAAATATGATTTTAAAATAATTAAAGCTTAAAATGGGAAGAATAGAGGATAAACTATACAGAGGTATACTAAAAAGCAATAGTATAAGTTATAAGAAACACAAAACATTAATGCACTTTTTATGATTTTTTTTTTTATGATAAAGTTATGGTAGTAATATACCAGAAAATACATGGAAAACATTCTATACTTGTATACTTTAAAATTCGTGTGCATATGTCTTTAAAAAATAACAAATGTCTATTTTTTCCTGCCTTGAAAGAAATATCGCAATATATCACTAATATCGATATTAACTTGGTGATATATCGCGATATTTAATTTCTGATATCGTCCAGCACTAGTGCGGGAAAGAAGAAAAAGAAAAAGAAAAAGAAGAAGAAAATACGGCTGGAAAAGGACATGAAAATATTTAGAACCGAAAGTTTGAAATATAAAAACGTTTCAAAATGTAAAACAAATAAAACTACGTGAAAATGTAAAAAAATAAATAAATTAGCAACAAAAATTTGTTGAAAATGGCTCTTTCAAACATCCTGTTTTAAGATTCTTAAATTTTAAAAGTAGGTGATAGAATCAAGTCTACCCAATCCAAAAGATCTCGAGAGCCGCATTACAAGTGTATTTCATTCAGGTAGGTTGCACTGTGTGTGAATATATACACATATATACATACAAGTTTCTCCCGGCCATTAATTTTGCATACAACTAATTTTAAATAGAAATTATGTCATAAAATAAACCTTTTGCTTAAGAAGTTGGTGAGATAGTTCTTGAAAAAGCAGGTTCGTGGAAACCCTACTATATATACAACTGATACAAGAAATAAATATATCCCACAAATATCATATCATCTAACATCGTTTCCGGTTAGAAGAGTGAGAATGAATTTTTTTTAGCTCTTGCACTGTTAATGATGTAACGATATGATGATATTCTATTAAGAACGTTGCGAAAAACACATAAGTATTTACCCATTCCCTGCCTTGATCCCTATTTGGGTATTGCCTACATTTCTATACATTTCACGTCATACAGCACCTTTGCGATTCCTTACGGGTGGTCATGCATTCCTAAAGGTTGCAACTAATTTAAAGAGCCATTATAGCGATAAAACACATTAAAAATTACATGTAAAGATTCTTATATTTGAATATGTTGCCTTCTACCTTGCCATGGCAGGAAATGGGTTAAAAAGTAAACAAAGCCACAAGGGGGAAAAAAAATGCAGTGCTAAAATCATTTTACTCTCTCTGCTTCTCAAAACTTTTCTATAAAATTACCAAAACCTGCTGGTTTGCACAGATGAATGGTTATCAAAGTTGGTACCCTTTCCCCCTTTTTATCCGTAAAAAAAAAAAAAAAAAAAAAAAAAAAAACCAGCCAATTTTATTAGACTTAATTTTCAGCAGCACTTCGAGGTATCATTTTTATACATATTTTTATAACATTCATTTTAAAATGAATTCAGATAAACGTATATAAGGTAATGAAATTAAGAACATAATTTGATTCTACCAGTTATTCGTTTGTTTGTAAAATTTCCCATATTATTTTTCACCATTCAATTTAAATACATTTGAACAATGTCTATAATATACATATTTTTCATTTCCAGAAAGAATTTGAAAAAAGATTAAAATTTACACTTTTATTTTATTTCTTAATTTGTATATATAAAATTGAGCGAACAACATTTAATTCAGCGTTGTTGTACAACCGAGAAAAAGTGCGAAGTTGGTCGGAAATCTGAAAATAGAAAGCGGTAGCGTTGTTTACACAACTATACTGCAAATGTATTTAAGAAATGAAGAAACAAGAAACCACTTTCAGCTTATTTCAGTTAAAGTAAAATTGCACAAGGTCTTGGTTTTGCATTTTCTTAAGAGGATTTTAGAAACAAGCAAAAGCTGACCTATTTTTAAAAAATAATTCTTTTTAAATAATAAAAAAATGTGTTTTTTAATTTATAAGATTGATTTTACATATGTTGTATGCAAAATATTTTTTATAGCAATATTTTAATAAGAAAATTTATGTAATTTATAAAATATTGATAAAATACAAATGCAATTATAGATTTTCTTATACAGCAATAAAATTTCTCTATTATTAATTTCATATTTTTTTATAAATAATCTGTTCGTATAAGATACAAATTAATTTATTTGCATTTTCCTTTAAAAATACAAAGAAATTGAATAGCAATAATTTTCTTATGTTGTTGAAAATGTTTTCAATATTTTTTCAAAAAATGTTTCATATAGAGGGTGCAAAATGTTATCCATTAGACGTTCTACATTTTTGCAACTTTTTTTTGAAAAGGCATACTCCCACTTGGGAAAAAAAAAAAAAAAAAACAACTGTTTGAAATGAAATAAATATTTATGTTATGCCGTGGAAAGATTTAAGACACAAATTTTGTTAAAATTAAAAAAAATATAATTTTTTTTATGGTTCTTAAGTTATTATAGTTTTGCTTACTAAAATAATCTTATTAACGCTTAAAATAAATTCTTTACGATTAAAATTAACAAAGTTATTTAATTTTAAAATTTGTGATTTTTACAAATAATTTCGGGTTTTTTTTTTTTTTTTTTATAATGGCTTACTCTATCCGCATAACTCGGAAATCTATAATTTTAGTTCAGGTATTCTGAAAATGTTTACTTATTCATTCTAGATGAAAACGGTCGGATATATATATATATATATTTTTTTTTTTTTTTTTTTTTTCTCAGTGTTTTGTGTAATACTTGAGTGTTGATGTTTTTGTTCTATATCTTCGCAAGTAAAGAAACTTCAAAGAACATTCACTCAAAAAAAAAAAAAAAAAAAAAAAAAAAATCATTAAAATTTAAAGGAAATGTATTTCTTCAAATTTTCTCCATGTTAATTAATTTAGAGAACATACATTACCAATTGAATTTGTATTAAAACTTACGAATGCATGTAACATTACCGATAAAATTCTAAACAAATTGTTTTATAGGGTAACATCAAACATTTTGGTTCTGTATATGTTTAGGCAGCGAAATGTTTTGAAAAAAAATACTTTATTAATAAATTTATACAACACTTTCTCTCATTTGACACTATACTGCGTCATTAAAATTGAGTTTAAATAAACACGCAATCATAAAGCTGAGGATTTAAACACATCAGTGTGTTTATTTTATATCAAAAAAGAAACATCTTATTTAACAGTTTTTAAAATAGTTGAGTGTTTAACATTTCAGCTCGTTTTGTCTGTTTTTGAGGCTGCATTTATAAGGATTCAAAATTTATTGGCAGCAAAACATGTGGACTTAGTTCTGGCCAGTTAGGACGTGTTTGTTGAGAGATTTCTGAGCTGCATTAAAACTTACATAACGCATAAGCCTTTTAACATTTTTATGTATGGAAATGTTTTATTATAAAAGAAATGTGACATAGGGCCAATAAATACAAACAAAATTTACATAAAAATATAGTTTTAACGGTATTTCAGTATTTATGTATTACTTATGCCACAAAAGGGAAAACTTTCTGCTAATTAAAACTAAGTGTGAAACGTTATTAGTAACTTTTTTCGAATAGTTATTGCTGAAATAATTGGAGCGAAATTCATTCTCTTAAATGAAAATGTTGAAGATGAGATTGGTCAGACGTGCAAAGTGATATCAATGATAAAGGTTGAGTATCGATAACAATGAATTCACACATAACATTCTATGCAGTGTATACATTTTATTCGCATGCTGGTTAAATTGCACATTGCAGTTTATGGAAAAAACTTGTTGCCGCAAGTTCACATACATTAGATTTGAAGATAGCTTATAACTGGAAACATTTTTTAATTTACTAATTTAATCGATGCACGAAAAAATATAATTTTATTATGTTGAAAAATCAAACAGACCGGTGTTAATTCTAATAGAACCACTGATCATAAGCGAATTATACGTTTTACAATATATGTGATTTGTTTCGTATTCAAAACTACGTCTAAGTGTATTTCTTTTAGGCACAAATGTCGGTTTTACTAGTAAAATAAACAAATATTTAGTCAGAATTAGGTAACTTCCATTGTAGTATTATGCATAATAATACTACTATCATGTTGCAACAAAGTAATGTATTGCATTTGAAAAAATAATATTAACTAGCATCACCCAGTGGTCGAAACTCGACATTTTTCTTTAAAGCGAACATTTAAATAAGAAATATAGAAATAAAACCAATCATTATTAGCATCTCAAGGTAACTAATTTGAACATCCTCCCTTAATATATATATATTGATCGTCATTAATAGTTTGTAGTATATATCTTCGAAAGATAATACACAAAGATTGCTATATAAAAAAATGGTACTTCCAATAATGACTGCTGAGGGCCCTGGCATCTTTATTTACATGACGATGCCTATCCCTATAAACTTCTCTACCTATTTGCTTCTCAACCCAAACGATCAAATTTCTTCTGGACATCTCAATAGCAAAGAATACTGTATATCGAAAATATTATATCGAAAATCTTGACATATTATATCGAAATAATATGTTAACAGTCAGAAAAAGAAAAAATAAATAAATAAAAATAAAACTTTATCCTTTTTTTTTTGTACAGACACATAGAAAAAGGGTGACATAATTTATATAAGTAAAGGGAAGTGTCTGTGTGTGTCCGCTCTGGTGCTCACATTACTGATCGCAGAGCTACAAAATTTGGCATATGGGTAGCTGGGACCCTATAGATGCGCATCCAATCGAGATTTTTTGAATTTTTTGAATTAATTTATTTTCGATGTTTCATTTTTCTAAAATTTATTCTTTCATTTCAATCGTCTGCTTATCTTAGCAACGGATATTACATTACTTATTGTTTATTTATTTAATTCATTCCTTTGAAAGGAAATAAAATAAAAGAAAAGGAAAGGAAATATTTTTTTTTCTTTTTTTTCTTTTTTCTCTTTATTATATTTACTGAAATGAAATGGTAATACAGTAGAAAAAATTAAACATATTAAATTTTAAATATACATGTATATTTATAACAGCTATGTTTATGTATAACTTTTATAACATAACAATTTTTTATTTTTCATTTATTTATTGGGTTGTTCGATAAATAATGTCGATTTTTTTAAACCTTTGCTTCTAAAAACAAAGGCTTCTTCAAACGTGGAATTTTTTTAGTTTACCGAAAGATGGCAAGAGGTCATCCAACAAAATGGTCAATATACCATTGATTAATGTTTGTTGTTAATATAAATAAATTCACTTTGAAAAACATGAAAAAGAAACGACATTATTTATCGAACAACCCAATAGTTGAATCCCTTAAGGTATCTGTCTACGTTCAGAATTTTTTTTTTTGAAAAACACAGAATATGCTTTAAATTTTTATCAAAATGCGATTTAAAATTTTGAAAACATATATAATTTTCTCAAATATTCGATAAAGTTTAAAAAAATGGATTAATATGTATAGAAATTAAGCAAAATTTTACATTTACGCCAGATTCTCTAAATTCAATTTAACTCAAAATATTTTAAATTCCTTTCCACTGCATATTACTATAACACTTACCTGTGCAATGAACTAAAATGTTTGTGATATTCCTTAAATTCACTGAAATATATCAAATCACAGAATAATACAGAATTTTTCTTTAAAGAATTTCATTATTTTACATATAAGTCTGTATAATCATCAAATTTATACATAGGGCTTAACTTTTAGTTCAAAGCATAAAAAGAAATGCATAAAACACAGTAGAAAAATTTTATTGAACAATCTTCAAAACTTTTGAAGTAATCACATTTATCGTATACACTAATCATTAAAAATGTAGTTTTTCAGAAAATGCATTTAAAGATTTTGCTTTAAACAAACACTATATTCTATTCATTTTCTACATTTAAAATTCTCTACATTTATATGTCACTCCTTCACTAATTTCATAATTAAGTAATTTTGATTGGCTTTATAATAAATTTTGTATAATTAAGTAATTTTGATTAATAATTAAGTGATTAAGTAAGTAATTTTGTAAGGCATAATTAAGTAATTTTGATTTAAGTAACTTAATTGGCTATAACTGTGGTTCTAATTATCATACAAACAAAAGTAAAAGTGTTTTGGAAACCTAAAAGATTACTCTATAAAACAGAACAATAAACAGAAATTCGAATTTTTCTTCAAAAATACTTTAACGTAGACAAATACCTTAAAGAAGAAATCTCACTCACTCTCTCTCTCTCTTTTAATTTATTTAGTTATCAGAAAAAAAAATATACAATATAATATAGTGTAAATGATTAAACTTAGTAAAATTTAAGTTTAATTAAAATTTATTTATTTTTTATTTATTTAATTTTTTTTAAAGGGAAATCTACTTTTAGTTTTATTTATTATATTGGTCGGAATGAAATGGTAATATAGTGTAAAGAATGGGGGCTGTAAAATACATAGTGCAGAAAATAAAATATTTAATAGTTACTGGCTCTATTAAATAAAACCTTTAAAATTGCAGTTCTTCTATAATAGCAACTTCGCCTGTCATTGATAAACACCTGAACTGAAATGACAGGGAAAATCGTTTCGCAGGCAGTGAGAAACTGGAGTTAATGTAGCAGGTGGCGGCACCGGGTACCTGCAACGATGTTTAGCGTGATTTCAATGTCATTTTTTAGTTTTTATTTAGAAAGTGAAATAATAAAAAACAGTTATTTATTTGTTTATTTATTTATTACTTTCTTCTATATGTAATATAGAGAAAGTATTGGATTCGTAAAAATTTTCGACCTCGGGTTTTTGATGGATTTACACGTTTTGAGAGCTGTAGAACACGATTTGACCATTTTTAGAAAATGTCTGTCTGTCTGTCTGTGTGTGTGTGTGTGACAAAATTTTGTGGCAACTGTATCTCAAAAACTACTGCACAGAATTTCATACAAATTGGTATGTAGTTGTACCTTGACATAAATTAGTGCCTATCAACTTTTGGTAAAAATTGTCTTACAGGTTGCGTTGCCATCAGGCTTTTTCTAAATTTTTAACATGGTGATATAGGACAAAATTTTGTATAAATGTGCATAAAGAGAATTATTTTTTAGTAATCATTATGAAATTTACAAGAATTATTTAAAATAGAGATAGTCAACTGGGAAAAAAAATTTGTATGCGTAGGAGCCTCGCCACCCCCCGTGGGGGGGGAAGTCCCCCATCGAGGGGAGTAAATTTTCAAGATGGGTATCTTTCGAAAGGTCTCGTCAATACCTTTAAAACGAATGGTTGAACTATAAATCTGTGATAATTTAAAACAAAGTTATCGATTTTTTTTACTTTTAACGAAAAAAAACTTAGAAAAAAAATCGTTTTTTTTTTTTAAACGAAATTTAACCAGACTTGGTATTTAGTTGGCCCCTGACATAAACTGAGGCTGATTAGATTTGGGGATCAATCGCTCAACAGGTGGCGCTGTGATCGTATTTTTTCTAAATTTTTAACATGGCAGTATAGGAAAAAATTTCGTATAAATGTACATAATGAGAGTTATTCTTAACCTGTGATTGTGAAATTAATATGAATTATTGATAATAGTAGTAGTTAATTAGGGAAAAAATTTGGGGCATCGCTTCCCCCCCTAGGGGGAAGTACCCCCCCCCCCCCGGGGTGTGTGTGTGTAAATTTTCAAGATCGGTATCTTTCGAAAGGTCTCGTCAATACCTTTAAAACGAATGGTTGAACTATAAATATATGGTAATTTAAAACAATGTTATCGATTTTTTTTACTTTTAACGAAAAAAAAAAAAATGAAAAAAATCGTTTTTTTTGTTTTTGTTTTTTTAAAATAGTGTTACTGCGTGAATTTGTATAGGAAAATATAGAAGAAAGTCTTGTGGTGGCCACAACATACTAGTTTTTTATTGTTTTTGTTTTTGAAAATTCTTTTAAATAAAGCGACCAGCTAAACGGGTGAAGTCTGCTATGATTTCAGTAAAATAAATTTATTAAAAAAAAAAAAAAAAAAAAAAAAAAAAGAAGAAAGACATTTTTTTCTGGACAGAATTTGATTTAGGATCAGAGTTCTGTTTTTGGACATATGCTTTTCATTGTTACGTATTTGCAAACTCTTAGATTTTGTAATAAACTATTTCATGATGTCAGTACTGGCGAATTTACTACCACTTTTCCAATACAAATATTTTTGCTTTATTCAGTAACGAAAATTTTGCTACTAAATTGACTGTAAATGACAAATCTAAAAAAGTGGTGTCAGAAAATCTGAAGTATTAGCAATTAAGCAAAGGGGTCTATTGCAAATGGTCACGACGTTTTTGCCAGGGATGTTTTGTTCTCGGGCTATTTTGTCAGGGTAATTTACCATGAAGTTTCTTTGTTCTGGGTCTATTACGTTAGGATTATTTATATATTATTATTATTATTTTTTTTTAATCAGGCTAATTTGTTGTGGAAGTTTTGCCCTAAGGCTAATTTGTTCTGGGGTTATTTTGTTGGGTTATTTTGTTTGTCCTAGTATTGTATACTGGAGCTTTTTTCTTTTGTGTGTGTGTGTGTGGGGGGGGGAAAGGTTATCTAGACCCGCGGCTGTTTTCAGAGCTATTTTTTCCTAGGGCTGTTTTGTCTCGACTATTTTGTCCTGGAGCTGCTTGTCGGGACTATTTTTAGGACTCCGGTCCTAATAAATAGGAAGAAATAAATCTAGAAAATAAGCTATATCCCGAGCGTGTTATTGAGCTTTAAAAAAATTGTAAGTTCAGATTCAACAACTCCTTTTGTAAGAATTTTCAATAAAAAATATTACATAATAAAATAAAAAAAGTGCAAAAATAAAGGTAATTTTGTATGCCTTCTTGACTTCATATGAGATTTTTTTTTCTCCCCTGCAACCTATATTAATTATACCTTTCTAACGATACTACTTTTAAGCTCCCCTCTTATTAAAAATAGGCTAAAGACATATAGATTTTATTCTTCCGTATTAATGTATAGATGATGCGAGGTAGGAACAGAGTGAAATATTAAAATTTGCTTTATTTTAACGAACTTTTTGTAAAAAAAAAAAAAACTTTAAATTTATAAATTACAATATCTATTTTCATCGAAATATGATGTCACTTGCCTGTCAAGGTATTTCTACTTTTCTGTTATAAAGCAAGAGTCCCACATTTTGCTCTTTTTACAGCTTACTTTCAGGGATAAAAATTTCCGCCTTTTTTGCTATGAATCTTTTCATGCAGAAATCTTTACCAAAATTTTGTAATAATGTGTCATGATTAAATAGGATAGGGATAGTGTATAAAAATAACAGTAGCAAAAAAAGGCGGAAATTCCTCATTCCTTAAAATGTCCAGAAAAAGGGTGTATATTTAAAATTACAGATGTCACTAAAAATTATCAGCAGTCTAAATAATTATCCCAAGTTTATTGTATTTAATCTGAGATATAATCTTTAATTTCAATCTGAAAAATAATCTGTTTGTCTTAAGTTACAAGTGAGAATCATGCATTCGATATAACGAGAACATATCAGCGAATAACTCAAAACTGTCGAACATTCTTTATTTAAATACCTGATTGCCATATTTCTTTCTATGAGGAAATTCCCGAAACTAACAATAAAAAATAAAGCTGAATGTATAAATTATTACTTTTTGGTTGGTTAATTTCCCCCCAAATTGCAGTTTAATTTCGTTGCCCTTCATTTTTAATAAAATCTTTAACATTTTAAAAACATTATGAATTACACATATTCGTACACAATATTAGAGCATTAATAAATAGATATTTTACTTTTACGTTTTACTTTGGTGTATAATGAACAGTTTGAAATAACCAAAGGAAATAAAGTTGATGTCAGAGATGTGAGCCGCGATATATCTCAGAATAAAAAGTTTTAGTCAAAACAAATTATAATGAATATTTTTAGATCTTAGGGAGCTAGTTGAAGAGGAATTATTAATGACTAACTCATGAGTAATTTTGAATTTAGGCGAAGGGAATGAGGGTTATTCCACCAGAATCTTATTTACAAAACAGGTGCATCACCCACAATATTTATGTCATTTGCAAGTCATAAACAAACAGAAATCCAAAATATGATTCAGCCCCTCATAAATCATAGCTAGAATAAATTCACCAACTTTTCAAATTAAGCTAAGATAGAGATAAGTTCGCATCCTTCCCTACTTAAATTTATAGGTATCCAGGGGGTCACGTGCATCACCAAAAGAAGTCAAGCTGTAAACGAAGTAAAGAACCAAATTAACGCAAATGACGTAAAAACTGAGGTATTTTTTTGTTAAATGGCGTGTGACATGCGATTCCAGAGCCTCCTTGCAGACTCCCTCCTGTGTTTTTCAAAGGAATACACACAGAAGTTGACACTCATCTTTAAAGAGTAACAAGAAGGACTGTCGTATACCCAAGGCGAAATATGTCGCTTCAACAAATGACATCTTTCGATGAAGAGGCTTTTTTCGGTAATTACTTTTGTTTCATTACTTTGCGATAACAAAGGCTAAATCTACATCGTGTCATCAGCTTTATAATTTCTTGGGAGGGGAAAAAAAAAAAAAGAAACCCTTAAAGTAAACGTAACTATTTGAAGATATTTTCCAAACTGTGATTCTATTATTTGGATAGAGGCCAGTGTTGGACAAGGTTAGTGGATGAGATAAATGTATTTTAGACAGATGTGGATTAAAATTTATTTTTTATTTCATTAGATTCAGCCGCTTTCTCCCTGAACGTGACAGGTAAAAATAAATTACTGCTACGACTACAGAAAAATGAATAATCACAATTTTGTATGCTTTTGCGGAGACATAGAGATTTTAAAGTTAGTTCCATCGTATCGGAGAATATATATATATATACCGCCTTCATTTTGGGATAAGAGGTTATAAATAGTAATAAAAATACGCTTAATTAAAAGTGAATTAATACATTTTTAGGGCAATAATAAGTAAATAATCAAAATAATTTTCTTTTTTGTTTTTAAGCTTTGCGACAAATATTGAAACGAATACTATATTTTTCAAACTGCGTGTTTCTGTTTCTTTCTCATTTTTCATATATTGACACATATATATGTATTAACTTACACGTGTTTAGCTTTAACTTATGCAATTTAATTATGCAATTTAATATTATATTTAGCTGATAAATGTAGAGATTATTTAAGATGCTTATCATTTTTGATAAAAGTAAATAGAAGGTTTTTAAAATCATTAAATATTTTAATAAGTAATATGCTTTGTTTGACATGCTTTAAGAGTGCAAATATTAATTTAATTATTAATTTATATTTATTTAGATTTAGACATACCTTTCTAATCCATTGTTAATTTCCAATCTTATTACGAATCAGTATTAATGCAATTTTTAATATCTCCTGTTAGTTTTTCTTTGACATAGATATAATTGCATTGTTCTAAGGAACAGAAAAAATAATAATTTTTAATAATATTTATTTTTATTACTACAGGAGTACATGCATTTTCAGATTCTTTTTAATTCAACATTTTATTGTGATCTCTTGACTTTGTTTTGTATGATTAGTTGAATTAATTTAGGTGTCCCAAAATGCTTAATTTATAAATATGAAGATAATTATTTTTCTTTTTTTATCTGTTTTGAGAAAAAGGGTCTTACAAACGTATAATTAATTTGCGAAACTTTTTGCATCGCCTCGCTATTTGCAAGAACGATTTTCAAAAAAGGGGTAGTTTGTCGATGGAAGCAAAATACAGCTTTTGTAATTTCAACGAAGGTTTTTAAGAGTTTTACTGCAAAATAATATCTGAAAAATAATCATAAGGGAAAACTATAACTAGTAATTTATTACTTTTTTTATGTAAAAAACTTTTTATATGATCTTAAGCTATATATATGTATATATGAAAGCATATATAGATCACGTATCCAATACTTTAATTTTCTTGAAAATGAAACCTTAATTTTCAGCCATAATAAAGACCATTGATTCTCAGCTAAAATTCATTTTGAACCACAAACATGATATTTGCTCTGCTATAAAAGATATTACTTTCTATTACAGTAAATAATATTTAAAAAATCTGTAAGGTCAGAAATTTAAAAATTCATGTATAAGGTGTATAAAATGTATAAACGCGTAAACCATTGTTTTATTTAAAAAAAAAAAAAAAAAAAGGAAAAGAAAAGAAAAGAAAAAAAAGAAAGGAAAAAGAAAACTGATATTTTTATTGTAATTTTCCAGAAACGGACCATGCACTAAAAATACGAAATATAAAATACTTATTCAACGAACATAATTTGATAACGAATTTTTGAAAAAATGAAATTTATAGAAGTGATAACAGGAATAAACGTTCTTTTCATCAAAATGTTTTGAACAAGGCAAATTAAGTCTTAAAAATGAATATGACGATTGTTTTTATAGTGTAGGTAAGTTATAGGAGCGTTTCCTTTTATTATGAAAAGGTGAAAAAACTGCCCTAAGATCATATACTTTTTTTTTGAAACTCTTTATTGAAGAAATAAAAAAAAATGGCATGCAAGTGTCTCTTATCTGGATAATGACGAAAAACTAAGATATTTAGGAATAAAATTAAATAATAATAATAATAATAATAATAATAATAATAATAAATGCCCAAATGATTTACTATTGTCGTATGCCATACTATTGTCGTATTTTATATTGTCTTATTAATGACGAACTTTTCTGCATATTCTGGTATATTATTTAACTGAGTCTTAACATCCCGATTTTTCTGTTGTTAATGTTTTTTATTGTTCATTTTTGTAAAAAGTTTTTGTTATTATGAAAACTGCATAGTTGTTAAAGTAAAGTGCATGATTTCTTTTGTAAAAAATGTACATCTTTTGTGAATTTATAAAATTTTACTTAAAAAAAAAAAAAAAAAAATCATAAAATTGATAGGTATATTAATATCTAACTAATTTATTTTTTAACAATACATATATAGTCTGCATTTGTTATTAGATTATGCTTTGTTACATGACTGTAAATACAAGGTTATATTTTAGATAAGAAAATATAAAAGTAATGTGAGCCCTTGGGGTTGATTCTTAATAGTACACTCCTTCTCATATTTATAAGGACACTTTATGTTTTGAAATAACTAATGTAAAAATAATTGTGAACAAGATTATACTAAGTTCACTTAATATATCTAGTATTCTAAAAAACAAAACTGTTATAATATTTTTAATATGAAACAAAATTAATAAAAAATAGTGCAAAATATTTTTTTTCTCCACATTGTAGGTGTTCATAATTATAGGGACAATCAAGATTTTTTTCCATTTTATTTAACTTACTAGCGGATAAATTACAGTTGACATGCGAATTTATTAACTACTGGGCTAGATTAATTCATATATAAGCCTTCAATTTTTCTTGAACGGACATTACTGATAATTCCTCGGAAAAAAAAAAAAAAGAAAAAGAACGTTCATGTAGTGAAGTATGTATGCATAAATGTGCTTTTTAAGTTGAAGGATAATTTCAATCCGCCGTATCTCTGAAAAAATTCGAAGATCTAAAATTGCCGAAGGAAATGTGATCAAACGTTGAAAAAAAAAAAAAAAAACGTTGATCAAATGTTGATCTGATGCAAAATCAGAGTTGTTTTGCAGAGATCGAAGACTCATGATTCCTCTTACTGTTCTACAAAATGACTGCTGCTGAATTTGTTCGTAATTTTTAACAAAAGGTTGTGGTCCACATTTATGCATGTTTAAAATAATTAATAATACGTTCAAATGAATAAAATATTAGATTTTAGAAAGGTGTGTGTGTGTGTGGGGGGGGGGGTAATATATATGTATATATATATATATATATATATATATATATATATATATATTTTTTTTTTTTTTTTTTTTTTCAAAAAGATTTACATTTTTGCTCTACTTCTAGAGCAATAGAAAATAGTCTGAAAAAAGAAACTTCCATATTATTGCCCTTCCCGTGGTTTAAAAGTTGAAAAAGTCTTAACTTATCATATTAGAAAAGTGCATGCAAGTGGAAAGCAATTTTAAATAATTTAAATGTATTCAGAATATCATCTATGCTGTATGAAATGGTATTGAAACTGAATATTAATATATATATATACATAATATATATATATATATATACTAGCAGGCTTTGCCAGCTTCGCTGGACACTATATTTAAATGATTTCTTTGTAACTGAATATATTTCGATTGGCGACTATTTTCGTCACAGCTTTAGTATGGGACCTCCTTGGCAATATCAAACATTTTTGTACAAAAAAACTATTATTAAAACAAATATTTTCAAAATAGTCCAATAGCTGGTGTTAATTCTTCGAATATTCTGGAAACAGTTGAAGCTGTTACTCGTACAGTATAAGTCATTATTCGATGAATGTTCTGGGACAGTCTAAAAAATAGTCACTTGTTCCACAGGAGTAAAGCAAATAACATCAACTACACCAGAGCAAAAATTTTCACTCACTCACGAAAAATGTCCAGTTGCTTAGAGCTCAATCCCTAAAGTGCAATGACTCAGAATAGGTCTCTGAATAACTCTGGATCGCAGTGACTACATACTCTTTCGCAAAAATCAACTCACACCTACTTATAACTTTTGGCGATGGGGCTTGGATATGACTCTATCGAGAATCCCTTGGTAAGCTCAAGGTCTACGTTCCCGTGTGTCGGAGAGCTTCGAAACATCGGGAACCCTAAACTATCATTTTTCACCAAATTTGGTCGCCCACTCGCCAAGTTTGTCTCCAAGACTATGCTTTCTATTAAACATATCTTTATTTAGTTATTTAAATATTAATTTGAATTAATCAAATATTTCTGCCCGACAGCGTGCAAGTGCAGTAACACACAGCAGCTCATTTATTTGTATGTTAAATTAGCGTAGTGAATGGTATATAAAAAAATAAATAAATAACTAAACATTATCGTGCTACACAACTTTATTAATTTTACATTTTTCTTGAACTACCTAGATTAAAATCGCTGTTGCTAAATGAAACCTCTTTGCTAAAAATGTTCGGTGTACTTCAACGCAACAATTTAAAAAATCACCCAGGAGGATCTATAAATAAAACTGATTTTAGTACAAGTACAACATACATTAGCATCGTAAACTATATTAGCACTTTGTAAAAGAAATTTTAAATATAAAATGACGTCAATTTTTGTGTGACGCATAATTTATTTATTTATTTTATTTTTTATTGTTCACGTTTAGATAAATGTATTTATTTTCCTGTTGGAAAAAAAAATAAACTCGACAACAATTAAATTATGGATAATTAAATTTAATTTTGGCAACAATTAAATTGTGGTTAAAATTTAAATGGCTAATTTTTTGCTATTATTAGCTTACAAAATTGCTATTTTATGCATAAAAATAACAAAAAAAAGTTTTTTTTTCGGAATAAAAGGCAGCCAACTTTCTAAGTTATGGTATAAGCTATCTCCATAACAAATTTTTTCGAAATCCATCGAGCAGTTTTAGCGTGAAACTCAGTCAAATAAACGGACATTCACATTTATAATATATAAAAGTATATATACCAGAGAGAATGTCTGACTGTTTCACCCTAAAAAGAGCCATAAAATATTAATTTAAAGAATAACTGAAAAAAAAAGAAAAATTACTAAGATTCGAGCTGTCCTTATAATTGTGAATACCTGAAAAATCATTTTTTTTGACCGTATTTAAATTTTTTTAAGATAGAAAAACGATAAAACTTTTTAAATATCGTCTATTAATGAAATTCAAATTAATAAAAAATATATTTGTTTAAATAATAGTGTTTAGTGTTTAGTAAAAATAGAAAAACGGGTGTCCTTATAATTATAAGAACCAGTGTATAATATTAATGTTAGAATTTACTTTAACAGATATTGTTTTTTAATTTTAACACTGGAATTCCGTTAGTAAAAATTAACACAAGAACTATGCTAATTGAAATATGTATGAAGATTATGATGAACTATCACTATGGAAAATTGATTCATTTTTTGCCAAAAAAAAAAAAAAAAAAAAAAAAAAAACTTGTGTATTTCTTGTACACTGAATATTAATAAAAAAGTAAAATAAAATAAAAAAAATAAATAAAGGATAAAAACGCAGCAAAAAAAAGTCTTAAATATGTTTTTCAGCCCTCAAATAACAAAATTACAGCCTATTTCGCTAATGTGCTGTAATTTGTAGCGCCATCTTTTGACCACCGAATATCACAAATTATAGTTAATGCCTTCGTCTTTATACTTAAGTTTGGGATTTTATAAAATTTGTTGGAGACTTTTTGACAAATAGAAAATTCATATGTAAAAGTTAAAAATTATTTTGTAAATTTAGCAAAACGTTCTTTACGTTACTGCAACATGAAACTTTCGAAGCATCACCTTTTCAAATTAATGTTGAAAACAAAGTAAAAAAAAAAAAAAAAAAAAAAAAAAAAAAATCTATTAAGAAGTATAAAATATAAAAGTAAAGAATATTAAAGCTATTTAATGTTTGAATTCATTAATGTACATAGATGGTTTTATTTTTATTATGATGATTAAATTTTAATGTGTAAAGTTGAAAATTTAGCTAAAATATTTTATTAAAAATTGATTTGACATTAGCAGGTTTCATAAACCTAAATAGATGAGCCACATACTGTTTTCAAATCACAGTTATTCAAGAAATACTACAGTTTTGATGTAAAAATTTAACTATTTTTTAAAGCATATTAACTTATGTAGAATTCAATTCTAAAGTGCTTTCAAATTTCTGTTTATCATAAAAAATATTCCGCTTGTATGTGCCATACGCTTTCCAGTATCTTTTATGATTTTTAAAAATTGTAATATATTTCGATAAGATTATTTGGAATCATATAACATTATTTTTTAGATAAATAACGACAAAAATTGATATATAATAAAATTAATCTTATTTGAAGATAATAATAATAAAAAAAGAAGTGGTTATCAGTCTATATTCATCTAACTGCTGCTGCAACATGAAATCTTATTGCGATCGGTTAATTACAGAGCTCTGTAAACAATAAACAATTCACAAAATTGTTTAAAACTTAAGCAAAAAACATTAGACCCAAATAAATAAAAAAAAAAAAAAAAAAAAAAAAAAAAAACCTCTCACATAAATTTACAAAAGGTTTTTATTTAATTAGCTAATTTTTAAAGATTATCTATCTTGTAAAATTCTTTGATCTAGTGAAGCGTTGGGTTTGGTGACTCTCTTATGATTCCTAACTCACAAGGAAACATTCAAAAGGTGTCATCTTCAAAAAGTATTAAAAAAATATATATATGTGATTCTACTCTTCATAAAACACTAGAAAATGAAAAAAATTATCGGCTGAAATTAATTACAGCGACCACAAAAAATTATCAAAATTAAGCATATTTGGTGATTTTACACTGTTAGGCAATTGATTTTGAGTACTTGGCGGAAAAGCAAAACACGGTTCTGTTCGTACACGGCAATCTCGGTGCTAGCAAACGTATCGCAATCGCCAAATATGCTTCATTTTGATAATTTTTTGTGGTCGCTGTAATTAATTTCAGCCGATAATTTTTTCATTTTCTGGAGTTTTACGAAGAGTAGAATCACATATATTTTTTTCAATACTTTTTGAAGATGACACCTTTTGAATGTTTCCTTGTCAGAAAGCCATATTTATGTGAAGAATAAATTTGTAAAAATCATTTACCTGCAAAATCTAACTAGTTTCAATGCATACAATTTTTGAAAATCATAGTTTAAGTACCAAAGAAAGCAACCCAATGATAAAAAAATTACCGATACTGTATATGAAGGCAAGATATGTACAAATTACCAAAATATTCAGCGATTACCTTTAATTAGCAATATGCGGAAGGAGTTTAAATCGCTTAAGTAATGCGATTGGGAGACCCCACTTTTATTCTATTGCAAAAAATTTCAGAAATGGATTTACGTTATTTGCCTTCGCCTTGTGACAACTTGTTCATCAGCATTAAAGTTAACATAAACTATAGCAGAAAAGGATAAATGAGAATATTTAAATATAAAAACTATACATTTATTATCACATAATATTATTAGCATATAAACTAAAATCATAGACCATTTCAGTCCTTTAGATTCGAATGATAAAAAAAAAAAAAAAAAAAAAAAATACTTTGAAAGGGGGGGAAAAGACACTAACTTATTGATAAACATTACATTTTTTTCAGAGCGAATCACCCAATAAGAAAACTGGTGCATAATAATGCATCTTCATCTAATTGCCTTTGTATGAAGTGTATGTACAGCCGGGGGAAAAAAACGAAACATTCAATGTAACTTCGTAGCTAATCGATGTAGAAAAATGTAATAGGTGTCATTCGACGGGGAATTGTGAGTAGTTTCAGAAAATGAACTGAAATTTTGAATTGGGGGTCGTCTACATATTAAAACGCGTACCAACTTTGATTTTTTTCAATGGTAATGCTCCATTTTTTTTTATATTTGAGGATCGCCACAACGCGAAAAAGTATATTGGTTGTATATTTTACTTATTTTTTCACAGAGTTATAAGCGTTCAAAGTTTGAAGGTGATAATGTTAAATTCATATTTCACACTTTTATTAATATCTTCACAAAAAATAACTTTGATCGATATACATTTTTTTTTTTTTTTTTTTTTTTTTTTTTTTTTTTACGAGGTACAGTGAAGAAACTCAAACATAATCCATCATTACTTTTGATTCTGAAAAATATTTTTAATTCTGAAAAATATTAATAAATTCATATTCATAAAAATTATGAATTATGAATTATGACCTATATTAATTTTTACATAAAATGAATCCTAATGCTGAAAAATATGGGTGTGCAAATTTGTAGCTCATTCCAGTTATTAGTTTTCGAGATATAAATAAATCTTTCTTTTGGAGTGGTTTAGGGGGCCGGCTCTTATAAAGTTTTGCATGAAATAACGAATTAAATCTTAAAAAAAAAATGACAAAGAAAATTAAACAAAATATTTTTATTTTTTATTTATGGGTCAAATTATATAACAACAACGTCAAACGCAAAGAAATGAAACAAAAATGATGATTTTTAGGCATTAGTGTTAGCATCAAGAATTCCTGTTTTCTAAAGAAGACAAGCCCCGCCTCCATCGTTCTTCAAAACAAAACAATACAGAAAAGAAAAGTACATGTAACATTGAGTATTCGTGCTTAACCCCTTATTTTATGTTGACAAAAATATGCACAAGTGGTATTTACTTCATCGATTACAGGTTTTATTTTTATTTTTATTTATTTATTTTGTAGGGGGAGGATTATTATTTAAAGGATACTTTAGTCTTTAAAATTTTATTAATATATTTTAACTTTATATATTTTTAAAAATGTACTTTAACTTTTATAAATATATTTTAACACTTTTTGCGACCACAGGATTTTGTCTTTTTGACAGTAAGATCCGTCTACGGGCATTATTCTCTCAAAATAAAATATTTTAGAACAAATTTTCTGTATTCACAATTATATTACAAATGGATATACATTATAATTATATTCTTTCTAATCGATATATTTCTATCCATAGTATATTTTATTGCAAAAATATGAACACTGGGTACACACTTAAAAAATATGTAACACACAAATTACGAAAGAAACGCCCACTGACAGAGTTACAGCTTTTCAAATGACGTGAATCTACGTAAGCAGTCGCGAAAGGGTTAATTAAGAAATTATATTTTCATAGAAATTATAAAACGAATCGTACAGTTCCAAAGAGTTCAACTGACCCAAAACTGGTAAGTGCGATTAAAATTGTTTAATATTTACTTCATGAACCCTTACAATAATTTATCCGAAAAGATTTAGTTTATGCGTTGTTGTATATGGATATCTATATTATTTCATTTTGCATAATATGTTACACCTACGAAAGAAAATTTAAGCTTTATTGGTGATCAGTACAGCAATAATAGACACTTTTACTTGAAAAATATTGCACTTTGTTCAAATAATACTGTCTCGACCAATCGCAAGTGTAATGTATTTATATAGACCTAAAATGACCTAAAAAAATCACTGAAGTATATACAAATCTAAAAAACTGAATTCAGGATAAATAAGGAACTGGAAAAGGCTCAAAAGTGCATTTAATTTCCTGTTGAATTATGTCTATCAGATGTTCCTGAGTCAATTAATAACGAAATTACAGCGGGTGTTGCGTTTTTTTCCCCCGACTGTACATCGCAGATATGCATACAAAACTCAAGATATTACTATTACCACAAGATTATCCACAAGATTCACTTGAATGTGTTTGATCAATGCTTGTAGCTTGTATCGAACTATAGCTAGTAATAAGTATACATTCACTCTCTAGGACACCTTAATACAGCTGTAAAAATATACGTCTCGCTTCAATGAAAAGAAAACTACATGCTTCAAGCTTCAATGGAGGTCTATCCTCATCATGAACGAAAAAAAGACATTAATTTTAATCTACTCTAACAGGCTTTGCTTGTTTCGCTACTCAATAAATTTAAGGAAAAAAAAACATTAATCACTGTATTTTTTAAAACTTAAAAAAAGGAAAGAAAAAAACAATCGATTGGAATCGCTTAAAACATCGTATCATTTCAGAAATTAATATATTTAATTAATTAATAAATAATAATAATAATAATAAACTAATGAAAAATTTGGAAATCGGGTCTTGAGGTGCATCAGGGGAGGTCAAAATGGACCTCCATCTAAAGTTCTGTAGCTCTATGTTCTAAGCTCTAAGTTCTAAGTTCTATGATAAACCATTTGCCTACAAAGTGTAGTAGATACATACACATATCTTCTTTTATTACATGTAGGGATTATTCCAAGGATAGGCATTATAATAAAATGCGAAAATTTGCCACAGAACCAATTGAACACCTAACATTGCACATCTAGTTTAAGTATCATGCTAACTTTGTGTATCATCGTGTATGCACATTCTAATGGGTTAAATAGACATTCTTGGACCTCCAAAGTTTGCCATACTTTATGAAATGTGTCAAACTAATCAAATAAAGTACACACACTATCTCTAAACAAAGTAAGTTTATTTTTGTTAATGAAAACGAAATGCTAAATTTTTGTTATGTTGTGCGATATATCTTGTCAAATCGTCTAATTATGTTTTCAGGAGAAACTAAACACGAGGATTTATTAACCTTAGAAAATAATATTGCACATTGCTACTTTACTAAGAACTCTTTGAACGAAATATATTTTCAGTTAGTTGGTTTATTTATTTGCTATATTTTCACGGTAAAATCTATGAACTGAGAGTCATTACTAAATATTAATTGAAGATACGGCATCGCAATTTTGACCTTACACGAAGGGGATGGATGTTTCGCTCGATATGGAAGTCCAACGACTTGCATTCGAAATCGAGCAATGAACGATGAAGCACAGATTGACGACATTCTGACTCCATGAAATCCTCGATATTTTCGTAAATTAGTTTAGAGCCCCATATCATACTTCCCAATCTGGTGTAGGTAAAATCTGTCGGGGCTGCAATGTCCTCTATGTTCCATAAAATAAATTCGTCTAGGGTTACCAAAAAGAAATAGTCATCTCCTCTGCAGATGATCAAAATTGTGATCGCATGTCTTTGAACTACCCCTGTGAGTGAATCTCAGGTGGTCACTAATTGCCTATTGCGTAGCTTTAGTGCAATGTAAAACCTACTCAGTCTCAAACATAGTCTATTGTTATTTAGATTTTGATAGAATATTTATTTTCTGTTTTTTATTTATTTTTATTTATTTATTTTTAACTCTATATCTAGTACATTAAAAAGTTATTATTTTTCTCTATGATCCTTATTTTATTTTCTAAAATTTATATATTTTCCTTTACCAATTTTCCTTTTATATTTCATTTAGTTACAGTTGTACTTGCAGAAAGTTTTGAATTCTGTCTAAATGCAATGCAGTGACTTGTTTAACAGTTTGCTTCCCTCTATTGCCGTGGACGTTGTTAACGTTAATTAATTTATTATTATTATTATTATTTTAAACAAAATGAAAGATAAAATGAACTAGAATCATCTTTCTAAATACTGTGTTCTACTTTATGCATAAAGCAAGTAGAATCCAGAAAATATAAATTTTAAGTTAAGAAAATAAAATTTATCCTTTAATCTTCAAGGATTTGCTATAATAAAAAGATATCAGTAAAATGTTTCTTTAAGAAAATTACTAGATCATTATTTGCATGATATCGAAATAAAATAGTGATTGTAAAGGCAATTATTTAACTTTTTTAGGGACATTGCAGCACAATTTTTAACTCTTTCAGGATTAGATCTGTCTTTTCCCACCATACATAGTTGAAATAAAAGGCTGGTGTGACTAAATTTTGAAATACACTGGTGGACAAAACCTAAGGACGAATGACAATAGCTAAACTATAGTTCATAAGCTATACTTCAAATAGTTTATGGATTCTTTTGAAACTTTAAGGATAAAAAGAATATTTTATACCACATATATTCCAATGAAGTTTTTGTACCGAGGTTTAAAAGGGAATCAGTCACAAATTAACCTAAAATATATAATCTTTGGGATCACTATGTACAAAATAATGCTAGAAATCAGTTGTAGCTATAGCATCATGATTATGAGCCTTCATTTAATTACAGATGTAAATTTATATGAGAATTGCGTTTATATTAATGAAGATATAAAGGTTTCTTTAATAACATCGAAAAATTTTCGTATGTTTTTTGTTTATACCATGCAGGGTTTTAAAACCAAAGCAATGCCACTTTTAGAAAACTTGAGATACTACATTAGATACAACATACTGCAATCAGAATATAAAAAATATTAAATATATGATGAAATAGAGCATTCTTATTCAATAATTTTTAATTGCGCATGCGCAAGCGCTAGCGAAATTTCTTTTGCATAATGTATTAGACAAATGTATAGATTAACTCTAAAAAAACCCTCAAGCAAATATCGTTAAAACTCAGAAAGATATCGTCGATAGAAAAATTGATTTTCAAGTACTTTCAAAAAGGTATAAAACGCTAAGGGGGTTTACCTATATTTTCATTTTGAATCAGCGGACAATCATGGATATAAGTGAAGGTACACTATGCATTTTCTCAAAAATTAGAAAATATTTTAAAACCATTATTTTTACTGAAAGATATTGTTTGTATAATCTTTAGAATATTATAATGGTTAATACAAAGTATTAAATTAATATTCAAATGAATAAACTTACAAAAAAAGTACAGTAATGGTAATATCAGGTAGAATAAAATGTATAGTCAATATTATTGACAATACATAAGACGCAGAAGATTATATAGGAATGTCATAAGAGCACCTCAATTAAAGTTTTAAATTACGTTTAAATATTAATTGTATATTTGTTTCACAGGTTCTTCATCCATGAATATAATCAAAAGTTAAAAATTTTAATGAAGTTTTTTGCTCTAAAAATTTTTTTTGAAATATAATCATTTAATGAAAGTGACCCTACTTCCCGTGTAAATTTATTAAGTTTCCGACGCAGAAAGGAATTTGATTACAAAGAAGGATTTTAATTGTTCTGAGATAAAAAGAAATCTGGTTTAATATTTCTTTCTCTGTTATTCTTTGTTAATGGATGAACAAGTAAAAAGTATATAAAAATTATTGTTTTGTTCGTTAAAATGTATCACTTGCCTTCGAATAAGTAGTCATTTAATAAAGTGGTTAGTGTAGGAGGGCTTAAAGAAAAAAATAATTTTGACTGCTCCATTCAACCGTACTACAACTACAACACCCTCTGTAGAAGATAGTACCCCTGTAGTGTCTTCTTCTTCTTGACTTAGACTTTAAAATTAATCAGTTTGCCGTGAAATTGAAAAATGTTTGTAAAAGTTATCTGCAATAATAAAAGTATTTAAGCTGTGTCGAAAATAAGAATATATCTTTTAAATCATGTACAGTATTTTTGAACTGAAATGTGATCAACATATTGGGAAATTTTTAAAAGTTAGCAGTTTAAATTATCAATTGAATTCAATACCTCACTCGACCTAAATGAATTTTTAAAAATCAATTTACATTTCTGTCGCTATAAAAATATTTCATTCGCATGTAACTGCAGTAGAATATTTAATCATTTATAAAAGGTCCTGCATTTATATACAGCAACTATTTTTCTATTAAAATAAATATAATATTCGAAATTTTAACATAAGATTAGGACAGTAGTCGTAAGATTTCGGAACATATTGAAAAACAATATTTAAGAGTGAGATTATATTCCAAGGCGTAAAATAAAAGAACAGAAAAAAATCACCCAGTTCGCCAAGGTTATAAAACACTTTCCAACTGTACTTATCCACTTGAAATTTAAATTTCTAACTTTGAATTTGTTAAAAATGCACAACAAAGAATAAAATGCACCCCGAATAATTTCTACTTATATTCCATACTGTATCAGAATTTTTTTTGTAAGAATGTAAACAAATGATTAATGCTAGTCATACCACATTCTACAGGGTTGAGATTGAGTGAGTTTAACAACTCACTAGAATGGACTTTATCCGCGTTACGTAATAAACCCTTGACACGTGACTATTACAGGGAAAAATGCAGAATTATAAAAATGTTTACATTTATGCTTTATGGGGAAATGTCTGCGTTGTATAAGGAAATATTTGTATCTAGAGGGAAATTCGTAGGGAAATCGAGAATCGGAAGTCACATGTTGGGTATGATTTAGCCTCAAACCCAAGAAAACGGATATTGTCCATTACACTCTAGGCAGTCTAGCCTGGGAGCCTGGGATTAACTCTTACGGTGTATGGAAACATCCCCTCGCAATTTGACAATTCCGTAAAGAGGGAATGTCTTCTCTCATTTCCTTAACCCCTAGAAGTATTACACATTGTACTAGGAATGAAAATATGTTTTGGTACATCTAAGTATTATATATTAATTTCTTTATGTTTTGTGTCGTTTAAAGATATTAAAATATACTAAAAAAAAAAAAAAAAAAAAAAAAACATAGAAAATAGCGTTATATTATTTTGATTATGGTTCGAATCATAAAAGAAAATCTTGGTTTGGATTAAAGCGAGGAATCCTGTATTTCTGGCTGAATAACTTCTTTTCAAACTTGGTTTTTCCCTACAATAAGTATTAGTTCTGGTGTGTTATGTCATCTATCTTTCCTTTATTTCGGAGGTGGCGTAACAGGGGGGGGGGGGGGAGGCATTTTTCAGTTTTTATTAAATATCTTGAAAACTATAGGATTTAGAGAAAAAAAAATCTCAGTTATAAAATTAATCTACCTGGAATTTCCTACAAAAATGTCTATTACGTTTCCTTTGTATGATCAATAGTTTAGAAAATACAGGGGCATCAAATATCGCATTTTCAAGAAAAAAAATGCTTTTTTGCGATACTAAAATTAACTGAAAAATGCAATAAAAAGGGTTCTGGTCAAATATTTTCTACTTATGTAATAAATATGTACGAAGGGGAAGGGGGCTACTTAAGGAAAAAAAGCAAGATTTTTTTAAATGTTTTCAATAACTTTGAGGCAGGTAGGGCAAATGGTGTTTTCAGTACCAATTCAGATAACGGAGACCAAAAATTGACAAACAGAATAAAATCGTTTAGTTTTGAAAATAGGCACAGATATAGTCGAGAGTGTTCTGAACAACATACTATAGTGTAACCACGTTTCCTAAAACTAGCAGTATAGAACAGTTATAAAGCTTGGAGGGATGCAAAATTGACTGACAGCTTGGGATTTGCAAAACATCCAGTAATTCGGCGCTCTCTTATCGCTTATTTTCCCTCAGTAGTCTGATGGCTATCTCCCCTATTTTAACACTGGACTCGTTGAGTCAGCACTTGCGCAGAAGCTTCCATGATTTCAAGAAATTCGGTCGAAGAATAAAAGTCCTCATCCGTGGGGGGTGAGTGTGGGCAGAGGGACATTTCAAGGGGGTACTTTTTAGTTTTTACTAAATATCTTGAACATTATAGGATTTAGAGAAAAAAATTGAATTGCAAAATTAATCAATGTGATTATATATATATATATATATATATATATATATATATATATATATATAAATGTCCTTTACGTTTTCTTTATATGATCAATAGTTTAGAAAATATAAGGAATGGAATATCACATTTTCTTGAAAAATGCTTTTTTGCGATAATAAAATCAACTAAAATGTATAATTAAAAGAGTTCAGGTCAAATATTTTCTTATGTAAAAATTACGTACGAAGGGTTACGTAAATGTAATGTGGCAAGATTTTTTATGTTTTTAATAATTTTAGAGGCAATTAGGGGCAAATGACGTCTTGAGTACCAATTCAGTTAATGAAGACCAAAAAAATGGACGAACAAAAATAAATAAATAAATAAAAATAAAATCATGCAAGTTTAAAAATGGGCACAAACATAGGAATAATAGTACAATTAACATATTAAATGTCCCTGCAAGGCAAGTGGGAGATAAATGTGAGGCTTGGAAGGGGCATTTAAAGGGTTTTTTCTTTTAAGTACGTTTCTTAAATATTTTGAAAACTATTGGCTTAAATAAAAACTCATTTGCAATATTAAACTACGTGAAATTTGCTGCAAAAATGTCTGTTACTTATCCTATATACGATCAACATTTTAGAAAATGTAGAAGAATTAAATATATTTTCTTGAAAAAGGTTTTTTTGCAATAATAAAATCAACTACTGTGCGTAATTAAAATGGTTTAGGTAGAATATTTTCTACTTATATGAAATATATATTTATATAGCGATATATATGTATGTATGAAAACTACATAATTTTGTTTTACAATTCGGCTAATTTTGACCTCGTAAGTCCCGGAAAATATAATGAAGACTCTACGATAGCCGATAGGCAGCGCCGATTCACCGTGAGAGCAGGGCCCCATCGGTAGTGGATTAGCGAACATAACTGGCACCCGGAGCACGATATGTTTGTGCCAGCCTTCTGAAAAACATATAGTAATATATAATATAAAAATGGAACTGGGGACCATTTTGTACCTGTCTGGGAGTGATGGACCCCCTTTCCCCTTTTCCCTCGATATGCCTCTGCCCACCAGGCCGCAGGCTTATTTAGCATCGATTACAAGACAAAAAAAAAAAAAAAAAAAAAAGGCGTTTTCTGAAACATTTTGTAAAATTAAACAGGCAAAAATCCGTTAGACATTGCAGCCCCACAGTTTCGATCAGCACACAACAATTACAGCAGTAACTTACCAATATCACGAAATCTGTTTCACTCGGGATTCCATAGCTGGGTTAGAGCCATGATAACAACAACAACAACAACAACAACAATAATAATAATAAATACCTTTAGATCTATTATGACATCAATATTACCCTGCAAGTTTAATTTTTCACAACGTTTTATACCAATTTTAATATTTACGCATGAATTTATTTTCATTTAAAAAAAAAATTAAAAACAACTCGTAAACTTTTTAGGCAACAAAAAAAAAAAAAAAAAGATGAAATTCTGGCAAAAGCAGAATTTGGTTTAGTACGGAGTATGGAGGACTATTAGTTTTTTTTTTTTTTTTTTTTTTTTTTAAATTATAACATCGCTTTCAAATTTTCCAATTATTAAATTATATTTTCGATAAATTTTCGATTTCGACTGGCGACAACGTTTTATCGTAGATTGAGACTAATAGTCCTCCGTCCTTTAAAAATAAATAAATAAATAAATAAAAAAAAAAAAAAAAAAAAAAACTTCTCCGTTTGTTTGTGCTCTCCTTTTTTGTTCTAAAAACTTTCGATTCTAATTGGCTCTGACAACTGACACTTTTTTGAGTTCCAGATATCCAGGGATTACTTAATATGCAAGATCTAACCACAGACACACGCAAAAAGTATATTAGTTAGTTAATTTTGTTCTTAAAGTTGCCCAATTTTTCGACTTTTGCGTTATGAAGTGTCTTGCTATAAAATTAAGTGTACAGAGAAATTTACGATTTATTAATGACCTATAATTTTGAATAGAAATTTATAATTTTTGAATAGGGTTTTTCTTAAATGAAGTTTAACTATTTTATATCCTTTCATGAATGCACTCCTGCTCAAAAATTTAGCAATTTTTTTCAAACGATCATTTTTTTTTCAATTTATCTCTCGATGAAGTGTTTTCAAACATTGGGTATTAAAAGAACTGGGTCTTTCTCATGTTTCTCAATGAACATTGGTTTAGAACAAAATTGGGGGATCGGTAACAAATTGAGAAAAATCAATAATGTTTATGATCACCCTGTATCTGTATCATTAAATGAACGAAATGATATATAAATTTAGGATATGTTAATGTAGACCCAGTACAATTTGAGGATGAATTTGTGTGACGATAGCATGTTAAATAACGGTGTTGACAAAAGAACGAGGTATTATAATTTAGGTATTTTTCCAGAGTTGAAATTTCATAAGGGGTTTTTCACATGCCGCGTAATTAATTTGAAGATCCAATTATTTCAACCCCTTTGCAAAAGTTCTTTTTGTTGAAAACCCCCTTTTGGTCTCACAAATCTTAGTAAATAAACAAAATTATGTTAGATTACAAGCTTATAAGGGGTTTTGCACAAAAAAGAACTTTTGGAGCATGGTTGAAATAATTGGATCTTCAAATTAATTACGCGGCATGGGAAAAATCCCTTATAAAATTTCAACTCTGAAAAAGTTCCTAATATCTAGCTCGTTCTTTTGCCAACAATTTGTTTAATTTTTACTCTATTCGAATGAACTTTTGACAAAAGTTGCCCAATATATCTAGCTTTCAACCTATATAATAAACATTTTTCTATATTTCGGGCATGCGCAGTGACAATGTTTTTCATATAAATGCTCATATTTTATACGATATTTAAGATATTTGTCTTACGATTGCAGTACCTTATTTCAAAAGTGTTTTTCAATTTATCTGAAAGTGGGAATAATTTTCGTTTGAAACTCTGTATATTATAAATAAAAAACATGTTTTTTTTTTTTTTTTTTTTTTTTTTTTTTTTTTTTTTTGAGTTTTAAAATAAACGTTTATTAAGTTTTTTGCTTATTTAGTTTTAAAATAAATGCGTTATTTAACATGTAAATCGCCACACAAATTCATCCACAAATTGTACTGGGCCAATATTAACATATCCTAAAGTTACAGATTATTTCGTTTATTTAATGATACAGGGTGATCACAAACATTTTGGCTCAATTTGTTACCGGCCTCCTGAATGTTTTCTTAAACCACTGAAAAATATGAGGAAGACTCAGTTCTTTAAATACGCAGAGAAAAAAATTCTGTAACTGACATCTAGAATCTATATTGTGGCTGTAGTAAAAATAGTTCCATGTCATCCTTATAAATTCTAGTTCCTTTTGAAAGTGAGTTCTAGGAACCCCTATTAGAATTCTAGGGCGTTTGCCTATATATTATCGAGGTCAAACTTATTTAAAAATCTCTGCAAGTAAATGTGAATACAAGAGGCGGGTTTTAGCAACTACAAGCTTGGTTTATGATCCAATTCTAGAAATCAAGCGAGAATTTCTCGCAATACAAAGGATTCAGAATATTCAGAATATTGTATCACTATCTAGAAATGTATAGACTAGAAATTCTTGATCATTTCGTCTATTCAGCTTACTGGTGTGCCTTATACGCATAGCTCGAAAATCTATATTTCTACTTTAGGGGTTTAGAAACTGGCCACTTATTTGTTCTAGATGAAAGAGGTATATTTTTTTCCCAGTGTGCCCAAAGTTTGAAAACATTTCATCGAGAGATAAGTTTTTAAATTGAAAAAAACTGACTGTTTGGAAATCTTGTTAAATTTTTGAGCAGGAGTGTACAGATACATACATACATAAATAAATACACACACACATACGCGTGTGTGTGTGTGCAATGCAGCCTCCCTGAATACACTTGATATCCAATTCAACCCAACAAATGTTTTGTGTTGAAAAAAATCTGATTTAAATATCTTAAATAGCATTTATAAATCTTTTATAAAATATAAGGGGTATCGTACAGTTTTAATTATTGCTAAAAACAATTGAGATGGAAACTTAAATTTTATTTACTGTTTCTAAGACTATCGAGTGACTATCTAAATAGTCACTATCTAGAGTCATATATCTTCAAGCATTTCTGGAATTTTCAAACGCTCTCATTTTAGTACAGGGAAGATGTGGTTTACTACAATCTCTGGCTTCCTAAAGCCAAACAAATTAATAGTAATAGATGCAATTTACATTATTATGTACATACCAATCAATTAATATTCATAATAAACTAATGCTGATATTTAGGGTTACTTTTCAGTGTAATTAATACTTTATGATACATCCTTGCTGTACAAAATGAATGTATATTTCTTCAATCTATGGATTTCTAAAACGAAACAAACAACATTAATTCTTATAATTCATAATATTAAGTACATATGGATCAATTAATATGCAGAATAAATTTTATGCATATATTTCGGTTATTTAAAACATTATGATGTCCTTAATTATTCTGAAATAAAAATGACACATTTCATTCATATACGATGTCACGTTAAAACATATGCCAATAAAAAGAAATCTGAAAAAAAAAAAAAAAAAAAAAAAAACCTGACGCTTCTTAATGTGATTATGACATGTGGAATAAAAGAATGTACACATGTATATATAAACACGTACTACCTTGCCGTAAAGGACTGGGCACTTTGAATTTTAAACGTTTGTCTAACATTTAGGAAAATAATCATAGAATAATCCTAAAGTTTTGGGTGTGCAAAGAAGATATTATATCTCATATGTTTCAGCGAAAGCTTTCTCCCGAAAACAAAAAGAAGTTCAGTAAAAAATAAAAGAAAAAATGAAATTTTTAGAATGACCTTGCTAAAATTAGTACTTCAAATTTGTTGCATTTGTACTAAACGGTTGAGAGGCCTTTTTAATTATCTATATTCTTTTTTATCTGAATATAGCACGCACACTAGCAGAAAGATAAAAATTTATTCAAGAAATAATAAATAAATAAATAAACAATGAAAAACCCCATTTTGGATTACCTTGTAGGGTGTTTTAACACAATGCTGTGCCATTTTTAGAAAATTGACATATTATACACAGCATACTGCATACTGCCTTCCGAATAGTACAAACGTATTAAATATCTCATAAAACATGAACATTTTTGCTAAAGGATTTTTTTGTTTCGCAAGTGCAAGCATTAACAATGCTCCTTTTGAAAAATTCAATAGTCAAATTTAGTCACTTATAGGAAAATCCCAAGGAACTATAGTGAAAATACAAAAAGTTGCCATCGACAGAATAAAGTAATCGTTCCTCTCATAAAAGTAAAGCGATAGTTTCTTTTTTTAAATATATTTTAATGTACAATCAAAGTATTAGTACAAAGTATTAGTACTGATTGAAATTTTCTTTTTTTGAGAGAGAAACAGTTTATTTTAATGATCTTGACATTTAATTATTTAATTATTTAATTATTTATTTATTTATTTATAAATGCTGCTATTTCATCAAATATTTAATATTTAGATATTCAGGTTGCAGTATTAGTATGTTATGACTAATCTAGTACGTCAAGTTTTTTGAAAATGACATTGTATTTATTGGGTTATAAAGGCAGTTATTATTATTGAAGTGAAAACTTCTTTAGGCGCGTTGAGCACTTTTGGGTGAACAAAAATCATGAAACTTGCGTCATCGTCAGCGAAGGTTTTCCGTTTGAAGTGAAAACTTCTTTAGGCGCGTTGAGCACTTTTGGGTGAACAGAAATCATGAAACTCGCGTCATCGTCAGCGAAGGCTTTCCATGAGAATCGAAAGTGGAATTCGAGATTTCAGCTGATTTACATGTTTTGAGGTGTCCTGAATGGGTTTTATTTTGTATCTCAGCTACTAATTAAAATAATTTCATAAATAATACATCATTTGAAAGCTTTGTTAAGTTGGAATCGAACAGTAACTTACAGAAATTTCTACCGCCAGATGGCGCTGTAATATTTTAAAATTTCAACATTTCAATTTCTAATTATGATTAAATTATTTTTAATACATCATTCGAAAGATATTTTAAAGTTCTTTTATATTATCGAAAGTAGAATTCGAGATTTCACCTGATTTACACGTTTAGGGGTGTCCTGAATAGGTTTTCTTTTGTATCTTAGCTACTAATTAAAATAATTTCATAAGTAATCAATATTTTTACCTAATATAAGCTTAGTTCATTTAATTTGGGTAGCTACAAATATTGTGCCGAATCATATAATACAGACCATAACCACTTCTTTACAAACTAAAAATAATTCGAAAATAATAATCTAATAGCTCGACGATACAATTCACATGTTACTTAGTTTTCACTTTTATCGGCAGTCCCCAAACACTGCTTTGATTTTTTATTTTTTTAAATTTTGCATATCTCTCTGAGTGTACATGCTGTTCAGATATAGATGAATACAGAAATTCAAAGATGCCTCATAAACACACGCTACAGCTACAATGAGTTTGAAGCAGCACTTTTTTAGAGGGTTATCCCAAACATTCTGTTTTTTTTTTTTTTTCTAAACTTTTTACTCGTCAGCTTTTCCTTTTCAGGACAAAAATCTCGCTAAACGCATAACATATTCTTTACATTTCCGAAATTTCAGAATATTTCTTAAAGATATTTGACAAAACGTCCAAAGTAAAAAATTTGTCATATATATGTACTTCAGTTTGGATATTTTCTGATATTTGCAAAATTACAAGAGATTTTTTTCAATATTTATACAACGATACATTTAATAAAGAGTTAATTATCATTTTTACAAGATTCAGGATATTGCAACTGGTGCCATATCAGATTCAATGTTTGCTTTAAAGATAAGCAATCCAGATATGTGTTTTGGATTTCAGCCAGATCATAAATACATCTCTTCCAATTTTGAAAAATAGCACGAGAGTGAATTAATTTGACGAGATGATATATTAAATGAATAGTTTGTTTTAGAAAAAAAAAAAAAAAAAAAAAAAAAAAAAAAAGAGGTTAAACGAAGCGTAAAAAAATTATTTGCTCTCTACGAATAAATGAATATTTATCTAATTCAATTAAATGCCAAATACTTAAAAAAAAATTAATAAGAAAGTTCAGTGCGTGAAAAATAATATAGAAGGCTCTTTTTTCAGTATGTAAAGATTAAAATTTTTGATACACTGAAATTATCAAAATAATTTTTAACTTTTTAGTTCCCCATCATACTATAGGTACTTAGGTAATATTAAAAGTTTTTGACCTCGAGTTTTTGACTCTTTTACACGTTTATAGGTGCGAGGGGTTCAAAAATGACAAAATTGATATGGCGTACCTCTGTAGGGTGTCTGTTTGTTAGTGCATTAATGTGTTAATCTGTGTACACGATATCTCAAGAACAAATAATCGTAAAGAGGTGGGACTAGTTTTAAAATATCACTTATGACACTGGCCTATTGGTTTGCAGCATTCTATTTTAAAAACTTCGTAAGTTATTTGAAATTTGTGAATTTCTTAACATCGTGGATTAAGGCAAAATTTTATATAAACGTCTATTTTGAGGAAAATTTTCATCGTAAAGATGTCAGACCACTTTTAAAGTATCATTTAGGATACTGGCACGAACGTCATCGATTATGAATTTTCTAATTTAAAAATTTTGTAAATAATTCGAAATTTATGATATTCTTAACATGGCAGAATAGGGCAAAATTTCGCATAAACGTCCATTTTGAGGGTTATTTTCATCGTAAAGATGTCAGACTACTTTTAAAATATCATATATGATACTGCCTTGACCATCATTGACAACAAATATTCTAATTTAAAAATTTCGTAAGTTATTCGAAATCTAAGATTTTCTCAACATAGCAGAATAGAGCAATATTTCATAGAAGTTTGCATTATAGGGATTGTTGCATTGGAAATAGCATGGAATCGCATGGAAACTAAATTACAAAACTGACCCTGATAAAATAAATTAACGATTTAGGATAAAGTAAATCCATCAAACTGAATTGCGGGTAGCTTACAAGGTGAGGTATTTTAGTCTGCCATCGTGTTGAGCAATCGGTCAAATTCACTTCTCTTGACTTGAATATAGTTAAGTCGACTAAATTTTTGAAACTCAATTTGAGGACAAATCATCGCTGCGTCCTCAAATTGAAGGGCCATTTGAGGACAGAGCTAAATTATGCTTTATCAAGGCTATGCAAGTTATATTTGTACTGTCCATATAGTCTCATCTTAAATAAAATTATTTTTAAACAACTTAAACAGTTTTTATACTATCTGGGTGAAAAAATAGAGCTGGGATGGCACTGATTATTATTGATGTTTGCAGCTGCACATAAATATATATAAAACAAGTCCTGAAATGTTGTTTACAAACTTAACGTACTGGTCTGTTAGACCATGATAAACAAGTTTTTCATAGGAAGTTTGTTTTGATGTACAGTACATGAGTATAAAACTACAGTTATGCTGAACATCATGATACACAAATGTCCCTTCTGCTACAGCTTTTAATTCTGCTTTATTAAACATATTCCGATTGAAAGAGTTCATATTCTGATTATTTGCAACAGTCCTCGCAACTTTCTTAAGTCTGTCTAAATCCGAATGTGAAGCAATAAAATAAATAAATTTTAATTTGAGGACATTCGAGGACAAACTTGTAAATCTGAGAATATTTGGTGTCCTCAAATTATTTTCAAATTGATGAAGACACGAGTCGAAATTCGAGGACTGCCCTTATGATTCGATCATGTTTGGTCACCTTAATATAGTATATTCTGTGCGAGAAATTTGCGAGACCATATATATGATGGGGGAACTTAAAAGTGTCCACCAATGCCAACTGGTTAAAAGTGTAAATGATTTACAAAAATCATTAACATATATTAGAAAAAAAAAATAATAATAATATCGTAACTAAATTCATATGTTGTGGCCATCATAAAATTTATTCTATATTTTCTTGCAGATATTCCCACAGGTACAAATTATTTATTAAAATTATTATTTATTAAAATTATTTTTCATAATATACATACAATTTTCATCTCTGAGGAATATAACATTAAATATCGAACGAAATTCAATTTTGTGCCGACAGTTACAAAAACGACTTTTTTTTTTTTTTAACTTTTATTTATTATTATTATTTTTTTCTAATGAGAACAATCGATAACTTTGTTTTAAATTTTTATAGATCTGTAGTTAAATTATTCGATTTAATGAAATTGAAGTGTTCTTTTAAAAGATTTATTGAAAATATACATTCCCGGTATGGAGAAGCGATGCCCTTGTATAAACAAAATTTTCCTGTTGACTACTGCTATCATATATATATAGATAATTTTTATTTCCCATTGAAAAGTAAAAAGTAATTCTCACTATGTACATTTGTGTAAAATTTAGTTATGTGCTGCCATATTAAAAATTATGAAAAAGAAAAAAAAAAAAAAAAAAAAAGGGATGATATTAAACGATTGATCTCAAAATTTAACCATCGCCAGTTTAATTCAAAGTCTAAATCAATAACAAATTTGGTTAAATTTCATCCATTGGTATATGAGGTACAGCGTCTACAAAATTTTTGATACACACACATAGACAGGCACATAAATATACAGACATTCTCTAAAAAGGGTCAAATCGTGTTCTCAAAATGTAGTATAAATCCGTCGAAAACATGGGGATGAAAAGTTTCACGAATCCATTACCTTATTCTTATATTCCTATGTGTGTGTATATCTATATATATATAGAAGAAAATAAAAATGAATAAGTTATGTGCTGTTTAATTTTGATTAATAAATTTTATTGTATTTTTTTACCATTATATATCCTATCATATATTAAATTAAATTTTATTAATTATATATGTTTTTATATTATTATTATTATAAATAAGCTTTTTATTGTAATTTTTTTTTATTAATATATATCCTATCCTATTATATCATCATTATAAATAAAGCTAAAAGAAAAAAAGTTGAAGAAATTCTTTATCTCATTCAGAGAATCAGATGTCTTAAAAGTATTTCTATAATATACATTTTTTTCCCACTTTCTCTTACTTTTTCACTATCATATATATATATATATATATATATATATATATATATATATATATATATATATATACATATGATAGAAAAAGTATTGTTTTTGGGTCAATTTTTCGAAACTGAGTTTTTGTTATATTAACACGTTTTGAGATCCTCTGAATCCGAAATACATGCTTTTAGCGGTTGATCGGTGTTTGTGTTTAAGATCAGCATATCTCATGAAAAAATAGTAGTAGAAAGTCGAAACTCGGTATTCTAAATCTATACTACACTAAACTTTTCGTTTAGATAAAGAAAATGGTTCGTGTACAGCGTCATTCAAGATAATACAAATACATTATATCTATGGGCGAAATTTCTGGTAATTACAGTGTTACAGCTATAGACTGCTTTAAAGAAAATGTAATGGACATATGTATTTTTTTTAATGCATAAAAGGGTGTTTCTTGTAGATTGTGGTATGGAAATCATTCGTCCTTCGTTATAGGGCTACCCAAAGTATTTCGATATATTGGGGGCATTACTTCAAAATTGCTGGAAGTGTATTTCATTTTGTGTTATGTGATTTTAATGTAGGACTGAATTTAAGTACATAATGTGATGTTTTTATAATTTATAGACAATATACAGGGTTACACAAAATTAAGCTGAACTTTCTATTCTACTGAATGTAATTAATGGAAGTTCTTTGCTACATTTTACTATGGCAACGAGCACTGCTCAGGAAAGAAAATTAATTTCTCATACCCATACTGTAAACAAAATTGTATTTATTTACTTATTTATTTTTTGAAGTTCGATTTTTAACTCTGTTTTGTTTTTCTTTAAATCACGTTTTCAGGTCCCTTGAATACAAAAGTAAAATAATTCCAGAACATTCAAATTTGTTATTTTGAAGTTCGTATGAGGTTACCACTTGCAGAGTTTGAGCAAGATTTGAGAGTTTCAAGGCAAATTATTCCAAGGTAATTCAACTTCGTTTAATAGCAGGATTGATTATATATTTCAATTTATTTATTTCTCACTTCAAACAATTCATTTGCTAGCAAGCCCGTGCGAAAATTTCGACTTTATTTATCTCTTTGTTACCCTTAAAATTTAAAATTACTAGCAGGCTACGCCTGCTTCGCTGGTCAATATATTTAAATGAATTTTCAAAAGAATTGGATCAGCATTTATTTTTTACATCACATTATAAATAAAAACTTAGAAAAAAAAAAATACTGAAATCGCTTTAGATCTCGCTTCTTCGGGTACCCGTTGCCTAAGGCAGCTCTTTATTCTGCCGGTACTGCATCGGGTCCAGTTTCCCACTGTCTACAGAAAGGTCTTTCCCGGGCACTTCAATCTGGGTATTTATCGACGACTTGTGGATTTTCTATTATTTAAGAACTAAGATTTTAAAGATCACTGTATCTCAGCATCTATTATATATTTTAGTTTTTGAACCATGTGTTGCCCCCGTTATTTACACTATATTACGATTTGATTCCGACCAGTGCAATAAAATAAAATAAAGTAAATTTTCTTTTAAAAGGAATTAAATACATGAAAAACAAACGAATTTTAATCAGTTTAATCCTTTCTACTATAAACTACCATTTTTTCACCCAATAAATATTATAAGTAATAATAATAATAATAATAATAATAATAATAAAAAAAAAAAAAAAAAAAAAAAGATTTTTCTTTTAAAGGAATTAATTAAAAAAATGAAAAATAAAAAGTTGCTATACTATAAAATTTATACATAAACGTAACAATTTATTTCTATTGCATTACCATTTGATTTTCAATAAATATAATAATAATTAAAAAAAAAAAAAAAAAGAAAAGAAAGAAAAGAAAGAAAATCGCCTTCAGTTGAATGAATTAAATAAAAATGAATTGCGTAATAGCCGTTGCTAAGATACGCAGACGATTACAATCAAATAATTAAATTTATGAAAAATGAAGCATTAAAGCCAATATTTAAAATCGAAAAAACATTAATTTAAAAAATTCAAATTCGAAATTAAAAAAAATCTCGATGAGGTGCACACCTGCAGGGTCCCAGGTACCTGTATGCCAAATTTGGAGGCTCTGCGATTAGTAGTGTGAGCATCAGAGCGCAGACAGGCACACAGACACACAGACACTTCTCTTTATTTATATAGATTATTATTATTTTATAGACGTCATTTTTTTCATATGCATGAGAAAATTGAATATTTTATATATATATATATATATTTTTTTTTTTCCTCGGGAAAGCATATTTGGGGCCGTGCCCTTAGCGACCGTGTCCTTAGTGGAAATCTATAAACCCGTGTCCTTAGCGGAAATGTTATCTCTCCTCGGTGGCGTGCTTTCAGTATACGTGCCTTTAGCGGAAATGTATAATAAATTTAAAAATAAATAAATAAATAGAAAATGAGCTCTTCAATTTTCCTCTACACTTTATCCACTTTTAGCACAGGCTAAATTTTGCTTCAGAAGTAACCCGTCGCAAAAATAGGTATGCGTACTGTAGAATATCCGTTATTTGAGGGAACGATAATCTGTAACCATATAAAGTTTAATGAATCACAGTACTCCATACGAAAACGAACATTATTGCCATTTTATGATTTTATTTAAGTATTTGAGAAAATATAATTAAGCATTACACCTTTTTAAAACTAAAACAAAAATGAAAAATCAGTAGGTATAAATTGATTATCAACACATTCCAACTGTACGTATTCGTTGTATCGTATAACATTCTGTGTTCTTTGTCTATATTATCACACAATGGACAAACAGAAAGACAGACCTATAGACTAATTGAATTCATAATCACTCTGAAACATTGTTGGAAAGTGTTAAAAATTAAAACACAAACAGATATGCATCTCTTAATTTCCTATTTGCACCCCTTAATGTATCGAAACATTTTTGCGTAGTCCTGTAAATCTGGAGGTTAAGCATATTATAGTTCATACAAAACATTTTCTTAGCATATAAACAATAAATGCGAAATTCTTCATGATTTTTTGATGAAGTTATTTAAAATGTCTCCCCTAAAGTGCAAGGCATTCGCATTTTATGGATGTCCCTGTACACAAACCAGTTACATAGGTTCTATTAGAGCCATTTTAAGTAGGGAATAATCAATAATGAATTCGAATAACACATATCATTAAAAAATAAATAAATATAAATAAAATATAAATAAAAAACTAGTATGCTGTGGCCACCACAAGATTTTCTTCTATATTTTCCTATACAAATTCACTAAGTGCATATAATCAATTTTTATCTTAGAGAAAACTAACACTATATATCCAAAGAAAGACAGATTTATTGTCTATAAATGGCATCTTAAAACATACATGTTTATAATAGTTATCTCACATATCAAGTTTCGTACAGTTATATGCCATTGAAGTTGAGATATAACTTTCCCGTTATCGAGGAAATTTGCAGTATAGCAGAGCCACCTATTGGACGATAAGCATCCAAATTGAATCAGCATAATGTCTCATAATGGCTTTCACATATATCACGTTTTATTCGATTATAAGCAATAGAACCTGAGATATAGCCACCCCTTAAATTGCAGCAATCGCTGTATAGCAGCGCCACCTGTTGAGCGGTTGACACTAAAAGTTTATAGACACTCATTTAGAATAGAGTGCATCAATATATAAACTTATGTGCAATTCTATGCAGTAGTTCCTGAGATATAGCTTTCCCTTAAATTGCAGAAATATCTGTATAGCAGCGCCACCTGTCAGTTCATAAGCATTCAAATTGAATCAGCATAATGTCTCACAATGGCCTTCTCTTATATCAAGTTTTGGATTGATTATACACAATAGAACCTGAGATGTAGCTTCCCCTTAAATTGTGGAAATTGCTTATACCAGAGCCACCTGTTGAGCGGTTGGCATCAAAAGCTGACAGACACTAATATAGCTCCAGGTGCATCCACACGTAAATTTTTATGCAATTCTAAGCAGTAGTTCCGGAGATACAGTTGCCACAAAAATTCCCCCCCCCCCCACACACAAGTGCTAAGTTATTAAAATTTGGTTTGCAGAACTACCTCTCATAGAACGAAATGCTTTGGAATACTTTCGGTTATTCCTGTACATAAACCAATAACAATATTTACTCCATTTTCTATAGAGAACATATATCAGTTCGAGAATGAAACATATCTTCTTATTTCCGCTAAGGGCACGGCTTTGTCTATTCCTCCTTCTTCCCTTTGACCCCATTCCGCTAAGGGCACGTTCCGCTAAGGGCACGGTCGCTAAGGGCACGACACCGCATATTTTATTTCCTTTGCTGAAAAAAAAAAAAAAAAAAAAAAGCAACAATTAAAAATTTAAATGTCAATTTTAAAGCTGTTATTTTCATATTTTAGTTAATTTTAAAAAATCTAATAAAAAATTCGTTACAAATAAGGTACTAAATGAAAGGGGCGATTTTTCTGAATCCGTCGGATTAAACATCTTACCGATCGGACAATTAGATGTTTTAAAATTAACTAAAGTATGAAAATTAGGTGACAATTTGCGTTCACATACAGGCAGACTCCAAGAAAATCTCTTAAGCCTAAAGCGTGACAGATTCAAGCACTGACGAGCGTAACTATATATATGCTGATCAACGAGATATATAAAGAAGAGTGATAAATGGTAACCCTTGAGAAGGTCCAAGATGAGTCATGTGACATGCTCTCCTTGCACCTGCGTATTCGGTGGTTCCCTTGGTAACAGCTTATTTTCAGTAAATTTCTATGGCAACGGTTTGGAGATTGTTCTTCGCATGATCACAATCGCCAATGTTTTTGCTTACTTACGTAGTTTAATATCCTTTTGTTCTAAATCATTTTGATTTTGATTTTACTTCTTTTTATTATGTGTAGTTGAACTTTAATCGACAAAATGCTTAAAAATAGTTAAAAAATTATTATTTGTTGTTAAATTTAGTTCATTAAAAGTTTAAATTTTCTTTTATAAATACTTTTAAACTTTGTTGGGAAATGATGAAAAAAAAAAGGATTTTATTATTTATTAAAATGTGGTGAAATATGTGTAAAATTATTTTAAAAACAATTTATTTCGGTCATAGGACTGTCATGTTACCTAATAATAATGATAATTTGTCGAACTGATATTTTAATGTCAAAATAGCGATAAAAGGCCAAACACAGCAACCTATTGGAGCATGTCACGTGATTCATCTTGAACCACGGAAAGCTAATCCTTCATCCATTGAATTTATCACTCTAATTTATATATCTCGTTGATGCTGATATATAAAACCAAGCCTGATATGTAGGCATAAAAATTGAACGGGGGTTTGAGGGGGGTGATACAGAATTATATGTCAAATAAAACTGTTCCTAAACCTATTTTTAAAATTTTAAAATAGATTGAACTTTATGCCTTACCTTATTGATCTCACATCTTAATCTGCAATCTGTCTGTATTAAAATGCAGGGTAAGAGGGACAGACTAGAGTGTCGACACACTAGAATGGGCAATCGTGGGAGTGACACACTAGAATGGGATATCGTGGGCTTGACATACTAGATTATTATTTATTGCAGTGATTATTAAATTCAATATTAACATACTATCTTATCTTGTAGCGTATATCTAAATTAAACGAAAATTTAGTAATAAATAAGAGTCTGTGAATATATATATATATATATATATATATATATATATATATATATATATATATATATATATATATATATATATATATATATATATATTAAGTTTTAAATTACATTTATTGTTTTTATGACAATTTTTATTTTTATTTTTTATTTATTTTTATTTTTTGTATGTGAATGAAATAATATGGTGTGTCACTCACACGATTTTCAATTACTCTGCATTCCAATACTATAAAGATAGATTACAGATTAAATAGCAAGAGCAATAAAGTAAGATAATAAAGATCTATCTACTTTAAAAGTAACCTAAGATAGGTTAAGGAGCAGTTTTATTTGACATATAATTCAATCCCCGTTTAATTATAGTGCCTACATGTATTTTTTTTTTTTCTTATTCAAGACTATTATAAATTTACCTACATACTTACTAATCTTGATCAAATTTTTCAAGTAGTAGCCTAATATACGTACTTCAAAATGCGAAATTTAAATTTCCTGCAGCTATTTGCTTTTAAGTTATGCTGATAACGGATTTAAATATAAATTAACCGCTAGAAGTTGGACTTTCGTATTCAGGGCACCGATAAACATGATAGAAAAAAAAAAAAAAAAAAAAAAACACTTTGTTTACAGTGTGGGTATGAAACATTAATTTTCCTTTCTGAGCAGTGTTCGTCGACATTGTAAAATATAGTAAAGCAGTTCCGTCGATTACATTCAACAGAAAGAAAAGAACGTTTTGTTTAATTTTGGATCGCCCTGTATGTTATCTATAAACAATATGCATATCGTATTGTGTATTTAAATTTAATTTTAGATGAAAATTACATAACGCAAAATGAAATACACTTTGAGCACTTTTAAAGTATAACCTAATATGGTTATGTGCAGATGCGTACAAGCTGAAACTGGTGACACTTGCGTACATGTCCAGGTGTTTCAAATGTTACAGATGTGTTTTCGAAAAATCTAGTGTCACTTCCGTAAAAAAATTATCTCGCTGTATTTCTGGTTTGTAGCACTAAAGGGTTGTATCCATACGATAAATTTGAAGAGAAATACTCTTATGTTAAAATGCGTGAATTTTCTCTTATACAGTGCGTGTCATAAATATACCTACTTTTGAAATGTTAGCTTCGTGATCTTGAAATTAAATATTTTTAATTGGCATTAGTTTTTTTTAAACTGTACATCTATAACTCGTAAACAAAAGCAATTGACCTGAATAATATCGGGTGTATTTTATTTAAAAGATACAAAAAAGTGAAAAATGTGTGTTTGCAGCGTGTCAAAAATATACCTACCTCAAATATAAACAAAGATTATATGAAAAGTAGCACATTTTTAATAATCTATTACATTTCCATTTCCCTGGATTAGCTGAGAAATGAGATTATTCCTGCTATGCACAAGTTTACTTGTAGCTTGTGCATCAATTCTGGACCAGGTATTCATAATTGCAGCTTTAAGTTCGTTTGTTGAATGAAATTGTTTGTTATCCGCGATTGTAATGAAATGCTCGCCCTCTGGTGGGCTACGGTGAAATTACAATAAACATGGTTTAATTCGAATTCCATATAGCCGCCATTGCTAGCCGATGTTTAGTTTCACATATATTTATTGAATAAAAATGAATAAATACGGTAAAAAAGATAACACATACTTTTGTGTGCCACAGTGTAAATCCAAAGCATCAAGAAATCCAGAATTGAGCTTCCATTTATTTCCAAATGACGAATTTAAAATTTCAGTTGCTTCGGCTAATGGAAGTAAAGAATTAATCAGATGATTTGAAATTAATATTTGTTCAACTTCAGTTAAAAATCTACTTCAGATCGAACTTTGAATAAACTGAAGTATTTTTTCCAAAAGCAATCAATTTTCCATAATGTAATGGCGGAGAAATTATAGTACGAATATTAAGTAGAATAACAGAATACTAATGGAACACACGTGGCTGTAATGTTTACTAACAACTGCAGTGTTCACAAAGCGCCGTCTATCGATCATTACAAACGCGGATTGGCATATATTTTGCGTACAAATATTCCCCAAAGGTTTTCCATTGGATTCAGATCAGGCGAGCAGGAATATTTGAATGTGATTGGCTGAAAACTATTGAGAAGTGGTGGAACTGGCATAGATCTATTATAAGAGTGGACGGAGCATTCCATTACTAAGGGAATATAAGAAAAGGTGCAAAAATGAAACTACGTTACCGCTGAAAAAGGTTACCTTTTTTGGCATTTATCGCGTTATTGGCGATTTTTTGTTCTGAATATAAATATTATTATTATTATTATTATTAAAGATACAGCAAGAAAAACTTGCATGGAACGAAACAGCTGCTGAAATTTATTTTTACCTTGTTATTAACACTCTCCAACAAAGTTCAAAAGTGTTTATAACTCGCTTTAACCCTAATAAATAATCATGGACATTTTTGAAATCGTTTAAGGTATAATATGTTTAAATTAATTCAATTTTGAGAATTAAGTATAGCAATTATAAACATTTTATAAAAATAATTACTTAAAAAGAACGAATAAAATATTTAAAAAAAATCTTACCTGTGAAATAAAATCCTTATTTTACATAACTTCTAGGGCCTTTAAAGTACATCTAATTACTATATTTCTTGGTATAAAATTCTTTTTAAATTCAAAACAATCTAACTTTTAAAGCGAAATAAAAATTTTAAAAAGAATTTTCAAAGAAAAGGAAAAATATCGTCTGCTTAATAAAAAGCGGAGTTTAGAGCATGACGAGTAAATTTCAATATTTGGCCAGTTTGGCTTCCTGTAGACCAACAGTCATATGTCCTTTTTGTGAGTTATCTTTGCCACTAATAAAGGATGTCACTGTCTCGTCCACTCTTATAATAGATCTATGGGAACTAGTATAGATGCTTGCATTATCTAGCTGAAAAGTGTACTTTTTGCGATGAAATCTTCTTAAAAATGGCAATAAATGTGTGTCTAACACACTAACGAAGTCGTTGCTGTTCATCTTTGACGAAGTGAAAGAAAGTGGAAGCGTTCCTCGCCTACAGAAAGCACCCCATGCCATAACACTTTCACCACCAAAATTTCTTCTGCAGAAATAACGTTTTTCTTTCCTCAGATCTCTCCATTAGTGTTTAAACCCATCAGGTCCATACAGATTAAAATTTTTTTCGTCGCTAAATATGATCTGTACAATAAAAATAAAAATATATAAGGTTTTGTACATATTATACAAGTGATTAATGAAAAGAGAAAAATACGAACCATATTCCAGTCTGTGCTCATGTTATTTTTAACAAATTCCGGTCTCTGTATTTTGTGTTCCGCTTTTAATTTTGGAGCTGAATAAGTCATTTTCTCTCTCTTCAAATTAGGATTTCGATGTATAGCTTGGATTATGGTAGATTTCCTCACTTGCAATAGGCACTCTACTTTAATTTCACTGGCAGATTTTGTTGAATTCGATGCAATTCTAGAAATCTGCCTTTCTTCTCGTTGAGTCAGTGTTTTAGAACAACCACTTCGTCTTTTTATGCCATATGACCGCCTCTTTGTAACAAAATCTTGAATACATTCCTTGGATCGATATAGGTGGTTTGCAATAAAATTACAACTTTTACCTGCAGCACGTAAAGATTCAATTTGAGCTTTTTCAACTTCAGTTAGTTCCTTGCCACGTGGCATTCTTGAAAAAAATTGCAATAGGCTTTTTACGCACACGAAAACTGTAAAATATAGCACAATAGGTATATTTATGACACGGCCCACAATGTTCAGATTTCGATATCTGTACACTCATTTAATATTGTAAAAAATTTCCGGTTTCTATTTAAAAATCAGATTATTCTTTCATAATGCAACAATATTACTAATAAACTACTTGCATAATATCCGATATTTTAAGATTTCAATGAAAAACACAAGGGTAGGTATATTTATGACACGCAGTGTATATCTAGTCCTACGACTGACAAAGTTATGAACTCATTTAAAAGTTGTAGGTTTATTAGCCGTAGTTATTACCTGGAAATGACATACAATTATTTATTCCCTGAGTCACGATCAATAATGGCCCTTATAAATGCTATTTATATTTATGAATAAGTTTTAAAAATCCTTAAAAATATCTTTATTTCTTAAATACTTATTTATTTTTTAACAAATATAAATTTTTTGTCTGCCTATTCAAAAAACAAACAGCTACAAAAACAAATAACCAACAAAAGCAAATAGATGAAACGATCTCTCTTCTTTATCTAGAACGAGAAATGGTGAGTCATACACTAATTCCTGAAACCATTCGCCGTTCACTTATATGTTCTTGCAAAATTATAGATGCTCATGGGAATGGTTAGGTAATTTTAACAACTTGAATCAAATAAACGCATCACAGACTCCAAGGTGCATTATCATCTTGAAATGCTGATGGTGAAAAAGTCTGAAATACCTCCAAAACAGTTGGTCAGACATCAGTTTTTTAATGGCCGAGTTTTATTTTGGGTTAATTGATCCTTTGAACATGAAAATTTGCCCGACTCATTGAAAAATTATGCACTTTCGTATCATAATGCACGGAGAATGTGTCACTGTTTTAAAAGCGCGATTTTCATTAAGTCGGTCACATCTTCGTCATCAGACTTGTTTGTTTCCGACAGCTCGAAATGAGTTCTACTTGACTCATCAGAGAGAACCACTTCAGCCCAATAATTAACTGATCATTTAAAAAAAAAAATTAACCCTCTGACGTTTTGATTTCCTAATTTTTTTCGTAAGAATGGATTTTTTTCAGATTTTCTAGCACTTAAACTTACTTTGTTTAATCGTTGTTGCACTGTATTTAAAGAAATTATGTTACAAAACACTTTTCCTGAATCCCTTCTATGTTCTAAATGTAATACAAACTGACTATTTATGCACTGGCTTTTTAACTTGCGGTCATCTCAATTGAATGAGCAACGTGGCCGCCTAGAGACAAATTTCCAGTTTAAACAGCCAAAAAATTTTGTATCTTGCTAAAAAAAACAGCTTACCAATATTTCGTTAACATTTAATCATTTTGACAAGATATATTTTGATTTTCACTCTAAAATTAGTCTTTTTTCTGGTATCGTTAATTGCCTTGTTCTTGCCATTTTTGAAATAATTTCTAAAATTACAATTTTGCGGACAATTACGTACCTCACACTTGGTTCAATCCTAAATTGTACGTGGAACACAACGTAATAAAATCTGTTCGAAAATTTACTTTTAAAATTATTGGCGATTGCAGAAAGAGAAATGGAAAATATCCATGTGCTTTTTTTTTTTTTTTTTTTTTTTTTTTTTTTTTTTTTGTCCCTAAGTGTACACTACTTATGAAATTATGTTAAATAGAAGTTGAGATACAAAAGTAAAAGTAACATAAACATTGCTATAAATATTTGTGTCAGGCTTTTCTTTCCTTTTCTGAAAATTGCGTAATTCAGGGTTAAATACCAGTAAAAGTCATTTGTACAAAATGTGAACGGAGTATCGAAATTCGAAAAGCTGCAAAATATAAAAGAAAAAGGCCATTCTGAGTTTTCCATGGTTTTCTCCGAAACTCCCGTGCTAAATTTGAACGACATATATCAGTTTACAAGTACATAAAATATAAAAGAAACATAATTTTTAACAATTTATCTCCCATGATCTAATATAATAAAAATTCCGCAAAGTATAAAAGGATAAAGGTGTTCTGAGTTTTGCCTGGTTCTCTCCGAATCTCAAAGATAAACGAAAAAGGCATTCTTTGTTTTCCACGGTTTTCTCCGAAATTCCCATACGAAATCTGAACGTCGTATATGACGAATACATAGCACTTCCGTGCAATCTATTTTCTGTGCAATCTTTCCGCATCAATCTATTATAAGTAACTATGTAATTTGTTATGCATTTCTGTGTAAGCATGTTAAATTCTATTCACTCACGTTTTAGCAATAAGTAAGCATCATGCAGCTTTACACACACACAAAAATAAAGAAAGAAAGAAAGAAAATAAAAATAAATAAAGAAAAAAGTTTTAATGTTTCTATAAAACAAAAGAAATACTATACGCAAGTGCCACTTGATTTTTCGAAAACACACTTGTAATATTTAAACCGCCTGAACATGTAAGCAAGCGTCACTATTTTCAGCTTGTAGGCAAGTGTCTCATACGCATCTGTCACAGCACTGAGTCAGTATTTGTACTTCTACGTGTTAAAAGTCACTTCACTCACGTTTTAGCAATAAATAAGCACCATGCAGTTCCACACAGATACACGCACGCACACACACACACACACACACACAAAAAGAATAGAAAGAAAGAAAAATGTTTTAATGTTTGCATCATATGAATACAACCCCTTATGCAATGATCCTCAAATAAAGCGAAAGAAATGTTGTATGCAAGTGCCACTAGATTTTTTGAAAACACACCTGTAGTTATTTAAATTTATTTAAATTTATTTAAAGTAATTTTAAAGTAAATAAGTAAATTTATTTTAATTTATTCACCTGTAGTATTTAAACCATCTGGACATGTACGCAAGTGCCACTGTTTTCAGCTTGTACGCATCTGTCACAACACCGTAAAGGTTTCTAGTGAAGTTTTAAACGATAAAAATTATATTTAGATTATATAAATTTTATTTCAGAAAAAGATGAAGTAGTAGATTAAAATCAACAACGAGCCTTTAAAACTTAATCCTATTATTACATAAATACCATTATTTTCAACATCCTGCTCTCTTAAAATAAATATGTTAATTCACCATATCACGTAGGAGTTATTTTATTTTAAATCGACATGTGTTAAAAATGCAGTTCTTTGAGCTAATTAGTAGCTTTTTACTTAAACAAACTTGAGTTATCGATATTTATCAAAAATACTTCAGCTATTTCTCCTTATTCAACCACTTGTAAGTGGCAACAACATCGCTCTCGCTGCAACGCATTTCTTCAGTAGCACGAAAGTACAACTGGCAGAGACATTATAAAGTGATTCAGTTTATTAAAATCATTTGCATTAAAATCATTAATAAAATAAATAAATTACTCAAATACAAGAAATAACTCATGTTTGAGTGCATTATGTTACAGCTGGCAGAAAAATTATTGAAGCACACACCCACATTTTTCTTATTTTTTTCTTTTAGTTTGGTCATTATATTTTATCATCTCAACTTATTTTTTTATAAACAGCATAAAGACTAAGATCATGACTCGAGAAATAATTACTTAACAAAACAGTATTAGGTGGACATCTGTTAAATATGAATTATTGCTAGTGTTTGAATAATTTTGCTGCCGACTAGACTGTAACTCATTCAATTTACTGAATTTAAGTCAAGATAAGAGGGCGCGTTTCTTCTAGGCAAATGAGTGAAAATTCACTCAAGTTGAGCTATTTTCATTCTTTCATTTTAAGAAAGTGTGCAAATATTAGTGGTATGAAATTAAGAATTATAATTTATAAATTTCATGAAGCTTAAGAAATCATCAGAGATTATCGTTATCGATAATAAAACTAGTTGGCATAGGTGGATTCTGCTCAGTTGCCCATAATATATGTGTTCTCATAAGTATGATTTGGTGAACATGATTTCTACGAAATTTTCATGAATCATAGAACTTTTCAGTTTTTTCATTGTAGGTGAAAATAAGAGTCCAAATCACAGTTATCAATCAGTTTGTGTCAACCAGTTGAACAATCAACCAGTTTGTGTTGAGCAGCAAACGGAACAAACAAAAAATAAAAAAACATTAAGGTCAATATCAGGGAAGTCTTTCAATGTTGATTCGAAAGCGTATGATGTTCAAGGCCAGTATAGTACTAGAATGGAGTATAGCCCACACGAGAAAAGGAAGGTAGTCAAAATGTAGTCCAATATACAGAATATTCTGAAAAAAAAAGAAAAATTGTTTTAACTATACAATATAATAATAACTAGTATATAACCCCGTCAAAAATGACGGAATGTGAAATCAGTTAAGGTAGTGAATCAACGAATGCTTTGCCAGCTTCGCTGGACACTATGTTTAAAGGGGACTAAAAAGCAAGTTGCACCTGACGGGACTAATATGCAAGTTGTACCTGACGGGACTAATGTGCAAGTTGCACAGAACGAACAAGCTATTTCTTTTAGCGAAAATACCTATTAACACTGGACGATAGGTCTAATATAACGTATCATATTATATATCGTATTTATCGTAACATAACTCGGTACTTATTTCGCTAAAAAAAAAAAAAAAAAAAAAAAATATATATATATATATATATTATATATATATATACATATATAACTGGTAAATTTTTTTGGCAACAATCATAAATTTAAATGTCCACTTTTGAAATTATTTTCATATTTTAATTAATTCTAAAGTATCTAATCAAAATTTCGTTACAAATAAGGTACCAAATGAAAGGTACCATGTTTGTAACGAAGTAACCTCAGGTACCTTATTTGTAACCTTATTTATTTTAACTAATTTGATAAATATGACGTCACAATCAACTGTTTGTTTATATCAGATAAGTGCATTATCATGATTGCAAGAAAATGATGCAATACGCAAGCGAAGTGATGACGTCACTGGCCATTCGTGGATGCAAGAAAAATATTTCCTATGTTAAACGCCCAATGGATTTTTTGTAAAAAAAATATTAAAAATCGATGAAAATTATTCGCCGATTTTAATCCCCATATTTAGGTATAGATATGTATTAGTTATCATGTGCATGCGTTAGATTAAGTTGTTTTAGTGGTAAAATTGATAAAATTTGAATTTTAAATTTCAAAACTCTAGAAAAAAAAAATGGCAAACTTACATATTCGATTGAAAACATAATCATTTCATTTCAAAGGATGATATTTACACAATAAATATCCAACTAATATACTGATTAAAAGGAAAATGATATCTATTCTATCATAATTTGAAGTCAAATTTGTTTTCAAATGTCTAAAGTATCTGACATAAGATACTAATATGTTGCAGCGGAATAGATTTGATATCGGTCATCCTTGGCAGAAAAAAAAAAATATTGCCAAATTATCTGGCGAACATAATTTAATTATCTTTCAAAAATTATGGTTATTTTAACAACTTATATTAAGGGAGTAATGAATAATATGAAACAATATTTCGTACAACACATATTACGAAAATATACATCTGGCATGTATATTTTCGTATTACGCTTTTGATCGTCAAATACATAAACGCCAAGGACAACAGAGTTTTGAAATTTAAAATTAAAATTTTGTCAATTTGACAGCAAAATAACTCAATCAAACACATGCACACGATAACTAATACATATCTATATCCAAATATGGGGATTAAAATCGGGAAATAATTTTCCTCGATTTTTAATAATTTTGTACAAAAAATCCAATGGGCGATTAACATAGGAAATCATTTTCTTGCATCCACGGACGATTAGTGACGTCACACTTCGCTTACGTATAACTATTAGCCCATAATTTTTATGATTGAATTTTATATTACATTTTAATTTTATCCTCCATGGGTATTTTAGAATTGCAATGGTAGTTATAAACTTTCGATGAAATCTTTTTACATATTGAGATTAAGGGAAAAGTGTAAGCACAAAAAATGTTCAGTTTTGAAAGATCTTTCTAATGATGTAACATTTATGCAGATTAATTAAAAAAAAATAATAATAAATAAAAATACATAGCATTTCTAAGAAAAAAAAAAGGCTGACAAAAGTCTCTGTTTTGAAGCGGTCTAACCGGAATTGTTCCTGACAGAAGATGGTCATTAATAATAATAATAATAATTAAACATAATAATGAGAATCACCTGTCAGGAACAGTTCCGGTTAGACCACTTCAAAACAGAAACTTTTGGCAGCCATTATTATTATTATTATTTTTTTTCCTCGTATGTTCAACTTACTGAAACATACATATAATATGTTTTGTATCACACCTATTCTTATTCATTTCCTCTAAAACCTTGAAAAATTATTCAATTGTAATGTTTAAAGGTCTAAATTAAATATAACGGATTACTGGCTGTTACAAACAACACAATACCAGATAAAAACAAACAAAAAATGTTGCCATTCAGAAAATAAAAATTCCAAATGGACGACTTTTTAATTCCGAATGAACGACTCTCTGACCGTTTTATTTAAAAAAAAAAAAAAAAAAAAACTCTTAAAGTATTTCTAAAACATATTCAAGTCTTAAAACCTTTAAAATATTTGTAAAAACATATTAAAGCCTTTAAATATTTTTATCAAGCTTCATTGTTTGTTTACATTGTAAGTTATGAGTGGCGTCGAGTTGAGTAAGTAAATGTTGCCAGTTGATTTCAATTTTGAAATTAGTGTAAAGTGATAGCGTCGAGTTGGGATAGAATGTTTGATTGGGCAAGTAATGGTCACCAGTTGAAATTAGTATTGAAAGTAGTCTAAGGTGATAATGTCGAGTCAAGGTAAAATGTTCGGTTGAGAATGAGAAAGTCCCTAGCTGGATACTGGATATTTTGGCGATGTTGTGGGTGAGACAGCTTGGTTGGAGGTATCGAGTAGAGGTGAATTTGGATTAGCATGGAGTGTCTGTAGTTATTGGATAGTTAGTTGGGAAATTTGAAAACAGGATCTACGTAGATTGTGAAAGGTGTGTAGAAATAAAGAAAGGTCATATTCATAAACAAACAGTCCGTCAATCAATCTTTGCCACTCTCGAGTGGCAAAAGATCAACCTGTATTGGTAGAAATACCAATGTTTTGCCACTCAACACATAACTTAACTGTAAGTGACGTCACGTGCTCTTTCCTTATTGAATGTGGATAGTCTTTAAAAAAAAGTAGTTTGGTAAAATGAAGTGAATCGTTTTTTCTTATTATGAGGACTTTAAATAGAACACTTAATGGAACACTGGGATGTGTTGTTACTGTTGTGTTGTCGGCCCTATATTTTTTGTCAACCAACAGTTTTTTTATTGTCATTCATATTTATTGATCGGGTAGAATATTTTTAATTTCAGAACGAAAATTATAAAATATCGAAATACATTTGATGTATAAACAGAAATTGAAAATACATTTAAATGATCACGTGGTAATTTTCCTGATCTAAGCATTGTTTTCAAGATTTATCGTTCCCATTCCCTCATTTTTGACGGGGTTATATACTAGTAATAATAATAATAATAATTCATCATTATAATGATCAAACACCAGGAAGAAAGACTTGAATTATTAAATAAAAAATTACATTTACATATGGAAGTGAAGCTTTATATAAGGCAAATGATATTGAAAGCGTTAATAAATGTAGAAAAATAACTTTAAAATTTTCCCAAACTGATATATTAGTTCCCCATCATACTATAGGTATGGGGAACTTAGGTAATCATGAAAATTTTCGACCTCAGTTTTTTGACTTTTTTACACGTTTTCAGGTGTGAGGAATCCAAAAATGACAAAATTTGTAAGGTGTCTGTCTGTAGGGTGTCTGTCAGTGTGTCAGTCCGTTAGTGTGTCAGTGTGTTAGTCCGTTAGTTTGTTAGTCTGATAACACGATATCTCACGAACAAATGATCGCAGAGAGGTCAGATCAGTTTTAAAATATTACTTTCGATACTGGCAAGAACCCTATTCTTTTGCAACATTCGAATTAAAAAACTTCGTAAGTTATAAAAAATTTACGATTTTCTTAACATGGGAGAATAGGACAAAAATTCACTTAAACGTGCATTAAATGGAAACTTTTTACTGTAAAAATGTCAGACCAGTTTTAAAATATCAGGTTTGATGCCGGAATGAACATTAGTAACTATAAATGTGCTACTTTGAAAATTTCGCAAGTTATTGGAAATTTACGAATTTCTTAACATGGCAGTATAGGGCAAAATTTCACATAAACGTCAATTTTGAGAGATATTTTCATCGTAAAGATGTCAGACTACTTTTGAAATATTATTTAGAACACTGGCATGAATATTAATGACTATGAATTTTCCAATATAAAAATTTCGTAAGTTATTGGAAAATTACGAATTTCTTAACATGGCAGCATAGAGCCAAATTTCACATAAACGTCAATCTTGAGGGATATTTTCATCGTAAAGATGTCAAATCACTTTCGAAATATTATATAGGATACTGGCATGAATATCATAGACTATGATTTTTCCAATTTAAAAAATTCGTAAGTTATTTGGAATTTACGATTTACTTAACATGTCAGAATAAGGAAAAATTTAGCATAAATTTCCATTTTGAGGATCATAAATACATTAGACAACTTCAAAATTTCATTTATGATATTTGTTTGAACATGATTGAATACAAATATTCTAATAGGAAAATTTCGTAAATCATTCGTAATTTACGATTTTATCAACATAGCGAAATTGTAAATTTTTCATATAAATATGAATTTTGAGGATTATTGCATTGGAAATAGTAACATGAAAACTAAACAACGGAATTGACCCTCATAAAATAAATTAATAGATTAGAATAAGATATATATATCGAAGTTAACGGTGAATAGCCTATTAGGCGGGGATTTCATTCTGTCAGTATATCAAGCTTTGGTCAAATTCATTTCTTTTAACATGATTATAATATGTCTCGCACTAGAAATTTATGAGAACATAAATATGATGGGGAACTGAGCAGAGTCCACCTATGCCAACTAGTTTTTATTAAGATCAGTTATAGCAGCAGGGTAATAAAAAATGAGTTGTTTCTGAAACAGCCATATATGAGATCAGATAAAATCACTATTACTACTCAACAACTGAAAGATTTCAACAATTAATTAAAATACATTCAAGATGTAAAAAAAAAAAAAAAAAGAAAAGCAACATTCATTTGTATATTAATTTGCATGAAGCAAGGATAATTTATGAGTATTGAGCATGGTGCAATACTGACGTGAAGAGGCAATAAGTATAAACTTTTTAAACGGTTAACATAGTGATAAATGAGAAAACAAACATTTAAAAGGATCAGCAATAAATACAATTACGATTAAGAAGCGAATTATATAAAACTTTATATTACAAAAATATCTAATAATAAATGTATTACTATACAACAACCATTTTGATGTGTGCTTGTTCCTTAATTTCTTCTTCCTTAATCGACACAAATAGTGTAAATATCACAAAAAGTTTGTATATAGGGATTTAAAAAAGAAATAAAATATGTCACGGTTTTTGAGAGATATTTCTTTAAATTATTATTGGGACGAGAAGGCTATTGCTTTCAGACAAAACAGACTGCTTAAAAACGGTTTTCCTTTTGGCAACAAGTTAAAAAATTACTATATATAATGACCCTGTCATTCACGATTCTGGTTTACACCGCTTTAAAACAGAGACTTTTGGCAGCCATTTTTTTTTCCCCGTTTGTTCAATTTAACTTACGAAAACATACATATCATTTTCATACATGTTTTGTATCGCACATATTGTTATTTATTTCCCTCTAAAACCTTGAAAAACTATTCAATTGTAATGTTTAAATGTTTAATTAAATATAACGGATCACTGGCTATTACAAACATGAACCTATAAATAGAATTATGTAACTTCATGATTATAAACAACACAATGTCAAATAAAAACAAACATAAACTGTTGCCATTCAGAAAATACAAATTCCAAATGGACAACTCTTTAATTGCGAATGAACGACTCTTTGACTGTTTCATTAAAAGAAACGCTTAAAATATTTCTAAAACATATAGACAATATTCCTGTGACGTCACAGTAGGTAAAATCGCCGAACACGTGGCCGATATTTTGTAAACAAACTAGATTCAAGATGCTATTTTATTGTTACGCATAACATTTTCCTAAATATTTCTCCAGTGAAACTTAATAATCAGATATCTGTTCAAACAAGAACAAAAGAGAAATGTAAACAACTGAATCAAATGAAAAAGTTAAGACTATTCCATATCGTAAAACTGCAGAACATTTTATGTACACACACACACACACACACACATATATATATATATATATATATATATATATATATAATGGATAAAAGATTAATAAGAACATTTTATACAGACACGCATATATATAGACATCAAAGCTTAAATAATTAGAATTTCAATCACTTTAATAAAGTAATTTATTAAATGGAACATCCATTTAAATTTGTTAACATCGCCACAGTTCACATGGCAACTTTTAATATTACATATGTTGATTAATATTAAAGTATATTACTAAAACTGAATTAAAAACAAAACAAAGGTATCACTATATCACTCTTACTTCAATTTCATATAATCTGTAACTCTTATAAATAATATTGCAAGATAAAAATTTTCAAGCCACAATGCTTTTCTATGGTAGAGTTGAGGATTGTTTGCCTAACCAGCTGATATTCTTGTAGCCTGGAACCCAAAGTGGGAATATGGTCCATTAAAGCCTTAAAAATCTTAAAATATTTGTAAAAACATATTAAAGTCTTTAAATATTTTTATCAAGCTTCATTATTTGTTTACATTGTAAGGTACGATTGGCGTCGAGTTCAGTACGTAAATGTCGCCAGTTGATTTTAGTTTTGAAATTAGTGTAAAGTTATAGTTGGGATAGAATGTTTGGTTGGGCAAGTAAAGGTCACCAGTTGAAATGAGTATTGAAAGTAGGGTAGTCTAAGGTGATAATGTCGAGTCAAGATAAAATGTTCGGTTGAGAATGAGAAAGTCCCTAGCTGGATCCTGGATATTTTGGCGATGTTGTGGGTGAGATAGCTGGTTGGGAGTATAGAGTAGAGGTGAATTTGGGTTAGTATGGAGTGTCTGTAATTATTAGATAGTTAGTTAGAAAATACGCAAGCAAAGTGATGACGTCACTAGACGTCAGTGGATGCAAGAAAAAGCTTTCCTATGTTAATCGCTCATTGGATTTTTTGTAAAAAATTATTAAAAATTGAGGAAAATTATTTCCCGATTTTAATTCCCATATTTCAGTATAGATATGTATTAGTTATTGTGTGCATGCGTTAGATTAAGTTGTTTTTGCTGTAAAATTGATAAAATCTAAATTTTAAATTTCAAAACTTTAGAACCTTTAGAAAAATAAAATAGCAAACTTCCATATTCGATTGAAAACATAAGCATTTCATTTCAAAGGATGATATTTACACAATAAATATCCAACTAATATACTAATTAAAAGGAAAATGATAAATATTCTATTATAATTTGAAGTCAAATTTGTTTTCAAATGTCTAAATAAAGTGTCTGATATAAGATACTCATATGTTGCAGCGGAATAGATTTAATATATGTCATCCTTGGCGGAAAAAATATATCGCCAAATTATTTGGCGAACATATTTTATTCGTTTCAAAAATCATGGTTATTTTAACAACTTATATTAAGAGAGCGATGAATTATATGAAACAATATTTCGTACAATACATATTACGAAAATAAACATATGGCATGTATATTTTCGTAGTATATTTTTAATCGCCAAATACAAAAAACGCCAAAGATGACACAGTTTTGAAATTTAAAATTTTGTCAATTTGACAGCAAAATAACTCAATCTAACACAGGGATACGATAGCATATCTATACCCAAATACGGGTATTAAAATCGGGAAATAATTTTCCTCGATTTTTAATTATTTTTTACAAAAAATACAATGGACGATTAATATAGGGAATCTTTTTCTTGCATCCACGGACGGTCAGTAACGTGACACTTCGCTTACGTATTTGGAAACAGGATCTTCGATAGTCTTAAAAAAATGTATTTTGGTAAAATGAAGTGAATCGTTATTTACTTCCTCTTACCCATAGGGTCGAGAAAGTATTGTTTTAGGGTCAAATTTTCGAACGTGAGTTTTTGTTATACTTACATGTTCTGGGGTCCCCTGAATACGAAAATCACGTTTTTAGCGAATGGTCTCTGTGTCTGTCTGTCTGTGTGTCTGTTATCAGCATATCTCAAGAACAAATAGTAGCAGAAATTCCAAACTCGGTATTCTAAATGTGTATGATATAGGGATGCTACAGTAAGCTTTTCGTGAAGATGAAGCAAATGGTTCGTGTACAAGGACAGTCAAATACATTACGTCTATGGGGGAAATTGCAGGTAAGTAGAATTTAACATCTATAGACTGCACTAAACCAAATGAAACGAATACATATTTTTTGTAATAGTCAACTGGGAAAAATTTTTTTGTGTATGTAGGAGCCTCGCCTCCCCCCCTGGGGTAGATGTCCTCCCTCGAGTGGAGTAGATTTTCATGATGGGTATCTTTCAAAAGAGCTCACCAATACCTTTAAAACGAATGGTTGAACCATCGATCTACGATAATTTAAAATAAAGTTATTGATTTTTTTCATTTTTAACATTTTTTTTTAAACTTTAATATTGAGAATAAATTCAACTTTTTTTTTGGATATTTAGTGTTATACTATTTCTCTAACATGGAAATCGTCTGTATTATCATACAAGATAACTTTTTTAAATAATAATTTTAATAAATTATTTTTTTTAAACTGAATTATTTTTTAATAACCGAATTAAATTCTATATAAATGTAGATGCATTAATGAAACGGCGGGTTGAGGGGGGCCAGAACTAATTATCATATAAAACTCTTCCGAAGCCTAATTTGAATTGTTTAACATAGGTTTAGATAACAGTACTCTTTATCTTACCTCTTAATCTCCAACCTGTACTTATAGCATTAAATTTCAGTGTAAGAGAAAGTCGTGTGAGTGACACACTAGATTATTCTTATTATGAGGACTTTAAATAGAGCACTTAACGGAACACTGGGATGTGTTGTTGCTGTTGTGTTTTCGGGCCTATATTTTTTGTCAAACAGCAGTTTTTTTATTGTCATTCATATTTATTGATCGGGTAGAATTTTTTTAATTTCAGAACGAAAATTATAAAATATCGAAACACATTTGATTTATAAACAAAAACTGAAACTACATTTAAAAGATCACGTGGCAATCTTCATGATCTCAACATTGTTTTCAAGATTTATCGTTCACATTCCGTCATTTTTGACGGGGTTATATACTAGTATAATAAGAAAAACATTAAAAATATATTAAAAATACTATTTACAGAAAACATGCAAAAGAATTTTTAAGAATGAAAACCGTAAACATTGCTAAGGATTTTAACTTCAGAGAAAATGTACGAAAATAAATAAATAAATAAATAAATAAATAAGAAATGAATGTAGTAGCCATTGATAAAGAACACAACACAGTTACCACTTGCCTTCATATGGAAGATTTGACTGGGGAAAAAAAATCTTGTCGTCCTATATTAAACTCTGTTTTACAGACTTTTATACCTATTATTACAAACAAAACAACAATAGGTAACAGCATCTTTCCTTTTTTCTTCTTCTTTTTCTTTTTTCTTTTTCTTTTTTTTTTTTTTAAATATTTTTATACTATAGGAAACATAACAAAATTAACAACAATTTACTAAACAATTAGTAAGCAGTTTTGGACTTACATTAACATGAAGACTTTGACGCCTAACACCCATTCAAAATTTCTTTTCAAATTTTAAACCACTTTCTATGATTCGATTGATATGAAGTTTTACATATATGTATATTATCTAATTCTGCTGAATAGGAGATTTTAGTACATTTTTCAATAAAATTTTGTCTTTAAAAAATTTTTAATTTATTAAAGGTAATTTGAAAATAAAATTGTAATTTTATATAAGAGAGATTTTATTTGAGATTTTTCAATAGTTTTGTTATTATATAGTAGTATCATGAAGGATGAATTATCTTTTCCCATTGAATTCATTACAAATCCACAAATTCGAAAGCTAAATAAATAGTAATATTTTTGAAATAAGCTGAATATAATGATGTAAAAATACCCCGTATAGAATTTTTAATAGCTTATGTAATTCATATTTTACCAGCAAGCATGGAATGTAACAGCAGTTAATAATTAATAAGACATCACATACTGGCAATAATATTCAACATTTGTTGCAATTTTGGAATTTGTTACCAGATGACGTAGGCTTTTTCAACCACCCACTGCAACACATATGCATAATAAGTCTTTTAAAATATTGCTACAGAACGGTCTTCACTGGAAATCACGCGGATATCATTTATATTTTTTTAAAGAGAGACACAAAAACATTCGAATACACTGAGGTCCTTTGTACAAAAATATGTACTTTTTTATTTTTCATTCTTTCTGTTTTTTATTTTTATTTTATTTTTTAAAATTTTTTATTTAATGAATTATTTACTAATTCAAACTAATTTAAATGCCCGATAACTGCTAAATTTTCGGAAAGTCAAATGGAGCCATTCCATGTTTTTTTACTTTCCGAACACACCATGAGAAGAATGTATTGTAATCATGACAAAAATTCGACTTTCAGATTTTGATGTATCTACACATTTTGGGGTCCCCTAAGTTTATTTTTGCTAATTTTAAGGTGATGTATGTATGTGTGTATGCATGTATATATGTGTGAGAATGAATACACTAGTGTCTAAATGCTTTGTTCGAATGAGCTGAAAGTTGGTACATACGTTGTAAGTCACCGTAGCACGAACCCTATTGATTTTAGTAAATTTAGTATTTAGAGGTTTTTTTTTTTTTTTACAGGGACACAAATTAAAACTCCTTATCATTATGACCTATATACTCAAATTATTAAAAGTGCGATAGTATCTAAACACCTTATTCAAACGAACTGAAAATTTATATACATATTATAGATCACCGTCACACGAACGGTAGAGATTTTGGTGAATCTAGCATTCATAGATTTTTACAGGAACATAACGGAAAATTATTTATCATTATGGCTTATGGGCTCAAAGTTTTAAAGTGCGATAGCGTCTAAATAAATTATCCGATTGAGCTGAAAATTTATATACGTATTATAGGTTACTGCCGCATGAACTGTATGAATTTTGGTGCATCTACCACTTATAGATTTTTTCCAGGGACACAATGAAAAATTCTTATGATCTGTTGCCTCAAATTATTTAAAGTACAATAGCGTTGAATTACGTATCATATTATACGGAGAAAAATACTGAAACACCCTATTATAATTTTCATTTTTCTTTATTTAACGATTTCTGTTATTTTACTTTGCCTATACAACAATTAATTACTTAATGTTCGTAAAGTCGAGTGGAGTCATTCGAGATTTTTTAACTATGATTCTAGTAAAAAATAAAATTCGAAACATGATAAATTCTGTAGTGATAAGTATAAAGGATTTAAGTCCATATTCTTGATTTTTCAGGAGACGAAAAATAAAGTTTAACTAGCTAAAAACAAATCAGAAGAATGGATTAGGGAAAAGGTATTTCGTTGATTTTTACCCTTTATACCATTCAGTGGTTGTCAACCTTCATTTAATAACGGGAAAAATTGAATTAAATATTTTATACCATACATGAATGGTAAATTTCTGAATTGGTCCTTTTTTTACCAATGGATTTTCTCAAAGACTAAATGACATAGAATTAAATCCTTTATACCAATCGATAGAGAATTTTTTTCTGAGTCTGACTATGTACTTAACTCAAAATCGACATTTTTGGACTTAAATCCTTTATACTTATCAGTACAGAATTGTTTTTGCACATGATTTAAGAAATGTTGGATCTTTTCGACGCTGTTTTAACATGATTTGCTTGTGACACATAATTATTACGAAGTAAACCAGTAAGTCTCGCAAAAGAAAAGAAGAAAAAAAGTGGAACATTATTAATTATTTTAAGTCACTATTTCCTTCTTCTTTTTACTTTCTGAACATACATATGTAAGGAAAGTATTGTGATCATGACAAAAATTCGACTTTGAGATTTTAGTGTTTCTATATGTTTTGCGGTCCCCTGAGTTCATTTTTGCTATTTTTACGGAGTTGTATGTATGTATATATATATATATATGTGTGTGTGTGTGTGTATGCATGTATGTATGTATGTATGTATGTGATCACGATAATATCTAAACGCTTTGATCGATTGAGCTGAAAGTTGGTATGTACGTTGTAGGTCACCGTCGCATGAACTGTATAGATTTTAGTGAATCTAGCATTTATAGTTTTTTTTTTCAGGAACACAAAGAAAAATTCTTTATCATTATGGCCTATGAGCTCAAGTTATTTAAAGTGCGATAGCGTCTAAACGCCTTATCCGATTGAGCTGAAAATTTATATACATGCTATAGATCATTGTCGAACAAACTGTATAGATTTTGGTGGCTCTACAACTTATACATTTTTACAGACACACACACACACACACACACACACAAAAAAAAAAAAAAAAAAAAATCTTTATCATTATGATCTACGGGCTCGTATTATTTTAAGTGCGAAAGCGTTAAATTAATGAACGTACTATACGGAGAAAAATACTCAAACAGCCTGCTAAAATTTTCTCTTTTATTTGCTTAACGACTTTTGTTATTTTAATTTATTTATACAACCATTAATAACTTAATGTTCAGAAAATCGAGTGGAGTCCCTCCAATATATATATATATATTTTATAGTTGCGTGGTGAAAGGATATTTTCAGGTCTTCTACGGTGGAATTTTACAAACATGTACGTAACTTTCATGAAAGCAATATGAAATACAACTTAACTAAATAAATATACATCTTGAGTTTGTAAAAAAAAGAAAAAAAAAAAGTTAAAAAGACAAATAGATAAAGTGAATGACGTCCTTATTTCCACTGTAAAAATTTTTGGACACCGATATCTCTGTTCTAAAGTAACAATTGCCATTTTAAATTGGTCGGGGTATATAGTACATATTCACATATTGATATCCTTCAGCAAACTGTAAATTTTAGATTTAAATATATCGAACAGCATATTAATATTTCTCTTGCATGTTTTTAACTGTGTGTTATTTCAAATGCTTTTCAGTTTTTTTTTTTTTTTTTTTTAACTTGTTTACACATTTTTTTTTTTTTTTTTTTTTTTTATTTTACTTGTTTACACATTTTTTTTTTTTTTTTTTTTTTAGAAAATGATTTTTAGTGCTTATATAATATTTTCAAATAAACTGTGTATATGAACCTATATAAATATACGTACAAGTAGACAGCGTACAATTAGACAGCTATAGTGTTGATTTTTCTCAGTATATGACAATCACCCTTTCGAAAAAAAGAAAGTTACGTTTTTCACACAAATATTCAGTTTTTAGTCTATCTTAGACAGAATTAAAAATTAGACTACCATCGCGATTTTTGCTCTTTTTCCCCCAGAAGAGACAGATTTGCTTTTAAATCATTTACAACTGCATAGTCCAAAATAAATTTCAAGGCTACTTTGATCCTTAATTTGGACGTGTTCCATGAACTTTTACAAGATAAAAAAAAATATATTATTTACATTAACGCATAGTTGTATAAAAGAATTTTTGGCAAAATTCTAAACCAACTATTTATATTTAGCGCCATAAAAGCAAATAACAATATAGCATTTTTTTGTGACTGCCTAAAATTAACTCTATGACTTGGTTTCAGGTGATTCAATTCGTATTCACTCATATGAAAAGAGAGGCTATTTTCTCATTTTATTTTATTTATTAAGTAACCGGAATTTTTATCTTTACATATTTTTTAAAACCTTTTGATGTTAAGTTGAATACATTTTTTTTTTCGTGGAAGGCTTTTTGATCATTATATAAAACTAGAATACATATTTCATGTCTTATAATTTTTTTTGATGTACCAAGTTAGTTTAACTTAATATTAGCCATTTAAATAAATCAACTTAATTGTTTTAGCACAACTAATCTGGAGAACTGTTACTTTATTTATTTATTTATTATTTTAACTTTATGTTTACTTTTCATTTATCTTTATTTCAGAAGTGTGGATTTAGAGATTGGTAGACATAAGGAATCAGTTAAATATAAAAACCAAAGAAAATTTTACTTTACACTTTAACTTAACGGCCCTCTTCACTCACCGTCACCGGAAGCCCGAGCCAATGTTATTCTATGGGGAAATTTTCTCTACAAATAACTTATTAACTAATACATATTTTTAAATTCTGTTTTCACATTCAGAAAATTCCCAACTGTTAAATTGACGGTTTTTTTTTTTTAATGTATTTTTTTAATTTTTAATATTTTATTTTGAAATTGCAAAATGAAAAAAATTCACATATTGAAAATTCGTATTTTTAAGCTTCAAAATAAAATTGAAAAAATTGAAAAAATAATTTTTTAGAAAAGGTGCGTCAATTTAACAGCTGAGAATTTTCAGAATGTGAAAACAGAATTTAAAAATATGTATTAGTTAATATGTTATTTGTAAAGAAAAATTTCCCATAGAATAACATTAGGTTCAGCTTCCGACGGTAGTGAGTGAAGAGGGCCCTTAATGAATTTACATTAATTAAGAAAAGGGTTCAGGGGATTGAACAGGAAAAAAATTCAAGATATTCAAGGGATTTTTTTTCACTACAAAACATTTCCAAAGCCATTTTATTCTTTGATACCAGGATTATTTTGCATCTATTTTGCTTGCCTATTACCATCTCCATATTGTAAAACACTAGTTAAAAAAATTATATATTTTTTTAGAAATAGACTGGCTATTATATTCTTTGCATGAAAAAGGTGAACAGAGAATATACACTATTAACAGCCTTATTCACCAAATTTTAACACTGATGTTAACCCGGAGATATGCTAGGTTATCTCAAAATCGGTATTCACCACGCAAAATCAGAGATTAACACTCGAGTTAACCCTCTTTTTTTAATCCTCCTAAATTGGTGTGTTAACTCTGGTGTTAAATGAGCATGTTACAGTTACAGCGAAAACACTCTTGTTTACTTTTTTAATGCATTGCGTTTTTATTGACCAATCAGCGAGACTCTTACAAATAACTCTGGGGTCAACTAATCCACGGATGGTGAATGCGAAAACTTTCTAACCCAGGGTTAAGGGAGTGTTAACTCGAACACAAGTGTTACGTGAACCATGGGTTAACACTGATTTTGTGAATAAGGCCGGGAAGGTGTCCGAGTTAACTTCTTCTGCCTTCCCGGTTCTTGCGCGTATAGATTAATTGGTGCTTTCACTGCAAGAGTTTTACAGTTGCTTTTGCGGCAATATAATTTTAATTTTAATTATACATATAATTCTCTCATTCACATTGTTAAGTGTTTACTATTTTTCTCAGATGCTGCACTTTTATGTTCTTATGCGTAAGGTATAGTTTTAGTAAATAGGTATAGAGGTTTGCATTCTAAGTACATTGTATGTTGTTGCATATATTGTAAATGCTTGCTTCTTTTGTAGATAAGTATGTAAGGTATATATTTTTGACTATGTGCATGAATAAAGACTGAAGGAATTTATGAACAGTTTAATTGATTTAAGGAGTCGGTTACCCTCAAATTGAAAAAAAAAAATCTTACTCAAGAATAATAAATAAATAAAATATATTTAAATTAGACAATAATCTTGTGTCCATTGCGTGTGCAACGATTTCAAAAGCAAAATTTTCTGTATTTTTAATATAAATAGTTGAAGTTTTTTCTTTGTTCTAACTTTTGTTCTAAAAACAATTTTTTGATGCGGTTTTATTTGTTACATTTTGCCAAAGGGAATTTTAAAATTCATTTGTGAGAATCTTATTAAAACTAGTCCGTTGTGGACATCACAAATCTTCCTTCTATATCGTTACACATAACAACGCCACCTATTGGTTAATATGCGTAAATATTAAATAATAGTTTTTCACAATAAAAAATTTATGTATGTAGTTTAAAGGAATTTTAACCGAGAGATGCTGAGATGCAGCTATGTGAATAATCACAGAAAGTGAGTAATAGCAGTATCGTCTATCAGCTGATACACCCAAATTATGTCAGCATTCGAATATACGCCACCGCCAGCATTCGAATATACGCCGAGGTTTGTTGAATATACGCCACCGAAGCTGTGGAACAACAAAACATTTCCCAAATACAGGGAGAATTTCAGCTTAGCAGTACCACCTGTCGGCTGATATGCAGAGTTTTACATAATACCGTAAAATTCCGAGCAAACACTCCACCGGATAAAATACCTCCGCCCTCTGATTTTAGAATAGTACCTTTTTTTGTTAAAATTCCTTCATTAAGGACCCCTTCTTTGTTAAAACAGTGATGGCTTATATTTCGCTATTAATGTTTTCTCTGATTTTTTTTTTTTTTTCGGGGTGCTTGCTCGGAATTTTGCGGTGTTTATCTTGCATACCAAATTTTTGTGCAGTTATACACAATAAAATCTAAGATATAGCCTTCATGCACAGAGGCTGTTCGCACATTTTTTAGACGATTTTGATGGAATGTACTGAAAAAATGTCATTCATATTTCGTGTTTTGTATGTTCCGTTTGATAGCACTTGTTCTTAACTATCATTCTACATCGTAAATTCTATGATAATAATGCTTTTTGTGATATCGGAAGAGGTATTTTTTTCTACTCCTCTTGAACGGCTTTCCAAAGTCCACAAAGCGTTGTAGGTTGGCGTTTAGATAATGCAGATTTTAAGAGTCAAAAAGCACAAAAATCCAACGGTGATACATCAGGATATTTAGCAGGAATGTCAGTGAAGGGTATGGTTTTAAATCCCGTATTTTGTTCCATTTTTTTCTAGAAAAGCAAATGCGGATTTTGATGTGTGGCTGCTTGCTTTGTCTTGATACAGTTCAGCGGATTGATAGCACTGTGTATAAAGATCTTGAATTTTATTTTTAAAAATTGAAATTAAAATATGTTCTTGATAGTATTTAGAGTTGATTCTGACATTTTTGTCAACTTTTTTTTACTTTTATCTTGCCTTTGCATGAAAAACTAGCGATAATCATAAATCCTTTAGAAAAACTTTCTTTTGATACTTTGAACCATGTAGCAAAAAAATTTTTCTCCTCTTTTGCGATAATTAATTGATCTTTTTTTAGTGCAATCACTTAAATAGACCCAAGATTCATCTAATGTTGCGACATTTTTCCATTTTTCTCTTGATAAATGCGTTTCATAAAGAGTTCACTAAAAACCCTCTTCGGAAAGAGCGGAAACGTATCCTTCAATCCACTGCTTTTTTAAAAGCGCCTTTTTGCATGTAAACAAAAATTCTAAATATCAGAAGATAAATGAAACTTCCAAAAATATAACTGTTGTGAAAATAAAATTCTCCATGCAGACGATGTTTTCTTACGGCGAAATAAAATCGTCTAAAAAATGTGCGAACAGCCTCTGTATACGAGAAAAATCGCAGCATAGTAGAGTCACTTTTCAGTCGGTTTGCACCAAAATTTGATGGACACCAATTTCTGCCAAAAAGAAACAGCATATAAATTTGTGGGAAATTATGTGCATTAGTTCTCGAAACAGAGTTAGCACAAATATTTTGTCATACACAGACAGACAAACAGTGTCTAAATATTGTATTCTCAGACTAATTTATTTATTTATTTATTAGTGCTAGTGCTAGAGGCCTATTTCAGTCGGTACAGTTGTCGAATTTTTATAATACAATCTTAATAGTGCTAAGGGCCTATTTCAGTCGGTTTATTGAATGGGGATTTATTGAATGAAGTCCCCCCCAAGGCACAACTTTGACAAGAGTCCCCCCCCAGGCACAACTTTGACATGAGTCCCCCCCAAGGTACCCCTATTTCAGTCGGTACAGCGTTGTCGAATTTTTATACGTCACTCTTAATAGTGCTAAGGGCCTATTTCAGTCGGTTTATTGAATGGGGATTTATTGAATGAAGTCCCCCCAAGGCACAACTTTGACATGAGTCCCCCCCAGGCCCAACTTTGACATGAGTCCCCCCCAAGGTACCCCTATTTCAGTCGGTACAGCGTTGTCGAATTTTTATAATACACTCTTAACAGTGCTAAGGGCCTATTTCAGTCGGTTTATTGAATGGGGATTTATTGAGTGAAGTCCCCCCAAGGGAAAACTTTGACATGAATCCTCCCCAGGCCCAACTTTGACATGAGTCCCCCCCCCCAAGGTACAACTTTGACATGAGCCCCCCAAGGCCCAACTTTGACATGAGTCCCCCCCCAAGGCCCAACTTTGACATGAGTCCCCCCAAGGTACAACTTTGACATGAGTCCCCCCCCAAGGCCCAACTTTGACATGAGTCCCCCCAAGGCCCAACTTTGACATGAGTCCCCCCCAAGGTACAACTTTGACATGAGTCCCCCCCCAAGGCACACCTCCCCCTCATTAGGAAAAAGAGAAAAAACGTTGTTTTGCGGCTATAAGACAGTTTGGACTTCCAACGTTATTTGTTACAATATCTGCAGCTGAAACACATTGGTTTGATTTAATGAAAACTTTATCATGCGAATTTAGATCGTCACGAATTAACTAAAGAAGAATTTGTCGATATTAACAAGTTTAGCAGTAGGCCTCTGGCACTAAATTAAAATCTGTCAATGTCAGATTTTCATGTTTTAAATAATGAAATAATGTCGTGTCTGTATAATTTTTTTTTTTTTTTTTTTTTTGCAACAATTAAACTTATGGAACTCGCAGATATTTTGGAGCAACTCTAACAGAGGGCTATAATTAACAAATAATTTGCAATAAAAAATATTGTGACTATAAATTGAGATAAAAACTGTCCTATCACTCAAGTTGGACCAAACTGCACACAGTGTGCAAAATTTTGTTAAAATCGGATCATAAGTTTATGAGTTTATCGCAGACAAACATCGTGACACGTAATTTGTATATATATACAGATTTTTCTAACGTGGACCAGTTTCAATTATTTTTTGTCGAAACGGTACGATATGCGAGGATAAAAAAATAATATGTATACATGGAGAATATTTAAGCACGCAGGCTTAGCTCAATGGACTAATAAGAAAAAAATGACGACACTTGTCTGATGAGATTATTTTACGAAAAAATATTTTTTTAACAGTTGTTTCGCCAGAATCTTTGCAAGCTTCATTTTAAACCTAGCAATATTTTAAAGATATATACAGAATATGAACTTATGTGTCATAAATTGACTAAAAACACAATCATAAAAAATATAATCAAAATAGGAATTATTATATATATATATATATATATATATATATACCGAAATTAATAAAAAGTCATCGCCAACATGACGACAACAATTTAAAAGGCGTCGTGGGAGTTCTATATTAAAACTGTATTTCCTCTGGAAGTATGAAAATTGGGTCGTTAACCATGAATTTTATTTGGAAACCTTTCTTTGAATGATTTTTGTTTCACTATTGTGCAATATTAATTTGGTTTTAATAATAATTTGGCTTCTGGTAAATTAGAATTTTAATTTGGTGGTGAAACTGGTATAACATTTCTGAGTTTCAAATTTTAAAGGTAAATAAGAAAAGAAATAAAGTGTGAATATTTCGCACGGGTTTGCTAGTATTTCTTCTATGGAAAAATAAATATTGCGTGTCGTGTGGGGCGCAGACGCACTACATATTTAAATATATATATATATTTTTTTTTTATGTTTGCGCCCCCCGCTTTTGATTAAACAAAAGAAAATTTAGTACTTAAATTAACATAGAGATTGATCAAGAAAACATGAAATATTTTTTATAAACCAAGATTTTATCACGTGTCAGCACCTTTTCATTCTTAATCATATAAATATTTTGAAATTTGAATCTTAATTGTTTAAGAAAATGCAAAAGTGAAAATAAATGTTGTCTATTTTTTATTCTATAAATATATTTGCAACAGTTTTGTTAAAATTTTAGTGTGATATAGTTGGTATTTATATAGTTTACATATCTCGTCTTCAAATACTTGACAGCCATTTATCGCGTAGTACACAATTACTTAGAAATTCGTGAAAGAAAAGTTGTCTTCTTTGAAAGAAAAGTTGTCTTCTTACGCCGACTATCTGACGTACAAAATTCAATAAAAAATATTTAAACCTAATACAGATATAAACTCTAACAAAAAAAAAAAAAAAAAAAAAAAAATTCACATCTGGAAAAAAATAAAATAGAATATAAACTATAAAACAACAGTAGAACCATAGATATAAAATAATTTTATTATAAAAATTACACTGCTCTGCAAAAGAAAAAAAAAAAAAAAAAGAAAAGAAAATCGAGATTTGATAACATTTTTGCTGATTCTTATGTAAAATGACCTACTGAATCCGAATATGACTTCCACTTTGCCCAGTCACCCACCGTTTTCTAGATATACCATCCCTTCCCTCAATTTCCTTCCCTGTTCGCTAATTTTATGACTATGAATTTGATTTGAAGAATGAAAAATAATTTTACATCTAAAAACAAAAATATATAAAGTTTAAAAAGTAATATTAATAACAGATTAAAAAAATATAAGATATGTAATGCATAATTTCAGTAACAAATCCCTCCCAAAATTTTTCCCTTGTCGCAAATGTCCATGTTTTAGAATTTTCCAACTCTGTAGCCGCTCAGAAGATATTTAACAGTTAAAATAATCCTCCTAAAATTCAAATTTATAGCCATAAAATCACCGAAAAATGATAAAAACAGGGGTAATTCCTAAAAAACAATGGGTGGTAGGGTAAAATGGCCATCATATTCGGATTCAGGAGGTCATTTTACCTAAGAATATGCTGAAATGGTGCCAGAGGCAATTTTCATGCCGAGCAGTGTTATTAGTCTATAAGTAAAACTCAAATGGAAAATGGATTAAAAACAGAAGCTTATGACCCGTATCTGGGTTTCTTCTATCGTTGCCAAGCCAAAGAACCAAGCTTATAAGCCACGCGGATCACTATCACATCACGCAGAGAACAGTGAACTGCTCATCTGCTTTATTAAAGAGAAAGAGAGGCAGCAATATATCCTACTAAATGCATCCACGAAATATTATTTATAATATAATATTTAGCAAATAACAGTGGTGTGAATTTTTTTTTTTTTTTTTTTTTTTTTTGTGTGAATTATAATCTTTTAGATATAGCTTTAAAATTTATAAGATGATAATGAAAAAACTCACTCAATTATTATTTTCTAAACACTTTTCTCTACTTTAAATTTGTCAATAAAGTCAAAATATGCAGAAAAAGTGCTCAACATTGAAGGAGAAATATAAAGTAAATATTTAGGCAATGATCAGCAAATTTCACATTATTCATACGCACAAATAGGAATTTGTGAAATTCAACAAAAGATATAATCGGGAAATACAATTGGCATTAAGATTTGAAGCCTTCCCATTTCTTCAGGACACTTTCAGAAATAATAAATTTCCGATATTGTTGCTACCAATATTTTCATACAAATATGTATCGTACTTTTTAAAGTAATGTAACGTGAATAAATATGATAGAGGCATAGCTGTCAACATTTTAATTTATTCTGGAGTACTTTTAGCCCCGCCATTATTTCGAACAACTTAATTTTTAGAGTAATTTTCTCAAATTTAACCGTCTGCTCTCGAACGTCGCCTCTCAGGCGACATTCTATTCATTACTTCAATTCGAACGTCGCTCGACAGATGCCATGACCAATACTATATATCTTATGACCACCAATAATGTTGTACAAGTAAAAGTGCTATAAGAGGTGTAATACTTCCTTAAGAAAGAGACTCCCCTACATTTTTTATTAAGTGCCTTTGGGCGTTGCTTGTGCTTTGCAAAATATCGCACAATGTAAAATTATAAATCATAATATTCATATATAATGTTTGTAATATGTAAATATACATCAAATATAGAAATAAAATGTTTATATTTAAAATTCTTATGTTTTATATTTTGCATTTTTCATTAAAACTATTGTCGGGTAGCTTATTACACTTACTAAAAGAAGGTTCGAATGCAAAAGGTTAATTTTCTATCACACTTCAGGCCCGCACATTTGGAAAATACAAAGTGGTTGACATAAAAGAGTCCACTGACAAATAAAAAGGCGCGGCCTTCGTAAAAGGGGTATAAACTTGCATTATGCTAGCCTTCTATTACGCGGCCAGCATATCATAAGAACAGCCAGATCTTATATTAAGTTATATTAGCTAGATTACATTTAGCTAGACTAGCTAAAAGGCGGAAACTACAACTTCTACTGTATACTTTTGAATAGATCTCCAACACAATTCTAATTCTGTTCTCAAGCCACGCCCTTTCAAGAAACATTTTCTGATACGAAAAATTATTCCATCAGTGCCAGAAAAATTAGGAAGGTTTATATGCGGATCACCAAATATCTGGAAAATAGGTTCGAGTTCGAGTTGTTGGTTTACCCGTGCGATAAAGGCTGCGAAAGCAAACGGTTAATATAATTTAATTATAGAAAACTGCTAAAAATTTGTACAAGAAAAAAATGTAAAAAAAAAAAATATATATATATATATATATACAGAACACTTGGCAGCTATTACGAAGTTAAGGAAAAAAATATTTAACCCTTTAACGGGGCATGATAATTATACTTACCACCAAACTCATCAAAATTTTAATGGCGAAGGCGTGGTGAACTACTTTACTACGACTGCTGTTTTTATTCTAAATACACCAAAGATAAAAATAGTAAATAGAATATCACAATCCGTTTTGATTCTTTATTTCTGAAATTTTCTTTTTAGGGCTGTACTAGATAATTTTGTAACAAAAATGGATGGTTAGACTCAGAGCTCGAAGTCTTCGCTCTTTTTCTTTCTTTCTTTCTTTTTTTTTTTTTTTTTCAGGGCGATTTCAAAAATAATAAATTTTAGGAATTTCAGCCACCACTATTTTCGCACAGAAATATCTATCGTATTTTTCTTTTAAGTAATGTATCGTGAATAAATAAGACAGAGATTGTTGTATAAAAATAATGGAAGCAAAAAAAGGAGAAATTTCTCATCACTGAAAGTGTCTTGAAAAAAGGCGGAGACTTTAAGTAATAATTACAGAACTTTGAATTAACACCATAAAATGCGATAAACTCGTACAACAATTGTTTTGGGTTGAAAGAACACACGACCCTTTGTCAGGTGAACAAAGTAGGCATGAGTGCTGCAGTCAAAGCGGCAACGCATAAAAGCGTTTCAAAAGAACAGCAAACTCTGAACGGTTAGATTGAAAATAGTAGGCGTGTAAAATAGCTTACCACACCTTTCTGAACACTTTCGAGACCGCATACTTTTATTGGTGCGTGTAGTTTGCATAAATAAGACTCCAAATTATAAAACTAATATTATTTTTATTTACATACTATTTACAATCTAAATGATACAAAGGATGAATTAATTATTGCCGTAGAATGTATAGCAATATAAATAAGCAAGCATTATTACAAATATTTCTAGCTCAGAGACAAAGTAAACATTGTTCCATGAAGCTAGAGAAGAGGAGAACCAACGCCGCGTTATGAAAATAGTCCCTATTTCCAACTGAGCTGCTACACCGGTAGAAACCGATAAAGGGTCAAGGGTCGCTATACACCGGTAGAAATCCTTCAGTAAACTATCCTAACTACTAGAAATCCTTCAGTAGTTTACTGAAGGATTTCTATACACCGGCTGACCCTCGCGCCATCTATTGAACACTTTCTAACGTAACATTAATTCTAAACGAATTTGGGAAGAAAATAAATAATTTAAATTGTATTTGAATTATAATAGACTTATTTTACGGGGTGTCATAAAACTCACGTAGGAATATATATATATATATATATATATATATAATATTTCCTAAAATACTTTATTTTCTCTCTTTCCCAATTTTATTTAATATAATTTTCGATGTTAGAAATAAATTTCAATTATTTTTTTATACATTTTCTTATTTTTAAATGCTTCCATGTTTATTTTAAAGAATTTTATTTGGTTAGATTCTGAGAAGTTTAAATCCATTAAATGAATGTGATGAAGATAAAATTTTCTTTGCGAAATGATCAACACATTTACTCCCCCCCCCCCCGCACAATATGATAATAATGGTTATATTGGTTTTTAAAAGAGAGTATATTGGTTTTAAAAAGAGACCTAGCCTGTATTTGCTCGAGTTTTGAAGAAAACCACGGAAAATTTCTAACGATGAAGTTAACGAGTGCAACCTGGAATCGAACCAGGCACTTCACGTCAACCAGTTTATTTTAAAGTAAGAAATTTATTTAACGGATAAAATGTATGCAGTGTAAAAGTTAATGCAAATTGTTTTAGATAAAACTGTCAAGTATTTCTCTGCAAAATTATATTTTTCAGTAATTCAAAAATTTGTACCATTATTTTTTTTTTTAAATGATAACGATTTTAATGAAAAGGAAAAATGTAGTTATTTAAATCGTTATTCCAAATTTATTTTTTATTCTTACAATAATAATAATAATAAAAGTTTTAGTTTTAGAATGCTAGGATCCACTAACGGCTAAAAGGTCCTGTCATGGGAGCTGTAGACATGAGGTGCTGGGTTTGATCCCTGGTCGCGCTCGTCGGCCTAGCCGTTCAAAGTGTTCGGTGGTTTTCTCCGAAACTAAGTTAAGTACGGCTAAGATCCCTTAGAAAGACCCCCATGGAAGGCACTCTTACACAGGCCTAGGATCCTAGTGCAATCAATCGACCTCAATCCTAAAACCATCAACAACTTTTAAAACGTTAAAAAAAAAAAGTCAACTCGTAAAAAAATTTAAATTTATGAACTGATAACCTGAAAAATTAATAAAATATATTAAATGAGATAAACTAACTGTGCAAAAATCTCTTGCAAAATAATCAAAACATTCACTTAACTCCCCCCCCCCCTCCTTCCATGATATTGTTTTACCTAACTTAGATCTTAGACCTAGGTGACTTGCCTTCATATTGGTCTTTTTAAAGGGATTAGCCTGTATTTACTCGAGTTTTGAAGTAAACCACGGAAAACTCCGAAGGTTTATTTATTTTTCAGATGACTAGCAATTTTGATGAAATTACAAATTTGAGAGAATTTTTTCTCTAAAACTCAAGTTTAGCTACTTTATTTTCATCTGGTTTTATTTGCTGTTATTCTCTTTTTAAATATAAAGTGAAGAAAAGAAAAGGGGGAGAGAGAGAGAGATCTTTAAAATAGCTAATTTAATTTTGACAGCAATCGTTTAATTTTTTGGAATAATTCCAAAAAATTAAACGATTGCTGTCAAAATCTTATTAAATTATAGATTAAAAATTATTTCTATAAATATTTATTATAGAATTTTATGGTAATTTTCAAGTAGGAAATTTTTATTTGCTCCAAATTTTCGACATTAAAGTAAAGAATTTTCGACTAAAAATTATGAAAACTTCTTTTCTGATATTTGATTTTAAACAAACAAACAAAAAAAAAAAAAAAAAAAAATAATAATAATAATAATAATAATAAATAAATAAATAAATAAATAAACAAATAAACAAAACAATTTTTTATTAAATCACACAATCAACTGTGGAATAAAATCATATTTATTGAAATTTTATTTTTCCGACTGAGTGAAAATAATGCCTGTATCGGGAGTCAAACCACGGATCTTTGACTTGTCAAAGAAAGAAACCCTGAAGAAAAAAATACTCTGAAGAAAAAAATATTTTGGTGTACAAAGGATTTATTTTAGAAAGTATGATCAAAATACTCATATTGAATTGACAAACTGAAATGAAATTAACTTTAATTATAAAAAATCTGGAGTGACTCCACTCGACTTTCCGAACATTGCGTAATTAACAGTTTTGTAGATAAAGTAAAGAAAGAGGAGTTTTTAAACAAACAAAATAGAGGAAACCATAATAGAGTGTTTGAGAATTTTTCTCCATATATTACACGACGTTTTATTTAACGCTACTGAACTTTGAGCCCATAGATCATAATGATAAAGAATTTTTCGTTGTGTCCCTGTAAAAACCTATAAATGCTAGATTCACCAAAATGCTTATAGTTAGTGCAACAGTGATTTATAATATTCATATAAATTTTCAGCGCAATTGAATAAGGCGTTTAGATGCTATCGCTTTTTTGTCCCATACGCCATAATGATAAAGAATTTTTCTTTGTGTCCCTGTAATAAACTGTAAGTACTAGATTCACCAAAATCTATACAGTTGGTGCAAATGTGACCTATAACATGTGTACAAATTTTTTGCTCAGATTAATAAGGCGTTCAGACGCTATCACACTTTTAAAAATTTGGCCCCGTAGGCCATAATGATAAAGAATTTTTCTTTGTGTCCCTGTAAAAAAAACTATAAGTGCTAGATTCTCCAAAATCAATACAGATTGAGTATCTGTGACCTATAATATGTGTATAAATTATTTGCTCAATTGAATAAGGCGTTTAGATGCTATCGCACTTTTAAGATTTTGGTCCCATAGGCCATAATGATGAAGAATTTTTCTTTGTGTCCCTGTAAAAAAACTATAAGTGCTAGATTCACCAAAATCTATAGGGTTCGTACTATGGTGACTTACAATATACGTACCAACTTTCAGCTTATTCGAACAAAGCGTTTAGACGCTAGCGTGTTCACTCACATACATACACACATACATACACACATACATACACACATACATACACACACACATACATATATCATCGCAAAAATAGTGTAAACGGACTCATTGGACCTCGAAACGTATAGAAACATCGAAATCTCAAATTCGGATTTTTGACATGATTACAATACTTTCCTTACTATAGTGTTCGGAAAGTAAAAATTTTAAAATATTGTTAAAATTTAAACTTCATTAGAAGCATAATACATAAAATTATTTTTCTCCCTAAAATCTGTACTTTAAGATAAATTTACATTTCGTATTCTTCTCGGTTTATTATGTAAAAATATGAAAATATCATTTAAATATTATTATGGTTATTTTTTATTGTATGTGTTAAATATTAAATATTATGTATATTACTAGCAGGCTTTGCCCGCTTCGCTGGACATTAAACTTAAATGAGTTGTCAAAATCCCATAGATTTATTAATAATCTAAGTTCTCGCTGTGATTGGTAGAGGTTTTCTCGCTCGCAATATGAGGAGTCTGGGTCTCCACTGTCTTCGGCACAACTTACCCACCCACTCCTTACTTCCCCATCCTCAGCGGGTGAGTTCGAAGTTTTGCAGAATCACACTAATGTAATAATGCGTACACTTAATCAATATCCAGTCTGGGTCCCCACTGCCTTCGGCACAACTTACCCACTTCTTACTTCCCCTTCCTCAGCGGGTGAGTTCGAAGTTTTGCAAAATCCCACTAATGTACATAATGCGTACACTTAATCAATATCCGCACACCAAAATTCGCCATTCTAAGATAATTCAAAGCGAATTCAAACGGAAAAACGTATTTTTACACATGTTTATTGGGAACAACTTCAGTATAACCCCACAACGATATTTGGCGATTTTTTTTGTTGACGATTATGGCTAAATCATAAATCTAAAAATCATAAATCATATATGATAAATTATAAAATCATAATCTAAATCATAAAACATAAAACATAGAATCATAAATCCAAAATAAACAACATATTAGGCTGCCATATTATATCGCAAACAGTCCAGAACGACATTGTTATCCATCAAAACAGCAACAAAGAAAAATCGCCAAATTCAGCTGTTGGGTTATACTGAAGTTATACCGTTTATTGCCCTCCGACTCCGAGAAGGGGGAGGGGAGTTTCAAATTTCGTGAAATCCAGTTACAATAAGTGCCGGATGCAAACAAACAATTTACGCACCGAATTTCGTGACCACAGAAGTCTTTAATAGAAAATATTATAAATAAATAAATGCAAAACGCACAGCTTTAGTATGGGAACCCTTTGGTGACTTTAAATATTTTAATCCATTTTTGTGATGAACTGAATTGGCTATCTCAATTGTGCAATTAAAGATCTTGGCGAGAAATGTCCGAGCTACGTCGGTTCCGAATTTCAAATTTTGCCAAAGGGATCCAATACTAAAGCTGTTCCATACACAAAATAAATAAATAAATAAAATAAAATAATAAAATAAAATAAAATAAAAAATCTTTTCTGATATTTACAAAATAAAAATAAAAAATCTTAATAAAATCCAAATTATAATCATTTACAATTAATGGGAGAACATAAAAAAACCTTCATAAGGTACATAATAACAACAAAAAAATTTGTTTTACTACAGGAAAGAAAAGTACTGCTTAATTAAATAAAAATATTAAACTAATGCCAAATATCTCTATGAAAATATTTATCTACGTGCAAATTCCTCATTAAAAAAAAAAAAAAAAAAAAAAAAAAAAAATCACCAACTTTTGTAGGTATTTTTCTCTCTAATTTTTATTATTATTCACGTGAAATTAAAAATATTTCATTTTATTTCTCGAAATTTAAAAAATATATAAATGCATATTTATAAATATAAAACCTTTTACCGAAACCGCGTTGGAAACAGAAAAAGGGTAAAATAAATTAGAAATATCAGACCTATATTTATAAATTTGATACCAAATGAAAGGGGTGATTTTTCTGAATCCAGGGGTGCAAACAGTTTTTCGATGCGACAATTAGATTTTTAAAAAATAACTAAAGTATTTTAAGTGGCAACGGAAAAACGAAAAAGGGGAAAATAAATTAGAAGTTTCAGACCTATCGTTACAAATTCAGTACCAAGTGAAAGAGGTGATTTTTCTGAATCCTGGGGTGTAAACAGTTTTTCGATACGACAATTAGATGTTTTAAAATTAACTAAAGTATGAAACTCAGATGGCAAAACTTCATTTTAATCTTTTCATAATTTGTAGTGCGAATCACGCGAATAAAAAAAGTCTTTATCTTAAAAATTTATTTTTGAATTTTATTTTTCTATTCAAAGCGTTTTAGTGAAAAAATATTTATGGCGCATGCGCAGGCGTTTTTTACCCACAATTTAAACACTAATCAGAATTTTGAAAATTTCTATAGATATAATTTTAAGTTGGGTGAAGACCTAAGTTTCTGCCAAGCGCCGTTGAATTCCGTCCAACCGTTCTCGAGTGATGCCTGGACAAACGTATTTTAGTCTTTTACCCCCAGAGGGGAACGGGGGGGGGATTTCTGAAAAGTTGATAGATAAAATTTTATGTTGGGTGAAGAGCTAAATCCCTGCCAAGCGCCGTTGAATTCCGTCCTGCCGTTCTCAAGTGATGCCCGGACAAAAAAAGCGACATACGAGCACGATGACACATACACACACACACACACACAGACACACACACAGACACACACACAGACACACAGGCAAAATTTTCTGAAGTCATTTTCGGCTTTCATGGGGTGTGAAACGTGAAGATATCGCAAAATTTTTTGATTCCGACAAATTTACAGACAAAAGTCTGATTTTATTAATATAGACATGTATTATTGACCTCATGTAACAGTATTTCGTTTTTAAAAGCGAAAATTTTTATCAATGGTTTTAAATTTTATTTACTTTTTAATATGTCTTTTTAAATGTTTTAGTAAACTTTCGGAACTTTAAAATAAAGTACCACATAAATTTCAACTGACGGATTACTAATTTTACTAATTTTCATTATAGAAAGCTTCAAGATAGAGATAAGTTGGTACTTAAAAAGCACGCGAGCCTTAAAAAAAAAAAAAAAGAAGAAGAAGAAGCTTAATATTAGCCGCTATATCTCAAAACTAAATTCTACGAATTATTTAATTTTGCTTAGTTATTACTCTTTATTCGTTTATTAACATATTTATTTACTTTTGTAACTCAGGATTTGACGAGCGTGACGATCTCAAATTCAAAGCCATCTGATCTCTTCGTAATAATACCGGAAATATTTCCAGACGGTATATATTACTATTGTTCGCAGCTCAGACTCTAGAATTACTTCAGTGAGACCAAAGTTGCGAAACCGAGAAAGAAGATATTTCAAATCAACTTCTAATGTTACATATAAAAAAAGATGTCTCACTTGAAATATTTAAAATTTAAAAGTTTTCAAATACTTTTATCCACATTCATTCCACAACCTGTACTATACCTTGCAACTGAATTTTCCTTGATTTAAAGTTTAATACTTTAGATTTTCAATATTTCATCCAGCTAACCAAAGCTTTAATTTTGATGAAAAGGTAAAATTTTATTAATTTTTACAAAAATATTGTAATTCTGAAATTCTTTTATATTTATTTTACTCTTTCTTTTTATTTTAGAAGACATTATAAATTTAAACAAAATTTTAAATTTTTCTGACAAGGACATGAGTTTCTTTATGCATAGTAATGACAATATATTAATATATATATATAATATGTGAAGGAATAATAGTTTAAAATAATATTTTCGAAAATCGTTTCTAATAATAATTTTAATTTTCAAATCTAATGATTTGTTTCGTCTTTAATATACTACATGCTAGAAAAATTAATGTTGAAGTATATATAATCAAGAGGTATATATAATAAAAAATATATAATTTTGAGGTATATATAATTTTTATAAAAACGAATATTGTAAATAGATAATTCTTATTTAATATAAAATTAAAAAATTAAAAGCTGTTAATTTTCTTTTATGATTTCGTCTGTAATTAACTTTCTTTAAAAAATAAAAGCTTTATTTATTACTAATATTTATCTTTTGAATCAATGAAAGTTGGGCTGGATCAAGCCAAATAAGGTAAGTCCGTGTTTTGATACAATTTGTTGGCCCTTGTGTATAAACTTGAGCAATAATTCAGCATAATTATAAATTGTTTGATGCTACTTGTAAAAAGACAGTCTAACATGGACATTATTGTATGGCATACTAGTTTAGATACTATTTAAGGGTTCTGCCTGTAGAAGCCAACAATAAAGCATCGGATACTTAAACAGCACTTGATGTTTAATATGCATAAATATTTTCTGATATAAATATCTATAGCAGCGTAGCAAAAGTATATTATAGGCCTTAGGAAATTTTTTTACCCAGATTTCTAGACCTGTAGGACCAATGCAATAAGTCTAAAGAAAAGGAAAGATTCTTTTAAATTTTTGATTCACTTCAAAGGAAAGAATCTTTTAAGTTGGTTTAGCAGAATTTTTGTCTTGTATCTTTTATTGATAATTACGTATATTTCATACAATTATACTTCAGTATATTTCTAGAAAATTGGTACGTAGAATTCACCAATATCAGCATATATAGTTACGTTCATCAGTGCTTGACTTTGTCACGCTTTAGTCACAGATTACTGATCACTATCTAATCACTATTTAATCTGTGGCTTTAGTCTTAAGGGATTTCCTTGGACTCTGCCTGTGTGTGAACGCAAGTTGCCACCTAACTTTCATACTATAGTTAATTTTAAAACATCTGATTATCCGATCGATAAGATGTTTAATCCGACGGATTCAAAAAAATCGCCTCTTTCATTTGGTACCTTATTTGTAACGAATTTTTGATTAGATTTTTTAAAATTAATTAAAATATGAAAATAACAACTTTAAAATAGACACTTAAATTTTTAATTGTTGCCAATTTTTTTTTTCTTTTTTCAGCATATAAAATGAAATATGCTTTCACGTGGGGAAAAAAAAATTATAATATATCAAATTTGCTCATGCATATGAAAAAATGACACCTATAAAATAATAATAATAATTTTAAATTTTTAAGGTAACGAAGAGATAAATAAAGTGCGAATTTTTCGCACGGGCTTGCTAGCAAATGAATTATTTGAAGTGAGAATTATTTGAAATGATCATTTTTCAACGGGCGCTATAGTCGCCCTACAGCTAACTAGTTTTTAATGTTTACTAATCATTTTTAGTTACAGTTGAATACTTTATGTACAGTTGCCAACTTAGCACTTTTTGACTACCAGAAAATAAAATTTTAATATTTGTTTTATTTTACTTAATCTGTGAAAACCATTAGAGTTCGCTGATTAAATAAAATACACATTTCTATTAAATTTTTCCTGTAGCTAAAAACAGCTAAGTTGGCAACTATGAATGCAACAAATTCCTGTGTATTTTTTAATAGTGTGCATCATTTCGGAGTAATAATAATAATAATAATAATAATAATAATGAATTGTATTGTTTGTGAAATTTATTTATGTTCCAAGGTAGTTAAAAAAATAAATTCCTTTTAAGATTAAAAAAGTATTATTTAAGTTGCGAATTTCTATAATATGGTTGAAGACAATTTAATATATTTTAGCGAGAGTGTTTGGGTCTTTTTTGTGTTATTTTGTAATTAATGTTCTGTTTTATTTTCGAAGAAGATTTTCTTAGAATGGCATATTGGCATGACATAAGTTGAACGATATGAGTTGACACTTCTTAGAATGACAACTATTAATTACATTGCTTTTACGTGTTTCTAAATTACAACATTAATGTTTCAAAATTGAGATACTTTTATCGTGAAAGAGATGAAATTTTTCATCTAAAAAGGAATTAGTAACCGATTCTTTAAATGAAAAAAAAAAAAAAAAAAAAAACCAGTTAAATTAAAAATAAGTCAAATTTTATTGTTCTTTTTTAAAAGAGTTTAAAATAATGTCTGATTTATTTATTTTATTAATTAAAAAAAATTACAATTTAAAGAACTTTAAATGGGTGAATGAATTATTTTCTTAAGGAGTTTATTATTTTAAACAGTGACTTTAATGTTATGAGATTATTAAACTCATTTCATTTGTTTCGAATTAGAATTAATGAACTAGGTATTTTATACGAAGTATTAGTCTTTAAATGGATTGCTTTTATATCTGAACAAGTATGAATTGGTCAACACAATATTTTTACACAATTATTTTATTATACATAATAATAATTAATATATAATCGATGGAATAGTCATATTATTTGCAGTATTTCGAACTATATCGAATCTCTAACAGACCTTTAAAGCTAATGCACATATATTTTTCTTTTTTGCGTATTTATATAAATATACAAAAATCTGGAATGAATCCACTCGACTTTCTGAACATTAAGTAACTAGTGGTTGTATAAAAAAATTTAAAGAAAGAGAAGTCGTTAAATGCACAAAAGAAAAAATTATAATGGGGTGTTTGAGTATTTTTCTCTATATAGTATATTGCTTATTTAACGCTTTTGTCCTCCAAATAATTTGATACCATAGATCATATTGATATACATTTTCGCTGTGTCCCTATAAAAATCTATAAGCGCTAGACTCGCCAAAACCTATACAGACTGTGTGACGGTGACCTATAACATGTATGTAAATTTTATGCTCAATCGGAAAGGCGTTTAGACGCTATCGCACTTTAAATACTTTAAGACCAAAAACCACAATGATAAAGATTTTTTTTTTGGTGTACCCTGTAAAAATACTATAAGTGATAGATTATCCAAAATTCATACAGCTTGTTCGATGGTGATTTATAATATGTATATAAAATTTCAGCTCGATCGAATAAGGCATTTAAACACTGTCGGATAAGGCATTTAAATAGTTTGATCCCTTAGAGCATAATGATATAGGATTTTTCGTTGTGTCTCTGTAAAAAAAATGGAAATAATAGATTCACCAAAATACATGCAGTTAGTGCAAAAATGATCTACAACATGTGTAGAAGTTTCAGATCAATCAAATAAGTCGTTTAGATGCTATAGCACCTTAAACATTTTAGTCCATAGTCCACAATGATAAAGTATTTTTCTTTATGTCCTTGTAAATACACTATAAGCGCTAGGTTCATAAAAATGTATACAGTTAATGTGGTGATAACTCATAACATGTGTATAAATTTTCAGCTCAATCGGACAAGGCATTTAGACGCCATCGTATTTTATATAAAGAATTTGAGACTATAGGCTAATAATGATAAAGAATTTTTCTTCGTGTCCTTGTAAAAAAAAAAAAAAAAAAAAAAACTATAAGCGCTAGATTTACCAAAATTTATACGGTTTGTGCAACGGTAACCTTTAACGCATGTGTATAAATTTTCAGCTCAATCGAATAAAGATCTAAACGCTATCGCACTTTAAAAAATTTGAGCCCATAGGCTATAACGATAAGGAATTTTTCTTTGTGTCCCTCTAAAAAAAAAACTACAAGTACTAGGTTCACCAAAATCTATACAGTTCGTGTGACAGTGAATATGTATAAATTGATATGTGTATAAATTTTAAGATCAATCGATTAAGGCATTTAGAAGCTATCGCACTTTTAAAAAATTGGGCGACCCATAAGGTCATAATGATAAACAATTTTTCTTTGTGTCCTTGTAAAAAAAAAAAAAAAAAAAAAACTATAAATGCTTGATTCTCCAAAACCAATAGGGTTTGTGTTACGATGACTTAAAACATACGTATCAACTTTCAGCTCATTAGGACAAAGCGTTTAGACATTATCGTGTTCACTCACATACATACACACATACATCATACATACATACATTATCGTAAAAATAGGAAAAACTAATTTGGGCGACCTCAAAACTTGTAGAAACATCAAAATCTCAAAGTCGTATTTCTGACATGATTACAATACTTTCTTTACATATGTACGTTCGGAAAGTAAAAAGAAATGTTTTTCAGTAAAAAAAACTTTTAATAACTTTATCTTATCCACTCTGATTTTTTTGGAACCCCATTTCTAGTCACTGTTAACCAAATGCTGCCTATATGTCCTAAAAAAAATAAAATAAAATAAAATCTTTAATAAAGTACTAAAACAAAATTCTGAACTTCATTTTTATTATATTTGAATCTTTTTTTTTTTTTTTTTTTTAATTATTCTAAGATATTATCGTTATTTTTAAACATAGTAGACATATTTAATCCATCTGATTCTCAATTATGCAGTAAAGATAAAAATGTTAGAAATATTTGTTTATTTCTGTTAAAATAAGTCTAAATAAATCGAATGACATAAAAGCAAACCTAAGTAAGAAAATGCACAAAACACATACACAATGAAAGGAAGAATTTGTACTATGCATTTTATGAAGAGTTAGATTTTAGTCTTTGATTAACTTATATATTTATTTATTATTTTTTTTTTATTTAGACTCCTCCCTTTATAATTAATGCATATATTGCAAATTAAGTAACCTTGTAGGCATATAAGAGTGTCTGAAGGAAATAGTAAACGTGCGATTAAAGAAGACAGAATATACGAAAATTTGAATAATGTCATGGAAATCTAAAAAAAGACAGCAACAAGGAAAAAAGTAGTATGGTGTAGCAATCAAATTTTTTTCCTGCATCATTTTACTATACTAATTAGTCGGAAAATTAAATAAAAGCTGAAAAAAGCTGCGGTATCTATCAGGCAATATGCTCCCAAATTAAATTACGTATGTCGTTTTACACGATATTACCTCGCACATTAAATTTGGTGCCTTTATACTGTATAAAATCAAAGAATAAAACTTCATATAGCCTTTTCAAAAGTGTGTGTGTATGGGGGGGGGGGGGGCTAATTTGTAACACAGCAATACTTATCGGCTGATATGAACTTAATTTGAGTCAGCGTAGTTTTTCATAAATGCACAGCAGCATATCAGTGGGTGATGCATGTTAAATTGTTGGGGCGATGCATGCCAAAACTTAATCAAAATCAATTCCTATAATGATAAAAACCAAAGTCACGTGAAAATCCGTGAATTTTTTCGTGAGATGCAGCGCCCACAAAATTTTACTAACATACACACAAAAACAGAGACACACAGACAATATAATCAAATCGTGTTCAGGACCTCTCAAAAAGTGTGAATCCACAGAAGAGTAGAAGTCGAAAAATTTCACACAATTTAATTTTCTTATGTGCCTATATAGAACAAAAAAAAAAAAAAAAAAAAAAAAAAAAAAGTAAAAAACGGCGTAAGCGAAATACATCATTATATTTGGTCTTTAGAAAAATCATGTTCTGATTAGAAATGGAAAAATATATAGTTTTATGAACTTTTAAATATTCAGTTAGTCTTACTGCCCGTAATTAGAGAAATTAAAGGCAGTGAGCAAATAATTAAAAGCTACAAAATTAGAGCAATGGAAAAAAAAATAATAACAGAAAAAAATAGCATAACCATTATTGTGATCCTTTAATAAAAAATATTGCGGATTTTTTGGAATACATTACACTATTCCTCGTACTAATCAGATTCAAATTTCTACTTATTTCTTATCTGTAAAATTTTTTAATATTATCAGTTTTAAATTTTATTTAACATAAAAATATCGCACTGGAATGTTTTTTCTGAAATATTTAAGGTTAATTTCAAGCGAAAGGGTTATATATACATTGTAAATTATTAATTAAAAAAGAAAAATATAATTTAAAATTAAAATAAGCAAAAGATATTTCTAAATTTTATGTCGTACCCATCACGCTATTAAATAATTTTTCATATACAGTCGGTAATGAAAGTGTCCGAACACTAGCAAAAATTCCTATGTAAAAAAAGTACACTTCGTACGGTTTTGTTAAATAAATCCTTGTCGAATCCTGTCCTTAGTCAGTCTAAGGACATGTTTCAATAAGGATTTATTTAACAAAACCGTATGAAGTGTGTTTTTTAACATAGGAATCTTTGCTAGCGTTCGGACACTTTTGTTACCGACTGTACTTATTTATTTAAATTTTAAACCTTTTTCCGAATTAAATATGAGATGAAAGTTTTGTTATAAATTAAAATCTCTGAACTTTAAATGTGTCTCAATTAGAGTAATTGAGTAATAATTTACACATAACATTTTTTACATTGGCATATAAAGTTTGGCCTCAAATTTAATTGGCATCTAACGTTGTGTAAATATTTATATTTCTGAGTGATAATCTGTCAGTCTTTCGTCATGTCTATCACACTACATTTTTACTTTAAGTGAAAATTATTTTTTTTAAATTAAAAGTTTCGTTTTATTACAATATATACAGATACATTGTCAAAGGTAAATTCATTAAGTTAAATTAATATTTAGTATTTAAAATTGGACAAGAAAGCAGTCTGGTGTTTAGTCCCTCACAAACAAATTAACCTTAACTGTTTGAGAAAAGCGGAATCTTCATGAACTATAGCGAAACACTGCAGAAAATTTTCTATTTATAAAATTGATTAATGTTGAAAAATCGATGAAAAGTTAAGAGGAAAAGCGCATAAATAAGGATAGCGATATTGGTAAAATATATGATCATTTCTTTATAAATAAAGAGTAGTGTTTGTGTATGTATCTGTGTGTCTGTCTGCGTTCTGCAGTTCAAACTACTGATCGCAGACTTACAAAACGTGAGTACCTTGGACCCTACAGATGTGCACCTCATCGCGGTTTTTTCAATTTTCAAATTTTCAAATTTAATTTTTTTTTTTTTTTTTTTTAATCCATTGACTTTTCTGTTTCATTTTCTAAAATTCTTCTATATCAATCGTCTTAGCAATGTCTCTTTAACATTAAAAATAAATAAATAAATAAATAAATAAAATAAAATAAATTATTAATTCGTTTGAAATCGAAATCTTATTATTTTAATTTTTAATTTATTTAATTCATTTATTCAAAAGCGAAATATCTCTCTCTCTCTCTCTTTTAAGCGACGGCTAAACTGTTTATTTTCCCTTTATTTATTCATTCATTCATTTGAAGGCAAAAAAACATTTTTTTTTTCATTTATTTATTGTAATTATTAAAATCAAATGTTAATACAGTAGATAAAACTAAAATAATACTAAATTTTAAACAATAATAATAAAAACATTCACAACAGTTTAAATAATAAAAACATTCATCTAGTTTTTATGTATAGTTTTTTTAATATAACTAACTGTACTAAAATTATATTTTTTTCTTCTACCTAAAATTTTACTATTACAGAGGGAGGGCTAAAAAACGGAGTAATTGGATCTCGTTAATACATGGTACCAAGAGGAAAATGTTTAATTGATGCTGAGATACATCCATTTGTGAAAACGTATTTCCTGAATGATAGCAGCTCCATCTGTCGTCCAATAAATAACCAAATTGAAATGACGGGAAAAAGGGTTGCGGTTGGCAGTGGAACCTGACTCTATAGACCTGAGTCGAAATAGGATGGAAGAGAAAAGCGCTACCGAAGGCAGCGGCTACTAGAACTGACTGACGTGCGCAGAGTTATTTCACTGGGATTTTTCTAGTTTTTATCTATAAAATGATACAAAGAATTAGTGATTCAATTTTGAAAATTCATATAGGTAAAGCGACCAGCGAAGCGAGCAAAGCCTGCTAGTTTTACAATATTTCATAATTGCTAATCAGTTATTTTGTAATAAAATTCTTAACAGTAAATAGGGGTAATAAATAAGAGTAGATAAATAAAGAAAATAATAATAATAATAAAAAAACACAAGAAAACTCTATGACTATTAATTATAAAAATAATTCTCCAGGAGATGGTTGATGATCAATATTTCCATCATACTGCCCTTAAAAGATGCCTTTAGGAAATATCTTTCGAAAGCAAAGTATCTTTAATCTGATAAACAAATTTCAATTGTATTTGTGCAGAGTGTCCCAAAAATTGATACGCAATTTATTATTTACCTATTATAGATAAGTGGTCAGTGTAAATTGGAAAAAGTTACAAATAAATTATGAAATAAAACGACGTTATTATAATTTCCTCCCGTTAGTTTTCAAAAAGTTATGATATTTCAATTTTTATACGACCCCTCACGAAAAATTTAATCCATTAGAATGTTTCTATTTTTAATGCAACAAAATCATTACAAAACCTGTATTTTTACATGTGTCCGAGTGAGTTATGCTTGAATGAAAACTGACAGCTAAACATTAGGGACAATTGACCAAAAGAAAAATGTAAATTTTAACACCTAAGAAATATAACATAAATGAAAATATTAATATTATAACAATTTTTGTGCAGGGTAGATTTGGGAGGCAGTCTATATCTGTTTCTTTTTACTTTCTCTTACCCATAAGGTAGAGAAAGTATTGTTTTTGGGTCAAATTTTCAAAATTGAATTTTTGTTTTATTTACACGTTTTGAGGTCTCCTGAATACAAAAATCATGTTTTCAGCGATTGGTCTGTGTGTGTGTGTTTGTCTGTGTGTGTGCCTGTTATCAGCATATCTTAAAAACAAATTATAGCAGAAAGTCCAAACTTGGTATTCTAAATGTGTATGATATAGGGATGCTACACTAAACTTTTCGTTGAGATCAAGAAAATGGTTCGTGTACAGGGATAACCAAGAGAATTCAAATACATTACGTCTATGGGGGAAATTGCAGGTAAGTAGAGTTTAACATCTATAGATTGCAGTAAACCAAATGAAACGAATATATATATTTTATATACGTCAAAATATGTTTCGTGTAGAATATGGTATAGAAATCATTCACTGTTCATTTACAGGGCTACACAAAAGAACTAGATTACAGTACGACAATACTTGAAACTTGGTGGAAGTGTACTTCAGATTGTGCCGTGTGTTATTAATATAGGATTATATTTATGTGCACCACGTGAAGTGTGCATAACTTTCAAAAGATATACAGGGCTGCCAATATTTAGCCATAACATTCTTTTTTTTATTTGTAAGTGGAAGTGCTCCATTATAATATTTATCCATATCCAGGAAAGCTGCTCAGGAATTGAAATTAATTCTTCATAGCCATATGGTAAATAATGTATTTTTTAAAGCTAAAGATTCATCGCTTGGTTTTTTGTATATTTAGACTTTTGAGGCTTCCTGAATACCGAAATCATGTTTTTAACGTTTGACCTTTGTCTGTGTCTGTTAGAATAAATTAAAAACGAATAATTTCAGGCAACCCAAAAGTTGTATTTTGAAGTTAATGTGCTTGTTACTAGAAAAGTTTGATCAAGATTGATAAGTTTCAAGGAATGTTGGTGTGAAAGCTGTCTCAATAATTTTAAATGAACTTTTGAATTTAATAACAGATTCGAATTCTATATAAATGTAGGCACAGTAGTGAAACGGGGGTAGAGGGGGGCGGCAGACCCCTCACACAGAATTACTTGTGAAATAAAGCTACCCCGAAGTTTAATTTGAATCGTTTTAACATAAGTTTGCATAACAGTACTCTTTATCTTACCCCTTAATCTTCAATCTGTACTTATAGTATTAAATTTCTGGGTAAGAGAAAGTCGTGTGAGTGACACACCAGACTATTTACTTTCTCTTACCCATAAGGCAGAGAAAGTATTGTTTTTGGGTCAAATTTTCTAAATTGAGTTTTTGTTATATTTACACTTTTTGATGTGCCCTGAATCCAAAAATCATGTCTTTAGCGGCTCGTCTGTGTGTCTGTCTTTTATCAGCATATCTCAAAAAAAAAAAAAAAAAAAATTTATATATATATATATATATATATATATAGCAGAAAGTTCAAACTTGATATTCTAAATGTGTATCATATAGTGATGCTACACTAAATTTTTCGGTCAGATCAAGCAAATGGTTCGTGTACAGGGACACCCAAGAGAATTCGAATGCATTACGTCAATGGGGGAAGTTGTAGGTAAGTCGAGTTTAACGTCTATAGACTGCACTAAAACAAATGAAACGAATATATATTTTTTATATAAGTAAAGACATGTTTCATGTAGAATATGGTATAGAAATTATCTATTGTTCGTTTACAGGGCTGCAGAAAAGAACTAGATTATAATGCGACAATACTTGAAAACTGATGGAGTGCTTTAGGTTGTGCTATGTGTTATTAATATGGGATTATATTTATGTGAACCATGTCATGTGTACATAATTTTCAGAGTATATACAGGGCTGCCAATAGTTAAGCCATAACATTCATTTTTATTTGCAAGTGGACGTTCTTTACTATAGTATTTTACCATGTCCAGGAAAACTGCTCAGGAATTGAAATTAAGTCCCCATAGCCATATGATAAATATTGTATTTTTTAAGATAAATATTCGTCAGTTGTTTTTTGTATATTTACACGTTTCGAGGTTTCCTGAATAGCGAAGTTAAGTTTTATAGTTTGATCTTTGACTGCGTCTGTTAGAGTAATTTAAAAACAAATAATTTCAGGCGATCCAAATGAAGTATTTTGAAGTTAATGCGTTTGTTACCAGAAAAATATATTCAAGATTGATAAGTTTCAAGGAATGATGCGTGTGAAAGTTGTCTGAAAAATTTTATATAAACTTTTGCACTTAATAACAGATTTGAATTCTATATAAATGTAGATACAATATTGAAACGGGGGGGGGGGGGGGGTTGAGGGGGGCGGTAGCCCACCTCACATAGAATTATTTGTCAAATAAAGCTGTTCCAAAGCCTAATTTGAACTGTTTTAACATAGGTTTACATAATAGTACTCGTTATCTTAACCCTTAATAATATCCAATCTGTACTTTTAGTGTTAAATTTCAGGGTAAGAGAAAATCGTGTGAGTGACACACCAGATTATTTTTTTTATGATGAGACTACGATTTTTTATTTTCTCTTACCCGTAAGGTAGAGAAAGTATTGTTTTTGGGTCAAATTTTCGAAACAGAGTTTTTGTTATATTTACACGTTTTGAGGACCCCTGAATCCGAATATCATATTTTTAGCGGTTGGTCTGTGTGTGTGTGTGTCTATCTGTTATCAGCATATCTCAAGAACAAATGGTAGCAGAAAGTCCAAACTTGGTATTCTAAATGTGTATGATATAGGGATACTACACTAAGCTTTTCGTTGAGATGAAGCAAATGGTTCGTGTACAGGGACACCCAAGAGAATTCAAATACATTACGTCTATGAGGGAAATTGCTGGTAAGTAGAGATTAACAACTATAGACTGCACTAAAGCTAATGAAACGAATATATATTTTCTATATGCGTAAAAACATATCTCATGTAAAGTATAGCTGGTTAGTCAATCACTGTTCATTTACAGGACTACACAAAAGATCTATATTATAATGCGACAATACTTGAAAATTGATGAAAGTGTATTTCAAGTTGAGCCATGTGTTATTAATATAGGATTATATTTATGTGCACCATATGGTGCGAACATAACCTTCAGGAGATATACAGGGCTGCCAATATTTAAGCCATGTCATTCTTTTTTATTTGTTAGTAGAAGTGCTTTACTGTAATATTCTATAGCATATAATATTTTACCATGTCCAGGAAAGCTACTGAGGAATTGAAATTAATTCCTCAAAGCCATATGTTAAATAGTTTATTTTTTTTAATCTAAATATTCGTTGATTGGTTTCTTGTATATTTACACGTTTTTGAGGCTTCCTGAATACCGAAGTCTTGTTTTACAGTTTGATCTTTGCCCGTGTCTGTTAGAGTAAATTAAAAACAAATAATTTCAGGCATTCCAAATGATGTATTTTGAAGTGAATACGTTTGTTACAAGAAAAGTTTGTTCAAGATTGATAAGTTTTAAGGAATGATGCGTATGAAAGTTGTCTGAATAATTTTAAATGAACTTTTGAACTTAATAACAGATTTGAATTCTCTATAAATGTAGGCACAATAATGAAACGGGAGGTTGAGGGGGTGGTAGTCCCCCACTCATAGAATTATTTGTCAAATAAAGCTGTTCCGAAGCCTAAGGAATTGTTTTAGCACAGGTTAACATAACAGTACTCGTTATCTTAACCCTTAATCTCTAGTCCGTACTTATAGTATTAAATTTCAGGGTAAGAGAAAGTCGTGTGAGTGACACACCAGATTATTATTATTATTATTATTTTGCATGATAGTATACTGCATATATATTTCATAATCCCTTTTCTTTTGGAAGATATAGATATTGATTTACTGTGCTATTAAACATCTCTTTTTTTTTTCATTTTTAAGCATTTTAAACATCTTTTTCGAGAATGTCAATGTGATGAATTTTTAAATGAACCAGCTTTTCTTCCTTTTTAAGATATGAGAATTTTTTACAATTGTTAATTGATAAAAACATTTTAATAACTAAAAGAAATAGTCTGGCCTAAATTCTTCACATTATAAAACTATAATATATAATTTCTAAAACAGAAAGAAAAAAATATATAAAATTACTCTAAGTGGCTTTTCTTGTCAAATATATCTGGCACATCGTTTATTCACCTTTTCATCATACATTTCAAAAGATGAAAACAAGAAATTCGCTTTTAGCAAAACTAAATTAGAATACGAAATTTTATAAATATCAGGGTATTCCGTAGTGTTGGAAAACTTTTTAAGGTTTTTATGTTTCTATTATTACTCAATCAGTAGAATATTTCAGGCGGTTTTTGAAGCGCTGCCAACATTTTGATGGCGAAAACGAAAAACCAAAGTCGTGAAAAGTAGTTCATTAATTCTCAAACAATTATTTTTTATTTAAAATGCTTTATAATTTCTCAATGGCAATTAATAAAAAAAAATCAAATTAAATAAAAAAGTCTATTTGGTTGCATTGACTATCCAACATAATCAATCCAATGAAAAATTTAGACTTATAACTTGAAGCAATATTGAAGAAATTATTACAAGCATTTCAAGGTATGACTAGGTGTAAGTTCGAGGATAAAGGGATAACGCGTAATGTAAGAGTGAAATTTCGTTTGCGTGAACTTTTAAAATATTAATTTAAAAAAATGTTTTTTTTAATCACTATGTGTAAAAGAAAAACTGGTTTATTTAGGTTAATACACTTTAGAATAATTACATTTTAATTATATCGATTCGTTAGTATTATGTTTCTTCTAATTAAAGTGAAGTCTTCTTTTTTTTTTCTTTGTGCGGGAAATATAATTAAAAGAAGGAAATTAGGTTAAAAAAGTATTGTAAGACAAAAGGAAAAAAAAAAAAAAAAAAAAAAAACAGACTACTTGATTTTCTATCCTTTATGTTTGGAATTAGCTAAATGCGTTATGTGCTATGTGTATTATAAATATTCGTCTTTATAAGTGCATATAAAATAATTTCTAGATATTGCAATTCAAACTAAAATATTGTTTGAAGTACTCGTTTTAAACATTTAGTGATATTATACTTTTAAAAATTGACTAAAATTTGGTTATTGATATAAAATCATTTGCTTCCCCTTCCCCTTCCCCGCACACAATTATTTTTTAAAATTTAGTTCTTGACCCATCAGCTAAATTAACACAATGCCGATCCAACCAGAATCAACCGAACTTTCTTAATTAATATACTTTATTACTTTTTATTTATTTATTTATTTTGTTGGCAACAGCCACGTTTTTGTTTTCTTTTTATGTAGATTCAGAGTTGATTTGGTTTCGAGATTATAGAACGCTAAAATATGACATGATATGATTGTAACATTGATAATTAGCCTAAACTTAATTTTGTAATTATGTATATAATTTCATTAAATTACCTTGTTTTTTAAAGAGTCATGAGGTAATTTAAAAGTTATCATAATTCGACAAGAAACTTAACCAAGAAAAGCAAAATCAACTGCCCTGATTGAAGCATTCAGGTGAGAAGTATTTCTTACTCTTATATTTGATGCTATAACCCTAATTCGTATTAATTTTTCACTCAAATTATTATATATATAATTTATGTGTTAATCTGCCTGTTTTTAATGAAGGATATTTGAAATGAATCTCTAAAATTGATTTTAGAAGACAATATATTGATCTACATAGCTTCAATAATAACGATTACGCAAATTAAGGACATTAATATAAGTAATACATTATAATTAAGACATTATTTAATACGAAAAAGATTTATTTAAGTTTCTATATTAAAGTGTGATAATTTGAAATTATAAAGCAAAACTGACAATCAAATAATAATTTAGGGCTTGTCAAAACAAAGAGAAACAAAAAGAAAAAGCCATTTGGCATCTAGTCAGTAACTCCTTCAAGAAGGTTCTTGTTCTTACATAATCTTTTTTTATTTAATTTTGAAATTAAAATGAGATATATAAGTTTGAGTTATGGGTGTAATCAAGTATGCTTTCAAAGATTTATTTTATCAAAATAACCTTTATATAACAGTGGCATTTTTAGCAGTAAAAATAAAAGTTTTTCAAAAATATTCCGGCACATAATTATACAAATTTATTTCTGGCACGTATTTTTTTAGAATTTTTTATTACGTGATATATTTTTACATACTGAAAAATTAATTATCAAGTAATTGAAGCGAATGGTGACCCGAAGATTTATTTTCTAATGAATATTTATATAATAGCGGCATTTTCAAATGGAAAAAGAAAAGTGTTTAAAAAAAAATATATATGCTTCACTCAAGTTTTAAGGTTTTAATTATGCAGTGTCATTCATACTGGAAAAAAAAAAAAAAAAAAAAAAAAAAAAAAATCTGGAATCTAAATTAGTATTTCTCTTTTCTTTCTTTCTTTCTTTCTTTCTTTCTTTTTTTTTTTTTTTTTTTTTTTTTTAAATCACCTTCCTGAAGAATTTACCATATTATTAGGGTCCTCTGCTGTAAAGTTATGCATTTCCAACTTAAAAAAAAAAAACTTTACTTTTTAGTTCCCCATCATACTATAGGTATGGGGAACTTAGGTAATCGTGAAAATTTTCGGCCTCATTTTTTTGACTTTTTAACCGTTTTCAGGTGTGAGAAATCTGAAAATGACAAAATTTGTATGGTGTCTGTTAGTTTGTTAGTTCGTTAGTAAATTTGTTAGTCTGTGTACACGATATCTCAATAACAAATAGTCGCAGGGAAGTCAGATCAGTTTTAAAATATTACTTTCGACACTGGCAAGAACTCTATTCCTTTCAACATTCGAATTAAAAAACTTCGTAAGTTATTATAAATTTATGATTTTCTTAACATGGGAGAATAGGACAAAATCTCACTTAAACGTCCATTAAGTAGAAAATTTTTACTGTAAAGATGTCAGGACAGTTTTAAAATATAAGTTTTGAATTCAGAATGAACGTCATTAACTATAAATAATGCTACTTTGAAAGTTTTGCCAATTATTGGAAATTTACGAATTTCTTAACATGGCAGAATAGAGCAAAATTTCACATAAGCGTCAATTTGGAGGGATATTTTCATCGTGAAGATGTCAAACTTTGAAATAATATTTAGGATACTGGCATGAATATCATAGACTACGATTTTTCCAATTTAAAAAATTCGTAAGTTATTGAGAATTTACGATTTACTTAACATGGCAAAATAGGGCAAAATTGAGCATAAACGTCCATGTTGAGGATCATAAAAATATCAGACAACTTCAAAATAACATTTATGATACTTGTTTGAACATGATTGACTTCAAATATTCTAATAGGAAAATTTCGTAAGTTATTCGCAGTTTAAGATTTTATCAACATAGCGAAATTGAAAATTTTTCATATGAATAAGAATTTTGAGGATTATTGCATTGGAAATAGTAGCATGAAACTAGACAACGGAATTGACGCCGATAAAATAATAGATTAGTATAACATAAATATATCGAAGTGAACGGTGGATAGCCTATTAGGCGGGGATTTCATTCTGTCACTGTGTCAAGTTTTGGTCAAATTCATTTCTCTTAACATGATTATAATATGTCTCGCACTAGAAATTTATGAGAATATAAATATGATGGGGAACTAAGCAGAGTCCACCTATGCCAACTAGTTATTAATTTATATCGCAGTGTTTTTATTAATGTTATATGTGTCATATGTATGTATGTGTTGTATGTATAAAATGCTATAGCTGTCTAATTTAACGCATGACATTAATATTTTTAAGAATTTAGTAATTTCTGCTAGCAAACTTTGTCAATGAGAAGATTCGATTGATGATTCTTGGTAGCAATGTCATGTTTAATTTATTCTGTTTTATTTTCATATTCAAAAGGAATTCAAAATTTAACTCATTTCATTGAAAACACTTTTATGTAAACGTGTATCACGCTGACACAAACAGGTATTCTTTACCGTAATACAAAGCTTAATGTGACAACAGTATTTTAATGCAGTGTTAAAATCCATGAGTATCTTATATTATATTCACTAAAAAATGCTGTTGTCGCATTCTCTTTCTCTCTCTCTCAGAAATCCACTTGCGATTTCAGTTAGAACTTGTTCATATGTATGACGATAATTGTTATTGAATTAATATTTATTTGATAGGTTTCTTCGTTTTCTTTCCGTTTCCTTTTTTTTTTCTTATTTAAATAATATAAAGTTTTTTTTTTTTAATTAACATGCTTTCTTGTTTGTCCAGTACAAATCTTGCAATCGATTTTTAACATAACTTTCTGACTAGCTAGGCATTTGAAACTTTTAGAATAGCTCAGAACACGATGACAATGCATTCTTTTAATACTTTTATTCAATTAATAAACATTTGAAAAATTCTTATAATTGCTCTCTTTATTACGCATTTGGTCGTTTTCTTTCAAGCTGTTGGGATAATTCATCAAAAAAATAAAAATAAAAATAAAGTATTTATTAAAACAAAGAATTGTCAAGTTTATATAATTCAACAGAAAATTTAAAAACGTGGTATATAAAAAGTTCTTTTTATCTTGTATTATTTTATTGTATTGCTAACACCATGAAAAAAAAAAAAAAAAAAAAAAATACGGATAACTGTAGCAACTATATTGAAATTCTTTGTCAGTTGTAGTAAATTTATAGTAATCAGGATTTACGCTATTTATATAGTGATGATTGTTGTAATTTTGCGCATTAATAGTAAATAATTACAGGATAAAAAGAACTTTTTATATACCATGTTTTTAAATTTTCTGTTGAATCATATAAACACTAGTACCGAAGGCAGTGGAAACCCGGAACAATTGGCTAAAAGTATTTAAAAAATTCATTGCCATCGTGTTTTGAGCTATTATAAAAGTTTCAAATGGCTAGCTAGTCCGGAAAATAGTTAAAAATTGATTGCAAGCTTTGCACTGGTAACGCTGCCGAAGGCAGCAGGGTCCGTAAGCAATTGGTTAAAAATATTTTTAAAATGCATTTTCACCGTGTTCTGGACTATTCTGAAAGTTTCAAATGTCTAGCTAGTCGAGAATTTAGTGAAAACTCGATTGCAAGCTTTGTATTGGTAACGCTGCCGAAGGCATCAGGAACCCGAAACAGTTGGTTAAAAATATTTTAAAAATGCATTTTCACCGTGTTCTGAACTATTCTGAAAGTTTCAGATGCCTAGCTAGTCGGGAAGTTAGTTAAATAAATTTTCTGTCGAATCATATAAACGCTGCCGAAGGCAGTAGGGATCTGAAACAGTTGACTAAAAGTATTAAAGAATGTATTGTCACCGTGTTCTGAGCTGTCATGAAAGTTTCAAATGTCTAGCTAGTCAGGAAGTTAGTTAAAAATCGATTGCAAGATTTGTACTGGACAAACAAACAAACAAGAATCGAAGTTAATAAAAACATGGTAAAAATGATGCTATAATTTCGATAATGTGGATTTTTCTTGCTTTGATATAGGTTAAAAAATGCACCATTCAATAAATAAATAAATAAAAGTCTGAAAGGTTATTAGGTGAAGGGCGATTATATTTAATTATATTTCGGCGGATGGACGTTTTCCATCGAGCGTCGAATATTCGATCGGTTAAGCCAACACCCCTACATTCATTACAGGTGTTGGTTAAGCACAGCTTTCATAAATTTGAAATAAATTTTAAAAGTTATAGAATTACACGCACAAGAATGTATATTCATACTTTTAAGAAATCTAAAAATTGTCGTAAAAGAACTGCTATTTTAAAATGAAAATATCCGTTAATTATGAAGTGGAAAGAATATCAAAAATTATATATTGAAATAAAGAAAGCGCTTGTTTTAAATTTTTGGTTGAGATCAATCAATATTAGAACTTCCATAGTAAATTTTCATCCGTTTAAAAAAAAATTCTTGTAAAAGCACATGCACAATTTTATAGAGACGTTACGAAAAGAGAAATACATTTTAAGAGATGTACAAACTGTAGTGAAGTTTCCATTCGACAGTTTCCACTACGCCGTCATATTACCGTAAAGGGAGAAGTCTCATTTTTCTTGCGTTGATCGTCGCTGGACATTTGATTTACATGTCTCCTATTGAAATATCCAAGATTCTATCCAGAGGTGTTGAAAAGACAAAATCCAGAAGTCAATAAAGATCGACACAAAAATGTGCACAAAGTTTTTTATTGACTTGCAGCATAAAATAATTAGGGAAGATGCCCCTAATGGATACGTAAATGTTCTAAGCAGGAGCAATCAGAGAAGAATGATAAAGTTCTAGCCATATTCAAATTATCATTACATATTGGCATTTAATTTCTACGCCAGCAAGAACACATAAAAAGTGTTTTTTTTTTTTTTTTACGATACGTTATACTCTAATCAAGCTAATAGTTTTAAATACATAGAGCAGGAGTGCAATATATTAACCCTTAAATTTAAGCAAACTTTCGTATGATAAATGAGAAACCACAATGGACAGATACATAAAATATAGCTATAATTTAATTCTGTTTAAGGATAATTTTGACTAACTGAATAAATTACGTTAGAAACTAGACTATGATTTAGGAAGAATATGAATGAAATAGACAATGTGTTATTCTTTACAAGACGAAATTATGTCATGAGCTTTTTGCTTGCAGAGTGATTTTCTTTTACATTTCTTTATTATTATTATTATTATTATTATTTTATTGATGAAGAAACAATTTGACGTTTATTTAAGATTTATATACACGAGTAAATTATTATATAAAGCGTTAAAATAGATTTGAATTAAAATTAAATAGAAAATTTTAAAAATATATGTGATTTCTATATCCAAATATAATATATGTGATTTCTATACACAAACAAAACTGTGTGATTGTGACATGTCAAACGATATAGAATAAATTTTTGTGATAGCCATAGAAAACTAGCTTTTCGTTTATTAGACTATATTTAACTTAAGATACTTTTTTGTGCAGATTTTGTGTCAGAATCTCAAAAAATAATCAGAAATTTCCTCTTTTTTTAAACTACTATTACAAATGTTTTATAAGTTGAAATCAGGAGCATTTATAGAAAAAATATATATTATTTGATCAATTATATATTACATGGATTATACATTTATGAAACTCCTAAAAAATTATTTTATATAAAAGAAACCTATTGATAAATAAATATATACAATATTATATGTATGTATCAATCAATTCAAAGAAAATTTGTGGAAGCTTATTTTAAAAGATTTAACAACGGACTTCTTTTAAATATCTGCAACGGTTATTGTACCAAAATTTTAAAAAGACAGCACTCGAATTTGTAACGGATTTCATGAGACTAATAACTTTATTTTGCTTCCTAGGAAAAGTTCAAGTGTGTCTGATCTAATAATAGCATAGAAATGTTGACAGAGAAGTGATTTAAAGGCAAAAGGCAGAATCTTAGGATGCTCGAGAATATATAAACTGTCAGACAGGCTTGAAATCTCTAACGGCAGATAGTTGAAATTTGTTGTTATTTAAAATTGCTACGGCAGCATGGATACTTCTAAATGATTTAGTGTAAATTTCTGATGAAATACTGCGGCATATAAGAAGTTTGTGTTAAGCAATGACAAATCTAACTCGTTATTTTCATAAATTAGAAAATATAGAAAAATTTCCATATTAAATCTATTCGATGAATAATTTTTCTTTTTGTGAACAGGTTATATTGGTTAGTTTTAGAATTCATAATTAAACGGAAGGCGTTACTACAATATGAATACTTAAAAATAATATGCTATAAAACTTCGAGGAAAAATTGTAACTTTTATAAGGTTTGATATTAATTAATAAACATTCAAATTAAATTAACATTAAAAATGTAGTATGCGGAATTCCTGATATATATACACTGCATAAAAAAAGTAGACGGACACTTACTTGTAATACTTTAAAGCCGTTTATTTCTTTAATTAGAGATATGAGGTTCATTTCTCTAATATAATTATATTCTTGAGACATCATATATTGTTATTTTTTGGATATAGATTCCATACTTTTGAATTATGTAGTTGAAAAATTCAGGAAACAAAAATGGTGCATATTTGCACTGTAATTTTTCTTAAAGAAAGTAGACGGACACATCTTCTATCTCTAAAATAAAACGTTTTTAGTAAAGGTTTCGTCTCCCATTTGCTTTAATAAGTTCGTATACTCTGTTAGGTATCGAATCAATGAGATTCTGAATCTTTTTTTGACAGAAAATTTCCCAAATGTTTGTAAGAGCAGGGATGGAACACGGGCGCAGAATTCATACCACTATCAATGTAAGAAAATTTTCTACCTCTTAAATCGACGATATTATAGGTAGAGAAAATTCTTAAACACATTCCGGTGTGAATTCTGCACCCGTGTTCCATCCCTGTAAGAGCTTCTTTGAGCTGGTGAATTGATTCATACTGGCGTCCACCCTCATAAATTTTATGAACAAGTATAGCTCAAATGTTTTCTTCAGGATTCATATCCGGACTCTTGGCTGGCCAGGGTAAAACAATGAAGTTGTTCTCATGAAACCATTTTTTAACGTTGTTAGCGGTGTGTATTGGCGCTCCATCTTGTTGGAAAATCCAGTTTTCTCCTCCAAGATCACACGGAAATGGTAAAAGCTCACTGCTTAGTGTTTCAATATAATCTTTGTGAGTCTGCTTCTTACTTAGGAGCACTAAATTTGTCCTTCCACCATAGCCAACAGCTAGCCATACCATCACGCCACCACCACCAACTTGCCGAGTAGAGTATACTTCGTCTTCTTTCTCCAAACTGTGCCAATAATATTGATATCCATCTGGGCCGTCTAAATTAAATTTTTTCTCATCTGAAAAAAACTACAGATATCCATTCTGTAGTCCAAGACATATGGTTTTGAGCCCACTGTAGGCGTTCTGTCACGTGGTGATCCTTACAGCATGGATGATGTTTTCTTTTCTTATATTGAAAGAGCTCTGAATGCTTAATGTAGTTATAAATTCTCTGAGAAGTTACGTTAGTAATTCCTGTGCTTATTCGAACTCTAGGAATTGATGCTCCAGTTTTTTTCAGCTCAGTAAAAATTTTTCTTTTTCTCTAAGCGAAAGTTTCTTTGGCCGGCCACTCTTTTTCTTTACGTCATGGACTTCAGGAGTACGTAGAAAATCGCTGATGCTACTTTTGCTTATTAGAAGTAACCTACTAGATTCTCCGACTCCTTTATTAACATTTTTCAGCGCTATAATCTGTCCTTTCTGGTATTCAGTTAGAGGAATTCCTCGTGGCATGGCGCATTCATCTCCAAGAAATTTAACTACGTAAAACCATGTTGTCAAGGACGTTAGCAATTGGCAAAATGCCAAATGTACATGCCCATGCAAAACTGGTATTCCACAAGAAACACCCACTTAGATAATTGCAGTTTTTGACCAGTGTCCGTCTACTTTTTTAAAAAAAATATATTGTGCAAATATATATCTTTTCTCTTTTCTGCATTTCCCTACATTAAAATTATAAATAATTGAATATTTTTATTTGTCTGTCAAAAATATGAAGATTGATAAGTATAAACGTGTTAAAGAATTTTAATTGACATTTCCTATTAAACAAAGACGGGGTTTCAAAAAATTGTAAAGAAGTATCCGTCTACTTTTTTTATGCAGTGTATATATATATATATGTATATATATATATTAGCTTTGTTATATTAATTAGCTTTAGAAATCCTAAGGATATTCAGATTGCAACGGCGGCAGTGTGAATGCTCCTAAATACAGGGTGATTATAATTAAAGTTTCGATTTCAAAACGCTATAATTTTAAAACTACCCATCAGAGCGATTTGATATTTTACCAGAGCAATTGTAAGGCAATGAAATTTTGTTTGGCAAAAGAAAAAAGAAGTTCTAAATGTGCCGTTAATTATTCGTAAAATATTTGTTTCATGAAGCTCCTCCTTTTCTCTTTTCACTATGACTGTTTCCGCTGTAAACACATATTCTTGTCATTATGCTTAAAACCTTGTAGTCCCTTAAAGTCTATTGTTTCCTGCTATTTCATTGTGATGCTAGCAACATTCCTGTGTTTAATGAGTCCATTTAGGCGTTTCCCCCTCCCATTACCTTGACAGCGCCATCTATAGGAACAGGTTGAAACTTATTTTTTCCTCCCCCAAACAAAATTTCATTGCCTCACGATTTCTCTGGTAAAATATCAAATCGCTCTGATGGGTAGTTTTAAAATTATAGCATTTTGAAATAGTAACTTTAATTTTAATCACCTTGTACTTTATTATAAACTCCTGATGAAAAATTGTGTCTTGCAAGATGTTTGATAATACTGTACAAAATATCAGGTATGTTAATGTCTTAATTAGAGAAATGTAAAAAAAAAAAAAAAAAAAAATCACATTAAAAATCTATTGAATGAATATTTGTGCTTTTTTTATACACTTTGGTACAAAAATTAGTATATAGGAAATCATAATAAAACTGAGATTTTTTGCAATGTTTACAGACATATTGTTTAAAACTAAGATTTTTAGAATTATTTATGATTTGTGATATATTTTAAGATTAATAAAAAGTTTTGTCACAAACTAATATCATTAAAATTAGAATTTATATGATTTTATTTTATTTAGGAGAGAAAGTAAAATCAGATGCAAGAAATTAGAAAACATGCAGTTATCTATCACTAAAAAATACTTTATTTTAAAGTTAATCCATCTATTTTTATACGTACGCAAGATTTTAATCAGAATCTTTCTGACAGAAAGACGAATGGGAAAAACACAGAATTTTTGTTTTCAGAGTGCATAATATTTTACTTTCTTTTTCCTACATAAGTTTTTATTTATTTATTTATTTTTTTTTTTACACCAAAGATTTAAAAATTTATTTTTATTCAAAACGTATAAATCATTTATATTTTCCCTTACCCATAAGGTAGAGAAAGTTGTGATTTTGGGCCAAATTTTCAAATATGAGTTTTTGTTATAAATACGCTTTTTGAGGTCCCCTGAATCCAAAAATCATATTTTTAGCAGTTGGTCTGTCTATGCGTGTCTGTCTGCGTATATGCCTGTCTAGGTGTGTGTGTGTCTGTCTATTACCAGCATGTCTCAAGAACAAATTATAGCAGAAAGTCCAAACTTGGTATTTTAAACGTGTGATAGAGGGATGCTACAGTAAACTTTTCACTGAGATCAAGTAAATGATTCGTGTACAGGAACATCTATGGGGAAAGCTGCATGTAAGTAGAGTTTAACATCTATAGACTGTACTAAATCAAATGAAACGAATATACATATTTTATATACGTAAAAACATGTTTCATGTAGAATATGGATCAGTTCATGGAATTCACTGTTCGTTTACAGGGATGCACAAAAGAACCAGACTACAGTGTGACAATACTTGAAAACTGATGGAAGTGTACTTCAGGTTGTGCCGTGCGTTATTAATATAGAATAATATTTATGTCCACCATGTGATAACTTTTAAAATATATACAGAGGTGCCAATATTTAAGTCATAACATTTTTTTTAAATTGTTAGTGGAAGTGCTTTACTGTCATATTTTACCGTGTCCAGGAAAGCTGCCCAGGAATTGAAATTCCCTCATAGTCATATGGACTCATATGGTAAATAGTGTATTTTTTAAGCTAAATATTCATCGCTTGGTTTTTTGTATATTTAGACTTTTGAGGCCTCCTGAATACCGAAGTCAAATTTTGAACGTTTGATTTTTGTCTGTGTCTGTTAGAGTAAATTAAAAACAAATAATTTCAGGTGATCTAAATGTTGTATTTTGAAGTTAATATGTTTGTTACTAGAAAATTTGGATCAAGATTCATAAGTATATTGATGAAAGACTTGGCGTGGGATTATAAACAAGTCAAATAACAACGTCTAGAACGCCAAAAAGAACGTTTAGAACGCCTTGATAAGTAGCAAGCAATGTCGTTGTGGAAGTTGTTTGAATAACTTTAAATAACTTTTGAATTTAATAACAAATTTAAACTCTATATAAATGTACGTACTGCAATGAAACGGAAGGTTGAGGGTGGCTACCGCCCCCACCCACAGAATTACTTGTGAAATAAAACTGTTCCGAAACCTAATTTGGATTGTTTTAACATATTTTTGCATAACAGTACTCGTTATCTTATCCCTTAATCTCCAATCTGTATTTGTAGTATTAAATTTAAAGGTAATAGAAAGTCGTGTGAATGACACACCAGACTATTTAATTACGTGAACTCTATGAAATTTACAATAATATATTTCTGTTTTCCGCTGAATAGTGTTGAAAGAAAACAGCCAGAAGATTATGAAATAATTTTTAAATTCCAAAAAGTAAATTAATAGTTTCAGGATCTCGTAGCAATTCTATGTGATATAATATACGGAATGAGAACACGAAAAAAATTTGATTTTTTACGACAATTTTTTTATTAAAGTAAAATTGAGACAACTATATACAATAAAAAACATTTAAAATATTTAGAACTTTCATTCTATATAGTTGTCTCAATTTTATTGTACAGTCGGTAACAGAAGTGTCCGAACACTAGCAAAAATTCCTATATAAAAAAAGTGCACTTCATACGGTTTTGTGAAATAAATCCTTGTCGAATCCTGTTTTTAGACTGACTAAGAACAGGATTCGACAAGGATTTATATAACAAAATTGTATTAAGTGTACATTTTCTATATAGGAATTTTTGCTAGTGTTCGGAGACTTTTGTTACCGACTGTACTTAAAAACTTTTCTCAAAGAAATTATGAGACATTACGATTTTTAAATATTTTAAAAATTTATATTTTAAATTTTTTAAGAAATCTTCAATTTATTATCTATTTATTAAGAAAAAAAATATTATAAATATAAAGCTATGATTTTACCAAAATTATTCGAAAACTAGTATATCGGGGCAACACAATCTCTTTTTCTATACATTCCTATACAAATACCAAAGATAACCAAAATTGAAAACCAATGGGAATTTTATTTACTACAAGAACACTATTTAATCTATAGTCACACATTACTGATTTTTCCATACTAGTTTGAAATATATGGATATACACTATAATTGTGTAATTGATAAGACGGACCTATCAATGATCGTATGTAACTACAAAATGCTAATACAGTGATGAAACGCCATGGCAACATTTATGTTTAGATCCACAAGGCCCATGCGTAGCGAGGCAAAATTTATAAGCCTATTAAAATTTGAAAAATAAGTTAAACATAAATTTAAATATAAAAAGCAACTAGATTTAAAAACCGATTAGGTTTTCATTACAAACAAATTTGAAATACCCTGTTACGATTTAAACATATATTCATTTCATAAGTAGAATTATTTTGTTAAAATAATTATGCAATGATTTCTTTCATTTTTTAATTATGAACTGATTGTTATACGCAGTGTTGCACCGAGATTGATGTAGTGAAAATTAATATTTTTCCTTTGTTAAATTATATTTAAAATTATAATGTATATACATAGTGTTTCAAAATATGAGATGCGGTGTGTATTTTTTTTTTTTTTTTTGGGGGGGGGGGTGCCACAGAGAAATGAGCCTAGGGCGCAATTTAACTTAAATTCGCCTCTGATCCCGGGGGAGGGTAGAGGAAGGGATTCCTCTAAATATAAAATATTAAATTAAAAATTAAATTTAATTTAATATCTGACTGCTACTATTATAAATATAAATATATATATTTAACGATGAAAAGTTAAAAATAATTCTCATTATGTACACTTATACGAAATTTGTCTTATATTGCCACATTAAACAAGTCCTTCCGGTATTCGGAAGGGTAGGTTGATTTCTTTTTCCTTATCAAGTAGCCGTTATTTTGTTTCAAAATGGCAGTTACGAATTATTAACGAATTAGTAGAAATATGGATGTAGGCTATCTACATATGGAGTTTTAAGCAAATCGGTTCATAAATACCTTTTTATGTGAATTTAAAATTTTCAAGTGGCCGGCGCTTGGAAACAAGATGGTGGGCCAAGCTGACAAATATATTAAATGCATTTGTAAGATCTACTGTACAAATCTAGTTGGAATTAATTCAGAATCTCAAAAGTCATCGGATTGAAAAATTAAGTGGCTGCCACTTGGATCAAAATGGCAGAGAATGTTGCTCAGTGAACTAATTAATCTAAGATATTGTTGCAAATTTAAAACTAATTCTTTTTTTTTTTTTTTTTTTTTGTAGAAATTCTTTCAAAGAGGCTTAGTAAGTTGATTAAATGTTAATTTTCTGCTTTTCTAGTTTGTTTTAACGTTAAAATAGCCTAATTTTCCCTTAAAAACGCATTAAAAAGCTAGAATATGGCAGGTAATGGATTTGGCGCAAAATTTGGCGACTTTCCCACTTGGCGATTTTTGGCGAGAAAATCCATAGTTCATTAATAAACGTCATTGAGACACTTATATAGTCTATGTGTACATCAAAATTCAAAGAAATTCGTAATACGCTTTTTACAATTTGAATTTGAAATTTTCAAGTGGTCTCCACTTGAAAACAAATTGGGGGAGCAACTTGGTTAAGAAACTCATCCAAGATTTTCATAACACAAGTTAAGACACTGTTCAAATTTGGTTCGATTTGGAGTATTATTTCGGAAGTTATTGTTGTTTTAAAATTTCAAGTGGTAGCCTAATTTCAAGTGGCCCCGCTTAACTTAAGATATCCGCCACTTTATTATAAATGACGGATACGTTCATGAATAAACTTCATTGAGACACTTATATAGTCTATGTAATACATCAAAATTCAAACGAATTCGGAATACGTTTTTTACAATTTGAATTTGAAAATATCAAGTGGTCTCCACTTGAAAACAAAAGGGTGGAGCAACTTGGTTAACCCTTTCACGCCCAAGGGAAATATTTTTCCCTTCTACAAAAATCGTTATCGATTGTTCAATTATTAGTGAATCGATATTTTTTTTACTGAATGTCAAAATAAAACGTGTGTCCAAGGTAGCAAATGTGTTTCTGAACGAATAAAAAAAAAAAAAAAAGTATAGAAAATAGGACACATAATAAATGTGTTATGTGCAATGTCCACTTGTGCTTCACAAGTAAACGAAATTGTTTCGTAGAATACCATAACTAGCTATTTATTTTACTTTTCTGATAATTTTTATATTAGAAAGCAATAAATTTGTATTACAAAGCAATAAATAAAATACCGATATAATCAACCTAACTCTTCGTTTATTTGCTTTTATGGTCCATAGGGAAAATATTTCCTATGAAATTATAGGAAACCTATACACCCTGCTATGTTTTTCTGGTAAATATTCTCTTACATTACACCCACAATAGCTAAAATATTGTGTTGTATTGGCATATTTAGTCTTGGAAATCTTATGGTCCTGAAAGGGTTAAGGAACTCATCTAAGACATCCATAACACAAGTTAAGACGCTGTCCAAATTTGGTTCGATTTGGAGTATTATTTCGGAAGTTATCGTGATTTTAAATTTTCAAAAGGTAGCCTGATTTCAAGTAGCCCTACTTAAGATATCCACCACTTTATTAAAAATGGCAGATAAATTTCATTAATAAAGTTCATTGAGACCCTTATGTAGTTTAAATTTACATAAAAATTCAAGCAAATCTTGCTTTAAATACGCGTTTTACAATGTGGGTTAGAAATATTCAAGCGGCTGCCACTTGAAAACAAAAAGTCGGAGCAACTTGGTTAACGAACTCATCCAAGATATTTATAAGATCAATTCACTGTCCAAATTTGGTTCGATTTGGAGTATTATTTCGGGAGTTATCGTGATGACAAATTTTTCATTATATATATACATAGATAAACGTAGTGATTGCAATAGGTCGATTTCTAAAGAAATCAACCTAAAATTATGAATAATGGGATGACAGTGATTGAGTGATTGTTTCTAAATATAATGAGTGCTTGTTTAAGTCGAAGTAAATACAAAGTATAGTTAAATTTCGTTCATTCGTTCGTGACATGCAGCGTCCACAAAAATGTTTATAAACACAAATAGGCAATATACACGCATTTTCTAAAAATGGTTAAATCGTGTTCAAGACATCTGAAAGCAGGCAAATCCACTGAAAACCGGAGGTAGAAAATTTTCACGAATCCCTTTTCTTCCTTGTCGATAGAAGAAAATAAAAATAGAGCTTCACTTTTTCGCGGCAGTATTTGATTGCTGGATTTCAGTTCATTAAATGCATTGAAAAATACGAAAACAAACGTTTTATACTCCACTATTTCATTTACATAGTTTAATAGACATAAAACTCATTTGTTTTGTCAACGCTTCAAGTACATTTAAGTGAGTACAGCATTAAATGTCAAGAACTTGGAAGATGTTCCCTAAGTGATTGACAAATGCGTTGTTTTCACAAGAACATTGTCTTTCTCAAGTAGCATGAAAACAGTTAAGCGGTTTTTAAGCTTAACTGTTCTTTTAAGTGATTCTTCTCGGTAAAAACACTGAAGAGTGAAAATGTCAAGATCAACAAATGAAACTTTTGTCTTTTTTTAGTTATTTTTTCGGCTCCATTAAGCTGTTTATTTTCCTTTACTTCCTTTGTTTTATTTATTTATTTATTTATTTTTTAAAGAAATCTAGAGGAAGATTTGAAAAGATATATCCCGAGAAGGAATTACATATTTCTCTCTATTTGTTTAAAATAATGTTTTTTGTCATTCTATATCCATAAAAGTATTAGGTTTGTAAAAGTTTTTGAAGTACAAATTTTAGTTGATTTACATATTTAGAACATACTTTGACTTTTTTTTTAAGCCGGTATCTATCTGACTATATGTTATTATAAACTTTTGTTGTTGCTGTAATTTAGTACCATTTAACATTATAGTTGAATGTTAAATAATTTTTTATCATAATCCCCCACCTATGCAATGTATATATATATATATATATATATATAGGGGAGACCCGTGTACCTAGGGCCATCATGTACCTAGGTCCACCCCACTTTATTTGAATAATATTTAGTTTTAAGTTTTAATATTCAATTGGGCGAGTAACAACACCAATTGCTACATTTACAATCACTTTGAAACCAATCAGGAGAAAGTTTTTACAAGTTACATGTAGAAAAAGAATTTACATGGTTTGAAGTAAAATTTTACAGTTCATCTCTTTTGCTATTTTACAAAAGTCAATCAAATAATTTTCTTTTATTTCTAGTGTATAATTTTTCTCATTATATTGAGTAATAAATGAGATACTTAATTAGCCCTCTCTGTGTGTGGGTTTTTTAGTGGAATGAAATTTGAATGAAGTTACCGAAACTTGTACCTAGGGCCACATAGCTAAATTGTACCTAGGGCCATGCATGGCCCTAGGTACAATTGTAATCTTATTCTTCATGTTGTTACAATTTAATTAAAAAACTTTTATAATTAAATGAAGGATATTGTTGTATGAGGGATATTACTTTACCCCACCACCAGTCATAAGCTTGAACTGTTGGACAGAGGTGTGTTTGGATCTTATAAGATGTACTACAATACAGCCTGTAGTAATTGGATGCTGGCAAACTCTGGAAAACCAATTACTATATATGTCGTTGCTGAAAGTGTTGGCAAGTCCTACCCGTCGGTCTTTACTCCTGTGAACATTTTATCAGGTTTTCGTGTAACTGGCATCAAAACATAGCGAATGAAAACATATTCACTGACCAGGAAACCATTCCATACTGTAATCATAAAAAAAAAAAAAAAAAAATCCAAGCAAGCATTTATCGAAAGAGCATATATAAATATGTTTCTCGACGCATAAAACATTAGCCCTCGTCAGCTCGTTTTCGAGTTATAAACTCTGAAAGTTCACTAACAATCGGTGCAACCACGCCTAAATCGATAACACCACACCTTACTGAAATAACGAATGAAATTCAAAACAATCAGAAATTGAAATAGCCTAGATAAACTTGTTCTTTGATGCATTCATCAGTTGCCTATTTCAGCTTTGAGATATATTCAATTGAGAAATAATGTCTAAAAATTCGCTAAAATAGAATCTAAATATTGATAAAAGTCATGGTTCTAGCAGATTTTGATAGATTCCTCCCACCCTTTTCTCGTTACTACATTTTTACTCAAACTTAAATATAGATTTCTCGAGAACGGACTTTTAAGGGGTAACAGTTTGTGTATCAAAAATCATGTTATATTATGCCCTCTCGAATGAACATCATTCAATTGATTTCTATTATTACACTATTGGGATGGTTTCCTGGTGAAAGCGAATATTTAAATTCAAATGTGGCCGAGAGACAAGCTCCCTCCCTAAATTTCCAAAAAAGATTTTCTTCAGTAAGAAAATGAACCAACAATGATGGAACTGGATGTCTGTGTTTCATGTCCTGTATAAATTTCGAAACCTTCATCATCTAACATATTTTCGTGTGTCATGCTTGAACAGGTACAACTTTTTCTGAAGGAAAACCTCGTACAAAAACTACTCAAAGAAAGTATGTGGCCGAAAACTAGGAAGATCTAGAAATTTAAGAGACGTTCCAGAAAAAAAAAGAAATTGAAGAAAAATATGCTATTAGAATATATCCCAAAGACAAAAAGTGAGAAAAATTCGGTGTTTCATATTAAGGCAACATCATGATAATTATTATATGATAAATAAATGTGTTATTGTTTCTTTTATAAAATATATCTTCATATGTTTATTTTCTATTCATTACAAAGTGAAATATAATTTTAACCCTTATCGCTCGTATGTCCCTTTTGAGGGAACATTAAAAAATCGAGCCACGCCTTAAGTTGTTCCTCTGCAAATGAAATGTTATTTTTCTAAAACGTGTAACTATAGGCTACCTTTCGGCGACCGGAAAATTTTAACAGAAAGATTTATTTTATTTAATGATGAAGCAAAACAAATTATTACAATTTTTCGGTAGCCAAAAGGTAGTAAGTTGGAAACTATACGTGTGACGTTTATAAGGAACGCCAAAAGGCGTGTCTTACGGAAAATATGCCGAGCGCAAAGGGTTAAGGGAATGGCCCTAGGTACACTGAGGCCCTACGTACAATGAGATCTGGCCCTAGGTACAATGAGGTCTGGCCCTAGGTACAATGTGGTCTGGCCCTAGGTACAATGAGCGTTTTGTATCTAGAGCCATGTGTGAAATTTGTTTAAAAACCTTCTATTTGACGGAATTCATTGTTTTAGGTGTTTATATTAATCTCAATTAAAATAAATTAGTTCTAAGATATGTGCATATCCGTTTCATGATTTTTAGCAGGTCAGAGGCTCTGCGTTTGGGAATTGAAAAAAAGCGGCCCTAGGTACAATGAGGTCTGGCCCTAGGTACAATGAGGGTGTTGTACCTAGGGCCACCAGAGGAGTTTATTTTAAAACCTTCTATTTGTCAGGATTTATTATTTTGTGAATTAATATTAATCCCACTTGGAAGTAAATAATCCTAAAGATATGTAAATATCAGTTTCATAATTTTAAACCGGTCAAGGGCTCAGTTTTCGGCCATTGAAAAAAAGCGGCCCTAGGTACACGGGTCTCCCCTATATATATATACAGGGTGATCTGTTTAAAAGAGTACCCGTTGTTTTTTCTTATTATCCTTAAATCTGACGGATGTGGCAACTATTCTAACACTGAAGTATAATTGTTTGACCCTTGTTTAAGAGTGGGAGACAATTTCTAACACTGTTGGACTTTTACAACTTTATTTGTGAGGTAAAACAGAAATGGCACAGTATTACTTAATACTGTGATAATTTTATTTTTGAAAAACGTAATTTAATTCAAATTTTTTACATTAGCATTCCTTACAGAAAACGTTGAAAATGCTCGCCACCATTTTGAATGCAAACATGAACACGTCTAACCAAGTTTTTTGACACACTTCGCTGCATTGTTGGTGTCATTGACATGATTTCTTCAGTTATGATCTGTTTTAATTCATCGATGTTTGCAGGACTTTTCTGGAAAACCCTATCAAATGATAATGTAAAAATGATAATCATAATGCAAATGTAATATAAAAATGATAATGTAAAAAATTTGAATTAAATTTTGTTTTTCATAAATAAAATTATCACTGGATTGTGCGTCTCCATTTCTGTTTTACCTCGCAAATAAAGTTGTAACAGTCCAACAGTGTTGAAAATTGTCTCCCACACTTAAACAAGGTTCAAACAATTATAGTTCAGTGTTAGAATGGATGCCACACCCGTCATATTTAAGGGTAATAAGAAAAACCAACGGGTACTCTTTTAAATTGCTCACCCTGTATATGTACTATATATATATATATATATATCAGCTTGACAATATAGTAACTTACCTTTTCAAAACACACATACACACAGATATATATACATATAAAGCTATATTTGTGTTTTTGCCATCCAGAAAATTTCTATATTAGAAAACAAATGTTATATAATATTAGAATTATACTTCTGTTGTCTTTGCTATACGAAGCTTAAAAATTTTGTGATTATTATATCTAAATTTATATTCTAAATATTTAGAATATTTGTTAATAAAAACTACACTACTTCAATATTAAATAATAGAACTGGTGTACAATCAATATTCAAACTAAAAACTTCTTCACAACATACTATAAAACTAATGAAAACACTACCGGTTTCGAAAAGACGGGGCCTTTCGTCCTCAGGTCCGTTTTGCACCTGAGGAAGAAAGGTCCCGTCCTTTCGAAACTGGTAGCGTTTTCATTAGTTTTATGGTATGTGAAGAAGTTTTTAGTTTGAATACAATACTTCTATTTTAATGAGTATCCTCCAGCAGATGGTAGCACCATACCGTTTTACATAGGATATTTTTAACAACTGTATTTATTTTTTTCATTTATATGCATATACAGTGAAATTTCTCTAAAAATTCACCTCTATCCATGGGTTACCTCCATTTAGGGACAGTTTTCCCAGTCTCAAACTTTCAAATACTAATTTACCCCCATTAAAATCCAACGTAAAATTATATATCTCTCTTAGGGGGGTCATTGTTTCAAGAACAGACGGTTTTATATTTTCCTTGACATAAACTCACTGCTATCTAACTACGTTACTGAGGTTGTAATTTATGTGTGAAATAATAATCTGCGTGTAGAGAAAATAAATAAGTGATGACTTTATATTTTAGGTATTTCAGATACAAAGTTCAATCTTGAAAATTTTATTTCATGCCATTAATTTGTGTCATGACATTATTAATTCAAAAAATTATTTCCATAATTTTTGTATGGCAGTATTCCCACCTGCTGAGGAAGATGATATTGCATTTCTTAATTTTTTGGTTTAAATTAACACTTTTAAAAATATTTATCAACACTATTTTTATATTTGTTGTTACATAAATGCAGTCAACTGCCCCCCTTTTTTTTTAATAATCATCAATAATTATGTATGTCTACATATCATCAACATACTTGCGAACTTTTACGGTTTTCCCGGAAGACCAGTTTTTTAACCTATCTTCCGGTCTTCCGGACAGATGATGAAATCTTCCGTTTTTAAAAGAGTCGCGGATATCGTTCGTTTTAAAACAATAAACCCCATAGAGCGATCGGCGATCACGAAAATTCTCAATCTTTCTCCATCGATAACATAAATGTCAGTATTCATTTCAAAGTTGCTGTATGAGATTCTAGAACCTGTAAAGAAATAGAATTGTTAGATATGCATATACAGTGCATATGTAATTATTTTTTGCCCCCCCTTCCTTTTTATCTCCAACTAGTGATTGGCAATCAAATGTTCTGCAGAAGTCTTTTGTTTTCTAATATTTATCCGTCTGCAACATAAATGATAATATTCATTTTAAACTTGCTTCATTAGATTCTAGAAGTAGAGTTGAAAGAATTTAATATTTCTTACTGTGTAATTATTTTTGTATTCCCCCACCTTTCCACCCTCCTTTCTCCTTCTTCTCTGGATAGTGATCAATTCTAGAAACAATAAAGCAATAGAAGTGCTCAATATTTTTCACATATGTACTTATTTTTTTAGACCTTATTGCTGAATTTAATCAATAAATGTTAATGAATTTTAAATGAATTTTAAATATTTGTATATCATGTTTATACTTAATGTGTAAATATGAGAAAAAAATGAAGAATAGATTTTTCAGGTAGAAAATTTTTTCCCAAAACAGTTTAAGAAAATTAGTACTCAGTTGATTTTATGCACGTTTGAAACTGATAATTAGCTACTGCTACTTTTTTTTATATGTATGATTAGTGCATATACACAAAAATCATATTCTATATTTGTTTAAAAAGTTTGTGTTTCTTTTGATATGGAATTATAATGAGGTTTTATGTGGATATAAAAGTTATTGCAGTTGTTTTAAAGATTTTTTTTTTTTTTTTTTGTTAATGAAAAAATCTTGAAAAGGCTTATGTAGTTAAAAACTATATTTATAAATGCTTATGTCATCAATTTATTGAAAGTGAGTTTATCAATGTTCAACCAATTAATCAACCAATCATGTTAGCAAAAAAAATTTCAGCTAATTTCTAATTTTAGTAATCACATGTCTAATTTGGGGAGGGGGAGGGAAAATTTGAAACATCTAATGGAAACTAAAAATGTTTAATAAAAAATATTTGACAGCTGCTTAGTGACTGCATTTCTTTCTACGCTATTAGGTATCAATTTTCTTTCTTATTTTATTTACTTTTTTACGGCCACTTGAAATTTTCAAGTGGCCGCCACTTGAAAACAAAAAGGCGGAGCAACATGGTTAGCGAACTCATCCAATATATTTATAAGATAAGTTTACTGTCTAAATTTGGTTCAATTTGAGTTATTTCGGATGACAAAATTTTCATTATAGATAGATAGATAGATAAACGAAGTGATTGCAGTAGGTCGATTTCTAAAGAAATCAATCTAAAACAGAGAGAAAGAGAGTTTAAACAAGTTTTTTGGATTTTCGTAAAACATTCAGTATTACGAATGTAATTCCTTTACTAGAATACAGAATAAAATATAAATATAGTTGAAGTATTATATTATTATAGAATAAGTTTGGATAAATCTTAAGCTAACTTCAACCTCAATGAATGCTATTGCGAAAACTACGGACGCCCGCCGATTAAAAACAGACCGAGACTACTGCCAATTTATTCTAATAATTGTTATCAAACTAAATAAATGACACCTGAAGTACAAAGCGCTTTATATTTTTTCTGTAATGTAGTTTGACAACTTCTGGCACCAATTTGAAACGAGCAAATACTTGCCATTATTTTTCTAATAATCGACATCAAATTAAATAAAAGGCTTTAAATATCATAATGTCCCAAGCATTTTTTAAATTTATTTTTTTCAGTTTCAATGCTTCAAGGTACAAAAATAACCTCTAAACGTCAACTCGGTCTTTTATTAGTAGTTCAAGAACAAAGAAAGTAATACATTCCTTATTCATAATTTTTATCATATGGTATATCGCATATACGTAGGAAATTAGAAGCTATTGTGATAGGTTAAAATAAATAAAAAATAAAAAAAGCCTCCCCCCCCCGAAAAAAAAAAAAATTATTCGAATAAAGCAAAACATTGTCTTCTTTAAAATTAGGCTTTATATCTTCCATAATATATATATATATATATTTGGATAATGGAATTAGTAACGAGCAAATGCCAATATAGGATAGATTTATAGAATATTTATCAAACAGTGATAAAATATGTATACGTTCAACATGGATTCAGCATAAAATTTTCTTTTTCTCAAAAGCATTTTCATATCTAAATCATAACACCCCTCCCCCCTTCACACTCACACACACACACACATATTTGGTAGAGGAAATTGTGAAGCAAGGTTTGAAGAAGAGAATAAAATTTGGCTTGACAAAATTTTAAAGACTTCAGTATGTTTTGCCGAACCTTACAAATGTCAAGATTTTGCAAAACTTGGTTAAAACTGTGAGTTTCGGTAAAAGAAAATAGACATATACTTTTATTCATGCGCATAAACTTTTTTGAATTATTCTTCTAAACATAACGTCTTTATTAAGTGTTAAAACTTTTACTTTACTCAACTTATAATAAAAGCTTGTGAATAATTATATTGATTTTGAATTGAAGAGATATGATTATAAAAGTTTACAGAATTTTCATTAAGTATGCTTTGGAATTAACAAATCCTCAATATAAAAATTATTATAAAAAAAAATAGTAACGGAATTAGTATATTAAAAAGTTTTTATATCTGGTAGCCGATCAAAATAAATATATTAACTGATTTGCAGTAGGATTATGTTTTTATGCTTTAAATACATATATATATATACATATAAATTTAAAATAAAATAAGCAAAGAGAAAAAAAAAAAAGATAAATTTTACCTAAAATAAATAAATATGCACAACCACATCCAAGATTACGTTTATCGGTAATCGTTATATTTATTTATTACTAACAGGCTACGCCCGCTTCGCTGGTCACTATATTTAAATGTATTTTTAAAAGAATTGAATCACTATTTTTTTTATATTACTTTATAAATAAAAACTAAAAACTAAATAAAAAAATAAAAGAAAAAAGAAAATACATTGAAATCACTCTAAACCTCGCTTCGGGTACCCGCTGACTACGGCAACTCTTTTCCCGTCCGCATTGCATCGGGTCCGGGTTCCCACTGTCTGCGGAAAGACCTTTGGAAGACCTTTTGACCTGCAATTTGAGTAATTTATCGACGACAGGTGGATCTGCTATTATTTAAGAACTGCGATTTTAAAGATGACTGTATCTCAGTATCTATTAAATATTTTAGTTTTTGAACCATGTATTTTATACCCCCTCCCCCCCCCCCGCTATTTATACTATATTACGATTTGATTCCGACCAATATAATAAAATAAAATAAAAAGTAGATAATTTAAAAGGAATTAAATGCATAAAAATCAAATAAGTTTTAATCAGTTCAATCCTTTCTACTATATACTGACCTGTTTTTTCCGATAAATACTATAAAAAATGAAATAAAAAATAAAATAAATAAAGGAATTAATTAAAAAAAATGAAAAATAAAAAGTCTTTATACTATAAAAGTTACACACACAAAACTGTTATAAATACGCTTTTAAATTTAAAATTTAATATACTTATTGTTTTCTACTGCATTACATTACCGTTTTATTTTCAATAAATGAAAGATTTTGCCTTCAAATGAATGTATTAAATAAAAAATAAATATAGTAATAGCCGTTGCTAAGATACTCAGACGATTACAATGAAAGAATAAATCTATGAAAAATGAAACATAGAAGCCAGTGTTTAAAATCGAAAATAATAATAATAATAATAATAAAATAATAATAAAAAAAAATTCAGATTCGAAATTCGAAAAAATCTTGATGAAGTTTACACCTGACGGGTCCCAGGTACCCACCTGCCAAGTTTTGTAGTTCTGCGATCGGTAGTGTGAGCACCAGAGCGCAGACAAACACACACAGATACTTTTCTATATTTATATAGATTTATATATTTTTTCCTTCCATTTTTCAAAGCGGACTTCTTTTAGTTTTCATCTCATTGTCTAACTAGACGCAAAGAACCTGGTGATATTGACTTATTGAAATGGAATGACTACCAACGATACGAGAACTTTTGTTAATTTCAACAAATGAGTTCAGATAAAGTGATATGCTATTATAAAAGAATACTTATTTTGCTTTCGTTTTGAACGCGACCCTTGCGAAAGAAACATATGAAATTTTAACACTTTCAGGTCTATTTAAATTTGTTATATAATATTATTTCAATTTCAAATTTATGTCTCCTGCTGGACTGAGAGTTTTTAATATTTTTTTTCCTTCTTTTTTTTAATACTTTGAAAATGTATATCTTAATAATGTTTTTATTAGAAATTTTAAACTAATTTTATTCATAATGCAAAAACTATTTAAATTTACACTGAATTAGTATTTATAAGAAATTATTGGAAAAAGCAAGTGTTAAAGTAAAAAAAAAAAAAAAAAAAAAAAGTTCCGGATAAGAAAACATTATTTTGAGCATAAAATTTTAAATAACTTGCCCTAATTGTTTAGAAAAATCTCAAAATAGCTTTTACTGGTAAATAGCATCATTAATTTAAAAAAAAAAAATCACAATAACTCTTATTTGAATTTTGATTCTAGATCGTTTCATAAATTTATATCTGTTAGTGCTGCTAGCTGCTACCTACCTATCCATCTACAGGTATATATTAAGTAGAAGGTTCATAGATAATATCTGAACAGACGGCGAACGTATATAATTGACAATTTTTTAGTTTAGAGAGTTAAAAGTTGACTCCAGAGACTCCCGGGCTTAATTCGCTTCAAAGAAAATGGGAACTTAAATGAAACTCGGTCTTAGACCTCAAAGTGTTAATAATAATTTAACTAACAAGTAAAATGCTCAAAACTTTCGTATACAATACTTTTTAATTTTAGAATCTTTTTTATGTGTTACATATACTTTTAAATATATATTTTGCGGATAATATTTTGATTACGTTAAATCAAGATTAAGCTCTAAACTTGCAGTACTTCAGCGAAAATTGTATAAGAATTTTGTTTTTTCTTGCGAATGCTATTACATCTTCTGTACATAAAACTTAGCCTAATGAGACAACATAAACTAATAACATTAAATCATTATATTTCAATTGCATATTTTCAGCCACCAAGCTAAAGAAATCACTCACTATAAGCATATATAATATGCATTAATCATAAAATTGCTGATTTTTCTTGCTTGATTGTATATTAAATAATTTCTCAATAAGCAGATCTGGTTATTTTCGATATGCTATATTAGGATACATTTAAAGCTTAATGCTTATACAAAATGAGTATGGGCTCACGTACGCATGCTGACAAAGCGACAATTTTTGCTCAATTATCAATAAATATAGCCTAAATAGCACAGATGGATGACAAATTTGTCACCTTATTAAGCTATTATAATTATTAAATACTATTTTAGAAAATTAAGCTATTTTTATAAACCTACTTTATATAAATATATTTTGATATTTATAAAATATAAGTTTAAAAAAAAATAATAATAAACAAAATCAAACATTTAAAACAACTTCCAGCTGTAATTTTCGATTTCCGTTAGGTAAACATCTTTTATATCTTAAAGGTTGATTTAAAGTTTTTTCTACCTTCAAAGCTCCATACCAGTGCTGAGTGTACTATACTACGTTTTTACCTTCATACTGGAAAATCGTCCCCTCCCCCCCCCCCCCCCCCCCAGCTGTTGTATATACTTGCAATCTGTGATGTTTGCCTATTTTCTTCTCTTTTACGATCAAGTTTCGTATATTTTACTGCAAAATTTTGAAAATCTGTCTTGCATTATTTATAAGATTAAATTATTTTTTGAAACTTAAATTTTTCTGCCTTTGCGTGAATTAGTATTAATAAAATAGAATTTCATAATATGTTTAAACTTCAAACGAAAGATTTTGGGCTGTTTTCGCATAAAAATCATTGATACATAGAGTAAAAATTTGTATAAGATGTATTTACAATTTCTATTTTTGAATCACTAAATCATAACCCAGGCTGTCTTCCTGCACCCTATTTTCATGGCTAACCTTAATTCTAAAAATAACAATCCAGCATGTCTTTGAAAATTATATGCATAAAGTGCAATTTTCCGAAAATTGCAGAAAGATTTCACAGAAGTATGGAACAGCAAACTTGCCTATTAAGCACAGAAATAAAATTCATGAAATTAATGGAAAATCACTGTGAATTGAAAAGAAGCTCCTTTATAACAGTTAATGCTGCACTTCAGTCAGTTTCAAGCTCTCTTCCTTCCCATGCTGTCCAATGGGATTTTTGTTGCTTCGTATTAAAAGCATATCTTAATCAAAAATGAAGTTTCTTGAATTCAAGTTTTTGAATTGCATTCTTTGAACGTTTCGTTTTTTAGTTTAGTGGCCCTTTTTTGAAAAAATAAATTTAAATATTTAATTTAATTTAATTTAATTCATTTTTTTAAGTAAACATAGGACTCCAATTTTCAATCTCTAACATATATATTTAATCGCCCACTAAGCTAAAAAGCGGCACATTCAAAGAGTGAAAAAACAAAAACAAAAAAAAAAAAAAAAAAAAAAAAAAATCATTCGAAAAACCTTATTTTCGAATGAGATATCCATATAATACGAAGCAACAAAAATCCCATAAGATAACGTGAGAATGAAGAGAGTGGGAATCTAACAAGAGTGATGGATATAGAAAAGCAATAACAAGTTTATACTCAATATATTTTATTTTTAATAATTTTTAAATTCTTTTAAAATCTTCTTTTCAAATGCATTTCGGCAGAAAATAAAATTCAAAATTTTGCTAACAAATAATAAAGCTGAGGAAAAGTACTTTAATTTTAAAGTAATTTATAATTAAGATTTACTTTTTTTAAAAAAATCATTAAAATAGTAATTTATTAATTATTACTTATGTCATCGTATTCGAATGCCATTTTGACATTTGAAATGATCAATTTCTTCTTCAAGGTGAAGAATCCTGATATGAATTTAAAAAAAAAAAAAAAAAAAAAAAAAAAATGGTACAATGTACTTTTTGTCATTCTTTTGAGCAGTGGTATGAGGTCAGAAGAACAAAAAACTTTTCATTTGTTGATATTCACGGATTAACCCTTCTTGCACACATCCCTTGAGAGATTTTTCTAGCCTTCAAATGTAGCAGCTAACCATTTTTTGAAGCATTCATTTTCTGTCCTCTTTTCCCTCCTTTTTGGGACGGAGACAGAATCCATCCCCTCCCGAGCATCCAATAAGACGCCGCCCTCGCATCCCCCCATCCCTTGGCTCTGCATATCAGTTGTCATAGTCACATTTGCCGATTACTGGCTGCAACGGAGATACCCGTTAACTTCAAAAATTTCCAACTGCCGAAATTCCAAGTTGAATGACTTCGATGGTCAACTGATAGTTAAAACAGTCGTGAGTATGCTGCACTATCCAATCTTGATTCTCCTCAGTAAATCACTAAAGGAAAAAATAATAATAATAAAAAAAAAAAACTTGAAATTTTTTTACTCTCCTATGTGACAGGTGGAAATAACTCAGAAAATACCCCCTCCTTCTAAAATTTAAATATTTTATTACTTGCACAGACTAACATTTTAGAAACACTAACAACTGAGACAGTTTGTAAATATGTAAACATATATGTGAGCATAGATATTTTAATGCATGGTGTGTACCTATAAAATATATTTTATTAAATACTTTTTTAGCAAATTTAAAGAAAAAATATCTTCAAATACAATTTTTGCAAGTTTTTATGAAACGTTACATTTAACCAAAATTTTGTACATTTTCTTATCAGTGCCTTTATATTTGAATTTATATTTATTTTTTAAAAGTTATGCAAAACACATCAATACCATTTATTTATTTATTTTTTATTTATTATAGTCATATATTCGTTTAATCTCAAACATTTTTTAAAGGATTTTTATTTTACGCTCTAGAAACGATATTTAAATTACTAGCGAAATTTTTATAAATTGTTAATATTGTTGACAGGTGACTTGGTGAAAATGAGTGCAGTCATATTTAAGTAAAATTATTACAATAACGTTTTAATTACGCAACAGACCAAACAAAAAATACTTAGCATCCTGTTTAAACAGTTCGATAAATTTTAATAGATAAAAATGAACAATTGCGAATGTTTAGATTTTATATACAACTATAAATATTTATGTCATTCAGCAATTTGATAGAAATATTTGTATGGAGGATAAATTTTGAGATAATTTTATTTAAGATAGTTCTCATTTTTTACTAAATACTTATTGAACACTCAGATATTTTTGAAAAATAAATAGAATTATATGCAATTATATTTTGAAAATGTCTAGTTTTACAATACTGGATTATTTCGCACTCTTGATAAACGAATTTCCCTCACCTACGGTTACATGATTTACGACAAGAACGCATATATTCAAAAGATACCCATATATTTAAGTTGCAATAACGAAAATAAGTAAATAAATTTACATTACATTATAGAAAACATTCAAACAGGATAAGCATACAAGTAAATTTAAGTAAAAATAAATATTCTTAATTTATTGCAATATGTTAAAAGTATTGTCATGTATTATAAAATAGTGTCATATCGAATTCATATGTATTGAATTTCTAAAAGAAAATACAGAAGTAAATTTTAATAAATTTAGTTCGTAAATACGCATGTTACATCAAAACCATGCTGCAAGCAAATTTTAATTGACAGGATAACAAATAGTATTATGAATTTTTATTTAAATTTATACATTTATTTATTTCCTCTAGAAGTTGTCTGATTTTCATTTATGACAAATGCTAAGAGTACAAGTAATCAAAAAGCTTCTGCTTAATTAGAATTCTTTCTTTTTCATTTATAATATATCTTTTCTTGTATATATTTAGGAATAATATTTCACTTAATTATAGATTCTATTTTTATTTTAAAAATTTGATTTTAATTTAAAGCCTTCTAAAAATAAGAAATGTACATCGTAATAAATAGTTATTTGATAACGTTTGTTTTTCAACATATTGTGAGCATCAAATAATGGGAATTACACTAAGTTAGTAGAATTATGATAGACTTGAATTTCTAAATGCATAATTTTACCGTATTACATTTTAGTTATTTTGACAATAGAACGAAATAAATAAATAAAAGAATAATCCTAATCTAAAAGAAGAATTACATTTTCGTTTTCTGTTAAATAATATGTTACGTTACTTTAATGCTCGTATGAAATTTAGTTTGTAAAGATTTGGATTACTTTTTTTCTTCTTACGGTGGAATGATAGTATTCTGTAGGGAAGTTTTGGGAGATCTTTTGGCCCCTTATATATTTATTATATTACCATATTCATGGCGTATTTTGTGACGTAATAATTTACATTTTCGGGGAAATAATAATAATGATAATTTCATACATGTGAGTAACTTTGAATCCAATTGTACTATGAAGTTTGGATAATTAGCATAATAACACTAACAATGTATGATTATAATACATGATTAATAATATATGTTCTTTAATATCTGGGAAAAGCTTAAAAAGTTTGAAAATAAACGTATAAAAATCTGACGGCACACGTTTAACATTATTTCATTTTATTAAATTAAGGAGTAAAATGTTTCTTTTTTTTTTTTCAAATAAATGTAATATATTTTGGTATTTAATTTGTTTAAATTAAAATCTTCTTTCGATTAGTACCTCATATCTATAAAACTAAATTGTTAAAACTAATAATAAAATTTCGATGTTTCATTTTATTTGTCTTCAAATTTAATTATCAGCATTTTAATACCATATTAAACTGAATTTAATATTTTCAGAAATTTTTTACATAGCAGGTAAATATCGACCGTTTATTTAAAAGATGCAATGCCCCCCTCCCCCCCCCCCTTTTTTTTAGAGAGAGAGAGAAATTATTATTATTTTTTTTTTTTCCCTAACGTACATTTTTTTTTTAACATCTTCTCTATTTGTAAAAATGAGATGTTTCTATTTTTTTCTGCATAATTTTATTTTTTCCATTGACTAAATAAAAATGAGTGGCAGTTACTTGAAGATAAAAGAGTTGGCGGTACTACTTAAAAGAACTGTGATTCACAATTACATCCGTCAGACGTCACAGCACGTCTACCCCCGATTGAAATACTTCCGGGTGCGTCATGCACACAAAATTTTTATATGTATATTACTCCCATTCAAAAATTTAAAAATATTTATTTCTGATAAATGTTTTTGACGATTTATTAAATTATGTTACAAAGGTCCTTAAATGTCAAATTCAATTTTTTCAAAAAGGGTCAAATTAATTTAGCAAGTAGGGGGGTAGTTCGTTCCGTTTCACTCATTCATAAAAGAGTTAGATTATTTTCCAAAAAAAAAAAAAAAATATATATATATATATATTTATATAAGGCAGTTTGATAATGTTGTAACGCAGTGATCATGGATTGCATTCTGAAGTTAAATGCACACACAGAAAGTTGCAAATGATTATAGTTGCTTACATTTATATCTGAAAACTTCATATTTTATAATCCATTACAAAATTTATTCATCATTAACTAATGAAAACTATTTTTATTTAAAAACATTTTTTAATTTCTTTAAAATTCGCCCTGTTGTTAAATATATCTTTATTATTTATTTATTTATTGTTGGCCCACAAAAAAGTTTCTCAGAATGTCACGCAAAATTATTCATTTGAAATAAATAAAAGTAATATGCAGCGCTATTTTTATATTATTATCATTATTATTTGATAACTAATAATGCATTTTCATATGTTTTTTGATATACCTAAGTTATCTGACACTAAAATCGATTTTGTTTTATTTCTCAATAAAATAATTTTTTTTTTCAAGCATGGCCTTTTAAAAGTTTTTGTTCTGATTTATTCTTTTATTTAAACTTCAAATTTCAAGTGCGCTTAAAGCTCTTAAAATTCGAGAAAAATTTACGTCATTTTCACAAATTAAATAATAATCACTCATAAATCTGCAAATATACTTTTCAGTTTATTTAAATTAACCCAATCAGGTTATCGTGGGTCATCGGAGACCCGAGACATTTTTTATTTGTCTCATCTCTCAGAATCCATACATAAAAGAAAGGCCTGTTCATCGCGTCCATGATTTTTTCCGTAAAAATACCATTTTTAAATTTTATTATGCAATTTGAATTTTTCAAATATCTCAATTTTTTCAAAAGTTATGAATTTTTTAGTAAGTGCCTGCATTTTATGGAAATAGGTGTATTTCTTATGAAAAAGGAAATATTTGTTTATTTATTTATTTATTTATTTATTTTTGCAATATTCATTGTTTGCCCTTAAAAAAGAAGTATTCAAGAGTGTTGAAAAAATTTTTCAGATTTTTTTTCTTAAAAATGGCATATTCTAACATTGCTCGGGTCTTCAGCGATCCATGATAAACTAACAAGGTGCCGAAAAAAGCGATAACCTGATCGGGTTAAATATATTCTATGCTGTTTACTTAAAATTCCCTATGCTGATGTAACTGTAATTTTCGAAGGAAGTAATATTTGTTCATTTATTTTCAAAATGAGACACACCAATAACTTTAAAAAGCTATGTTCTTATTGCCATTATTAACAACAAGCATTAAAATTTCTTTAATAGTTTGTTTATTGGATGTAAATGCATTAAACAAAAATTTTTCAGAACGTTCTATTATTCAAATAAGGTTTTTTTTTTTTTTTTTTTTTTACAACTGTTTTTTTACACGCGTTGTGGATCTACATTAGTTTTTTGTGCTCAAAAATTTTCTTCTTTCTACTCAGCAGACATATTTGTTGTGTGTCGGGGCAAACTTTTCTTTGATTTCTGAACTCCATTACAAAATGCTCTTTAAATGAGTAAATGAGCTCTTTAAATTTGTATCTATTTTTGCAGTAATATTTAGCATATGTACAGGATATTTCATTCTTTGTAGTGTATCCAATATCAATAGCAGGTTGTTATTTTTTTCTGATAGATTAAGATGTGGTATTAAGCATTGCATGAATATATTTTAAGTATGTACAATGAATAGGAATTGATTTTTGAATTTAATATAAATATGCTGCATCTTATGTGCATTTTATGTTACTTTTAATAAGTATTGTGCATGTATATACGCTTTTGTTTTATCTGTATATTCGTATGAATTATATCAATTACATTAATCGGTTATTAAATAAATAAATAAATAAATATATATATATATATATATATAATTAGTTTTTTTTTTTTTTTTGTCATTCAGCCGCGTTCGAATATTTCCCAGAAGCATATATTAAAAATAATTTTTTTTGGCGTAATTTAATATACATTAGGTAAGCGTATATTAAGCGTAATTTAATATGTAGGTACTAATTTAAAATGCAGTCTCTAATTCTTTTTCTTTCGATCTTTCTTTCTTTTTTTTTTTTTTTTTTTTTTTTAAGATGTAATTGATTAATGTAATATTCCTGTCTTTTACGTAATGGAATATATTTGACACTTAAAATTATTTTTTTTTAAAGCATTTGTTATTTTCTCTTCAAACACAATACAGTAATACATTGAATGGAATTTTCAATTGATGCTAAATATGTATTTCAAACTGAAACTAAAGAAATTTAGTTAATGAAAGAAACACCACACTTTAAAATGAAAAAACAGTTTTTTAAGCACTTTTTCTTTTCTAACTTAGTGAAAGAAATAGATATTGTGTTCTAAAATAAATAAATAAAAATTATAAACTGCAGCAATTTTTCTTCTTAATACATTTTTATTGGGAAAACTTAATAATTATAGTAACATTATTATATACAATAGTTTTCAAAGTAACAACAATACAAAAAACCACAATTTTTGTTATACATTTCGCTTATTTTTAGGTTTTTACATTACGAAAAACTAGAAGACAATATTTTCTAACAAGCAGGATTTAAAACAAATGAAACTACTCAACCTGAAGGAAAAATGTGAATATATCTATTTCAATATTGGGATGATGTTCTTTCAAAATGCATTCGCGAATGGAAAAGTTCGTTAAGGCATAAATTTTTAGTAGACATATTTGATTTATTGTATTTTTGACAACGATAAAAATACTATAAAAAATTTGATGCTCTGATATTTCGTTAAAATATTAATTTATGAAACACCCATTTTTAAATGTATTATTGAAGGGTAAAGAACATTTTGCACATAGAAATTTTTCGTAGTTCTGTTTATTAAATACAAAAAATTTTATATTTCTGTTGGAAAGTTCTAAAAATAGGAAGAATTAAAAAATTTTACGCTTTTTAGTTACGCATAATTTTTACAATTTCTGTTTTTTAATATGATTTTATGTAGTATTACCTACTGTTGTATCTGGCCTTGTATATTTATTCGGTATTACACTTTACAGCTGCTTTTATTGATTTCTTTTTAATCGACTGTACATCTGAACTACACAAAGCTGTGTATAAAAGCAAAAAATGATTTCATTTATTAAAATTTTTATGCAAACTATCAAAACTCTAAATATCTATCATAAAATTAGTTTTTTTAGTTTTTGTTTCATGTTTAACTTTAAGATATTTTTTTTTTTTTATATATATATAAGCGCAAAATATATAAAAGTTTTGCATCTTTCTTGAGATATAGTACTATATCTCATGTGAAATACAGAAAAAATAAGAAAAGGAAGCTTTAACGAGTTTTTTAAATAATTTGAACATTTATTACTGCTGATCTATACATTATTACGCAAACATATCTTAAGGCTCTTTTAGCATTTTTCTGTCAACAGAAGTAAATATAATTTTTTTTTCACACTATTGGCATTTTGTTTCGATATTAGTAGTTTTCTTTGTTAATGAAATGCCCAGAAGAATATTGGTGGATCGGATTGAGAGAAAAAAGTTCATATTAATATGCATCGTCATGCAAATAAAAATGCTCATAGTGTTAAAAATATATATATACAGACACGATATTATTTCATTATTTAAAACATGAAAATCTAACATTGACAGATTTTAATTTAGTGCCAGAGGCCTACTGCTAAACTTGTTAATATCGACAAATTCTTCTTTAGTTAATTCGTGACGATCTAAATTCCATGATAAAGTTTTCATTAAATCAAACCAATGTGTTTCAGCTGCAGATACTGTAACAAATAACGTTGGAAGTCCAAACTGTCTTATAGCCGCAAAACAACGTTTTTTCTCTCTTTCCCAATGAGGGGGAGGTGTGCCTTGGGGGGGACTCATATCAAAGGTGTGCCTTGGGGGGGACTCATGTCAAAGTTGTACCTTGGGGGGGACTCATGTCAAAGTTGGGCCTTGGGGGGACTCATGTCAAAGTTGGGCCTGGGGGAGGACTCATGTCAAAGTTGGGCCTTGGGGGAATCATGTCAAAGTTGGGCTTGGGGGGGGGACTCATGTCAAAGTTGGGCCTTGGGGGGACTCATGTCAAAGTTGTACCTTGGGGGGGACTCATGTCAAAGTTGTGCCTGGGGGGGGACTCATGTCAAAGTTGTGCCTTGGGGGGGACTTCATTCAATAAATCCCCATTCAATAAACCGACTGAAATAGGCCCTTAGCACTATTAAGAGTGACGTATAAAAATTCGACAACGCTGTACCGACTGAAATAGGGGTACCTTGGGGGGGACTCATGTCAAAGTTGGGCCGGGGGGGGACTCATGTCAAAGTTGTGCCTGGGGGGACTTCATTCAATAAATCCCCATTCAATAAACCGACTGAAATAGGCCTCTAGCACTAATTAAGAGTGACCTATAAAAATTCGACAACGCTGTACCGACTGAAATAGGGGTAACTTGGGGGGGGGGACTCATGTCAAAGTTGTGCCTTGGGGGGACTTCATTCAATAAATCCCCATTCAATAAACCGACTGAAATAGGCCTCTAGCACTAAAAAAAAAAAAAAAAAAAGATAGAGTAACATTGTTTACACAGAAATTTTTAATTTTTTAATTTATTATTACTTACTTGAAAAAATTGGTCGAATTTCGACAACTGGGGGATACTAGTACAAATAATTGTGTAATATTTCGAGAATTTTAATTACAAAAATTGAATGTTTTCACAATTTGTTTTAAAATATCTTTGTTTGTACATCGCTTTAATTAAAACTAGTGAGAACATATTATTTGATTTAAGGTTATTAATTGCTTTCAAAAAAAAAAAAAAATATATATATATATATATATATACAGACACGACATTATTTCATTATTTAAAACATGAAAATCTGACATTGACAGATTTTAATTTAGTGCCAGAGGCCTACTGCTAAACTTGTTAATATCGACAAATTCTTCTTTAGTTAATTCGTGACGATCTAAATTCCATGATAAAGTTTTCATTAAATCAAACCAATGTGTTTCAGCTGCAGATACTGTAACAAATAACGTTGGAAGTCCAAACTGTCTTATAGCCGCAAAACAACGTTTTCTCTCTTTTTCCCAATGAGGGGGAGGTGTGCCTTGGGGGGGACTCATGTCAAAGGTGTGCCTTGGGGGGGGACTCATGTCAAAGTTGTACCTTGGGGGGGACTCATGTCAAAGTTGGGCCTTGGGGGGACTCGTGTCAAAGTTGGGCCTGGGGGGGGACTCATGTGAAAGTTGGGCCTTGGGGGGACTCATGTCAAAGTTGTACCTTGGGGGGGACTCATGTCAAAGTTGGGCCTGGGGGGGGACTCATGTCAAAGTTGGGCCTGGGGGGGACTCATGTCAAAGTTGTGCCTTGGGGGGACTTCATTCAATAAATCCCCATTCAATAAACCGACTGAAATAGGCCCTTAGCACTATTAAGAGTGACCTATAAAAATTCGACAACGCTGTACCGACTGAAATAGGGGTACCTTGGGGGGGACTTATGTCAAAGTTGGGCCTGGGGGGGGGGGCACTCATGTCAAAGTTGTGCCTTGGGGGGGACTTCATTCAATAAATCCCCATTCAATAAACCGACTGAAATAGGCCCTTAGCACTATTAAGAGTGTATTATAAAAATTCGACAACGCTGTACCGACTGAAATAGGGGTACCTTGGGGGGGACTCATGTCAAAGTTGTGCCTGGTGGGGGACTCATGTCAAAGTTGTGCCTTGGGGGGGGACTTCATTCAATAAATCCCCATTCAATAAACCGACTGAAATAGGTCTCTAGCACTAATTAAGAGTGACCTATAAAAATTCGACAACTGTACCGACTGAAATAGGCCTCTAGCACTAAAAAAAAAAAAAAAAAATAGTTGATATGGATGGACTCAGTTCCTCATCTATATATTAATAGGCAAGCATAAAGTTTGTTGTCCCTTTTTAACGTATTATTTATGGGAGTAGAGGGTTGAAAATGGTATCATTCGAAAGGTATGGTTAGCCGGAAGGTGCGAATACAAATATTATTTTCTTACGATGTCAAGAAGGTATTTAAAAATACATTTATTTTTTATGCATTTTCCCCCATTTTTCCCTTTTATACACGTATTCCTTTACATTAAAAAATACCTAAAAGTAGAAAGTTGTTAAATCTGGCAATTTCATAAAGCTCAAATAAAACCATAGACACAGTAATTTGTATAATGTAGCATCACTATACGCAAGCGAATTGATGACGTCACTGTCTGTCCATGGAGCCATGAAAAAGTTTTGCTATGTTAAAAGTCCATTGGATTTTTTGTAAAAAATTATTAAAAAATAACGGAAATTATCTGCCGATTTTAATTCCGATATTTGGGTATAGTTATATATAAGTTACTGTCTACATGTGTTTGATTGAGTTATTTTTTCTGTAAAATTGATAAAATTTTAATTTAAAATCACAAAACTCCAGAAAAAAAAAAAAAAAATGGCAAACTTCCAGTTGCGAATGTAAACATAAACATTTCATTTCAAAGGGAGATATTTAAACAATAAATATTCAACTAATATACTAAATAAAAGGAAAATGGATTTGTTACTAACTGCTGCATGTATAAGTAGACGATACGGAAAAAAATCCGATTTCCGTTTTTTGCTGAATTTACATGTTTTGAGCTTTCTTTACGTTTCAATTAACTGAAATTGGCTACTTATTTTTTAAAAAAGTGTCTTTATGGCTAGCTTTTGTGGGTAGAAGAAGCAAGTAGAAGACTCATAAAAACTTTTGATTTCCGGTTTTCGAATTTTCGATGAATTTACACGTTTTGAGATTTCCTTGCATTTTAATTAAGTGAAATTGACTACTTATTTTTATTTTTTAAAAAGTGGATTTATTATTCTTTCCTCTGCATATATAACTAGAAAATATAAGATTAAAAAAAGTTTTGGATTTTCGGTTTTCGATAAAGTTACACGTTTTGAAATTTCCCGAACTCAATTCGACCATTTTTGAAAAATATCTTCTTTTTTTTTTTTTTGTTCAAACACTGTACTTTATGAACCAATCGAATTAATTTAACAGAATTTGATACTTGGTTGGGCCTTGGTTTGACATGGTACCTATTAGCTTCTGGGCTGTATCACACAACAAATGGCGTTTTCACGTTGCGATTTTCTCTCATTTCAGGAAAGGCTAACATCTACAGATAGAAATAGTTATATTAAGTAAAACTCTGCTGATTCAGTTAGAGTGAATATCGGCAAACAATTGCCGCAGCTGTGTTGCAATTGCATTCCGTTTAGGACAAGGCAATAACTTTGCTTTGCCTCGCTTTGCAAAAAAAAAAAAAAAATGGTCGAGTTTCGACCACTGGGCGATACTAGTTATGTATATTTCTCATAAATTTATAGTACAAGACATACAGTGTTCATGTTAAAAGAAATGAATTTGATTTATCTTTCGATACGGTGACAGATTGAAATGCGCTATCGAATTAGGCTATTCACCGTTCAGTTCGGTATATTTATCTTATCCTAAATTGTTGATTAATTTTATAGGTGTTATTGCATATTTAATTTTCATGCAATTCCACACTATCTACAATGCAACGATGCTCATATAATGCAAGTTTATAAAAAGTTTTGCTCTATATTCTTTTACGTTAAAAAATATTCTGCTATATAAAGAAAATCTTAAATTTCGAATAATTTACGGAATTTCAATTTAGAATATTCTTAGTTAATGATTTTCAAGCCAGAATCATAAATAATATTTTAAAAGTGGCGTTACACCTTTACGATAAAAAATATCGCTCAAAATGGACGTTTATGCAAAATTTTGCTATGTTCTGTCATGTTACGAAAATCGTAAATTTCCAATAATTTACGAATTTTTCAAAGTGGGAAATTCGTAGTCAATTTTGTTTATTCCAGCATCATAACTAATATTTTAAAGCTGGTATGATATCATTACAATAAAAATATGCCTTTTAATGCATATTTAAGCGATATGAAAATTTGCTCTCTTCTCCCATGTTAAGAAAAATGATTAATTTTGTATAACTTACGAAGTTTTTAAATTAAAATATTGAAAATCAGTAGGGTTCTTACCAGTGTCAGAAGTGAATTTTTAAAACTTCTCTGCATTTGTTCTTTGGATATCGTATACGTATAGACAAACAAACTAACAAACTCACACACAAAAACAGACACATTACAGACGGACACATAACCAATTTTGTCATTTTCGGATTCCTCATGCGCCTCAAAATGTGTAATAAAATTATATATATAAAGAGGCCGAAAATTTTTACGATTACAGTAGAGCGCCGATTATCCGAACTCCAATTAACCGAACTTCCAATTATCCGAACAACTTATTTCTCTATTTATTTTTCTTTATCCGAACTTTCAATTATCCGAACAGCCTATTTCTCTCCCCCCCCCCCCAAAAAAAAAAAATAAATAAATAAAAAAATAAAAATAAAAATTCCTAACCGAACTTTTAATTATCCAAACACCCTATTTTTCTCAACCCCCCTCCCCCTCTTCAGATTTAGCATGCGAAATTGAATCCCAGATAAGTGTTTCGTTGGGAGCAGTAACAAGGGAATAAAAGGCTTGGGGAAAGGGGGTATAACATGTCTAAGAAGAATTCGAGATATCGCAGCATTGAAAAGAATGTCTTCTTTGAAGCAAGCAACAATCAAAAGCTTTCTTGATTAAATTATAATTAAATTATAACCTCTAGAGTTAAAAAAAAAAAAAAAAGACAAAAAAAAAAGACAAAAAAAAAAAAAAAAAAAGACAAAAAAAAAAAAAAATTAAACATGCCAGGACAAATAAGTGCTGCCAGTCCTAAGCCTAGATAAAGTATGAAGGTTTTTCTATTGTCACAATATCCCTTAAATTGTCTGTCCAATTATCCGAACTTTTGCTTATCCGAACTAGGGTCTGTCCCTACGTGTTCGGATAATCGGTGCTCTACTGTACCTAAATTCCTTATACTTATAGTATGATGGGGAATTAAAACATATATTTTGACAATTTATGTATGGATGACAAAATAAAGAGAATTTCTTCGAAATTAGATGTTTTATCGAATATCTCAACTTCAGAAATATTTTATGAATTCGCTTGGATTTTCCGTGGTATAAAAACATGTTTTAGGTCATACATTTCAGTGAAAATTTTCTCTCGGAGGCAAAGAGAGGAATAGTACGAAATGAGAGCAAATAATAACAATAATAATAATATTTTGGAGCATCCTTTAAAAATATTATTTCAAAAGCAATGCAGCTGCCGCATGCGATTGTGAGTCTTCTTTTAATTATCTGCTTCATTTGTGTCTGAACAGCATGTATACTCATGTAAAACTATAGTAAAGAATGTAAAATATAGTAGCACGTATATTTATGTAAAGAAGTATAAAAGTTTCTTCAACAAAATAAAAGAAATTCCATTCGTTTTTTATAGCATGCAGAATTTTCAAAACAATTCCATGTCATATTTAGAAAACTTGATCTGCTACATTAGACAAAACACACTGCAATCACAATATAAAAATATTACACATCTGTGAAATATGGGCATTTTAATAAATAATTTTTAATTAAGCATACGCAAGCATTCAATAATTTATTTAAATCTATAAATTATCCAAGATAGTTTTTTAACAACTTGTACCTAAGAACTGATGTTGAAAGATGGCGAAAGTAAGCAAATACAATTAACTGTAATTATGCAGAATATTTGTTTGGGGCCTAATGATTTAGCTCAGTCAGATATTATTATTACACTTATTATTTTATCAGATTAAAAAAAAAAAAAAAAAAAAAAAGGCTTGGGTCCAGTGTAATAGCGACAATACAATATAGTATACTCAAAGTAGCACTGGTACAAAACTTTGAAATCGACTATGGAACTATTAACAACGTTTACCAAACAAACAATGGAAACTTGAGTTGAAAACTTGTTTAAATCATGCATGATTTTTTAAAGGATTTTTTTTTTTTTTTTAATACGACATTTTGTAAATGTCAAAATATAGTTATTTCCTTACAAAAAAAAAAAAAAAAAAAAAAAAAAAAAAAAGGTAGGAAAAAAGCATGTTTTAAAGAATGTTAATTGTCGCTATACCGCTATGCCTCTATGTTGACACGAATCCCGTTTATAGATATAATATTAAATAATTTGAATTTATTTCCGAATGTTTTCTAAATTTGTATATCTTATTTATTTTTGCAGTACTCCCTTAAATTTTAAGTATATACATCATATCATACATACTTCGTACCTAGACGAAAGAAACTGTCCATCGTAATCATATATTAACGAAAAAAAATGTGATTTTTCTAGATTACACAGTTTTTTAACAAGGCGCAACCAAAAATTTATACGCATTATGCAATACTAATTATTACTACAATGATTAATTGATTAAATTTAGTTATTTAGTGTTAATATTATAAATTTATTATTACATATTTATGTAAAAAAAAATATTAGATGACAGACAAAATATTTTTGTATTTTGTATACTATGATACAAAATATATTGTAAAATTGGTATGACTGCAATTTGTTTCTATTGCTGTTAATGTAACAACGTCCAACTAAAAATATCGTTTAATGATTTGGTAAAATGTGACGATATTCAAAGCGGTATATTCAAATCAGGAATTTTTTATTAGAAAATTGTATACTTTCTCAAATAATTGTTTATTTTCACATTAAAATACATTATTATATTTATAAACGTAAATCAAATTCTGGGAAACATATTCTGTTTTAGCATTTCAAATATTACAACTGGATGTCATGCGCAGTTAAAAATTTTTAAAAGATAGTTCTTTCGAATATATGACGTGACTTATTTAAACATTTTTAAATTAATATTGTTATTTTAATAAAAATATGCTTATAAAAGGTATTAAATATTTCAAAAAATTTAAATAACTGCATGAGGTTTTCCATTTAAATAACTTATATAACTAATTCAATATATATTAGTAATTAAGAAAAATAGTATAATTATCTATATTGTTTATTTAATGATTTAAACCCTGCTATATAAAAATATTTTAATAAAACATTTTAACAACAATAAAAAATAGTTTCATTTTTTTTCCTTTGTAAATTTTGTTAAAATCTGAGTACTACTAGTTTAAGCATTTTTCCTTCGTAACTTCCATTATAAAAGAACAATCATCCTGAAATTCGGATATGTCATGTGTCATATTTCACATATATGACATTCTTTACATATTAAAAGTAGTTATGATATAATACACATATATATCTTTCGTTTTCAGAGACGCGCCAAAAATTTTTTATCTGTTGTGTTTTTGTGAGTTGGTGAAATCTAAATAAAACTAACGAATATTAACCTACACTCCGAAACAGGGGGGAAAAAAAAAGACGCACCAAAAAGGATTTATCCGAATGGGACGAAAATTGGTAGATGTGATGTACACATGCAAAGAAAAACAAATGATTACAGTATCAGAAATAACGTATGATTTAATCAACTTCACAAACTAAACAAGTCAATAATGCGTTGGTCCATCTCTGGCCTTTATATAAGTAGTTATTCGGCTTGGCATTGATCGATAGACTTGGCCGATGTCCTCCTACGAGATATCGTGTCAAATTCTGTCCAGTTACTGCGTTAGATTGGCGAAATCCCGAGCTGGTTGTTGGGCCCTTTTCATAAATGTATTAAATATCCTCAATGGGGAAGAGATCCGGTGACTTTGCTGGTCAAGATATTATTGGACAAGTAAGAAAATAAGCAGTAGAAATTATCTCCATGCGCGGGTGGGCATTATCATGCTGAAATATACACTCAGGATGGCGTGATATGAAGGATAACAGGGCGTAGAATTTCGACAGGGCATAGAATTTCGTCGACGTACCGCGCTGTGCTGTAAAGGTGCCGCGGATGACAATCACAGGGATCCGGCTATGAAATGAAATCTCAGACCATCACTTCTGGTTGTCGGGCCGTATGGTTGGTGATAATCCAGTTGGGATCTCCCCCTTTTATTCAGGGCGTCCCCAGATATGTCTTCGCTAATCATCGGAGCTCAAATCGGAACGGGACTCATCACTAAAGAAAATTTTTTACTCTAGTCAGTTCTATTCCAAGCTGAATGGGCTGAACATCACTGCAAGCGGGCTTGTTCGTGTACAGATGCAATTGGTAGTTAATGCCAGGTGCGAAGTGAGTTCAACCTCCTTTCTCTGAGCCACCTATTAATGACTTTTGCGGTCATTAAAGCAACAGTTGTACTCAGGATCAATAATAACGATGAATATGGGGCTCTGAGTTTAGCTCTGACAATTGACTGGTCCTCGTGTTCTGTTGTCTTCCTAGCCCAACCTCTTTCTTCTTGACGTTGTGTTTAGCCACGTCTTATCCATTCTGCCAACATCGTCTAGTTATGGCATCATTCCTATTCAAATGTTGAGCCAGTCACCAGTTAAAACATCCAGCTTCTTTTAGCCCAAAAAACGTGTCCTCTCTCAAAGGCTGAAATCTGCGCATATTGTTCGCTCACCCTGTATACGAGGCATATTTATCATCTATCTGAGTTACGGAATGAAAATTTCAAAGGATTTCTGATCTGGAATCGAAATTTCCCCCTCTTTAATATTCTGCCAGTTGCGCATTTAAGATGCATCGCAGCGTTACATGTTCAGTCATTGGTCGCCAAACATTAACATTTTTCATTTTCTGTCAAAACTTGAAGGTATATCAGTAATTTTTTCTGACCAATTTGCATTACTCCTTATTGGTGAATCTTTTTTTTTTTTTTTAGATTTTGGTGTAGACGATATTCACGTACGTCATTCTATCATGTAGATTTTTTTTAAAGGATGTATAAAAAAAATTATAATGCAGTAACAGAAACATAGTTTAACTATCATTTCAAATTATCTACATGGAAATTACACTGCTCGGCATGAAAATTGCCCCAACACCATTTTTGCACATTCTTATGTAGAATGACCTCCTGATTCCGAATATGACGTCCATTTTGCCCTATTACCCACCATTTTTTAGGGACGGGCCCTTATTTTTATCACTTTTCGGTGATTTCATGGCTATAAATTTGATTTTTATGGGGGGGGGATTATTTTAACAGTTAAATATCTTCTGAGGGGCTACAAAGTTAGAAAATTCTAAAACAGGAACATTTGTGGCAAGGGGAAAATTTAGGGGGTGGCGGGGATTTGCCATTGAAATTATGTATTACATTTCTCATATTTTTTTAATCTATTATAAATGTTATTATTTTTTTGTTTTTAGGTGTTAAATTAATTCCTTTTCATTCTCCAAATCAAATTCATGGTCATAAAATTACCGAACACTGATAAAAATTGGGGAAGGGGTGGTGTCTCTAGAAAACGGTGAGTGACTGAGAAAAATGGGAGTCATATTCTGATTCAGGAGGTAATTTTACATAATAATCACCAAGAATGGCATCAGAGCTTGAAAAAAAATTTTTTTTTTTTTGCAGCGCAGTGTTATTCATGTCAATGACGCATTTCTATATCGACGCTTAAAACATCCTTAACGACTATTTTATAAAAATTTAATGCTGAAATAAGTATTTTTTTTATCTTTTTTAAGGATAAAACTGTTTGTGTGTACATGTGTGCATTGGTTTATCATAACGCTTTTGCGTAGAAAGATGACCTACATCCACAGTTTTACACTTGTACAAGATCTGATCATGTATGAAGCCCGAATTTCAATTTTGTTTATGAATTATTTTATATTTTCAAATGTCTGTAGACAGTGACGTCAAGGTTAAGAGGCAACATATAAATCATGTACAACATGAACATGAAAAAACCTTTAGTGAAGCTGGTGTCACATTTGAATTTAGATTTTTATCAAATCTGGGGAAAATGACGTCATGTGCAAGAGAAAATATATATTTACGAATATTAAATTGATGCGAAAAACATTTGTGAAGTTTGCATCGTATTTTAGTATATATATATATATATACCAGGTGATCCAGAAGTCGCAGAGAAAAATAAAAATTTCATTATTTAAAAAGTACTGGTTGTAACTCTATGCGGTTTGAACTGAAATGTACAGACAAGAATAGGATTTTTTTTTTTTTCTATATGTAAGAAAAAATACTAGTTACATTTTTCACCGACATATCGCGCTATATTCGCAGTATCCTCTCACATTTTAAACAAACCCGTCTGATCAGATTACGCTATATTGCAAATACTGAAGCGTTTCCAATGTGCAACACCAGACATTCATTCTAATAAATGACGGCCATTACATTGAACATTTATAGTGCTAGTTATGCTCTTGAATGTACTGCGCCACTGTAAAGAAGTAAATTTGCAGTTATAGCGCCCTTTTCTGAATGAAATTTAAACTAATTAGATAATAATTTTTTTATTACTTAAAAAAAAATCCTCTGTCTTTCACCTGTGCATTTCAGTGGAAACCGCATAGATCAATACTTAAAAAAAAAATAAAATTTTTATTTTTTCTGTGACTTTTGCATCACCCTGTATATATATATATATATATATGTGTGTGTGTGTGTGTGTGTGTGTGTATGCATGTATGTATGTATTATTTGCGTGTATATATTTTTAAGTGATATATCAAATTGTAATTTTAGTGATAATAATAATTTATTTTACTATTATTAATTTTATTTCAGAAGTCAGTAATGTAGTAAATTTCTCAAAGTTTTACACAGCATATAGGGTTATGGCCATTACCATATGGAACTTTATATCGTCAAATTTTTTAGGGGATGCGCGCAGGTTTATGGTGTCTGCCGAAAATAGAGCGAGCCGATGGCACACCTGCGAGCTAAAATATGCCGTAGTCAAATTTTTACGGGACGAAAGCAGCCTAGTAATATTTACCATTGTTAGAATTGTTTAAAGCAATAGGTCGAGTTGTGGTGATGCAGGCGGCTATTGAGTGGGAGTTTGCTACAGTCAAAATTTTCAGAAGTTGCGAACCAGCTACTCACTGAAGGTCTCTAGTATTTAAGCTAGTAATACAGTGAAACCTCTCAAGTTGGACACCCCTCTAAGTTGGACGCTTTTTCTCGGAACGGAATGTATCCATTAACATTATGTCTAACACCTATAAGTTGGACACCTCTCTTAGTTGGACACTTTTTCTTGGAACCGTAGGTGTCCAACTTACAGAGGTTTTACTGTATATGATTCTAAAATTTATCATATTATTACATAAAACTGGCTCATATTAATATTTAAGATTAACTAATGAATAAATTAAATTAGTTTAAGTGCTTAATTAAGGGTAAATTCTTGAGAAAAATAGAATAAACAAATAAGGACTGTTAAAACAATTATGCAGTATACTTTAACTACTTATAATTCTTTAACAAATACTCAGATTTTCCTTTTCTCCCTCTTTAACTATAGAAAGTTCGATCTATTAATAGCTTATAATTAGAATTGAAAAATGTCTTACAATCTATTTGCCAATTATTATGGAGATTAGATAAGTTCATTAGATAAGTTCATTTAGATTTATTTCATTTAGATAAGTTAATCCCTAATTGAAAGAGAATAACAAAACTATGCTAAATGGAATAATAGTCGAAATTAGAAATTCTAACTTTAAATTGAGAACTCGTACAGTCGGTAACAAAAGTGTCCGAACACTAACAAATATTCCTATATAAAAAAAGTACACTTCATACGGTTTTGTTAAATAAATCCTTGACGAATCCTGTTCTTAGTCAGTGTAAGAACATGATTTGATAAGGATATATTTAACAAAACCGTATGAAGTGTACTTTTCTTACATATGAATTTTCGCTAGTGTTCGGACACTTTTGTTACAGACTGTACTTTTTTGTTTTTAATTACTTGTCACAAATGCATATCTTAATTATTTTATTTCAATCCTCTTAAAAATTTTAAATGTCTAATTTAGTCTGTTTGTATTTCTTCAAAAGATTTAAATTTAGAAAGTACACAAAAATATATCTCTAACATTGAAATTTCTAACAGGGGGTACAAAAATAATGGCTGTAAAATTCGTTGAAATTCTCTGCTTCATTTCGAGCAAAAATAAAACCCATCCAGTAAAATATGAACGGCATAGATAACCAGGACGTCCCTCAAAACATTTGCAGAATCTTAAAATAACTTACGTGAGATAGTGTTATTCACAGCTGTAACGCTCCAGTTGGTGTAAAGAATAAGAAAACTTTTAAAACGCTTACTGAAAATGATATTTTTGTGCAGTTTTTCCGATTTCTTTTTTTTAATTAGAAGGAAAATAGAAAAAAAAAAAGAAAAAAAAAAAAAAAAAAGAAAAAAAAAAAGTTCAGTTTTTTATTCGAATTTTTGAGAGGAAAAACTGGGTTTTTCGAATTCCTGTATTATTTTAATGCCTTCTCTTCTTTTTTTAATAGGGGAAAATGAGGAATGGTGGTTATTGACCTACATTAGTTCAAACCTTAGAAAAAAACATGTTTTAAACATGAAGCAGTTGGTATTCAATGAAATGCACGCATTGAAGAGCAGAAGCATGCATTAAATTTACAACTGCATTTTTTTTTCACACACACGCAGATAAAATAAATAAATATATAATTAATTAAAAATATATATATTGAAGATAAATCTTAAAATGCTTTTAACTTAATAAATATAGTAAACATAGTATATTTTTAAAGTGTTTTAAAAGCTTTAGGCAATTTTTACCTATCATGGTGGGAAATTTTTCATTTGTTTGTGCATTTCTTTGAAAAAAAAAAAAAAAAAAAAAAAAAAAAAAAACATATGTAATGTTTGAAAATTTTCAAGCTATAAACACTTAATTTTAGCTTTTGTAATTTAATTTCTTGCAGAGTGCAATATTTAACTTAAGCTGCTATGTTTAGCATTAATTTTTTTTTTTAAAAAAAAGCTAATTTTTATTTAAAATTTTCCAAAATAATTTAAAGTTTTTACGACTTCGACTGGTCTGTTTTTTTTACCGATTCCTTTCTTTCAGTTCGCTCATGATAGCTGTATATCTTACAGTGAGGCTACATAAAGCAGATTCCTGAATAACAATAGTCTTCGTCATATTTCTGATTGATTTACAGACAACACATAAATTAATTATGTGTGACCTGTGAGTTGCAATATTTTGCAATACATTTTAATAAAAATATGCTGGATAGCATTCTATTTTGTGTAATCCTGAAAGTGTGCAATCAGTTATAATTTGCGTTGTCCATTTTAAGCATTAGGTGTCTTACAGTATGTGTTTACAGTCGTGTTCAGGACAGGCATGGAAAAAAATTCAAGTACCTTAAAAATTATGGGTACCATAAAAGGTTATTGCTTGAAGTTCCTTTCGATAATATTGTGTTTTAAATGAATGAAATAGAAAGAAAATTTTTATATAAAATTCTTGAAATCCATTACATGCTTTTGATGATGTAAAAGAACATTTATTGGCATTTAATAATAATAATAGTAATAATGACAATAATATGTGCGTCCAGCTTTACAGATATCAACCATGGGATTTTTTTTTTTTTTTTTTTTTTAATGACATTTTTGTTAGTACAAGAAAATTTGTATAGAAAGGGGAAGAAATCAAGCTTGTATGCTATCAGTAAAAGAGCTAAACTGTCTTATAAAATCAGGAAAATATCTTGCTAAAACTAAAGTGTAAGAGCTATTCAGCTGAATCATAGAGCAAAATGGAAAGTTGTTTTTAACAATACCGTTCAATCCCTGAAAAGTTAGCAATGCCATTAACGAAAAACATTTAGAGACTCAGATATAATGCAATGCGATTTATAATTTAATTCTTATATTACTCTACTTTTCTAAAAAAATTCTTATATGCTCTATTTAAGGCTTTGTAGCTCTTACAAACTGTAATGAAGGCTTTGTAACAATCCTGATATTTCCTTAATTAAAAGTTTCATTTTGAGATTGATACAATTCATTTTTTTATGTGTTTTTAAAATTTTTAATCAAAATTTTATAAAGCTAGAAAATTGTTTATGATCTACTAGAAAAACCTTGGTTCGGGAACGAACCGAATTCTGATTGCGGGAAAAATCTTAAAATCAAATTATTATCAGCAAATTTCTCTCTGATGTTCAAAATTTTGCTTTCATTTATTTTATTCTTTTATCTGTCTTTTACTATTAAATAATAATATCATTTTAATTTTAATTTTTCCTTCCCACTCTAAAACCTAAATCTCTTTGCCTGTTATGTCAGTTAAATTAAATTACATGTTTTAGTGTGTAATAATCAGAATATTAATTACTTCCTACCGTATTAGAGCTCTATAAATAATTCCTGTAGCATATTTTACATTTTCCACAATAAAACTGTATCCAATGTCAGTTAATGTCGCATTTTTTTTTCTAATTTAGAAATACATTAACTTGCAATGATTTCGAAAGAGTTCTCTTAAGAATCTGGAAAAAAAAAAAAACGGCGATTAAATAGACGATGTTTTATTTCTAATGGATGATAGACAGCTTTTTTATGGGTTGTTCTTTAAGGGATAAGAATGAATCAAAATCAAGATGTCACCAAACGTCAGGATCTGTAGCACTTTCTGCAACAGAAAATGTTACTTACATTTCCGGTATGACGCGCTGAGTAACAGAAACGAGCTATTTCTGAACCTCCAGATTCTTGGGTGTTTTGCCGTCAGAAAGATTATTTATGAAACCGAATTCAACTTTCAAGACTGCATAGTAGATATATATGGATGTGGTCTGTTGTGGGTAATTCCCTACATTAAAAATGGTGAAAAGTAAATTGATAGAGGGAAAAAAAAATGGCGATGAAGCTTACATTAAAAGCACTGGTGCCGCTGAGGTGGCTGCCTTTAATCTTTAAAAATATAGGAATATTTTTAAACATTAAACTTGGTACATTTAAAAAAAAAAAAAAAAAAAAAAAAAAAAAGGATGCGAGGGAACACACGACGGTCGCAGGTTTCGCATAAATATAAATAAGAGCTTTGATAGGTACATAAATTAGACATTCTAAATATTTAAAAGTATTTTCTCTAACGAGGATCTTATGTTAAAGAGTTAAATCAGAATAATGTAAGTATATACATATATATATATACAGACAACAATACAAACGTAGCAGTAATAGTAAAAAATAGTACAATTCATAGATCAATGAGAAATCCAAGAGTTTTTTTTTTTTTTAAATAAGATAAATTCAAATCGAAAAATAAATAAATAAATACGATGCATAAAGCTAAAATACTCACAATAATTAAACGAAATAATATATATATATATAAAAGCAGATGAATGAAAATGTTATGGATATAAAAATATTATTCCCCATAAAATCTAAAAGGATTTTGGTCAAGAGCGAATGCCGTAATTTCAGTGCCGGAGGGATTTCAATAAATCCCGTTACTTTAAGTGTCGGATACATATAAACAATCCAAGCACCAAACTTTGTAACCGCAGCTCTCATAAATTTCCCAGGACAAATTTAGCGCTAGAAGGGGTGTCTCAAATTTGCCCTTCGTAGCACATACTCTCCTCCCCCCCCCCCCCAAAAAAAAAAAGGCAGATCGCAAAAAATCAAAAACGTGTTTTGGAAATATCCTAAAGATGCATGGCTGTTTTTAACATCTTTGTTCCATTTTTGGTAGAGTTTTACAGGAAAATCTGGAATTTCCAAAATTTCCCGCCAAAAATCGATTTTTCCCCTCCCTCCCCTTAAAAATCAAAATTTACTAAATATCAGAGAACGTTTTATTTGGAATTCCGTTACTTTGAGTGTCGGATGCATACGAACAATCCAAGCACCAAAATTCGTGACCGCAGCTCCCATAGATTTCTCAGAAAAAATTTAGCGCTAAAAGGGATGTCCAGATTTTGCCTCCTCGTATTCCCCCCCCCCCAAAAAAAAAAAAAAAAATAATAATAATAATAATAATAATAAATAAATAAATAAATAAATAAAAATAAATAAATAAATAAATAAAAATAAATAAATAAATAAAATAAATAAAAATAAATAAATAAATAAAATAAATAAAAATAAATAAATAAATAAAATAACTAAAAATATCGCAAACCACAAAAACCAAAAATGTGTTTTTAGAAATATCCTAAGAAAGTCGCATAGCTTTTTACAACATCTTTGGTAGAGTTCTACAAAAAAAATCCGGAATTAGCGAGATTTCCCACCAGAAATCGTTTTTACTCCTACCTCCCCTTAAAAATCGAAAATTCCTAAATCACAGACAGTGTTTGATTTGTACTTATGTTTAGTCTCCGCAGGTACAATTTCTTTACTGTGAAGTAATCTGGAGCCGAGTTATGCTTACAAACGTGTTTTTTACTTTTGCACCCCTCCCCCTCCCCCCAGGAGAGGAACGGAGAGGAACTTCGAAAAAGTTGATCGATATAATTTTAAGTTGGGTAAAGATCTAAATTCTTGCCAAGCACCGCTGAATTCCGTCCAACCGTTCTCACGTGATACCCGCACAAAAATAGCGTTAGAGGCAGAGAGACACGATGACACACACACACACACACTCAAACAAAATTTTCTGAAGTCTTTCATGGTGTGTGAAACGCGAAGATATCGCATAATTTTTTGATTGTGACAAATTTACAGACAAAAGTCTGATTTTATTAATATAGATAACAAAGCAGTAAGGGAAAAAAAAATTATATTGTGGCCACCCCAAGACTTTCTTCTATATTTTCCTATACAAATTCACTAAGTGCAAATGATTTATTAAAACTGGTATTTATTAAAATTATTTAACATGATGAATGCAAATGACTTTCATCTTAGAGAAAACTATCACTAAATATCCAAAGAAAGACAGTTTTATTGCCGATAAATAACACCTTAAAAAATGTGTTTTCATAATGGTTATCTCGCATAATCAAGTTTCGTACAGTTATATGCCATACAAGTTGAGATATAACCTTCCCGTTATCGAGGAAGTTTCTAGTATAACAGCGTTATCTATTGGCCTACAAGCATCCAACTTGAATCAGCATAATGCCTCATAATGGTCTTCTCATATACCAAGTTTTATTTGATTATACGCAATAGAACTTGAGATATAGCCTCTTAAATTGCAGAAATCGCTGTATAGCAGCGCCATTTGTTGAGCGGTTGATACCAAAAGTTGAAAGGAACTAATTTATGTCAAGGTGCACCTACATATAAATTTATATGCAATTCTGTGCGGTAGTTCCTCAGATATAGACTTAAATTGCAGAAATCGTTGTATAGCAGCGCCACCTGTTAGTCGATAAGCATTCAAATTGAATAAGCATAATGTCTCATAATCACCTTCTTACAAATCAAATTTTTTTATTATACTCAGTAGAACCTGAGATATAGCCTCCCCTTAAATTGCAGAAATCGCTGAACAGCAGCGTCACCTGTTGAGCGGTTGACTTCAAAACGTTATAGGCACTAATTTATGTCAAGGTGCATCTACATATAAATTTATATGCAATTCTGAGCAGTAGTTCCGAAGATACAGTTGTCAGAGACTTTTTGTCACACACAGAGAGACAGACACTTTCTAAAAATGATAAAATCGTGTTCTAGACCTCTCAAAACGTGTAAATCCGTTGAAAACCGGAAGTCGAAAATTTTTACGAATCCAATACTTTCTTCTATACTTTCTTCTATCCAATACTTTCTTATCAACCATTCGTTTTAAAGGTATCGACGAGACCTTTCGAAAGATACCCATGTTGAAAATTTACTCCCCCCCCGGGGGGGGGGGGGGGAAGCGGTACTCCCACATGCACAATTTTTTTTTTCCTACAATCACACGATTAAAATAACTCTCATTATGTACATTTATACGAAATTTTGTCATATACTGCCATGTTAAAAATTTAGAAGAAATGCGATCACAACTCCACTTGTTGAGCAATTGTTCCACAAATCTAATCAGCACCAGTTTATGTCAGGGTCCAACTAAATACCAAGTTTGGTTAAATTTCGTTCAAAAACTGGAGTTCGAAAATTTTCATGAATCCAATACTCTATACTATATACATATAGAAGAAAGTAATAAGTGGTCTTATATTTATGTTACACCGAGATTTCAAAAAATCGTTTGCTGTGTGAAACTAACTCAATTTTTTTTCCTTTAATGCTATTTCAATTGCTTCAATGTTTTAAAATTATTCATTTTATGTAGTGTACTATTAAAATGAGTGATATTTTGGGTGGTCTTAAAATTTTGTTGCACTCTGTAAAAATGACATTGTTTCTGTGATGCCTGGCGAAAATTTTTTTCAAAAATTCGCCAACAGCGTCCAACAACGTCAACGGAAGTATAAAAAAGGATATAAAATCGAGAAAAAAAAATGAAACTTCAATCATATTTTCAAATGCCCAGTGCAATGTTTTCTCATGCACTCAATAGGAAAATGCTTAGAAATTTGAGGGTTCACTCTCCAAGTTCCATGATCAATGACATGTCACTCAATGTATAAGGTATACAGACATTTATCCAAAAATTTTAATGGAAGTATAATAAGAAAAACTGAAGAAAATATAAAATTTCTGAAATATATATATTTTGTATTATTTCTTGTTATTTATTTATTTATTTTTTAAATAATTGTTGTTATTTTTATGACCTGTAATACAAGGAAATTAGATTAAAAAAAAAAAAAAAAAAGCCTTATAGAATAGTGAGAAAATTTTCTTCGGGATTTTGTGACTTGAATTGAGCATTAAAACAAAATAATGAAGATAGTATGTAATATCAAAATAAGTATAGTATTAAATTGCTATGACAATTCATCTGTAATACAAACACTTTTGTGTTATTGTTTCCTAAAACATTTCAAGTTTAAAATAAAAATAGCAAGAATATAATAATTTAAAAAAAAAAACTGAGTTTTACTTTAACGATTTTCAAAGGCCTCACTCAACAATCTAGAGTAGTGAATAAGTAAAAACTCTCTCTCTCTCTCTCTCTCTCTCTCTTCTCAATGCTACCAAGGACTTGAACCAGAGCTATTTATGTCACATTAATGTTTTTACTTTCGTCTTTTAAGATAAACACTTGAAGAAAGACTAGGCATGGGGAAATATGAAATTAAAGTAAAAAAAAGAAGGGAAAAAAAAAAAAAAAAAGAAAGAAAGAAAAAAAAAGAAAGAAAGAAAAAAAATGAAAATCGCCACACTGCTCATTTTTACCTTCCTGATATAAATGTATGAAAATCCGTGCTTCTGGCATCATTTTTCCCGTCGAGGGAGAGTTGGTTCCTATATGACTAGACTAGCATGTTACTCGCTGAAATAATTTTTCTCGAGGGATGTTTGAGTGCTAAATTTGGCAGGAACGAGCAGAAAGATAACTTTAATTGTGGGTGCTCTGGATGCTTCATACTGAAAACAGAAGCAAAAAATGCAGAAATATAGGTTAAATTAATTTTATAAAAATAACCCATCGAATTACCAAGGTTAATATTAAATAATAACACCCCTCTAAAAAAAATTAAAATAATAATAATTAAAAACTAGTATGTTATGGCCACCACATGACTTTTTTCTATATTTTCCTATACAAATTCACTCAGTAAAAATAATTTATTAAAATTATTATTTAAAAAAATTATCTTCCATGATAACGCAGACGATTTCCATATAAGAGAAGTAGTATAACACTAAATATCCAAAAAATGTCAATTTTATTATCAATATTACATTATTATTATTATATTTTTTTTTTATGAAAAAAATCAATAACTTTATTTTCAACTATCGCAGATCGATGGTTCAATCATTCGTTTTAAAGGTATTGTGGAGCTCTTTTGAAGGATACCCACCATGAAAATTTTAAATACGATTATTTAAAAAAAAAAAAAAAAAAAAAAAAAACTTCGCTTTGTGGTTTCATGTTTCTGTTTTCACCTCGAAAGGGAAGAAAAAGAGATTAAATCTGCGTGAATTTGGATGATAAAACCGAGGTCATGACGTTATAAACAAGTTGTGTTAACATTAAATTATATGAAGGGTTAGAACAGAAGAAACATTTTTGACGTTATAAGCAACATCTCGATATAACTGAGACACTATAAAAGAGTTCAGCTGTAATTAAATGCACTTCGACAATTAAGTCTTATAAGCATGTTCTAAGATATTTTTGTACAAAACCCATTTTCCGTGCCCCGTGGATTTTTATGATGACGACTATAAATGTGCTGTTAAAATTATAAATAATTACAGTGATATAAAAATTACAACAATGAGAAAATAGTTTTTAATTGCTAATTCATGAAACTTAAGAATTCTTTAAAAATAAAATAATATTTTTCAACATGAAAAAGTGTCATCTTATTGCTATAGTAGCATAAAAGCCTTTTAGAATGACAGTTATGTTGGATGACTTTTGAATTTATAGAAAAAAATTGTGTACATGAAAATCTTGATATTTTTAAATAATGAGTTAAGTTTATAAGATTTTATTGATTTAAATAAAATTGTTCTTCTTCTTATTTTTCTGTTGTCAACAAACTCTAATAAATTATTTCAATTTTTAACTAACCACATTTGACACACAGACGATCAAACTTCTCATGACAAATCGTAGATCTTATACATAAACTTTATTTTAATGAAAATGGGCAAGCTGTGATTGTTAGAGTGTTTCACATTATGTTTTTACGTAAACTAACAGACTTTGCCCACTTTGCTGGTCATTTTATTTAAATAAATTAAAAAAAAAAAGAATCATTGTTATTTCTATCGCTTTATATAAATAAAAACTAAAAAGAAAATCCATTGAAACTGCTTAAAACCTCGCTTCAGGTTCCCGCTGCCGTCGGCATCTTCTTCCTCACCTCAGAATCTCCGATCCATGTCACTATTGCTTATGAACCTTGGAGTCTTATCCTTAGACTTCAATATGGGTGTTTATCGGATGACAGTTTCAAAATGCATAGTGTCCAAAAAATCAAAGTAAAACTTTTATATATAAATCCCAATTACATATTAACAAAACTATACGTACTATACATAGTATTTGCTGCTACGCTATTTCATATATTGCATTTGATTTATCCGGTCTACCATAAACTGGCAACAGTTTCTAACAAAATACAGCATTACAATATTCTATGAGCGCTTTTGGAAACCGTATGAAGCAATTAATTTATTTGTGTTTTTCCCATTTTAAATATTTTATTTTGGTTTATTTACATATTAATTTGAATTATTCAAATATCCGTGTTCGCCAGCGTGCAGCTACACGGATATCTCGGAGTTACACACAGCAGCCCATTTATTTATATTATGTTAAATTAGCGTAGCTGTTGATATATAGAAAAATAAATAAATAAATTTGTAAACCTGATCATAGTACAGTTTTATTATAGATCCCACGTGGTGACTTTTGATTTTTTATCGCCATTTCGACGATGGATATTTTTGTATAATTTCTTGTATAAAAAAGTGAAAATTTTTTGTGTATCTATTGCTCTAATAAAATCTTAAATTTCAAATAACTAATAAAATTTTCAAATTAGAACATTCGTAGTCATTGACGTTCAAGCCAGTACCATAAATACTATTTTAAAAATGGTCTAACATCTTTGTAACGAATATATTCTTCAATATGGAGGCTTATGCTAAATTTTGAACATTTCGGTCATGTTAAAAAAAATCATAAATTTCAAATAACTTACTAATTTTTTAAAATGGAAATAGCATACTTAATAATGTTCATGCCAGCATCATAACTGATATTTTGAAGCTGTTTTGATATCTTTTAATGTAATGTTTAGGCGAAAATTTGCCCTATTATTCCACGTTAAGAAAATCGTAAATTTCGAATAACTTATGGCTGTTTTTAATTAGAATGTTGCAAATCAACAGGATTTTTTTTTCAGTGTCATAAATGATATTTTAAAACTAATTCAACCTATTTACGACTAATTGTTCTCGAGATATCATGTACATAGACTAACAAATCAACACACTAGATTCCGTAAGCCTCAAAATGTGTAAAACTGTCAAAAAACCGAAGTTGACATTTTCCAAGCTCTTATACTTACAATATGATGGCGAACTAAAAGACTAATAAAGAATTTGGAAATCGGGATTCGAAGTGCATCAGAAGTGGTGAAAACGGGCATTCATGCAAAAGCAAGAAATTAAAACTTCTTCACACACCATAAATTTTATGCAACAATTACAATTAATTTACATGCAAAAATATGTAGCTCTGCTGTTAGTCGTTTGCCTACAAACCGACCAACACACACGCCCCCACCCACAAAATGCAAAATATATAAATGATTTTTCATTAACTTTTAAAAATATGTATAAAATAAGAACAACATAGAAGTCACTGAAAATGGCAGTGCGATAAAGCTCACCTTTTAATATTTTCTTATCTTTCCTTTTAATAAAATTTAATAGGATAAATATATTTTGCTAACTCTTAAAATAATTAGTCATTGCTTTGAAAAAAATAGGTTATAGGCTTTCCTGGTTAAATTCCTAAATTTAAATAAAAAAATAACAAAAATATCAAATTTTGTTTTTTGGACTAACATTGTAAAAAAAAAAATCCTGGTTACTTTGCATTAAAAATCGGTATCAGTTTGCTGGTTACAAAAAGTAAGGCTCCATTTTTACTACATTTTGCTATTTTTTCCTAAAATTCGCACTCAAATCTAGTAAAATCTTGCATCGTTAATTACAGCCAGCAAATTAACACCAATTTTCGGTTACAAAGTAACCAGAAATGTTTTACCGCATGGTCGCATTGGTTTCTAGGCATTTATAACTGCTGAGCTTATCTGAGCGACTCATACATTGGATATATTTTGTTTTAAATAATCTAAAATTTTTAAAATGAACCTTAAATACGGTTTGAGTCCATAGGTAGTAATATATAAGAATTTGTCTTCGTGTTGATGTTAAAAAAAAACTAAGTTCCACATTTAAAGAACATTCCCTGGATTGATGAAATACTATAAATTGCTGATTAAATTTGAGATCAATCGAATGCAGATTTTTAAGCTCTGTCATGTTCTCTAACGTACACACACACACACACACACACACATATATATACCTACTCATACAAATATAAATCACTGTAAATAATAATAATAATAAAAAAATAATTTGGAACACCTGAAACCACATAAATACATCAATAATCTCAAGGCTGATTATTTTCCAAATTGCAATCCTTTCACCGCATAGTATATGCTCGAAAAGTAATAAAAATCTCTTTAATTAAATCCAAATGCACCGTGCAAGCTTTTCTAAATTACCTACACACACACATATCTAATCTTTTATATCATATTTTCAAGTTAATAAAAAATATGCATGTATACATATTAATGCTGCATTTCTTTTTTTTTTTTTTTTTTTTTTTTTTTTTTTTTTGACATTTTAATCTTTATTTTAGCGAATTTAAATTGATGTAAATCTAAATGAGGGATTTTAATCTTCAGTTTCGATGCATATATATATATATCTATATATATGACTAGCAGGCTACGCCCGCTTCGTTGGTCACTATTTTTAAATGAATCATAATTAAGGAATTCTCAAAATTGCATTAATTTTTATCATGTGAAAAAAAAAAAAAAAAAAAAAAAAAAAAACTCTGATTGGGAAAAATGTCGCACCGGGTCCCCACTGCCTTCGGCAGCGTAGACCCGTGTGCGATGCGCACGTGCGAATGCATATATATGAGCGCCCTAATAATTTTACAAATTCGAAAATATCCGCAATCGATTTGTAAGTATCAAAAACCTCAATGCACCAGTTTTGAACGATCTATCTCTATTTTTATTTTTTTGCCCTTCCGCTCCCTCCCCCCTTCCCGCCCCTCCCAATAATTTTAAAAATTCAAAAATATCCGCAATCGATTTGTAGGTATCGAAAACCTCGATGTACCAATTTTGAATGATCTAACTCTATTTCTTTTTTTCTTTTTTGCCCCTCTGCCCCCCCCCCCTTCCCGGCCTTTCTAATAACTTTACACTTTCGAAAATATCCCCATTCGATTGGCAGGCCTCTAAAACCTATCTGTACCAATTTTGAACGGCCTAACTGTATTTCTATTTGTTTTTGCCCATAGCCGCCCTTAACGCCCCACCCCCTTACCGCACCTCCTAATAATTTTACAAATTCGAAAATATCCTCAATCGATTTGTAAGTATCGAAAACCTCTATATACCAATTTTGAACGATCTAACTGTATTTTTATTTTTTTTTGCCTCCTCTCCCCTCCCCCCTTCTCGCCCCTCCTAATAACTTTACACTTTCGAAAATATCCTCATTCGACTTGCAGGCCTTTAAAACCTGTCTGTACCAATTTTGAACGGCCTAACTATATTTCTATTTGTTTTTTCCCCATAGCCCCCCCTTACCGCCCCACCCCCTACCCGCCCCTCCTAATAATTTTACAAATTCAAAAATATCCGCAATCGATTTGTAAGTATCGAAAACCTCTATGTACCAATTTTGAACGATCTGACGCTATTTTTATTTTTTTGCCCCCTCTCCCCTCCCCCCTTCTTGCCCCTCCTAATAACTTTACACAATCGAAAATATCCCCATTCGACTTGCAGGCCTCTTGAACCTATCTGTACCAATTTTGAACGGCCTAACTGTATTTCTATTTGTTTTTGCCCCATAGCCCCCCTTACTGCCCTACCCGCCCCTCCCAATAATTTTACAAATTCAAAAATATCCGCAATCGATTTGTAAGTATCGAAAACCTCTACGTATCGATTTTGAACGATCTGACACTATTTTTATTTTTTTGTCCCCCCCTCCCCTCCCCCCCTTCTTGCCCCTCCTAATAACTTTACACAATCGAAAATATCCCCATTGGACTTGCAGGCCTTTAAAACCTATCTGTACCAATTTTGAACGGCCTAACTGTACTTCTATTTGTTTTTGCTCGATAGCCTCCCCCCTTGCTGCCCCACCTGGGGGCTGAATTTCTAAAATTCCAGAAATTGGTTTTTAGATAGTTGCATTAGCTATATTTTAGAGCAAAAATTTCACGTATATCTTTTTTTTGTTGTTGTTTGAGATATATAGGATTATGCGAAATCACGTTTTACGCATGTGAAATCACGTTTTGCCCCCCCGCCCCCCTTGGGGACCGAATTTCAAAAATTCCAGAAACCAATTTTTAGACATTTGTATTAGCTATATTTTAAAGCAAAAATTTTACGGATACCTGTTTTTTTGTTTGAGATATGAAGGATTTTGTGAAATTACGTTTTGCCTCCCCCCTCCCCCCCTTGGGGGGCGAATTTTGTAAAATCGCTTGCGGCGTTGTCTTTCTCGGGTCGTAAACATTAACCGTGCCAAATTTGGTCCCGCTCGGTGAAACGGCCTAGGATTCTATAGCGGACACACAGACACACACACACACAGACTCTGCTCATATATATATATAGATATATGTATTCATGATAATATCATGAATGAAATACATTATATAATACATCATATAATATATCACATGTAATGTGTCATTTCTTCAATGCTTTAAAAAGTAACACGTTTAGCCATGAATTATTAAAAACTACCCAATTCGAACTCTATGAAATCACACTTTGCAATTTGTATTTTGTAAATACAAGCACAATACACAACCGCAATTTATTTTTAAAATCTCATTTTCAAATTGATAAAATAAGAAATAAATTTTTATACCTTTATTTTAATAGTCCAAATGTATGAATACTCTTCAGAAATTCTATTCACCAAGTTACTTGCAATGCAAAATTTTTTATTAATTCTGGACTTTCGGCTCATTAGTTTTAGTTCCCCATCATACTATAGGTATGGGGAACTTAGGTAATCGTGAAAATTTTCGACCTCGGTTTTTTGACTTTTTTACACGTTTTCAGGTGTGAGGAATCCGAAAATGACAAAATTTGTAGGGTTTCTGTTAGTGTGTTAGTCTGTTAGTGGGTTAGTCCGTTAGTGTCCGTTAGTTTGTTAGTCTGTGTACACGATATCTCAAGAACAAATTGTCGCAGAGGTGTCAGATCAGTTTTAAAGTATTACTTTCGACACTGGCAAGAACTCTATTCTTTTGCAACATTCGAATTTAAAAATTTCGTAAGTTATTAGAAATTTACGATTTTCTTAACATGGGAGAATAGAACAAAAATTCACTTAAACGTGCATTAAATGGAAACTTTTTACTGTAAAAATGTCAGACCAGTTTTCAAATATCAGTTTTGATGCCGGAATGAACATCAGTAACTATAAATATGCTACTTTGAAAATTTCGCAAGTTATTGGAAATTTACGAATTTCTTAACATGGCAGTATAGGGCAAAATTTCACATAAACGTCAATTTTGAGAGATATTTTCATCGTAAAGATGTCAGACTACTTTTGAAATATTATTTAGGACACTGGCATGAATATTAATGACTATGAATTTTCCAGTATAAAAATTTCCGTAAGTTATTGGAAATTTACGAATTTCTTAACATGGCAGAATACAGCAAAATTTCACATAAACGTCAATCTTGAGGGATATCTTGGTCGTAAAGATGTCAAACTACTTTCGAAATATTATTTTGGATACTGGCATGAATATAATAGACTATGATTTTTCCAATTTAAAAAATTCGTAAGTTATTTGGAATTTACGATTTACTTAACATGTCAGAATAAGGCAAAATTGAGCATAAACTTCCATTTTGAGGATCATAAATACATTAGACAACTTCAATATTACATTTATGATATTTGTTTGAACATGATTGAATACAAATATTCTAATAGGAAAATTTCGTAAATTATTCGTAATTTACGATTTTATCAACATAGCGAAATTGTAAATTTTTCATATAAATATGAATTTTGAGTATTATTGCATTGGAAATAGTAGCTTGAAAACTAAGCAACGGAACTGACCCTGATAAAATAAATTAATAGATTAGCATAAGATAAATATATCAAAGTGAACGGTGGATAGCCTATTAGGCGGGGATTTCGTTCTGTCACTGTATTAAGCTTTGGTCAAATTCATTTTTTTTTAAACATGATTATAATATGTCTCGCACTAGTAATTTATGAAAACATAAATATGGTGGGGAACTGAGCAGAGTCCACCTATGCCAACTAGTTTACTTAATATCTTGTTTAATTATTTCAGCTTACATTACAACATAGAAAATCATTAAAAAAACTAGTATGTTATGGCCACCACAAGACTTTCTTCTATATTTACCTATACATATTCAATCAGTAACAATATTAAAAAAAAAAAAAAAAAAAAAAAAAAAAAGTACGATTTTTTTTTTTCAAAGTTTTTTTTTTTTTTTTTTTTTTTGGTTAAAAGTAAAAAAAATCGATAACTTTGTTTTAAATTATCACAGATTTATAGTTCAACCATTCGTTTTAAAGGTATTGACGAGACCTTTCGAAAGATACCCATCTTGAAACTTTGCCCCCCTCGGGTGGGAACTTCCCCCCCCGGTGGGGGGGGAACCGATGCCCCCACATGCACAAAAATTTTTTCCTAGTTAACTACTACTATTATCAACCTGATCTTTCGAAAGATACCCATTGTGAAAATTTACCCCCCCTGGGGGGGGTATTTGCCCCTAGGGGGAGGAAGCGATGCCCCCCCATGCAGAAATTTTTTTTCCTAGTTACAATATTCCTAGTTACAGTTTTTCTACTATTATCAATAATTCATATTAATTTTACAATCACAAGTTTAAAACAACTCTAATTATGCACATTTATACGAATTTTTGTCCTATTCTGCCATGTTAAAAATTTAGATAAAATGCTATCACAGCGCCACCTGTTGAGCTATTGATCCCCAAACATAATCAGCACCAGTTTATGTCGGGGACCAACTAAATACCAAGTTTGGTTAAATTTCGTTGAAAAAAAAGTTTTTTTTTGTTAAAAGTAAAAAAAATCGATAACTTTGTTTTAAATTATCACAGATTTATGGTTCAACCATTCGTTTAAAAGGTATTGACGAGACCTTTCGAAAGATACCCATCTTGAAACTTTGCCCCCCCCGGGTGGGTACTGCCCCCCCCCCGGTGGGGGGGGGGGAACCGATGCCCCCACATGCACAAAAATTTTTTCCCAGTTAACTATTACTATTATCAACGAGACCTTTCGAAAGATACCCATCTTGAAAATTTACTTCCCCGGGGGGCTACTTCCCCCCCAGGGGGGGGGAACCGATGCCCCCACATGCACAAAATTTTTTTCCTAGCTAACTACTACTATTATCAATAATTCATATTAATTTTACAATCACAAGTGTAAAATAACTCTCTTTATGCCCATTTATACGGAATTTTGTCCTATGCTGCCATGTTAAAAATTTGCATAAAATGCGATCACAACGCCACCTATTGAGCGATTGATCCCAAAATCTAATCAGCACCAGTTTATGTCAGGGTGCAACTAAATACCAAGTTTGGTTAAATTTCATTCATTGGTTCGTGAGATACAGCGTCCACAAAAAAATGATACAGACAGACAGACAGACGGACAGACAGACAGACAGACAGACAGACAGACAGACAGACATTTTCTAAAAACTATTAATTCGTGTTCTCCACATCCCAAAACATGTAAATCCATCAAAAAGTGGACTTCGAAAATTTTCGTGAATCCAATACTTTCTCTATTTTACATATAGAAGAAAGTAAAAATTGTAATTGAAAAAGTGAAATTCATGATGCCACTGCCATGACAAATAAAAGTAAAAAAATTGCGTAAAATAAATCAATTTTATAGTAACGAGGAATTTGCAGACGATCAGTGTAACCGAATAAACCATACGCAATGAACCTGCTGTGTCGTTATTATTACCCTGTAGATTTACGTCTTTCAGACAGGAAAAAAGTCACCATTTGGAAGAAATCGCGTTAAATTTTTAATTAAAGAAATAGGCTGTTATAGAATCTAATATTTTAGAAATACACAAATAAGAGAAGTCTGAGTCAAAAATATGATACTAAAATTAAATATTGTTCAGAAAATACTTTTTGTATTTTTTAAAATAATAATATAATAATTATATTTTCATGTAAATATACAAAAAGAGTAAAAGAAAAAGAAAAGAAATAAATAGAAAGAAAAACTGATTCTTTGTTTTAATTATGAATTCTGTCCCTAAGTAACGGTTACTACATTATTCTTTAATTATTTCTTAACGAAAAATATTTTTAATTCGAAAGGCTAATTAATTTATTTGTAAAATTTAGGAAAATTGAAAGCGAAATACCAAAAATTCTAAATTTCCTCTTTTATTACATTTGAATAGCACAGAACAATAAATGCAAAAACAAAATATGAAAAGTCAAATACGATAAACTTTGATAAACAACTACGCCCTTATCTTCAACTAAACACATTTACAGCAAAAATTTTTTCATTGAAATAACCCTGAATTTTTCTATTGAAAGACAATAGTTAATATATGGCGTAAATGTTTTTCTAATTTTTATTTTGTTGCAAGTAAAATCTGTCTACGGCTGAAAAAAAAAAAAAAAAATGAAATATAAAATAAAATAAAAACTTAAGGAATTTTTCAAGTCAATGAAAATTTTGTTATGGTAAAAAACGACCTTCCTTGAAATTCAATAGATAGACGTCTTCTATTTTATTGTTTCTCTCTCTCTCTCTCTCTCTCTGTTTTCAAGTAGTTTTATGAGGTGGAAAACGCTTATGGAACTGGTATTAAATATTCAGATCTTATCTTTGCGCTTGAAATAGAAGGAAACTTATACTTTAATTAGAGTCAGTAGCAATTAATTTTCGCTGTCCTAAGGAACAATTCCAAATGAGATCCTATGACACATATCTGTCTGTTTGTTCTTCCCGCTTTTAAAACATATTCTTCATAGAATTTAAAATATAGTCTTTCATACTCTGTTCTATCTTTTTGCTGTTTCAAATATAAATATATTCTATAACTTTCTTGTTTATTTATTCGCCATCTTATATGCAAAAATGATTTATAAAATTTTATTTTATTTTCTGAAATCAGTTTTAAATGAATAAATTATAAAATGTATGCTACAAGCCATTTGAATTTACGTTATTCTGTTTCATATGATAATAATTTTCATCGACTTCAAATAAATCCGAATCACATTTTACCGGTTAAAACTATTTTTAAAAAAGTGTATGCAACGAATTAACTTTTGATTTCTTATGAATTATTTAGTTTTTCTGAGATTTATTTCTCCTTTTAAAAGTGTCAGTTAAATGTCTTCAGTTATTAAAAACAACATACATAGCGCAGTTATAATTTTTAGAATTTACCGCACAAGTGGAAAAAACAGAGTCAAGTCTGTTATTAAAATGAAAAATAAGTTGAGAAGTTTATTTCTTTTTCTCATTCAAAAGGTGATATATTAAATTTTGATTGTACTTTTAAAAGGTTATTTTAATCATGTTACAGATTAACTTTTATTTAAAAACATTTTAACGTATTTTATTATTTATAAATGCCATTCTAGAGTACTGCAATGGGTCGGGTTCATGTCGTGTCATCTAATTTTTCTTTTACGAATTGCGTTCGGTTCTTTTTCACTGATTTTTTTTTTCGTGCGAGTCGTGTTTAGTTTTCAATGAGCAAGATCAATTTAAAAACTTCTTTCAAAAATATTTTATTAGAATAAGTAGAAATTTGTTTGATATAATTTTATAACTGATTTAAACATGTACTTAAGTGTGTTTTTATGAATATTATAATTGCTTATTGCTCTAATATTGGCCAGATTAGCTTCAGATCAAGATTTCTTAACAACATTAGGGAAGCTATAAGGACGCCAAGCGAGAATGCTGTCCTCTTAGGAGGCAAAAAATGGCGGTGATGCGCCGGTCTATATATTTTATTTAAGGGGCTCTACTGTCGACGGGAATATGCTAGGGCCCTAAACTTTTGCGACAAGCAAATTTTTATTTTTATCAAAAAAAAAAAAAAAAAAAAAAAAAAAAAAAAATAGTATTATTGCAAATCAAACGACTGTCTTTTGATTATAGCTTTTTAAAACATTTTTTGAATATGTTTACAGGTTTTTGTAATTCAAACGTCATAATTCTAAAATTTGAAGCTGAATGACGTCATTATCTAAACTTTTGCGTCATACTGTAATATTCAAATAAACAATAAGGACAAAGGGGTTGAAATAAAAATTTAGCTGTGAAAAATTAGGAAAAGTTATTTAATATTTAAGAAGAAAGACTCAACATATCGACATCGGATATAATCCTATCTTACAAAGTATGGCCCGCCTTTACGCTTTTTTCTAAAACTTTGCAGTATAAAACAAAATAATTTTATATATTCGTGATTAAATCATTAAAATTTCTTCTTCAGCAATCTCTGTGGTAAATGTCATGCATACCAGTATCACATAAAGTGTCAAATATAAATATGCAATATATATATATATATTGTTTTAGCAATACAAAAGGCGGAACTTATTCTCTTTTGGAATTCTTACACAATCTCTCGCCTTCTGCATTCTTCATCACAACGTTAATTTTACAAAGATAAGTTAATTTTTTATAAACATTGAAAACATTGCTTAGAAACATAAGAATAACATAAAAGTAAACTAAATATTTTCCATCGGATTATATACAAATAGCTACTTGTAGATGATTCAAATTGTAACTTGTGATAGTCCTCTAAAGTCAATATGAAAAGAAATATTACTATAATTCGAAAATTAATGATAGAAATAAGCTGTAAACTTGTAAACCCATGCTTTTGATGATGCTTATTCTATTAGTGTAAAAATTAATACAGGTAATAATTCAGAATTTTTTCAAATATGAATTTACTAATAATTTTCATGATTAAAAAAGGGTTTTTTAATCAAAAATATGCATTGAATATTTTTGAGTCACTTCATTCTAATGCATTTAAAAAAATAAAATTTGAATGTAATAATTTTTAGGGAAGAAATGAATTAATGTTTGTCACATTCATTTAACATTAACACTCCCATTATTTTGAAAATTTATCACTCCGTGAAAATTGAGAGAAATATATAAATTATGCCGTTTTCCGGAATGATTTGATCCAAATAATAAAATATATATATATATATATATATATATATATATATATATATATAAATAGGAGTTACCATAGAAAAAAAAAATGAAGTTGATACCAGTTTTAACATGTCGAAGACCTTGTAAGCAAAATTTAACTATAGCGTTATAAACTAGATATTATTAGGAATCGAACGGCACCAACCGCATACGTTTCTTTCTACGAAAGTTAACTGTGAAATTAATCGGGAAGTTATTTATTTTTTCTTTTTTTCGGACTGTACTTCCAATTTAAAAAAAAAAAAAGAAAAGAAAAGAAAAGAAAACACCTCTGGAAATATAGCAAAATAGCTTTTGAAATGTCAGAAAAGAAAAATACCCGAACTTGAACTTTCTAATATTTTTAAGAAATATTTTTTAGAAAATTTATGCTCCTTAGATGTACTTATATAACGATTAATATAAAAATCGAATAGTGTTTAAAGATACTTCTTAGGTTAAAATTGATTGATTGATCATTATGAGTACTTCTCGGACTGTAGGATTAATAAAAATTATAGAAAAAGACATTTTTGTCGACCTTTTCTAAAAATATTTTTTACTTTTGAAAGAAATAATATATTTCTTCATGTTTTAATGTTTAATGAAGAAAATTTTATAAATTCAATAATAATCTGGTGTGTCATTCACACGACTTTCTCTTACCTATTTAATACTATAAATACAGGTTGCAGATTAAGAGGTAATATAACGAGTACTGTTATGTAAATTTGTGTTAAACAATTCAAATTAGGATTTGGAAGAGTTTTATATCATAATTAGTTCTGTTTGAGGGGGGGGGCTACCGCCCCCCTCAACCCCCCGTTTCATTAATGCACCTACATTTATATAGAATTTAATTAGGTTTTTAAAAAATAATTCTGTTTTTAAAAAATAATTTATTAAAATTATTATTTTAAAAAAATATTTTTATAATAATGCAGACGATTTCCATATTAGAGAAGTAGTATAACGCTAAATATTAAAAAAAAAAAAAAAAAAAAAAAGTTGAATTTATTCTCAATACTGCATTTAAAAAAAAAAAATTGTTAAAAAGGAAAAAAAAATATAACTTTATTTTAAATTATCGGAGATCGATGATTCAACCATTCGTTTTAAAGGTATTGGCGAGCTCTTTTGAAAGATATTCATCATGAAAATTTACTCCCCTCGAGGGGGGACTTCCTCCCTCACAGGGAGGGGGGGGTGGCGAGTCTCCTACATACACAATTTTTTTTTCCCAGTTGACTATCTCTAATACAAAAAATATATATTCGTTTCATTTGGTTTAGTGCAGTCTGATAATTTTGATAACAGACACACAGACATCCTCACAAACAGACCATTCGCTAAAAACATGATTTTCGTATTCGGGGGACCTCAGAACATGTAAATATAACAAAAACTCACGTTCGAAAATTTGACCCTAAAACAATACTTTCTCGTCCCTATGGGTAAGAGAAAGTAAGAAAACACCGATTCATAATCGTGTAAAAAAATACCCGGTTTACAATTGAGTAAAGCATTAAACTAAAACTAAATTTTCAATTAACGATTAAAAACACATATTTATTTATATAAATGTAGTAAACATTTTTACTTCCATTACCCGACTACCGTAAGTAATGGAAGTATTATATTCGGTCCAAAAATTTGATATCGAGATTTCACCTGATGTTTTAAGGTCTCCTGAGTCCAAAAAAGGTGGTTTTGGCATTTGGTCAGTGTGTGTGTATGTGGAGAACATTCTGACTATAATATATCCGAAACTAATAAAGATAGAACTACGAAACTTTAAAATTGAAACAGGTCTGGTGTACAGAGGAATTTTCCAAATTTTGGTGAAATATGGAAAACCGGAAGGAGGACATCCGAAACCAGAAGTGGGGCCGGGCCGTAAGTCCGTATCTCAAAAACGGCTCTAACGATTTTTTTCGAAATTTCTGTATCTCTCTATTAGATGTACACTCTATTACTGTATAAACACTCTATTTTTCTTACCGGAAAATTTTTAGGTGTCTATTTAATTAAATCAATTCTATGCCTTCTGATTACATTTTCTCCAAAAAGTGCATATAATACGTGTAATAGTGGGTAATGAAAGTCGTGTAGTTATCTCACACCAGATTTTTTTTTTTTTTTTTTTTTTTTTGTCTTTATTTTAAAATTATATCTTTGAAGATAATAAATTATAGTTTTATGTTTACTATACTACTTATTTTACTATTTGTTTATTTATTTAATCATTTATTATGATGAATTTTCAAAATTTTTCAAAATATTTTTTAAATAAAAAATTCTGTCGGGCAAAGATACCTGTTGACCAAATTGTACCTAGTATTTCTCTAGATATTTGACAAAACGTCTAAATAAGAAACTCTCACATTGTTTTGTACTTTTTTACCCCTAATTGATGAAACTTAGAATTTGGACTTATTTCGTTTTAACTGGGAAGAATAAGTAAAGCTTTGAAGTTTCTCATGCTTCATTCTAAAATTATATATAATAAATTACTCATCCTGACGTTTTAGTCAGATTGACATATTCACACCTGAATGGAATCTTCCCATTCATCTTTTTAATAGCTGTCATCAGACAATTACACTTTTGTATTTTGACACTGAATTGTTTGGTGTGCCAAATTTTCTTTTTCTACTTAACTTTTCATTCTTCATAAAGATTAATTGAGCCCAACTTGTGCTCCATCTGTAATTTTAAGTGGTTGAAAAGATAATAGAAAGTACAAAGTGTCTGAAAGGAAAGATTTATATAAGATACCGAACAAGAAAGATACTGATGGTTTTCATTTAAAACAATGAAAATAGCACAGTATATACGAGAGTTTAAAAAACAAATCAATTAAGTAACTGGTTACCAAAATAAATTACTGAGAATAAACTTCGATGAACTGTATCTTAATAAAATTGAGCAATAATTAAAAGGTTTTTTTTTTTTTTTTTTTTTTCACAAAGACATTGTTTTGTACTTTTTTTTACTATACTGTTTATTTAATATTTGTTTATTTATTTATTCATTTATTATGATGAACTTTCAAAAATTTTAAAAATATTTTTTAAATAAAAAATTCTGTCGGGCAAAAAAATACCTGTTGACCAAATTGTACCTAGTATTTCTCTAGATATTTGGCAAAACGTCTAAATAAGAAACCCTCACATTGTTTTGTACTTTTTTTTCCCTTAATTGATGAAATTAGAATTTGGACTTATTTCGTATATCTTGTTATATAAAACAGGCTTAAACGTTGCAGAAAGGTTGAATAAACAGTCAAAATAATACGTAAATTAAAATAAATAAATAAATAAATACACACTTTTTATTTCAAAGTGTACTAAAAACTAAAATTCAGCAGATGTAGATAATATTTTGTACATGTATGCAAAACTTCAGCCCAATCGGATGATGGGCGTTGGATTAAAATTCGAAAAGAAATTTTGGACTGAAGTTGGAGACCCAGACTCTCAATCCCATCCTCCCCCACCCCCACCCCCAAATTATTTACTGAGCATGCATTGTCATCAGAATTGTACATGTATGCAAAATTTCAGCTTAGTGGAACGATAGAAAGTGGGTGAAAATTTAATACTTAGATTTCACTCGCACATATAAATAAACAAGAACGAAAAAGCATGCAGTTTGCATATATTTGTAACATTTTCCAACTGTACGTGCTCATTGCGTCGTTTAACCTTCAATATACTGTCTACGTGGTTTGCACAGGCAAAATGAAAGAAAGACAGACAGACAGACAAATTGAATTCATAATCACTCTTAAACATAACTAAAAAGTGTTAAGAACGCTTAACACAAGCGATAATGTGATTATGTTAATTATGGCCCTTAATTTGTCAGAATATTTTAGTGCAGCCTTCTAAGGCTGAGCGCTTAACACATCTATTTAAAACATTCTATAGATAAAATTTTTAATAGTATGAATGATAAATGTCAATTTCATTATGATTTCGCAGTACAAAGTTATTTAAATATGACTTATAAAAATGACTCTCATAAAATGCAAGGCACTGGCATTCTTTTGGGTATCTTTGTACACAAACCAGTTGTGCTATTTATGCTATTTAAAACAGGGAATACACCATAGTGAACTTAAATAAAATACATAATTTTGAAGAAATATTGAAAATATTTACGGGCGCTAGAAGCGGACATTTGGACAGGCGTAAAGTCAGACGGACAAAGAAATAGACAGGTAGATTTCTTCAAATCATAATTACTTTTAAACATTGAGAGAAAGATTTAGAAACGCATAATGAAAATAAAAATGCAATTGTTCCAATTTCCAATTATAACCCTTAATATTTGAACATTTTTGTGCGGCCCTGTAAATCTCAATCCTAATTATACTGTATTCTATAGAAAACATTTTTTGTGCAATTGAACAATAAATATCAGTTTCATTATGATTTGTGTAAAATAAATGTAATAAAATATGCTTTTTTGCATATTGTGTAAAATAAATGTAATAAAATATGTTTTTATGTATACTTGATAAAATATACTGCTCACTGAACACAATGCTTTCGAATTCTCTCGGATTTCCCTGTACACAAACATATTGTGATATTTACATTTACCTTATTTTCAATAGGGAACATCCCATAGCGAACTTGAATAACAAATATCAGTTTCATAGAAATCCATGGATATTTACACGAGTTAGAATGCAAACAGACAGACGGAGTTTTGGACTAACAGAAAGACAGACAGATTAATTCAAATCATAATCACTCTTAAAATGTTAAAAAAGCTAGGAAATGTTTTTAAAAAGCCTAATAAAAACGAAAATGCACTTACAGCAATTTCCAGTAATAGCTTTTAAAGTATCTTAATATTTTTGTGCGGCCTTGTAAATCTTAATGATAATCATACTATATTCAATAGAAAGCATTCTTTTGTGCATATGAATAATAAATTTCAATTTCATTATGATGCATGCAAAATAAAAGTATTAAAATGTGATTTTTAGAAATATCTCTCGTGGAGCGAATTGCTTTGGAATTATTTCAGATGCCACTGTATAGAAACCATTGTTGGTACTTACAACATTTTCAATACGGAACATTTTATAGTGAACTATAGTATAACATATGTAATTTTCAAAGAGTATGAATTACGGGAGTAAAAGGCCAGGACAGACAGGCAAACCGAAGTCATAAACACTTTTCAACTTTGTTGGAAGGTGTTAAAAAGAAGAAGAAGAAAAAATTAAAATTAAAAACACTTACGAATTTTTTTCAAAGTTACAAATCTTTAATTTTTTTTTTCCTTTTGTGTGAAGGCAAATATTTTGCTATGGTATAAATTTTGCTTAATCATATACGTTTTTATTGCATTTCCTTATAAATGAAAACTCGCTATAAGTTTTTTCTTTGACTTTATTTAAATTTTATATTCGTTAATATATAGTTTTGTTCGTTAGTTATGTTTTCAAGATGGTTTTAAACCATCTTGAAAACATAATGATTTATTATTCAAAGGACTGCATTTTTAGTCTAATCTGGTTGCAATTCTAACTATCAATTTTCTTCGTTCATTTTTATTATTATTATTACACTCGTAAAACCGCAATTTTAATTTTAACGTCATTGTCGTTTAATATGTTTTGTTATAAAATTACAAATCTTTTTAAAATTTAGTTTTTTTGCTTTTTGTGTGAAGGCAATTTGTGGTATATATTTTACCTAGTCATATACGTTTTTATTGCACTTTCTTATAAATGAAAACTCGCTATAAGTTTTTTCATTGACTTTATTTAAATTTTATATACATGATTTATATGTATGGTTTTGTATTTGGTTTTAGAACCATCTTGGAAACATGATGATTTACTATTCAAAGGACTATATTTTTAGTCTAATCTGGTTGTAATTCTAACTATAAGTTTTCTTCGTTCATGTTTATTATTATTATTATTACACTCGTAAAACCACAATTTTAATTTTAACGTCATTACCGCTTAATCTGTTTTGTTATAAACACTTTATTAAAAAAAAAAAAAAAAAAAAAAAAATCCCATGTTATATCTGCCAAATACCACTTCTAAAACATCCATCATGAATTTTTTTGCAAAAGTTGACTTTTCATTTGACAGAATTTAACTTTCCATATTAAAGTCTGTGCAGTTAATCTCTCTGAATATTTGGGTATATTCCAAATACGTCAATTTTTCTCCTTAACATGCGACATCTTACACAGGGCCTGTACTGTTTATGTCTGAAAACACGTTAAGTTTTAGAGACCTTAATGAAATAACAGTTTTGTCGCTCATATGATTGGGAAAGTCTCCAGACCCTCTGGCAACAGGATAGAACAGGTGAACTAGTTTTTCGGGTGACACAGTAGAAATATTGTGCTTAATGACAGGAATGATGGAGAATAATGTAAAATAGAATTCTTATTTTAAGCCCATATCAAATATCTCGTCATAAGCAAATAATCATCAATTACTATTTCTGCTTTGAAATTTTCGAGTATACATTCGTCTAGAATACAAAATTGTAGCATGATAACAAAGTTAAAAACAACTGATACATACTAATATATTTATCCTTCTTTCAATTTTATTTTCTTTGAATCTTCCGTTTCCCATTATTGATAAAAAGACAATTTTCTACAATAGTTTGAAAAATGTATACATCGTTCAAATTTTTTTCTTTAACAATGCCCTGGATTGCAGAAATATTTTTACGACATGCATTTTTTGATCCTTGCCAACATAATTAAAAAAGAAAAATTCTGAATCGTATTCATGGGAAAGGTAGCTTCTCGTTTGACAGATTTTTACTTTTATATTAAAAGCTGTTGTAGTCAGACTTCTTTAAATTTTTGAGCTTCTTCCAAAACGTCAATTATATGACTTTCTAATTAGAATCTAAATCGCTTATGGCTCAAAAAACCCATTTAATTTTGTAAACGTACATTGGCATGGGAACATTAAATATGAGGCAGTTTTTCGTCTGTAACCTCGTGTAGAATGTGTTCGACATCGATTTAAATCATAAAATAAGATCCTGAAGATACTGAAGAGAGAGAATGATCAAAACCATTTAAACAGAGAAACCAATAATATACAAAGTGCTCATTATAGAGAATATAACTTGGAGCACAACTTGACAGAAGACAGAAACGTACGTGTTGCGCCGTTAAAGGTACAGAAATTTAGCCTTTAGAATGAGATATGTTCATTCCTGATTATGCTGCAGGATTTATAACTTTTGTCCAGATGCTGGACGACGATGTTTTGAAGGAATGCATTGTACAGTCGGTAACAAAAGCATCCGAACACTAGCAAAAATTCCTATGTAAAAAAAGTAGAATTAATACTGTTTTGTTAAATAAATCTTTGTCGAATCATGTTCTTCGACTTACTAAGAACATGATTCGACAAGGATTTATTTAACAAAACAGTATTAACTCTACTTTTTTTTATATAGTAATTTTTGCTTGTGTTCGGATACTTTTGTTACCGACTGTAGCTAGATGTGAAAAAATCTTCTCTTCACTCGTCCCATGGCGACTAAATGAATAAAAGCGGTTAGTTAAAAAATGAAACAACTCACCACTTTTTCTCCCAAGACCATCATAAGAATGAAATCCGAATTAACGGACCACAAGAAAATTACATATTTCATGTAAACATAAATAAAATCAAACGGTTATAAATTTATCCCGCATTTCGGAAATTAGCTGTAAAATATGGCATATTTTGAAAAACAGACACGGAAAAAGCTGGAAATTCATTGATTTTCTTTGAAATAATCCCATATTTCGGGAGTTAACTTTGATAAAAATGTGAATTCTGTCTATTACTGATGAAATAATTGCACACTTTTGCAATAGATGGCAAAATAAATTATGTATTTTTGAAATTACTTGAGATTAAACGTAAATTAAATCCAGCAGTTGTGAAATTAACGCACATTTTGAAAAAAATGACAGTAAAAAGAAAAGCGTATTTCACTTTATTGTTAAATATAAGAAAAAGAGTTAAAGTTTTATTGGTTTGTTACGTTTGTAATCATGTACTTTGGGAAGCAGCCTTATAAATAGAGATTGCTGATTCACGACAAAATATTTGCTACTTTAGCAAATGTTGATGAAAAAAACACATATTCCAGCAACTGATAATAATTAAACTTTTAAAAAGTCATCGTCGAACTAACTTATATCAGCAATTGACTACAAACATATAGTTTTTTCTTTCTTTTTCTTTTTCTTTGAGTTGTTAATCAAACACATACACACAAAAATAAATAAATAAATAGATATTTAAAAAAATAACAAATGTAAAAACCTAAACCTATTTTGTTTTTTAAGTAATAGAGATAAGATCCTGCACAAAACATAATTTAATTTAGTACGACAAGACTTACTTTAATGTATTCATCCATATAAAAGCAGGCAGTAACTGTGTTTCATTACCTAACATCGGTTACTATATTCATTTCTTAAAATTTCTTTGGTATAGCTTTAGCATAAGAGCCTTGGCCCAACAAAAATTTAAGAATCCTTTGGTGGCATTTAAATTTTTGCTGTCATTTTGGCGATGAATTAAAATGACTATCGCAATTGCATAAGTTTGATCTTAGCAAAATCATCCAAGTTACTTTGGTACTAAATTTTAAATTTCGACAAGGGGTTCTATACTGAAGCTGCCCCTTTTCTTTAACACGATTTTTCTCAATTTTATTTTAATTATTAAAAAAAAAAAAAAAAAAAAAAAAATGTTGTACATTAATTTTTTTTTTTCACATAAAAAGAAACATATTTACTTATTTATTTATTTATTCATTTATTTATTTTTGGCATCAATTTTTTTTTAATTTAATATCTTTTGAACCAATTACCAGATTGCACTAAAAAGTACGGCTTTGAATAAGTGTATCAATTTTGGTGAAATCTAATAATTCGGACAGGTACAATAACAAACTTTCACCTGTTTTAAATAAAAACAAAAATGTTTCCACGTTCATTCAAGGTGATAAATAAAAATTAGCAATAACGAAAAATCGCTGCCTAAAAGAACTAGCTCGACTTGTTGTAAAAAAAAAAAAAAAAAAAAAACTGTAAATTTTATCAATATAACATGAAAAAAATGGCATTTTCAGGGTATGTTGTCTAAGAAACATTTGGATTCGAAAAACAAACTCATCACAAAAATTGACGAGCTCTAAACGAACCCTTTTAAAAAATAAACAACAAGCTTAAAATGAAATTATTTCTCAAAAATTATTAAAATGAAATTAAAACTGACTAAAACGGTTCTTCGAAAAATTCGATTTAGAAAATTATTTCTTTCGATAATCAAGCAAAAAATTGGTGAAAAAAGGGCGAGTAAATTTCAAAGATCTACCGACCACTGACGAATAACTTAAAATTTCAATTTTCAGGTCAAATTGTAGTGTTCCTTCCAGGGACCTAAAATACAAATCCATTCATTAAAAATATTCATTTTTCAAGAGTTCTGTGATTGCTACTGTACGATCAAATGTAGTGTTGTCGTCCATAAAATACAAGTTCAAACTCACACAACCTTTGAAGAGACGCACTGGAGGTTTAAAAATCTTATTACAATAAAATACATCAATTAATAAATCTCCTTGGAAGATGTGGAGTTAAGTATGGTTATCAAGCATGATAGAGCTCTTCACAGCAACTCCAGTATTTCCTATACGGCTCCTTTCGATGATGCTTGAGGAATGGTTGAAACTCAGTTTTCTCTCTGTCGCTCTCTCGAAGTTTGCATACGTCCAGAATCACTCAGTACATTGTATCGATTATCATTTGTAAAGAGAATTTGATCCCATACTTGCTACGTCTAGTTTTTGTATTCTTGTCACTGCAAAAAGCAGGGTTTGATCAACAAGCTTTGATAACACAACCGTATTAGTTGTCAATCATGTAAAATATGTTTTTACAGTTTTACGGCTACGGTGGAAAATTTTATATTAGACATCTACTTCACTGTTATATATATTTGAAATTTAATTTTTTTTTCCACCGTCTATGGTCGGTCTTTTTTATGATCGTCTATGGTCCCACCGTCAATGGTCTAGAACAGTTGAAATATCAGTCGTGTCATTATTGTTGCTTTTGGAGGACTAATGATAAATTCTCGGACAGTTTTTTTTTTCTTCTTCTTCGTCTTTTTGTTAAATGCTTTCCAGACTCGTTAAACAATGTTGTGTCTTATCCCGAACTCCTCCTCCACCTCATTGAAATTTCGCTGTTTTAAGATAAAGACATCCAGGTGATACCTCCTGGATTCTTTGCTGAACATTTCACAGTGTATGAGACGCTGGAAGTCACACAGTGGGGTATTTTTCAGGCCCTGACTAACGCCAGGGCATGCGGCGCAGTTGCCCTGGGCCGGAAAGGCTCCTCAACAGGCATAAGCAGAAATTTTGCAACCTTAAGACCTCTTATGCCACTGCAAGGGGCCACCCAGAATAAGCTTGCCCCGGGGCTCCAGGCAGTCTAAGTCGGGCCTTGGTATTTTTGCAACATAAATCTGCCTAAAAGTTGAAAATGCAAAGTATGGTAAAGTTCACTTCATTCAACCTTTTCTAACACCTGATTAATGGTTATGTCATATTGGGTTTCTTTTACACCATTTAATTTTTACCTCGAGTCACACAAGAAATTGGATCTAATTCATCTACAGTGAATCATTCTCGTTAACTACATTTGTTGTGCAAAATAATTCAACATTTCATTTTATTTTAATGGAGTTTAAAAAAAATGTCCGCTGTATATAAAAGCAATTAACACCTTTTTTTTTTTTTTTTTGTGCGTGTAAACTGAAGTGTTTTTGTTAACATTCTACAGACTTTTGAATTATTATTCCTTCATCCAAATTAAATTTAATGTTTCCTTAAATTGACAGTAAAGAAGAAGATTCTGCTTTCGTACTCCGTTTTGTTTACAACAGATTTAAACTTAAAGCATTTTTAGCGTTTATATCCTCCATTTTTAGATTTTTTACTTTTTTTAAAAAAAGTAAAAGCTTTACATGTTAGAATTTTGAATACAAGCAAGTCTATAGAAGAGTAGTATCATATATTTATATCTTACAAAAATGTCTATAAAACTACTGATTTCTGCAAAAGAAGTGTTCGACCTCTCCATTCTGATGGATTGTTTTAATCTGAAAATTTGATTTTTTTTTTAACAAAGAAAAACTGAGAATAATAATCAATAAATATATTTTCGAAACTTATACTTACCTTTGGTTTTTCTACTTGGGTGTATACGTGTCCAGTGTAATGAAAATAAACTTCAATAAATAATTGTATAATTCACATAATGTTCATAGCTCAAATACTGGTTTCCAAATCGTACAACGAATCCTTTTTTCCCCCCTTACCATGAACCTCCTTTAGCGGGAGGTAGCCACTTTTTAATAGCATAGTGAATGTGAACTTGAATGAAGAAATTTTACGCCATATATCAAGTTTACAGCTCAAACCATTTTTAATTTCATAGCACATCCTTTTTTTGCCGTCGTTTGGAGAAAGGAGAAATTTTTCAATAGCGAACTAACTCCTTCCAGATGCTAAAAAAACTGTACACCACGTTTCTTCGGAATTCCTCGGACAGAGTGGATATGTATAGCGAACAAACAAACAAACGCTCACATTTATGATATATATATATATATATATATGTGTGTGTGTGTGTGTGTGTGTGTGTGTGTATGTGTGTGTGTGTGTGTGTACATCACAAATACATATATATACTGTATATTATATGTATACATATATACATTTCACCAGGGAATTAAACTTTTTTCTTAGGAAGATTAGATAGTTAAAACATCATTCCATTCATACTAACTTTCTCCTACTTTAATACGTTATTTATAAAAATCATAAATATTTTTTGATTGATATTGCAGAGAATATCAAATATTATATTAACATGACACCATTTAAAAAACCATTTCTCTGTAATTTTTTCATATTTATAACAATATAATTTATAATAAAATAATTTTTCCTATTTAAGAAATTCTTTACTGATAGAATGGGATAAAGCAATAAGAATTTTTATTTATTTATTTATAATTTATAAAGTGCTTTCAAAATATTTTATTAAAGGTACATAGAGGTCTCAATTAAAACACAAAGGACATAACTGTAGTCAGCAAAATAGTATGTTATTTTCATGCACTAGACTTATGTTATATCCATAAAACCGATATAATCAAAATAAAATTTTTACTGGATTTTAGTTCCGCTTACTGCAAAATTAAGATATTTGGTTTGTAACATGTCTTTCATACAACGATTTTAAAGTGCTTTGATTTTCAACCTTTATTTATTTTTTTTTTTATTATTATTTATTTATTTACTTTTTTTATGTGTGTGTGTTCAGAATATTAATTGTAATGTAAAATAATAGTACATATTCTTCTTAGATTTAAAACATATATATATATATATATATATATATATATACATACACTCCGCGACAAAAAGATAGGTACAAAGGGTTTTTTCTTTGATTTTTCATAAAATAACATTATCTAAATTGTGCTTATCATTTATTATTATCATAAAATAACACTATTCCCGGACTAATTTTTGTTTTAAGACTAAGTTTGAAAAAATTTAAGACTAAACTTTTTCTAATTTAAGACTACACACCGCGACAAAAAAGATAGAAACAAAGGGATATTTTTTAATTTTTGAATACGATTATTTTGAATATGATTTAAATATTTAATACGCTTTTGATATGATAATATTTTGTTATGATAATAAATGATCAGCAGAATTTAAATAATGTTATTTCATGAAAAATTAAAAAAAAAAAAAATCTTTGTTTCTATCTTTTTGTCGCGGTGTGTAGTCTTAAATTAGAAAAATTTTAGTCTTAAAACTTTTCTAAATTAGTCTTAAAACAAAAATCAGTCAGGGAATAGTGTTATTTTATGATAATAATAAATGATAAGCACAATTTAGATAATGTTATTTTATGAAAAATCAAAGAAAAAACCCTTTGTACCTATCTTTTTGTCGCGTGGTGTACATATATAGCTCAAACCAGATTTTTGCTACAACCATTTTTAATTTATGTACTTCAAAAATAATCAGAAGCTAGGAAAAATGTAAATAACAAATAAATAAATAATTATAAATAAAAATTAACTAAAAATTTCATTTATTTTTATTTTATTTATTTATTTTTAATTATGTTTTTCTATTTTTTTCCTTGCTGAAAAGGAAAATGTTCAGTGCCGAATCAATAAAGATGAAAATTTCTGATATAATAATTTGATCATTGTTTTCTCCTTGTGATAGATAAAATCAAAATGCCATCGGGGAAATTCGACAAGCCAGTCGTGATTGACAATCATGATGGAACAGTGACTTTCAAGTATGATCCAAAAGAATTGGGAACACATGAGCTACAAATCAAATATAATCTTGAGGATGTACAAGGTAAGGAAATAGGTAATTTTTCGATAATGTATTACTGCTTTCGTGTTATTTTTAATAGCATTAAATGTATGATTTACATCTCAGAATTAAAGAAAATAGAATAAAGAAAATTTTTTGGGTGTACCATAAAATGTAAAAACTGCTAACTAATTTAAAATGAGAGATCTATTCTTAAAATGCATTTAATGAATGTATTGTAACAAATGTAAAATTCATTATCCATGTGTTTACTTATTTTATTATTGTTTACGTTAGTGATGTATATAAATTTGGCACATTTATTTTATTCTTATTCTTATTCTTATTCTCGTTATTTTCTCTTGTGATATATTTAGATTTTGTATTCTTTATTTATTATCATTATTTTCTCTGATAATTTATATAAATTCAGCATATTTCTTTTACTATAATAAAAATATTGTAATACACTAATACGTGCAATATATTGAAATAATATAATATATAATGTATATGTTGACATAAAATAAGTATACTAATACCTAAATTGATTGCATTATTAGTTTCTATGCATCTAAATAATTCATTATTAATATTGCAGTATTATCTTTCATTGTAGCAGACCACTGTCGGTTTATATTTTCCTCATTCATCAAGTCGAACTTCTTTCCTTTTTCTTAAATTTAATTTCTATATTAATTTTGTAGTTTTATTTATCAAATACGTTATTTTAATATAAGTTAGTGTTATATATTACTGATACCTTTGATAATAAAGTATTGGAGAAACACATTTCGTAAATCTAGTACACAATTTCATTTATCTCCTTTTGTTCAGACTAAACATAAATACGAGTAGCATTAATTTTACTTCTTCCTTTATTTTCTAATTTGAAATTATTTGAAAAACCTTTAAGACTAATTTTCGGTTGTGATTAAAATCTTGCAGAATCTAAAGGATAAGTGGAAAATGTAAACTGCAATTACAAGAACATTAGTTTGTTTTAAATATATATATATATATGCTTTGTTTAATACATTTTGGCGGCCTGTTTTTAATAGGTTAGGTAGAATTGAAGTATTCATTTAACAGTATTGGTTGATTTAGTGAATTTGTTGAATCACCACTAAAAATCAAACAAGATGGCTGTACGGAATGAAAATACACAGATGAGAAGAGTAATAAACAGTAGTCTTTCAGATCAATAAGTTAAAATCTTAAAATAAAAAATCTTTAAGATGCTTACAAATACGTAAGGAGGAAAAGTCTGTAATTAAAAATTGGACTTCCTTACTGAATTAAATTCTGTTTAGGAAAACATTTGTTTTCGATAGCATTTAAAATCTTTTTAGCCACTTTTCTGTTCTCTTTTTTTGCATTATTTGGGATCAGACTCTTTTAGTGAAGATGGGTTATTGCGAAATGTTGGCGTGAAACAGGACATTTTGGTCGCGCCAATTCGGTCTCGTGAAAATTTTGGTCTCAGGTCATTTTAGTACCGAGTCATTTTGTTCCTTTTTTGATTTACATGTTTTAAAGTCTCCTGAGTCCAAAAAAATAGTTTTTGGGAATTGGTCAGTATGTGTGTGCGTGTGGAATCTTCTGACAATCATATCTCCGAAACTAATAAAGATAGAATTGCTAAACTTCAGAATTGAGACTCTGGTGTACAGATGATTTTTCCAGTTTATGGCGAAGATCGTAAAAGCGGAAGTGGGACCGTAAGTTCGTATTTCAAAAACAGCTCTAACGATTTTCTTCAAAGTTGCTATATTAACACTCTATTAGATGTCTTTTCGTATGAATTAGTTGGTTAGTTCAGGAAATTTGAAAGGCGTCCTGTATAAATAGCTCAATTTCAGATCTCGCTAGTGCGTTCCTTTAAAAACGACTGTGCATATTTTTTTTTTTTTCAAATTCGCCATATTAACCCGCTTTTACATATCCTTTTGTATGTAATTATTGTTTTCCGGTCAATAATTGAGTGTGCCAAGTTTTGGTAAAAGTTGGTATCTCAAAAACAATGGTTCTAACGTTTTTCTTGAAATTTTTTACATCGTAAACCCATTTTAGATATCTTATCTAATGTATTACGTGGTTGTTACAGGAAAACTAACAGTCATCCTGATTAGGTAGGTCAGATTTAGATCTCGGAAATTAATGTTTAAAAAAAAAATGGCCCAACCGATTTTTTTTTCTTCTTATTTTAAACTCGCGATGTAAATCTGTTTTGTATGTCTGTACACGTGTATCAGCTTTCTCTTACCAGAAAATATGTAGGTGTCTACTTTGTTAGGTCAATTTTATGTCTTCTGATCACATTATCTCCATTCGTATAGTACGTGTAATAGTGGGTAATGGAAGTTGTGTGGTTGTTTCACACCAGATTTTTTAATGTTATTGTACGTTTGTTGATCTGTGAAAAATTAAGTTCTCTTAAAATATCTTTAATTAATGAATATTATTCCAGTGAATATGTAAAGTTTCAAGATTATGATTGATACTTAGCATTGAAATTGTTAGCCATTTCGGTTCCGCAAAATTTTTACGAACATTTAAGTACATTATAACTTTTTAAATAGTATTGCACTTCTTTTTAAATTAAAATTCTTTTTATTTTGACTTAGATTTCATTCGCTTTGTGTTTTTATACTTATTTTACTGTTACAAACAAAATTTTTATGATTGATTTTTTTTTAATACCAAAAATCGTCTAGAAGCTTCTACTTTGACAACCTTTTCTAAAAAAAAATTTTTTTTTTTGAAGTAAATGTTTTTTTTTTTTTTTTCCCGAAATCCTAATATGTAAAATTAGAATATCTGAAAATTTTATGTGCTTAGGAATTAAAATTACTTTCATTATGTAACATATAAAACAGCGAATCTAAAGAGATTTCTGTCTTGTTAATTCGTTACAAATGTTTAAGTTAATTTGTTTTCTTCTATTATATGATTGTATACCTGATGACATGTTAATAATTAAGTATTTTGAAACCACTTTAATTATTTCGGGATTTAAAATTGTAAGACCCGTGAATTTTTTTAAACTAAAATTTATTAACCTTTTAGATAAAACATAAAAGTGGGGTCCATAAACATAATTTATCTTATTAAAGTAAAAACTTAGAAAAAACATTGAGTCTATCAACACTTCCAAACGAATTATTTATTCCTTCCAGTTTAACGGATGTACGAATATTAAAGTGACTTTCTACTTATCGTTGACGGCAGCCAAATGTCATATTATTCTATGGAGAAATTTTGTATCCAAATCACTCATTACCTAAAATACTTTTCAAAATTCTGTTTTTACATTAAAAAAATTCGTAAAAATTGTAATTCTATTTATTTCCCAAAACCGATTTTTTAAATTTTTATTTAATATTTCGTTTAAAGTTATAAAATGTGAAAACAGAACTAAATGAATGTTTCACACTTTATAACTTGAAAATAAAACGCTACTAAATATATATATATATATATATATGTATGTATGGAAAACAAAAGCAAATTGAACAGATGTGAATTTCGTAAATGTGAAAAAAAAAAAAAAAAAAAAAAAACTCTAGTTAAAGAGTAATTTGGGTACAAATTTCTTCATAGAATAACATGGGATTCGTCTGCCGATGACAAGCGGTGTTGTTGAATAAATTTGACAGACTTTCTATATCATTAAACATTAAAATTTAGGAAGTGCTTTCATAAAATATTGATTTCCCGTAAACTTCGTGTTTGAAAGATAATAATGGAATGAACTGTGATAATTAAGAGCTACATAACAGTTTTAAAATCTTGTATTTTATTTAAACTGAAATTTAAGGGGATAGATAAAATAATTAGATTCAGATCTTCAATTATAAGACGTACCTTTTATCATTCAAAATCCAATGGGGTTAGACTCAGATAAGAAAATTTTGATTTTCATGTGGCTCCCTTAGCTACGTCGTTTACAATAAAGGTTGTGGATATTTTTATATTCTAAAATTAAATATCCATCTAAGTTCTCTTTCTCCAGAAATTTCTACTTCTACTTGCTGTTTCCACTCCTTCACCATACAATGTAAAATTTAAATATTTAAATTTTTAATAATTTTTTCAATTCTATTTGTCATTACAAATTATCGTAACAAAAAATAAACAACTTTGTTTTCCCTACCTAATTCTCCTCTAATCAAATGATAAAAGTTCGAAATATCAAAGAATTTTCATCGTTTTCGTTATGTCATACTCTGATTATTCCTTGTAGCGGGATCATAACTTCCATAGGACCAATACAGCAGAATCGAAACAGCGAGACCTGAACGATGGAACTAAAATGGCGGGGCCAAAATTTTCATGGGAGTAAAACGATGGGACTAAAATGTCATGTACCCAAGTTGGCGAATTTTGAAGAACATGCCAAGCAATGGACTCTTTTACAAAAACGAAGTACAAAACGAATTGAAAGAAATTTTAAATCAAGTATAACAAATATACAGTCGGTAACAAAAGTATCCGAACACTAGCAAAAATTCCTATCTAAAAAAAGTACATATAAAACTGTTTTGGTAAATAAATCCTTGTCGAATCATATTCTTAGTCAGTCTAAGAACATGATTAGACAAGGATTTATTTAACAAAACAGTATTAACTCTACTTTTTTTATATAGAAATTTTTGCTAGTGTTCGAATACTTTTGTTACCGACTGTAAATATAATGCAACAAAAAAATCTTAATTTATCTGACTATTTAAATTATGTTAAACAAAAATCTTAAATTCTTTCAATTGAAACTGATGTATTGAGAAAGGTGCTATAAATTAAATTACATACGAAAGCATTAAAATGCTAACAGAATTATGAACTTTGTTAAAGTGCAATGTATAAAAACGGGTTTTCTTGTTTTAACAAATGATTGCTTAACTCTACAACGATGTTTACCTAAGGTATATTTATTTTCTTTTCCCTCCTAATTTATATATATATATATATATATATATATATATATATATATATATATATAATCTATTTAATAATAATAGATAAGAATGAGAACGAAGATATAAATACCGGCATTTAGCAAAATGGAAAAATTCGAAAAACCCTCTTCTCACACTTAGAATATATGTATTTTTTTTTAAGTTTGTCACTATTTTAGGGAGCTTATGGTTTCCATGTTCAAATAATCACAATGTCTGATTTATTATAAAACAAATCAATGTTTATAAATGTGGATTTAAAAAAGAAATAAATTACATAAAACATTGTCTCCTATTTGGCTATAGTTTTCTGCTGAGAGTAAAGGGGCGCTTATTTGGTATTTTTAGAACAGCGAAATTAAGCTGAAAAGCAAAAAGGGGCATTTAAATGAAAGAGGGCGCTTTTACGGTAGTTTGCGGTATATTATTTTATCTCTTTTAAGCAATGAAGATGTTATTTTTCGTTTTCCCATTATAGTGTTGCAGTTGTGACTTCAATTTTTCTAATAATTATTAAAAAATAATATTTCATTCATTTTATATCATAGATTCATAATTTTCATTTTCTTTGCTTTAATGCATTTTTGTCTATGATGTCACAGTCTGAAGTAGAATGGACTGGAATTGTGTTTGCTATACATTTAAGGCTATTATTTTAAAACTATATTTATATACTGCAACATTAATACATTAAAATGTGTCACGAAGTTTTAATCAGTAGTCTTCAGCAACTATTTGCTTAACTAATTATAAATATAACTTTATGTTTAATAATATAAATATCATTTCTTTTTATTAAGGAAGTCCATTCAAGTTCCATGTTGACAATATTGGCGATAGCACCCTTACAGCTTATGGACCCGGTCTTGTACAAGGGGTTGCTGGAGAACCATGTTCGATAACAATATCCAATAACAGCAACTCAATAGGTAAGATCAAAATCTCAAAAATTTAAATTACGGGATATACGGTCAACCAATTCCTTTGCATAATGAATAATTTTATTGCTACACAACGAATTTTTACAGTTCGTTTCTGAATATGATAATCCTTAATCTTTTGCAAAAATGAAAAAATATTTTTAATTATTAAAAAATATTTAATAAATGCATAAGAATTTGAAATTTAGCCACTTAACAATTTCATTTTTGTGCTGCCATATTGTGACCAAAAATTAGTATATATTTTATAATCAATTTTGTATTCATATAGGATATTGAATTCAAATTAACAGTCAAAAGCGTTATAAGTATTGAATTTATTAATTTATGATAATTTTTAATTACGGTGAAAATAAAGCATTTTTATTTAAAGTTTTTTTTTTTTTTTTTTCTGAAGAAGAAGGAGCTAAACTGGAAAGAATGCATTACAGGAGATAAATTTTAGAAAACAGTATGTACATTTTAAGTACATACATTTTTATTTCATTTCAAAATTCAGCTTTGATATGACATATTTTGAAACATGGAGATAAGATGAGTCCAATATCACAATCGGCACAAAAATATCTGGTTTCTTTACTGACCCGTTTTCCGATATTTTTCCTTCTCAAACAACACACAAAGAATTGCCTCATTGTCTCAGTTTCTTTTTGCTGGGAGAAATCACTTCTATAAAATGTCTTTCAGTCAACCTCAGGGTATTTGGTAAAATTCTTGGCCGTCCTTTCTTCTCATGCCCTGTTCCATGCCTCTCGATCAAGTGATCAACAAGATCAAGTCTAAAATCCAAATGGGATTATTTTCCTCCATACTTTTGGTACAAAACAAAAGCATTGCACAAAGGTATATCAAAAAGGTGAAAGAATATTTTTTGCAATGTTTTCCCTTTCTTCTCTACGATGGGATAATTCGTGAGATGTTGATCTATTCTATCAACTTCAACACCTCCTATAGTACTCTATTACCAATTTTGATTTCTCTTTTATCTAATCATTGTGAGACGGCACTTCAACCATTTTAGGATTATGTATAGTACATAAAAGAGCTACAACCCTTTTATCCATCTATTTGATGATGCATATCTTTCGTCTTTGGTAAACACGGTTTTCACCTTTTTTTTTTTTTGAGGTTTTTTTTTTTTTTTTTTTTTTTTTTGAGTTTTTTAGACTGTAATTTCTTCAAAAAGTCTTTTCTGTTAAGTTTAAGTGTTCCATAGGCATAGGTATTTGTTTGCTTGCTGAGAAGAATGTCATCATTTACAGAAATTTCCGATTCACAATCTGATTTAATATCAGAATTATATTCTGAGAACCATTTACTGTCATTGATTCGTTTTAGCACTTATTTCAGCTCAAAATTTGATTGTTGAATACGTTTGAATACGTTGGCAAAGTTGGCTCAAAGTTTGAATACGTTGGCAACGTGAACACGCTGAATTTGGGCAAGCAAAACTAACCCGCTCAAATTTCTCCCCTGAACCCTAAACAAAAAGCAATAAAACCCCTGCTCGAGCAATATTTGGGCAAACAGGGAAATCCTGGATCGCATCAACCGAACGGTGTTCGAGGCAGAAAACCTGAAATTAAACTTTATTTAATCGCAATTTTTATGCAATTCAAACAATATGGCATCAGAACTCATATTTTAATGAGTGAGAGATCGTTGCTTTTGACTCTTAAATATCTATGAATGTCATTTCATATGCATATTTATTTCATCAACTATTAATGTATAAAATTGAATTAATGTTGATATATTAGGCATGATGGGAAATGAAATTTTTAAATTTCACTTTTTGAAACATTTGTCTTAGGAAGAAGATTTAAAATATGTATGGGAACTCATTAGGCAAAATATAAACAGGATGATATACTACAGTAAAGATGAGCTCATATTACTAAATCAAAGCATATGGCTCATTTAATTATTTAATTTGTGTTATCAAATAAACGAAAAAGCGCTGTAGGGTGGTATGCCCGCAGTTCCCAGTTGAGGCCCTTACCCTAGTTGTGGCCCATCTTTAAAAGTACTTAATGTGATCATAAATAGAGATACCACTCTATTTTAAGAAGAAAAACCGGGTATTCGACTTATAATATAATCTCACCATAATCTGCTTTGGCATAACTGTGGTCAATCTTTCAGAAGATCAAATTTTATAATAATTAGATTATGCTATATTCTTAAACATAAAGATGGGATTGTATTTTAAAATGAAATTTAAATAATTTGTTTATGTATTATAAAAATCTGATACCATTTAAATTTTGATTAAATTTAAATAGTGTTGTTTTTAAATTGTGCTTGCATATCCATTTCCATATTCATTTTTATCGATTAGTAAAAGTTGCGTCATTTGGGAAAACCTAATGCTGCTTTCATTACAATAGAAATAACAATACTTAAAACTTTACAATAAACTTAATTATCAAATTTCAATTTTGAATCTGATGAATTTTAGGTTGTCAAGTTGTCTATCAAGTGATTACAGTAACTAAATATATTTTAATACTTAGAAAGCAATCATCATTTAAAAAGTATCATTTAGGTTTGGATTACCAAACACAATAATGTCATTTAATTTCAAAAACACTTCCTGTTTCTAAAAATATTTGGTTAATTATTTCAGGAAAAATCGATGTATCCGTAGATGGACCAACGAAAACAGAAGTGGCGTGTCATGATAATAATGATGGGACGATGAGTGTTACATATGTTCCTCCATCTCCAGGTGAATACAAAATTTCTATCAAAGCTGGAGATAATCATATTCGTGGAAGTCCTTTCTCGGCAAAAATTACGGGTAAGAATTAAGTTTACTTTACTCACAAATATATATATATATATATATATATATATATATTAAATATATGTAAACCAATTTTTATTAATTTTATATTAAGAATTTGTGTTAAACTCTTGGGTTGTATACTACTATAACATTTATACGATTCAAATAACTGGTTAGAAATAATTTTTGAAAAAATAAATTTGTCTAGTAATGATTTTAAATCCTTGTCGAATCCTGTTCTTAGTCAGTCTAAGACCAGGATTCGACAAGGATTTATTTAACAAAGCTGTATTAAGTGCCCTTTTTTTTATATAGGAATTTTTGCTAGTGTTCGGAGACTTTTGTTACCAACTGTATTTCAGTTTAAAGAAATTCTAAAAATATTTACAGACGATGGACATGTACAGACGGACAGTCGGACAGACACTCTAATTTAAATCCTATTTACACTTAAAAATTGTTAGAAAGTATTAAAAACCTTTAATGTAAACGAAAATGGTATTCCAACAAATTCCCAATAATTGCAAAAAATATAATTGAATATTTTTGAGTGTCCCTGTAAATCTTAATGCTAACCATTCTATAGAAAGCATTCTTTTGTAAGTTTAATTTATTCTATAGAAAGCATTCTTTTGTTCGTTAAAATTTAAATTAAAAAATTACGTTGAAATTTTCAATTTATTGTAGACGTTTGGACTTCAAAGCAGACCAACTAAAAATAAAAGAAAGTGCATAAAATTTTTCATGTGATATAATATAGCTTAATATAATTTATTTAAAAGTACCTCCATAGTCTATTACACATCTCTCACGGGAATATGTCAACTGGTATGTAACAAGTAAACAAAAAGAAAGAAGAAATTTTAATGGATTACGGTACCAAAATTTTGTAAATAGTAACTTGTTAATAAAAATATTGTATTATTCAGACGTTGTAATCTAATGTCTTAGAAAAAAGAAGTAAAATCAGTATGTTATGGCCACTACAAGATTTTCTTCTATATATTATCTTGCATAAATTAACACAGTGCAATTTATTTAATAAATTATTATTTATCCAAATTATTTTCCATGATGAATGTTGATGATTTTTTATCACAGAGAAGTATAACACTATATGCCGGAAAAGAAAAAAAAAATCAATTTTGTTCCGGCATAAAAAAAAGTTTTTTTTTTCCCTTTAAGAATGAAACAAATATATAATTTTGTTTCAAATTATCATAGGTCTATAGTTCAACCATTCTATTTATAGGCATTGACGAGTTCTTTCGAATACCCATGGTGAAAATTTATTCCCTCCCCAGAGAGGGCAGCGAAGTAACTACATGCATATAACTTTTTTTTCCTCGTTTACTACTATTATTATCAATAATTCATATTAATTTTACATTCATTCATTAAAAATAACTCTCATCATGTACATTTCTACAAAATTTTGTCCTATACTGCCACTTCAAAAACTATGAAAAAAACGGAATTGCAGCGCCAATTTGAGAGATTGATCCTCAAATATAATCAGTGCCAGTTTGAGTTGGGGTCCAACTAAATACCAAGTTTCGTTAAATTTCGTTCATTGGTTCCTGAGATACAGGGTCCCCAAAATTAGTGATACACCCACACAGACATACAGACAAACATTTTTTTAAAACAGTCAAATCGTATTAGGGTATCTCAAAACGTGTAAATCCGTCGAAAACTTGAATTCGAAAATTTTCATGAATCCGATATTTTCTCCTTATATATATGGAAGAAGGTAAAAGAAGAATGAGCTATTAAAACTCTTGTGAAAATTTAAAATTTTCTTTCTAGAAATTAGATTAATATTCTTTAAGTTATTTATTTTATGGATTGGACTTTTCAAAATACGAATTGTAACCATACAGTTTTATTTATTATTTATTTATTTATTTATTTATTTATTTATTTTAATATGATCAAAACTAATAATGATTAAAAACAGTTTCTATTGTTTTTTATTTCAGCTGAAGGTCGTAAACGTAGTCAAATCACTTTGGGTCATTCCAGTGAGGTGTCTTTAGATGTCCAAGAGAAAGATTTTAAATGTTTAAATGCTAGTATTGTTGCTCCTTCAGGACTTGAAGAACCTGTTTTTGTAAAAAAGCGACCAGATGGTTCCTTGGGTAAGTTTCAAAGTATTACCAGTATAATTTCTCTCAGTATCCTGTCAGTATTTATACCAACAAGTTAATACCAACAATCTTTAGCACATATTCCTAAAATTTAAGCTTCCTTCAGTAAAAGATCATGTAATAAAGGCTCTAAATTTTGATATTCTTTTCCTTTGCTTATTTACACATTCTTAAGCAATTTATAATAAGAATATTATTCATAAGGGAACTTTTTCCCGAACGTTTTGATGCCATATCATACATGGCTCTACAAAATAAGAAGAACGAAGAAAGAAGAAGAGTGGGGAAAAAAAATGCATACATATTACAGGTACCCATGCAGAGAAAATGTGAAATGCATATATTTTAATGTATAATACAGAAAGGAAGATACCAAAACATTATATAAGGGAATTTTATTTCTTTTAAATGACGTGCAAGTACACGAAAAGACCTTCTGAGACACCAATTTGAATGTCTGTAAATGATAAAATATTTTTAAAAAATGTGCAGCTTTTTAATACAAGAGAGATTCTTATATGGTAAGCAATGCAGTCCCTCTCACTTTCTTTCGGTTAATTAATACTTGTTTCAGGCATTTTTATAAGAAGTAGAACTCTATGAATATGGCATTATCATGTATTAAAGGATAGGAATTAACAATAGTTGCAGCAAAAAGTATGATATATAACCTCAGCATCTCGTTCACACACTTTTGGGCCATCATAATACCATTCCGAATAATATTCAGGTCTGTACTTCAACGTATATAGATTTCACACAATACCGTTAATTTATCTATTACTATGATGTCGAAATGGTGGCTCACTGGCGTCATTCTCACTCACTCTGCACATCTATCTTTGCCTTCACCGTCCATTATTACTCTTCATATACTTATAATTCTCAAAAATATAGAAAATAAAAGTAGTGACATTTTTAAAAGGTCTATTGTAATTGTGTGAAGAAAATAAGAGTGGAAATTGATACGCAAACTTTAAGCATTTTGTTTATAAGAAAGAAAAGGCTCCGAGTAGGAACTGGAATTTGAGATGTTATAGAAGGTTTCAGCTATGGTGTTAGCAATATTCTTCGCAGAAGTAATAGTTTGACCATTATCTTTAAAAAAAAAAAAAAGAAATACTGTGGCTAGTAGAAACTCCCATTGTCCTTTTGACAGGTTGCCATAAGTGTTTGCTACTAATATTTATATTTGCTACTAATATAATAATGTTAGAGATATAATTAATCCACGATTCTTTCTGAGATCTCTTACGGATTTTTCTTGCATTTGCTCTAGCTTGCTTAAATGCAATGTAGTTGCTAGTAGTTCGATACCTGCGAAATACCCCCCACGCTTTCTGTTGATATCTTTTTGTTAATTTATATTCCTCATTCTACCAAGGTTTTGAGTGTTTTCTTGAATTGCCAGAGGACTTCGGAATAGAAACATTTGCAGCGCTAATAATACAATTATTCACCTTAGCAATTGCCTTTGATGTCACCTTCTATCAAGTCACGAGTAACAATAGCATTTCTAGTGAAGGAAGTCCAGTTGGCTCTGTCGTAAATATAATGAGGATTATGAGATTGAGTTTGGTTGAAACTATGACAAGATAAAAATAAAGAAAAATAATCACTCTAATGGAGATCGTCCCTAACAAAAAATGTAAAATAAGAATAGAGCATTGGAGAGCAGATAACAAAGTCTATGCCATGGTAAGTCCTGGAAGTTCATGATAGTGAGTGCTGTCACCATAATTTAAGATGCAGGGAGATTTGTATGTGGTAAGGTCTTCAATAATTTGTACACGGTTGTTTAAGTCTGGACTTCCCTAAAGTGGATTATGTACATTGAAGTCACCAAGAATCACAAAAGGTGCAGGAAACTGCAAGATTAAGCTGTTGAGATCGCTCTGTTGCAAAGTTATGTTTGGGGGCAAGTAAATGGTACAAATAGTAATTAGCAGGTGAAAATGTATTCGGACTGCAAAAGTTTGGATGTGATTATTTAGAGAAATATGTGTATGGGGGACAGTGTTAGAAATTAAAAGAGTAACACCCCCTGTAGCTTTATCAGTTTGCAGGTAATCTTTTTTTTTTTTTTTTAATTGTAGCCTCGAACATTCAAAATATCGTTTTGTTTTAAGTAAGTTTCTTGTAAGGCTAAACAGATAGGTCGATGATCAAAGGTAATATCTTTGAGTTCATCTCGTTTATTTTTACGACCTCGGCAATTCAGGAGAATAAATTAGTCATTAATTTATTTTTTAGATTAACATATCCACGTCATTTTCATCTGAAGCCGTAGACATGACTTCTTCATCAAAAGGATGAATATTAATGCATTCTTCTTCTTTTTCTGAAACAGATTTGTTTGCTTTTTTAGGAAGTTTAGGTTTTTGCAGAAATTTTTTTCTTTTTGAGTAAATTTTTGTGGGAAGCTGAGTTAGCACGTTTTACAGAAACGGGATTATTGCTTATCAGGCTGTAGATTTTTTATTGAGTGTGAAGGTTTCTTCAAATATGTTGGTTTTGATAATAATACAGAAGAATGAGAGACTGAATTTGGTTTTATTTGGCTGTTTTGGGATTTATCTTTAACGAAATAATCAGAAGGGATGTTATTTTCAATAGCATCAATTTGCATTGCAGTGGTTTTATAAATTTTCTGGATTTTAGTCTAGGCAACGGCAGCAAAAGATTTTCCAATGATGGGTGTACGAAATTCAACAAGTTTTCCTTGCTTCAAAGCGTGGCATATTTTGTTTTGTTCTAACAGTTTGAATTTCTTTTCCATTTTTCCATTTTTCACAGGCTTTAGAGTAAGATGGATGATATTTTCTACAGTTCACACAGCAGACTGAGGCTTCACAATTTTCGCTATCATTGCACTGCAGCGAGCACATGCGAGAGTTCCACGGCAAGAGGTTTTCGAGTGACCGAATCGTTGGCATTTAAAACAGCGTAAGGGATTTTTTATGTATGACCTTATTGGACATTCTAAATAACCAGCCTTGATAGAGTGTAGGAGAGTAGGAGAGTCTGTAGTAAGAGAAATATGCTTGAGCTTGGTGGGGATCTGTGTACCATTTCTAAAAATCGATATACGGCGCACTGCAATAACTTTTTGATCTTTCATATTTTCTTGGGTCAGCTTCAGGTGTAAGTCTAATTCAGATATGACTCCACGGCTAGTATTCAAAGTTCTATGTGCACTGACGATAATGGGTATGTTGCCAAAGTGTGTACATTTTTTTAAATTCCTTGCTTGTCTGTTATTTTCTAATTCTATCAGTAATTCATCAGAACGAAGTTTATTAACTGTTTTCGACATACCCATCATAGATTGTACAGCTTTCTTTATAAGAAAAGATGACGTCCTTATGAAGTCCCTATCCTCTTTCTATTACAAAGAATCTTGCTTCATTATTCAAGAATATATTATTAGTATTTAAAGTTGAAGAAAATTCTTCAACATTATCACCTCAAGATTTAGAGTACGCATCAATTTTTTTTTTTTTTTTTTTTTCCAGTTGTAGCCATAATTAGAATAAAGAAAAAAAAGTTGAAGGTGTCCTTAGTTCCACAAGTCAGCCCGTTTCCTGAGTTGCTCGATTATTTATCTTTATTTCAAAAGTAAAGCTAAATATAAACAAATTAAATTTCAATAAATCTGTCAGTTTTGCGTAAATAAGCTTATGTTGAATATTGGTTTTGAAAGAGATTCTCACTAAAAGGTTGTTTTAGATTTATTACTAGCTTATTCAATAAACTGAATGTAATAAAGTGCAAATTATAATTATTAAAAAAGAGGGAGAGATTAATAAAAACATTAGAAGAGAAAGATAATATATATATATATATATATATATATATATATATTTGTAATGCATATCTTTATTTTGGTTTTTGTGGATAATTGTGATATTTGGTCATTTGTTTTTCTTGTATTCTACAATACTGTAACTTATAACATTATATATATATATATATATATATATAGCAATTAGGCCTGGAATTGTCAAAAATCTAAAATATATGAAATTCATATATTTTAATATTGTGAAAAACAAAATGCATTGAGATGTATTAATTACATCACTTAAAACAGCATATATGAATATGAAGCATTTGCAATAAAAATATAGTTAGACTACTAAAATAAAAGTGAAGTTTTGGGTAGTAATGCGTTTATATATATATACGCTATCTACCAATAAGTATTTGGACACTTTCGAATTTAGACGTTTTGTCAAATATCTAAAAACGTTCTTTAGAAATCATCTTGAAACTTTGGTAGTGTAAAGAACATCTTATATTTCAGCAAAAGTTGTGCTCTGAAGAGCAAAAGGGGACCAATAAAAAATTAAACAAAAGCCAAAATGTTTTGAATCATCCTGTAAAAAATAATGCCTTAAGTGCTTTTTAGCTGTAACATGTGATTTGAAGTATTTTTCTCATTACCATGTATATGTTTTTATGAGGCTAACACATATTCATAAAGATATAACGGTTAAAAAAAATTGCAACAAAAATTTTCACTTTTTTAATTATAACATGTAAGGTATTAAATCCAGTGCAAAGACATTTTTAGAAAATTTGGCGTACTACATTAGGCCCAACATACTGCAGTCAAAATGCAAAAATGTTAAATATCTTACGAAATAGGAGCATTTATACTAAATAGTTTTTAACTGCGCATATGGTAGCTTTTAAAAAATTCCATTTGCATAATTTAACAGCCAAAAGTATTGAGCAACTTATGTGAAAACCGCAAACAAATATCGTGTAAATTCAAAAAGTTATGAGAGATAGAATGTACAGAATTTCAGTTCTCACAAAATATAAGCTAAACTATGAGAGGTTTTACTCGCATTTCTATTTTGATTCAATCAGTGCCCAGTGGTAATACAGTGTTCGCTAATTATACATAAACATTGATAAAAAAAACTCTATCATCTTCCTTCTCCTTCTTTTTTTTTTTTTTTTTTTTTTTTTTTTTTTTGGAGAAGAACTATAATTCTGTTCATTCTATCTATCATAACTTTTTGAATTTAGACGATATTTGTTTGGGATTTTCATACAAGTCGCTTAATACTTTTTGCTATTGAATTAAGCAAATGATTTTTTTTTAAAGCTAGCACATGCGTAGTTAAAAATTATTTAGTAAAAATACTCATATTTCGCAAGATATTTAATATTTTTGCATTTTGATTGCAGTATGCTGTGTCTAATGTAGTATGCTAAATTTTCTTAAGATGGCTTTCCACTGGGTCTGATACTACCCTACGTGTTATAATTACAAAAGTAGAAATTTGTTTTGCAATGTTTTAAAAAGAACCGTTATATCTCCATGAATATGTGTAGTAGCCTCATAAAAATTTATGCCTATAATGAAAAAAGCCCTCATAAACACATGCTACAGCGAAAAAGCATTTATAATATTACTTTTTGCAGGGTGACCCAAAACATTTTGATTTTTTTTTAATTTTTTACTGTTCCCCCTTTTCTTTTCAAGACACAACCTTTGCTGAAATATATAAGATATAAGATGTTCCTTACACTACCAAAGTTCCAAGGTGATTCCTAAAAAACTTTTCTTAATACTTGACAAAACATTTAAACTCGAAAGTGTCCAAATACTTATTTTGGTAGATATAGTGTGTGTATTATATATATATACATATATATATATATATATATATATATATATATATATATCACAGCTGCCAACATTACTAATTTTTAAATCAGACTAATCCACCAGTATTTTAAAAACGAATCTGTCACACATATTGTCTACAAATACATAAAATTAAATAAACTGAAAAAATATATAAAAACTCCGTTGAAAATGACGGAGACTTGGCACCTATGATTATATATATATATATATATACACTGCTGCTCAAAGTTTAGCAAGATTTGCAAACGACCAGTTTTTCTCAATTTAAAAACTTATCTCTCGAAGAAATGTTTTCAAACATTGGGTATTTAGAGAACTAGGTCATCGACATGTTTTTCCGTGAAGGTTGGTTTAAGACAATATTTAGGGGTCTGGTAATAAATTGAACAAAATAAATAGTGTTACCGTGTATCATTAAATGAACGAAATGATCTGTAACTTTAGGGTATGTTAATATAGAGCCAGTACAATTTGTATATGAATTTTTGTGACAATAACATGTTAAATAACGGAATTATAAGCATACATAATAAAATAGCATATTTTCATTTTTAATACCCAGAGTTTTAAACGAAAATTATTACCACTTTCAGATATATTTAAAAAACACTTTTGAAACAATATACTACAATCGGAATACAAATATCTTAAACATCTCATGAAATATAAGCATCTGTATGAAAAACGTTTTCACTGCGCATGTGCGAAAAATAGGAATATTTGTATTACGTAGGTTGAAAGCTAGCTATATTGGGCAACTTTTGTCAAAAGTTCATTTGAATAGAATAAAATTTAAGCAAATTGTCGATGAAGGAACAAGGTAGATTTCAGGTATTTTTCCAGAGTTCAAATTTCAAAAGTGGTTTTTTACATGCCGCGTAATTAATTTGAAAATTCAATTATTTCAACCTCTTTGCAAAAGTTCTTTTTTGTGAAAAACCCCTTATGATCTCACATATCTTAGTAAAGAAACAAAATTAATACAGAGTAACAAGCTTATAAGGGGTTTTTCACAAAAAAGTACTTTTAGAGCGGTATTGAAATAATTGGATCTAAATTAATTGCGCAGCATGTGAAAACCCCTCAGGAAATTTCAACCTTGGAAAAATACCTAAAATCTAGCTCTTTCTTTTGCCAACAATTTGTTTAATTTTTACTCAATTAAAATGAACTTTTGACAAAAATTGGCCAATATATATAGCTTTCAATCTATGTAATAGCAATTTTTCTATCTTTTGCAGATACGCATTGAAAATGTTTTCATAAAAATGCTCATATTTCATGGGATATTTAAGATATTTGTATCCCAATTGCAGCATATTATTTCAAAAGTGTTTTTTTCAATTTATCTAAAAGTGGGTATAATTTTCGTTTAAAACTTTGCATATTATAAATAAAAAACGTGCTTTTTTTTTTTAAAGTGTTTTAAAATAAATGCTTATATCTCCGTTATTTAACAGGCTATCGTCACACAAATTCATCCCCAAATTGTACTGGGTCTATATTAACATCTTAAAGTTACAGATAATTTCGTTCATTTAATGATACAGGGTGATCACAAACATTCTTGATATTGCTCAATTTGTTACCAGCCCCCTAACTGTTGTCTTAAACCAATCTTCACTGAAAAACATGAGGAAGGGCCAGTTCTTTAAATATCCAATGTTTGAAAACATTTGATCGTTTTTAAATTGAAAAAAACTGATCGTTTGCAAATCTTGCTAAACTTTTGAGCAGGAGTGTATATACGATATATATATATATATATATATATATATATATATAAGATGTATTTGCAGTAAAATTTTTACAAGGAAATTTTTCTCTTTATTAATAATTAATCATGTTTATTTTCTTTCAGGTATATCTTTCACTCCTCGACAAGACGGCGAACATTTAGTAAATGTAAAGAAACTGGGAAATCATGTTGCAGGCAGTCCATTTAAAATTAATGTTCTCGCGAAAGATATAGGAGATGCGTCAAAAGTAAAAGTCACAGGAGATGGCTTAAAAGAAGGACAAACACACAGGGAAAATGAATTCGTGTTACATACGTCTGATGCTGGTAAATACATTTATTTTATTATTTGTTTATTTTCTGATATAAATTATTTACAGGAAATATATTTTTATCAGATATTGATGAGAATTTAAAAACTCATAACTTTTTATTTTCCGAAAACATATTTTTCGATGAAAAATTTTCATTATAAAATTTTGGTGTATTTATACGTTTTGAGATTTATTGAATAATTGTTTCTACTTTTACGTTGACATATGTACACTAAGGAACAAAAAAAAAAAAAAAAAAAAAAAGAAAGAAAGAAAGAAAAAGAAAGAAAGAAAGAAAGAAAAGGAAAGAAAGAAAGGCTGCACTGCAGAAAAATTGACATACTATTTTAGTTGTAACAACTTCAAAACTAATCATTGAAACAATAAAAAAATTCCATATTTGTATACTATCAAAGAGATAAAATGTTATTTAAGTCCATTTCCAAATTAGTAATTAGTTTTATCACACTCTACGGAATATTCAATAAAAAATTACGTAAAACTTTCTTTTTGAACGTAATATAATAAACATATACTTTGCATTCTATTGTGGTTTAAAATAAACACGTTATATTTTAATGTATGAAATAAAATTATTTATTTGTTAGATCTAAACAACTACTGAATAAAAAATGTACTTTACATTGGGTAATATTCCACCTTTATATGGAATTACTGTTTTAGTGAGTAATGGCATAGTATTATACAGAGTTTTTTTAACATAAACTTTAAAAATTTTATTGCGCCAAACATCGTAAATATTTTTCTAGTTCTTGGGAAATTGTAGGCTGCAAATTTCAAATCTTCCCCCTTCTCCTTTATAGCCTAAACATTTTCGATTAATTTGAGATTAGGACTATTTATAGGTCTGAAAAAAAGAAATTCTACGACATTCTTCGTAGAATTTAACTTAAAGTGAAAAACTTAATGATCATTTTCAGAATTATTGGGGCTCATGAGGATGGATATCTAATTTTACAAATTTGAATAAAAAAAACGCACCACAGACGCCATGTAGCAAGGTACATTATTATCTTGAAATATTGATTGCGTAAAAGTCTGAGATACCTACAAATAGTTGGGTAGGCACCTACTTTGATAATAGACATGTTTTATTTCGAGTTAGTTGATCCCTTTAGCACTGAAATTTGCCCGACTCTTTGAAAACTTATGCACCCCCATACCATAATGCACCGAGAATATTCCACTATATTAAGAATAAAATTTCTGCTAAGTCTGTCACATTATCTTGTTTCTATCAGCTCGAAATATATTAAACTTGACTCATTAGAGAAAACCACTAGACTCCAACAATTCACTGACCATTTAAAAAAAAATGTTGGCCTATTTAAATCTTTTCTTAATTCTTTACGTTTATATAGATCTTCTGGATTTTGAACCTGCTTTGTTTAACCGTTGCTGCACTGTTTTTAAAGGCATTATATATTACTAAACACTTTCTGAATCTTTTCCGAATTCTGAACATAATACAAATCAGTATTTTAAGCATTATTATTATTATTATTATTTTTTTTTTTTTCATTCTAAAATTAATATTTTTTTGTGGTAGCGTTAATTGCCTTATTTTTGCTATTTTTGAAATATTTTTCTAAATTACAACTTTCCTAACAACTATTTTTTGTTTTGAATACTTGTCTCAATCCTAAATTTTACGTAGTAAACGACGTAAAAACCTGTTTGAAAATTTGCCTTTTAAATGATAAAATTAGCAATTGTATAAAGTGTTAAGGAAAATATCCAAATCCGCCTTTTTTTGCCCCTTAGTATATGCGTGTAAGTATGCGCGTGCGTATGTATAAAAATTAACACTTTAGCATGCTAATTTAGTTGAGCTCGAATTTGGTAGATAGGTAATAGATCATTGTCGTACGAATTATTTAAATTTTCACGAGTATAGGACTTTCGTTTACAGAGTACACAAACCAGAATTATTTTGCATTACGGTTTATGGACTGGAACATATAAGGTGCTCTAGCGTCTAAACTCTTAATTCAGTTAAGATAAGTACAGCCGGATTTATATTTAACGAAGTCACTAAATCCTGCAAAAAAAAAAAAATCGTTATATGAATGTTTTTTTAAATAGAGATTAATTTTTGATAATATGTTTTTTTTTTTTTTTTTTTTTTTTTTTTTTTTAAGATATATTTTAAATTTATATGCTGTAAGTATCATGTAAAGGGTATTAAAATATACTGTTATTTTTTAAAGTATATGTATATTTGTTAAAATTATTCTTTTTAAAAATATTAATAATAATAATAATTTTTGCAATCCTAGGGGGATTTTGTGTATTATGTGTATTTATTTCTATTTCATTTTGGGTGTTGTTTTGGTTTAATTTTGAATTATATATATATATATATATATATATATATATAGCTTGTATGCTCTACTACCTAAAGTATGTACCCCTAACTCAACATTCTGTCAGTTTGTCAATATTAATATGGGATAATTTTTTAATGTATTCTAATATTTATTGCTTAATTAATTCAACATTTACTTATAGATTTAAATAATTTTGTTATTTCCAATGTTTGGTAGTTTAAGTATCTAACTATCTTCAAAAACATTGCTAATAAAAGCCTTTTGCAAAGATATATAAAAACTTTAATTTATTTCAGGTTTTGGTGGAGTAAATTTATCAGTGGAAGGAAGAAGTGCTGCTGAGTTAAAGTGCGAAGATAAAGGTGATGGCGTAATAGTTTGTTCCTACAAGCCCACAGAACCAGGATACTATGTTATCAATGTAAAATATGCAGATCATCACATACCAGGTATTAAATAATTTATTTTAAAATTCATGACGAAACAAAATGTGAGATTTCTGAACAAATATTATTGCTACAATGCTGTACTTTATACATAGTTCATACGGTCCCACAATTTTCAGATTTTCTGTTCTACTAATTTCGTATGTAAATTTTGTTATAAAAGAAACTTATAAATAAAAAATAAATAAATTTACTTATTATTCAAAAATACTGGTATAAGAAGTCTTTGGAAAATGCGGATGCTTGTTTATAAAATCAGTGATTTCTTTTTCGACTTTGGATGCTCAAGATTGATTTTGTTAAGTATTATTACCACTAATATGTATGTAGATGTGTAATGTAAATGTAATTAGAAAAAAAATGAATTAATTCCATTTATTTTATTTTATTTCATAAAATGATAGTACAATTTATTAGGTCTATCCGAAAGTTTTGTCCTTTTGAATTAAATGCTGGCATCCGAAATTTATCCGGAATAACATTTAACACGTTAATCGCCATGTCAGTCATATGTGCCTGACGCATTTTTAACACGCATTTTTAACTAGGAAATAACCCTAAAAGGAATATGATATACGCCGAGTAATTATTAACACGTTAATCGCCATGTCAGTCATATGTGTCTGACGCATTTTTAACACGCATTTTTAACTAAATTGGCTAATAAAGTTACCATGGCCCATGTGAAAATTTTTCTGATATTATCGTGGCGATTAACGTGTTAAAATATTCTTGGGAACTTTTAAGATGATAATTGGTAAAGTACCATACAGATATTATTAAACAAGAATTTCCAGTGTCAGTTTATTAATTCAGAAGGATAGAACTTTCAAGTAGAACTAATAATTATTTTAAGAAAATGAAGGAAGAGAAACAAAATATGCATATTATATTATTAAAATTAAGATACAAAAATGTTTGCCTAGTTTCATAAATGATATGTTATCAATAGCAACTAAATATTAGCTTACAACTATGACTTTATCAAAAAACTGAAAAATAATAATGTATGCGTTGACTGCTACGCATCGGTCAGTAACGATGGCTGAATGAAGAAATTTAATCGATTCAGTAGCCTAAAGAGTCCTTACTCGCTAAGTGTATATCGGAACCCCTATTTACAAAAGCTACAGAAATATAATAAAATTTTATTTTCAGAACTATTGCCGCACTGATATCCACATTATTAGAAATGGATTTCAGGTGACTTAGAAGTAAGACATTTTTAGATATTTTATTACCCTTTATGCTTTAACAATTGGAAATGAAATCTTTTTAATGAACAGTAAATACAATTTATTTCTTACTAGGCTATTAGATGACATTTTAAATGAAGAAAAAATCATATATTGTCTAAAATATGAAAATAAATTAAAATCAAATTTTATGTTTTAATAGCTGCAACTATAATATGGTGAAATATTTTAGAGAGATTTTGTGCTTTGTACACTTAATTCTCTGCTTGGTATGTCTAATCATAGTTATATATACAGGGTGACCCATAAGTCTTTAGATATTTTAAAAATTTACAACTATTGAAGGAATTGATAGCATCAAACGCGGTTTGCGAAAAAATTCTCGTGAAAGAGGATTTTTTTTTTTTTTTTTTTTTTTTTTTTTGGGGGGGGGGGGGGAGAAAAAATAATAACTAAGCTATTTGTCGATAGAGGGCGCTGTACGTGACCAGATCACACATTTTCATGAAAAAACTGTACTTATTCTCATGCAAATACTTACAGGCATATAAATACTATTCCATGTGTCCGGCGGTTCTTACCTGAGGGAAAACATCTTCACCAATAACGCTTTATCCAGCAAGTCATCATCGCAATTAAAACTTCATGTATACACAGGTAGGAGACAAAATAAGAAATAAGCTGTTCTAATTGCAAAATTGTAAAATTTATAGGACTTTCATCTGCATATTTCTCTTTCACAGCCGTGCAAAAAATTTACCTATTTGTCTAACTATCGTCAACAAAAAATTTAACTATACCTTTTTCTTTATCAAAAAAATTCCCCCCTTTACGAGAATGACTTTTTCGCAAATCGCATTTAATTCTATGAAATCCTTCAAAAGTTGTAAATTTTTAAAATGTCTACAGACTTATGGGACACCCTGTATATATATATATATATAATTGTTACTCTAATATGAAATTTGGTTCAATCTGGCTTAAAAATTTAGCATTTGACAAATGATATTCCTGATCTTAACAAATAAAATAAAACATATTTTGGCCACTTTAAGCTGACGAATTGATGACCCATCTATAGTGTTCGACAGAGAAAAGCTCTAAACAGAACTCTACTGGGGAAATTAGAAAAAAATATGTATAAGATTAATATCCTAAAAGCTCCATTCTTCATAAATGTTTAATATTGCAGACTATCAGGGGTATTATCTTTTTATACAGGTTTTCATTCCAGAAGTCGCGCCTTTATTTATATATATATACATAAATCTGAGATGAACCAATATATTTCAAATCAGAAACTTTAATGTAAGTGTCTTTATATATATATATATATATATATATGTTAATTCTTTAGTGAATAAAGATAACTTGGAAATGAATTTTTATGACACTGCTTCGTTAATTTTTTCAAATCAAAACTAATTTTCACCAGTAATACTTATTCAAAATCTAGATGATCTTTAGTGTTTTGAGTCATTTATGTAGAATTTTCATATTTTTTTTCTCATTTCCTAAGAAATTTTGATAATGGGCGTAATTTTTTTTTTATTATGTTGGAAAACATGTTGTTTCTTCTTTAACCTTATCTTCATGACTATTAGTATTAAAATAACAACAAGCCGATATTTTCTCTGAATTTCAATGTGTAAAAAGTTTAAAGTATTTTGGTTATCCATTCAATTGTGATTTTTTTTTTCTATATTTAGGTAGCCCTTTTACTGTCAAAGTCACAGGTGCAGGCTCTAACATCGTTCGGGAAACAATCAGAAAAAAAGTTGAACAAGCACCTGTTGCAGAGATTGGAAAAGAGTGTAGACTTATATTCCGGTTACCAAGTAAAGTAACTTTTTTTTTTTAACTTTTTTAAATATTTCTTTTTAAAAACATAAGTTAGTAAAAAGCATTCATAATAAACATTTTTAACATTTTATTTATATTTCTAAATCTTAATATGTCAAACGAAAATAATTCAAAGCAACGGTTATTCAAAATAAAAATTAATAGTCTTTTTTTTTATTTTTTACTTTTTCTATTTTTTTTTTTTTTTTTTTTTAGAATATTATTATTATTATTTATTTATTTATTTATTTATTTATGTTGAAGAATTTTTATTTTGTAGTAGAATATTATTAAGAAATTACATAATTATACTTTTATTTTAAACTATCTTTGAAATAAATTGTTGTTCCTGAAACACTACGATTTCGTTTAGTTGATTTCTGTAAACATTTCCCAAGATTATATGTAACTGGAATTAAACTGCAAACGAATCAAACCCGTTCCAAATTAATACAAACTACAGAATAAGTGACCACTAACCGAGTTTTAATGTAAGATAAATTGCACAACTTTCAGGAAATTTACAAAGTTTTCGAAGTTTTGTACCATATATTCTGCTCAGAGCAGGAGCCGAAAATTTTCTCTGCACGATGGGAGGCGTTTTCTTCGTTTACTTAAAATTATTCATTTCCTGTTTCATTTTAAGACAGTGCCAAAATCAGCGAGCAGAATTCCTATTGCATGTTGGCAATCGATCTGTCACCTAGTATTTGTGAAAAAATATTCTAGCAGTTTCCCTAAATACAATTAAAGTTATCATGTACGCTCTGTTTCAATACTTTTGAAAGCAAAGCTTGCTGATACGTGGTTTTGGTTGCGTAGATACCTATCAATCTGATTAAAAGCTAACCAATTTTTAAAACACAAGGATTAATAGATCCCAATTATTAGAAACTACAGGCATAAATAACTAAAATATTAGCTTATTCATAAGGCCGGTTTTATAGGAATCACATTGCATGTATAGTTACACTTCGGTTCTGATTTATTAAAGTGAGTTTCATAAGTTTTTGTTCAATCGTTGCTTATGCAGTTATCACTTCGATCGCATACGACAAAATCTTACATATGCTTACAAAACAAATATGTCCAAAATGCTAACCAGTTAAGAAATAAATCGAATTCACTATCGATTCAATACTGACACTAATAAAAAATATTATCATGAAATACTAAATTTAAATAAGATATTTATTATTTAATGTATTTGTTTGCTTATTTTACGTCTACTCAACATAAAATGATTGTATATTTCTGTACCGACTTGCGATACTAGAATCAATTTGATGTAACATGCGTTCATATTAAGTAGGATCTTAAAAGTAAAAAAAAAATGTTTTTATTAACATAAAAAAATTATGTATTTTCATTTTCAATTGCTTGGAGATTTACAACCATCATTTCTATCCTTCCAGGCACTAATGCTTTCGACATGGTAGCGAAAGTAACAAATCCTTCTGGTGTAACCGATGATGCTGTGATCATCGACATGGAAGAGTCTCTTTACGGTATTTACTTCACACCCAAGGAACCAGGTTTACATACTGTAAGCATAAGGCATAAGGATATTCATATTCCTGGATCACCTTTCACTTATACTGTTGGAGCAATAACAAATCTTGGAGCACATAAAGTACATGCTGGGGGCTTAGGTTTAGAAAGAGGAGCAGCTAATGAATTTAGTAAGTACTTCTTTTAACATAATTCTTCGATTAGTAGTCTCAAAAGTGGCTTAAGTAGGTTACGCAATTTTAAGCATCACAGAAGTTAAATTAAGCTATACTTTTATTGTCCAAATATTATAAAGTTTATTCTTTGGGCAAAAAAAAGTATAATATTATTTTTATACCTAAAATTAGAATAAATCTGAAGTGATGTGATAGGTTTTCGAATCTAAAATAATCTGGTGTGTCACTCACACGACTTTCTCTTACCCTGAAATTTAATACTATAAATACAGGTTGCAGATTAAGAGGTAAGATAACGAGTACTGCTATGTAAACCTGTGTTAAACAATTCAAATTTGACTTCGGAAGAGTTTTATATGATAACTAGTTCTGTGTGCGGGAGCTACCGCCCCCCTCAAACCCCGGTTCATTAATGCACCTACATTTATATAGAATTTAATTCGGTTATTAAAAAGTAATTTAATAAAATTATTATTTAAAAAAATTATCTTTTATGATAATGCGGACGATTCCCATATTAGAGAAGTAGTATAACACTAAGTATATATAAAAAAAAGTTGAATTTATTCCCAATATTACATTTAAAAAAAACAAAATCGATAACTCTATTGTAAATTATCGCAGATCGATGGTTCAACCATTCGTTTTAAAGGTATTGGGGAGCTCTTTTGAAAGATATCCATCAGGAAAATTTACTCCCCTCGAGGGGGGACGTTCCCCCCCCCCAGGGGGAGAGGCGAGGTTCCTACATACACAAAAAAAATTTCCCAGTTGACTATCTCTATTACAAAAAATATATATTCGTTTCATTTGGTTTAGTGCAGTCTATAAGTGTCAAACTCTATTTACCTGCAATTTCTCCCATAGACGTAATGTATTTGAATACTTTTGAGTATCCCTGTACACGAACCATTTGCTTTATCTCAACGAAAAGCCTACTGTAGCATCCCTATATGATACACATTTAGAATACCGAGTTTGGAATTTCTGTTTCTATTTGTTCTTGAGATATGCTGATAACAGACAGACACACAGACCATTCGCTAAAAACATGATTTTCGTATTCAGGGAACCTCAAAACATGCAAATATAACAAAAACACTCGTTCGAAAATTTGACCCTAAAACAATACTTTCTCGGCCCTATGGGTAAGATAAAGTAATAAGGATGACTTTCTTATTTTAGATCTAGTATAGAACTCTAGATCTAAAGTTAAAAGGTCATATTAGGTGGACAGGTTATAAGTTTAATGATTCCAGGACACGTCGAGTACTGTATTCATATACCTGGAATATTTACAACATTGGTAAATATTAAGGTGATAAAAGATGTGTGTTTTGATTTTTAAAAATACATATCATTTATACAATAATAGAAGTAAATTTTTTATTAGAAGCAGTTCAATAAGTTCAATATTTTACTTATATTGTTTTCATAATTCTCTCATAATGTTAAAAGCATTATTATTAAATCATATTACCAACGAGATAGATACAAAACAAATTTTAATTATAAACCAACTAGGGAAAAAAAACTGTGAAAATATAAATAAAAATTCATAATGCACAAATGAAAACTTTCTTGAAAAATTAATATTACCTAAATTACTTAAACATTAAAGATGCAACTTGAGTTAAGATAGTCGATTGCAAGAATTAACAATATGTGAAATTTAAGAACATGGCTAACAAAATAGCTAACGAAAATTGGAAAAATTGGCTTTTATGTCTAACAAAATTGGAAAAATTTGTTTCTTCAAATTTGTTTTCCTTTAAAATAAACATAACAGGTGCTTTTATATTTTTAACTGATTTTTTTGACATAAATTTTTACTTTCTCTTACCTATAAGGTAGAGAAAGTATTGTTTTTGGGTCAAATTTTCGAACGCGATATTTTGTTATATTTACACGTTTTGAGGTCCCCTGAATACGAAAATCATGATTTTAGCAAATGGTCTGTGTGTCTGTGTGTCTGTCTGTTATCAGCATATCTCAAAAAGAAATTATGGTAGGAAGTTCAAACTTGGTATTCTAAATGTGTATCATATAGGGATGCTACAGTAAGCTTTTCGTTAAGATCAAGCAAATGGTTCGTGTACAGGGACAATTAAGAGATTTCTAATACATCACGTCTATGGGGGAAATTGCAGGTAAGTAGAGTTTAACGTCTATAAACTGCACTAAACCACATGAAACGAATATATATTTTTTGTAATAGAGATAGTTAACTGAGAAAAAAATTTTGTGTATGTAGGAGCCTTGCCTCCCCCCCTGGGGGGGGAAGTCCCCCCTCGAGGGGAGTAAATTTTCATGATGGGTATCATTCAAAATAGCTCATCAATACCTTTAAAACGAATGGTTCAACTATAAATCTGTGATAATTTAAGACAAAGTTATACATATTTTTTTTTACTTTTAACAAAAAAAAAAAAAAAAAAGTATTTTTTTTTTTATTTATTTTTTTTTTTATATTGAGAGTAAAATGGATTTTTTTAGGATATTTAGTGTTACACTACTTCTCTAATATGGAAATCGTCTGCATTATCATAAAAGATAATTTTTTTAAATAATAATTTTAATAAATTATTTTTTAAAAACAGAATTATTTTTTAATAATTTGAGGGGGGGCGGTAGCCCCCCTCACACAAAATTAATTATCGTATAAAACTCTTCTGAAGCCTAATTTGAATTGTTTAGCATAGGTTTACATGACAGTTCTCGTTATCTTACCTCTTAATCTGCAACCTATATTTACAGTATTAAATTTCAGGGTAAGAGAAAGTCGTGTGAGTGACACACCAGATTTTTTTCATTAAAAAAAAAAAAAAAAAAAAAATGTAATATTGAGAATAAATTCAACTTTATTTTATATATATTTAGTGTTATACTACTTCTCTAATACGGAAATTGTCTGCATTATAATAAAAGATTATTTTTTTAAATAAAAATTTTAATAAATTATTTTTTTAAAACAGAATTATTTTTTACTAACCGAATTAAATTCTATATAAATGTAGGTGCATTAATTAAACTGGGCGAGGGGGGGGTTGAGGGGGCCAGAACTAATTATCATATAAAACTCTTCCGAAGCCTAATTTGAATTGTTTAACAAAGGTTTACATAACAGTACTCGTTATCTTACCTCTTAATTTCCAACCTGTATTTATAGTATTAAATTTCAGGGTAACAGAAAGTCGTGTGTGTTTAACATCTATATACTGCACTAAACCAAATGAAATGAATATGTATTTTTTATATGCGTAAAAACATGCCTCCTGTAGAATGTGGCAGGAAAATCATTCATTGTTCATTTACAGGGCTACACAAAAGGACTAGATTATAGGGCGACAATAGCTGAAAATTGGTGGAAATGTATTTCGGGTTGTGTCGTGTATCAATACTATAAAATTATATTTAGGTGCACCATGTGGCATTTACATAATCTTCAAGTGATATACAGGGCTGCAAATATTTAAGCGGTAACATTCTTTTTTATTGTTAGTGGAAGTTCTTTACTACAATATTTTACCACTTTCATCAAAGCTGCTCAGGAATTGAAATGTATTTCTCATAGACATATGGTAAATAATGCACGTTTTTAAGCTAAATATTCGTCGCTTGTTTTTTGTATATTTACACGTCTTGAGGCTTCCTGATTACCGTAGTCAAGTTTTTTAACGTTGGATCTTTGTCTGTGTCTCTTAGAGTAATTTAATAACGAATAATTTTAGGAGATCCAAATGTTGTATTTTAAAGTTAATGTAAGTTTGTTGCTGGAAAAGTTTCATCAAGATTGATGAGTTTCAATGAACGTTGCGTGGGAAAATTGTCTGTATAATTTTAAGTAAACTTTTAATTTTAATAACAGAATTAAATTCTATATAAATGTAGGTGCATTAATGAAACAGGAGGTTGAGGGGGGCGGTAGCCGCCCTCACATAGAACTAATTATCACACAAAACTTTTCCGAAGCCTAATTTGAATTGTTTTAACCTAGGTTTGCATAACAGTACTCGTTGTCTTACCTCTTAATTTCCAACCCGTATTTATGGTATTAAATGTCAGGATAAGAGAAAGTTGTGTGAGTGTCACACTAAATTATTAAATTTTGGCTTTCTCGATTTTTGCTGGACCCACTTTAAAGGGGTTCTATAAGTTTTAAGATGTTTAATTTTTAACTACCCTTAAAAAAAAAAAAAAAAAAAAAAAGTATTTAATTTTCATTATTTGCAATTATATAAACGAAACTTTCATTTTCATTATTTACAATTATATAAACGAGAAATGTAGTCTTTAATTTGTCTTAATTTGCTATTTTAGAAATAACTTTGCTTATATTTTTAAAAATAATAATAATTATGGTAAATAAAACACTTTTTATGAAGAAAATTTTAATTTGTTCTCAATTAAGCATAAGGTGTATTGATGTGTTAAAATTAAAGAGTTGTTATCTATATTAATAAAATCAGACTTTTATCTGTAAATTTGTCGGAATCAAAAAAATTTGCTATATCTTCACATTTCACACCCCATGAAAGCCGAAAATGACTTCAGAAAATTTTGCCTGTGTGTGTGTGTGTGTCATCGCGTCTGTATGTCGCTTTTTTTGTCCGGGCATCACTTGAGGACGGCTGGATGGAATACAACGGCGCTTGGCAAGAATTTAGGTCTTCACCCAACTTAAAATTATATCTATCAACTTTTTAGAAATTCCCCCCCCCGTCCCCCCCTGGGGGGGGGGGGGGTAAAAGACTAAAACACGTTTGTCCGGGCATCACTCGAGAACGGCTGGACGGAATTAAACGGCGCTTGGCAGAAACTTAGGTCTTCACTCAACTTAAAATTATATCTGTAGAAATTTTCAAAATTATGATTAGTGTTTAAACTGTGGGTAAAAAACGTCTGCGCATGCGCCATAAATATTTTTTCACTAAAACACTTTGAATGGAAAAATAAAATATAAAAATAAATTTTTAAGTTAAAGACTTTTTTATTCGCGTGATTCGCACTACAATTTATGAAAAGATTGAAATGAAGTGTTGCTATCTAAATTCCATACTTTAGTTAATTTAAAAAAATCTAATTGTCGTATCGAGAAACTGTTTACACCCCAGGATTCAGAAAAATCACCCCTTTCATTTGGTACTGAATTTGTAACGATAGGTCTGATATTTCTAATTTATTTTTACCTTTTTCCGTTTTTCCGTTGCCACTTAAATTTCATACTTTAGTTATTTTTTAAAAATCTAATTGTCGCATCGAAAAACTGTTTGCACCCCTGGATTCAGAAAAATCGCCCTTTTCATTTGGTATCAAATTTATAAATATAGGTCTCATATTTCTAATTTATTTTACCCTATTTCTGTTTTCAACCCAGATTCGGTAGAAAGTTTTATATTTATATATACGCATTTATATATTTTTTTATTTTCCAGAAATAAAATGAAATATTTTGTAATTTCACGTGAATAATAATAAAAATTAGAGAGAAAAATACCTACTAAAGTTGGTGTTTTTTTTTTTTTTTTTTTTTTTTTTTTTTAATCAGGAATTTGTATGTGGATATATATTTTCATAGAGATATTTGGCATTAGTTTAATATTTATTTTTAATTAAGCAGTACTTTTCTTTCCTGCAGTAAAACAAAATTTTTTATTGTTATTATGTACCTTATGAGGTTCTTTTATGTTCTCCCCTTAACTGTAAATGATTATAATTTGGATTTTATTAAGATTTTTAATTTTTATTTTGTAAATATCAGAAAAGAGTTTTAGTGTTGACTCTAGAATTAAAGGTCCGCCGGGGGGAGAATTCAATAAAAAGGGCAACCTGGTTTCAAAAAGGGCATTATTTGCATAATTTGCGGTCTTCTATGTTGTGATTTTTGTACATAACAAAAGTAAATTACTAATTTTACGTGTATATATATATAGGCTATAAACATTTGTTCTTCCAGGAATGTTTTAGAATGATTCCTAGAATGTTAAAAAGTTATAAAAAGATATCTAAAGGCCTCTGAACATTTAAAATGTTAGAAAAGGCTACTTGGTGCCAAAATACTTTGAAAAGGGCCACAGGGTGCTAAAATGGGTTGGAAAAGGGCAGCAGGGTGCTAAAATGGGTTGAAAAAGGGCAGCAGGGTGCTAAAATATTTTTGAAAGGGCAGCAGGGCGGAACACCCTGCCAAATTAGCCTAGAGTAGAGTCAGCACTAAGTTTTTATTTTATTTTATTATTTTATTTATTTATTTATTTTGTGTATGAAACAGCTTTAGTATCGGATCCCTTTGCCAAAATTTGAAATTCGACACCGAAGTAGCTCGGACGTTTCTCGCCAAGATCTTTAATTGCACAATTGAGATAGCCAATTCAGTTCATCGCAAAAATGGCTTAAAATATTTAAAGTCACTAAAGGGGTCCCATACTAAAGCTCTGCTTTTTGTATTTATTTATTTATAATATTTTCTATTAAAAACTTCTGCGGTCACGAATTTTGGCGCGTAAATTGTTTGTATGCATCCGGCACTTATTGTAACGAAATTCGAAATTCCCCCCCCCCCCCATTCTCGGAGTCGGAGGGTAATAAACATGTGTAAAAACATATTTTTCCGTTTGAATTCGCTTTGAATTATCTTAGAATGGCGAATTTTGGTGTGTGAATATTGATTAAGTGTACGCATTATGTATATTAGTGGGATTTTGCAAAACTTCGAACTCACCCGATGAGGAAGAAGCGGGCAAAGCCTGCTAGTAGGTATATATAGCAAACAAACTTTGGCTCATTAAGATTTTTTTTTTTTTTTTTGAAAGATGTTCTCAAGTCTACCCGACTCGTTGAAAATTAAACCCAACCTGAACCCGACCCGCAGTAAAAAAGATTCAGTTAACCTGACCCGCATGAGAAAGAATTTAGTCGACTCGACCCGATGCAGGACTCTAACCCCAACCCTAGACACCTGTCAGATCTTACACACACACATATACAGGGTGAGTTTGACATAATCTGCCAAACGAAAGAGGAGGTGATAGAACAGCCCATGGAGAGCATAAAACACCATAGAAACCCTGTCCTATCTCTAACCGTTTCCGAGTTATGATAGATAGAAGAATAATCTGTTTTTTTTCCATCCCGTCTGAAAAAACCTAAATTTGTGAGTTCTGAAAGACTTACACGCAAAATAATAATTATAAGATAAAAAAAACTTTTTATATACCATGTTTTAAATTTTCTGACGAATCATAGAGCACAACTTTTTATAATTTTTTAACGTTCACGTTTAACCCTTTCAGTCGCAGTGTTCCCGCTGATGGAACACCTAATTGTAATTCTCAAGTGCAAAAACTCATCCGTAAATTTTTTAGCAAAAATTTACATTTCTAACATAGTAGAAAAGGCTCTTTTTTTTAACCTGAAAATTTAAAATTTCTTTTATTTTAATTTTGTTCGTAAATTCCGGTGGCAGTGTAATTTAAATGATTCGAATTACCCTGTACCGGTTAATTAAATGTATTTATTTTTATGTCCAGAGAAAACGAACTCGTAAATTTTTTTTGGCAACAATTACATTAAAGCTAATATTTTAATGGCTATTTTAACGCTATTAGGATGTTATTATTTTCATATTTTAATTAATTATAAGAAAATTAATCGAAAATTCGAAAATCGGACTTCGAAGTATTGTGTTGTCACCGGGTTCTGAGCTACTGTGAAAGCTTCAGATGTCTAGCTAGTAGGGAAGTTAGTTAAAATTCGATTACAAGATTTATACCGGACAAATAAACAAACACACAAACAAACAAACAAAAACAGAAGTTAATAAATACATGTTAATAAGCACTTATTTGGAAAGAGCAGAAAAAATCTTATCGGGTGACACCATTTACATCAGGATACCTTAATTTGATAAGGAGCTACAAGCGCCGGCAATTAACCGGCAATTCTGCAAACACCGTTCAAGCTACAATCGGTCAAATTTACCAAAAACTTTTCCATTCCACAAGCTTTAGAATGAGCCTACAATAAACCATATCGGTGTTCTAGTTCAGGTGAAATTTAGCCTTTTGTTTGAAATACATCACTGAAAACGGCGTTCGTCGAAATTCGGCAAACGAAACGATTGTGAGTAAATGAAACGTATGCAAATTCGTGACTATCTGCATTTGGACTGTTAGTGATATGCAGATGTATTCCAACCTTCCTACGCGCGCATCCCACTCGCGGGTACAAAAAACGAGTCAATCTGTAACAGCTCATTAGCTCGTCAAAATAATAAGTACTTTTCCGTTAGCACAGAACCAAGTGACATTGTCACAAAATGTGAGCTATCGCACCAGAGTCATTAGATTTTATGTGGCAACAGTTATAATTAATCAAAAACTGAATTTTATTTATTTTTATTTATTTATTTATTTTTACTATTGCACAGTTTCATGCCGCCCTTTTAAATTTGAATCGTATTTTAGTTATTTTAAGTTTATAATAATGGATGTAATAAACTATTTTTACAATGACAAGAAATTTTTGTTAGTGATTAGTTTCCAATAGTCGCTATAAAGTTTTTTTCACCTGCAATTTAATAAATTGATTCTAAAAGCTAAAATTATATTTGGCGATAAAACAATTAATTTAGTTCCCTATTAAACAAAAAGGCACCTACAAACTAATACATTATTCAATTTTCGTATTGTGTGTACGTGTGCGTATATATGTACTTCTGTATAGTTCAATTCCTACTATTAGTTCACACTCTCCCTTGTGTATCTTGTACAAATCTTGCAATCGATTTTTAACTAACTTCCCGACTAGCTAAAAATTTGAAACTTTCAGGATTGCTCAGAACACGGTGACAACACAATACTTCGAAGTCCGATTTTCGAATTTTTTATTAGTTTTCTTATAATTAATTAAAATATGAAAATAATAACATCCTGATAACGTTAATATAGCCATTAAAATATTAGTTATAATTTAACTGCTTCAAAAATAAAAAATAAAAATAAAAAATTACGAGTTTATTTTTTTTTTCGACATAAAAATAAATACTTTTAATTAAACGTGAATATTAAAAAACTATAAAAAGTTAAATTATGCATTTCACAAAAATTGACATCATTGTCACTTTAAAAATTTTATGCACATTGGTAAGAGCTCTATGATTCATCAGAAAGTTTAAAACATGGTATATAAAGAGGTTTTTTTTTAACTTATAATTATTTTTCTAAAAAAAAAAAAAAAAAACTTTTTCGATGGTGTTTGTAAGTAGGAATTGACTTTAAAAAAATTTTCTTTTATATTACTTGTTTTTATCATTACTTTTATCATTTATAAAACAATAATTTTATAACACACGTTTATCTTTACTTTCTTTTTAAGTATTACATTAATGTTTTATATTATGTTAAATTTGCAATTTTTTCGAACAGGTGAATTTAATTTGTATACTAGGGAAGCTGGACCTGGAGACTTGACTGTATCAGTTGAGGGACCATCTCGAGCTGAGATGAATATAAAAGAAATCGGTCCAGGTGCTTTTTGTGTTCTGTACAAAGTTACTGAACCAGGTAAGCTTATTAGTTTAGTAGGTTAATGAATAATCTGTACTACATTATATATATAATGCACACAATTATACTATTCAAGAAAATTAGGGGAGCAAGCAAAAAAGTGAAAAAAAAACAGTAAATCGTTTATTACACATAACGATCTTTCAGACAACTCTCATTTGAGCCAATTTTTACTCCAATTTTTGAAATCCGAAAGAGGGTTACAATAGTTGAGTTAAAAATTGCTCGAAAAACTGGTTTGCAGGGTACACAGTACATGACAAGCGAAGCTACTTATCTCTGTTTTAACAGGTACGACGGAGGGAGAGCGAAGAGAACAACAGTGAACGAATTTCCCCCCGGCGCTGTCTTTTTTCGAAGCGTAAAGAACTTTCTTCTCAGTGGCTTGTCACAGTAAACGGAATTACTCATATGAACATTTTTTTCTGAATAGCCAGAAAAAATTGTTCGTATTCCCAATTCTTATTACACTGGGCTTTGAGATGATTTGAGACAACAAAATTGGCTCAAATTAACAATTGGCTCAAAAGTTGGGCGTACACTCGTGTGTGTAATAGACCATTAGAGACAACCACCATGGTCATAAAATGGAAAAATACGCGTATCTAAACGCAATGTACAAAACAAAAGAAGCAAAAAAATATAGGGGGCTTTTATTCTTTCAAACGATGGAAGGAACACTAAAAGATGCTTCAGGACAACAATTTGGTTATACATAAATGACGATCAATATGTTGTTTAGAGATATAAGATATTAAGTATATCGTGTAGATATGCAAGATATTAAATATATCGTGTGGTCCCTTCGAACAACCAAGAGAGCTGCACATCTATTTTTCATGTATGTGAGGAGGTTATCGATAAGATTTGGGGAACAGTGTTCCACTCTCCAAATACTACAATCTACACGTCCCGAACAGTAAGAGAACACACTACAATGCGTCCTTTGTTGTATCCTAACTGCAATGCGTTCTCTGTTGTATCCTAAACATGCTAGATCAGATTTAGGTCAGGAGAGAACGCTGATCATTCCATATGCTGTATTGTTTCAGCTTCAGGCGTGCTTTCCACTAGATGAATTATATGAAATTGGCATTTTTACGCATTAAAATAATGAATCGTCAATTTTTCAGTGCAAGGTATGATATTATATCTCAATATTTTGTCTACAAAATGTTGGACCATATGATTGTCATTCCGAATGATATGTAAATCGTACATCTACCTTTACTGATCACAATCCATACCATCAAACCACTTCGTCTGGAATAAGATCTTTTACAAACAAATGTGGAATTATTTTGGATGTCTATTTTTTTACATAACAAAACATGTCTTGTGTCACTCTCCAGACGTAATCGACCAATGCTCGTTAGTAAACAATACTTGACTCCAATTACGTTGCCTCCAACATCGATACTCAGCAGCTCAGCTGCTTCGTGTCGCACGGTATTTTTAGATCAACCAAATACACACCATTGGCCTAAGCTCTAGAGACTACCATTATGAAGCCTATTTCGAACAGTTTGGTTTGATATCCTTCAGCTTGTTGTCAAGAGCACTGTCTTTGCGGCTGACAAGGAATACTCACAACTGATACGGTGAGAAAATAAATTTCTGCAAAATTACGATATCTGAACTAATCATAATTTTCTGTTTTGACGGTATAAAGGATGGGAAAAAAAAAAAATAATACAAATAAAAAAAAAATTATATTTAATTAAATTTCATACATATAAAATTTTATTTTTCTGTTTTCTGCTATATTTTAAATTATGGATGTTTTATTTTGCGTTAGTTATTACAATAAATATTTGCGTAATTTAGTTAAAACCATTTGTTCTCCTAAATTTTTGAGCAATGTACAGTCGGTAACAAAAATGTCCGAACACTAGCAAAAATTCCTATATAAAAAATGTACACTTAATATTTTTTTCTAAAATAAATCCTTGTCGAATCCTGTTCTTAGTCTGTTCAAGAACAGGATTCGACAAGGATTTATTTAGCAAAACTGTATTAAGCGTACCTTTTTATATAGTAATTTTTGCTAGTGTTCGGACACTTTTGTTACCGACTGTAGTTGTAACTGCGCAATTTAGTATATTTGGAATATTGGTAATTTAATTTAATGTAAAAATTGGAAAAAACAAACCTCCGTATACAACATACCAGGGCAACATCAATTTACTAGTTGGCCTACGCCCGTCTAACAGTCAATATTTACAAGTGAACGTACTTTCAAATTTATTATGGCTTGCTTGTTTTGATCTCCCCTAGTTTATATTATTTAACATCATTTTATATGATATTTTTAAAATAATGGCACCATCTTTCACTTCATAGAATCTACATAGCTGCGAGGTGCATAAAAAGAGGTCAATACGGACCTCCATGCTAATATTCACTGAGATCAGCCGTTTGTCAACAAAGCGACGGCTATACACACATCTTATTTTACTATTTGTAGAGATAATTGGCTAAATATATTTTGAGGTCACTGTTAATTTAATGAATTTTACCAACTAAATAGGAAAGAAGTAAAAGAACAAGATAAATATTGAATTGTTAACAAAATTATGAATATTGTTAATATGTAAATATTTTTCTTATTTTAAATGGTATTTGCTAAGCTGTAAATAACGAAAATACTATATTTACATAATTCTAAAATGACTGTATTTCATTAACACACAAATACTGACAAATGCAGTAATTTCATTACTTGAATAGTTTGGCTAAAGAGTAATGCATTATTGTTGAAACACTTCTTTAGACGCACTGAACACATTTTTTCTTTAGAGTGAATTAATCTTAACCTTTGCTAAAATAATTTTATGTATTTTAATATCATGCTTATTTATGCAACCAAACCAATGAACTACCTATTTTCCAACTAAACAATTCTTCAAACCTAAAAAAAAAAAAGTCATTATTTTGTATACTGTATTACACAAAAAAAAAAAAAAAAAAAAAAAAAAAAAAACGATACATTCTAGGCTACCAATATAAATGCTTGAAAAGGAGTTTTTGTAATGTTAATGCGATTTTTTAAAATATACTATAATTTAGTGCATAGTATGTCTCATATAAAATATGTCGAAAGTATATATAGTTATTTAGAAGCAGTCGAGTACATTCCTTTCTATTTAAAACAATTAGAATGCATGCTTTTTAAATTATGTTACACCTATCAATATAGAAGTTTTCTAATCCATCATGCTGTCTTAATAAAACCTTTTTTGTATTTTATTATTTATTTATTTATTTATGTTACACGACATTTTTTAGCTGCATCTATAAACATAATTTCTACATTGATTTTATGTAACATACATATTATTCAATTTTGTTGTGATATTTACAATAACTGGTTTTTACAGGTAATTACCGAGTCGGTATAAAATTCAACGACGAGCCTATTCCAGACAGTCCTTTCAAAGTTTTCATCCTTCCTGACGTAGGAGAAGGAAGGAAGATTGAACTTGGCCATATACCTGACGCTGGTTTGCAAATTAACAAACCGATTGCTTTCACAATCCAAATGAATGGCGCCAAAGGATTAATAGATGGAAAAATTGTTTCGCCATCTGGAGCAGAAGACGACTGTTTTGTTTCGCCCATTGATGAAGGTAAAAATAATTATAGATTTTTTCTTTAAATCCCATTTTGTATCTCAAATTTATAAATACTGTTAAGTATCTGCTTTAAACATTGATCATCTTTAACCATAAGTTAAAATCAATTCAAAGAAAAAAAAGAATAACTAGGATATATAGAGACGTATTGCCATATCGGTAATGCACCCCTTCTTCATTTAAAGAGAAAGTAACAAATGTAGCACTTATTGCTCAGATTGCTATGACATGTGCAATGTTAAGGAAAACAATAACGAAAAATCATGCGGCACGCATTAATTATTAACAAACACTTTACAATTGTACTTACTCGTTGCATCGTTTAACCTTTAATGGACTTTGCCTACTTATCACACAACAGACAGACAGACAGAAAGACAGATAGACTAACTGAATTCTTAATCACACTTAAACATTGTTGGAAAATACTTAATACTAACAGAAATGCAATCCCAACAACTTCCAATTGTAACCCTTAATGCATTTGAATATTTTAGTGTAGTCATGTAAATCTGAAAGGTAAGCACATTACATTCTATAAAAACATTATTTTATCATATTAACAATAAATGTCATTTTCATTCATTATGATTTTTGCAGTAGAAAGTTATTTAAATGTGATTTATAATAAGTCTCTCTTAAAACGCCTTTTTTATGGTGTCCCTGTACACAAATCAGTTGTACAGGGTCTATTAATGCTATACTAAATAAAGAAAACTCCATGGTGAACTTGAATAACATGTATCATTTTGAAGAATTTCTGAAAATATTTACGGAGGGAGGTAGACGGACAGTAACACAGAGAGACAGACTAATTCAAGTCATATTTACTATTAAAAATTATTATGAAGTGTAAAAAACACTTAATGGAAGCGAAAATGCAATTCCAGCAAATTTCCAATAATAATCTTGAATGTAACTGAATATTTCTGTAGTGCAGAAAAAGTATCCGAGTACTAGCAAAAATTCTTATGTAACAAAAGTATACTTAACACTGTTTCGCTAAATAAATCCTTGTCCAATCATGTTCTTAGACTGACTAAGAACAGGATTCGACAAGGATTTATTTAACAAAACTGTAATGAGTGTACTTTTTTACAAAGAACTTTCCATAGAACCACCGCACTTTAGAATGTAGAAAAAGAGGGGGGAAATGCTAAAAACACATAGAAATAGCGTGGGACGAAAACCAAAAATACTCACAATGTCAAGTGTGTTTAAAAAAAAATGGCTCACACCGGAAGTAATAAAAGGACAAAATTGACTAGAAAAAGCCTATTATTTCATACACATGTTTATGATAAAACCATACTTTGAATTTTTTTAACCATCAAAATTTTTTTATCAATCTAAATGACTTTTAAAATAGTTGTTGATTAATTTTTCTCCTACAGATTCTTGGGCGTTGCGCTTTATTCCAAAAGAAAATGGCATTCATCAAATTCATTTGCGACACAATGGTACCCATATACCCCAAAGTCCTTTTAGGATCGTCATTGGTCATGATGATGCAGATCCAGCAGCAGTACAGACTATTGGAAATGGTTTAAGGGAGTGCAAATGTGGTAAGTTTCGAACATTTCATTGGTAACTCGGGAATTTTAGTGTCTAACTATTTTATGACTTTCCGATATTTAATTTCAGTAAAATATTAATATCAAACAAGTTCTTATTAAAAGATTACGAATAAGAAAATCCTCAATTAATTAATTTATATTTATCTTTAATATAATAATAATAATAATTATTATTATTATTTATTTATTTGTCAGTTTTGAATAATATTTTAATCGGTGCTCCCTAAAATATCCCTCTTAATAATAAGTTACTTTTTTTTAAATCTATACTAATTATTTTAAGTCATTTTTAATAACAAATTCGGGATTCAGATTATTAATTTAAACCCAATCTCATTAATCATAATAAAATTTCCTATCTTTAAAACTGAAAATGCATGTTCTTGCATAAAAATCCAAAATTCAACATTTCTGTTTTTTCATCATTTATAAACTGTTCAATTAAATTGGATTTATTCTCTTAAAAAATCAGATATTTTTACAAAGTAGCAAAATATAAATCAAACTTAACGCCTGTACAAAAAAAAAAAAAAAGGCAGGTGGCGGATATAAGTTTTGACTCGAAGGTTAAAATTATGCAAAATATTAAATAAAAGCAAAAATTCTCATTAAAACTAGTATGTTGTGGCCACCACAAGACTTTCTTCTATATTTTCCTATATATATATTCAATCAGTAACAATATTAAAAAAAAAAAAAAAAAATTACGATTTTTTTTTTTTTTTTGGTAAACGTAATACATATTCCACCAGTAACAATATTAAAAAAAAAAAAAAAAAAAAAAAAAATTTAAATTTTTTTTTTTTTTTGTTAAAAGTAAAAAAAATCGATAACTTTGTTTTAAATTATCACAGATTTATAGTTCAACCATTCGTTTTAAAGGTATTGACGAGATCTTTCGAAAGATACCCATCTTGAAAATTTACCCCCCCCCCCCACTTCCCCCCCAGGAGGGGAACCGGTGCCCCCACATGCACAAAATTTTTTTCGTAGTTAACTACTACTATTATCAATAATTCATATTAATTTTACAATCACAAGTTTAAAATAGCGCTCATTATGTACATTTATACGAAATTTTGTCCTATACTGCCATGTTAAAAGTTCACATAAAATGCGATCACAGCGCCATCTGCTGGGCGATTGATCCCAAAAACTAATCAGACCCTTTCCATGTCAGGGTCCAACTATACACCAAGTTTGGTTCAATTTCATTCATCGGTTCGTGAGATACGGTGAAAAATACGAAATTTTGCGATCACAGCACCACCTGCTGGACGGTTGATCCCCAAATCTAATCAGCACCATGCCCCGTCAGGTTCCAACTCTATACCAAGTTTGGTTGAATTTCATTCATTGGTTCGTGAGATACGGTGAAAAATACGAAAATTTGTCCTATACTGCCATGTTAAAAGTTCACATAAAATGCGATCACAGCGCCACCTGCTGGGCTATTGATCTCCAAATCTAATCAGCACACTGCCCCGCCAGGGTCCAACTATATACCAAGTTTGGTTGAATTTCATTCATTGGTTCGTGAGATACGGTGAAAACACTAAACCACAGACACACACACAGACAGACAGACAGACATTTTCTAAAAACTATCAATTCGTGTTCAGGACATCCCAAAACGTGTAGATCCGTCAAAAAACGGAGGTCGAAAATTTTTGCGAATCCAATACTTTCTCTATATTACATATAGAAGAAAGTAAAAATTATTGCACTCGGGTAATAAATTAGGAAATTTCTATTATTAAGTGAAGATATTTTATATTTAATATCGATGTGCTAAAATGTAAAATAAATAAATGATTAAGAACATTATTTGCAGTGTCTTAATCGCATACTGTTAAATAACTGCCTACATCATAATTACATATTAAATTGCTATTACCTAAAAGTCGATTCAAACCAATGTACAGTCGGGAGGAAAAAAACGCAGCACTCGACGTAGCTTCGTTGCTAATAGATATAGAAAAATGCAATCGGTATCATTCGACGGGGAATTGTAAGTAGTTTCAGAAAATGAACTGAAAATTTGAATTGGGGGTCATCTACATATTAAAAAGCGAACCAACTTTGATTTTTTTTCAATAGTAATGCCCCATTTTTGTTTTATATTTGAATTCCTGGGATCGCGACAACGCGAAAAAAGTATATTGGTTGTATATTTTACTTATTTTTTCAATGAGTTATAAGCGTTCAAAGTTTGAAGGTGCTAATGTTAAATTCATATTTCAAACATTTATTAATATCTTCACAAAAAATAACTTGATCGATGTAATTCTTTTTTTACAAGATACAGTGAAAAAACCCAAACATAATCCATCATTACTTTTGATTCTGAAAAATATTTTTAATTTTGAAAAATTTTAATAAATTCATATTCATAAAAATTATGAATTATGACCTATATTAATTTTTACATAAAATGAATCCTAATGCTGAAAAATATGGGTGTGCAAATTTGCAGCTCATTCCAGTTATTAGTTTTCGAGATATAAATAAATCTTTCTTTTGGAGTGGTTTAGGGGGCCGTCTCTTATAAAGTTTTGCATGAGATAACGAATCAAATCTTAAAAAATAACAAGGAAAATTAAACAAAATATGTTTATTTTTTATTTACGGGTCAAATTATCTAACAACAACTTCAAACGCAAAGAAATAAAATAAAATGATGATTTTTAGACATCAGTGTTAGCATCAAAAATTCATGTTTTCTAAAGAAGACAAGCCTTCATCTTTCTTCAAAACAAAACAATACAGAAAAAAAAAGTAAATGTGACATTGAGTATTCGTGTTAAACCCCTTATTTTATGTTGACAAAAATATGCACAAGTGGTATTTACTTCATCGATTACTGGTGATAAATTTCGAATCTTTTAAACGAACACTAGAAGAAAAAAATATATATATAACTAAATAGGCGGGGTTTACTGTTTTAAATAGAAAATTGGTAAATGTAAAAATTGTCAATTTAAAAAAAAATAAGTAAATAAATTAACTAATGGAATTGGAATGCAAGACAGACTTCTAAAATCGTTTCTCAAGTTAAAGGCTTAATCATTTGCTTCATATATTGCTTTATTTTTATTTATTTATTCTGTAGGGGGAAGGATTGTTATTTTAAGGATACTTTAGCCTTTAAAATTTTAATAATATATTTTAACTTTATATATTTTTTTAAATATACTTTTAATTTTATAAATATATTTTAACACTTTTCGACCGCAGGATTTTGTAATTTTTAAGTAAAATTCGCCTAAGGGCGTTATTCTCTCAAAATAAAGTATTTCAGGACAAATTTTCTGTATTCACAATTATATTACAAATGGATATACAGTATAATTATATTCTTTCTAATCAATATATTTCTATCCATAGTATATTTTATTGCAAAAATATGAACACTGGTAATAAATAAGTAACACACAAATTGCGAAAGAAACGCCCACTAAGAGAGTTACAGATTTTCAAGTGACGTGAATCTGCGTCAGCAGTCGCGAAAGGGTTAATTAAGAAATTATAATACGAATCGTACAGTTCCAAAGAGTTCAACTGACCCAAAACTGGTAATTGCGATTAAAATTGTTTAATATTTACTTCATAAACCCTTACAAAAATTTATCCGAAAAGATTTAGTTTATGCGTTTCTGTATATATATATATATATATATTATTTCATTTCATATTTTATGTTACACCTACGAAAGAAAATTCTAGCTTTATTGGTAATCTCTAGAGCCATAATAGACACTTTTACTTGAAAAATATCGCACTTTTTTGAAAGAGTACAGTCTGGATAAATCGCAAGTGAAATGTATTTAAATAGACCTAAAATTATTTTAAAAAAGTACTGAAGTATATACAAATCTAAAAAACTGAATTTAGGATAATTAAGAAATTGGAAGATTCAACCTTTTTTATTAATTTTTATAATTCTTTTTTTCTTGAAAGATTTCCGGTGTAAAACATTAAAATTTTATCTTTTTCTTATAGGATCTTAATTTTATTTTTCTACATTTACAGATAACCCCCTAACACATTTTTGATTATAACTCTATAAATACTAAAGATAAAGTATACAAACAGTATACTTTTCCGCACTGCCAGACTCTCAGACATTCGAATATGAAGTGTTGCTATTGAAAAAATCAAAGTTAGCGCTCATTTCAATATGTAGATAACCCCTAATTCAAAATTCGACAGCATTTTCAAAAAGTGCGTTTAATTTCCTGTTGAATGGTGTCTATTACATTTTTCTGCGTCAATTAATAATGAAATTACAGCGAGTGCTGCGTTTTTTTTTTCCACGACTGTACATTTCAAAAAATCGATAAATAGTTTGCAACATTTTGTTGTTATTGTTGTTGTTTATTTCACTTTTAATATTTATTATTTTTCTCGGTCTCATATATATAATATCTTATACTAATTTAAAAAGGAAAATTTTAAAGATATAATGAATTCAATTTCAGACTAATGAAACTTTACTAAAACAAATATGCTGTCACAATGCATTCCTTTTTAGTGTGAAAGGATTATTTTTTTTTATGGAATACTATAATAAAATGTAATTTTATGGTTAATTTCATAAACATATAACTTCATGTGGATCATATATTAGATCAGTTCTATAATAACTTATTTCAGTTGTCAAATATTTTTAGTACAATTCTCATACAGTATTTTATTTTGATGACAATTCTCTTAATGATCTAACTAAGAAGAAAAAAAAATTAATTATTTTTTCTCTTATATTCTTCAGGAGTGAAAACTGACTTCCTCATTAATACTTGCAATGCTGGTGCTGGACAGTTAGCGGTGACCATCGAAGGACCATCAAAGGTATCTATGGACTGTACAGAAGTAGCAGATGGGTATAAAGTGCGATACACACCTTTAGCTAAAGGCGATTATTACATTACAGTTAAATATAATGGTTATCATATAGTAGGAAGTCCTTTCAAAGTTCACTGTACAGGTAAGCCGAACAATATTTTTAATGGTCAGTTTCAAGTGCCTTTTCTTTAATCTCAGTTATAGACTTATTTTATATCTGTAGTATTAAGCATATCTACACACTATGCTATTATTGAGGGAACATTTTTGAATTTTTAAAGTAATGACTAGCTGACTTCTCCCGCTTTGCCAATCATTATATTTAAATGAATCTTTTTATAATAATAAATCTCATTTTTTTATTCCCATATTAATAAGCCTCAAAAATATGAATTAGCTATCGTTTGTGACAAATAAATTATTTTTGAAATAATTCATTTGCAAGACATAACACTGGAATGACAACACTCTTTAAAAAGAAACGTTTCTGTTCTAAGAAAAGAGTTCGTTATGCAGTCAATAAAATATTTATTTGTAACGTGGGAAGTCTTCGTATTTTTAAACGCGAAATAGCACTGATTTTTTCATTCATCTATCAACGTCGAGTCCAAGCTGTTGAAGCTGAAAACATGCCGTTTGGACAGTGAATTCTTTTTATGATGTAGGAGCTTACTATAAATAGAATTTAACCTTTGTTGGATTGAAAGGAGAAGTCGAAGATTTTTAAGTTTTTCATTGTATCTCTGCATTAGTTTCCAGTAAAAGCTTGAGTTTAGCAAAATGTCTCCTCTTAAACCATAATTAAAGTAAAATATGAGAATTTTCCAAAATTTAGTACTTAAGGGTATGAAAGGGAGTGTCTAGCATTTCTACCCACTCTTCGAAAGATGGAAAATCGCGAAGGTTTCGAATAGAATTTTCCAACAGATTTGACCAAAGCTTGGTCTTCATCAGACTTCAGAATAAATAATCTCTTGCCAACAAGTTAAATTAATTGGCTTTGCTTTAAAATTTTCTTTTTTAATTTTTCCCCTTGCGAAGAACAAGTAGAACTGCTAGTTGTATTACAATTTGGAGTTAAGATTAATATTTCTTACTACTTATTCTATCGCTAGCAAATAAAAGCACCACACAACCCTAGTGAAGCTCTCTATTTAAATATACTTTTCCTATCGAACGACTGCTAAAAAATGACATCATTTTGAAAGGCAATAGTACTTCATTTCTGAGATTTTATGAAAACGACTTCATTTTAACATATTATAAAAATTACTTTGATTTTATTTATATTAAGGCACTGCCTTATTTGGCACAGTAAATTATTTTTTATTCACAGTAAAATGTTTAAATTGTATGCATGAAATTTTGACGAAAGTGTAATTTTAGAACGTTATCATTTCGCCGCTTTTTAATTTTTATTTTTTATAAACCTCTACTTAGAGAGAAATATACATTAGAAGTAACCTACATATCAAATTTGAAGTTTCTAGCTACATTATTTCTGTAGAAATCATACAAAGATATGGTTTTAAGAAGGTTTTTCCTCAAGCCCTTTCCATTGAACATGTACTAGATATTTGAAACACCCACAGTGCTTCAATCCTGGTCATAAGCAGTAACTTTGTGAGTTTTATTTGAAATCGTTTCAGTGGCATGGGAGGAGATGTAAGATATACATACATACAATTACTTTTACTTATATTAAGATAGACTAACTTAAATAAATACAGTCCGGACAAATAGTAGGAGAGGGGAGTAAAAAGTAACTCAGTTTCAAAATTTGCTAGAGAAAACAAATATATATGCAAATTTTATTTGTGATTTTTACATTCTTGTTAATCCTTTATCATTTTGCATGAATATCTGTATAATAATTTTTATGTGAGTACTGATATTTCAATATTAGACCTATATTTTTTACAGTGCCTTTGTTGTTGTTTCAAGTCAAAATAATAATAATAATAATAATAATAAATACTCCAGCCCTTCATTAAGCGAAAAAAAACTAGACGCGAGTGCGTCCTGAAACATCGTTTGTCAAATTTTAGAGTAACGCTGTTATTTACCAATCAGAATAGTAACGAAACCCGAAAAATATTAAAACACTGCTGCACATGTTTAGTTTCACTTTGCTGCATATTTTGGTCAAGTGTTTCGTTTCGTAGCAAAACCAATGGACATTAAAGGGTTAAACTCAGTTTTAAATTGCAAATAACATTTTTTTGTGCTATAATCTTACAGATGACTAGGCTAGCAAGACAGTTTTTTATATATTTACTGGGATTCTACATGTCATTAAAATAATAATACGAATCTCCTCACACATACGCACACACAAAGGAAAAATTTGCATAAATGTATCGAGGTATTCTGAACTGATTTTGAAATGAATTTTCGTTCTGTTTTTTACTCCGAATTTTGGAGAATAGGGTCCCATGTCCACTGCTGTTTCTCACCCTCAAAATTAAGTCGATCACTAGTGGACAGGGCTGTCCACCAGTGGCAATGTACGCATACGGTTGTAGTGGACACCCATAAAAATATTATATGCTATTACAAATTTTAAAATTCCATACATCAAATGAATTTTTCATACTTATTTTATCCATACAAAATCAGAGGGTACAAAATATTAGCTCAAAATAAGCACATGCAAAGCAAAAAATATAGATAAAAAAATGGATTATCTTATTTAAATCAACGACGAGAAAAAAAAATAGCACTATTTCAATTAAATTGATTTCATTCTAGAACTGATGAGTTTTCGTAGTTCAAAACAGTAATAGTATAGAGTAGTAACTCTAACCTTGAATGGGAGGCGAACCTATGCACATATTAGAAAGTTTATTTTTAGGTTTATTTTTTTTTTTATTTTTTTTTTTTTTTTCTAGTTTATGATAAATAATTTCATAATTCCAGAAAAATAATACTATTAGTAAGTATTCAGAACAGTAAGTCGCATCTTAATTTATTTAATCCTATACAAAAATATAAAAAATCTGGAGTGACTCCACTCGACTTTCCGAACATTGAGTAACTAACAGTTTTGTAGATAAAATAAAGAAAGAGGAGTTTCTAAACAAACAAAAAAGAGAAAACCATAAGAGTGTTTGAGTATTTTTCTCCATATATCACACGAGGTTTTATTTAACGCTACTGAACTTTGAGCCCTTAGATCATAAGGATAAAGAATTTTTCGTTGTGTCCCTGTAAAAATCTATAAATGCTAGATTCACCAAAATGCTTATAGTTAGTGCAACAGTGATTTATAATATTCATACAAATTTTCAGTTCAATTGAATAAGGCGTTTAGATGCTATCGCTGGTCTCATAGGCCATAAAGATAAAGAATTTTTCTTTGTCTCCCTGTAAAAAAACTGTAACTGCTAGATTCACCAAAATCTATACAGATTGAGTATCTGTGACCTATAATATGTGTATAAAGTTTTTGCTCAATTGAATAAGGCGTTTAGATGCTATCGCACTTTTAAAAATTTGGCAAAGAATTTTTCTTTGTGTCCCTGTAAAAGAACTATAAGTGCTAGATTCTCCAAAATCTATACAGATTGAGTATCTGTGACCTATAATATGTGTATAAAGTTTTTGCTCAATTGAATAAGGCTTTTAGATGCTATCGCACTTTTAAGATTTTGGTCCCTTGGCCATAATGATAAAGAATTTTTCTTTGTGTCCCTGTAAAAAAACTATAAGTGCTAGATTCACCAAAATCTATAGGGTTCGTACTATGGTGACTTACAATATACGTACCAACTTTCAGCTTATTCGAACAAAGCGTTTAGACGCTAGCGTGTTCACTCACAGACATACACACATACATACACACATACATACACACACACATCATCGTAAAAATAGTGAAAACGGACTCGTTGGACCTCGAAACGTATAGAAACATCAAAATCTCGAATTCGGATTTTTGACATGATTACAATACTTTCCTCACTATAGTGTTCGGAAAGTAAAAAGGAATAAATGAGTGAGTATAAAACATTCTCAGATCGACTCATAAAATGTGAGCCATTCCTAGCTTAACAATTTTGTTATGTCAACATCAAAACATTCTTTTATCTTATTGAAACATATAAATGAAAAATGGATAGATTATTAAAAACAAAACTTTCTAAATCATCTTTTCTATTTCAGGAACCTCACTTGTAGAACCTGGTGGTCTTGACTCGTCGTCTGTAGTTGTCGACACTGTAGCAAAGCAATCCAAACACAAAACGGACCAGCTTCCCAAATTCCGTTCTGATCCTTCTAAAATCACTTGTAAAGGACCTGGACTTAAAAAAGCCATAACTCACAAAATGAATTCGTTCCAAGTATGCTGCCAGGATGCAGGTAAGATATTATTCGATAGTATCATATGTAACATAGATCACATTTTCAGAAATCTTTTAACTTTAACACATTTATGTAACGTAAATTTAATGCAGATTTATTCAATCCGTTTTATTACACGAAAAGCTTTAACTAATATTTCCACAGAATTCAAATTATTATAAAATATATACATAACGTTTCAAAAGAGCTCTTTAGAATAAAAGATTTATTCAATTTGGCACGGATCTTTCTAGAAGTACTCGAGTGGTGGCAGCCGACACCGACATACATTGATATATACTGGTGGACAAAATTAAAGCAACAAACCTGTTTTGTTCTCTTCTTTTGCATATAACTCTTAAACAAATAAACATATGACCATAAAATTTGGATGGCATGTTTGTTTACATATCATTAATTGAATTTTGTATAATTTTAGTATAAGTAAATATTTTTTAATTAATAATTATTCATTTTTTCTCAGAAGTAAGCTTTGGAAAGAATGAAAAATTTTAACAATTTTAGAAAAGAAAACTTGGTGAAAAATGGTGCCAAGGATACATTACAGATAAATGATGACGCTCATGCCTTCAAATGTCAAACTAAATCCCAATTTTTCTTTTTGTATTCACTTTTCTTTCACTTTTATAACGTTTTTTTTTTTTTTTTTTTTTTGGAAAAAAATTAATTACTAATTTGTGAGCTATGAGCATCACCAAAATAATAAAAATGTCTATAAATAATTTTATAATGAGCGTGTTATCCAATTTTCATGTTTGCATGTATATTTTTTAAAATGTTATTCACGTGCGGAAAAAAGAAGAAGAAAGAAGAGACAGAAAAGTGAATACAGGAAGGAAAATCCGGCTGTAATCTAACACCTGCATGTATGTGCATCTTCACCTGTCTGAATGCATGCTTATGATCATTTTTCATCCAGTTTTCTTTTCCAAAATTGTTGAAATTTTTCATTTTTTCCAAAGTTTATTTTTGAGAAAAATTGAATAATTATTAATTTCAAAATTATTACTTATGCTAATATTATATAAAATTCGATTAATGATATGGTAACAAACATGCTATCCAAATTTTATGTTCCTATGTTTATTTGTCTAATAGTTATGCGCAAAAGAAGAAAACGAGAAAACAGGTTGTTCCTTTAATTTTGTCCACAAGTATATATCAGTGCATGGTGTGGTGTATTCTGCGTCAGTGAGGCATGTAACACTTCCACATGCAAAGGATTCAATACTGTAACACTGCTAACCACGCCGTCTGGACTTTGTTTACTAGGTGGATGCATCAGATGAGAACGAACAATTTATACTTTTCTGAATTTGTGTTATTCACTGATATAACCTTGTTTATCAGAGAAGGGGTTTTCAGCACTCCGAATGATTACATCTAGACTGAGAGCATTCGCCGTTTAACTGCCCCACACAATTATTATTAGAAATTTTCCGTTAATGTGAGGGCAAATATAAATGGTGATCGACTGGTTGGTCCTTACCTGTTGCCAGATTATTTAACAGGCGAGTAGTACCACCCGGAAGTAAATGTTTCTCGGTTTAATGCAGCCTGTTCTGCTCACAACATAAAGAAAAATGTAGTTGATGCATGATGGAACACAAGTTACTTTTTTCACACTGCATATCAGACAGCACGTAATATAGTCATTTTCAAGCGGGATGGTGGATCAAGCTGCCTAAGGAACTCGATTAGAATCTTAATATGCCTTAAACGGATACTAAGTTTTTTTGCATATAATAAAAGGAGATGTGTGTCTGTGCCCGTCGCTTTGTAGGCAAACGGCTGATCACAGAGCTACAAAATTTTGCATGGAGGTTAGTTTTGACTTCACCTGATGCACTTTGGAGCCAGATTTTCTAATTTTTGCTTAGTTTCCATTTTTAAATTAATTTAAAATTTTCTTTTAATTAATTTAAATTTTCTTTTTAATTTAATTTAAATTTTTGGAATGATCAACTCTGGAAATAAAAACGTAAATGTTAAAAGCCTTTCCGTTGCCCATTAGCTTAATTTGATAAAGCGGCACACTAATAACGCGAAAGTCGTGAGTTCGATTCTCCAAGGGTCAGTGTGTTACTTTTTGCAGATAATTAATAGAAAATGTGTCAAATGATTAAAAAAAGTCTTTCGTTGTTTTCACAGTACACTAAACAGTATGGATGACGAGACAGTGACAAAAAAAACAAAGTTAAACTTAAGACGTGCGTTGGTCGCTTTGTAGGCAAACTGCTGATAACAGAGCTGCAGATTTTTGCATGGAGGTTCATTTTGACATCTCCTGATGCACCTCAAAACCTGATTTTCGATTTTTTTTTTTAATTAATTAAAAATTTTGAAGCTGCGGAGCTTGTCTGATGTTGCTATCTGTTGTCATAGTTGTCATAATCTGTCTAAAAATCGTAGTTCTTGAATAATAGCAGCGCCACGTATCGCCCAGTTAGCACCTAAATTGAAATACTAGTTAAGGTAAATGCAAGCAGTAGGACTCGGAATAGATATAATCCAGGCGGGAAAGATGCTAAAGATGCTGCCAAAGGCAGTGGAATCCGAAAACAAAGAATATTTCATTGAAATAAAAACCTCTTCGGTTCTTAGATTTAAAAATATGCTCTTGATACTTATTAAAAGCTAGCCAAAGCTGTTAAATTTGATCTTCCTATATCTGGTGGGGGAGGCAAGTGGCAATTTAAAATCTTCAATAAAATTTCTTACTTTTTATTTCAGTTTCAGATGCCATGGGTATCTAATATATTTTTTAGAGTAGGGGAGAGTATTGTTATACCTTGGGACATTAGCAATTTCTAAAAGCCTATTGCCAATACCAGTTTTTTTTTTCTAACTGCGACTCTAACAAATATATAACAGCATAGTAAAAGGCAGCATCAAAAACACTGAACACAGGACTTAGTGAGTGAAAGAAAATTTCATCACTTAAAAGTAAATATTTTTCTCATTTTAATTTCGATTTCTGATCTAGTATTTGTAAATTCTACTTAAATTTAAATGGATATTGAACAAAAGATTTTTAAATGTTTTGGTTATGAGAAAGTAATGATACTGCATTCTGCATTTTGACTGACCACTATTTTGATTTTATTTAAAACATGCAGTGATTGTACCTTGGGGCAGTAAACCATGTTGCCTCTTGGGAGATGTCCCAAGGAACAACATATGTCATACAAATGGTTCTTAGTAATTTGAGTATTGTTTTAGTATAAATATATCTTTTAGTATGTTTTAATATAACATTCTAATAATAATAATTTAATATAATATTTAATATTAGTAATATTTTAGTATAACTTCATATGTAGCTGATAGACAACTGATTCAACTCAAGTCTGAAATAAAGCTGCTGAATCTACAACAGCAAATGCAATATATGAGTTAATTAGTTGGCATAGGTGGACTCTGCTCAGTTCCCCATCATATTTATGTTCTCATAAATTTCTAGTTTGAGAGATATAATCATGTTAAAAGAAATGAATTTGACAAAAGCTTGATACAGTGACAGAATGAAAACCTCGCCTAATAGGCTATCCACCGTTCACTTCGATATATTTATCTTATTCTAATCTATTAATTTATTTTATCAGGGTCAATTCCGTTGTTTAGTTTTCATGCTACTATTTCCAATGCAATAATCCTCAAAATTCATATTTATATGAAAAATTTACTATTTCGCTATGTTGGTAAAATCGTAAATTACGAATAATTTACGAAATTTTCCTATTAGAATATTTGTATTCAATCATGTTCAAACAAATATCATAAATGTAATTTTGAAGTTGTCTAATGTATTTATGAGCCTCAAAATGAAAGTTTATGCTCAATTTTACCTTATTCTGGCATGTTAAGTAAATCGTAAATTCCAAATAACTTACGAATTTTTTTTAAATTGGAAAAATCATAGTCTATGATATTCATGCCAGTATCCTAAATAATATTTCGAAAGTGGTTTGACATCTTTACGATGAAAATATCCCTCAAGATTGACGTTTATGTGAAATTTTGCTCTATGCTGCCATGTTAAGAAATTCGTAAATTTCCAATAACTTACGAAATTTTTATATTGGAAAATTCATAGTCATTAATATTCATACCAGTGTCCTAAATAATATTTCAAAAGTAGTCTGACATCTTTACGATGAAAATATCTCTCAAAATTGACGTTTATGTGAAATTTTGCCCTATACTGCCATGTTAAGAAATTCGTAAATTTCCAATAACTTGCGAAATTTTGAAAGTAGCATATTTATAGTTACTGATGTTCCTTCCGGCATCAAACCTGATATTTTAAAACTGGTCTGACATTTTTACAGTAAAAAGTTTCCATTTAATGCACGTTTAAGTGAATTTGTATCCTATTCTCCCATGTTAAGAAAATCGTAAATTTCTAATAACTTACGAAGTTTTTAAATTCGAATGTTGCAAATAAATAGGGTTCTTGCCACCGTCGAAAGTAATATTTTAAAACTGATCTGACCTCTCTGCGAAAATTTGTTCTTGAGATATCGTGTACACAGACTAACAAACTAACGGACTTACACACTAACAGACTAACAGACACCCTACAGACAGACAACATAGAAATTTTGTCATTTTCGGATTCCTCACACCTGAAAACGTGTAAAAAAGTCAAAAAACCGAGGTCGAAAATTTTCACGATTACCTAAGTTCCCCATACCTATAGTATGATGGGGAACTAAAAGCTGTATGTGTAGCGAACGTATCTTTAGATTCATGAGCTGTGACATCCCCCAATAATGATTTGGGCATTTTCCAAAATTTCAGCTTGAAAAAACAATGATAATAAAAGAAAAGAAAAATCTAAGTTGAAATTTAAGCTACGAGGCAGAAAACTGCTCCATCCAGAATGAGGAAAAAGGACCACCCACACAACAAATTATCAGTTCTCAGAATCTAATGTTTTATAAACCAATTTTATCAAGTGCAGATGATGACAGCATTGAATATGATTAAACAACAAACATAATAGCAAAATAGAAAGAGAAAGATTATCGTTTTACAAAAGTATCTGAAATTAGAAAAAAAAAAAAAAACTATTTCATTTTAATGTTTGAGCCCCTACAATATCCCTTGGTTACATCCTTGATCTAAAATAGTGGAGGTCCTTAACAATGAGATTTTGAAGTGTATATTTATTAATATTTGATTAATTTACGAATAAGTTTTGAACTTTCAAATTTATTAATATTTCTGTAATGCATCTTTAAGTGTATTTTTTTTTTTAATTTAATGCCTTAAAATATTATTGTCGTTAATTATTTGCATAAAACAGATTTAGGCATTGCATGAATTTTGAAACATGTCCCAATCCCAAGGTACAACATGGTGATGTACCTTGGGACAGTTTACACTTCCTACTTAAAATGGCTGATATTTTTTTTTTTTTTTTTTTTTTTTTTTTTTCAAACTGTTTGAATTAAAAAATATATATATATTACAGAGCAGAGTGTTGGAGTATTTAAATATTTTCTTTAGAATTCAAATCTAACTTTAATTGTAGAAGTTAAAAATTAAAATGTGAAAAATGTCCCAAGGTACAACACTCTCCCCTATATGCGCAAACTGTGCGCCTCATTCGATTCGACAATATCCTATCCAATGATAAAATGATATTGTATATACAGTCGAACCTCGTTAACGTGAATCTAAAGGGGGATAAAAAATTAAAATTTGTTCATGTTATCAGTAGTTCCTGCTATCAGTAACTAATCTTCATATAACTAAACTAATCTTTATTTTGACGGGATTGTGGAAACAGTTCATGTTAAAAGTAACTCACGTTAACAGTGTTCACGTTAACGAGGTTCGACTGTATATTAGACAGTCTGAGTATTTTTCTTTCTCTTTTCAGAAATGCCTAATTTAAAACGTTAGTATTTCTGTTTTGTTTTTTATTTAATATTGCGCCCTCTGCGAAAAAAAATAGTAATACATATGCGTCGCATTAGTGCGGCTTTTTGTAGATAAACTTTAAAACTTCTTCACACACCATAAAATTGAAGACAGCACAACCGGTTTCAAAAGGACGTGGCCTTTCTTCTTCAGGTGCAAAAAACACGTGCTACTGCCTTCGAGGCAAAAACAAGACAAGATAATTGTAAAGTATTAATGAAAAATATGGGTTCTACTTTGAAATTTCAAAATTGCTTCCCTCCTCCCCACCTAATCCCTAGAGATTTGAAAAGTTGAAAATTTCGGCATCATCGGATAACTTATTTAAAAAATATTGAACATAATTTTTTTAATAGGTCTTTTTAATAGAAAGTGTATTTATAGTGGTGTTTAGCAGATCCTATCTTTTCATTACAATTGTTATAAGTCAGCATTTAAATGGAGGATGATTTAGGAATTTAAAGATTTGTAATCTATGAAAATAAATCGAAATATTCCGCAACTGCTTTTCTCCGAACTGCAGCAAGTATTTTTTTTTTTTTTTTTTTTTTTTTTTTTGTAAGAAAGTTATTTAAATTGTACTGGAATAAATACTGTTTCATATCTAAATAAATTTTCTTTGATTGCATATGAATATGAATCTTCGATTCTCATACCTTCTATTGCGAGCAAATTTTTGTTTTTAATGTCAATACTAACGCAAGTGTACTATTGTGACGTTTTGTTAATGATTTCCTTATTTCTCTCTTTTAAAGATTTCCTTTTATTCTTTCATGAAAATTTAATTAAAATGTTGATAATAATAATAATAATAATAATATTTTAAATCAAAATTTATAAGCTCTTGCTATAAATGTAAACATATATTACACTTTCAAAGATTACTGTACAATACAAAATACTACTAAAATAGAGGAAATTTACTGTAATATATTACTTTTGTTTCATTTCAGGACAAAACATCCTTTTTGTATCTCTTTACGGACCTAAAGGACCTTGTGATGAAATCCACGTAAAACACACTGGAAGAAACAATTTCAATGTATCGTACATGGTGAAAGACAGGGGTGAGCATGTCCTCTACATCAGGTATGGAAACGACCATATCCCGGGCAGTCCATTTAAAGTGGAGTGCACATAAACACACATGACACGTCACTGTTCTAGGCCTCTAATCCCCTTCCTGGCATCCAGATCTCCTAAGATGGTTGCAGCTACAGCGAAAAGCGCAGCTTTATTATGTGTTTCTGAGCGCAGAATCGTTACTGACTGATGCCAAGTAGTGTCATCTGCTTCTTTTGCTTCTTCACAAGCTAACAGATTTTGCACTCTTCAATCGCAGCATCATACTCCTTTGTTATTTTTTTCTCTGTCTTAGAACTATCTGGATGCAAGAAACCTTTCTAATTATATGTGTATCTGTGTAATGATTTTGTTTACTAGGTCCAGTTTTGTGTTTTGTTCTTCTACATGGGATCTTTCAAATGAATCAATAAAAAGCGGTCGAACGTAATTGAAGTAATTAATAGAAACTGGCAAGAAACTAAGTCAGTTTGCTATTGCTTAAAAAATTTTGCCTTTGTATAATTTACAGCAATAAAACACATCGGATTCAATATTTTCGGCGACTAGGAGCTTCATATACCTATAAAAAAAAGGTTCGAAAAGAACTTTAATCAGAAGTAATATTAATTCATAAATTTTATTATCAGTTAATTTAATAATATGAAATTTTTTTTAATATATTTTCATTATATATAACTTGCTATGAATATCTTAGAAAAGAAAATTTATTTAGAATTTATTAAAAAAAAAAAAAAAGTGCAGCTGACTTAATACAAATGCATAATATTCTTTTGATTAATGTATTTGTATTATTGTAGGAATAAATAATAGGAAATAATTGTTTTTCATGCTGTCGATAAACTCATTATAAACAAAATAATACTTAAAATACAGTATAACATTATTCATGAACTATAATTTTAGAACATATATTTAACTACAAAAAATACCATTGTGTGATATTATTGTATAGGTAACAATTCGAAGAAAGAAAGAAAGAAAGAAAAATCAAATAAATACAGAAATACGTTACTAAAATAAACATAATAGCGATGTGCTTTGAAAAATAAAGAAAAGTACTTTTAAAAACTCTTCTCTTATAATTTAGAAACTGTATTTTAACATTATTTGAAATAAAATACTTTCTATTATTTTGTAAACCACACGAAAATTTACTTTTAAAAGCTACTTTCTTGTTTAATTAAAAAAAAAAAAAAAAAACAATTGCTTGGTAATAAAATAATCTCTATAAAATGCGGTCGAGAGTTAATAGTTTATTTTTTTTTAAATTGGAAACTATAACGTCGTCTCCAAAGATGGTCTCTTTCGTCGCCGAAAATGAATGAGTCGAGACTATAGATAAATTTACCATAGAAGGCGCGATATAAGCTAAGCGTCTTTTAGTATTTTAAGCTATTGGCGTGAATATTATTTTATTTTTCCAACCAAGCTCCCGCTGCTTTTGTGATCCCTGCATAATTAAATTTATTCGGCCAATTGTTCAGCAAGCTGTGCCGAAATATGCAGACTATAAAACCAGATCGCAATGTTATCGAAAGGTTTGATCCACTATTTTGTAAAATATTCAAAGAAAATGTGCAACTGTGTTACCATCTTGAAATCATTTTCATCATAATTAATTCAAAAATTATTTTTAAATTTTTGTAACATTAAATTATATACAAATATCTACTTTCTATTTTATTCAAAAATTCAACATTTAAAAATGCTCAATTAAAAGAAACTACATCTATCAGCATTTTATAATTTTCTCTTTATCTCATTTTTCAATTTCAGTCGACATTCTGAGAGTTCATATCATTCTAATATTGCTTCATATATTTAGGAGAAAAAATAAAGTTACTATTTTAAAAAATAGAATTATGTAGAAGACAGTATACTTTGTATTTCGAAATAAATGTTATAAATTTTACTGTTGTGTTTTCTTTTCGAGTTTTCAAATGAAATATTCCAGTATGCCAAAATATTGAAACATTTCTGAAGTATATTGAAATATCATGTTTATTACAATACCTAGTTAATTTTTGTCAAATGAACAAGTTCTGTTTCTTAACGACTATTGAATACTTACAGAATTAATGATTTGACAGTTTCATACGTTATGTATACTATACAAATCCTTGATACCGCCATTTTGATCAAAACATTCATAACACAACTTCCAAGTCCCGAAAATCGGAAAAAGAAGAGAGGGAAAAAAAATTAGCTCACATGAGACGTTTTTATTTTAAAAATTTGAGTTTTACATAAAATAAACTATTTTTGAATTTGCATTTGCATTACTTAAATAATCTGGTGTGTCACTCACACGACTTTCTCTTACCCTGAAATTTAATACTATAAATACAGGTTGGAGATTAAGAGGTAAGATAACAAGTACTGTTATGTAAATCTATGTTAAACAATTCAAATTAGGCTTCGGAAGAGTTTTATATGATAATTAGTTCTGTGTCAGGGGGAATACCGCCCCCCTCAACCGCCCGTTTCATTAATGCACCTACATTTATATAGAATTTAATTCTGTTATTAAAATTAAAAGTTTACTTAAAATTATACAAACAATTTTCATACGCAGCATTCATTGAAATTTATCAATTTTGATCAAACTTTTCCAGCAACAAACTTATATTAACTTCAAAACACAACATTTAGATCTCCTAAAATTATTCGTTTTTAAGTCACTCTAAGAGACACAGACAATGATCAAACGTTAAAAAACTTGACTACGGTAATCAGGAAGCCTCAAAAAGTGTAAATATACAAAAAAGAAGCGATGAATATTTAGCTTAAAACATACATTATTTATCATATCTCTACGAGGAATTTATTTCAATTCCCTAACAGCTTTCCCGGAAATGGTAAAATATTATTAGTAAAGCACATCCACTAACAATAAATAACTAGAGTGCTGTGGCCACCACACGACTTTCTTCTATATTTTCCTATACAAATTCACTCAGTAAAAATAATTTATCAAAGTTATTATTTAAAAAAACTATCTCCATGACAATGCAGACGATTTCCATAATTGAGAAGTAGTATAACAATAAATATCCGAAAAAAAGTTGAATTTATTCTCAATATTACATTAAAAAAAAAAAAAAAATCGATAGCTTTATTTGAAATTATCGCAGATCGATGGTTCAACCATTCGTTTTAAAGGTATTGGTGAGCTCTTTTGACAGATACCCATCATGAAAATTTACTCCCCAGAGGGGGGGGAGGCGAGGCTTCTACATACACAAAAAAAATTCCCAGTTGACTATCTCTATTATAAAAAATATATATTCGTTTCATTTTGTTTAGTGCGGTCTATAGATGTAAACTCTACTTACCTGCAATTTCCCCCATAGACGTAATGTATTTGAATACTTTTGAGTGTCCCTGTACACGATCCATTTGCTTGATCTTAACGAAAAGCTTACTGTAGCATCCCTATATGATACACATTCAGAATACAGAATACCGAGTTTGGAATTTCTGTTACTATTTGTTCTTGAGATATGCTGATAACACACACACAGAACATTCGCTAAAAATATGATTTTCGTATTCAGGGGACCTCAGAACATGTAAATATAACAAAAACTCTCGTTCGAAAATTTGACCCTAAAACAATACTTTCTCGACCCTATGGGTAAGAGAAAGTAAAAAAGAGTCACTTAATTAGAAATTTAATTTTAAATTAAGTTAATTTCATTATCAATAAATCCTAAAACACCCTAGATTCAAAAGAAATAAATTAGATTAGCGCTAATGGTAGTAAAAAGTTTCAGTTAAATTTAAATTGGACACAGCAAAGTAGACTTTGCTGTGACACTTCAAGAAAAATAAAACAGACTCGAAATTTAAGATTGCAATTATACAATTTTAATGAAGTCCAAAATTATTTTACATTACGCACATTCATTTAATCAAGCTACGTATTTCCTGTAGGACTTTGTTAACAATACGAAGATAAAATTTTGAACATAAAATTATCATAAATATATATAAGGTATTCTACGACACATTGAAAATTACTTGTTACATCGTTTGTATAACATCTGAATTGTTATAAGTTGAAAACTTCACATACTAAAAGAAAAACAAACGAAACAAGCACATATCTTTAAATGCATAATAGTAAGTCTGATATAAGATACAAAGAACCATAATTTAAAGCAACTTATACATAAATAACTATGGGCTTTGAAGGTTCGGGCATACTGGTGAGGCATCGCACGCGGGGAGAAACATCCGCATGGCACAATCCGGACGTCCTCCAGACAAAGCATCGGTCAGAGGTACCTTGAAATCATAATTCTTGCATTCGAAAATTGTATTCCGGAGGCCACTTTATCAAGCATAGAGACAGTTCAGCATAATGAAATTCTCAAGCAGGAAGCAACATCTGAGGGGGTATTTTTATCAGCAAACTTTAAACGCACCAGAATAATCATCCCTCTAACTACTAGCGGACTTCCAAGTCAATTTCTACGACGGCACTTTCCCGAGTTCTCCCGAAGAGAGCCGAACAATTCCGGCATCAGTCGACTCTACGAAAAGAAGCACTATAGTAACAATTTTCCAACTCCTTTCTACTGACATGTAATCAGCCGTCAAGGCCAGCAAAACTTTTAGCCGTCGCAAGGCCAGCAAAACTTTTTTACCAGAGGGAAAAAACAAGAGGAACAAAAACAGTCGAAAAAAGTCTAATACCAGATCAACCTACTCCTCTAAACTGATAACTGATCTGCTTTTTTTTTTGAGAGATCGATTTATCTAAAAAAAACTCCAACACCAACGCGACGCATTTATTTTCGATTCAACAGGGGGGAAGAACTCACGCCCCAAACACAACACAGAAAAAAAAACAATGGAATAAACACCGACTCACGTGCCTAGGAGCATATCACATGCCCACCGACATCCATACGCTAAGCGCTCCCTACATCACAGAGATGGAAGGGAAGAAACACACTCCCCACAATCTGGGTCACCGATACACACGTGCAAGCTTGACAACCTTGATCTCAAAGAAAGGACGAAAAAAGAGAAGCATTAATCCATTCAGGAATTTTATCAGTGGACTTTCAGTATAAAGAAACATTAATATTTCTAAGCCAAGCTCACAATGCGATTACAAATTAATCGCCCCAGAGAGAAGAATATTTTTCGAGTAGAATGGATATTCAAAAATTAATACAATGGAATAAGGTGTAGATTAAAGATTGTATTCACATCCAACGCTAATACTTGTCAAGCATAAATTCTCGTGAGATACATTCTTACAGTTTCAGAACAGTAGACATTGAAATTCTATTTACAGATATATACAATGCACAAATATACAAAATTCCACTTAACAAAAGGGCTTTCAAACGAAGAGATTACATACAGAAAGAAATATTTTTAGCATTCATTCCAGGATTTAAACAACTTCATTCATTTAACTTATACACACAATTAACTATTTATTTACCCATTTTTTTTTTTTTTTCACAAAAGGAAGAATTTCTCGAGCTCTCATCATTTTTCTCAAACAAAATTCTAATTAAAAAAAAACTGTTAATCACGGCTCACAAAAATTACAAAACCTTAATAAACACCGTGATACCAAAAAACCATAAATAGCGTTGAAACGGTACCTGTAGCACGAAAATTGCCATCACTAGAAGAAAAGAAAAAACAACTGTGATATGCCTACCAGAACAAGACTAATGATGTCACATTTCCCTCTGAGTCTTCGACTTAGAGCTCTTATAAAAATAAATGTAAGCCGACTTCTGGAGGCTGGTTTACATAATCAGCGCGTGTATTATCTCCCATCTTAAATAATAAGTGTGTAAAGGAGTGAATTGATGACGACAACTTAAAACTAATCTTTGTTCAACCTGACACTTTCACCGAAACCATCGCCATCAAATACTGAAATCAACTTTTTACCTTAACACTTCCAATGCAACATTTCTATGCTCAACTCGACATTGAGACCGAAAACCACCCCTATATAACGCTGGATCCGACAGGTGACCTCAAAACTTCCAACTTAACACATTTATGCTCAGCTAGACACTGTCACTGAAACTACTGCTATTCAACACCAGATCCGAGTGGTGACCTTCATTCTTCCAACTCAACACATGTCGTACCTTACAGACTCACATCGGAAATGATGCTCAAACAAAAGTTTAACAAATTAAGTTCTGAAACAGTTTCTTTTTTTAGGAAGTGTTGCATTGGAAGTGTGAAGGTCAAAAGTTGATTTCAGAGTTAGATGGCGATTGTTTTGGCGAAAGTGTCAGGTTGAACAATAATTAGTTTTAAGTTGTCGTCATCAATTCACTTCTTTACACACTTCTTATTTAAGACGGGAGATAATCCACACATTGAGGCTGTAAACCAGCCTCCACAAGTCGGCTCTCGTTTATAGGAGCTCTAAGCTCTAAGCCGAAGGCTCAGAGGGAAATGTGACGTCATTAGTCTTGTTCTGGTAGGCACATCATAGTTATTTTCTCTTTTCTTCTAGTTCTAGCAATTTTCGTGCTACAGGTACCGTTTCAATGCTATTTATGATTTTTTGGTATGGAGATCCCATTCCAATAAAAAAAGTAGGTGTTGCCGTTTGAAATTTTCGAAATTTTGTCAATGTAACCGTAACTGTTAGAGTTTAACTTTTATTTTTTATATGATTCTTGAGTGCATACCTCAAAATACCTTCCACCAAAATTTTATTCAGTTTCTCGGAACGGTATGGTTGCTATGGTCTCATATATCGGGGTAGTTTTTTTTTTTTTTTATACTCACCCTATACATATATATATTGTTTTTATTACTATTATTATATTTAAATGCGAATTTATTTCTCACCTATTATATCTGGCAACAGAAGTCTCAATATTTTAATTTTTTTGTGATCTAAATGTAAGGACAGTGCCCAGTCAGGATTATTCCTGTTACTTAGGCTGCAAGGCTTGCCTAAAAAATAAAAAAGGAAAATTTATAAATATCAGCATATCAGTTTACATCATTAACGTACAATTTCTATCATAGAAACATTCATATTTGAAAAATTGTTATGTTAATCCTGAGGGGAGAAAAGGGACCATAAATGTTCACAATTCAGTTAGAATTTGTGTATTTAGTTTGGCAGCAGAATCCATATTGAAATAAAGCTTGTACATCCCATAATGCATTTTAATACATAAAACAATATCTGCAATTGCCATTGAAAACAATAATTTAAAATAGTAGAAAATAAACTATAAAAAAGTCTTATTGTCGGGCAAGTGGATAGTATTAGTAGACTTAATTGAAATAATGGTTAAGAGGATTTATAAAGTGTTTTTTATCAACAAACAACTGTGAAGTGTAAAGGTTAAAAATTGCTATAATTGTATTTTAAATAATTTAGGTTATTCCAGTTACTGCGCGACTGTCAAGCACTCTGAGTCAGGGTTGGCTTGATTTTGCCCGACCCGAAAAAAATCCGGGTGGGTTTTTTGAAAATCCTTATTTAAAATTCCACATTTATCTAGCTTACAATAAACATATAAATATAAAACAAATATTATATATATTATTACAACATGAACAAAGAATTTTAAGGAATATTGAAGGTTCTCAAACTGCTCTATGGAAAAAAAAAAAAAATGCTGGAAAATCCTCCATGGAAAAATAATTATCGCAGTGGTTAGAGAACCGGCAGCCGGGTGTCTATTATATTCCCGGCAGTTCTGACGCTTGCGCAGTATGACTGCCGGGGAATTTATTATTCATCTGCCGGTAAAGTGAACGACTTTTATCAACTTGTGCTTTTGATAATTCATATTGCCGCTTTAATTCGCATTCATTGGTACTGACCCACGTTTTATATTTTAACCCTCTCTCTTGATTTATCTCGTAAAATATTTGTTTCATTATTCAGTTTTATTTTCTCTTATATTTCTTGCTTTATCTGCTACGTTGTCTTTCGTTAAATAAGTTAATATAATTAAGCTAAATAAATCCCTCAAATGCTACAGATATTTCGGAGATCTTATATTACTTCAGAATGCAAATTAAAAATAAAAATTTAAGAAAATTGATAATGCATATGATTGTAAATATACGTGTATAAAATGGGGAAGGGTGGGGGATTTTACATTACACAAAACCCATCACAATACTAACGTATTATTATATTTGGATTTTTAAAATTAAATATATTTTTTAAATTAATCAGTATATTAAAAGAAATTTAATTTTTGAGCTTTGCATGATTTCTCGAAAAATTATTCTAATGTATTACTATATTCTTATTCTTATTCTTTTTTTTTTTTAATTAAACATATTTTTAAAATATTTAATTTAATCAGTATAGTGCAAAAAAATTAAATTTTTCAATTTTTCGTGGTTTCTCCAAAGATCATTCTAATTCATTGTTACATTTGGATTTTCAAAAACTAAATATCTTTTTTTAAATCTTCAATGTAATAAACATAGTACAAGAAGTTTAATTTTTAAACTTTGCGAAATTTCTCCAAAGATTTTTCTAATACATTATATTTAGATTATTAAAAACTGAATATATTTTTAAAAATTTTAGTTAAATCAGTATGATACAAAAAATTTAATTTTTAAAATTTGCATGATTTCTTGAAAGATTATTTTAATATATTATTATATTATGGTTTTTAATAAGTAGATATATTTTTAAAAATTTGTCTTAATCAGTATAGTAAATAAATAAATAAATAATTTTTTTAACTTTGCATGATTTTTCATATAAAAATTTTATTATTATATTTGGATTTTTAGAAACAAAATTTATCTTTTAAAACTTTAATTTAATCAATACAGTACAAGAAATTTAATTTTTAAGCTTTACATGATTTCTCGAAAGATTATTCTATAATTTTATTTTATTAAGTTTTGATTTTTAAAAACTAGATATATTTAAAAATAATAATAATAATCAATATATTATAAGAAAGTTATTTTTTCAACTTTGCATGATCTCTCCGATGATTATTCTAATATATTATATTTGAAATTTTAAAAGCTAAATATATTTAAAATAATAATAATAATAATTCAATCAGTACCGTACAAAAATTTTAATTTTTAACTTTGCATGATTTCGCCAAAATAGTTTCTATTATTATATTAGGATTTTTAAAAACTAAATTATTTAAAAATAATTAATCTAAATTTTAATTTAATCAGCATAATATAAGTAATTTGATTTTTCAAATTTGCGTTATTTCTCCAAAGGTGTTTAGAAAATCTGTGGTTTCAAATCATTTCGAAAGAGGGCAGCACCAGCTAGATTGATCACAATGTTGACTGATTAAAAAATCGCTACCGGCGCAATTTATTAATTTGCTTGTTTGTTAATTGTTAAAATACACATCAGACTTATATGCTTGACAGACACTATTTATTGTTTACTTTTATGTATTTACCTGTTAGGAATGAGAATCATTCAAAAAATATTCCTTCCCTGTTTCACCCGGCACTTCAGCTACATACAGATCAAGTATGCCATACCCGGAGGTTCTAATACGCAAGCGCAGAAGACTGTCGGGTCTATAATACTTACCCGGCTGCCGGTTCTCTAACCACGGCCAATAATTATAATTATCTTAATAAAACCGAATAAAAAATTATATATATAAAAGCAAGAAAAAAAAAAGAGTTTTTTTATTAATATAAAGAAAACTGTGGGACTCAAGGAATGTAAAATAGAAATAGAAATCAAATTAAACAAAATTTCTGAAAATTTTAACAGTGCAACACTGTTAAGTAATGTAGATGGACAATAATTAAAAATATTTTATGAGAATCTATTGACTAAGAAAAATTCAATAAAGCAACACTAAATAATTATCAAAATCCAGTTTTTTGTTGTAAAGGGCAGATAAACCGAATTTTAGAAACTTTAAAAAACAATTATTTAATTTAAAAAAAATTATAACTTAATCATAAAAAGATTTAGAAATTTTAAAATTAAATCTAAAAAGACTTTAGAAATTTTTAAAATTTTGATTTTATTGAATAATTAATATTTAGTTTTTTTATTATTATTATCTTATTATGATTGTTATACTTAATGTAAAAAAAAAAAAAAAAAAAAAAAAAAAATTCTGCTGTAAAACAACCACACAACTTCCATTATCATTACACGTATTTTATGTATTTTTTTTTTTTAGATCATGTGATCAGAAGATATAAAATTGACCTAACGAAGTAGACACCTAACAAATTTCATATAAGAGAAAGCTGATATATATATCAGGGCCCGAAATTTCAACTCAGATTACACTCGCCGAAACAAAAGTTTTACTCGCCATAAAATAGGGTTGCCATTTTCTTTTCCTAACTATTTGGAAGGCTTTTACAAGTATGCCTAAAATTATGTATATTAAAAGTGTGTCGTATCATCATGTCTCATAATCATCTCTAATCAAAAATCCTTATAATGTATTGTATTTGAGATTTAAAAAATATTAAATTATCTAATAACATAAATGCAAAGAGGAATTAAAGAAGAAAAAAAGACTCTTCATCAAACAATATCCTGTGAAAATCTTTTTATTCTGAAAGATTAAACTTCCTTATTTACCTATTTATTTATTTAACTTTTTACATCAGAAATGTCTTTTTCGTCCATTTTATTTTTGTAATCAGACGGAATGTCGATGTGTATAGCTTGTTCATTATTGTCATTTCAGAATAACTTTTTCGATAAAATCGTTGCTTACAAATCATTACAAGTGCAAATCATTGGCGTTTCAGTAAAAAACTGGAAAATATCAACTGTTTCTTTTATCATTATTTAACAAAATAAACATAGACAGTAACTTTAAAAGGGCTCGGGCTCATGACAATATCGCATAGGCAAACTCTCGTATAGTATCTCTTCTCCGGGATAGTGGGCTACGGCAACACCTCCTGTAATAATGCCTCTGAGCTGAGCTCTACGTCATGGAAGATCGGCCGATTTTATCCAATCAACACTTCATATGATACATGTTGGATCGTGGGGATTGGATGAAATCGGAAGATCTTCCGTGACGTAGAGCTCAGCTCGGAGGCATTATTACAGGTGGTGTTGGCTACGGGCAAAGAGGCTGCTTGTCTATTCTCACTCTGCTTGGAGAAATAACAGTAGGATAAACGGAACAGCCGAAAAGATCAAAACTTTTATGTATGCACAATGCACTACGCATTTTTTCTTACCCAGGCTGGGGCGATCTCGGGCCGCACATACACAGACTCGGCTCTCCGAGAATCTAAAAAGAAGACGTTAAATATGAGGTTAAAAGATGGCAAGATTTTAAATAGCAAGATTTTTTTGCCATATTTAAATCTATGGAAAAAAAAAATGTTTTCTGTCACCGTATCGTGCAAAAATTCTATCTATAAGTAGACCAAATTATTACTCGCCACAGTAAAAATTCCACTCGCCAATGGCGAGAGGAAATTTCGCGCCCTGTATATATATAAAGACATGTAAAACTGAGTTTGCATAACGAGTTAAAAAATAAGGAAAAAGAAATAGAGTTATTTTTTGAAACACCAGTTTGCGAGATCTAAAACTGACCAACCTAATCAGGATGACTTAATTTTCCTGTAATAACCACGTAATACATGAAGAAGGATGTCTAAAATAGATTTATGAAACAATTTTCAATAAATCGTTAGAGACGTTTTTTAGTTACCGTCTATCACCAAATCTTGGGATATTCAATTATTGACCTGAAAACAATTACATACTAAAGGATATTTAAAAGGAAGTTAATATGGCGTATTTGAAAAATATCAGTACAGCCGTTTTTGAAGGAACGCACTTGCAAGATATGAAATTGAGCTATTTATACAGGACGCCTCTCAATTTTCCTGAACCAACTATATCTTTCGAAAGGACATCTAATAAAGTACGTGTAAAAGAGAATGTGTTAAAAAGTCAAATTAATTATCAAATATTAATTTTCTAAATTTTTATGTTATTTGCTAAGACACTTATATTTCCTATATAATGGTTTGTACAAAATATGTTAATCTAAAAAATATATAAGAGAATGGGGGAGATTTATCATCAATAGTTAAGCTCTATGGAATATTACAAAATACAAAAAATGTGAACAGGAAATATTTATAGAGATACTAAAAAACTAATTAAAAATGGTCAATCAGATTAAAAGGACAGTCAGTTTAAATAAACAAAACACTAATTTAAATGGACAATCAGTTTAACCCTAAACCTACCGATACTTCAATTATTGACCTGAATAATTGAAGTATCGGTACTATGGTAGTATAGGTATACTACCCTATTCCTACCATAGGTAATACTATGGTAGGAATAGGTATTCCTACCACAGCGGGTTAAGTGACCCGTCTTTAAAGCGTTATATATATTACTATGTATAGCGGAAAACATATTATTTAGCTCAATTTGGTAAATGAATAATTTTTTTTTTTTCAAATAACAATTCAAAATTGTTTATTTATTAAATTTAAAATGGGTCATTTGAGCCATCGCACAGTGGATCGAAGTATAGGCAGTGGCGAACGTAGGAAGGTTATGGTATTATTATTATCTATGTATGATGTTTTTTGTCACATTTCGATTTAAATATGTACATATGTATGATACTAAAAGTGATTCTGTGATTTTTTTAACCCTTTATAAGTCCACATGAATATTTTCCTCACCAAATTCGTTATCATTTTATTCAACTAGCACCATTTTTTTTTTTTTTTAAATAATGATTCCTGTGTATCTTTCTGTAGAAAAATATCAGTATAAATATTAATTTTATAATATTGGTGTAGAAAAATTAAAAAATATATAGTCATTTGTGGCAATTCTGCTTATGCTAATACAATGGGTTGTGAGAAGTTTGCAATTAACTAAGAGAATAATGTGTCAAAATTAAAATTGATTATTTCTAATAAGCTAAATGAATTTTTTTTCTTTACATCAACTTTTATTCGTGAAATTAGTTTAATGTGCCATTTGAGGAAAAATTGGCATAAAAAAGGGGTTAAACGGTATCATATTTTTCTGCTGCAAACAGGTATTTAGAAAAATACCTGATAAAGAAACAAATGTTGCAAAAAAGAAGAGAATAAAAGGAAATAAATAAAAATTTCGTGAAGAAAATCTATGTTTATAACACAATTACCGTAATTTCTGGTAGATAAGCCGCAGGTAAGATGTGTCATTTCTCCACCAGAAATTTTATTTAATAGAGAAATCTATACTTTTTCGAAGGAAGAGCTCGTACAAATATAAATTTATTTATCAATTGAAATTCCTGGTGAAAAACTGGATTATATAACCTGCGGGGTATGTACCAGAAATTACGGTAATTTAGCACACAATGTTAAATATATCATCACATTACTGCTTCCCTTTTCTTTCTTTTTTTATGTTGTATTTCAATAGAAAACTCATGCAAGCATTTACTGACAAACGCTATGAAAAATTCACATTTGTCTTCATTTTTATTGCACAGAAACTTTTACTTTAAATCGTAATATGGGATTATAATATTTAATTTTAACATTTAGCAATTGAACATTAAACATTTATTTAATTTTAACATTTTATGACATATCACAGCAACCATTTACATCCTCCCTTTTTTTAGGGGGGGGGGGGGGGTCCAACGGTACTTTTCAGTACCTTTAAAGTAAAATTAATTATTTTATTAAATATTTAAAAAAAAAAAAAAAAAAAATAAGAAATAATTTCTGATTTATTAAATCTATTTTAATCATCTAATTTCTATAATATTTTCACTATAAAAATTTTAATATGTTTTCTGTCATTAATGAATACAGTTATTCAGATAAATTTCTCGATTGATAATTTGGGGGTTAGCAGAATAAAAATTTATTTTTCTCTAAAAGTGGCGATTTGTGGCGAAAATCCTTTTCACAGATTAAAATGTATACTTTTGGGAGTAGTAAAATGTGTTTGAAATTTCGGACAAAAAAAGTTATACAACTGTGAAGGTGTTCACATATATTTGGTTAAATTTTAATTGAATTCTTAAATAAAATAAAATCTTATGATAAATTAATGCATTATTGCAATAAAAAAAAAATAATATAATTCAATTTTAAGTGAGATATCATATTTACATAATTTGTTCTCAGGCATTTGAAGAAAGAATTGTTTTTAAATGTCATTAAAAATTACACAATTTTAATTATACATACGACCTACACTATATATTAACATAAAATGATAACAGACATCATTCAGTGATCTAAATTTATATCGTTTTATATCTAGATCGTAAATAGAATGTTTATTCTTTTAAATAGGAAAGTACTTTATTTTATAGGATAAAAAGAAAATAAAAAAAAAATAATATCTAACGAAATTCTGACATTAAACATAATTATAAAAAAAACTGTTCCCAGATATTATTAAACAAGAAAACTCATTGTCAGAATTAATATTATATCAACACCGGATGTAATTTATTTCAAATTACGCAATATTAATGATTTCAATTCATAACGGTCTTTTCTCTCGTCAAACTGTCACTTGGCATAAAGTTGGCGAATACAGGGTTAATACAATTATAAACCGTCATTACTAATTCAAAAAATTAACATTAGTTTATTATCTAAAACAAAGAACTGAAGTTGGCATTCATTTTGGCGAAAATAAGATAATGCAAACATATGACTTCCCTTCCGGGCGGTTCTCCCCGTGCCATCGAAAAAGCAGACCCACAGTTTTTGCTATTTTTCTAAAGCAGTTAAGACGTTTAAATTTTTAGCCCTCTCTCTCTCTCCCTTGCTCCCCGAGAAAATTCTGGGATTATTGCTCTGCGATAATATTTTTAAGTGTGAACTTGTTTTTATCATCATGTGATTTCTTTAATAACATATTTAATAAAGACAATGTTAAAATTCTCAAGACTTTGATTATCTTCATTTCTTCTCCACAGCAGTGTACGGCCAAACGATAAACTTATTTTTAAAGAGACGGATTTCAATGCTACAACAACTTATAAATTTAATTTTGTTGTTAATTTTATATTCACATTTCATGCGTGAATCACAACATAAAAAACCAACAAAATGCTGGCAGAAGTACCTTAAACTTTTATTAGGACATTATTAAAAGTATTTTTATTTCGTATTTTTTCATAGTTATCTTAAGTGCCACTTGATGGCTATCCAAATAAAGTCACTGAAATTCATCAAAAAATCTTATTTCTGAAAGTTTTCGTTTTGAACTTATTTATATATAATAAAACTTCGTGTAATTGAAGAAATAATCATACATTTGTATTTTTTAGACACTCTTTTAAATTATTTCACTGCAAAATATCAGTTATTTAGAGATTGATTTTTGGGCCTATGTTCGTATTTTAACATTGTTCGATCCACTGTGCGGCGTGGTAAGTTTAGTGCTAAATAAACAAAAAACTAATTTAAATGGACAATCAGTTTAAAAAGGACAGTCATTTAAATAGCCAAAAAAAAAAAAAAAAGTAAATGGACTATCAGTTTAAATAAACAAAAAACCAATTTAAATGGACAATCAGTTTTAAAGGACAGTCAGTTTAGGTAGAAAAGAAAACTAATTGAAATGGCCAATCAGTTTATATAGCCAAGTTTCATATTTTTGAATTGTTTTATTAAAAAAAAATATATATATATATATATATTTCATTTTAAAAGGAGATTTTTAAAACGTGAAAATGTGAGCATATGTATATGTGGAGAGAATCCATTTAAATTTAGTAGTTGTTTTAATTAGGCTTATTCTAAAGAGACAAATGGGGAAACAAACATCCCATTAGGGACGGGCTTTCTATTTATAAACAAATATATTTTATAAATTAGATATTACTTTACCTGAAATAAAATGCTTACTGCATACTCTAGCATAATTCGCTCGGGCATCTGTAAAATTCTCACGATTTATTCGCTGGAGCCACACTTGTCTTCTTTTTTTCTGGAGCTCTTTAAATAAGGGCATACAACTAATTTTTATTGCAAGAAATCTAAAAAACGAGAACGCCTTGTCTCGGTCTGTTCGATTTGAACATCCCGAAACAGCACAAATAACCATAATTTCTAATATATAAAAAGGAAGCTCAGATTTCGTAGTTTACCTATACGTGATTAATGGTAAATACGGCTCTGCTCATGCTCATATTTGGGCGCCAGTTGATGCTATGCCAGATTCTGCTAAAGGCATGACGTCAGACGGCCATTAACTGGTCAAAATGGCCGTCTTTCACGGACTATAAAGGAATCACTTTTTCTTCCTCCATGATCAATCTATGTCTTACTATATCTATGGCCTTATTTTTTTCTTATTTTTACCACTGAGCTGGAATGAATTTGGCAGAATGTTGCAATTGTTTACACTAAAAGTTTGGCAACATTAATAAAAAGGAATGTAAATAAACAAACAATCTGCAATATAACTAGTATTTTAAGCGTGTTTCATTATATTTGAAGTAAAGATACTTATTGCCGAGCAAAGTAAAAAATATATTAAGCTAAACTAAACAAAACTAATATATTTCAGCCTGAAATCTTGTTTTTAACTTCTTGTCCTCGTAAGAAAAATAACAAATTTTATATTTAGCTGCCTGTATTTAATATGTTCCGAAGTGGCTAATCAGACCGTCTGTGCGATTAGTGTACAGGCTATTCGGACCATCTTTTCCAAGGAGAATAAGTTAGTACTGATAAAAGAGTAAAATTTATAAATAATATAATGTGTCTCGTCCCCGTACATAAAAAAATATCTTTTTTTTTTTTTTTTTTTTGAGTGTAGGAGTAAAGCAGAGATTATTTTCACAGAAATTTTGTAGGTACAACTATAGTATTTCCCCTCAGCTAGATTTGGCGATTTTTCGTTGGCGCCGGTTTGAGCGATAACGATGTCGTTCTGGATTGTTTGCAATACAATATGGCAACCTGCATGCTGTTTACTTTTTAAGCCATAGCAACCAGCGTTTGGTCATTTTTTTATTACCATGCAAATTAATAATAAATTATAAACAAAATTAATCAATAGTAAAAAATAAAATACGACCGTTTTATATAATGATTTGGCTAAGATTTACTATAGGGCACCCATTGCTTATTGCCATTGCCGATGTTTTGATCGCGTGATATGACGGTGATTCGAGACCCGAATCAGAGTATCGATACTTTTTTCTGTTGTATCGAAACGTAACATTTACTGATTCATGCATCGCTAATTAGGGGTATCCAGTGATGTTTTTTTTTTTTTGGTTTTAATGCTCGCGAAGCGAACAAACAGCAGAAAACATAGTGACCGCGGCGCCATGAATTTTCACGCTTTTACTGATTCATGCTCCACGAGTTAGGGGCGTCCAGTGATGTTTTTTTTGGTTTTAATGCTCGCGAAGCGAGCAAACAGCAGAAAACATAGTGACCGCGGCTCCATGAATTTTCATGCTTTTACTGATTCATGCTCCACGAGTTAGGGGCGTCCAGTGATGTTATTTTTGGTTTTAATGCTCGCGAAGTGAGCAAACAGCAGAAAACATAGTGACCGCGGCTCCATGAATTTTCATGCTTTTACTGATTCATGCTCCACGAGTTAGGGGCGTCCAGTGATGTTTTTTTTTGTTTTAATGCTCGCGAAGCGAGCAAACAGCAGAAAACATAGTGACCGCGGCTCCATGAATTTTCATGCTTTTACTGATTCATGCTCCACGAGTTAGGGGCGTCGAGTGATGTTTTTTTCGGTTTTAATGCTAGCAAAGTGATCAAACAGCAGAAAACATAGTGAAACATAAAAAAAATGTTTCATAATAATGAAAAGTATTGTTTCATGAGATATTGATTCGATTCACGACGTTGTGAACCGATTCGCAGTACCGACTCACAAACTGAATCAAAACACCATCATACCACGTGATCAAAACATCGGCAACGGCAATAAGCAATGGGTGCCGTATAGTAAAGCTGTTCCCGAAATTCGAAATTCTAATTTATATAATCATATTTTACCGGTAAATATAAAATAGCATTTAAACTGAATAACTGTATGGAATGTAAAAGCATAACGAAATTCATAAACATCAAGAAGGTAAGTCAATTTTATATACATATTTGTTTTGTTATTATTAGAAATAAGTTCAATGAATTATTTTAATGATGCCATTCTGAAAAACATATTTCGGTTTTGTTTACATTAGAAATCCATGGCAACCACTTCAAAAGTAGAATTTACCCATAATCGCCAACGAAAAATCGCCAAATCTAGCTGAGGGGAAATACTATAGTTGTTCCATTTTGTACTGTAAATGATGCTAAAATTCTCCATAAAAGGGCAATAACTCAAAATAATTTTTATAAAGCAAAAATGAAAAGAATAAAGATTTCGAAAATTGAATAATAAAAATTAAAAATGCAACATGAAAACAGATCTTAGTAAATGAGTATTTTCAATCTTTGAAAAAAATCTTCGCAATATGTTTATGAGTATGCATAAATAAATCTGCATATTCAACTGCATAGATGTTATTTGCTTTTTTATTTATTTTCCTTCTTTCCTTTTTTTTAACTATTAAACCAGGACACGAAATTTGGCGAGTGGAATTTTTACTGTGGTGAGTAATAATTTGGTCTACTTATAGATAGAATTCTTACACGATACGGTGACAGAAAACATTTTTTTCCCATAGATTTAAATATGGCAAAATCTTGCCACCTTTTAACCTCATATTTAACGTCTCCTTTTTAGATTCTCGGAGAGCCGAGTCTGTATATGTGCGGCCCGAGATCGCCCCAGCCTGGGAAAGAAAAAATGCGTAGTGCATACATAAAAGTTTTGATCTTTTCGGTTGTTCCGTTTCTCCTACTGTCATTTCTCCAAGCAGAGTGAGAATAGACGAGCAGCCTCTTTGCCCATAGCCCACTATCCTGGAGAAGAGATGCTATGCGATATTGTCATGAGCCCGAGCCCTTTTAAAGATACTGCCTATGTTTATTTTGTTAAATAATGATAAAAGAAACAGTTCATATTTTCCAGTTTTTTACTGAAACGCCAATGATTTGCACTTGTAATGATTTGTAAGCAACGATTTTATCGAAAAAGTTATTCTAAAATGACAATAATGAACAAGCAATACACATCGACATTCCATCTGATTACAAAAATAAAAGGGACGAAAAAGACATTTCTGATGTAAAGAGTTAAATAAATAAATAGGTAAATAAGAAAGTTTAATCTTTCAGAATAAAAAGATTTTCACAGGATATTGTTTGACAAAGAGTCTCTTTTTCTTCTTTAATGCCTCTTTGCATTTATGTTATTAGATATTTTAATATTTTTTAAATCTCAAATACAATACATTATAAGGATTTTTGATTAGAGATGATTATGAAACATGATGATATACGACACACTTTTAATATACATAATTCTAGGCATACTTGTAAAAACCTTCCAAATAGTTAGGGAAAAAAAAAAAAAAAAAAAAAAAAATGCGTAAAAAAGAAAAAAAAATGGCAATCCTATTTTATGGCGAGTAAAACTTTTGTTTCGGCGAGTGTAATCTGAATTGAAATTTCGGGCCCTGATTAAACCGTTCCAATATAATTGGATGCAAATCAAATGCAATTTTTTATACAAATATATGTATGATTTTTTTTGAAAATGACTTTTGTACTTATTTTGTAATGTTTTCTAACAGCAATGTTGAAATGAACATGGATTGCAGATCAATCACATTATACACTTTCAAAATGTTAAAAGTTGGAATTTGCAGTTAAAACAAGCAAATTAATTAGTATATTACAGAGACAATTCAAGATCAAACAAGCAAAATCATTATTATGACCAGCGCAACAAGGAAGCGGTCCGAATAGCTTCCATACTAATCACACCGATGGTCCGAATAGCAACGGCCAATATGTTCAGTATGCTTCAATATTAGTGTTTACAAATGTAGTAAATTTAACATTTTAGTTTAATGTTAAGCTCTTATGTATCAACTCAAAATAATTACTGTTTAAATGTATAATCTTTTATAAGCATAAAAAGACTTCCCCATTTCATAAAATTAAATCCCTAATTCTAAACCTAAAAGCAATTTAAATCGCTTACAGCAGCATTAAAATAATAATGATTTCTGAAATGTCTATATATTCCAGTCATTCAATTTGTATTTTTAATTTACTTATGCTACAGTCAAATGTTTAAATTCATATTTTATTAACAACTTTTTAAGATGTTTTAAAATTGTCTGTTCTGCTTATTTTTGTATTTTTCTTTTTATATATTACAGTGAAACAACTCCTCTACAAGTTTACCCCTTTCCTTTAGAGCCAATTTTTCTGGGTCTCAAATTTTCTCCGTAGGACAATAATTTTACTCCATTAGAGGCCCGTATACAACTGTGTTCGTCTCTCTTAATCCTTGAATGCTTGATTATTTCTAAATCAATTTAAAAATGTCTTATTCTTACCTCTATTAAATAAATCACGAAAAAAATACTTAAAAAAATCATACTTTATTCTAACTATGGTTTACAACTAAAGAGCAGTTTGTTGTCAATCGACAAACATGAGGCATCAGAAATTCAATATTATTCTAATAATAATTTAGAAGACAAAATTGGGTATGTTACCTAAAAGCAACACACAGCGTTTAAGAGTTAATAGTCACATTTTAAGTGAGCAGGTAATTTAGTTTTTCCCTTAACTTAACAGATCTCTATATAGCTGAGATTAATCCCTATGTGTGTAAAAAAAAAAAAAAAAAAAAAATTGTGTCTTTAAGAAAGAAGTAAGTAATGACTTAGTATTTCTGACTGCGTATAGTTCAAGTTGGGATAAGGAATTTTTCAGTGATACCATCATTTAGATAATAGACTTAAATGAATTTGCTTCTAAATGAGTGATGTTGACTTTAAATGGCAAAATAAAAATATTACCTAATCTTGGCTAAGAATAAAAATTAAGTGCTAAAATTAGTTCTATTTACACCAGGAAATATTAGCGGAAATCCATATGTTAATACCTAGCTACGTTTTCCACTGAAACATGTGTTTTGATATATATAAAAAAAAAATCTTGAGAAAATAAAGTTATTGAAAAAAAAAAAAACTTTCAAAATTTAAACAAATTTAATAAAAAGGATTGTTAGAAAACTATGTGGGCAATTAATATAATTTTGAATAATTATAACCATTTAATTTTTAGAACTTGTTGCTTGAATTAAGACATCCCAAATAACTTCTATTAAAAGGCCGCCTCTCTAAAGAGCCAATTTTCGATTTTATCCTAATATATGGTATCACCTCAAATGTGGCGATGACGTTTTATGCCTAGCAAACCCATTGCTCGGTCACTTGAATTCACTCTCCTCTTGCTTCTCCTAGTGCAACCCGTCAGTGCTTCTACTCATTTTATTAGTCGCATAGCGGAAGTGTTAAAATTAGTATGGTTTTAGTTGATTGGTTTAGCTTTCGTAACAGAGCCTCTTTCAATTTAAATTAATTCAAAATATTCCTTTTGCGTAAGGATCTTCAATTGTTAAAGATGGTTTTTATCTTCTCTTCTACTTTTTTTAAAGCCGCCACGGTATCTTTAAGTGAGATTAATTCTAGATTTTACTGTTTTTAAATGTTTTTTTAAAGTTTAAAACAAAATTTTTTCAGTGTATTTTATATATTTTTTAATAAATTTACAAAGAAAAAAAAAAGGTAGGGCATGATAGTCATTGCTTCAGTATAGATTTTTTCATGCACCATGATTGAATAGGTGCATTCAGTGTTTATTTATTTATTTATAATGCTTGCGTAGCAATCTAGCATCGGAATACAGACCATAATACTACATATTTCATGCATTTTCTAATTCATGCGCCTGAAAATAGGGGTGTCCAGTGATTTTTTAGTGTGGTCCCTAAAAGTCCTTTAACTGTTTTTAGGTCTCTAAGTCCCTTTTTTTCCTTTTCCTATCAGAAATTGTAAGTTTTTAGATAAGCCCAAAAAATATTAATCAAATGTGATGAAATTTCTTTACCATATACTATACAATGGATATTGAATATTGATTAACTTTTGGCAGATAACTTTTGCTAGCTGGTGAATAACAGGGACACTAAAGTTCACAGATAACTTTGCGGTTGTACTGGATGCATTGACTTATCAGAAGACGAATTATTTTCAGTAATGAGCCCAGTTACAAGTTCAGCTCTAATGACTAGCAAAGATTTATCTGTAAGCATCTAGGATATAAGTAGGATGTTCACTTAACTCAAAGATGTCACAGTTTTAATTTATACCGTAATCTTGTTAGAACTCGTTTTTTTATTCACACCACTTTTTTTGTATTCATTTTTTCTATATTTATCTTCATGTTATTTTTCCATATCTTTAGGTAAAAAAAATGCTGCAGTATCATACATTGTGCAATAGCTTGATAATAGTCCGGATTTAAATCTGATTGTAAACCTGGAATTTTTAATGCAATTAAGTGAGCACTTATCCAAGTTTGGTACAATGAAATACTCCTTGAACATATTAGAAAATTAATTTTCTCAATGCCCAAATGTTCTACAGTCATCATCAAGGCTAGTGGTGGCCCCATTAAGCATTAGTGGCTCAGAGTTTCCACTATGGTTGTGCTTTTTGCAAAATGCACAACATTTGTATAGAATGCAAAAATTTAACATAAGACTTTTGCTTTTTTGGTAAAGCATTTTATTAAACACTACTATTCGAAAAGTAAAAGAAAATAAAACTTTTATAAAAAAATGATGCATTAAATTGTTTAACTCAGATAAAAAAAAAACAAAAAAAAACTGGTATACATTATATTGTAATTGATTTTGTTGCAACATCATTGCTTTCCCCCCACTTTCCCCCTGTCAAATCCGCACATCTGGCGCGACAGTGGAAATGCTTTTTTTATTTTTATTATTTTGTATTTATTAGAATAAGATTTACTTTTGAATGTTCAGTATTGAAAGATGTAGACTAGATATAAGAAAGGCTCATTTTCCTGTGTCTTAAAATTTATTAATAAGATTTGATTTGACTATGACAAAGAAAAGGGAAAACAAAATATTTGAGCATTGAGAAAATTATTGATTATGTGAATAACAAATGAATCAGTATTAAATTTGAAATTAATACTTTTTGTAAATAGTTAACAGCAGTGTAAATACATCATCATCAGTCAATTAAATATATCAAAAACGAAAGTTACAGAACAATTATTTTGTGTCTTGGATTACCTGTTCTAACTCATCTTTTTTTAAAGTCGTGCCGTGTTAGACGAAAGGGTGAGTACCTTTTCATAATTAGTTATAAATAATAATGAATATGATTTTTAATTTAAAGATATTTATTTCTGATCATAATCTACAAAGTACCCTCGATATTGGATTATATAAAATTATGGCACCCGAGAGCAGGGACGGCTGACTTAGCTTATCTTCTCCAACATTAAAATAAATAAATAACAAATATTATTTGAATTGAATATTTAAAATTTTGTTCTCTTGATGATATTATAAAGAAAAAGAAAGAGTTTTGGTTTCATTTAAGACGTTTGAAGTAAATAACAAATGATATTTATGTTGATGTTTTTGTTTTTGAAATTTGTTCTTTTGATAAAAATGAAATGAAAGAATATTTTAGTTTTGGTTTGTGCAGGACTTTGGGTTTTGAATTATTGCATTATATTTTAATATGATGAATGCATAACTTTGAAATGGTTTCGTTTTATTAACAACTTTGCCAAGAAATTTTATTTGATAATTTGATCAAATAATAATATTTTTAGAGATTTGTTATTTATAATTGACATAATGAGTGTAATTCAAAAGCAGAAAAGAAGTGTTCTTAGAGCGCAAACCACCTAGTTAATTAATAAAATCGAAGGCAGGTTATTAGAAATTGATATTGGAGAAGAGTTAGAACAATATTTAGAAGAATTAAATTTAAAAGATAGGGAACTTAATTCATTAGATGATAAGATACAGAAAAATATCAAAGTTGAAGAAGTTGAAGAGGAAGTTTTAAAATGTGATGAATATAACTCTAATATTTTGATTTGGAAAACTAACATAAAAAGTAAAATGGTTAAAATAAAAAATAGTAATTCTAACATTTTACCGACTAACCCCATAATAGAAGGTAATAAAACACCAAGATTAGATCAAGGTTATATTAATCTTCCTCAATTAAATATTGACAAATTTAGCGGTGATCCGACTGATTTTCAAAGATTTATTGCAAAAAATGACTTTAGAACTAGTATATTCTTTTATAGTTAGTTTGGCTTTGCTTAGATTGTTTACAAAAAAGATTTTTAAAGTGACAAGCTACACCAATGGATGAAAGGTTCTCTTCTGAAAACTGGGTGACAGGAAATGTTGTATTTGAACTCAGGTCACGCTCGTGGACTTTTCCTAGCTATTGAAAAATTTTTGTGTTTTTTTCCAAAACTCACATAAATACAGGTTAAAATCTCGTAAAAAATCCCCATTGAGAGTAAAACACTTTAGAACCCTGAAGTCAATGCCATACCAATTAGGGAGGGGGTGGGGTAACGGTTCATCCTGGACCTCTGATCATGAGGGGGAGGTCTACGAAGAAATTTAAATTTTAGGTATATGTATCTGGTGAAGTTTTTGCGCCATTATTTTAACCTGGAATATTCTCTGCAATTTCTCTCTTTAAGTGGTCGGTTTTGTTCTAAAAAACCTTATATTACACAAAAGGTGACTGTAGAGCAACAACCCTAAAAACCAAAATAACTGATTTATGCGAAGACTAATTAAGGTACTGCAACCGTTACTCAAGCCTCTGGTGCCCACATCTTACTGAAAAGTCTTTTTGTTTAAAACTTTACTTCTTTTCGTTACTTCTTTTCTTAAACTTATAAAGTTTAAGAAAAGAAGTAACTGCAAAGCAGGGTTGGCAAGTTTCTTCCAAGGCGGAAAAAACCACGGAAAAAACCGGCCGGAAGAAATAGGTTTCTTCCAAGTGGAAGAAATGGAAGAAACTGTTTTTCTTAAAAATTTATCCTATAAATTGCAGATTTGTAAGATACAATGGATGCATTGATCTTATAAACAACTTTAAGTAACTTTAAATATACCTATACAAATTTAATAACATATTTAGTTAATAATTATGAGTTTTTTTTATCAAAATGAGCTAATGAGCCTCGGTATCTGATGATCACGTTCCAAAATACTCAAAATCTAGTAAAAAAATCAATTTCAATTTAAACAGTATAAAGTTTTATAATTTAAACAATTTTATTTCGTTAACTTGTAATAAATAATAATTTGGATCACTTGCTTATACTTTCTGATAAAACAGCTCTTAACGTAATCCAGTTAATTAAAAGAACCAGTATGCAATAATTACTATTTACTATGTTACAAAATGTCATAAAAACTTTATTTTCCTTATAGTCACATACAGTACAGTCAACTCTCTCTAATCTGCTTTATAATCTGCAAATTCTTCTAATCTGTAATAATTTTTTAATCTAAAAGAAATTTACATCTCATATTTTAAAAAAATTCACATTACTTTTTATTACCATGTTTTTATTAACTTCGATTGTTGTTTGTTTGTCCGGTACAAATCTTGCAATCTATTTTTAACTAATTTCCCTACTAGTAGCTAGTAGGGTTGACATTTGAAACTTTCACAGTAACTCAGAACCCGGTGACAACTTCGAAGTCAGATGTTCGAATTGTTTTTTTTTAATTAATTAAAATATGAAAATAATAAGCTCTTAATAGCAATAAAATAGCCATTAAAAAATTAGCTATAATTTAATTGTTTCTGAAAAAAAAATTACGAGTTCATTTTCTTTCGATATAAAAATAAATACATTTAATTCAACATGAATGTGAAAAAATTATAAAAAGTTAAATTATGCATTTCACAAAAATTGACATCATTATCAATTTTAAAATTTTATACACATTGATAAGTGCTAATGTATGATACTAATATACGTTGTTCTAAAAGGAGTAATATTTTATTTTTAAAACAAACTTTTTTTTCACTATTATTATTATTTCACTGAACTGATTCCGCGTGCTTAAATATTATTTTTTAGCCTCACGTATTTTATTAATGACTCATCAGAAAATTTAAAAACATAGTATATAAAAAGTTTTTTTTTTTTTTAATCTTATAATTATTTTTTATCAAACTTTTAGCATAATCCTTATTTTGAAACACAAATGGAGAGGGGGGGGAGGGAGAGTAACATTCTTATATTTATTATCCTGCAATTCAATCAGACTAGCGCTGAAAATAAATCACTATCACATGAATTTTTAACAAAATTAATCAGCGATGAATATTATTTCCAGACTTTCAAAAATATTTTGTTTCGTATTTTTTAAATATGTTTGTTTACATTTTATAGGTACCTATTAGTATTTGAATATGCTTAAATTATTTACCATCATATATGAATGTGATAGATTAGTTTTATTAATATTGAAGAATATTTATTCTAAAATTTATTAAAAATCCTCTTTCTGTTTTGATGTCTATTTAATTAATAATAACTGACTTTGTATCTGCAAAAGAAAACTGTAAACAAAGGCAATGATCTCTAATTTGCAAATTCCTATTATCTGCACAACCTCTGGACAGAACTTTTGAGAGTTAGAGGGAGTTGACTGTAAAACAAATAAAAAGTTTTTTCGTAGTTCAATACTGCACTTTATTTTTCAACTTAAAATAGATAAATACAAACTATGGATTTTTTTTTTATCCTAGAGAGCTTGCAGGACAGTTTAAAAGTAGGTATCTTACTTATTGATACAGTTCATTGGGTACCAGCTTCGAGTTATACAAAAAGTTGTATCCTTAAAAAAAAAAAAAAAGTGCAAATATTATGGCTAAAAATTCCATAATTATTATCACTTGTACTGTTTGAACATATAATAATATTATGAGATAGTATCTATGCAAAAAATTCTAAAAATATTAGCATTGAAAAGTAAAAACCCATCACCTGTATATACTTAGTGTTTGTTATCAAATAACTTATTTTTCTAAAGATATTCTTAATATTAATTGATTTATAGTTTAGATTTGGCATTATATTTATACTTTGAGTTTATATAGTTCAAAAATTTTAATTTTGAACATCTGTTTTGTCTTTTGGTTGGTTTCTTCCACTGTCCTGGAAGAAACTAGTTTCTTCCGGAAGAAACCCAACCCTGCTGCAAAGGGCCTTCTCATGGAGGGGTTTCCAACCAGAGAATCCCCAGTGAGACTTTCACCCCCAGCCTTGAAAATTTTTGGTTCACCACTGTCTCAAGTAAAGAATTCATTCCCACCCATCCACACTTAGAATGACAAATTTTGAGGACAATTAATTAATGGAAAAAATATATGTATTCGAAATGTCAAACATAGCTTTAAACATAAAATTTGAAACTTTTCATTTTGCATGATAAAGAGCAGTAAATGTGAGCCCATCTTAAAAAACTACATGTAACCACTTCGCTTACACATGGTAGGGATAATAAAATATGTATATGTACTTATATTTATACGTAAAATAAATATGTCCCTTAAGTCCCTTTTTTTTCCAATTTTGGTCCCTAAAGTCCCTTTATTTTTGAGGTGAATGTGTTAAATACCCTGATGATAAAATAATTAAAGTACAACACCATCTCTTTATTAAAATTTATGGTGTTAAATGGATTTATCTGACTTGCAGATATTGCAGTACAATCATACAAATTTACTTCATTATTTAAAAATTGCTCAATATCATTCATTCTAACATAATTCATAGGCATTAAATTATTTTATCACTTATTCTGACAACTAAAATCTAGTGTTGGTGCCTTCATATCATTGACATATTGTTTGTGGAAGCATGGTAATTCGCCAAAGATATAAGTTTAATAAAGCAGACTGTGAATAGAGCGCTTTGTTTTCCCCTCCATTATGTCATTAGTTTTTGTATATAGCATTGAAATATTATGCATTGTTTAATGTGTTGTGTTGAACTTTGTTATAGTGCTCAGGGTTAAAAACTAAGTCACTGGTCTGTAGGGCCAGAGATTTTAAGATTTTACTGGTCCATACACATTTTTAATGGTCTGATCACTCATTCTTTTAGATTTTTAAAAATACTTACAAATTTGTAAGGCAAAAGTTTACATGGCAAGTATGATAATTAAATATATTTGTTATTAATTTAAAAATACAAATTAAGTCTTATAAATCAAGAAATGTACGTTTTAATAAGTGAGTAAATGCTACATATTTTTCATAAATAAAGTACTACTATATAATAAGTATTAAAAGTTAAAAAAAAAAAAAAAAAAAGTTATTAAAGTGAAATTAAATGAAAAATTACTGAGAATATATGATATCGATAATTGATATAAAGTATGCTTAGTAATGTTATAACACCCTATATTCTGTGAAAGATTCATAGGAAATTTTTGAAAAATAAAATAAATTGAAAAGCCTTATTTGTCCAGTGGACCACATAATTTCTATTTTACTGCTCTGATGAATGTTTTTGTGATTCCGGACCACTGTTGATTTCGAGCCCTGGTGCTTGCATTTAATTTCATGTGTGATAATATATTACATATGATTAAAAAATGTTGAAAGTCATACAAAATACTTTAAAGATAATTACTTTATATAAATTCAGTTAATATATATTATTGTTCATGTGCTTGAATTTTTAAGTATAGTGTTTTTAACCAGTGTTTGTGACATTGTGTAACTAGTGCTTTTAAAACTTTTTTTTTTATTTTTTATTTTACATGTTTTTATAACAGGTAATTTCAAAAAGTTTATAACTTTTTTTTTTTAAACTTTAACCAGTGCTTTAAGTTTTTAATTGATGTTCGTAATTTTTTTTTAATTGATGCTTTTAAAAATGTTTTAACTAGTATTTAAATTTTTTTTTTAAAAACTGATGCTTTAAAAAAGTTAACCAGTGCTTAGAAACAATTTAAAACCAATTTTGAATAATGGCTGCTTTTAATGATAATTTTTGGGGTGTAATATCTGAAAATTGAAAGTGTATTATATATTTTTTAAAACTGTGTATTGTGATTTATTATTATTATTATTTTGTTTGTTTACTTCCAAAATATTTAATGATTTATTTTGTTCACTGAAAAGCACGCTGTTACGTAAGTGGTGAAAGGTTGCAAATCAGGATACAATTGAGAATATTGCTAGCTTGGTGAATATTTTTAAAATGTGCAATGTGAATACCTGCATAAGTTTCATTCACAAGCAAAATCACAAAATGTCTTTCCCTACAAAATGGAAGGTTTTACATAATATTTTATTATTCACAAAAATATTTTATTTTTCTTAATAATAAATAAAAATTTCATAAGAACAAAAGGAACCCAAAAATTAAAACCTGGATCGACCCCTGAACTTTCAAATACATGTATATACCATATACCACAGTGGAACATTGATACTGTGCAACTGACTACTATTGTTGTCACGCATATTGCCAGTGCCGGCCCGAGCAAATTTGGCGCCCTAGGCGAAAATTTTTCGTGGCGCCCCATTAAAATAAATTTTTAAAAAATGTAAGACACACAGACAATTATACACATACAAATACTGTAATAAATAATCAACAATTTATTTTTATTACATATTGCATATTATTGTTTTTTCGGCGCCACTTTTAGCGGTAGTAGAAACAATATCCTTCAAATGAATTGTTTTTGCTTCATCTTGAGCTGTTGATTATGGTGATAGTCCTGCAAATCGTTCTCACGTCACTATAGAACGCTAGTAAGTTTTTATTAATTTCAATTATATGAAGCTGAGTTCTCCACTGGCCACAGACACAGGAAGTGTCAGCAACAATTTTATTGCTGTTACTAAATTCAATACGCAAGCAATGTACTAGTTCGTTTTCACAAAAATTATTCAAAACTTCCTGTATTGTACTTTCATCAACATCCTTAGAGTCTCCTTGAGTCAGATAATCTCCTAATCTTCTACATAATTTCAAAACCACTTTGAAAGGTTTTTTTTTTTTTTTTTTTTTTTTTTTACGACTCCTGTATGAACTTCTCATCATTCGAATTTCTTGGGGCGGGTTCAGGCTCTCGACCGATCCAGGATCGATCCAATTGGTCGTGGAACAATGCGTCCAGTCTCATCGACCGGTCTGGATCAAACGCGTCCAGTGTAATGTGTTCCATGGACCGGTCGTGGATCAAATCGCCCAAGAAATTTTTCCGAGTCATTTGATCCATTTACAAATCCATTGCTATGATTGGACGTTGGTTATTGCTCTGGTTACGCCATCTATCGGTCCTTACAAACGCTAATATGCATACAAGCATTTTATTTGGTAAATAACTGTATAATTGTTTTAGAATTATAAATATATACATATGCAATGGTTTGATATACAATTATGCAAATTAAAATTCATCGAATGTTATTTAAATTAAATAAAATAAAATTTTAAAATGCTCCCTGCTAACAATTCATCGATCAGTTAATTTCTATGAAACATTTTTATGTTTGAATATTTGCATTAAATTTCAACATTCAAACATAAAAATAATTAACAATATTTAAAAATCAACATTTAATTTGTATTTAAATAATAACAATATTAATAAAAAATCATAAATATATTAAACATTTAAAATATTATTGATTCAAATCAGAATTAATTGAATTTCGGCGTTCGGCGATTTTACCTACGGTGACGTCACAGGAATATTGTCCATTTAATGAAGATTTGAATCAAATGAATGATAATTTAAAAAACTGTTATAAAAATCTTTTTTTTTTTTTTTTTTGTAATCATTGATTGCAATGTGTAATACTTTTATATTTCTTACCTTAGATCATAATAAAATTTGAACCTACTTCTTATTTATATCGAATATTTGAATGCTAAATATTTGTTTTAAATTTCAGCATTCCAACTTAAAAATATTTAACAAAAAATAGCTTGATAATAAATCTGTAAAATAAAACTTATAATTGTTTACAGTATATCATTAAAATACATAATTGAGGGAAGTAATTAAAAAATATTTTTTTTGCTGAAAAAATTTCTAAAATTAAAATTTTATTGTTATTATTTTTTTATTTAAATAATTTTCAAAAAAGAATTATATAATTAATTTTATTGTATTTCAGTGTATATGTACCCAACTATGCAGAATTTAAAAAAAAAAAAAAATGTTATGCATCTATCGTTTTTTTATTATTCATAGTTAAATCACATTTTTAAATAATGAATTAAATTTTTCTTTAATTAATTTAACTTTATAATATTCTATAGCTAATTTCAAACCATTTCAAACTAAGCCTACAGATGGCAGCACTGATTTTGATCAAATAAAAGGATCGGAATCGTCCAGCCTCTGCTTTCGACCGGTCGTGGATCAAATGACTCAGGGCCCAGTTGGATCAGTCGAAGTGTTCCAGAAGCTGGACTCGCCCTTGCGGTATCAAGAAAAGAAATATAAAAATTAATCTTAAAATGATGTTTAGCATCACTTGTTGATTTATCAGCTGACTGCATAATTAAACTTCTTTTTCTTTTTTCGCAATCGGGCTGGCTCTGACTCCGATGGGAATGATACCGCAATACTAATTTCTTCTGAAAATGCCTCCTGTTTATCAAATCCGGAATCACTTTTACAGTTTGCAAGAAAAAAATTTTTGTGTTTAGTAGTGCATTAGTAGTGGAGTTTGGGTCACATTTTCACCATTGGCGCGTCGTCTTTTGTTATGTACTGGCGAAAACTTTCTTCACTTATTTTCTAATAGGAAATTAACATTTTTTATACATGATCTAGCTTGTGTTTGTCGAGAATGGACAACTAGAACGAGGCGGAGCTTTCAATGTTTGTGGGAAAAAGCTGTGCTATGATAGGCTACATTCCACTGCTTGTGGGTTAAAAGAAGACTCCTACAGGTTAAATAAAAGAAAATCGTCAGGACTTTGAATGACGTCAGAGAGTCATGTTGTCTATTCGCTGCAGATTACCCATAGAATTTTCTCACATTGCAAGGATACATAAACTCAAAGTGAAACCGGAAGCATTTTCCATGTTCTGTTTATCAAAGCCTCAATCTTTATTTCTTTCATATCAAACTATTGTTTATTTACTAATTATTTTGGAAGATGAAGCAAGATTTTTGCTTATTCAGATTCAGGTGGAAAAATCTTTTGTTTTATCAAATTATTACCCTCATAGTGTTTCTTTAGGATTCGGACGAAAATAATTATCAAATGAGCTTAATTTGCTTTGCTAATGATATTTTTTCTCTTACAAAATTGTACTCCAAATTTTTTTTCTTTTAACAGCTAGTCTCAAGTATCAACTGTACTGAAAACGAAATTTTACATTTTATTATTAAGTTGAGCTACTAGAAAAAGAAACTATAACAGAATCACTTTGTAAAATCCAAAAAGCCCCCACGCATAGCCCCTACAAAGTCACCCAGTCTAAAGAGCTAAAACTTCTTTCTAGTTATAGCTAGCTTCCTTCAAATCTTATTATTATTATTTTATTTATTTTTATGTCAGTTCAAAATTATAAAAAACATGATGTACAATTTAGACCCTTGAATGGAAAGTCAAAACTTTATAGTTCCAATAAAGTACAGCCCCATTAAATAATGACTCTGTGACTTTTAGATATAGTGTAAAGCTGTTAACAATTAGATGGACAGATTTAATGACGGACTGTTTTCAAAACTCAATTCGACGTTGTAAGTTTTTGAAATAAATAGATCGTTATTATGGTAAAATCAAGCCAATTGTTTGTGATTCTTTCTCTAGCGCTTCTCGTTAGATAAATTAGATTGACTTTGATGTCCAGAAAAGTCAATTCGAGGATTATCCATTTACTTCATTTTTACAATTGAAAACACGCCAAGAAAAACTCAGTAAATGTTTCCAAGTCATAGCAGCAGACTTGTACCTTTTAGTCCTTTCTAGACGAATATTGTAAGTGTTTAAAGTTTTCACACAACACGAGCGCTGTGTTTCCAAGACTACATTTTACCTATTCTAAAGTGCCGTTAGACAGTAATAATAAAATAGATTTTGTTGTCTGGATTGTGCCGCCCTCTAGATTTGAGCGCCCTAGGCCATCGCCTAGTTTGCCTATATGGTCGAGCCGGCCCTGCATATTGCTCTTGCAAGCACAATATGCCAAGCAAGGTAGGATAAACAGGCAAGAAGAGACTGGCAAATAGCCATATGCCATATCAGATATTGTGCAGATATTCAATGGACAGCAGTTAGAAGACAAAGTGAAGAATAGACACTAACCAGGCATTAGAGACATGGTGAAAGGCAAGCAGCTGGAAGAGGAGAAAAACCTGATGAATGGAGACAAGCTGAATATCATGCAGCTACTCAAAGGTCTCAGAGCCTAGAAGACAAGAAGGAATAGAAGAGAAATGATATTTTTGAATTCAATCTGATGCTATATGCCATGCTCAGTGTTAGAAATAAGAATTTTGAAACTAGGCGTCAAAATGACGCCTGGATTAAATTTTTTGGGCGTCAAAATGAAAAATCTAGGTGCCATCTATAATTAAATATGTATATAATAATAATAATAATAATAATAATAAAGCATCAACTTATAAATAATATATGCAAGATTATATAAAAAACATTTATGTAATGAATGTAATTACATTGACAATATTAAACGTACATATTTAAAATCACAAATTTATTCTTTGCCCAGAAGATACATCATTCCACCACAATTTAATAGCATTTTCCGGGCAGAAATTTTCCAATTTAGGGCTGTTTAGTTTAATCATTAACAAATCGTCAACTACTTTCATAGAGATATGATTTCTTAAATCAGTTTTTATTAGGTTCAATTGACTGAAATAGACTTGTTTACAGTCTGATGGGATTGGGAAAATTATTAGGTATGATGAGGAAAAAATCCAGACGTCAAATATGGCACCTGTGATTAGAATTCTAGGCGTCAAAATGAAAAAACTGGTCACAAAATGCAACTAACAACCGCTTATTTCTAACCCTGGCATGCTAATATATTTTTCTAACGGTCATTTATATGTTGGATGCTGCTGAATAAGAACTTCTAAGAATCTTTATGCTCCTTCAAGAAAAACTAAAATAATTGCTTATACAGAAGTTGTATGGATGCATTAACATGTTTTATTCACTTCTTGGATTGAGTTTTAAATTCATTTATTCAAAACTTCAGTCACAATATCATAAAACTAGACAACTTTTTATTGTTATTCTGTGTTGCATGTTTTTTGCTTTGCTCTTTCTGTGATTCAAAAACTTTACAAGCACTACATCAACCCGAGCAGCACTATTTATACCAGAAATTATTTCTCCTTCAATTTTTTTCTTTCTTTTTTGTAACGATATAATGAGTTTGCATTCCTTACTTACATTATTGTAGTGATTCTAAAACAATTAAAAAAAATTTGCAATAAACGCCAGCATAAGTTAATTTTGATTTTGATTTTGATCTCTTTCATTGTCGAAATTTTCACGGTGGATCAAAGCAGTAATGCAAGAATAGTACATGTTCTGACATTTCTGAAATTCCTGAAAACTTTAAAAGCACCCTGAAATGTTTTTAAATATAAGTTGTCCTAAATTTCCTAAAATTTTGAATTGTTATACCATTTATTGACTTGATATTTAATCTACTACAATTAGGCAATCGAGTCTGAAATTCATTGCTATACTGCAAAAATATTTTGCTATATGATCATTCATTTAAGTAATAATATAATAAATAAAAAGTATTTTGAGATCAAACACTATAATTTTCAAAAAAAATCACAATAATTGTTTCAGATTGAACTAGTTGTACAATCTTTCATCAGACAAAAAAGAAAAAGTAGGTACAAGTAATAATGATCTTTGATGCTGCTTTCTCAAGAAATATGTGCTAAAAAAACCTTACTTTCAAAGTTTCATGAGGTTTTCATTACAAATCTGCAACAAATGCCTCGTGAAGCTTCCAAAATAAGACCTTTTTAATTTAAAATATTGTAAAAGAAGTTTCAATGCAAATTCAAGAAATATGTGTTTTTCGATATGCAGATGATTAAAATAATAGTAGTTTAAAAAAGTTTTTGGAATGACCATTGCACATGCAAAAATGTGCTTTAGCAGAGTTTCAGTTGCTCCAGTCATACTTTTACTTATTCTAAAATAGTGAGCCAAATATTCTATTTTTTATCACTTTAAAGGTTCTTGTATTTATTAAAATATACTAGATACCCTTCCTTTATATTTTATCACTTTATTGCATATTTTAATCAAAATAAAATTTTGACAGTTAGCGTCAAAAAGAGTTCTGAAATAAATATATTTAAAAATCTTATTTATTAATTTTTTTTTTTGTGTGTGTGTGTGTGTGTGTCTATGCATGGTAAATTCCAGGTGTCTCACAGTAGTTTTGTCCTGAAATTTCTCTTTATGATTATAATACTCCTGAATAATTATAATTGTCACACTTAACTCATCAAATTTACTGAATAATAAAATTGCATACTCAAAAGAATTTTGATTTGTATATATATCACAGAAAACTATTGGTACTATTAAAGAATACTGCATTTTAAAACTGTACACTCTCATTTTATAAATACAGATTACTCTCATTATTTCGAATTGATAAGGATCCTAAGAAATGTTTGAATTATCCAAAGTATGACAGAAAATAATAATAATAATTAATAAGGAACTATATGGAAACTAAATTACTTTTAATTTATTTTTGTTGATAACATTAAAGTATGATTTAAAAAAAAAAAATCACTGATCAATATATAAACGTCCACCCTAGTCAAAATACTATTGGACTCTTCAACTGAATGTATTTTAAATATTCTAATTAATTTTTGTAACTAGTATTTTGAATTTTGAGAAGAGACCATTTGAAAAAGGTTTATTTATATTTGATCAACTTCGTATTATATAAGTTAGTAAATTTACCAGAATATAATTTTGTTTTCTATTCCAGGTAAAATACTGTAATTTACTATAATAATTGTATGTCAACAAGGGCTAAAATAGTATTGGGAACAGCAGTTATTTCAGCTGTTGCAATGATTTCGTATGTTCATCTAAAGCAAGAATGGGAGAGAGAAAAGCTGCATGAAGGGGTGATTAAAGACATAGAAAGACAGAGACAAAAGAAACATGAAAAGGAGTTAGCTGTTTCAACTCAAAATAAAAACATTAATTTATGACAGAATCCTTAGTAACCACTTTAATGATAAGAATAAGTATTGATTGATTGTTATTCTAAAAATTAAATCATAGACATGCTTAATATTTTTGTGATTTTATATTGTTCTTTTGATATATAACTTAGACTTTGTTGAATACTTAAAAACACTTGAAATATAGTTTTCATTTGAATTCTGGAAGTGTTAATCTTATTTATGATTAAAAAAAGAAATCTTGAAACTGATATATATATATATATATATATGTATAATAGATAACGTAATAAAATTTAATCTTAAAATTTAGCAATTAATAGAACTAAAACAATAACAGCACACTAAAATATAGAACTGAATTTAACATAGAGGAAAGAATGACACAAAAAGTTGCGATATAGATTAAGAACCAATGATTTACGATAGTAACTTAAAATACTTACGCCAACCTGAATGATAATAAAAAAGGACCATTAAACTTATGAGAGAGAAAACAAATAATTAATTGGATATAAATGATATATATATATTAGGGTGTCCCTTAAATGATGGGGAATTTTTTTTTTTTTTTTTTATCCGATACGCATACTCTCTAATTTTTTCTATTTGACTCTAAACACTTTTTAGAAAAATATCAGCTCTCTGGGATAATGTTAACATGTGCCGAGTTGATGGGAAAATCTTGATATAGGTATTAGTGTTTCCCCATCAATTCGGCATGTGTTAACATTATTCCAGAGAGCTGATATTTTGCTAAAAAGTGTTTAGGGTCAAATGGAAAAAAAAAATAGAGGGTTATGCATATCGGATTTCAAAAAATAAAAAAACAAAAAGAAAAGAAAATTTCCTTCTCATTTAAGGGATACACTAATATATATATTATAAACCTTTATTTATATTTTAAAAAGTTAATAATAGAAGAGGTTTATCCAGAGAATAAAATTTTATTTTACATAATTTATTATGTGGTTAATAATTAATTCAGTATTAACAGTTTGAATGTAGCAAAGCATTATCATGCTTCTCTTGTGCAGTGCAAAAGTGCATAGAAGCGTGATCATACTGCTGTTTGTTACTGTAATAAGCACATTAATTGAGAACAGTTGTATTCATATCAATTGCGAATTTAATTAATGTAATTCAATTGTGCTTTTTTTTAATAAAATAAGAATTAATCTCTTTAGTACAATATATTACTATAGTGGCTTGCTATATGTTTAAAAATATATTCCAGATGGAATTTGTGCAGCAAAACTCTTTTGTAATAAGTGAGAACAAAAAATATTTTTTCTGATAAAAATTACTTTTTATATAAGTAGGGAACCAATTATCCGGTATGGTTTTTTCAAGACTATTCTAAATAACTAGTTTTTCCAGATAACTGGTTGCTCATCAAAGCAAGCCTCATTAATCAGAATTATTGCATATGGTTCTCATTTAAAATAAATAATTTAAATAAAAATTAATATTTTTTATCAATTAATCGAATTTAAATACTTAATTAACCTTTTCTTTTTCATTCTTTCTTTCTTTTTTTTTTTTTTTAATAAAAGTATTAAAATAATTTTTAATCAAGATAAATTATTAATCAAAATTTAAAATGTAAAAAAAAAAAAAAAACTTTGAAACTTAACTTTTCATAAATATCAAAATCTGCACTTATCCAAGTATTTTTAAATATGATTAGCCAATGATTTTAAAACATTGAATATGACTAAAGATTAAAAAAATATGACCTAATTTTACAGGCTTCTCTTATAATGTCCATGAAAGTGATAAATATTCATAATTTTTTTAAAGTTATTTGATTTTAATTATCACCTCCCTCCCCCTAATAAATAGATGAATAAATAAAATAAATTCGGTACAGGGCCAATTATCCCCATTTCAGCCTACCCTTTCCAGATAAATAAATTGTCACCTTTATGATATTGCATAGTGGCACCATCTATTGACATTTTTTTAGAACTAAAAGCTATATTTTCAGTTTATATTGTCCATTATGACCTTTAACTTATACCCCTTGCCAAATATTTAAATACTACTTTTAAATAAATATAACAAAATAGAATTATATATTCAATATTTCTTTTACACTTAATTGTTTCAGATTACAATGTTAAACCATTATTATTATATATAAAAAAAAAAAAAAAAAAAAAGTACTTTTTTTTTAAATGCATTGGAATTTAGTTGTTTGAAAATATAATTCCAGATAAGTGAATTTCCAGATAACTAGATTCCAGATAAACAGTTCCATACTGTAATATTAGAGTTAATTATAACCATTTCTATTATTTTTCAGAAAAAATAATTATGGATTTTATAATTTGTAAAAAAGACACTTTAAACCACATATATTTAAAAACATATTAAAATACATTTTTAAAACTTTTTGTCATGATCATCAGGAAATTATTTGTAACAAATTGAGTTTCTAAAGCACAACTTTCTCTTTTATATATATCACATTTTCAAGTTACAAATACAGTTAAGCTTGATTTATTAAGATTGTATTATATGAAGATTGTATTCAGAGGAGCCAGTTTTCGTCGAAATTCTGAAGTCAACTGGTTGGAGCTTTTTTGGGGTTAAAATGAGGCAACACTTGAGGTGTGGAACTTTTGAGAAACTTGCTCGGAGAAGCCAGAAGCTTTGAAAATGTATTTTAATATCATATTCTGAGGACTCCATTATCTTGATTTAATGATAAATATTTAATTTGAAAATTGTAAATATTACTCTTGTCTTATGATTTTTTAGCTGGTACAAAATAACAATTTATCTTTGTTTATTTTTGCATCCAACTCTTTATCTTCAGTCCACGTAAATTTTCTTTCTGAAGACATTAATAGATGAGCGTGCAACTTTACGCTATTTATCATATATTCGACAGCCAACCAAGACAATTTTGGATTGACAAGTCTTATGAAAAAGTAATAAATTTCTACCATGGTAATTTCGTACATAATACTACTCCTGCAAATCTTTTTAAGTATATGTGTTTTAAAGTGACTTTTTTTAACAAATTTTAGAATGATACACATGTTTTTAATCAGTATCTTTTTAATGAGATATGATATCTTAATTACGAATTTTATTCTGCACTTCTAGAATATATATACAAGAAAATTCTTCAGCATTAAACAGTTATTAGTAATGCAGTGCTGTACACTCTCAACTAGGAACTTCCAAAAATCTTTATGTTCTTTTAAAAGATAAAATATATTGTTCATACAGAAATCCATCGACAGGTTCCCTCAACCTCCTTGATTGAGTTTGAAATCCATGTATTCAAAAGTTGCAGTCATAATATCTTAAAGCTAAAAAAATTAACTTTTATATCATCTCACACTTTCTTTGCTTATTCTTTCTTTCATTTGAAAATTCTAAATGCACTACATCAGTCTGAAGAGCGCTGGTAAATCTGCAAGCGAATGCCTTACCATAGTTCTTAATAATAAGAAAATTAGTATTTCATGCTTAGACATCTTAAACAACACATGTGCATTTAAGACAGTTATAATAACCTATATAGTATAACAAGAAGTATAATCTTTGAGGACTTTGACAAAAACAATGGTTAAAAATATCATGCATCAAAAACATGCCAACCTGGTTATAAACAATGTTAATAAACTTTTTTTCTTTTCAGATATTTTAGAATGTGTAAATTACCTAGCTCTGTGTCAGAAATATATATAGAGAGTACTATATATTGCCTTATATTAACTAAAAAGTTCAATAATAAAAAGTATAGGCATTGAATATTTCATTATTGACCAAAAAAAAAAAAAAAAAAATGATAAACAACATAAAAAATCGCCAATAAAAAAATTAAATTTCCCTAAAGTAGAAAAAAAAATTATATTCCGATAATTAATTACAATTATTTTTTTTATTTTTTTTTTTTTTGAACGAAGTTCCTTAACGCAGATTACGTTAAGGAGTTAACTAGCAGAAAACATCACGTAACGAAAAACCATTACGCTTGTTTGTGGCAACTGTATCTCCAGAACACTGCTCAGAATTGTATATAAATTTATATATAGATACACCTTGACCTAAATTAGTGCCTGTCAACTTTTGGTGTCAACCACTCAACAGGTGGTGCTGCTATGCAGTGACTTCCGCAGTTAAAGGAGAGGCTATATCTCAGGTTCTATAGTGTATAATCAAACAAAACTTGATAAGTAAGAAGGTCATTATGAGACACTGTGCTGATTCAATTTGAATGCTTATCGACCGACAGGTGGCGCTGCTATATAAGCGATTTCTGCAACTTAAGGGAAGGCTATATCTCAGGAACTACTGCACAGAATTGCATAAAAATTTATATGTAGATATACCTTCACATAAATTAGTTTATATCAACTTTTGGTATCAACCGCTTAACAGGTGGTGCTGCCTCACAGCGATTTCTGCAGCTTATGAAAAAGCTATATCTCAGGTACTATGGCGCATAATCAAACAAAACTTGATATGTGAGGTCATTATGAGACATTACACTGATTCAAGTTAGGTGCTTTTAGTCCAATAGATGGAGCTGCTATACTGGAAATTTCCCAGATAACGGGAAGGCTGTATCTCAACTTACATGGCATAAAACTGTACGAAACTTGATATGTGAGATAACCATTATAAAAACGTATTTTTTAAGATGTTATTTATTGACAATAAAACTGTCTTTGGATATTTTGTGTTAGTTTTCTCTAAGATGAAAATCCTCTGCATTCACCATGTTAGATAATTTTAATAAATAATAGTTTTAATAAATTATTTGCCCTTTCTATAGGAAAATATAGAAGAAAGTCTTGTGGTGGCCACAACATACTAGTTTTACTTTATTTTTTTATTTAAATTTAATTTTCAAATTAGGAATTGGAGAAAAGGCATAAGGAACTTTGTTCCTGACGGACGGAGGGGGGGGGGGGGGTTCCCCAGACCGCACATACTTTTTTTTATTATTAAAAATAGCTAAGATAACACTTTTATTTGCAGACAATAAATTTCTTTGTTACCAATAGCAACAATGATGACATTTATTTTGTTTTATTTTACACCATTAATAACATTTTAATTTCCCCATGGAAAATTGATATAAGATAAATTATTTGTAAGGTGGCAAATAGAGTACCTTTGTAAACCCGACGTTTTTTATCAATAACTTTGTTAATTAAGCCTTTGCGATCATATTAAATTTGGACATGGATGTTGTACTGGTGGTAATTAATTTCTGTGGAAAAAACAATGATACATAACATGCAAGATTAAGTATAAACAAGATTTATTAATTCTTTTGTGAACTTCAGATATATGTTTACACAACAATGTGTTTTAATGTCATGTTTTTATGTAAAACTTACTTAAAAATCTGCCTGGTTCCGATTCCACAGCCCTGGTTAGGAATTAAATTGATATCTCTTGATGTGTGGATACATTGATTAGTCCTATTAAATATATACAAGTGATTTTGGCACATGGAATGATTTGAATTTGACTTCAATTTGACACGACACCAACCAACCAACCAAATATATACAAATTTTGGCATACATTCTTACAGCTAAAATTAAAGAATTTCAGGAATTGAAACCTCTTAAAACATTTAAAATTTAGGATTACACTGCACAACACATGTAGGGACATATTTTTATTTGTCAGGTAAAAAAAGGTTCTTTCTTTGTGAAAATGCATCTTATATAATATTATAATTGTCAATATTATATTCACTTCTTCAGAAATTGATTTATTGCAGTCACTTTATCTATCTATCTATATATATAATGGGAAAATTGTCATGATAACTTCTGAAATAATGATTGAAATCGAACCAAAGTTGGAAGGTAGACTTAGCACACAAATATCTTATATTAGCTTGTTAACCAAGTTGCTCCACCATTTTGTTTTCCACATGTTGAATTTAAGACCTACCTTCAATCTTGCTCGAAGCTAAGTTCTTTCTTGTCGTTGTCCTCTGATCTCGGAAGGCAGCACCATTTTTGATTGATGCCCAGTACAAGCTCATTGTTATTGCATCGGCACTGACTTTTGATAATTTCGATAGTCTTGCGATTCACCGCTTAAAAATGATTTTCATAATTTGCCCATTTTTGTATATTTACAAAATCGATGGTTATTTCACTATTTTTATCAACCCTCATGAGAGTGGTAGTTGTTCTGTCAAACTTTGTTCTTTTATTCTACTTTTTATTTATATAAGATAAAACGAGCATAAAGCTGATATAAAATTTGACTGAACAACCACCGCTCTCACCAAAGTTAATAAAAATAGTAAAATAATTATCAATTTTCAAAACATACAAATATTGGCAAATTACGAAAATCCTTTTTATGCAGTGAATTGTGAGCCTATCGAAATTATCTAAAATTGTCATAGCTGTAATAACAATGAGTCTGTATTGGGCATTAGAGAAATGTGGTGTTGCCTACTGAGATCAGAGGACAATGGAAAAGAATTTAGTTTTGATCAAGATTAACACTGACTGAAATTGTACTGAGGAGGTCCTTGATCCAGGATTAAAGTTTTCAAGAAGCTTTGAAGTAAAGTTGTTAAATTTATTAGTTGTGAAATTTTATGTATCATTGCAATTTTACTGTTAATAACGTAGGCTTGAAAAAGGTTATCAACACTAACCTAATGCAATCGTTATGTACACATTCACACACAATCATAGAAAGCAAATAGGCTGTACCACAAATACATCATGACTACGAATAAAAATTTGTAACTGACAGAATGTTATTTACTTGCAATAAAATTACAAATATCTCAAAACAAGTTTTTTTGGTTTTGGAGTTGTCACTTTATGGTCACATTTTGTATATTAAGGCTCATTAGACAGGAACCTACAGTTTAAAGGAGGGATTGCAGGGAATGTTTCAGATTAAAATAATGGCATGATAAATAATGACACAATCAGGTTAAAGTAATGACAACTTCACCAGATAAATATACTTAAAGGTCAAGTTCCTTCGGAGGCCCCTCATGACCAGAGTGCAGACCACCCCCTCCACCCCACCCTTGGTACGCCAGTGCATATGCAACATCAATTTCTGCAAATAATTACAAGATAGACTATCCTTTCATATACATCTACTTCCCCAAGAAATAAATCCACTGGAATTAGATCATTGTTGGAAAGACAACAGAATCTAAACAATGTAACCAACTTATGTGTTAGGAAAATGCTTGTCTAAACAGTTACATGGGTGTAGCCGGCAAGAAAAAAAAAGCCACCCCCAAATAATTTTGCAATAAATTATCATGGAAACATACAACTGATGCCAATCAATAACGTCCAGTTATTAATGCAATAGTTAAATTTTGCTTAAGAGGTTGTCTGCATAATAATGGTTGCTTGGTTGGGTTTAACGTCACACTAGTACTCTGCTATGGGTAATTATCTCATATTAAAACTTACCTCAACTTCATTGTTTTTTCTTTTTGAACGATAACACCCATTTTTGATATATTTGAATTCCTAAGATCAAGGAGCTTCAGAAAAAGTATGGTTTATACATTTTAAATTAATTCTTGATAGAGTTACAAGTAAAAATGTGTTAGAGGTAAATCCTTATATTTAAAAAAGTTAAATTAAGATCTCACACAGAAATGTATTATCCTATTCAGATAACCGGAAAAGAAGTATGACAATTTTAAATATAAACTAAAGTAATGCTAATTAAGAAATTATGTGTGCATCTAAACTTACTTGAATAACTATTCTAAATTATTATGTGTATGCAAAATTATAGGTGATGCAAATGATAACAAGTGACAGCCTCCAAGAGCAATAAAAATTGAAACATCACTGTAGCTCGAAAAATAATAGAAATGAGCTGTAAATTTGGTAACATTTTTGATGATGCCCATTCTATTCATGCAAAAATTAATATTAGGTCATAGGGTAAGTGCTCTAGTGAATGACACTTTAAGAGTAATTTCTGATGTTTTTAATGTTTTAGTCATCAGAAACTATTTTTAGAAATCTTAAGTTTATATATATATGGCATGAAACTTTCAGAACCACATATATATTAAAATATATGCATTTGATAATTATTATTATTATTTATGAATTTCTATTTTACACTCACTCAATGTTCCAGTAATTGACACTGCCAGTTTTTCATTTTACGAGTAATTAACATCATATGCTCCAGTGTTTGACACTGCTAGTTTTTCATTTTACCAGTTATTGGCACCCTATACTTCAGTGTTTGACATACAGTGTTAAAATTCTTATATGTAAAATATGTGCTTTTATTATTTTTTTTTTTTTCTTATTTATTAATTATTTCGGGAAAGATGTCAGTTACTGGAGCGTGCCAATCACTGAAGCACCTACCCTAATTTATTATTTTTTTAAATATAAATTTATTAACTTTCATAATTCAAAATATATGTTTTTTAATCAAAAATATGTATGGAATATGTTTGAGTCACTTCATTAGAACACACACAAAAAAAAAAGAAAAAAAGAAATTTGAATATAATTTTTCAGGAAGATATGAATTAGTGTTTGTCACTTTAATTTAACAGTACCATCCCCATATTTTGACAAGTTATAACTCTATAAAAATTGAGAGAAATATAAACTATACCATTTTCCAGACTCATTTGATTTGAATAACCCCCAAAAATTGTAAAAAATGGGAATTGCCATTGAAAAAAGTTAATGCCAGTTTTTGCCAACTGTACATGGACCATGCAGAGATTGCTGGAAAATTATGTCATCTCTTTTTGTCTAGGGTACAGCTAATTTATCCAAGATTATTTTTTAATGTATATAAGAAAAATATTTTTCTTTTTCTTTGTGGATATTTTAAAGCGCCAGGTTATTAATATGTTACTGAAAATGCATCATTATTTTTATACTTTTCTTTTGTAATATGTTGAATAATTGTCAAACATCACTCTGTATATGTTCCTTTTATATCCTTTTTTTTTTTTTTTTTTGACAATATGCATTTGATGACTTAAATCAGATCACTCTGTGCTTGGAGTAAAAGATATAACAAAAGCAACTTATTTGCATTACAGTTGGTAAATGTAACATAATATAATGATTCAAAAATACAAATATTGATTTCAGCAACTAGGATTAAATACTGGATGCCAAAATGAAATAATAATAATAAGGTTTCAAAATATGGTTCATGTAACTGCCAATTTTTAACTTTGTTGAATGTTTTTGAAATTATTAGAGTAGTCTCTTACATGCATTTGCATATACAAAAACAGGAAAATATTCAAAATTATTAGAAGGTTATAATTTGTTATTAAAATATTTTTATTACTTTTTTTCTACAATTTTAATTGAGTTTTATGTAGTATTTTCAGATTTTTGATGTAAAGAACAATAGTATTTGATAAAACATTTGCTCCCTACTATTAATTCTAACAGCTTTAAAATGGGGGGGGGGAGGGGAAGGATTATTGATACTTTAGAGTGTATAATATAGAATAGGAAATAATTAATTCTATCCATATAACATACATTTTATCGAGTTTGCACTAGTGTAATCCCCCCTCCCACGTTTAAGTGAAAATTAAAATTTTATTTTCCATTCTATAGTTCTGTTTTTTTTTTTTTTTATAATATGTCGAACTAAAATTATTATACATATTCTTCAATAATAAATTTTATAATTAAGTTTTCTTTAAGTTATCTTTAATATTTTGTGGACCACCATTCTAATGAAGAAAGATAATTGGCATGATAGCCAATAATCTCTGGCAAAAACAAGAAATTATGAGATTTTAAAAATAATTATTAAATTCACACATTCTCATATATTGTAGTGCAAACCCAACTGTAAGTTAACTTACAATACATTTTTGAATGAATCTAAATTACTCGTCTTTCTCTCCACAGAAAATATTTCATATGTGTACATATGCATTATCAAACTTTTTACAAATTATACACACTATTATTTCTTACATTTTATTTAATGAATTTATTTTATTTTTATTAAAGATGGTTTTAAATATTTGGCTGCTTAGTCCTGAACTGTCACTTTAATGTGCCACATAATCATTTTCATTAAAATAAAAAAATTATACAGACACCACACTATTTCATTATTTAAAACATGAAAATCTGACATTGACAGATTTTAATTTAGTGCCAGAGGCCTACTGCTAAACTTGTTAATATCGACAAATTCTTCTTTAGCTAATTCGTGACGATCTAAATTCCATAATAAAGTTTTCATTAAATCAAACCAATGTGTTTCAGCTGCAGATATTGTAACAAATAACGTTGGAAGTCCAAACTGTCTTATAGCCGCAAAACAACGTTTTTTCTCTTTTTCCCAATGAGGGGGAGGTGTGCCTTGGGGGGGACTCATGTCAAAGGTGTGCCTTGGGGGGGACTCGTGTCAAAGGTGTGCCTTGGGGGGGGGACTCATGTCAAAGTTGTACCTTGGGGGGGACTCATGTCAATGTTGGGCCTTGGGGGGACTCATGTCAAAGTTGGGCCTGGGGGGGGACTCATGTCAAAGTTGGGCCTTGGGGAGACTCATGTCAAAGTTGTACCTTGGGGGGACTCATGTCAAAGTTGGGCCTGGGGGGACTCATGTCAAAGTTGTGCCTTGGGGGGACTTCATTCAATAAATCCCCATTCAATAAACCGACTGAAATAGGCCCTTAGCACTATTAAGAATGTATTATAAAAATTCGACAACGCTGTACCGACTGAAATAGGGGTACCTTGGGGGGGACTCATGTCAAAGTTGGGCCTTGGGGGGACTTCATTCAATAAATCCCCATTCAATAAACCGACTGAAATAGGCCCTTAGCACTATTAAGAGGTGTATTATAAAAATTCGACAACGCTGTACCGACTGAAATAGGGGTACCTTGGGGGGGACTCATGTCAAAGTTGGGCATGGGGGGGGGGACTCATGTCAAAGTTGTGCCTTGGGGGGACTTTATTCAATAAATCCCCATTCAATAAACCGACTGAAATAGGCCTCTAGCACTAATAATAATTAAAAAATATATATATATATTAACATAAGTACAATGTGACCATGTTTGACACACTTAGTGGATTTTAAAGGCTTGGGGGGGGGGGGTCTAATTGGCTGACAGATTGAGACTTGGTAAACATCTGGTCATTCTACATTTCCTTATCATTTACTTCTTTTGATCACAAAGTCAATCACCCTATTTTAAGGGAACATGGCCGGCTACCTAATTTCGTGTTACTCTATGGCAAAATTTGTTTTGAAAATTACTCATCACCTAATGTATATTTTTTAATTCAATTTTCACATTAAGAAAATTCACAACTGTTAATTTGCCTCTTGGTTTTCGAAAATTGTTTTTTCAAATTTATATTATTTCTTTTTTAAAGATCTGAAGTGGTAAAAATTAAGAGCATTTTTTTGTACATTATAGCTTCACAATAAAACAATAGAAAAAAAAAAAAAAAAAAAAAAAAATCAGTTTTCAAAAAATGAGACTCAAATTAACAGTTGTAAATTCTCTAAATATTAAAACGGAATAATAATAAAATACTTTCAAGTAAGGTGTAATTTTCAAAAATAAATAAAATTTCCCCCTAGAATAACATGGATTTACATGGAATAACAGACAGCCACATTAAATGAAGCATCCTCTCAACACTGGATTCGTTGAGTAAGCACATGCACAGAGCCTTGATGGTTGCAAGAAACATGGTCAAACTATAAATATTTAAAGAATGTTTATCAACTTTTTTAATACCAAATATGTTAATATGAAACATATAAACCTTTTTTTTTTTTTTTTTGGCTACAATGTACAAAAATTATAATTTTCTGACAAATGAATGATAAAGTATTTTGTGATATAGAAGTACATGGATAAGAATAGCTGCATTTTATATAGCATGTAACAGTGATAAGTAATATCACAGAATGATGAAAATATAAAGTTAAAAAAAAAAAAAAAAGTTCTACAATGAAATCTATGTACCATGTTAATGAAAGTTTTCACCATCAAATACTTTATCTGTATAAACTAACAAATAAGAAAGAAAATTTATCATAAAAAAGAGTAATGTTAACTTTTTGCACATTTATATATATAAACACACTCAGCAAAAATTCACTAAATTCTCAACAGATTGAAAAAAACTAGTTAAGGGATATTCATAAACATCAGCTATCCAAAAAAAGGAAAGAAACACAATCATTTATAATCCAAATGTAAGTACATTTATTACACATTAAATGAAAGAACTTATCTAAATGTAGAATTACTTCAATATAGAACAACTATGAAAATGTTGCTCACAGGCTACTCATTGCATATAAGTAGAATTAGCATTCTAACATGATATTCAGGGTGTCTGAACATCTAAATTTAATAGCAACTAGATCTATGTTACAAGGAAAGGCTAGCAATTTAATATTCTAGTAAAATGGCATGTTTAAATGGCTGCTTCATCACAACCCTCAAATCTATATTTTGCTAAAGAAGAAAAAAAAAAAATAAATAAATAAATAGTGCTCTCATATTCTACCTTTGGATCACAAGTCATTCAGTTTGTCACTTGAATGAGTTAAATTAATTTTACCCATTGCCCCTCATAAAAATTTGATTGCACTAAATGTACACTACACCTTTCCATAAATGACTGGACACTTTTGATTTTAGAAGTTTTTTTTCAAATATCTCAAAAAGCACTTGACGAATCATCTTGAAACTTCAGGAGTGTATATATAGCATGTTACACCTCATATATTTCAGTGAAAGTTTTACCCCGAAAATAAAAGGGGGACCAGTAAAAAATTAAATAAAAATGTTTGAGATCACCCTGTAAAAAGTAATGCTTGAAATGCAATCTGGCTGTAGTATGTGATACGGTTTCTTTAAGAAACTGCAAAAAATTTTGTCACTTTTTTAACTATAACACACAAGGTATTAAATCCCGTGCAGAGCCATTTTCAGGAAACTTGACACACAACATTAGATACAGCATACTGCAATCAGAATACAAAAATATTAAATATCTTATGAAATATAAGCATTTATACTAAATAATTTTTAACTGTGCATGTGCTAGCTTTAACGGGAAATTTCATTTGCATAATATAATAGCCGAGAGTATTGAGCTACATATATGAAACCCCCCAAACAAATATGCAAATTCAAAAGTTGTACATGATAGAATGAACCGAGTTTCAGTTCTCAGGGTGGCTAACATTAAAACTTTTTCAAATTCTCCGATTTTTCCATGACTATTTTTCCTGACTTACGCTGTTTATTTCACAAAATTAGCAAACAATTTAGTGATTTATAATAACAAGCTTTCAAATATGGCTTATTTCTACAAAATTCCCTGACTATTCCATGACCTTTTTCTAAACTCTCTTAACCCCTTAACGCACGCTGTCCTCGCTGCGAGGACGCAAAATTTAAGATCCAGCTGTAAAAATTCATCCCAGAAATTTTTTAGCAAAAATTTACGTTTATAACATATCAGAAAAGGCTGGTTTTTTTAACCTTAAAATTTCTTTTAGTTTAATTTAGTTCATGAATTCCGGTGGCAGTATAATTTAAATGATCTGAATTATCTTGCGCCGCAAAGGGTTAAATTCTCCGATTTTCCCATGATTTCCTGACTAGTGGCCACCCTGACAAAAAAAAAAAAAAAATTATAAGCAAGGTTTTCTTGATAGTTATTTACACTCAATGAACATTGTAGTACAATTGACTGAATTAAAATAAAAAAGTGAGCAAAACCCCCTTATAGTTTAGTCGGTTTCTTGAGAGGAACTGAAAAGAAGTTCATTCTATCGCACACAACTTTTTGAATTTACAAGATGCTTGTTTGGAGTTTTTTTATATAGGTAATTCAATACATTTCGCTATTAAATTATGCAAATAAAATTTCACTAAAGCTTGCACAAGCACAGTTAAAAATTTAGTAAAAATGTTCATATTTTATTAGATGCTTTGTACTTTTGCATTCTGATTGCAGTATGCTGTGTGTAAAGTTTCCTGCACTGTATTTAACCCGTTAGTAGTCGCTATAGACAGCACCACCTATTACAGATTGCGTACTTTTTATTTAAATATCACCAATAATTTTAAGAAGTGATGTGATCGATGTTTCTTCGATTTTATTCACGTTTTATGTATATCAAATGCCACTTCTAAAAATTTTTGGTGGCTAATGAATAAAAAAACCTGGCAACACTGAAGGATGGGTGGCAAATGGACCAACTAGCGACTACTAACGGGTTAATACCTTGCGTGTTATAGTTTAAAAAGTGACAACTTTTTTTTTTTTTTTTTTTGAAATTTTTTAAAGCAATTGTTATATTTCCATGAATATATGTAGTAGCCTCATAAAAATTTATACAGAGAATTAGGAGTGTCATAATAACATACTACAGTCAGACTGCATTTCAAGCATTGCTTTTTACAGGGTGATCCCAAACATTTCATTATTTAATTTTTTACTGGTTTTCCTTTAATTTTCGGGGCAAAACTTTCACTTAAGTACTTTTTGAGATATTTGTAAAAACATGTAAAAGTGTCCGGTCATTTATGAAAAGGTAGTGTATATGAAATTATACCTTATTACAGCTATTCATGGATAAAATATGAAGATTTAAAACTCTTCAAACCATTTTCAAATGTCTTGTGAATGTAAATTCACCATAATTTGAATACATGATGGGCGTGTGTTAAACAGAAACAGGGTTTCTACAATATTTCAGAAAAGAAAATCCAGATCTTTATGTTAAATTATAAAACAAACTGCATATCAATATAGACAAGCTGAGATATCTAATCAAATATTCTTATTTTTCAGAAAATTCATAAACTTAAATTGTAAAACAATTTCATGTCATATTTATTGAAATAATAAATACCAATAGCACACATTTTCTGCCCAGCAATAGGTTATTTTTGTTACGTTATAAGCTTATAATGTTATGCTTCACATGAAGATTTAAAAATTACAAATAATGTAACCAATAGAAAATAATAATAATATATTTTTTTTTTTCATGTATAAGGATATTTAAGCAGTACACCCATCAGTATTTGCCTAGTCACTAAATCAATGAACTTTTCTGCCAAGTTAAAAAATTATATCATTCTTGATTTTTTAAATAAAATATCACATTTAATTCAATTTTTGATTTAAATAAAATTTTTGTACATTTATTTTTCTTTTTAACTTTAAATAATAAAATTATGTAATTCAATACACTGCATATAGCATATCTATCACCAACCTTATAATAGTTATCAAAGTTAATTTACTACAATATCAAGTTATCTATTGTGAGGTTTTATAAAGCTTAAACATTTCCTTATTAGAAAGAGTTCTAGAGCAATTTAATATTAATTATCTAAAGTTTCTGTATCTATACTATTTAAGATTAAATTCCTTAACTCTGATAAAATAATAATTGAATAGATATATATTCATAAAATAAATAAATAAAAGGGTGAAATTACTAACTGCCTTTATGTCTGAGCATGTAAGATATTGAAAAGACATAAAATAGATCTGCGTTTATATATAAATGTATGTGTGTAGGAGGAAGGAAAGTCAATACGAAAATACTTAAATTATGTTTTTGTATGCATTCTCAAAAGTTTTGTGAAAGTTTCCATGCTATTTTAATTTTGAAAATAGTCACGTAGTCTATTAGCTAAATTCTTATGAGGGGGAGGGGGGGGGGGGGGGAATGCAAAATATCTTTTTTTTTTTTTAGAAATTTGGCATCACTGTTATGAACAGATTATTATAGTCGAAAGAGTAAATTAAGAAAAATTATCTAAAAGTCCAGTTATTTAAAAGAAACTTAAGAGATTGTTTAAAAAAAATGACATTTCTATGTGACTCCCCATTTGAATACTGTAGCAACACTCATGGAATACTATTCTAAATGCACACAGACAGATATACAGATTTGACTGTTTAAAACCTGATTTTAGGATTCAGGATGATTCACGGGTTGCAAATTCCAGTATTTTCTTAAAAACTATTCTTGACTTTTTCTAAGCTTAATTTATTTTCTTGATTTTTTAATTTAGTTTTGTTATTTCCTGATCTCTTCAAGTATTTTCTCACAAAGATACAAGCAACATTTCTTTAAAATAAGAGTTATTAAATAGGGTAACTACAGAAATTTAGAAAAAAAGAACAGTTCTCTGAATTTTCATTGACTAATTTTAAGAGATTTCCATGATTTTCATTACCTAACATTCATTGCATAACTATTAAACTCAATATTCCACATGAAGACTTAATTAAAAACAATAAAAAACCTTTACATACTTCATGGTAGGCCGAAACGAGTTTTCATCGGGGTGCCCCGACTTGCTCACCGGCAATTGCGGTGTCAAAAGTTTTGCAGCTGTTCCTTCTACTTTCTGCTCTTTTAAGCATGTTTCGCCATTGGCTATCTAGGCCTACCGCATCATTGCCATTGCAAGAATTACTGGAATAAAAAATTTCTATGGCTTTGCGGTATGCAGCATAATTATGGTTGTTGTAGTTCGCAATTTTCGTAAAACTTTCAAAGCGGATATTTATATTGTCTTCCTGATTGGCTTTCGTTAACGTGATGGTGATTTTGTTTGTGGCTATGTCATGACTGTGTTCTTTGATTCTAGTTTTTATTTTTGATTTACCAATGTAACATTTACTATTGCCTTGACTATCATTATAAGGGATTGCTTAATATATAAACTGCTGGTATATATAAAGTCCTCTATACTGGTAGTCAAAGCAATAGTAAATGTTACATTGGTAAATCAAAATTAAAAATAAAAACTAGAATCAAAGAACACAGTCACGACATAGCCACAAACAAAATCACCACCGTGTTAACGAAAGCCAATATAAATATCCACTTTAAAAGTGTTATGAAAATTGAGAACTACAACAACCATAATTATGCTGCATACTGCGAAGCCATAGAAATTATGTATTCCAGTAATTCTTGCAATCGCTAGTGGCGGTGAGCAAGTCGGGGTACCCCGATGAAAATGTGTTTCGGCCTACCATGAAGTATGTAAAAGTTTTTTATTGTTTTCAATTCATTGCATAATTTTGTGTATATTGCATACTTATGTAAAATGCTCACCCAACCATTGCAATTCAAAAAACAATACTGATGGGCAAAAATAACTCAATATTTTACTTTGTTAAGAAGCACAAAAAGAAAATGCAAATGAAAAGCAGGGATGATTGTGACCCTACTTTAAAAATCCTAAAATTACATGGAAAAAAAAAAAAAAAAAAAAAAAGGCGGGATTAACATTTATGATTGCAACCAATAAAATACATGTAAAGTTTTTGTAAATCTAAAAAATTACTGGTTAATTTAAATATACCTAAATGTTCATTATAAGACAGTTCTCAATAGTCACTTAAACAAAAAAAAAAAAAAAAAAAAAAAATCCTGCACATCCACCCTTGAAAAAATTTTTAAATTTGGGAGAAATTGACAATATATAAAAATTTGAATCCTTTTAATTACACAACATTAACATCAGAACATAAAATTATTCGTAAAATTTCTGCATTAAGAATAATTTATATATATATATATATATATATGATGCTAACTCAGCAAAATTTAACTAGAAAGAAGCCAATCTTGTGGAATCTTGGCTAAGATATTGCCTATTTGGTGATCTTTATTTCAGTTATGTTTGTAAGGCAAAAATGAAAAGTCCCATGATTTTTGGATGCTTTTAACTATACTCAGTTAAAGATAAAACATTGATCAAAATACAATTTTTAATAAAATCACACAATCAACTGTGGAAGAAAATCATATTTATTGAAATTTAATTTTTCCGACTGAGTGAAAATAATGCCTGGACTGGGACTCGAACCCCGGATCTTTGACTTACAAGGTCAAGGCTCTACCAATTGAGCTATCCAGGCCGACATCCCGGTCAGCATTACTCACTCAGAAAACCTTTTAGGCAGAAACAATCTAGTCTATCATTTAGATAGCTCAACAGAAATAAGCCGCAGGAAATGGAAAACACCATTAAACAATGGGAGAATGAAATACAATTTTTAATAAAATCACACAATCAACTGTGGAAGAAAATCATATTTATTGAAATTTAATTTTTCCGACTGAGTGAAAATAATGCCTGGACCGGGACTCGAACCCCGGATCTTTGACTTACAAGGTCAAGGCTCTACCAATTGAGCTATCCAGGCCGACATCTCGATTTCATTCTCCCATTGTTTAATGGTGTTTTTCATTTCCTGCGGCTTATTTCTGTTGAGCTATCTAAATGATAGACCAGATTGTTTCTGCCTAAAAGGTTTTCTGAGTGAGTAATGCTGACCGGGATGTCGGCCTGGATAGCTCAATTGGTAGAGCCTTGACCTTGTAAGTCAAAGATCCGGGGTTCGAGTCCCGGTCCAGGCATTATTTTCACTCAGTCGGAAAAATTAAATTTCAATAAATATGATTTTCTTCCACAGTTGATTGTGTGATTTTATTAAAAATTGTATTTCATTCTCCCATTGTTTAATGGTGTTTTCCATTTCCTGCGGCTTATTTCTGTTGAGCTATCTAAATGATAGACCAGATTGTTTCTGCCTAAAAGGTTTTCTGAGTGAGTAATGCTGACCGGGATGTCGGCCTGGATAGCTCAATTGGTAGAGCCTTGACCTTGTAAGTCAAAGATCCGGGGTTCGAGTCCCGGTCCAGGCATTATTTTCACTCAGTCGGAAAAATTAAATTTCAATAAATATTGATCAAAATATTTTTGCTTTGTGCTAAATATGAGATTATAGAAATTAATGAATTATAAAAATATAGAGGTTGCCAAGTACACTTAGTTGTAGAAGTTTAATTTGAAATTGTTATCTGAATAAAAAATACAGAAATCATCTGCAAAACTACAAATGTTCCCTGTGTTAATTTTCATAAGCATGTTGATTGCCAATTACGAGATAAACTGTAGTTTACTAGACTAGGATGCCAACTAAAATTTATGTTATAGCAATATTTAGACACAGCTACGAAGAAACTTGTTCTTGTATTATATCAAAATAATTATAAATAGATGGCCTCATGGAAGAAATCAAGGTTGGCTAATATAAATAAAGTTATCTGTTTATGTAAGCCAACCTTCATGTTGATTGATTGCATTTAATTGGTTAATAGAAAATCTAATACAAAATTTATTAAAACTCAAGAAGCAAAAGAATATATGTCTCATAAACCAATTTATTAAGTAATTCACATCATCTTCTTCCCCCCACCTCATCTCCACAATAAATAAATAAAAATCATTTTATATGTTTTCTGAGATTACTATGAGCTATAATTTGAGTTTGTAATAGCATAATGATTAAATTAAATTGACTTTTTAAACTGATATCCTGAAACACACTGTGGCAGTGAGCGTGTTGAAAATTCAAGATCTATCTTAGAATAACTTAAGAATATGTTGTGATAGCATCTAGGAAATACTTGTATAAGGTATGACTCTGCCGCGTCTCATGATGAGAGCATAAAATATGAAAAATTCTAACGCAGAACTAACAAAATTTATACAAAAGGTATTGGGAAAGAACATCTGCCTACCCAAAATTCAAATTTTAAGTAGAATTTAATTTTTTAAACCCTTAACTATTATTCACAGAAGCCACTATGCATATTAATGGGTGTTTCTATACATGCACTGAATATAGATTTCGAAGAAAGCTAAATTATCTCAAAACGTACAAAGGCCGTAAAAAAAAGAAATTTTGCAGGCTAGCAAAAGACTATAACAGATGATTTTTATTTTTTTAATTTTATGTTTTGTCTCTCAAATGCAACACTACTCTAACAAACTGATAAACAATACTTAAAATATGAAGAAGTTGAAAAATAAAGTATTTTAAACCCTTCTTTATAGCAATTCCAGTATATTAATAAATTAAATTGTGAATTATATATATTTTCACTATTTAATTAAACAATTGAATTCACAAAGTAACAATTCTCTTTTGATGCTAGATTGAAATAATAAATTACTGCTTCATGAAAAGTCCATTAAAAAACATTCTTTGAAATTATTACTATTATTTTTATTGTAAAATTGTTTTTTACAAGCATTTTTTGTAGTTTTAAATTTTACGATATATATATATATATACACACACATACATATAGTTCAGGAAGTATAATAGTAATTAATAATTATTTTATGCTAAAAGAAAAGAGACAACCAAAAACAAATATTAAAAGAGAAATTACATTCTTAAGCTACAAATGTATGAAAACACTAGATGGTTGGCGGAAATTTAAAAATAATTTAAGAATTATTTGCAAAGTTTATACACTCAGTACTGTGGGTTGCGAGGAATAAGACGAAATCAACCTCTTTCTTTCGCCAAAGCATTTCTCCACACCTCAGCAGATAGAAGGTGTGAATGTGCCACTCAGAATGAAGCACGGGGAAAAAAAAAAAAACACCCAATTCAGCAGGAAAAAAAGGTAGAGAATTTGTCATCGGAACGGAACCTGCCAGAAAATGTTTACCCGCAAATAAAGGTGAACGTGTGCTGGCTCTCTGAGTGAAACACAAAGTAAAAGAGAACAGTCGAAATATTGCAATAACGATGTAATGGAAACTGATGATATATGTTTTTAATTCATTCTTTAATTGTAAATAAATACTTGTATATATAATCTTCATTATAAATTAACACTCATTAAAATAAATTAGTTAATTTTTAGAATGTTTCTTCAAATTAAGTGTTGTGTTGATCTGTTCTCTATAATTTTGGTGTTAATATCGGGATTGAATATCAAGCCATGAAAATGCATATAAAAGTGAGTTAAAGAAATTATTTAAAATCAGTTTTTTAATATATTGTTTTGGAACTTGAACTTCTCAATTTACAATAGACTGAACTTTTAAAACTCTTGTGTTATTTCCGAATGTTTAGGCAAACTTTTAAAACTGTTATTTTTGCATACTGGAACTGATAAAAAAAGGTGAGATATTGCATCCTGTGGATTTAGCTATGACTATTGATTTAAGTAATGAAAAAAAACTTTAGATGTAAACAATGGAGTTTATGACAAAGTAGTTGGAATAAGCCGAATGAGTGTATACAGTCAAAGGAGAAATGGGTGAATAAGATGAATCAAAATAATGACTAAAGAGCTATCAAGTTCTATAACTATTGTACAGGTGAACGTACTTCATTTTGAACAAAGAAGTTGATATTCATGAATTGGAGATTGCACTGCATAATGAAAAAGCAGCCAAAATGAAGTTGCTGCATAATTTAATATTTAATAACATAGGTGACCGTTCAAATTGGAAACTTTTGAGAGTTTGCGGGTTTCTGTTATAAGCCAAATGGGCCAGAATTTACACAGAAATTAAATAATGTTATACAACATTTCAATTATATGAACTTATCAGTATCGCTGATGTGTTGAGTATGAACACAGATGGTGACCTTAACACTTCAGCCACCAGAATCGTTACTTGTTTGAATAATTTGAATGATTTAAAAAAATGTACCATTGTTGATGAAAATGAAATAGATGATGATATCAGTGAAAGTAGTAATATTTACAGAGAATCCAAAATTATAAATGAAAGTAATGAACCCAAAAATTCTGTGATTAATGAAAATGTAAGGAATGAATCTGGTGCAATATATAATGAAAATAAACAGTGAATTCCAATTCATGATGTATCTGTGAAAATATTAATCTTAGTGATTTTGAATCCATGATTCCTTTTTTTGCTGGTAATGAATACGAAAATATTCTTAACTGGCTTGAGAATGTCAAAAACATATCCGATTTATTAAACTTTTCTGATTTATGCAAATAAATTTATGGCAAGAAATTAACAGGTAAAGCAAAATTACTAATCGAAAATGAGATAAAAGCCATTCTTGGTCCAAATTAAAGTTTTCTTTTAAAGAGATTGGCATTCAGTGCATAACTGTGGAATTGTATGAAATGCTAGTGCAGTGGAAAATTAAACCGAATGAAACTTATGAATATTTTCTTAACATGAAAAAGTTGTGTACACAAAGTAATATAGATGAGCAGAGTTTAATCCAATATTGTATTAACAGTATTAGTGACCATATTTATAAAAAGTCAATTTTGTATGGTGCTAAAAATATAATTGAATATCAGAAAAAATTGAAAATATAAGAAAAAATAATGACGTAGATAAATCTGAACAGTCTAAACCGAAAGTTGAACCCAAAATGAAATTTGAAAGTAAACCTAAATTTGAAAAAACAAAACATGACACTAAAACAAGTTCTGTTAAAAAAAGAAATATGTTGCTTTAACCCTTTCAGGGGCACTAAGTAAAAATGATTGAATTCTCTTTTAAATATATATATATCATAAAGTAAACATCCCCTACAAGTCATATTTGATGAAGAAAAAAATTCAGCATGTGGGGATTTTTTTGTGGGTGGTGGCTAGACGTTCTAGCCACTGCGCACATACGTCATGTACCTTAAGTTTCGTACGGAAATAAATATTTATATATTTAAGGAATAAAAATTGAAATTATGCCTTGAAAATTTAATTATAATAATACAATGTAACAATAATTAATTATTACTTAAATTATAATGCTTCTTTATCCTTTTTTAATGATTTATTATATATATACACACACATATGTGGGCTGTTTAAAATTTCTTTAGAAACCTCTATGCATTAGTAATAAGAAAAAATTATTCACTATTTAAGGAATAAAAATTATAGTTATTCAATTATATTGTAAGTGCAATAAATTTTGAAATTGATTCAGTACATAAACTAAAAGACATAATTTCTTACCTTCATATTGTAATGAAATAATCAATTCACAAATTGCATACACAGAAATATGAAAACTTTAAAAATATTAATGTTCTTTAAAATTTGTTTGTTCCTGATCCAGATACTGCAGAATCATCATCTGAGGGTAGCTCTTCAAACAGAGCAATAGCTTCATCCAAAGATAAGCCTTTTCTAGGCATTATTGTGATAAAAATTAAGATAGATACATTTAATTTAAGATTATTTAGAGAAATTAACTAAATTTAAAAGCTGTGGAAATAAAAATTTATTTTTAAAAATCACGATATAAGAGCAATAGAAAAAAGCAGCGTCTTTCTACACTGTAAACAGAAATACTGAATAGTAAAGTAAATTTGTAAGAAACCTCCCACGCTTGTTTACATCTGTATTTACATTCTGCTATCCCTTACTGTTTATATTTATCACAGTTCACTAACCCCAAAAGACCCTCTTTGTTTATCTCAAAGGAAAAGAAATTGAGATTCTTTTCCCCAGCAGAACTGTCTTATGTGCGCGGTGGCTAGAGGGTCTATCCACCTAAAAGATGCTCCTAAAAATCAAACTAAAATTAATGATCTAAGATAATATGTAAATCTGTTGTATTTAAAAGGTGCATTACAGTATATTTACACTACCAAATACTTTTGAATAAAAAATTATTTTTCATAAAAATATATAAAAGAAACTTCAAAAAATTTTCCCGCAACTTGTCCATTTAAAAAAGTCATAGGCACATCCTGCTTAAAGTTACTGTAGTGCTACCGTCTCTATTTCAATTTTAGAAGTACACATTAACTTTTCATAAAAGTGGATAGAAAAAAAAGCCACTGCACACCTAGAGAAAAATTTCTAAAGTAGGTGGATAGACCCTCTAGCCACCGCCCCTGAAAGGGTTAACTGAGGCCAATAGTCATAAAAGTGTAGATTGCAAATATAAAAACCCCTCTTTGTTTTAATTGCTTGGATTACAGCCACAAATCTTTTGAATGTCTTTCTCATAAGTTATAGTCTGTTCTCAAACATTAAATTGTAAAGAAGTGTACATATGATACACCTATCAATGCGTTGGTTGATACAAGTTCTCAAAAGACTCTTACCAAAAATAGTGTTTATGAAAAAATAAATAAAAGTGTAAACTTAGAAAAAAAACTAATGTTTCATTTTCCGGATTGGGAAAAATGTCCATGAGACCATTAGATTCTTTTTCAGCAGAAATAAATATTGATGACTAGCAAACCCATGCGAAAATTTCGCACTTTATTTCTTTTATTATTTACCTTTAAAATTTGAAACTCATAAATATTATACCAATTTCACGATCTAATTTAAATTTTAATTTACCAGAAGCCAAATTATTATTAGTACCAAATTAATATTGTACAATAATGAAACCAAAAATCAAAGAAAGGTTTCAAAATAAAATTCATAGTTCACGACCCAGTTTTTATACTTACCCAGGCAGTATAGTTAAAGTATAGGATTTCCACGAAGCCTTTTAAATTTTTGTCGCCATGTTGGCAATGACTTTTTACTAATTTTGGTATACTTCTTTGTTAAAAAAAACTAATTCCTATTTTGATTATATTTTATATGATTGTAGTTTTCAGTCAATTTATGATAATAATTCCTATTCTGTATATACCTTTAAAATATTTTTAGGTTTAAAATGATGCTTGAAAAGATTCTGAAGAAGAAACTTTTAAAGATACATTTTCCCGTAAACTATTGTCATTACTTTTTTTATTAGTTCATTGAGCTAAGTCCACATGCTTAAATATTGTTCATTTTTAAATATTTTTTATCCTCACATATTTTATTAATTACACCATCGTATCATTTCGACAAAAAATAATTGTAACTGGTCCACATTAGAGAAATATTATATAGATTATGCATTTGGTATTGATATTTTTGTTGTACAGGGTGGATAACATTAGAACTTTTCCAAATTCCCTGACTTTTCCATGACTATTTTTCACCATTTTCCCTGACTTACACTGTTTATTTCCTCAAAAATTCCACAAAATTAGCAAACAATTTAGCAATTTACACTAAGAAATTTTCAAATATGGCCAATTTCCAAAAAATTTGTCAAAATTCTCTGACTTTACATGAAATTTCCTGACTATTCCATGACTTTTTCAGACTAACTTAAATTCCCTGATTTTTCCCATGATTCCATGACTTTCCTTGACTGGTGGTCACCCTGTGTAAATGATGCTTCAATTAATTTTGATTTAATTATTGGTAAAGATGTTATCCTCCAAGGTGTTTTAACTATATCGTCTGCTGGGATATCACTAATTAAAAGCAAAAATGTTTCAGAGAATTTCTTAATAAATTTGTTTAATATAACTGAGGACTGGCATTGATCTGAGCCACATGATAAACATTCATGTTCAGAACTGTTTTCTCTAATTCAGAATTATTCTCCAAATAAAACTAAAACTGACGATGTTAAGATGAAAATTAATTTAACTGATGAAGTCCCTATAATTTCTGCCCCATAAAATTTACCACTAGTTCAGAAAAAAATAGTTGAAGCACAAATAGAAGAGTAGTTAGAGAAGAGAGTTATATTTAAGAGTTCTTCTGACTTTACTTCACCTATAGTTTTCATGAAGAAAAAAGAATTTCCACAGACTCTGTATACACTTTTGTCGCCTTAACAAAAAGATGGTTCGAGAACACTTCCCTTTGCCCATAATTGATGATGTCATCGACAAGCAACATGCAAAGGTGTTCACCACTCTTGACCTAAAAATGGCTTCTTCCACGTTGATGTGGAAGAAAGCTCCAGAAAGTATAATAGCTTTGCCACGCATGAGGGTCAATACGAATTTTTAAAATGTCCCTTCAGTCTAACAAACTTTCCCAGTGTTTTCCAAAAGTACATTTACAATGTTTTCCGTAAATTGTTAAAAGACAACATTGTAGTTATTTATATGGACGATTTAGTCATTCCGTCAGAAACAGAAGAGCAGGGTATACAAAATTTAAAACTTGTCCTACAGACTGCCTCTGAGTACGGTCTGGAGCTGAATATTAAAAAGTGTAATTTTCTAAAGTGTGACTTTAAATTTCTAGGATATACAATTTCAGACGAAGAAATCAAACACTTGCTATGCAAAACCAAATTGGTGCCGAGTTTCCCTGAGCCAAAGTGTACTAAGGATGTTCAAAGTTTCTTAGGATTAACCAGATATTTCAGAAAATTTATTAGAAATAATTCAATCATCGTTAAACCCCTTAGTGACCTGCTAAAAAAGAATACAAAATTTAAATTTGACATCGAAGAAAAAACAGCCTTTAATGAACTTGAACACATTTTGACATCAGAATCAGTTTTGTCATCTATAACCCTAAAAGTGAAACAGAAATACATACTGATGACACCTGCAAAGATGGTTATGGTGCAGTTTTGATACAATGACTGATCATTAATAATCAGCTTCACCTTGTATATTACATGAGCAATAAGACAATAGATGCAAAACGAAAACTTTCAAGTTAAGAGCTTGAGGCCATTGCAGTAATTGAGGACCTAAAAAATTTTCAAGTATATGTCCTAGGTATTCCCTTTAAAATAGTAACTAAATGCTTTGGCTATGACGATGAAGGAAAAAGATATTTACATGAAGGTTGCCCAATTGGGCCTTAATGCTACCAATGCCTTAATGCCCAATTGGGCCTTAATGCTACCAGACTTTGATTATACCATTTAACATTGAAGCGGCACAAGTATGCCTATGCATCACGTCAAGGTGCTTACTCCTACTTGTATGGTGATTGAAGATACTTTAACCCAAAAAATAACTCGCGTTCAAGAAACAGATGAAAATATTAAAACAATTAAGGAAATTCTAAAACTAAAACCCTATGATGATTACTTGATTAGAAATGTCCTATACAAATGCGTAAATGGTAACGACTTACTGGTAGTACCAGAAGACATGCAGCTTAGCATAATTAAAACTGCTCAAGAAAAATCCTAATTTATGAACACATGAGAAGAACTGAGAAAACAGGCTAAAACACAAATATTAAAAGGTCCAACAGGAAAACAGCAGAATTTATAACCTAAGACGAAAACTTCCACCTAAAAAGTTAAATGACATTGTTGCAATCAAAAGAACCCAACAGGCCCTGGTTTAAAACTGAAAACAATGTCAAAAATAATGACACCTACAATGTTGAAAAACTCAAATCCATCGAAGGTCCGGCACATACCAACACTTGTGCAGAATATATAAAACCCTGGAATATATAAAACTTAAAAGTATTTGTATATAAAACATAAAATGTATATGTATGCGTAAATAGTAAACTGAATATTATCCCCTTTCTTATTCTTATATTATTTGTAGACTTTAGTGTATTTTTTCTTTTTCTATTATTATTATTGTGAATATTAAATGATGGAGAAAAAAAAAAAAAGGTCCAAATGAAATGATGTGGCAACAGTAAAAGATGACGGCATTTGCACTGCAAAAATTAATTTTAGTGATAAAAGAAAAAGTTACGACAGTGTTTTATTTTTGGTTTTATGATTGTTGTTCTGTGTGGTTACTGCTGTTTTCTTCTTTACTTTCAGACTTCTCTTTAAGAATTTTGGACGATTTGTGATAACCACTGCATTCAAGGGCAGCTGCATGCGTCAGAGATGGCCCATGTGGGTTGCAAGGAATATGATGAAATCAACCTCTTTCTTCCACCAAAGCATTTCCCCACACCCCAGTGAATACAGGGTATGAATGCACAGATCAGAAGGAAGCAAGAAAAAAACACCCAACTCCAGCAGGAAAAAAGGGTAGAGAATTTGGCATCAGGATGGAATCCACCAGAAGATGTTTACTTGTAAATAAAGGCTGACGTGCACTGGCTCTTTAAGTGAAACACAAAGTAAAAGAGAACAGTCAAAATACTGTAATAATGATGTAATTGAAACTGACAATATGTTTTTAATTCATCGATCCATTCTTCAGTTGTAAATATTTGTATATATAATCTTTCATTATAAATTAATTTAATGTTCATTAAAGAGTAAATTAGTTAATTATTAGTGTGTTTCTTCAAATGAAGTGTTGTGTTGTTATGTTCTCTTTAATACATCTATAGATAATATCACTTGTATTTTATCAAAAATAATAATAATAATAATAATTAGTTGTTAAATACAGAGGGAAAAAAATCATTTAAATTTCTTTTGTATGCGAGTTGAAAAACTAAATAATCACCAATGAAATTTGCTTGTCTACTGTATTTTAAAAATTACTATAGTATAAAATAAGCTTTTTTTTTTATGCAATTAGTAATTTATAAATAGATTAAAAGATTTTATTTTCCCAAATATTTAACAGCAAGTAACAAAATTATCTATTATATTCATTACATTTTACTAATTTATTGATTCAACATATTAAAATGCAGCAGCTCATACTACAAAATGGATGACTCAATTTTTTTTTTTAATTCTAATATCATTTTGTAAACCCAAGAGGACGTGTATCGGGAGACTCTGAAGTCTGGTAGCAGAAAAAATATTTTGTAGAAACTTAACTGAAATAAAAATTAACATGACTTTTTTTTTTAATGTTTTTTTACATAAAATAAAAATACAAGAAATGTATACCAGGTCTGCAAATCCCAGTGCACAATCTTTCAAGTTAAGGGAAATAGGAAATATATGAATCCAGAGACTCCAACCTTCCAGGAAGTTTGTCAGTAGTCCATACATACAGTATACACAACATTTTACGTCGTTCAGTAATATATGCACCAAATCTTTGCTTAAAAATATGTAGTAGCAAAAGCACTGTAATAAAATTTAAACCAACTTAAAATTGAGCAAAAATACAGTACTAAGCTGAAAATCTGGACAAATTCGGCTGTGTAAATCATCAAAAACATATTATATGTATATATTTTTTTTAAAGTACAAATATATAAGAAAAACGAAGTATTTTATTTCTTACTAATCTTCAAAACCGGCATTCGCAAAGTTTGAAAGAGGAGGGAGAAGAAAATTAAAAAAATAGTAACAATTCTTAAACATTTATCTAATTGAGAGCTAAATTCTATAGTCTACTTCAATTATGCCCAAACCCACAGTTGTTGTGTAGCTTAAGGCCGAACAATTACACTAAGGTTTTAGGCTTGTAGGTGGCATGCCCTCTGTGCGTGTGTGTATGGGGGGTTCTGAGGGGTCCTAGCCCGTATTTATGGAATTTTGGAGAAAATTGTGAAAAACTCCGAACAGTTAGGTTAATGAGCACAACTTGGGATCTAACCCGGCACTTCCTGTTTATGTTTTGAGTACAGAATAGCTTGACCACTAGTGTGAAATCCACAGAAAGTGAACTTGGGGGGAGGGAAAGATGCGTTAAGGTGAAATATGATTAAAGACTTTCTGATTTTGTTCCAATAATTGAGAAACTCCCCAATTTTTAGTGAAAACAATATTGCATATTTATGCCTGAAGTTTAGAAAGAGGAAGAAAAAAACTAATTAAACTAATTTTACCAAAAAATATTGTGTGGGATCGATAATGGAAAAGTTTTATAGAAAAAAAAAGATTATTACCAAGATAAAATATTTCATATGAAAATAAATAAAATTATATTAAAAGCTCGGCAATCTGGCATTTATCTAACATAAAACCTCAAGTAACACAGGAAATCTTGAAGGAAAAAAAAAAAATTCTTCTTTAAATGGTAAGCAAGCGGTTTCCTTTCATTCCTTTCTAAACATCAGGCAGATAACCAATTTTTTCTCTCTTAGTTTATTTTAGTGACACATATTTGATCTACCTAGAGAAGCACAGTCTTATTTTTCAGCATTCCTATTTACATTCTACAATTATTGCAGCTGTTCAAATCAGCGCTGTGTTAAGAGGGGGGAAATGAAAAATGGGAATAGGATTCCTCCTCCCCCTACTGTTAATATAACTACGGGAAATGATAAGAAAGAGAGAAGACCTACTTCTCAATGTCCTTGACTGAGTAATTTTCCAACGTGCGATAATGAAAATGATTCTTCTCTATGGAGATGACCTTATTTGAACTTTCGCTGCGTTTTGAATGTAGATTCTGTAAGAACATTTAATAGTGAACTATTGAATGCCGCCAGACACTGGCAGCATTCCGGGAGGCGAAATCTGCAATGAAAAATGTTGAGAATCAGTAAAAAAAAAATTAAAAAGTTTTTTTCGAAAAGTTTTCGTAATCCGTAGCTGAACATCAAAATCTGTAGTACTTGGAGTCTCTGTGGAACCCCCCCCCCCCCCCAAAAAAAAAAAAAAAATAAATAAATAAATAAAGAGAAAATTCTTTAAAGTTAATCTGACAGGTAAGAAGAATGGATGGGCCATCATTTATACAGCCTGCAACAAATGATATAGATGGTTCTGACACAATTTAGATTTTAGAATAGGATGATCTGACACATTTATCATCCGAGAAAAAATTATACAATTTTCTAAGTCTACATTTACAATTGATATTTTATTTTATTATTTAAAATTAATGCATCAATTAATTTTCACTTTATTAATATTACCAATTTAATAAAGATTTAATGACCATATTAATATTTTGTAACTAATACTTATTACAGAGTTGTGTCTAAAAAAAAAAAAAAAAAAAGTACATTATATATATATATATATATTATATATGTGTGTGTTGTATAGATATGTTAAACTGCATAATAACAATTTTATTATGTATTTTACTATATAAAAGTAGTTCTATTTAAAAATCTACTTCCAATATAGGATTTTGGTGAATTATTCCTAAGTGAGATGAAGTATCTCTACACACAAAAATACTTGATACAGGGCTTTTACATTTTATACTTTACTAACTTTACAATTATATAAGTAAGATATGAACAGGGCCCACTTTACCATTAGGCGAACCTAGGCAGTCGCTTAGGGCTACCAAAAATAATTAGAACACTGCACAAGAAAAAAAAAAAAAAAAAAACGAAAATCATAAACCAATTTTTGATTTTTCTCTCTTTTAAGGCATATGTGAATATTAAATAGTAAATTAAAAGTAATCTTCTTTAAAGATTTTAACTTTGTGCAAAAACACCATGGAGTATTAAAATATTGGCTTTTAATAATTAATAATATACACTTTGAAATGTAGTGATAATGAATGAAGACTATGCCTTTTTTAAATTAGATGGAAAATAAGAGGGGCGGGATGAAGTGAGATTTGCAATTGCAACCCGAGCAATTGTGTTTTAGACCTACATTCCACCATAACAAATCTTTAAAGTAACAATTCATTCACGGTAGTTTTATTAGATGTGAAAAAGTCGGAGCTCTTTTTCTTGACATTACTAAAGCCTTTGACATAGTTTCGCATGACGGCCTTATTTTTAAACTCACCCAATTTCAAATTCCTTATAGCATATTCATACACAGTTAACTAAATAATACAACTAACAATGTGAAGATAGAAAACACTGTTCAATTTCTAAGTATCTAAATAAAAATACCTGAAAGTTTTATACATTTGCGCAAACATAACTTCATAAATAAGTGAGAAAATAGTTCAGATTCAGAAAGTCTTAAGCACCTAGTGGCAGAAAGTTTTGAAGCTGTCTGCGACAGGCTCTTAAAATTTCATAATCTGTCTGCAAATTTGCGTGTAATCAGGGGTGAAAATGGCTTACACTCAAAAAGCCTGAAAGCTGAGGGGGCTTAACATCAGTGGTGATCTTGTGCAACAATACACCAGTGGCGTATACAGAGAGGGGGCTGATAGGGCTGCAGCCCCTCCCGAAATTTTATAGAAAGTTTTTAAAAAAATAATTCCTTACTTTTTTTTGGTAATAAAATAAAAAAAGAAAAAATTCCTCTCTCTTTTTACTTTTTCCTACCCATATATGGCATAGTAAGTATTCCCTTCAAACATGAGTCGTTGGTCTATCAAGATATATATATAATCTCTGTAAGCCGAAAGGCACATATTTTGCCCCCTTTATCAGCATTTTATTAGTTACTTACGGTTAATTCCCAACATAAAATTCTGTATATGGGCCCAAAGTTGACATCTGTCTAGCCGATGACCACTTACAACTGTTGACTAACAAAATTTCTTAATGGAAGCAACAGTTGTTTCAATGTTGGCCCATATAAATTTTGTTTGAAGAGTTGTTTTGGAGTCAAATTTCCGAAAATGAAATTCTGTTACATACGAGGGGTGATCAGAAAAAAAGGTTACAAGCTGCAGCATTTGAAAACTACATATTTTGGAGAACTTTTGTTTCCCCAGAGTGGAGACAGATGGTGCTACTTGTCATACAGCTGGTGCGCGGGTAGGTAGTGAAAGTTCCCAGACGGTTCAGGACGATTGAAATGGCAAGACGCTTAGAAAATTGGTCTCGTCTGGAAATGCGAGCCGTGATTAGATTTTTATGGGCAAAGAATGTGTCTGCGAAGCATCTGACGCAAACGGCCGGGCATGTTGAGTGAAGGTGTCATCCTCCTGCATGACAATGCTAGGCCCCATACTGCTCAAGATACGCAGGAATTGTTGCGACGGTTCAGGTGGGAAATCTGGAGTCACCCCCATACAGCCATATTTGGCACCCAGTGACTATTTCCTGTTTCCGAGATTGAAGGAGCACTTATCCGGCTCACAGTTCTTATCAGACAGTGCTGTGAAAACTTCCGCCGAGACCTGGCTCAATGGACAGGGACCTGATTTCTACCAAGACGGGTTAAACAAGTTGGTTCTGCGTTCTCATAAATGCCTAAATAAACTTGGTGATTATACCGAAAAGTGATAGGCACATATGCCTCTTAATTCTCTTTTGTATTTTCTGTCTATTGTTAATAAATATTTCTTTATTTGACTTGTAACCTTTTTTTCTGATCACCCTTCGTACATACATGTTTCGAGGTCTCTTAATTTAATGCTGTGTTTGAAAAAGACTCGAGGTGCTTTTTAAATTTTGTCATACACTTTATTGCTGTAATAAATACTATCAGTCAGGTCAAAGCTTCAAAAGCAATTATTAAGTCTGAAGTTCGGTAACTTAGCACTAGAATCTGCCTCAAGAGAAGATTTTGAAGAGTTCTGCAGTAAAGCTGATATACAGTCTCGTAAGATTTTCCAAAGTGTAAAACAACTAGCCTCCAATCTCGATATTGATTTTAAAGTAAGACTAATACTTATTCTTCAGAGAAACAGATCAAATCTACCAAAATGGGATCCAGAAACTATTTTTTTTTTACTCATACAGGTAATATTATATCATCTTTAAATGACCTTTTCTTCACATAATTTGCATCACTGTTCACTTCTATTGCTATTACTAAAAGAAACTTGCAATTAAAATTTTCATTTTTCTGATATATATATATATATTTTATTGAGTCAATTTTATTCAAAAGCTGTTTGATTTGAATTCCTTTGAATGAGAAGTCATGAAAAGTCTATGCATAAAGAACAGAAAATGAGTTTGTGAATGCGTCGAAAAAATAATCTTTTTTAAGAGAAATTTATTTTTCGTTATTTTGACAAGCTTTAATTAAACATTTCAAGCTTTAATTAAACACTTTTAATTAAACAAAATTATTTTTTGTTGACACAGGTCAATATTAAGGCAATCACGTTTCCCTCGAGTAGTACTGAGGACGATTCCAAAGACTTGAAGTGATGCCAAACTGACCAACGGGATGGGATTTGATAAACATTCAGTCATACGGGCTTCCCTTATCGCTTATTTTCTCTCAACCACGAGGGTTATCAGCCCTATGCATTTTTATAAAATCATATTTGAAATTTTTGTACTGCGCAAATCATACTACAATTTATATTTACTTTTCATACACGAAAAAAGAAAGTTTTCTACAGAATATGGTATGTTTAGCGTTAAGATTTACAGGGTCACTCTAAAATATTCAGATACATAAAGAGCTACAATTGGAAATTGCTGGAACTGCATTTCCGTTTGTGTTACAAGTTGTGTTTTCAACACTTTCCAACAATGTTTGAGAGTGATTATGATTTCAGTTAGTTTTATCTCTTTTTATTTTTTCTGCTGTGTGGCAGGCAAAGTACTTTGAAGGTTTTAGACTATGCAACAAGCAAGTACAGATGGAAAGTGTTAATCGTCTATGCGAACTGCATGATTTTTCGTTCTTATTTCATAGGAATTCTTGTTATCATTTGATTTAATGTACAATTGAAAATTACCATTTGTTATGGGGCAATTAAAATTATAATAAATATAAGAAACAAAAAAAAAAAAAAAAAAAAAAAAGAGCAGTAATATTTTAGTACTAGCAAACCCTTGCGAAATTTTCAGTTTATTCATATTTTTTAATTATTTACCTTGAAAATTTGAAACTTACGTCTTATACTAATTTCACCACCCAATATATATTTTAATTCCTCAGTAGCCAAATCATTTTTTTTTTTTGATAATTAACTCAAAATCATTCAAAGAAAAATTTCAAAATAAAATTCATGTTTCACAATCCAGTTTCATACTTCCCCAAGCAGGACAGCTTTAGTATAGGACCCTTATGGCGACTTTAAAATTTTTGCCAATATGTTGGCGATGCCTTTTAATTTATTCATTTTGGCATATTTTTTTGTTTAAAAAAAACTTAGTACCTATTTTGATTATATTTCTTATCGTTACGTTTGTAATCAATTTATGACACAAAAATTCATATATTGTTTATATCTTTAAAGTATTGCTAGGTTTAAAACGACGCTTGCAAAGACTGTAAAGATGCAAATTTAAAAATGGATTTCTATAAAATTATCTCATCAGTCAAATGTCGTCTTTTTTATTATTATTATTAGATCACTGAACTTAGTCCGCGTGCTTAAATATTGCTTTTTTTTTTTTTTTTTTTAAATCCTCGCATATTTTATTGTCACTATCGTATCGTTTCTAAGAAATATAATTGTAATTGGTCCACGTTAGAGAAATATTATATAGATTATTATTATTGAGAGTGGAACTTCTTTTTCAGTGGAAAAAATGTAGCAATTTCATAGAATCACTCTTCAGTTGAGGAGGATATTAGAAATATTGTGTTTCCCATTACCTTTTTTTCTGGACATGCAAAAATTTTCCGTTTCATTCCATTGCAATATATTTTTACTCAAAATTCCGGCCAACAGATTGTGGTAAATCAGTACATGAGGTTCCATGTACAGAATGGAGATTCGTACAGGCAGAAATTTTAAGGCATTTTTCTAATCGAACGTTTAAGCACGAACAAATAGTTTAGTTAAAAGTTTAGATTCAACCAGTTTATTTTTAATTATTCACAAATATGCCTGGTCCAACTCATTTTTTACAAAAAATAAGAGTTATTTCAACTTATATTCATTTATATTATTAGAATAAGTTGAGTTTAATGTAATAACTTATAATCAAAAAGATTTTTTCTAGTGATTTTTTTTTTTTTTTTTGTAAAGGGGGGGGGGGGGGGATCTGAGTCAGAAAATTAACATGGGTGTCACATGAAATCTATAAGCTGACCTGGCGTAATATCTATTTGTGTGTGTGTAGGGGGGGGGACCAAAAATCTATTGCCTAGGGCTGCTAAAATTGTAAAGTGGGCCCTGGATATGAATATCTTACTTGCATCGTATTTATGAATAAATACTGTGTAATATAGAGCACAGCATTTATGCATGTATAATTTTATTTTAAAAATATTTAAAATTAAAGTATAATAACTGATTAATACATAAACTGAGTTAATAATTTATATAATAAAAGGCTTATCTTTATCCATGCACAAACTTTGGGTTAGTTAGTCTGGCTGACTAACACAGCTAATCAACATTGGCTATGTTCATAAACAAAACAAAAAACGGTATATAACCTATGTATGTTTATTTCTTAGAATTTACCATAACAATGGGAGCTTTAAGAAATTATGTTTTGACACTAGAGTAACTGTAAGTGTATAAATTCCTTTCATTATTAACATATACTGCAAATATGTTATCTATATATTAATTTGAAATGTGTTTTTGTCTGTCTCCACTAAATTGAGAGAACTGCTAGGTGTAAAAATTTGGTTGAGGTGTCTTAAAAAAAGTCTTGGTCTGTAGATGTGTTATGAAAAGAGAAAAATAAAAAAAGTCGAACGGTTCCCCCCCTGGGGGGTGGGGGGTAAACATACGTTGGCGAGCGTAAATCAGCTCCAAATTACTTCACGGTGAAGAAATTGTACATGGGGGGACTAGACTCTAATACTAAAAAATCAATATCTCCGATTTTGAAATTTTCAATTTTAAAAGGGGGAAAGTAGATTTGAAGGGGGGAAATTAGTTTGAGAGGGAAATCCGTTCTGGACCCACACATGTAGCACCACCTCATTTGAACGGTCTTGAAATTTCATGTTGATTGGGGATGTTTGTATACAATATAGGGTGCCCCCTGGTGGTGAAAAATGGAACTAGGTGATTTTGTAGTAGGCCCTATCATGTTGCACCTTATATTAAAGGTCTTGGTATTTCCTGACCGTTGGTGATGTTTATAAGAGAACACACTGTGCCCCCTTGTGGTGGAAAGTGCAACAAAAGGATTTTGCAGTTGACACCACCATGTGACACCTTATTTGAAAGACCTTGGAAATTCCAAGGCGATTCTTGATAAAGGTCTTGAAATTTCATGTGGATTGAGGATGTTTGTATACAATATAGTGCACCCCCTGGTGGTTAAAAATGGAACTAGGTGATTTTGCAGTAGACCCTATCATGTTACAACTTATTTTAAAGCAGTGTTTCCGCTACGGTAGCATTTTTCGCGAAATGCTAAAAGACTTATCCAAAATGCGAAAATGAAATAACATGTTTTTGCTTTTTTGATAAAGCATCTTACAAAGACAAATTGAAAAAAAAAAAAAAAAATCTTCGAAAATATTATAGCGAATCTTTCATGGGAAAAAAATTGCAACATTGATCAAGAAAAATCCATCATTTCATGCATATAAGGAAAATTAAATGCTGAACTATGCATAAGAATCGCATACAGGAAATCAATTTGTAAATAAGCATGAGGCATTTGTACAGTGGTCTAATATGAAAGAAAGAAAAATTATAAATTGTAAACCAAAAAGCTTTCAACAGTAATAAACAAATTTCACTTATATTACCCTTTTTTTTTTTTGTAAGTTATGTTTTTATTTTCAGATACAGTATAAGCTTAATGTAGTTTTACGTGCCATAGTGATAATTATATCTCCAGAAAAATAATATACTTTGTATTTTAGATGTTCGTATTGCTTTAAAAAAGTTTACAAAATAAAGTAATAATCTAAAAAGTTTTAATATTTTTTATGTCTGCCAATAAATGTGTTAAAATATATGCTTGTACTATATTCAAATTGATCTGGTTACAGTGGTAAGTTTAATTATTAATTACTTTTTTGTTTTTTATTTCAAATTAAAAAATATATATATATCTTCTGTGTATAACTCTTTAAAGACCTGATTAAAAACTTTTAAGTTTAATTTACAAATGAAAATCACACATGTCGAGACGCTTAGAATAATGTGTAAACTGATATTCATCTTTTTCTACTGATTCTGGCATTTTCACATTTTGCTAAAGCTTTTTTTCTGATTTTACCTTTTTTGCTAAAGAAAATTTTTACTCAGCTAAAACCCTGTTTTAAAGGTCTTGATATTTCCTGACCGTTGGTATTGTTCGTATAGAACACGCTGTACCCCCTGGCAGTGGAAAGTAACTAAAGGATTTTAATGTTGACACTACCATGTGATACCTTATTTGAAAGGTCTTGGAAATTCAAGGCGATTGGTGATTTTCGTGTAGCACATACTGCACTCCCTGGTGGAGGAAAGTGTATTTTGCAGCGCGTGCGTAGCATGCCTGCTATATGGTGCCTCAGCCACAGGCAGCGGTAACACAAGTCAGAGGTTCGTTCGGTTCAAGGTTAATTTTTGAGAATGTTTTCATGTTATTAGCGGCCTGTATATATGTGCCGCAGGCACTGGGTCACAAACCCGAGTTCCGTTCTGTTTGAGGTAATTTTTTTTTTGTTACAGATGATTATTTTTTTTGTGATGTTTTCATTTAAAAACAGAAATTCAAACAAAATTGAGTGAAAGATATAAAACCATACAAATTTAAGGTTATTATCATGGGTCCCGGCAATGCTGGGTAGGTTCGTTCCGTTCCAGGTTATTTTTTGGAATTTTTTCATGGTATTAGTGGCCCGTGTATGCACTGCCGCAGGCACCAGGGTCACAAGGCAGAGTTTCGTTCGGTTCGAGGTAATTTTTTTTGTTACAGCTGATTATTTTTTTTTTCGCAATACTTTTATTTTAAAAATAGAAATTTAAACAAAATCGAGTTAAAGATATAAAATCATATACATTTAAGGTCCATTTAAGGTTATTATCACGGGCCCGAGCATTGCCGGGCGGGTTAGTTCGATTCCAGGTTAATCTTTGGGAAATTTTTTTATGTTGTTAGCGGCCCGCATATGCGCTGCCGTAGGCACCGGGGTCACAAGGCAGAGTTTCGTTCAGTTCGAGGTAATTTTTTTTGTTACAGCTGATTTTTTTTTTTTCGCAATGCTTTTATTTAAAAATAGAAATTCAAACAAAATCGAGTTAAAGATCATACAAATTTAAGGCTATTATCACGGGCCCGGGCATTGCCGGGCGGGTTCGTTCGGTTCCAGGTTAATTTTTGTGAAATTTTCTATGTTGTTAGTGGCCCATGTATGCGCTGCCGCAAGCAATGGGGTCACAAGGCAGAGTTTCATTCGGTTTGAGGTAATTGTTTTGTTACAGATTATTATTTTCGTGATGCTTTCATTTAAAAACAGAAATTCAAACAAAGTCGAGTTAAAGGTATAAAATAATACAAATTTAAGGTTCATTTCAGGTATCATGGGCCCGGGCAACGCCGGACGGGTCAGCTAACATATAGTCTTAGTATTAAACGATATAGAAAATAAAAGATAGCATCTGTTTATTTGGAGTCAGTTTGACGTCACATTGACAGTACTTTGTAGAAACCGGTGTCATATACAGTGTTTCTATTTATAAGCATTTTTCTGACTTTCTTTTTTTAAAGTGAAATGTCGTAAATTATATTAGATGCTTTAACTTGAAATACATTTAAATAACGGTGCGACGATTTTTAAACATTACGGTCAATAAAGTGATCGTCGAATTCGCCGGGTTCCAGCTAGTAAAATTATAACTGAAAAACTATTTTGCTACTTATGTACACTCCAAAGTACAAGTATTTTGCAATCACTATAAATGTTTGATACATCTTATACAATATTTCATAGCTTGAAGATAAACTAATTCGTAGGTATTTGCCTATAAGTCAAATATTTTTATCTTTTAAATTTATAATGTATAATAATTAAAGATTAAATTATATTCTTGATGATGTATTAATTTTAGGAAACAATTATTTTACACATAAAAAAGATATATGCAACACTGGTAATTATATATATATATATTTTAATTGTTTTGTGTATGTGTGTGTAGCGGTACAGAAAATAATATTCATTAAGAGCCAATTTAAAAAATATACCCAATATTCAATCCTATGAAGTTCTCTTATATAAAATAAATAAATTTTAAATTTAAGTTTTATTGGCAGATTAGAAACATTTGCAAACTATTTTAAAAAACTAAGAATTTAATACTATATTTTTACAATGGATTAGGTCAACTGAAATGCACAAGTTTACTGAGTTTATCGAAATAATAAAATAAAACAGGCAGATAATTATTTTATTATACTGATTATTTGAATTATACATATACTCTTTATATGAGATATTTGTGCCAACCAGCAAACTCACTCAAACTTAAATTTATTTAATATTTGTACGGGGTCCAGATTAATTCCAAGCTGACTCAAATATCCTAGTAAAAGAATAGTGTAAGGTTTACGAAATAATAAAAAAACAGATTTATTTGAAATAAATATAAGTAATACACTTGGCAGAATTATATTTCAAAATGCTTATTAAAAGATAATTCTTTTAATCTAAGGTGTGTAGATTATTTAAAAATGTGTACTAAAAATTTTCAAAATTAAAATATTTATTACATCTTGGTAAGTTTCACTTATATGACATATAATTAGCAAAAGCCAATTACATTAATTTAGATAAATAATTGACAGTTTAAATAAACATTAGTACTATTACAAATCTAAATTAATACGTTAAATAAAGTGCAGTTTCTTCATTTGGGTTAAATGTGTCAATGTACATGTTTTCTCTTTTATGCATCCGACGAACATGAGAGCGTAAATTGTCTCTTCGAGCGGATCGATAACTACAATGCGGACATAGGTGAGGCTTTTCACCTGTATGCATACGACGATGTTGTATTATTTTTTTTAACTGTACACTAGAAAAATTACATAGATCACATAAAAAGTGTTCATCATTTCGATGCTTTTTCATATGCTTTTGCATTTCACTTTCAGTAGCACGGTCTTTACCACAAATTTTGCAACTTAATTTTATAGGATATTGTTCAACTCCAGCAGCATGTATTTTTTGGTGTTTTTTCAAAGCTTTGTACACTGTGCAAGAATATGGACAATTGGGACATTTGTACTCTTCTGCATTATGTCGATGACGCTGCGGAAGCGCCTCAGGTTTATGACGTTTTTTACCACAAGGATGAACTCCATCAAGCAGCACATGTTTTTCCATATGCTTATCAAGTTTATCTCTTCTTTGAGAAGAATAAGAACAAGATGGACAATTATAACGTTTATTAGTTACATATTTTTCCTTAGTGGTACTTTTTTTGGACTTGCTTTTCTGAAATTTTGCATGATTACTTTTGATGTGCTTTTTCAATAATGTTCTAGTTTTAAAAACATCACCACATAAACCACAGTCGTAAGTTATCGTTGGGGAATCCTCAAGACAATAATTTGAGGTATCAATAATAAGCTTATTATCTTCAAAACCTGTATCATCCATTTGTTCCGAACCAATATCTATTGATGAACCAATTCCAAAATTATCAACATCCAAATGAGCATGCATATGATCGCCAATTACAACTTCATTTCCAACATTAGAACCAACTACTACTTCTCCCCCCTCAATAATATCTTCTTGTTTGATCACTGTATTAGGAACAAGAATGATTTGAGGGTCTTCATTTTCTGTTCCTACATTTTGTTCCACAATTAATTCATTAGTAACTCCAACAGCATCACTAAAGTTGAATAAATGATTCACATGGTTGCTACCCAGAACAACTTCTTCAATTCCTTGACTTTTCATAATGAAACTTGAGGGATCTACATGGGAATCAGAAATAATCAAAGACTGATCACCAATCATCTTTGAAGGTGTACCTAAAAAAAGAAAAGATTAATCAGATAGGAAATAATGGATTGTTTTAACTATTACTCATTCATGTGAATTTTAAATACATTTTAACAGTTGCTGACTTACATGGATGACACTGGTTTTAAAAAGCTAAAAATCAAAAACTACAAATGTCATCAGTAAAACATGTTTGAAATAAAATTTGAGTATGTGTATATATAATATATGTGACTGGCTTTCTGCCATGCCAGTGGCAGAAAGTGGTTATAACCGGTTTAAACCAGCAGAAACTGGCAAAAACCCATTTCATGGCATTATCTGAGCCTTTATAATACCAAATTTTAAAATACATTTTAATCAGAATAAACAGCAAACAATGCATTGAAATAAAGAAAGTAAAATTTTATCCAAAGTCTCAAACGAATATAATGATACATTCATTAAAAAAAAAAAATTACCTTAAAGTATAACTAATTTTTTAAATAGAATATGATTTTTGTGCATTAATCATACATATAAAAAAAAAGTAGCAGTAGCTAACTATCAGTTTCAAATGTGCATAAAACCAGCTGAGTATTAATTTTCTTAAATTGATTTGGAAAAAATTTTCCTACCTGAAAAAATTATTCTTCATTTTCTTCTCATGTTTACACATTTGGTATAAATATGACATACAAATATTTAATTTAATTGAGGAAAAATAAACAGATTCATTAAATTCAGCAATGAAGATCTAAAAATAATTACATACATGAGAAATATTGAGCACTGAACAAATTTCCCATTTGCAAATTTATTTCTCAAGGTCTGCTACTATTGAAATAACATTTTCAAGTTTTTCATTCATTCTGATATTAGAAATAAACTTTCTCTGGAAATTTCCACAAAACTTTTAAATACCTGTTAATGCTGTAATTTTGTGCTTTTTTTTTTTTTTTTTAATTTTTAACTTAAATAATAATAATAATAATAATAAAAAAAAAAAGCAACTCTGTAGTTTTGTTTGGCTATATCACTTATTATTAACTGATTCATTTAGTTATAACGACTTTTAAAGTTAAATATTTAATTTTCTTTATGGTGCAAACTGTAAGGCGTAAAAATTTAAATGAATAGTATCATTCTAATTTTATTTTTCCATTTTAGCCACTTTTTTCCACTGTCCTGGCAAAAAATGCAGGCAAAAACCCAACCCTGAAAAATACATATGACAAATCATGTTACATACAGTGATAGCATCTGTCGCTTATAAGCAGAATAAGAAATTTCTTTTACGAGCAGAAAGGAAGGATGGAGATGTTTAAAAAAATCATGGAAGCTAAGGGAAGAAAAAAAAACAGAAAAACGACCCTACATTGGCAGAAAAAGTGTTTTTTTCTGTAACAACCATCGTATGAAATTCCCTGACTTTTCCAGATTCTGGCTAAAATATTCATATATGTATATAATTCAAATAATATGGAATAAATATAAAGGATTTATAAATATAAATGATCAAAAGCCGTATTTAAATACATTTGAATGATTTTACATAACATTTATTCTGCAAATCTTGAATTAAAAGAAGCAATGTATATTACATATATTGAATATTACCATTTATAAACACACACATATATATATATATATAAAATGAATGAATACTGTGTGTCCCCTGGGACTCGTCACATTATTATTATTAATAGTCTGCATCCTGCCTTCAGTTTAACAAAAGGAAAATTACTACTTAAAATAGGGGTTGGTCAAGAAAATATTAAATAGTTTTATAAAACAGGATTTTAACATATAAACATTTTATCATGTATTAATAAAAGAAATGTTTTGAATCTTAAAACTTAATTTTTTTAAAAACAACAAAAATTTAAAGTTTTCTATTTAAGAAATAAAAGTTATCTATTTTTTCTTTTAAATATTCCAAACGTTTTTGTTTCAATTTCACTGAGATAATCAAATTTTTATACGCATTTACACAAGTCTTTAAAAAACAGTGGTATTAAAAATATTATTTATAAATCAATCTTATTCCTGTAATGCAGTATTTTATAGTTTTATTCATAAATTACTAAAGTTTATAAGTTAACTCATTATAAAAAGTTCTTAGTTACTTCAAAGTAACTAAGAACAAGTTATTTCACTGTATTCCTACATTAATATAAATAAATTAAAATTTTATTTCATTTTTTTTAATAAGCATAACTATTTTGTCTGTTAAATCGAACATACTAACAGAGTTGTCAACCCTCCAAATTTTTATATCACCATTTCTTTTAAATTTATCTTCGTCTTAATCACAGATTTTACGATAATAAATAAAAAGAATGTTTCTGTGAAAAAATATTGGTCTATTCAAAAATCCGGACATATTTTATCATAATACAGATATAAACTGTACAGAAAAGAAAAAAAAAACTATCACCATCTGTTAAATTAATAAAATATAAGCTATAAAGTAACAGTGAAACACAACTGAATAATGGGATGTAAACAGAACTTTATGTCCCGTATGTCAAGCGCCCTCTACATGCTATGTTTTTCTTGTACTGTTGCCAAGTTTCTGAGCCACGCGGAAGGCACCTAGTTTAGGAAGCTATGATATAACTTGTATTTCTCATATAATTCTAAAGAAATTTTTTATTAATATATTTGTATTTTTTTTTTATGTAAGAAATGTTATTACTTACTCTAAATACAAAAATCTCAATTTATTATTATTTTTCTCTTTTCTTTTGTGTGTGTGTGAGAGAGAGAGAGAGAAAACCCCCCTATCCACTTTTCCTAGCGCAAAACCCTATCACACCAGTCGCACTTTATAAACAGTAAATCTGTTTAGTTTGAATTAAATTTCACTTAACAGATTTTTTTTAATCACCAAAAACTACTAAGCAAAATTAAATAAGCCAAATGAAGCATGCAAATAATGCTTTTAACATGCATATTAAACTACAACTAATAAAGGGAAAAAATATATGAAGCACAAGTAAAACATAAGATTCTTGAAAAGATTTATTAACAAAATTATTTTTTAAATGCTACGGTTACTAAATATAATTTTGTACTGCATGAGGTAGACAACTTAAATTCCCTTTTACTTAAAAAAAAAAAAAAAGGGGAATATAAAATTACACATTTAGAAACTTTTTTTTTTCAGATTAGCAAAAATGCCTGAATAATTTACCTAAAATATATATATATATATATATATATATATATATATATATATATTAATATTTATTATTATTATTATTATTTTTTAATGTTAATACAAAGATATAAAAACATACATCATTTAGATTTTTTTTCCAAAGACTAGCAAAATGCCTGAATAATAACTTACATGAGTAATCTTCTGATGCCAAAATGTTCCAAGACTCTGCTGTCATTGGGGAGAATTGTTCTAAAACAGGGTTTTCCATGTGACGGTACATATGTACCCCTGTGTTAGGGTGGGTGAATTATTAAATAGTTAAAATAAAAAGTAAAAAACAGAAATGAGTATTCAATAAACTGGAGGGGGAAAAAAAAAAACATGCATAGGTAACATAAATAAGACAATTTTAAAAATTAAAAGGGAACATTACACATGCTTACAGCTAGCTTATATTTATTTAACAAACATAATACAAATAAAAAACACTATAACTACAACAACAGTTATATAAAGCAAGCAAACAAAAATAATTTTAAGCATGCAAATGCTAAGCATTTCTTATATTTTCATTCAATACATAACTTGCAGAAGAGGAAAAGGGGGAATAGATACAAATGCTTCTGATAATTTTTTTTTTTTTTTTTTTTTTTTTTTTCAAATCCTGAAGTTTGGATTCCCATATTTTAAAACACTAAAAATTGATAAAAGACAAATCAATAACTTTAATTAATGGCATTTCCCCTTAATGTTATATACATACAGCGTGAAAATGTGATCCCCCCCCCCCCCTATTAATCTGAAATATTGATCTCGTATAAATACACTATATTCAAACATATGCACACACATGAATTATTTTTTAATAAAAATTATGGATACATTACAATTTTAATCTTTTTTTTTTTTTTCCCTAAAATTATTCTGAACTTGAAAAATATTAAACTACATTTTTTTTTTCAAATTTAAGAAAAATAAGCTTCAGTCATACAAGTGTGTTAAAAAAAAAAAAAAAAAAAAAATCATTTTTAGGGCTTAACATTACTATACGGAGGAGAAGGGGAATCTACATTTAATCTTAAATCTACATTTTCTAAAATTCAAATGCTAAATTAGAAATGTTTTTCAACAATTTCTGATTAGGAAATGGATTAACAGGGCTGAACTCGAAATTATAATATAATTTTTTTTACTTAAGAAGTTACGCTATGATAATGTTTAATATCAAATTAATGATGTTTCATTAAACAGTTCTTTTTTATAGTGGACCCAGTACCCATATAGCAATAATAATAACATATCTAGTATCTTTTACAGCAGCTTCATGGATTGAGAGTAGTATATTTGCTTTTTATAACATCTTTATAGCACTTAGTACTAGAGATGGGAATAGTCCGGGGAAAAAAAAAAAAAAAATGGGGTGGGGGGGGGGAGTTTTTTTCATTTTTTTCCACACGAAAAGATTAAATTTTTTTTATTTCTAGCATGAAATAACATATTTAAAAAATTATATTTACATTCTGATACTTTTTTCTTGAAATATATTTTCATGTTAAGTATCTTGCATGAAAATACTGATTCTGATAATGTTCATATTTCAAAAATAAAGTTTTAACCATAAAATCAAATGGTACTCCTGAAGTATTTAATTATTACAATGACCTCCTTCCCATCACATTCATTTGAAATTACTTATTCTGAGAGTTCAGGGGTGAAACTACCTAGCTTGCAAAAACCCTGAAAACTGTTCCTTGCATGCACAGAGGGAAGATTAATGATATATCATAATATGGCTACCTATATAAAATGATATTTGTAGACTTCATAATACATTATATGGCAAATTAAACATTGAAAATGAGAAATTTCTGTAAAAACAAAGTATTTTAAACATGAAATTCAAAGACAGTAAAAATTTCAAAAACCCTGAATTCAGGGATAGCCCCTGAAAAGTTTCATCCCTGAGAGTTATAAAATTCTCGAGAAAATCTTTCAGAGAATATTCTTACAGAAGCTATAATAACAGACAATTTTTAAATGTGTGCTTTGTATAAGTATTAATTTATGTGGAAATTTAGAATTTTTTGAAATTTTGCTTTTATTAAAATAATCGGATTGATTAAAGAAATAATTAAATTTATTTAGTAGTAGGTTTTAAAACAAAAATAATTTTTTGGCGCTAAAAGATAAAATCTTGTAAATTATTGAATATGAAATCTAGTGATAATCCAAGTAATTAAACAACAAAGCATTAAATGTTTTTTTTTTTTTTTTTTTTTTTAATTTCATTACCGATATTTTTAAAAGATGACATAAAATATTATATATATATTTCTAATTATTTATATTTTTGCTTTAAAATGTTTTACACGTATCTGTATGAGATAAAAATGAATTTATCCAACAACTATTTAAATAGTAAACATATGACATTGTTTTCAAATGAAAAAGTGTGTTGGTAGAAAAAAATGGCAAATTGATGTATGTAGACAATATTAAATTAAAAGCCAAATAAAAAAACAAAAACAGTTGAGTTTATACAAAGTAGGTAATATTGATGATAAAGAATTAGATAAGTTGTCTATCATTGAAGAAGCTAGCTTAATTCATCTTTTATCAGAAAATAAGACTGACTATTCGTTTTAATTCTAAATTTTATGTAATGAGTGACCAATTACAAAATTAAATTAAATTTTTAAACTATTTGTTATTTTGGTTTTTAATTTAAATTTAACCTATTTAATTATAAATTGCTAAATTATATAATTTAAATTTGCTGATTTTCAGGCGTAATTTTTATGCACACGTCATCAGATTATTGATTAATTAAAAATCTTAAATGATACCGAATACTTTTAAAACCGAATAGTAACTATTTGGCATTCGGCCAACTGATTTTACTTCATTCAGGTGTCAATCACCCCCCCCCTTTTTTTTTTTACTTTTCCAGTAATACCACCTATATAATTACGAAAAATTATTTAAAATTTTTTTTCAGAAACAGTGGTTTATTTAAATATAGAAAAATGTTAGAAAATATTACTTGAACTTGAACACACAAAATTTCTTGAATAACAATATCTTGTCGCACTTGTTCAAATATATATATATGTACACACACACAAGGTTGACAACATTTTAATTTATTCCGTAGAATTTTTAGCCCCACCTTTATTCCATACCAATTTTTTTTAAGAGTAAAATTTTCTTATTATGTTGCAGAAAAATGCTCTAAAAGTAAAATAATAGTGCAAAATAGAGGTGGGGTTAAAAATGCTCCGGAATAAACTAAAATTTTGGCAACTATGTATATGTAATGCAGCATTTGAGAAAAATCAACTTAAATAACAATAAGTACAGTCAATCACATATTTTTTAGGTTAAAAAAATTAAAAAAAAATAAATAAATAAATAAACTGAAAATTATTTCTGAATGTGTCAGGTTTTGGGGTTCTTACTCTAAAGCATTGGCGACACAACGCCTTGCATGTGGCTAAATTGTGAGATATAGATGTGATGCTTTTTGCGCATGTTAGGGTACTTCATACACATTTTTCAATGTGCAAACTCAAATTTGCTTTTTTATGACTTGTGTCATTTTTATCTTGCCAGGGTGCAATGTGAAATTTCCTAGAAGGCAACATCATGCATGCTTCTTGTTAATTCAACTTTAAAGACATATGTCATTATACTGTTACTACAAAAGACAATTTTTGCTAGGTATTATTAATTGTTATGATTAATGCAATTAATAATTTTCTTTAATATTACTTTAGAAACTATATTAAACAATGTTTTCATTCAAATATAAGTTATTTCTTAATTATTCTGAATAATCTTAATTTAATAATAATTAAAAATAGTAGTTATGAAAGAATTTTTTCAAAAGATTTAACATTTTTAAAGTTGAATTTTTATATATTTAACTAGCCGAATAGTAGCCAAATCGAAAATTCAGCAGTCTGACCGAAAAGGCTGAATATTCGATATATCCCTAATAAACATATGTTTCGTACATAAAATAAAGATTACAGAAATATGACTTATGTGAATTTGATTTCTTAAATAAATGCACAGGCTTTATTATTATTATTATTTTTTTTTTTTTTTGAAAAATTTTATATGAATATATATATATATATATTCTCTAAATTCAGATTTTAATGATGGTATAGTTACAAATAGGAAACTTAAGGCATTAAAAAATTTAAATTTGTATTTTAATATGAATAATTATTCATCATTTGCAGTTGAATGTTTTTTGTCTTGAATATGTACTGAATGTTTAGAAAAATTGGTTATCAGAGAATATTCTCAGATTCAAAGTTATTGATTAATATCGTGAAATAAGGTCTTTATGTTCTAGTTATGCATGTCAAATGGATTGATTACGAATGAGTTTTATAATTTATTTAAGTCATAAACATGAAAAAATTTCATGCAATTTAACAAAAAAAGAATATTCTCGATTATTCTCCAAATTTGGAACATTGGAGAATATTCTCGTTCTCTGAGAATTACATCTCTACTTATTCTTTTCAAGTTCCTTTAATAAAGAGAATGCAAAGCTCCTGGAAAGAGGAGATGGAAACTTATGATGGCCGAAACGAGATAGAATGAGGACAGTTTTTTTTTTTTTTTTCTTTTTTTTTTTTTTTTAATGAGTCAACCAATTAAAAACGTGTACATCAATTCACAGTAGATATGCAAGTCACAAATCACGGATATAAATTAAAATTTATGGCTACAGATTTGTTGAAGTAGTGTCCATTTTTCATGATGAATAAATTTATATTTAGCCCTGAAATAGTAAAACTCTATAAATATGCAATGTTTAACATCCATACATGATGAAAATAATAGTCTAATTGGTTTAATTAACTATATAGTAAGTACTAACATTCATAAAAAAAAAATTATTTGTATCAAATATGGTGAGTGACCAATAATTACCCCCAACCAAGGGGTAAATCCTGGTCACTAATAAATTAAATTACGAATGCATTAGACGATGAAATATGTATTTAATTTTATTAAAAAGGTGGTATTGCAATGTGCTTCCCCCATACCGAAATTGGTAATTACAAGTTTGATAGATTTTTAAAAAAATAAATGTTACTGTTTTTTGACCAGGAATTACCCCGTGTTACTCTAATTATTATGATGAGGTGATATGCATAAATTTTTGCATATATCTTTAAATATTTTTAAGTAACTAAAAATATGTTTCAAATACAATTTTTGTCTGTTTCATAATGCAGTAGATAAAAGATTAGGAAAGAAATTTTGTGAGAGGCCTGCTTTTATGATATTAGCCCATTTTATAAATCTGGTATGAAAAAACCTTTTATATGTATCTGAATTTTGTGACAAAGCAGCTAAATGCCCCCAATTTCTGCCTGTATCAGTCTCTGGTGAATAGGAAGAAATGTATTTTAGAGTCAAACTATTTATGTTTTAAAATATACAGTCAACTCCCTCTAATCCGCAAAAGTTTTGTCCAAAGGTTGTGCGGATTATAGGAATTTGCAGATTAGAGGTCATTGTATTTGTTTACATTTTTCTTTTGCAGTTACAAAGTCAGTTATTCTTCTTAATTTTTAAGTAGACATCAAAATGGAAAGACGGCTTCGAATAACTTTTAGAATAAAATATTTCTTCAGTATCAATAAAACTAATCAATCATATTCATATTTGATGGTAAATAGTAATTTAACCATATTCAAATAATATGTACCAATAAAATGTAAACAAACATATTTAAAAAAGAGAAAAAAAAAATATTTTTTTAAGTACAGAAATAATATTCATCACTCATTTTTAATTTAGTTAAATATTGATGTGACATGTAGCGATTTGTTTTAAATTTTTATGTACTTTCCTGACATTCTTTGGCTTGACTTAGCACTAGTCTGTATGAATTGCAGGAAAATAAATACAAAAATGTTACTGTTTTTTTCTCTCCCCAATTGTGTTTCAAAGCAAGGATTAAGCTAAAAATTTGATTTAAAAAAAGTAAAAAAGCAAGAAATGTTGCAAATTCTTTTAAAATACGAGATGTAAATTTTCTTTGTTTACATTAAAAAATCAATTGCGGATTAGAGGGAGTTGACTGTACTGTATATTATCAAAGGATTCAAGGAGGTAGAATGTCTTCAGACAAAGAGAAAAAAAAATTAAAGATCACATTTTGTGTGTACTAAAATTGACTCCATATTGAAACTAATCAACATATAAATGGACTCTTCTTCGTTCTCTATCATATATTTGTTCTCATAAATTTCTACTGTAGGACACACTATATTCATAAAAGCAATGAACTTGAATGAACAACCTGTATGCAATTTGCAACTAAATTTACACGAAATATCGCCTTATTCTGCCTTGTTATGAAAATGTTTAATTTCAAATTACAATTTTAGAATGCAGTGAGAGATATTTGTCTTTTCTGTTTGTAAAATGACTTAGAAGCCAGCATAGTTTGTTGCTGTTGTTATTAATTAGTAATTAATTAGCTCTTGTAATATGGACCATAAAAAATGTATTTTACCAAGTTCCATTTGACATGAGTGGTTTTTGCGGCAAACTTTTCACAAGAATGAAAGTCACAGCAGTTATGCCATCCCTAAAACAATTAAAATTTTTAGAAAAAACTCTTTACAACATTAAAAGTACAAAAACTGAAAGAGCCATTAAAACACTCTTTTTTTTTAATTGTGGGCTCCATTTGTTATTTACTAACTACTTGCTATTTACTTACTACTTGCTAACTAAATGATAGCCATAATTTAAATCTACATTAACTTTACACCATGACTGTAAGTATAACTTAGGTTTTAAACTAACAATTTGCCATGGATTTTGATTATGGGTCCTTAATTAACCATTCAGAAAAAAATTCAGTACACTTTCCTGTTATTCAGAGTAGCTAGCATTAGAACTTTTCCCTGACTTATGCTCTTTATTTCTCATGAAAATTTCACAGCATAGTGAAGAATTAGCGATTTACAATAACAAGCTTTCAAATATGGCTTATTTCTGCAAAATTTGTCAAAATTCCCACTTTTCCAGACTTAAATTCTATGTGTTGACTAGAGATGGGAATGGTCTGAAAAAAAAAAAAAAAAAAAAAACGGAAATTTGGGGGGGGGGGGGACTTTTTTCCCCTCGAAGGGGTTTATTTCCGCCCGGAAAAAAAAATTCTAGAATAAAATAACATGATTAAAAATTTATAATATTTACACTGCAATGCTTTTTTCGTGAAATATTTTTTCATGTTCAGTATCTTATATGAAAACACTGACTCTGAACTCCGATAATGTTCATATTTCAAAAATAAAGTTTTAACCATGTAATCAAATGGTAATCCTGAAATATTTAAGTATTACAATGATCTCCCTCCCATCACAGTCATTTGAAATTACTTGTTCTTTTCCAGTTCCCTTTATACAGTCGGTAACAAAAGTATCCAAACACTAGCAAAAATTCCTATATAAAAAAAAAGTAGAGTTAATGCTGTTTTGTTAAATAAATCCTTGTCGAATCATGTCCTTAGTCAGTCTAAGAACATGATTCCACAAGGATTTATTTAACAAAACAGTATTAACTCTACTTTTTTTATAGAGGATTTTTTGCTAGTGTTCGGATACTTTTGTTACCTACTGTACTTTCGTCTTTTTTTTTTTTTTTTTTTAAATACATATCCTTAGACTTGTCTAACTGTATTATTTTAATGTGTGTGGATATATTATACACACACACACATAAATATAAATGCATGTAACAGCAAGAAAAAAAAAAAAAAACCTAAGCAACTACTTTCTATCAAAACATTTATTTCACAATTTATAAAAATTACATGTGCAAAAACCTACTTGATTTATGTCCTATACATCTTAGTTAATAAGTTTTATATATATATAAATAATTAAATGCTGTTTTAAATTTCTGAAGTTCAATTAACTTTAAATTAAACTTCTATTTTATGTTTGTGATTAATTTTATTTTAAATGAAAATCTGTATTAACAGTCCAGCATCAGGTCCAGTAAATCAGTAAGCCTGACATGCAATCAGGTTTAGGTCTAGTTGACTAAATTTTTTCTCTTGTGTATTAAGTTCGGCTCAGGTTGACTGATTTATTTTTCTTATAGGTCAGATTGACTGAATTTTTTTTTTTCCTGGGGGCTGGGTTGTTTGATTTATTTTTCTTATGAGTCGGGTTCAGATGAGGTTGACTGAATTTTTTTCTTGCGGGTTAGGTTTAAGTTTCCAATGAGTCAGGTCAATTTAAGAGCATCTTTCAAAAAATTTTATCATAATAAACAGAAATTTGTTTGATATAATTAAAAACACACTAAATATTCCTATGATTAAATATATGTGCGCACAAATTATTACATACATATTGCAGAAAGGCAATAAACAAAGAAAAGTCATACATATATATATACTAAACTTAAAGCATATTTTTGTACTCAAGTACATAACACACATAAATGGTTAAAAATTATTAATCTATTTTTCAGATTTTTAAATTTATAACTTACTTAGTGTATCAGTTCCATTAAAAAAAAAAAAAAAATTAAATGATTTACTAACTCTGTAACAATGAAAATTTATTTTATAACTTTAAAAAGATTATGAATCATTAAATTTAGTTTAGTTTTCGGGTTTCGGATATGAAAAAATCAAGTTTGGGTCAATGAAAACAAAATAATTATAAGATAAAAAGATCTTTTTATATACCATGTTTTTAAATTTTCTGTTCAATCATATAAACGCTACCGAAGGCAGCGGGAACCCAGAGCAATTGGATAAATTTTTTAAAAAATTCATTGCTCTCGTGTTTTGAGATATTATAAAAGTTTCAAATGTCTAGCTAGTCGGGAAGTTAGTGAAAAATCGATTACAAGCTTTGTACTGGTAACGCTTCCGAAGGCAGCAGGAAGCCGAAACATTTGGTTAAAAATATTTTAAAAATGCATTTTCACCGTATTCTGAACTATTCTGAAAGTTTCAAATGTCTAGCTAGTCAGGAAGTTAGTTAAATAAATTTTCTGTTGAATCATATAAACGCTGCTGAAGGCAGTAGGGACCTGAAACAGTTGACTAAAAGTATAAAAAATATGTATTGTCACTGTATTCTGAGCTATCCTGAAAGTTTCAAATGTCTAGCTAGTCGAGAAGTTAGGGAAAAATCGATTGCAATCTTTGTACTGATAACGCTGCCGAAGGCAGCAGAAACCCGAAACATTTGGCTAAAGGTATTTAAAAAATGCATTTTAACCGTATTCTGAGCTATCCTGAAAGTTTCAAATGTCTAGCTAGTCGAGAAGTTAGTGAAAAATCGATTACAAGCTTTGTACTGGTAACGCTGCCGAAGGCAGCAGGAACCCGGAGTAGTTGGTTAAAAATATTTAAAAAATGCATTTTCACCGTATTCTGAGCTATCCTGAAAGTTTCAAATGTCTAGCTAGTCGAAAGTTAGGAAAAAATCGATTGCAATCTATGTACTGATAACGCTGCCGAAGGCAGCGGGAACCCGAAACAGTTGGCTAAAGGTATTAAAAATATGCATTTTAACCTTATTCTGAAAGTTTCAAATGTCTAGCTAGTCGGGAAGTTAGTTAAATAAATTTTCTGGCGAATCATATAAACGCTGCCGAAGGCAGCGGAACCTGAAGCAGTTGACTAAATTTATTAGAAAAATGTATTGTCACCATGTTGTGAGCTGTCCTGAAAATTTCAAATATCTAGCTAGTCGGGAAGTTATTTAAAAATCGATTGCAAGATTTGTCCCTGACAAACACACAAGAATCGAAGTTAATAAAAACATGGTAAAATAATAATTAATTTTTTGATTTGATTGTAATCTAAATTCATTTTATCAATGTTGCTGGGAGATGAACATTCCATAAGAATTCACACCCTATGCAAAAAAATGGTTGAAAGATTATTTGACTAGTTTTTGGTGTTTTGTACAAGGAAAGGTACTGGCAGTTATGAAACAGAAAGGCTCATTTTTTAATAATAAAAGCTTTTTGTATGTTTTTGTTAAGAAAAAATAATATGGATTTTATGTATTTTTAAATATTTAACACTTCATATTTTCTAAAATATTATAACTACTAAGAAACAAACCCTATTTTTATCTGTAAAAATTCAATATTTTCCAGAAAAAACCCAGAAAAAAACTTTTTTTCCCACTGCCTCAAAATTTCTCGAAATTTTACATCTCTATGTGTGACCAGTGGTCAACCTGTTATAGATTCAGCTACTATCAAATCATAAACAATTGGTGAAAATTGAAGAAAAAATAACATAACACTTGAAAAATAACTATTTAAAACAACTTGCCAAATAAATAAATAAATAAAATAAGGAACAGGTGCAGTAAAATCCACTATTTGGTAAGTTTCAAAATAGCACTCAACTCAAATGCCTCAAAATACATCCTCAATTGGAAATTAGCCCGTAGCTAAGAGAGAGTTCAAATAAGTTTGTGAAAAATTCCTTATTTTAGATGATAGGAAGAAAAGACAAGTATTTCTGAATTTAGCATATCAAAAAACATTAGAAACATCTAAAGTGGTTGTACTATATGAAGTTGTCATCGCAAGACATTTCATTTGGCAATGCAGGGGTCTGTCCAGAGTCAAACCTGGGTCCATTAAAGGACCCTTCACAAAACAGGGTTCATACTCAAATATGGGAAAAAAATTCCCTGAGTTTCCTCCAGACAATTTTCAAGAAAATATTAACGACATATTACAAGAAACGCTCCTCTAGACAGGTCTAAATACAGCTACTTCCACTGTATGATGTCATATTAATTACTGCCGATCATGATAGAAATTCAGGTAGAAATCATTATTTACATGTGTATTTTCACAATACTTAATCATTTAAATTTTTATACGAAGCTAAACAAGAAAAACATAACTTGAGAGAAAAAAAAAACATTTGTTTTTCCATGTTTTATAACTGATTTTCCCTGACTTTTAATGAAAATTTTTATTTTCCCTGACTTTTTTTTAACAAATTCTCTGAGTATTCCCTGTTTTCCAGGTTTTTCCTGATGAGTATGAACCCTGCAAAATTATTTATCCTAAAACAGGACCCATCACAATTTTTTTAATCCTAAAAAAGGACCCTTCCCCTTCACAAAATTTTTATCTTCAGGCCTTTGTTAAATCTCTCATTTATTAAATTTCTAATCTATAAAGGGCTTCTATGCATACGTGTGAGTTTTGTTCTATAAAATTGAACTGTCATTGTCAAAAATGAATTCTTAATTGTAATTCTATTTTGCAAAATTACATATTTTTCACAATTTCACAAAACGAGGACCCTAGCCAGAAAGTTTGGAAGCATTATTTTCATACTAAATTTAGGTTCACAAAATAACGTTTAGAAATTTTCACAATTTCACAAAAACAGGACCCTTTGTGAAAAGTCTGGATAGACCCCTGCAATGATTCCAGCCCCAATAACAGAAAAGTAAAAAAATTAGTCCAATAATATAATATACTATATATATAAATTCAGGGGTGAAACTATCTAACAGGTGAAAGTAAAAACCCTGAAAACTGCTACTTGCATGCAGATAGGGGATATTTATAAATGATATATGATATTGCTACCTATAAGTGATATTAATTCTTAATCAGGGTTGGCAGGTTTTTGACGCATGACAGTTTTTGACGGTTTAAACCACAGTTTAAACTGTCACGTCAAAAACCCTTTGTCAAAAACCTCGTCAAAAACTGTCAAAAACCTCAAATTTTACATTTCTTGGTATATTTTAACAATGAAGTAGTCATATTTAGAGAAATAAAATAATGTAGTCTTAAAAAAAAAAAGTGGTTAGTTTATAAGTTTCCCATGATAAAAATAATTTTTAGAAGAGTATTATCTGTCTGTTTCTTATGAATGCCAATGATTTCTGTGTAAGTAAAAAAAAATATATATATATATATATTTATTACCTTTACAAAATACAAAAATTTGAAAATAGGAATTTGTCTGTTCTAAGGTGAACTACTTATTGCACTTTAAGTTATAAAAAATTTTACAAAGTCTTATTTTTAAAAAGTATACTCTTCTAAATATATACTGACTGATAATTAAAAGGCGCCGTAAGTATTTTATCCCAATGAATAAAATTACTGTGCAATATTGCATCATGTTTTTTCATTTTGGGTTATAATCAATAGCATGTTTTATGATTATAATTAAAAATTTTTGAGGTATTGCATGATTAGTTGAACTAAATTTTTAATGATGAGGTTAATGGAAAGCATATCTCTCTTTTGTGAATTAATGTCTTAAATGTATGAAAATTTGCATTTATATGCATTGGAATGTAATATTAAATACATTGAAACCCAATATTAAATAATACATTAAAATTTCTCAAACTGTATGTAAAAAATAAGTAAATAGCCTTCACTTTTTAAAATTGCTCGCATCCTAATTAATTTTTAGTTTTATATATTGATTTCACATTATTATAAGTTTAACAATATATTCTAAAATATCTGGATATTATTTTGTGGATTCATTGATATGATTTAATTTAATATATATATATATTTAAATGCTAAAAATTTTCATTGAAATTTCAGCATTCAGCATAATTTAAAAAATTAACCTATCATAGAATTCCCAAACTAAGTAATAACATATGTGTTTAGTTTATATTTTTAAAGCATGATGTCAAAGTGAGAAGGTTGGGGGGGGGGGGGGAGAATTTAGTCAGTTTTAAAGAATTTTTAATATGCTTAATTGTATTACTATAATTTACCATACACAAATGCAATTTTTCGGAGCTCTATTGAAATTAAAATATATATATATATATATATATATATATAAACATTCACCCTACTCTCAATACAATGCATAAATATGTTTCCTACATAAACCAGGGTTGCCAACATTTTAATTTATTCTGAAGCATATTTAGACCCACCTTTACTTCGCACCACTTTTTTTCTTATTTTATTGTAATTATATATTGGAGAAAAATTTCTATGAAAAAAATGGCGCGAAATAAAGGCGGGGCTAAAAATGCTCTGGAATAAATTAAAATGTTTCAACCCTGCATAAACATTTATCTTTTTCGGAAAATATATATAACCAATGTTAACGTATTGGTACATTGCAACTTAAAAATATGAATACAATTATTTTTCGTTACAATTTTCACATGACATATGGTTTTCGACAGTTTTTGACGGTTTAAACCAGTTTTTGACAGTTTAAACCAGTTTTTGACACTTGTCACGTCAAAAACCAGTTTTTGACGTCAAAAAACCAACCCTGTTCTTAATACATTATAAAGCAAATTAAACATTTAAGATAAATTTCTATAAAAACAAAATAATTAAACATGAAATTCAGAGACAGCAAAAATTTTAAAAACCCTGAAAGGGGTTGCCCTTGAAAAGTTTCACCCCCTGATAATTGTACATACTAATTTACAGACATTGTAAGATTTTCATTCTGATATACTTTGCTAAGATAAAACATAAATAAAGTTCAAGTTATTATCATTTAATTTTGTCAAAGAAATATATTATATAATACTGAACTAATATAATGAAATAGTAAATATCATCAAATTAACAATTAACACATTACTATATCAGGAGGTTGAAATAATCTAAAACTGAATGTTGAAATTTATATTCAATTTGTTCAAGTCTCAAAATAGCAAGCAAAAGTTCAGTTGGATAATATACTAGCTGCTTTGAAGCCTGTAGTTATTTTTTACTTCTCCAGAATTTCTTGATAAAAGAAAACAAATGTTGAAATATTATGTAATTATTCCAAAATACTCAATTATAAATTAAATATAGGTTATTCCAGTTACTGCACTTCTGTCAAGCACTCTTTGAGTACTCAAAATCAAATTGAAAATAAATTTTGAAGCAAATTAAGTAATAACTTTAGCAATTCCTTCTGCATTTCTGATGAAAATTTAAATTCTGAATATTGAAGCAGTATTTGTCCTCAGCCACAAAAGGGGAAAGAAATAAATTTCCATTTCTAATATTCATTTGATTCTTTTTTTTAATTGTTTAATTTGCAACTGTAATTCTCAAAAAATAAATTTGCAAAATGTAAATTATGTAACTTTTCACTTAAATTTGAAAGATCCCACTTAAATTTTTTGTTAGAGTGGAGAATCCCATTCAATATTTTTTTCTAGTGTGAACTAGAGGTCTACACGGGCCGAAATTTTCAGGCCTGGGCCCGGCCCGTTGGAAAGGTTTGCTTACCCGGCCCGGCCTGGACAAAAAGCGATAAAATCAGGCTCGGCCCGATTCAAAAATATATAAAATTACAAAAAAAAAAAGCCTTTCTACGAAAAAGATTTTTAGCATGTGTTTTGCAGAGGTTTTATATAGCTAAGCAATAGAAAGTTCTTTAACAAAACTGCTGAATGTTTACAAGATAGTTATATATAAACAGTATTTCATTATTACAGACATACAGTAGGCACAAAGACAGACAGAAAGTCAAATCGAAATTATTAGCATTCTCAAACAATATAGAAAGATATTTAAAATGGTTAATAGTACTAAAAATACACTTTCAACCACTTCTGTTGTATATCGTAATGTATCCAAATCTTTCATGTGATCCGATAAAAAAAACTTTAATGGTAAACATATTCAATAGAAAAGATGCTTTTGCACATGCTAAAAAATGATGCTACTTTCATCCACTGCCCTGGAGAAAAGAAAAAGAAGCCTTAGAGGTAAAGTTACAGCAGAAGGATTTTTATAGCTTTCATACCACCTAAACACTACAGACCATAGAAAACAAAGTCTTATATACAAGTAACGTATCTAATTTCTTTTGTTTGTTACATGTATGCAAGCTGGTAATAACATGCATATTATTTTGAAATGGAAACCATCTAATATTACTTTAAATAAAGTATATTAATTTTGAGACATGTTTAAAATATTTGTGGAAAATCAGATCACGAACAGACAAGCTGATAGACAATTAAATTGAAGTTAAAGACATCTTTCAACAAAACAAAATTTTATGTGACATACCAGACTGTAAAATTATGTAAAATAAATGACTGAAAAAGTATTTTATTGCCGAAGCGTCAGTGGAGGCCCTCTGTTGAGCCTCAAAACGGTTTTGGGCTGTGTCTGTGTGTCTGTCGCGCGATAGCAGCTGCAAAAATAGCGCTATTGACTTGAAATTTGGTACACATGCTCATGAGCCCCACGAAATCAGCTGTATAGTTTTTGGTATGTATTCCATTTGGAATTGGTATACAGGGAAGGGACACGCCAAAGTTTTTCTTATCATTACGGCCTATGGGAGGAATTTGTATGTATCGCGATAGTGGCCGCAAAAATCACGCTATTGACTTCCCATTTTTGCCGAAACATCTGTGGAGGCCCTCTGTTTAGACTCAAAAGGATTTTGGGTTAAGTCCGTCCGTCCGTCTGTCATGCGATAGCGGCCGCAAAAATCACGCTATTGACTTGAAATTTTGTACACATGTTCATGATCACCACGAAATTATCTGTATAGTTTTGGGTGTGCATTCCATTTGTAGTTCGTGTACAGGGACACGCCAAAGTTTTTTTTATCATTACGGCCTATGGGAAGAATTTGTATATACCGCGATAGCGGCCCCAAAAATAACGCTGTTGACTTGCAATTTGGTACACATATTCATGGGCCCAACGGAATCAGCTGTATAGTGTTAGATGTGTATTCCATTTATCGTTTGTGTACAGGGACACGCCAAAATTTTTCTTAACCTTACGGCCTATGGGAAGAATTTGTATGTACCGCAATAGTGGCCGCAAAAATCCTTCGATTGACTTGCAAATTGGCACACACGTTCCAGCTTTGCATATAAGTAGCTGTATAATTTTTATTGCTATATTTTTTTATAAACTGTGTACAGGGACACGCCAAAATTCTTAACATTACGGCGTATAAGGTGAATTTCGTTTAAACGCATTTTAATATCATTACTTTGCAATGAAGAAAATGAAACTAGCGCACATGAGTAAGATGCTTAAACTTATGTTGTTTGAAGAAAATATGTGCTCTTAAGCTTTCTAATTAATGTACAGGACCTTACAAAAGTGTTCTGACAATGTCACATAGTCATCCAAACGATGTTAAATTTAGAACAATTATTAATTTTAAATGCAAAATAAGCTGAAGAGTTTTTACTGGTGTATACAATGTTTATGGTTCATTTACAAAGACACATGAAAGAATTTCGTAACATTAGAGCCTATGGATAATTTTTTAATTTAAGCGCGCACTTTAATGCGTTTATGCTGAATTGAACTTAATAAAGTTAACATACATTATAAAGATGCTTAAAATTATGTTTACTCTTAAAAAAGGTTATGTATAGACTAAATAATTTATGGGACCACACAAAATAATTCCACATATGTACTGTAATCATCCAAATGTTGAAAAATTAATGAGTTATTATTAATTAGGTTTATTCTTATTATTGGCGTTTATAATGACTGTGGCTACTTTTACGGGATACATAGAGGAATTTCGTACTATTACGGTCTATAGTCGGTATTTCTTAAAAGTGTATTTTAACATGGTTACACCCCATCAAATATAATAAAATTTTATTAGAATTTTAAAAGCATGTTTTCCTGTTGAAAATTGTGGGCATAGAGTTGATAATTAGTTTAAATGTTACGCAAAATATTTCCAGTACGCTATATAATTTTTTTTTTTTTTTTTGAAATTTGGTATTTATGAATTTCAGGGAAATAATACAAGACAGTTGTTTATTGAGAATACATATTGTTGCGTACTTGGGGGTTCGTAAGTTGTCTGAGAATGAAAGGCGAAACTTGCAAAAATTCAGTGATTTATTCACAGAAAGTTCCAGAAAAATACAGGTCCATAAACCAGTAAACATAGCTTAAACAACAGCCGTTAACAGCAAAACAACAGTACAAACTGTTTAGCAATAACACATAAAGCAAGTCTCATTCAAAGAGGCTCAAAACAAAGGAAGCATTTGACGAAACTGACACAGATCTGAGATTGGCCGCTTTGGCTAAAAAAATGCTCCTTTTATAATATTCTATCGAACACAGACTGTTCTGGAAAATTATCGTATCTCATCAGCCAATGAGATTGGAGCTTCCATATTTGGTATATCCCTAATAAGGATTTTCTCGCCAAGGTCGCCAAAAAAATTGCCAAGGAGGGAAACCGTCGCCAAATTTGGCGCCAAATCCATTTCTTTCCTTATTGCAGAATTTCAATGTGTTTTTAAAGGAAAATTAGGCTATTTTGACGCTAAAACGACTAGAACTGCACAAAATTAGTATTTTATGGACTTACTAAGCCTCTTTGAGAGAATTTATACAAAAATAAATGCAATTATTTACAAATCCGTAACACTTTATATGATACACAAATAGGTATACAAAGAGAGATATAGCGGGGGGTTGAGGGGGGCGGCAGCCCACCTCAGGAATGTATCTGATTATGGTAATAAGTCGATCAAATCAATATATACTATTATATAATAAGGAATAAATAAAAATGACCTATTGAATAATGTCTGATGCAAATTGGACGTTGAGGCTCCTGATCTGCAGATCTACTAGTTATTTTCCTTTTTCGTTGATTAACGAGGAATCTAGAAAAAGATTCGGTCCAGATCGGGCTTAAAATTTTCTCCATGCCCGGCCCAAGTGCACACAAAAATATTGAGCCTGAGCCTACAAAAAAATTTTAAGCCCGAGCCGGCAGACCTCTAGTGTGAACCCTGAATAGTTCTCAGATAATACTGCTCTTGTCTGTTCAACTTAAACTGATTTCGAAAGTAAACAAAACCACATGTTTTTGGCGATATGGATAATGACATTGTTACTATTGGTGTCAGCCAATGTCACTCATTTCTCCCCTGCTTTTGTTAGCATTTTCCCACTTCTTTTGTTACCTTAATGATTTTCTCTTACTTTAATGGGTATTTCATTGCTGTATGTTTTGCAAGGCATAAGTGTTTGTCATAAATGCCAAAATACAAAAAGAAAGGGTGGTGGAATAGTTTTATCTTTAAGTGGGAATAGTTTTATGCTTAGAGGGGGAAGGGGGAGTTGACTAAGGGATTAATCTTAACACAATTTTTTTTCATGAATAATAAAGTCACCATTTCCGCAGGAAAGACATAAAAATGGAATACCATGGCAACTCACTTGTTTACTTCTGGTATCAGTTTAAGTTGAACAGACTATCGATTAAATCTATATATCATAATATAGAAAGATACGACGACTGCATTTTCAAAGAATGTAAAATGATCAATTGTTTATGAAATACACTAAGCTGCAAAAAAAAGCCGCACTGCAGAAAAAATGGCTTATACCTTTTTTATTCGTAATAACTTTAAAATTAATGTTTGAAACAAATAAAACTGTCTCAGGGCCCGAAATTTCAACTTAGATTACACTTGCTAAAAGAAAAAGTTACTCGCCACAAAATATGATTAACTTACTGTGTTTTTTACGTATAAGGTGACCAGAATATTTTATTGGAAAAAGAAGAGAAATTACGCAATGTCTTATTTTATAAGAAAATAGAAGACATTCAATTTTAAAAAATAGGTCATTTTAGAGGACACAAAATTTAATGAAACTGGTTATGAAAACCGATTCAAAAGCTACTTTACACAAGTGGTGCAAACATTTTTTATCTCAAATAATGAATTTAGATCAGTAGACCTTAATTTAAATTAATAATATACAGATACATGAGGAAAAATCCTTAATTTTTATGTGTCTCTAGACAATATAGATTTTATTTTAATTATTAATTTTTGCTATAGACAAAAACTTTTTTTGCGATACTTTCATGCAGTTTCATAAAAAAAGTTCGTACACATTCTTTTATTAAAATCATAATCATAAAAGAGTAAAATGATACTTTTAAAAAATTAAAGAACACGCTTTTATAGAAATGTGAACTAAAAAGCACAAAATATCTATCTTAGCATTAAAATGCAGGGTAAGAGAAAATCGTGTGAGTGACACACCATAATATTTACATACACTTAAATCTTTAATTAGGGTCATTCCATGTCAAATCAACCAAAAAAAAGATGATTTGACACCCATAGTCTCAGATTTTGACGAAACTTGGTGTATTTCTTCCTTTCATGGATTTAAATGAGAAAAAAAATATTTTTGCTCTATCTTAAATAGTTTAGGTTTTACAGCTAGTTAAAGATTTGTGAATTTCATGTTTTTTTTCGATTAGGCGGAGGAAACGCAATTTGTTCTTTCATAAAGAATAATTTTTATCTCCCTTATTTACCAACTAATGTTGATGAAATTTTTTATGAGTATGCTTTAATATATAAGAAATACAGGAAAAAATAAATTAAACTAGCAAGTATTTGCACATGGCCAGGAAAAATTTCTGAAATGTTATTTTGAAATTTTTTTTAATGAAATAAAGAGTTCCACTCCAAATGGATTATCATCATGAGGGAAAAGGATAATCAAACAATTTTTTTTTGTATTCTTGTTCTAAAGGATGTATTCTACAACATGAAAAAATAAAATAAGTGGCTTTTTGCATCCTTCATTATTTTTTCTGACTTCAAATTTAAAATTTCCAATTCCCTCATTTTCTTGAAATCGCCAAATTAGAAGTTCCAATTTTCATAAAATTATACAAAAATTTGAACCAAAATGTTATTTATCAACTAATTTCCAGTTTAAAGAGTTTTGAAATAAAATAAAAAATTTAATTACATAATTAGGTGGTGTATGATTAAAACAACAGAGTAGTTTTTAAGAATGTTAATTCAACATGTACAGAAAGATACATACATAAATGCTATTAAATTGAATCAACAAAATTATATCTAAACTGAAATTTAGATATAATTTTAAATTATCAAAATAATTAATAGAGATTTAGATATAATTTAAATTATCAAAACAAACAAACAAAAAAGTTTCTAAATTAATATTAAATGTTCTAATTAATAAAAATTTGCATTAAAATTTAATTTTGTTTTAAAAACAAGATCTAAATTCTAATCATTTTACTACTCACTGCTATTTCAAATGTTAATCTTATTGTAAACAATCAAACCATTCAAGTTGCAACAAGACAATTAAGTGATATTCTGTCAACTGTGTAGGTACATGTTTAAATGTCTGAATAAATCAAATTTTTTTTGACATGCTTAACCCTTTAACGATCATTGGTTTCGCAGCAAAACCAAACATTTGACATAATTTAACAATTTTTATGCAGCAGATTTTTTATTATTTCTCCCTTGTTTTAATCAGGTTTTAAACTTTTGTTCCTTTTCTGCTCTGTAGATAACAGCACTATTCCAAAAATTAACAAATAATGCTTCAAAGGAAGCTAAATGCATAAGTCACTTGACGTTTCTTAGTGTGTGCGGGTGCGAACTGCTGGTTTCATGATGCACTCATGTCTAGTTTGGACTATTATTTTCACCTGAAACAACTTTTACGAGTTTTCGTAGTCGATAATGTTTAGTTACAAAGTGTTTTATTTATTAAATTAAATATTATTTGAATTTAATAAGGTTAACTTATAGATGTTTCAAACCAAAAATTCTCGAAAGGAACAATGCTAATTTTATTATTTTTTAAATATTTATGATCAGCTACGTGTCAAAAAGCCATTTTAAAAATTAGTTTAGTAATTTTTAAAATAAATTAAGTAGGGAACGTTAAAGGGTTAAACAAGTGAGCTTGCTCAGTAGCAGAGACAAAACTTGGCATCTTGTAATTAGTCAGTCACAAGCTATTGCATGCGTAACATGCATTATTGAGGCTATACTATTTTGAAAAGAATTATTGTTAATTATTTTTTTAATGTTATAGTATATTAGAAAAATGAGAAGTGCAGTGCGGGGGAAATGACTCAAAGTGATTGTCATTTGTTATACCATGTTAGGAAAAAAACCTTGCAAACTCTTGATAAACTATTTGAAACTGATTTAACTCTCTTAAAATTGAGGACAGAATTAAGTTGTGAATTAAAAACTATTTGTCTTCATCACCAAAGTGTGTTAAAAAAAAAAACAGAAGGCTTGTTGCATTTACTTTGTATTACTATGCAAACTTTCTTTTTCCAGTAAAATTTCAGATTCTTCCTTTTTGAGTTGTCAACTATTCTTAAAATTCTAATTATACTATTAAACACAATGTAATCAATCCGTGAATTTCATTGTGGTTTCATTGTTATTCATCTGCTTTGAAATTTTGCTTTTTCAATCCATATGACTCCTATTCTGGTCGTGGCAGGCTGGGTGAGTGTTGCTGGCGTGAAACTAGTTTAACTCCACAGGCAAGTCACAAGTCTCACCGCTTGCCTCCTTCCTTCCTATCTTGTGTTTCTTAGGTTATTTTTTCATTAATTTTGATGTTTATGGTTTTAAGTTAAGATTTGTTGTGTTAATTTATTGATTCGTTTGTTCTGCAGGCTGTTAATTAATAAAACTGGTTTCTTTACATTAGTGTATTTCATCCACTGATAAATTTCTTTTTTTAATCTTATTGGTCATTGGTGTTCTAGTGATCTTGTATCTGTTGCTTGGCTTCTACTATGCTTAATAGATCATCATTATATATATATATATATATATATATATAATAAAGATGATCTATCAAGCATAGTAGAAGCCAAGCAACAGATAGAAGATCACTGAAACACCAATGACCCATAAGATAAAAAAAAAAAAAAATCATCAGTGGATGAAATACACTTATGTAAAGAAACCAGATCTATTAATTAGCAGCCTGCAAAACAAACGAATCAATAAAGTAAAACAACAAATCTTAACTTAAAACCATAAACTTATCAAAATTTTTGAAAAAACAACCTACTAAACACAAGGTAGGAAGAAGGAGGCAGGCGGCAAGACTTGTGACTTGCCTGTGGGGTTACACTAGTTTTATGCCGGCAACACTCCCCCAGCCTTCCACAACCAGAACAGGAACCATATGGATATAAAAATGCAAATTTCAAAGCAGATGAACAACAATGAAACCACGAAGCCACAATGAAATTCACCGATTGATCACATTGTCTTTAACAGTATAATTAGAACATTAAATATAGTTGACAACTCAAAAAGGAAAAAACTGAAATTTTAATGGAAAATGAAAGTTTGCATAGTAATACAAAGCAAATGCAACAAGCCTTCTACTTTTTTTTTTTTTTTTTTTTTTTTTTTTTTAATTTAATTTCACATACCCACCCAACCATCCAGCCTTATAACACCACCCCACCTCCATAATCAAACATCTGCCCACCCAACCGCCACCTTTTTTATTGTCTTTTATTATTTTATAATTTTTTTTTGTTGATATACACAAGAGTGTACACAGCTTTTTTTTTTTTTTTTTTTTTTTGTACTGACAGAGACATGGTTAAGGATATAAAATAGAAAATACAAAGTTTTTAGGAAAACCCATTTTAGCAGTGGCTGTGATCAGTTTATTAATATTCTTGTTTTTAAACTTTGCAGAGCATAAATTATTAATTCGAAATAAATGGTTAATGATGATGTTTCTAAATACCGAAAGATGCAGACATGAATTAAAATGTGTAAATAAGTTTACATTAAAACAAAAATCTTGCCGTTTGTCATAGATATCTGTGTAAAGTTTATTACCATCGATGATTATTTTGAGATCTAAAAAGTTAATAGATTGATTAGTCAGAGTATTTTGAGTTATCTTTAAATTAGGTGGATAATTGAAGGAAAAGCCATTTTGTGAGTTCTTGTTGAGATAAAATACAATAATATCATCGATGTAACGATAAAATCGAACATCATCATTGCAAATTTGCTTTTCATAATAATAAAGATAGAGATCTGCCAAAATACTGGAGCTACAACCTCCTTGTGGAATGCCTAATTGTTGCAAATAGATATCGTTGTTGTGGAAGATATAATTATTATGGATAACAAAGTTAAGAAGTGTTTTAAATTTTTCTGCTTTAAAATTGTAAGGAAGATTAATTTGAGCTTTATATTCTTGAAAAAGACTGTAAATGATATTACTAAGATCTGATAACTCAATATTATTGAAAAGATCTTGAAAGTCAAAAGTCATAATATAGTCTGTTGAATCGAGCGATTTGATGTATTGAATTAATTGAAAGCTATTTTTAAGACAGTGTAAATTATCAACTTTGCAAGTACAATTGTAAATTTGTGTTAGAATATCCAGTAGAGCTTTATTAGCATTGTTGTTATAAGTGTTACACCCAACAGTGACAGTGCGAAATTTAATTGGAGATTTGTGAAACTTGGGTATGAGAACTATATAAGGATAATTAAAGTTATTGAAGGGAAGTTGAAGTAGTTTATAGTAATTATGTATATTTATTTATTTATTTATTTATTTATTTATTAAGATCTTTTAAACTGAAATTAGTTGACAAATAACATTTTCTGCATTGCTGCTTTTGTTGCAGTACTCGTGCGTACTTTGTTTTCCTGACGAAGGATCATGGTTTTTTTTTAAACTAAAAACAATTGCTGAAAATTCTTGTATTTTATGATGTTTATTCATAATTTGTACTTATTAAATAACATTTTGGTTCAAAGTTTTGTATAATTTTACTAAAATTTGAACTTCTAATTTAGCAATTTCAATAAAATGCGGGAAATGGAAATTTTAAATATGAAGTCAGAGAAAATAATGAAGGATGCAAAAAGCCATTTATTTTATTTTTTCATGTTGTAGAATACATCTTTTAGAGCAATAATAATAATAAAAAAATTTTATTATCCTTTTCCCTCATGATGATAATCCATTTGGAGTGGAACTCTGTATTTCATTAAAAAAATTTTCAAAATAACATTTCAGGATTTTTTCCTGGCCATGTGCAAATACTTGCTAGTTTAATTTATTTTTTCCTGTATTTCTTATATATTAAAGCATACTCATAAAAAATTTCATCAACATTGGTTGGTAAATAAGGAAGAAAAAATTGTTCTTTATAAAAGAACAAATTGCAATTCTTCCACCTGATCAAAAATAACATGAAATTCCCAAATCTTTAACAATCTGTAAAACCTAAACCATTTAAGATAAAGCAAAAAAAATTTTTTTCCTTATTTAAATCCATAAAAGGAACAAATACACCAAGTTTCGTCAAAATCTGAGACTATGGGTGTCATGGTGTGGTTGAATTGACATGGAATGACCCATTAAATAATTTAGAATTAAACAAAAACCATTTTTAAAAAATCTCCCCTGACTGGGCTCGAACGTTAGACCTTTAGGTTCATAGCCCGGAGCTTTACCTCACAGCCACAGCGTTCACGTAGGGGAAGTCTTTTTTTACAATATAGATTTTTTGTTTGTTCCCAGAGCGGTTACAAACATACAAATAGGTGAAGCTAATAAAAGCGTGTTAAAAAATAAAATTGACAAATGAAAAAATAAAATTAATATTCGGCAGATGAAACGATTTGTTTTAAAGAACAGTCATTCTTTATCAACATTTTATAAAATTTCTCACAAGTATAACCTAAATTAGTCTTAATAGTTAATAAGTTTTTAAAGTAGATATATAAAGGGGATTTTTTTCACATGTTTGCATTTTGTTCGTTGAAGAAAACAGTCGCTTTGTGGGAGCGTTTTTGCCAGGAGGACATGAAATGAATTCAACTAACTTTTGCAAATTTTTGTGAGGTAGTGGTAGTATGTCATCATTAAGGCTAATTGTCTACACTAGGGCTCTACGCCTGAGTAGGAGAGTCCTCCGTGGGGTCTTAAGAGGTCCTAGCCCATATTTACGCTAGTTTCAGAGAAAACTCATAGCGGCTAAGCGACCGTGTATCGAACCCACCGCCTCACATATACCAGCTTCGATCACAGAACTTTTCTGTCACTGGTGGGCCTATTTTTATGAGGAATAGTATTCATGCAAAAATGAGAACACACGTCAACCCACCGCGTATCAACCGGAGCACTACCTTCCTAATGATTTAAGGACTAAATCCTTTTCATTTGAAAAAGAGTGACAGAGGACGAAAAATATAAAAAAGAGAACTTTTTAGCCCTGTAATTTTTTTTTTTTTTTGTTTAAGAGGGCAGAGCGTTGAAAAAGAAGACTGTCCTCTTAAATAGAGAGTGTCTGGTCACATTATCTAAGATTAGCATGATTTTACGTTTTTAAATCGATATTTTTTTTTTTTTTTTTTTTTTGTAGCTATAAGAATTCTATCTATATTTAGACCGAAATTTTACTCGCCACAGTAAAATTTCTACTCGCCAATGGCGAGCGGAAATTTCGTGCCCTGCTGTCTTGTTTACATAATACCAAAGGGATGAAATGATATCTATGTACATTTTCGATTTAATAATTCACTTTATTGTCACTGTTTTAAAAGTACGATTTTCATTAAGTCGGTCATATTTCGTTGTCATATCTGCTTGTTTTCTTTAGCTCAAAATAAGTTAAACTTTACTCATCAAAGAGAGACAGTTCAGCCCAATAATCAACTAATCATTTTTTATTTTTTTTAGACATCTGAGGTCATGCTTTCCTAATTTTCTTCACTAAGAATAGAATTTTTTCAAATTTTCTGTCATTTAAACCTGCTTTGTTTAATAGTAGCTCTACTGTAGTTAAAGAAATTTATTATGCTGATAAATACTTTTTCTGAATCTCTTTTATGTTCTAAATGTGATACAAACCGATTTTATAAGCAATGGCTTTTTAACTTACGGTCATCTTGCTTGGATGAGCAACATGGCCGCCTAAAACCAAATTTCCAGTTTAAACGGCCAAAAAACTGTATAACTTGCTAAAAAACCTTTTACCAATATTTTGTTAGCATTTAATTATTTTACCATCCCACGTATTAAAATATTTTTTCATTTTCATTCAAAAACTAATACTTTTTTTTTATGGCATCGTTAACTGCCTTATTCTCATCATTTTTGAAATAATTTCTAAAATTACAATTTTCCTGACAATTGTAGTTTGTTTTTAACACTGGACTCAAAGCTAAAGTGTATGTGGAGGACAACATAATAAAATCTGTTTGAAAATTTGCTTTTTAAACGATAAAATTGGCAGTTGTAGAAGGCGAAAAGGTAAATATCCAAGTGCAGCTTTTTTTTTGTCACTTAGTGTATGTATATACAAATTAATTTGTTGAGACTTTTTCAAATATTAACACATATACTATTATTAGCAACTAAAAATATTAACTTTCTACACATAGCATGGTATTTTTATTGTTTCTCTTTTCAATAAATCTAAAGTTTTAATCGTTGAGGGTAAAAGGATGAGTCTAGTTTGTCACTGATTTTTCATAACCATATGATGAGTCTGTCATTTTATTGATTTTACAAATCATACTGTGAAGTGAGAGTAGATAGTCTAGATATGACAGAATATAGTACACAAATTGTGTAAACACCATGCATACCAAGGCTGCAGCCAAAACATTCAAAAAAAATTTGACAAACAAGATTCACACTCAATTTCAAAAATAAAATTTCCTGACTTTTATAGGTTTTCAATATGCATTTTCATAAAATTTCTGGTCACAAAATTTGGTTTGCAACATAAAAGATACCTTATGTCCTCATGATATAAAAGACAACATAGCTTACACAATAAAAGATTATATGTCTTAAATTACAAGCTAAAAAATAGTTTTCCAGGTTTTGGGGGGAATATTTACATTTTTCTCTGACTTTTTTCACCAATTTCAAATTCTCTGATTTTTCCAGATTATCCCTAACCCATGGGAACCCTGTATTTATAAATAAATATTTAATGATTATTTTAGGCACAAATAATCATGATTAAATTGAACTAGAATGGGTTAAGCAGAATAAAAGGAATGTGTACAAGCATACAACTAACTTGACAAAATTTGGAAGAAAGTGCTCCAGATTTTTAAAATATCTTGCTACTAGAAAGCAAAAAATATCAGTTTTCTAAGTTTTGGAATTCCAAATTAAATGTATTTTAGATTATGAAATAAATTAAGTAGGAAAAGATATCAAACATTTTACACGTGACTACATAGTGATAATTTAATAAGGAAAATTGCAAACAAAACAGAGCAACACACTTGAAAATTACACTTTTTTTAATAAATTCGTTAAAAATTAAAGTTGGTTTGATCAATCAAATAATAATAATTTCATTTCTACAATTTTTTTAATATGTACCATGATTTTTAATGATGCTTGATACTTAGAAATCAAAAGTCAAACTTTCAAAATGATTATATGGAAATTTCTAATATAAAAATCAAAATTTTAACTTTATTAAAGATAGAATGAAATACAGGGATTTTAAATTTGGGCAAAACAGCTAATTACACTAATAATAAATCAAAAACATATTTAAAAATTGAATTCACACAAGTCAAAGTGAAAATATCAATATATGTGGTATAATAAATGCTATTTTATCGATCGCTGAACGTAATTACCGATGATATCTGCATCAAGCATGGCGTCAGCAAAGATCGGAACAAAGGATTAATGAATCAGCAGCAATATTAACAGAAAAGTCGATACATAAACTATTCCAAACACCTCCAATAACAATTACAGAGCTCCTAAAATAATAATAAGCACAGGATAATGAACTAAATAATGGAATGAAAAATTTAGTATTTTAACTTGTGCGAGACATCATATACATTTAGGCATAATACTTAAGCCTACTTTAACCAATTGCTAGAATAATTACCTGTATAAACTACCAGTATGACTCACAAAAATGCTGTATAGTAATTTACGGGTATTAAAGGGTATTTTGAAATATCATAAACATAAAAATTAAAACGATACATAACACACGAACTTAATAGAACGGTCCAGAAGTCAGCCATTATCTTATGACGTCATAACATAAAACGCGGGAAAATTCGTAAATTTTATAGATTAAAAAAATATATAGTTAATAATGAATGTTTTATTTCTTAAAAACTTATGTTTATTTTATAGTTTAATTAAAAATAAATTTTTATTTTGTGTAATGAACTTTTCCCTAATTAGGCTTAAAGAAGCCAACAAAGCAATGATTTATTTCACTTCACTTCATTTTTCTTCAATTATTATTATTATTTTTTTTTTTTTGTGGTCACATTCAAAAGTAACACTTACAAATGCATTGATTGCAATTGTAAAACCAAAGTTTTGCAATTGCAATTAATTTTGAAGATGTAAGCAAAACAGTGGGTACCATAGATATAGTAGTAAGACATAGATTGATCAGCGACGGCGAAAAAGTGATGCCCTTTTTAAATCGGGGAAAGACGGCCATTTTACTCTCTTTTGGATGTCTTTCCCTGAGTGAATATACGCGGGAAACGGGAATACACACAGATAATTTAGCAAATAAAATTTATGAGTAATTTATGTACTAAAGATGAATGAAAAGATAACTCCAGATACTCATTTTTCTTTCTCTTTCTTCTTCTTCTTTTTTTTTTTTCGTAGTATGGAATAACGACATTTAAAGAAATTTATAGTTTCCATCTACTATTTCTGTCTGTTTAGGAGTTTTTTGGGTCGAAAAAATGATTGGACTTAGCCTTATCGTTTGAGAAATTCGATTAAACCCTTTAACTGCCAATCGTAGTATAAAGTAGAAATTTATGTTTACTCGGAAATGGTTATAACGATATTAATAAAAGTTTGGGATAAGTGCTTTTTAGAAACCTAAAACAATTGGAACATCTTTAGCTTCAAGAAAATTAGTGTTAACCCTTCAACTGCTAATCGCAACATGTAGTAGAAATTGAGTTTACTCAGAAATGGATAGAACGATTTTGATTAAAGTTTAAAGTTAAGTGTTTTTTTTTTTTTTTTTAACAGAACTAAAACGTTTGGACCTATCCTCATCTCCAGGAAAATTTGCGCTAACCCTTTAACTGACGATCGCAACATATAATAGAAATTGGTTTGACTCGAAAATGGATTTAACGATTTTTATAAAAGTTTGGGGTTAAGTGTTCTTTAGCGAGCTAAAACGATTGGACATATCCTCATCTTCAGGAAAATTCGCGTTAACACTTTAACGGCCAGTCACAACATATAGCAGAAATTGGGTATACTCGGAAATGGAGCGCGGACAGGTGGGCAAGCAGACAGGCAGAAAAACTAATTAATGTCATAATATTTTTGTCATAATAAACCTTGTTCGAAACTGTAAGAAACGCTCAACAAACTAAAAATGCAATTCTAGCAATTTCAAATTATAGCCCCTAATATGAACGAAATTCGACCAAACTTGTATTCAGTTGGACCTTGACCTAAACTGGTGCTGATTAGATTTGGGAATCAATCGCTCAACAGGTGGTGCTGCCATCCTATTTTTTTTCCAAGTACTTAACATGACAGTGTAGGGCAAAATTACATATAAATGTACATAATGTGAGTTATTTTTAACGCATGAATGTAAAATTTATATGAATTATTGATAATAGTAGTAATAAACTTGAAAAAAAAATGTGCACATGTAGAGCATTTCCTACTGGGAGGGAAGTGCCCTTCCCCCGGGGCCTGTGTAAATTTTCAATGTGGATATTTTAGAAAGAACTCGTCAATATTTCTAAAACGAATGGTTGAACCATAGATCTGTATTAATTTAAAACGAAACTACCGATTTCTTTCATTTTTAATGTTAAATATATATAGAGAGAAAGAGAGACATATATATATGTCTATATATATATATATATACAGTTGAACCTCGTTAACGTGAATTACTTTTAACATGAACTGTTACCACAATCCCCGTAAAAATGAAGATTTGAAGATTACTTTAGTTATATGACGATCAGTTACTGATAGCATGAACTACTGATAACACAAACAGATTTTTGATCCCCCTTGAGATTCACGTTAACGAGGTTCGACTGTACGTCTTTTCATGTCTGCACAAAAATGATTTTTTTCAGCATTTATTATTATACTACTTTAAGAAAAAAATCGTCTGCATTCATCCTAGAAAATATCTTTAATAAATTATAACTTAATAAATAATTTGTATAGCGTAAATTTGTATAAGATTATATATAGAAGAAAGTCTTGTGGTAATACTAGTTATAATATATTAAAACAAGCGGGCTTTACCTCTGCCGCTGCTAACTACATTTAAAAGAATTTTGAAAATTCGATAGTACTTACTAATATAAAAACTTACCATAATAATAACAAAGCAACTGATTATAAAAAATCATATTTTTCATAAATTAGTTAAATTTAACTTAGTTATGAAAACTTATTCCACATCCTTTCATAAATGTATTTGTACAATTAAAAGCCGCCCAGTGTTTCGGCATTTTCAATATATATCAACATTCTATTCCATTATTGTTTTCGAGTTTTATACTTTCTGATGGCTGATGCTAAAAAACTTTTTTGGCATCAAAAATCTTTGCACGTTAACATGGGGATGATAGATCTGTATATATTACTATATCTATGGTGGGTACATGCACCCGACCTACAGCGTCTAGAATAAACAGTGTGGAAAGCGGCAAATAAAATAGTACTAAAAAAATTAAGCCTGTCACCAGATGTCACTGTAATCGAAGCTAGTGTCACGACATCAAAACCGAGACTCCCTATTGGTTAATTAAGGGCTCAGATCACGCAATTTTAATTTAATTTAGAAATTTATTCATCAACCTTGAAACTTTCAAGGTTGATGAATAAATTTCTAAATTAAATTAAAATTTCGTGGTCTATTGGAGTTGTGCCATGAATATTAATATCACTTGATATAGCTGTGTTTACAGACTCGGTGACTTTGCCAACGAATGTTATGTGAGAAATGCCTAGCTGGTAATCAGCCAGGGTAGCTCAATGGTTTGAGTATCCGCACGTAAAGCGGAAGGCCCGGGTTCGATTCCCGGCTCTGGTATTTTTCACATAGTTAGTATAAAAAATCAGCCTTCCACTCCAAAATTTTCCGAAATAAACTTTCAAGGTTGATGAATAAATTTCTAAATTAAATTAAAATTTCGTGGTCTATTGGAGTTGTGCCATGAATATTAATGTCACTTGATATAGCTGTGTTTACAGACTCGGTGACTTTGCCAACGAATGTTATGTGAGAAATGCCTAGCTGGTAATCAGCCAGGGTAGCTCAATGGTTTGAGTTTCCGCACGTAAAGCGGAAGGCCCGGGTTTGATTCCCGGCTCTGGTATTTTTCACATAGTTGGTGTAAAAAATCAGCCTTCCACTCCAAAATTTTTCGAATTAATATATGTTATTTAAGTGCCATGTTCTCTACTGAAAATGGTACAATAATACTCTACAGGATGGCTAAATAAGGTTTAGACTATAAGGGCTATACAAATGCAATATTTTCCTCATTTTTTTCTTTAGACATAAAGCTGTAAAGAAGCTTTTATGAGATTTTTTCTTCTATTGTTAAAAACAAAATATATTTTTGCAGCCTTGATTTTTGAAAATATAAAGGAGTACAGAAAAACAATCTGTCTTTTAATTTTTGTTTGAAATTAAAGCCATAAAGGTATTCTTTACTTTATTCTATATCCAAAAGAAGAAAATATTAGATTCGTAAAAATTTTCGATTTTCAGTTTTCGATAGATTTACATGTTTTTAGAGGTCCAGAACAGGATTTAATCTTTTTTTAGAAAATGTCCGTATGTCTGTATAACAAAAATTTTATTCCAACTGTATCTCAAGAGCTACTTCAGAGAATTTCATACAAATTGATATGTAGTTGCACCTTAACATAAATTAGGGTCTATCAACTTTTGGTGAAAATCGTGCAGCAGAAATTGTTGCCCTCCCGTTTTCTCTGAACTTTTAACTTAGCGGTATAGGACAAAATTTCTTATAAATCTACACAATGGGAATTGTTTTAATTGAATCCTTATGAAATTAAGAAATATTATTCATAATACAAATAGAGCACTAGAAAAAATAAAATGGACATGTTGGGGCAATGGCAAATTTTTAATACTGATGTCTTTCATCAATAAATTTAAACTGTATATTTGAACCATTGACTTATGATAATTTAAAGCAAAGTTTTATTATTACTTTCATAAAAAAAAGGCTCAATTTTTAAGATTTTGTAGAACATAGCATCAACTTAAAAAAAAAAAAAAAAAAAAACTACATTTACTGTAGAAGATAGATTTAATAAATTTTAACAAATTATTTGTACTGAGTGAATTTGTATAGAAAAATATAGAAGAAAGTTTTGTGATAGCTACAACATACTACTTTGTGAAAGTTTTCTTCCTCAGTAAGAAAATACAAATTATATTTTAAAGCCTCATTACAGAGAGAGACTTTAGGGGTATGCTCTTAAACTATAATATTGTGAAATCGAGGGGAAAAAATAAAAAACTAGTAATCATTTTAAGTATTTCCAAAAAACTGACATTTAGAGTTTCAGTTTTTAAAATTTAAATAGTTTTTGAGAATATTTAATATACTTAATATTTTATAATTCAATGTGTATGTAAATTTTCCCAACCCTAAACCAGTAATTTACAAAAATTTTTATAAAATTACTATCTTCTTTCACTGTAATAAATTTACTTAAGAAATTTCTGATTTCAATGTTAAAACTTTCTTTCTTTCTTCTTCTTTTTTTTTTTTTTTTTTTTTTTTTTTTAATCAATCTTTACAATTTGGCACCATTATCTTGCATGGGTGGATTCTGGGCAAAGCAAATTTTTTTTTTAATTACACAAAACTTTGACATACTATTTCATACATACATACATATATATTTTCATATACACATATACATACATAACGTATGGTTTGTCTTGATTTTATTACAAGCTAATCGTTATTAATTAAAATGGTTAATTAGAGATTAAAAGCAAGCTATTTTCACTAAGAGATGAAAAACATGATAGTTTTTTTTTTTTTTTTTTTAATTCTAAAAATCCTTTATTTATTTATTATTCTTTTTCATTTTTCTGAAATTTCTGACCCCCCCCCTCCCTTCCCCTCACACTTAACTGGTTAAGAATTTCAGATTTTATGCATGTATTATTGACCAATATATATAATTATAGTTCCCAATAACATGCAAATATGATTGTCTTATATATATATAATATTTTGTAGATAGTTATCATTACATGTCAATTTTTAATCCCAATAACATGCAAATATGATTTTCTTATATATATATAATATATTATTTTGTAGATAGTTATCATTACATGTCAATTATTTTCTTTTTTACATACTTAATACATATAGTATTATCTGTTTATCTATATAAATAAAGAAACGAAACATGTAAGTCATTTAAAAAATTTTATTCATTAACAAATCAAATTTCATTTCTGACATTGATAAAATAACATAATATGTCACAAATAATAAAGTTATGCTTATTGTAGATTTTTTTCATATTCACATTTCTTATGTCAAATATTCATAAAATGAGAATTTTTAAAGGCACTGGTCTATAAAAACGGAAATATGCATTTTTTACTAAATGAGTAGCTACTTATAATACTCGAAATGAAAATTATTTGTTAAATATCAGTATTAAAGCTCTAAATTAAGTAGGAATAACTTACCTTAGGAACAGAAAATAAACTTGGATTTTTCTTCCCTAAAGCTTTATTTTTTGCGATAGTTGATGGAAAGCCGCTATTACATAAGCAAAGCAATTCTTCGCCATTATCACTTTGTGGGCAATTTAAATTAATTAATATCAATTAAAATCTTAAATTTCCCGCATACTTCTCTAGTATGTTCGGAGCGCCCCCTAACATCCACTTTCTCCTTAGGTCCGTTTTTCAATGCTTACCGCCATTACCGTTGCCTCTCCTCTAATTATGTAACTTCATGCTAACAACAAAAGCTGAAAAAGCGCCATCTATCGATCATTACAAATGCGGATTACGAAGCCGGCGCTCTTCCGACTGGACTACCGCGGCCCGATTTTTAAAAGGAATTAAATATGATCGCTAGATAATTTGGCGATCTTTTATCTGTTGTATCTTGTGTGTTGGGGTCCACTAATAACTAATACTTAATATACGATAATATTACGCAATAAGACATATATACAAGAACGCTTATTACAGTTACCGTACGCTAGTACGTCAGATGCATGGTAGTACAATCCTCAGGTATGATAACGGCATAGAATAAAATCCGGTCCCAAAACGATATTTTAAGGACGCATGTATCATGACTAGCGCCATCTGTTGTCAGAACTAGAAAGTGTATTTATTAATTTGATTTATACAAGCACTACGCATGCAATTATTTCGTTTTATCATTTAAAAATAAATAGCAATATTGAATATTCTTTTATTTTATTTTATTTCATCTATTTATTTATTTTTAAACTTATGTTGTCATCAGAAGAAAAAATTTTGATAGAAATATTTACCTCCTATTAATTGTTCTGCTAATTATATTTCTTAAATAAGAATAATATATTAATATTTGTGTTTTTAACACAGAATACAAATTAAAATATCTTGGTAAGTAAAGATATTCTGTATTTTCGCTTGAAATTATTAATTTTTAAAAAATTATCATTATTAGGTTATAAAAAAACTTTTGCTATATGAATCAAGATGTTTTAATTTTAAAGTTATTTAACAAAAACATAAGTTTAAAAAAAGTTTTGGTTATTTTTCCTATTTCTTTCTTTTTTCTTTTCTTTTCTCTTTTCCTGTCTTTCTTTCTTTCTTTTTTTTTTTTTTTTTTCACTTATGTGTCATGTAAATGTGAAAATATTTTAATAAAACTTACAGTTATGAAAAATTATCGATTAGAAACAAAATACTGTAAAACCTCTCTAAAAGGCCACAAACTGTAACTTTAAATAATGATTGGAACTAGGTCTGTGCCGATTAATCGATTAATCGGTTCGGTCAATCTATCAATTCTTAGTCCCGATCATTTTTTTTAATCAAGTTAATCGGATCGATTATTTCGAATAAAAGTTTTCAAAATCCGATTAAAATTTTCAAATTACGAATTAAAACAAAAAATATTGTTCTACCTACAAAATATTTTTTCGCATATTTTGCTAACAAACATTCTAAGAAACATCCATCAAATAATGAAAAAGCAAAAAAATAAAAAATAAAATAAATAAATAAAAAAAAATAAAACCTCTTAAAAGAAGTTGTTGCACTTTTGTTGATAGAGAAAAGGGGGAGGACAGTTATTAAACAAAATGCCCCTTCATGTGCATGATGGAGCAACATCACCTGTCTGTAGCCTTTTGCAGAAAGTGTTGGATAGAGTAATAGTATTCACAGAAACAAGAAGCTTAAAAAAAATAGAAATGCTAAAGATTTAAAAAAAAAAGGAGGGATTGAGATTTCCACTATCCCTTTGATGCCAGTGGTGGATTTAAAGGGGGGGGGTAGGGGGCTGAAGACCCCCCCCCCAAAAAAAAAAAAAACACTGACATTCACAATTGAATATTGCAATTGTAAAATTTTTACTGGTATAGAATAACATTTTGAAAAGTCTTAGCCCCCCCCCCCCAAAAGTTAAGTTCTGGATCCGCCACTGTTTGATGGGGGAAATGTCAACAGAGTTTCACAGTATCTTACAAGCGTTTATTGTCTGTTCAGAATTGCTGATAGTAACTATTGAAGTAGAAACAGAAAAAAAAAAAACATTCTGTGCTCTAGTCCGAAGTGACAAAGAAGAACTGAAGTATAAGAATTTGAGATTTTTATGATAATGATATGGAATTTAAAGAATTCATTTAAAAATAGTGACAATCGAGATGGACAAGGCCTGCAAATTGAATAAGTGAAAATATTTATATAAAATTAACACTTAAAGCCACCAATTATTACTCTGAAAATTGATTTAAATTTCAGTTATGAAACAGATATAATTGATCAGAAAAAAAATTTTGGAAAAAAAAATCAGTCAAACTTATGAATAATATATATACATACAATATGAGAGTTTTATTCTTCATTGAAATCTGTATATATATATATAAATTACGTGTCACGATGTTTGTCCGGGGTAAACTCCTAAACTAAGGAACCGATTTTAATGAAATTTTGCACACTGTGTGCAGTTTGGTCCAACTTGAGAGATAGGATAGTTTTTATCTCAATTTATTGTCACAATATTGTTTTATTGCAATTATTTGTTAATTATAGACCTTTATTAAAGTTGCTCCAAAATATCTGTGAGTTCCATTAATTTAATTGTTGCCAAAAAAAAAAAAAAAAAAAAAAATACGAGTTCATTTTCTTTCGACATAAAAAAAAATACATTTAATCAAACGTGAACGTTAAAAAGTTATAAAAAGTTAAATTATGCATCTCACGAAAATTGACGTCATAAACAATTTAAAGATTTTATACACATTGATAAAGTGCTAATCACGGAGTAATAAGACAGGAGAAGAAGGTAACGCTGAAATTTTGTGATGTTGTTTTCTAATGTTTACAGATGGCGCCAGCGTGCAATCCTTCCTTCTCTCCAGCTTCCGCAATGTTATTCAATGGGGAAATGTATCGTTTTAATTATTTTTTTAAAAATAATATCAAGCTGAAAAAATTTCGATTGAAAGCAAATTTCATTAAATAGAGTATTCTAACCAACATGTTTTTTTTTAAGAGCCATTTTATACTAATTTTACTTTGAAAGAAAGCTTTTAAAAAATGACGATTCTTATGAACCGAAGCTAGCTAAAACAGACAATTGGGAGGAAGGAGAATGGATGAAATTTTGTAAAGAAAAAAAATAAACTTACTTTAGGTGCAGAAAACACGAACTCGGACATTATTTCTCTCCTAGAGCTTTTTTTTTTTTTTCTTATCACTATCATAGCCTGTTTTAACTCTAGGAACGAAGCATTTATTTGAAACATCTGAATTATGCAGTTTTAAGAACTTACAAAGAAATTAAATTGCTTAAAATAAAAAATTTTAAATGTACTCCAGCAAAATTCTATTGAAAACAACAGTATATCCGCACCGAGGTAGGGAGGAATGACAAGTGGCGCCCTCAATATTTACCAAAAATTTAGATCACAGTTTCGTAGCTTTCTCCCATTGGACCTTCAACTCCTATTAATATTACTCCGTGGTGCTAATGTAGTTCTATCATAGATATAGTAATATATATAGATCTCTCATCCCCATGTTATCGTACAAAGATTTTTGATGCCGAAAAAAAAAAAATAAATAAAAGCTTTGGAAACAGCCATTAAGTGGTATTGAAAAGAAAAAAAAAAAAAAAAAAAAAAAAAAAGAAAGAAAAGGAAGAAAGAAATATGAATTTGAAACTGTATCTGGAGTCTTGCATTCCCCTTTAGCAAATAAATTATTCATAAATTTTATTTGCTAAAATATTAGTATGTATTCCCGTGTGTATTCACTCGGGGAAAGACGGCCATATTTTGGTAAAAACGTCGTCTTTTCCCAAATGAAAAGGAATAACTTTTTTCTCCCCAATGATCACTCTATTCTATATATGCTATACTATATCTATGAGTTCTATACGCAAGCGAAGTGTGACTCACTGACCGTCTGTGCAGCCAAGAAAAAGATTTCCTATGTTAATTGCCCACTGGAATTTTTTGTAAGAAACTATTAAAAATCGAGGAAATTTATTTCCCGATTTTAATCCTTATATTTGGGTATAGACATGTATTAGTTATCGCGGGTGTTAGATTGAATTATTTTGCTGTCAAATTGACAAAATTTTAATTTTAAATTTCAAAACTCTGTCGCCCTTGGCTTTTATTATTATTATTATTATTATTATTTGGCGATCAAAAGCGTAACACGAAAATATACATGCCAGATATATGCATTGTACGAAATGTAATATGTATTATTCATTGTACGTATGTATGACATGTAATATGTATTGTACGAAATATTGTTTCATATTATTCATTACTCTTTTAATATAAGTTGTTAAAATAACCATGATTTTTGAAAGGAATTAAATATTTTCGCCAGATAATTTGGCGATATTCTTTTTTTTTTCGCCAAGGATGACAGAAATGAAATCTATTCCGCTGCAAAATATTAGTATCTTACATCAGATATTTTATTTAGACATTTGAAAACAAATTTGACTTCAAACTATGATAGAATATTTATCATTTTCCTTTTAATTAGTATATTATTAGTATATTAAAATTTAAAAGCATGGTATATATATATATATATATATATATATATATATATATATATATTTTTTTTTTTTTTTTTTTTTATCTTATAATTATTCTTATCTTAATCCTCAATGTTTCCCATCTTTATTAACTTGAATTTACTATTAAAATTTTAACATACTCAAAAACTTCTCATCACTTCGTTAAAATACACTAAACTTTTCCAAAATCTTTTTCTATTTAAAATGATACATGTATTTACTTTAAATGTCCAATATTTCATAAGATTTCCAATTTTAAAGTTTTAAAATATTTATCAAATTTACTTATTTTTCTGGTTTAGCCTTATTGTTTTCCTTTTTATAACTACAGCTGTTGCCCTCTTTAAAATATTTAAAATGATGAGGTCATTTTATAGTAAAATTATCCATTATAGCATATATTATATTTCACTCCTCCATAAAAATTGATTTTAAAATCGTCTGTTTCTTTTATACTTTTATTTTAATAGAATTTTAATAGAATTTAATTTATATATTAGTCATTTTAGCAATTTTATCCAAAGTAGCATTAGAAATAATATATATCACTTCTCCATTAAAATTTATAGGACCCTACAATAAAATTAATTTGTGCTTAATATCAACACTACGAAAATTTTTATCAATCGCTTCCAAATTTTGACCTAAGTTTCAAATCTCAACCCTGTGGGTTTTTACATCGGCTACAACGTTTTCGTCTTTGTTCGTAAATAATAATTTGACTGTACTAAATAGTTTACAGCCGTATAATTCAACGTATAACTTTGTCACAGCAACGCGTGACCGGGTCTGCTAGTAAAATTATATAAATATAAAATCTTCTCTATATATTAAAAAAAAAGTAACTGTCGCTGGCGTCAATTTTTTTTGTCTGCGACAGCAACATCTCGCGGAGGGCAGGGTTCCCCGCGTCATGAGATATATCAGTGTATTCCGACTGCTTTAAGGAAGGCATTTCAGCTGCTTAGAAATTTCTATCACTTTAATTAACTAAGTTATTAAGTAAAAACGCGGGTTTATAAAGGTACTCTATTTGCCACCGGAGGGAAAAGTTTCTCTTATGACGATTTTTTCTGTGTCTCTGACGTCACTTTCCTCAGGAAAATTAAAATGTGATAAATGGTATAAATAAGAAAAATTGAAGAATTGGCATATTTTAGATGCTCGAGAGAAGAAAAATATATTTAGAATAGCAAAACATTTGAAAATAACCAATATTTTAAAAATATTACGTAAAAATTTAATAAAGATGAAACGAAAATTAGTTTATATTTTTATTTTAGTTTATATTATGGTATAACTTCAGTATATACCCACAGCTGAATTTGGCGATTTTTCTTTGGTGCCGTTTTGAACGATAACGATGTCGTTCTGGACTGTTTGCGATGTAATATGGCAGCTTATATGTTGTTTATTTTGGATTTATGATTTTATGTTTTAGATTATGATATTATGATTTAGATTATGATTTTATGATTTATGATTTTTAGATTTATGATTTAGCCATAATCGTCAACAAAAAATCGCCAAATATCGTTGTGGGGATATACTGAAGTTGTTCCTTTATTTTAACGTTAGGCGAAAAAGATTTAGTAATGAATACCATGATTATGTTAAACAATTATTGGTATAGAGTTAAAGGTTAAGCGCAGACATTTTTAAAATTGAATGTATGAGATAAAAATTTATATTAGTTTATATAAAGATTTAGTTTTTTAACTCAAAAGATATTTAAAAGGATAGATCTTTACTATGACCAATTTAGCGATTTTTAAAATTTGGAAATGAAGCTCGTACGTTTTTCGCCAAGGAATTCATTTACGCAACCACAATAGTCATTTTAACTCTAGCCATGCCTTCCTATAGCTATAAATTATAAAATGGTGCAATAATAATGATAATAATAATAAAATCCGCAATCTTTTTTTTTTTTTTTTGTTTTTTAAGCATTGATATAAAACTTTGCAGAAAAGAGAATTCAATACAACAGGACATTTTTTTTTCTCGATAAAGGAATGTAGTAACTGCATTGCTAAAATATTGTAGTTACAGCTAATACAGGACCTCATTGGCTGATTTTAAATTTTTCATTTATTTTCACGATGACTTAAATCATCTACTGCAATTATGCATGTCAAGATTTTCGCGAGAAACGTCTAAGCTACTTCGGTGCCAAATTTAAAATTTCGCCAAGAGGTTAAACTGTACCATTGCTTCAGAACGATTTTTTTCAATTTTATTTTAAATATTTTTCAACTTAATTCACGAGGGAATTTTTTTTTTTTTTTTTTTTGGTTTAAATGTACAAAATATCTCCAGGTAACATATCCGTTTTTCTTTCTGTTCATTATTAGAAAGAAAAAAACTGAAGTAGTTTTTCCTGTACCATTGATGTCTTTATAAATTAAATTAAATTAAATTATCCAATATCATTAAATTTCATTCTCCACGCTCATTTTTTATTTTCTAAATGTAATATTACATATATATATGTAAAAATAATTAAGGTGTAATCAGTACATATCCAGAAGATGTAGCCAACAAATATTCAGACCAAAATCAACACAAGTTCAGGAGACATCGCCAACAACTATTAAGATGTCATGATCAATATATATCCAGTAGATATCGCCAACAATAATAATTATTCAGCAGATATCGCCAACAAGTATTCAGGAGCCATCATCAACACTTATTCAGAAAATATTGTCAACAAATATTCAAAAGCCATCCAATTTATGAATGGCGATGGTCTATCTCGAATACTTCAAACCGGCAATTCATTTTTACAATACAATCAAGGATGAATTTTTCACTTATCAGTAGATTTCGAAAAATGTGATTTTTTTTTTCCGATTTAACTTAGTATTGATATAACTTTAGTCTATTCCTACAGCTGAATTTGGCGATTTTAATTTGGCGTCGTTTTGAACGATATCGATGTCGTTCTGGACTGTTTGCAATATAATATGGCAGCCTATATGTTGTTTATTTTGGATTTATGATTTTATGTTTTATAATTTATAATCTATGATTTAGATTATGATTTTATCATTTATCTTTTATGATTTAGCTATAATCGCCAACAAAAAATCGCCAAATATCGTTGTGGGGATATACTAAAGTTGTTCCTTAGTATTTAATACAGTTTAAGAAATTAAATGGTAAAATCAGATATTGACAGGCATCTTGGCAAATTCATGGTGTAGTGCAATAAGTGTCGACAATGCAAAATCGCTATTTGAAAGAAATTGTCCTGTCGTACTACTACTACTAATGAAATTTTTAAAATAATTGCAACAATCGCATAAAATATTTATCGTAAACCTGACTAAATCATATTCTAGAAAAAATGCACTTTAAAAAGTTGCATCTTTAGTGTTGGAAGGACCATTTTAAACCTTGCTGTACGCTGGAAATAAATGCAGAGTATTACACATTGTCCTAAATTAACTAAAAGAATTCATTAGTAAAAAAAAAAATATATAGGCATTAGAAAAAATAAGTTCAAAATTTCTTTAATCAAGCAATAACACCCAAAAAATTCATCGTCAAACAGTGACAAAAATTTAACAAGTCGATCATATACTAAAGTTGTAACGCTAAATGATTTAGATGTCAAGAATTTCTCTCTGTTCTAAATAATCAGTGCTATGGTTGTTTATTTTATATTCTCTCTCAAAATAATTAAAAATTTGTTATTAAATTGTCGAACGTTATAACAGATTTTTGACATATTATAAACGATATAATATTAAATATTGTGTATTTCAATGCGATACCAAATATGGTAGATTTCTATAATATTGTTGAACTCTCTTGTGTTAAGTATTATTAATATTCCAATTCAATGAAAGGCAAAGTTGTGAATAGTCGGGTAGAATCCCGCAGGGATTAATGAGCGAAGCGAGTCGGGGGAGGCGAAGCTTTCCTCGGGGGTTGGTGAGCGGAGCGACCAGGGGGCAGAGCCCCCTAGTTTTGTAAAAAAATAGAACCGACTCCAAAAAGCAACTACTATTCAAACAACTAAAAAAAAAAAAAAAAAAAGAAAAAAAAATGGTACGAAATGAAACTGTAAATTGCGCCTAAAAGTATAAAATAATTTCCTTCGCCAAACAACCTATAACACTACAATTAATCATAACTTTTGAAGTCGGCGCAAAATTAAATAAAATTTAATTAGTTTTTAAAGGTTTGTTTTTAGATCGGTAGCAACAAATGCTGTTGTCTCGAATGATCCATTTTCATGTTTCCTTTATTATTTTATCACTGTATACAATTGATCCATTAGTAGCATCTACATAGAACAGTGAACATTCGTCCCAATGCGGTATGTATGTTTCTACGAAGTTAGAGTTTCCTTTGCAAATTTGGTATAACTTTGATAACTATCATGTAAGATGTGTATTTTGAATAGGATTTGTGTTTTGTATTGAATAAAGGTATCAATTTTTATTTAATTTTGCACCGACTTCAAAAGTTATGATTAATTGTAGTGTTATAGGTTGTTTGGCGAACGAAATTATTTTATACTTTTAGGCGCAATTTACAGTTTCATTTCGTACCATTTTTTTTCTTTTCTTTTTTTTTTTTTTTTTTTAGTGGTTTGAATAGTAGTTGCTTTTTGGAGTCGGTTCTATTTTTTTACAAAAAGATTTTATTTTTCTCTTTTCAGTGAAAACTTATTCATATAGCAGAACATCAAAAGACGTTCGACGGCAGTTTCACAAATCACAACTTCCAAGAAAAGTGACATAACTCAAACAATGGTTTATGTCACTGAAAAATACATGAAATGCACCCAGTGTGAACAAAAATGTTACATCCCCATCTACAAAGTTATCCACTCGAGAGACAGTTATGCCAGTTTTATTCTAGTCAAGTTATTTTTAAGTTGATTTTTCTCAAATGCTGCATTTTTTAGTTGTGTCACTTTTCTTACCTTTATCGGATATGAGCAAAAAACTATCTATTGAATGAACATACGTTAAATTAAAATGTCTTTAGAAATGTAAAGAACGGATACGCTGTATTCGTAAACAAAAATTCTGTTAGGCATATACATTGAACTTTACAGTGAATACGTGTCACCCGCTGCGCTGGAAATTGCGAAGCGTATAGTTAAAAAAAAGGCGAAATATGCATTGCAGCTGACGGACAGAAGTTTCAACATCGATACTTATATACTGCTTTTACCAGTGTAGCTGTATGCGTTCAGCAGTTAGAGTGAGAACAGACTTTTGTGAGTATCCTGTAATTTGTTTATATCTTAATGAAATCATAATGAAACCTATTTCAGGCCAAGATCATTACGACGACAAAAAAAGTATTAAAATTAAATAATCTCTTATGAAGTTATAAGCTAACAAATTTCAACAACAACAGCAACAATGAGAAACGTGGTTTGTATTGAGAACATCTTCCTAAGAAGTCGGTTTAAAACGTCTATGAGTGAATCGATGTGACCGCTTACAATAACCATACTTTGAATTTTACATAGCATAAATGTCACCCGCTACGCTACAACATATGCAATGTCGTTCAAGTGTGCACAAAATAGGAAATTGTGAACAAACAAATGCACGTTTTAAGCTTTCTGTTTTTAGCATTAATGTCTAAACTATCTTTTTGTACTAAATCGATGATGCTCTGCAATTTTATAATTCACTTTTTCCCCTGTATTGAACCGTTTCCGAGATAGGGACGCAAACTCTACCTTTTTCCGCCAGGTGGCGCTGTAGGCGGTTGGATCGCGTTGCACATATCCACTTTACTGTACCCAAGGTTCTTCTATCATAAGGTTGGGCCATTTGAAGAGTAGCCAATCAGAAGCAAGCAGAAGTGAAACGTCATGTGGCGAAAGACAGAAACAAACTACAATACAAGATATACGGCTGTTCGCCCAGAGCTAGCTATTACTTACTAAAAAATATATCCTATAATCTGATATAAATATTACCCAAAAACGAAAATCAAGAACGGTATTACATGAATAAAAGTACATTCGTTAAAATATTTATTTTAAATACATATAAGTTCATAAAAAATTATAAAGCTTTCGCGTTTTCGACAACATTGCTATGCATTTGTTTACATTTATAATACTTCAATAAAACGATGAATTTCAATTATGTTAAAATTAAATTAAATAAAAATGCAGTTATTTAATTGTTTTACTCAAAAGAAAGCACACATATTTTTTTAAAAGAATGTAAAATATATACATTTTACTGTACGATCGCGATATGTTTGTTTACATTTCAGATATTTCAGTAAATTATGAATTTTAATTTTATGAGTAAAAATGAAACATAAGCACATTTTTTTAAATATTTGTTCAAAATAAAACACTTATATTTTCCAATTTAAAAAGAAATACATAATATATGAGGTTATCTGTAATATTATGATATGTTTGTTTACCTTTTAAATACTTCAACATTGTCATGAATTACTTCAATAAGACGATGAATTTCAATTATATTAAAATGAAATGAAAGAAAAATGTAGTTATTTAAATGTTTTGCTCAAAATAAAGAGCACGTATTTGTTTAAAAAAATCTAAAATATATAAATTTTGCTGTACTAGCGTGATTTGTTTATTTACATTTCAGATATTTCAGTAAAATTATGAATTTTAATTTTATAAGTAATAATCTGGTGTGTCACCCACACGACTTTCTCTTACCCTGAAATTTAATACTATAAATACAGGTTGGAGATTAAGAGGTAAGATAACGAGTACTATTATGTAAACATATGTTAAACAATTCATATTAGGCTTCTGAAGAGTTTTATATGATAATTAGTTCTGTGTGAGGGGGGCTACCGCCCCCCTCAACCCCCCGTTTCACTAATGCACCTACATTTATATAGAATTTAATTCGGTTATTAAAAAATATTTCTCTTTTTAAAAAATAATGTATTAAAATTATTATTTAAAAAAATTATCTTTTATGATAAGGCAGACGATTTCCATATTAGAGAAGTAGTTTAACACCAAATATCCAAAAAAAGTCCATTTTATTCTCAATATTAAAAAAAAAAAAAAAGTACGATTTTTTTTCTAAGTTTTTTTTTTTTTTTTTCGTTAAAAGTAAAAAAAAATCGATAACTTTGTTTTAAATTATCGCAGATCGATGGTTCAACCATTCGTTTTAAAGGTATTTTTGAGCTCTTTTGAAAGATACCCATCATGGAAATTTACTCCCCTCGAGGGGGGACTTCACCCCCAGGGGAGGAGGCGAGGCTTCTACATACACAAAATATTTTTCCCAGTTAACTGTCTCTATTACAAAAAATATATATTTGTTTCATTTGGTTTAGTGCAGTCTATAGACGTTAAACTTTATTTTCCTGCAATTTCCCCCATAGACGTAATGTATTAGAATTCTCTTGATTGTCCCTGTACACGAACCATTTGCTTGATCTTAACGAAAAGCTTACTGTAGCATCCCTATATGATACACATTTAGAATACCAAGTTTGAACTTTCTGCCATAATTTGTTTTTGAGATATGCTGATAACAGACAGACACACACACAGACACACACACACACACACACAGACACACAGACCATTTGCTAAAAACATGATTTTCGTATTCAGGGGACCTCAAAACGTGTAAATATAACAAAATCTCGCGTTTGAAAATTTGAGCCAAAAACAATACTTTCTCTACCTTATGGGTAAGAGAAAGTAAAAATGAAATAAAAATACATTCTTTAAAATAGTTTGTTCAAAATAAAACACTTATAATTTTCAATTTAAAAAGAGATACATAATATATTCAGTTATCTGTAATATTATGATATGTTTGTTTACCTTTTAAATACTTCAATATTGTTATCAATTTTAATATTAAAAATAAACTAAATATTGGGAATAGGAGAATTTAATATTTATGTCAGACTGTAAACTCATATTAAATTTATTATTTCCTTATTTAAAAAAAAGTTTCAGCATAACAATATATTTCAAAATAATTATTAGTATCAGTTTACAAATAAAATAGGTTCCTTAATAACAGGAATTAGAAGGGTGCGAAAATCACTTACCGAATTTTTGGTTGTTGAATTCCAAGTGTACTCTGCTGTTGAAAAAGCATATAAAGAAAAATCCTCAAAACCAGGCCGACAGGTCTAATATGGTGATAGCACAGTTCAAAAAACATAATCAGTCACAAAAGAAGTCTGAGACTAGGCCGCAAGTCTAACATGATGGTAGCACAATTCAAGTAGAAGGCTGGTACGAAAACGCAGATCTGACAAAACTTTAGCACACTTTATAAAACAAACATTTCCAGCAAAAACTTGATACCAGACCATGAGTATAAAACGACGGTCCATTACCGTATCACGAATCAGAATTAAATTATAAGTTTTTTTTTTTTTTTTTTTTTTTCAAGATTAATAAAATAAACATTTAAAATTAAGATACAGTACACTCTCAAAAATCTGCATAGCTTAAAAAGAAGTGTTTTGCAGATTTTAGAATAATTTCTTTTGTTTACTTCTTAGAACCTCATTTGAGTAGCAAATCTTTAAGAAATAATTTATATATTATACATACAATGCTGAAATAAAATGTACCTAATTTTAATTTATAGAAAAATTTTCATTCATCATATTTTAGTTGCAAATTATCTAGATTTTTGAAAAATCTGATGAATAGTAGTTTAAGCAAGAATATTCCTACATATTTGTTTTTCTATAGCCTGCAAAAAAGTAAGCAATTTTTGGTCAATCACATACGTTCGTGCTATGAGAAAGCTTCAATATTTATCTTCACGAGCGAAAAATCTTCCATTAAAACTGTCTTTCTCTTTCTTCCTCTAAATTAATATGTTTTATTTTTTAATAATTATAAATAAGTAAACTTATTATTTCGTTTTCTGTAACATGTTGAGTGATTGGTGATTCACCAGCACAAATTAATAATTGATTTATCTCCTAATACAGCTGAATTTTTGCGATCCACTAATCAACAAATCAGTTATGACAGTGTTTGTTTACATTACAAATTATATACAGCTTTCAGAGAATTGTGGATTTTTGAGAGATGATTATACTTCACTTTGCATGAAATTTCGTACTGCAGCAATCAATAATATGCATGTATGTAAGATATGCATATATGTAATCAGCAATATGCCTTCAGTACCTGATAAAAAAAAAACATTTTATACAGCTACAGTCGGTAACAAAAGTGTCCGAACACTAGCAAAAATTCCTATGTAAAAAAAGTACACTTCCCACGGTTTTGTTAAATAAATCCTTGTCGAATCCTGTTCTTAGTCAGTGTAAGAACATGATTCGATAAGGATTTATTTAACAAAATCGTATAAACTGTACTTTTTTTACATAGGAATTTTTGCTAGTGTTCGGACACTTTTGTTGCCGACTGTAACTTGTCTTGCAGTACTCTAGCGGTAAGCAATATGAATGTACATAAAAGCTTCATATGAGAATGGATTGAAAATCACTTTTTTTTTCTTTTAGTCAAAAAAGAGGGAAGTGCAGTTGTTAAAACACAATCCAGAAAAAAAAATTATATGTGTGGCGGTTCTAACATTATGACAGCACAGTTTAAAAACAAAGAGTCAAAAGATTCTGAGACAGAGGTCTGACATGGGTCCACTGTTCTAACATGATGGTAGCACAGTTCATAAAACAAAAACAGTTACAGTAGAAGGCTGGTACGAAAACGCAGATCTGACAAAACTTTAGCACACTTTATAAAACAAATATTTCCAGCAAAAACTTGATACCAGACCATGAGTATAAAACGACGGTCCATTACCGCATCAGAATTAAAATATAAGTTTTTTTCCCCCCAAGATTAATAAAATAAACATTTAAAATTAAGAAAAAATACTTAAAAATACTAAATGATTTTGCACTTTCATGTTTAAGTTACAAATGAAAATTTACAGTACTGAAAATTATTTCAACTGAATTATTCATTTGAGTATTCACTTGCTGTATAAATACAAATTTTTCGCATATTTTTGAGTAAAATTTGATAGCATATCAAATATGAAAGAAACACCTCTCTTTCATTGAAATCCGAGCCGGACACTTGGGTGATGTTCCTTGTAAGTAAAAGAAATCAATGGTATCCAATGAATTAATTAACTTTCGAAAAGCTAAAATAGTGCTTGCCTATTTTCGCTAAAATGCTAAAGTAATTTTTTTGCCAGGTTAAACCCTGTCAGTAAATATACTCCAAATTAATAAATACAAAACTTTGAATAAACACCATAAAATGTAAGAACTTGCAATATTTGTTTCAGGATAAAAGAAAACACAACACTTCATCAAGGCGAATAAAGTAGGCAAGAGTGCTGGCAAAATAGCGCTGCCAAAGGGTCATGTTTTCTTTTCACCTGAAACAATTATTGTGAACTCTTGCATTTTATGGTGTTTATTCAAAGTTTTGTTCTTATTACTTTTACACCTCAGTTCTGTGGTGTTTTATATATATATATATATATAATACTCCAAAATGTTTAAGCAATGATCAACAATTTTTTACAAAAGAAAAATTATATTCATTGTTTAAATATGTAATGACAGAAATAGTTTCAAAACATTTTGCTCATGTTGGCTTGTTGGTATTTTTAAAACTATTTTTATTGGAAAACATGTGCTACTACTGACACTTTTAACATGTTATTACAAAAGTTACATTGAAATGTGTTACTACATAAAAACAATTTCATAAAATTTTCAATTATCCAGATACTTTCTACAGAGGATTAAAGAAAGAAAAAAAAAATTAAATTAAAAAAAGTACCTAAGATTTTTTTTACACAAAAGTTTATTTTATTTGAATTGTATTAACTGCAAATTTAATTTTGAACTGCAGAAATATTTTTGTGTGTACTTATTTTTATCCACTACATAAATTAAACATTTTGTTTATTATATGAGATACCACAATATGTTTCATAAAGATAATGAATTTTAACAAAATCTTAATTATGTCCCTATTTGAATAAAAAAAAATATCACTTTTGACAGCAGACAACAGGCATTGGCTACTGTCAGCTTTTAAAAGAGTATACTTGAAAATCGAAGGGAAGTAGCATAAACATTTACCAAACGTACTTATTACATGATTATTACTAATTTAATATCCCTTTGATTTATTACTTCTGATCTTGAAAATGTATGATATAATATACACGATGATAAATTACTTACATGCTTTGATTTTATGAGCAATCTATCTATTGCTATTATACATCCCAGTAAAAACACATTTATTTCAAATGTAAACAATGTAAACAAAATTTGATCCATCCTCCATACGACGTAGTGCGCGAGAAATCTCAAATAGCTAAAAATTCGCGCATCTGTGAAATGGCACCCCCCTGACTGTATCTACATACCATTTTTATGACTATAACTGCAGCTGTTCAGACAAAAACAAAAAAACAGACGCTTTGTATTGAGAACCTCCTCCTTTTTGAAGTCGGTTAATTAGAGCATCTCTTACGAAGTTATAAGCTTACAAACACCATCAACAACACATAGCTCGAATTAAGAACTCCCTCCTTTCTGAAGTTGGTTGAAAACGACTTTGCGCTAATCGATGTGACCGCTTACATTAACAGTACTTTGAACCACAGAGTATACGTGTCATCCGCTATGCTGCAAAGTGTGCAACGTAGTTCAAGTGTGCACAGTGTAGGAAATTGCGAACATACAACTGCACGTTTTAAGCGTTCTATTTTTAGCAATAATGTCTAAAAAATGTCTTTTCGTAGTAAATCGATGATGCTCTATAACTTCCTAAACTAACTTTTTTCATAAACTAACTTTTCTCCCATCTTGAACCGTTTTAGTTCCCCATCATACTATAGGTATGGGGAACTTAGGTAATCGTGAAAATTTTCGACCTCGGTTTTTTTACTTTTCTACACGTTTTCAGGTGTGAGGAATCCGAAAATGACAAAATTTCTATGGTGTCTGTCTGTAGGGTGTCTGTTAGTCTGTTAGTCTGTTAGTCTGTTAGTGTGTTAGTCTGTTAGTGGGTCAGTCCGTTAGTTTGTTAGTCTGTGTACAAGATATCTCAAGAACAAATTGTCGCAGAGAGGTCAGATCAGTTTTAAAATATTACTTTCGACACTGGCAAGAACCCTATTCATTTCCAACATTCGATTTTAAAAACTTCGTAAGTTATTCGAAATTTACGATTTTCTTAACATGGGAGAATAGGACAAAAAATCACTTAAACGTGCATTAAATGAAAACTTTTTACTGTAAAAATGTCAGATCAGTTTTAAAATATTACTTTCGACACTGGCAAGAACCCTATTCATTTGCAACATTCGATTTTAAAAACTTCGTAAGTTATTCGAAATTTACGATTTTCTTAACATGGGAGAATAGGACAAAAAATCACTTAAACGTGCATTAAATGAAAACTTTTTACTGTAAAAATGTCAGACCAGTTTTAAAATATCAGTTTTGATGCCGGAATGAACATCAGTAACTATAAATATGCTACTTTGAAAATTTCGCAAGTTACTGGAAATTTACGAATTTCTTAACATGGCAGTATAAGTGAAAATTTCACATAAACTTTAATTTTGAGAGATATTTTCATCGTAAAGATGTCAGACTACTATTGAAACATTATTTAGGACACTGGCATGAATATTAATGACTATGGATTTTCCAATATAAAGATTTCGTGAGTTATTGGAAATTTACGAATTTCTTAACATGGCTGAATAGAGCAAAATTTCACATAAACGTCAATCTTGAGGGATATTTTCATCGTAAAGATGTCAAACCACTTTCGAAATAATATTTAGGATACTGGCATGAATATCATAGACTATGATTTTTCCAATTTAAAAAATTCGTAAGTTATTTGGAATTTACGATTTATTTAACATGTCAGAATAAAGCAAAATTGAGCATAAACTTCCATTTTGAGGATCCTAAATACGTTAGACAACTTCAAAATTACGTTTATGATATTTGTTTGAACATGATTGAATACAAATATTCTAATAGGAAAATTTCGTAAATTATTCGTAATTTACGATTTTATCAACATAGCGAAATTGTAAATTTTTCATATAAATATGAATTTGAGGATTATTGCATTGGAAATAGTAGCATGAAAACTAAACAACGGAATTGACCCCGATAAAATAAATTAATAGATTAGAATAAGATAAATATATCGAAGTGAACGGTGGATAGCCTATTAAGCGGGGATTTCATTCTGTCACTGTATGAAGCTTTGGTCAAATTGATTTCTTTTAATATTATTACCGAAACGTCAGTGGAGGCCGTCTGTTGAGACTCAAAACGGTTTTGGGCTGTGTCTGTCTGCCTGTCTGTCTGTCGTGCGATAGCGGCCGCCAAAAAAGAGCTATTTACTTGAAATTTGGTACACATGTTCACGAGCCCCACGAAATCAGCTGTATAGTTTTTGGTATGTATTTCATCTGTAGTTCGTATACATTGACACGCCAAAGTTTTTCTTATCATTACGGCCTATGGGAGAAATTTATATGCATCACGATAGCGGCAACAAAAATCACGCTATTGACTTGTAATTTGGTACACGTGTTCATGTGCCCCGCGAAATCTGCTGTATAGTTTTGGGTGTGTATTCCATTTGTAATTTGTGTACAGGGACACGCCAAAGTTTTTCTTATCATTATGGCCTATGGGAGGAATTTGTATGTACCGCGATAGCGGCCACAAAAATCACGCTATTGACTTGCAATTTGGTACACGTGTTCATGAGCCCAACGGAATCAGCTGTATAGTTTTAGGTGTGTATTCCATTTGTAGTTCGTGTACAGGGACACGCCAAAGATTTTTTATGATTACGGCCTATGGGAAGAATCTGTATGTACCGCGATAGCCACCGCAAAAATCAAGCTATTGACTTCCAATTTTTGTCGAAATGTGAATGGAGGCCCTCTGTTGGGACTCAAAAGGATTTTGGATTCCGTCTGTCTGTCTGTCTGTCATGCGATAGCGGCCGCAAAAAACACGCTATTGACTTGAAATTTTGTACACATGTTCATGATGCCCACGAAATTAGCTGTATAGTTTTCGGTGTGCATTCCGTTTGTAAGTTCGTGTACAGGGACACGCCAAAGTTTTTTTTTACCATTACGGCCTATGGGAAGAATTTGTATGTACCGCGATATCGGTCCCCAAAATAACGCTATTGACTTGCAATTTGGTACACATATTCATGAGCCCATTGAGCAAGCATTTGACGGAACTGATATAGATCTGAGACTGACCGCCTTGGCGAAAATAATGCTCCTTTTATACTTTTCTATCTAAAACAGACTGTTCTGGAAAATTCTCGTATCACATCAGCCAATGAGATTAGAGCTTCCATATTTGGTATATCTCTAATAAGGATTTTCTAGCCAAGATCGCCAAAAAACTCGCCAAGGAGGGAAATAGTCGCCAAATTTGGCGCCAAATTTATTTCTTCCCTTATAGGAGCTTTTTAATGCGTTTTTAAAGGAAAATTTGGCTATTTTAACGCTAAAACGACTATAAAGGCACAAAATTAGCATTTTATCAACTTACTAAACCTCTTTGAAAGAATTTATACAAAAATAAATGCAATTATTTACAATTTCGTAACACTTTATATCATATACAAATAGGTATACAAAGAGAGATACAACGGGGGGTTGAGGGGGGCTGCCGCCCCCCTCAGGAATGTATTTGATTTTGGTAATAAGTCGATCGAATCAATATATACTATTATATAATAAGGAATAAATAAAAATGACCTATGGAATAATGTCTGATGCAAATAGGACGTTGAGGCTCCTGATCTGCAGATCCACTAGTAATATGTCTCGCACCAGAAATTTCTGAGAACATAAATATGATGGGGAACTGAGCAGAGTCCACCTATGTCAACTAGTTTGAGATAGGAGCGCTAATTCCACTGTTTTTTACCAGATGGCGCTTTATTTTCTTTAGACTGTAAAGATATTAGAATGTGACCTACTCTAGACTAAGATCTTTACAACAAAACAAAAAGTATCAAGTAACCGTATTTTGAACTATATAGTGTATGTCTCACCAGCTACGCTACAACGTGTGCAATGTAGCTCAAGTGTGCATAGTGTAAGAAATTGCGAACAAACAAATGCACGTTTTTAGCATTGTATTTTTAGCATCAATATCTAAACAATCTTTTCGTACTAAATCGATGATGCTCTGCAATTTTATAATTCACTTTTCCCCCCTGTCTTGAACCGTTTCCGAGATAGGAACGCTAGCATGAATGTCTACACAATCTTTTTGTACTAAATCGATGATATTCTCCAACTTTGTATTTCACTTTTTTCTCTAGAACCGTTTTCGAGATAGGAACACTAACTCCTCTATTTTCCACCAGGTGGCGCTGCAAGCGGTTTAACCTTGTACTGCATGGCCACTTTGCTATACTTACATACCATTTTTATCACTTTAGCTGCAGCCGTTTAGCAGTTAAAAGAGTTGGGACTGATTTTTTTGGGCACCCTGTATTTTCTTGAGATCGTAAAGTTATTACAATGGGACCTATTTCACACCAAGACCTTTTCAACAAAACAAAAAGTATAAAAATCGGAGTATAAGTTCAGAAGTTATGAGCTAACAAACATAAAAAAAAACATACGGTTTGAATTGAGAACCTTCCTTCTTTTTTGAAGTCGGTTAAAAAAAAATGAAAACCGATTAAAAATCCAATTAATCGATTAATGAACTACGATTAACCCAGTTAAAACTCTCAATCGATCCCCACCCCTAATTGTAACTATTCCTATTTGCATAATTTATCTATACAGCATTCTGATAATTATTAATATTAGTTTGTTTTATTCTTGAAATCTTTTCAAAAATAATTTTGTTTTTCAAAATATATTTCACATACCAAACAGATCAATATTTTTAACCGTGAGTTATTGACAATGTGTTTTATTATTATTATTATTTCTTTTTGACGTACTAATATTCTATTTAAATGTGAAAATATATCAGTAAACGTTATGGTATGGTATTCGGCTTAAGACCAGTTGTCTATTATTAAGGAATCCTTATTAAGGGAGATGCCCTCGGGGGGGGGGGGGTCTTTTATAACGGGTCATAGTACGTATTTATGCGAGTTTCGGAGAAAGCCACGACAAAATCCGAACAGCTAAATGGATGAGCGCTAATTGGGATCGAACCCGGCACTTCCTGTCTTCCAGCTTCGACAGAAGAACCTCTCGATCACTGGTGGGGTACAAAAATTACAGTTATTCCAAAAATTATTGATTAAGAATGGAATACGATAAAATCTCTCTAAAACGGTCATCCACTATACCTTTAAATATTGTACCTATACAGAGGTGGCCTTTTAATAGAGGTTCAAAAAAATCTTAATTCATAAAACAAATTCTAAATGATTTTAACTATTCAAATTTGCATAATTTTTCTATATATCTTCCTAACAATAATTAATATTAATTTGTTTTAATTATGAAAGCTTTTCAGGAATAATTTTGTTTTTCAAAAAACATTTTTCGTACCAGAACAAATAGTTAAACTTTCAATATTATTTATAACATATTCAGTTTTAATTTCCTTTCAGTATTATTTTTGTGATAAGTTATTTTGATAATTTAATTTTTTTATATTCCTTTTTGAAGTACTTATGTTTCATTCAAATGTAAAAACACTTTTATAAAAATTACAGATATGGTATTCGGGTCAAGGCCTATTGTCTGCACTAGTGACCTGGACATAAAGGAAGATTCTTTCTAATTGGGGTCTTTATATATGGTTCTAGCTCGTATTAATGCAAATTTCGAAGAAAACCACGGAAAACTCCCAAGGACTAGGTTGACATGTGCAACATGGAATCGAACCCGGTACTTCCCGTTTTCTAGCTTCGATAGCAGCACCGCTCGGGTAAAATTAAATTTATCACAAAAATTATCGGTAGGCAATAAAATACAGCGAAACCTTCCTAAGAAGCCCTCCAGCCGTACTTTCAAATATTGGACCTTTATAAAGGTTATCTTTTAATAGACAAAATCGGAATTCTGGAAACAAATTCTAAATTATTTTAATTATTCAAATTCACATTGTTTATCTATATAACATTCTGATAATTATTATTATTAGTGTGTGGTAATTTTGAAAGATTTTTAAGATTTTTAAAATTTATTTTAAATAAGATAATAAATCGTTTATTTATGTTTAATTTAAATGTGAAAATATTTTGATAAAAATTATAGGTATGGTATGGTATTCAGGTTAAGGCCTATTGTTTGCACTAGGGACTTGTGCATAAGGGAAGATGGATTCTGGTGATGATCTTTCTAGGTGGTTCTAGTCCGTGAATTTCGGAAAAACCATGGTAAACTCCGAACGGCTAGACTGGCAAATGTTACATGGGATCGAACCCGGTGCTTCTCATCTTCTAGCTTTGAGAGCAAAACTTCTCGGCTATTGGTGGGGAGTAAAGTAAACTTTTTTTAAATATATAAAATATATCGCTAAGCAATAAAATACAACAAAACCTTTCTAAAAAGGACACCAAGTATTGACTTTCACATAGTGGTCTTTTAACAGAGAAAATCTTAGTTCTGGAAAACAATTCTGAATGATTTTAATTATTCAAATTTACATTGTTTATCCATATAGCTTTCTAATAGTAATTATTATTAGTTTGTGGTAATTTAAAAGCAATTTAAGTTTTTTTAAAAATATATTTTAAATAAGAGAATAAATCGTTTATTTATGTTTAATGTAAATTAAGCATGTTTTAAATTAATTTAAATCAAATTAAATTAAAATTAAATTAAAATAACTACGTTTAAACTTAAATAATGAAATTTATTAAATAATTATTAAAACTTATGTCCACACACATGCACACAAGCAAAAAAAAAAAAAAAAAAAAAAAGTAAATAAAAAATCAGTTAAACAATTTTTTATACAATTTTTTCCCCTTAATAAAAACTTGATATATATATATATATATTTAATATTTTCTAACGGAGTTGGAAAAAGTATTTATGACTTGTCTGTCTGCACCGTAACTTCTGTGAATAATTTTTAAGTATTTTTGAGCTGATATTACCTAAAATTATTAATTTAATAGACAATGTAATAAAGATTTCGTATTCAAACAACGTTAAAAGGACGTAGGTATCGATACTAGCGCCACGATGCGGCGAAATGAATTTTAGGACCGGTTTTGACTCTGAAATGCCATAGGAGATATTTCTCCTTCTCTTTCTACCTTTATGGTCAGAAAAACAACATCGATACACAGAGCATGTTCATTGGCGGTCCGATCGACGACCGGACGATTGTTCCCGAGCCAAAGCGTTCAGTGTTGTCGACCGATCCAGAGCATTGTTCAGTGGAATGGACCGATCTCGGATCAAAGAGCTCAGAGAAATTTCTTGATCCATTGGGATCTATTGGGATCCATTGGGATTGATCCAATGCGCATTAGGATGAAAATCAGACTCTGACTGACACTACGCAGCACAAACCTGAACAATGAACATCTCATTTTGACAATGATTGTTTATTTGTTTAATTAGCTGATGATGAATATTGATGCACCTATTTATGTGCATTGTTCGTGCTGTAGAAAGTAAGGTAAGTAATTCAATAAAATGCTAAACTATATTATGTTTATTTATTTATTTTGTAAAAAAGATTTTTTATGTAACAACGATTTTCGATGCGTAATTTCTTTTATTGATGAGCGTAACATTTGAACATAAAACAAAAATTTACGCAATTTTAATTAAAACAAAAATGCTTTTTTTTTTGACGCTATCATATTTTGTTAATTTATATAAAAATAAGCTGGGAAAAATTAATTATTTCACTTTTTTTTTTTTTTTTCCCCAGACAAAACTTTTCATTCATGCGATTATTTTTTGTTTACAAATAGAAAAGTTTGTAAACGACTGTATTTTTACCTTTAAAACAATAAGTTAACTATATGTAAATAAATTAAAATCATTCCACATATTTTTAATTTTGGTAAAAATAAGTTTAAAGTGTCACTTAGTAAATTTAATAAACAAAACAGACCGGAAAAAAAGTAGCTATAAAATTAAGGAGTGTTCACATTGCTAGTTTATTTTAATATTCAGTCGGCAGTAAGAGAAAAAGCTCTTTATATTGATTCATAAATCGAAGAAGAAAGTAAGATTATTTTTTATATAAATCCATTATATAACTAAACAGCATATTTCATATTTCATATGATTTATTTTATTTTTTTTTTTTTAACGTTTTTATTGTACCTTTCTGTTTATAATAAAAAGAGAAGAGAAAGAAAAGTGGTTTTTTTTTTTTTTTTTTTTTTTTAATATCAAGAAGCGCTCATTTAATTTAAGATAAATCCACTCTGCTCCTTTAAAAATAAATGTAATGTAACATTCTTAACATTTTCATGATTAAAATTGTTTATAAATGAATTTAGAAAAATCATAACCAAAGTAATGTATATCAGTACAATCAATTAATAGCTTCTTATTTCATGTGTCTATTAATAAGAAAGAAGGAAAATTGTTATTACATAAAATATCTTTTTTTTTTTTTTTTTTTTTTTTTTTTTTTAAGAAAAAACGTAATATAGTTTAGCATTTTATGGAATTACGTATTAAAGTCCACACAAAATAAACAACAGAAATACAATAAATAATCTGCTAATGCAGGTCAAATTAGGTAGATGGCGCTGCTCCAATCACGTCAGAATTGTTCCAAATCGTTCAGTAGATTCCTGGTTCGATCCAAGACCGATTCAGGATCAGTGACGTCATCGCCCGCTAGAATTTAAGGCTCCTATATATACGAGCTGGCGCATCCGACATTTTTTTGCCTTAGGGTTGCCGCATGTACCCAGCGTGATAAACAAACGGCAGCCATTGTTTCTACCGTCTTGCTCGTAATTTTAGTGAAATAAACTGCAATATGGGAGGTTGTTCAGCGATAAACTGCTGTAAACACTCCAGAAAAGGATACAAAATGTTTAGGTTTCCTTCGGATAATGCAAGAAGGAGAAAATGGGCAGCGAATTGTAGTCCAGATTCTTGGATCCCGGGACCTAATGCACAGCTTTGCATAGTAAGTTTTATTGTTATTCACTTATACTTTTCTTTGCATTTCTGACATTTATAAAGTAAAAAATAAAAAAAAAAGTATTATTTAAATCTAAATATGTATTTTAATAACCATAAATTATTTTAAGAAACGCTTTTTTACTGTGTGTTTGTAGAGTCTTGGCGACGTTTTTTTGGTTCGCCAAAGGTGTCTTGTTTCCGTGTCCTGGTAGTATTAGGTCGTTGCAAAAGTTCGTGCGGACGCGGATCATTTTATTGCCTCCAAAGACGAGAGCTTCTATCGCCGTAATATACATTTGTTACCCGAAAAATGGGCAAAGGTTGTAGAAAGTAATGGAGATTATTTTGATTAAAAATTGTCATTTGATTTGATGTATTTTTATGAAATGAAGCAATAAAAAACCGCACGAATTTATGCAAACACCTAATATATATTTTTTTAATTGAACTTTTGATTAATTAATTAATTATTTTGTTCTATTTTTAGATTTCTTTTTCTTGAGATATCTATTTCATATTACAATTTATGTCTGCTTTCTAGGGAAAAAAATAAAAAAATTCCTTTTTTTTTTTTTTTTTTTTTTTTTTAAAAAACTTAAAAATAAAATGCATTAAATTGAAATAAACGTATCTATATTAATATTACATATACATCACGTAACTGTACATAAATTCATATTAATAATGACTGCTAACTTAATTCCTTTAAAACTGCAACTTATTTTATTTTAAAGTTTTGTTATGAAAGCGATATAAAACAGTAGTATGAAAAAAAAAAAAAAAAAAAAAAAAAAAAGTTGTACCTGACGGGACTAATGTGCAAGTTGCACCGAAGGAACAAACTATTTCTTCCAACGAAAATGCCGTCAACAGTTAAAAGTCGCTGAACCACTTTAGAATGTAAAAAATCGTGTGTGTATGAGTAGGCATTTATTAGAACATAGTTTTTTTTTTTCTCGGAAATCCATTCTTTATTTCTTTGCCCTGGATGAACCGAAGGATAACAGTAAAAGCTAATTTTCCTGGAGATAAGGAACATTCAAATCGAATTATCATCTGAAACCCCTAATTCTAAATTTGTTTTTAAATCGTTTGAGCAGATTCCTAAATAAACAGGGTTCTATTATATTTTCTTCCCGGCGAAGCACGGGTCACCAGCGACTGTAATAATCCTGAAGAAGAAGATAAGACAAATCGATTTTTCAACTCAAAAAGCATTTACCCCCTCCCCCCTTATTTTTTTTCAAAATCGTTCCTGTTATTTTCAACGAAATCAGGTTTCTGTTGTATTTTCCAGGTGCAGGTTGCCAGTGAACGCCAATTATTCTGAAAATGAGGTTATTTAAGATCTAATTGTCATCTAAAAAACACACTACTTTAAATATTTATCAAATTCATTCTAGTACTTTTAAAGAAAATAAAGTTTTTTTCGTTTCTTACTGCAACCCCCCTCAACTCCCTTTCAAGTACAGTGCATATATTTCTTTTATTTTATTTATTTCTTTTATTTTTTTAAGAATCAAGGCTGTTATTAATTCGCCTTCAAAATTTTTAATCTTGATCAAATTTTTCAAGTGACAACCTAATGTAAATTAAAAAAAAAAAAAAAAAAAAAAAAAAAAAAAAAAGATTTTTTTTTTTTTTTAGTTATTTGCTTTTAAGTTATGCTGATAACAAATATGCATACACATCAACCGCTAAAAATTGGACTTTCGTTACCAGGGCAACTCAAATCGTGTTATTATACTTAAAAAAAAAAAAAAAAAATAAGTAAATAAATAAAAATGAAAATAGAACTTTAAAGAATTCTTTGTTTACAGTATGGGCATGAAAAATTAATTTGCCTTGCTGAGCAGTTCGCTGACATAGTTAATGTAGCAAAGTACTTCCATAAATTACATTCAATAGAACGTTTAGCTCAATTTTGGGTAGCCCTGTATATTGTCTATGAACAATATAATAAGAACTATAAACAATATTGTGTATTTATATTTAGTTTTATATGAAAAACATCTAACACAAAATGAATTACAATTCTAGCAATTTCCAAGTATAACCCCAATATATCCAAATACTTTTGGTAGCCCTGTAAACGAATGATGAAGCATTTCCATATCACAATCAACAAAAAACATGGTTTTATGCATGTTTTTCTATTTTTATTTATTTATTTATTCATTTCGTTTTGTTTAAGACAGCCTAGAGATGTTACACTGTGCTTTAGAGGTCTGTTTGAGGCCCGGCCCAGTACGAAATCGAAAAATCCGGGCCGTTTATTTTTACCAGTGTACGGTCCGACCCGGGCCGGACAAAAAACGATAAAATCTGGCCCGACCCGGCCCGATTCATAAATATGTAAAATAACAACAACAACAAAAAAAAATCATGCTTTTTTATGAAAAATAATTTTATTATGTGTTTTGTAGAGGTTTTATATAGCTAAGCAATAGAATGCTCTTTAACACAACTGTTCAATACTTACAAGATAATTATAAAAAGCAGAAGTTCATTATTACAGACATACAGAAGGCAGAAAGACTGACAGAAAGTCAAATAAAAAATATTAGCGTTCATCAAAAAATATAGGAAGGTGTTTAAAATGATTAATACTACTAAAAATGCACTTTCAAGCATTTCCTCTTATATACTGTAATGTATCCGAATCTTTCATGTGATCCAGTAAACAAAACTTTAATGCTAATCTAACCATATTCAATTAAAAAGATGCTTTTGCACATGCTAGAAATGATGATGCCTTTACCCATTGACCTGGAGAAAAGAAAAAGGATCCTTAGAGAAAAAATTAAAGCGGAATGATTTTTATAGCCTTCATCGCTTCATACCACCTAAACTCTACAGACTATAGGACATAAAGGAACATACACAGTAAGGGCACATTCACATAGTAACGTATTTAATTTCTTTTGTTTGTACATGTGCCAAACTAGTAGTGGCAAGCATTCTATTTTGAATAGGAAACCATCTAATATTACTTTAAATAAAATATATTAATTTCGAGACTTGCTAAAAATATTTGCAGAAAATCAGATCGCGAACAGACTGATAGACAATTAAATTGAAGTTACAGACATTAAAAAAAATTTAAATATGTGACTTACCAGCCTGTAAAATTATGTAAAATAAAAGACTGAAGATTTTATCATTTTCCTTTTTCGTTGATTAACGAGGAAGCTAGAAAAAGATTCGGGCCGAAACGGCCCATAAAAAATTTCCTCATGGCCCGGCCCGAGTATACACAAAACAAAATGAATCCGAACCCGGCCCAGCCCGACAGCAAATTAAAAAATTCGGCCCGAACCTGGCCCGTAAATCTGACCCGTACAACCTCTAATGTGCTTATCAGAAATTACTCCATAGACGTAATGTATTGGAATTCTCTAGGATGTTACTGTACACGAACTATTTCCTTGATCTCAACGAAAAGTATGATGTGTCATCCCTATATGATAGACATTGAGAATACCGATTTTAGACTTTCTGCTACTACTTGTTCTTCACACAGACTAACCGCTAAAAATATGATTTTCGGATTCAGGAGACTTTAAAACGTGTAAATGTGACAAAAACTCAATTTTAAAAATTTAACTTAAAAATAATACTTTCTCCATCATATATATACGAGGAAGAGAAAAGAAAATTAATTAAAAAAAACTTTCCAATTTTAATTGTACGCTCTTTCCCCCCCCCCCCCCCCTCTTTCAAATGTTATGAATTATTAGAAACAGAAACAGATTACTTGTGTTGCTTATCATTTTTGGCCGATTTTATTTTTAGATGAAAATTTCTTAAAACCGCCAGTGAAGCGATAAAATCGCCAAGCGGAAATGCTGTCCTCTTACGAGACAAAAAAATGGCGGTGATGCGCCGGCCTATTATTTATTTAAGGGGCTCTACTAGAATTTATCCATCTCGGGCGCTCTACTGAACACGCTCTCAGAGTCTATACGTAGAGAGTTCACAACACAGAGACAGCGACCTCGTGCGTGTTAAGATTCATTCATATCCATGATTCATTTATGTTACAGAAAATATAATTTAGTTTTGATGTATTGGCAACAGAAAAGCTCTAGTGGATTGATGTTGTTTTCACTTGCGTGTGTAGCAGTATGTACGATGATTAAAAGCTATAGTAATGTTATTTTACTTAAAGTTATAATTTATTTCTATCCAGTAATCATTTAAAAACCTTTTTAGGTTATGAGAACAATATCGTTTCACTGCGCTATGCAAAATCTATAATCTGCGAATCGAAGCTTCGATGCATTAACCCTAACGTAATGCAAGCTAGCTAAGCCACACCACGTTTCTCTCTATACTACAATCATTTGACAGATATGGAAACAGCAAAGGTTCAAATTAAGTCTCTAGCTGGAGAAAGTGACTGGCAAGTACGGAAATACAGAATTAAGTTTATTTTAAACTGTCATACAGGTGCGTTAGGAGTAATCCAAGGAACTTTAGTTAAGCCAGAAGTCCCTACCGCGGGAGCTGATGAAAATTATGAAAAAGATTTAAAGGAGTATCAGAAAACAAATAATAATGCTATGGTTGTATTAACTAATTCAATGACCGAAGAGACTCTTCAAAAGCTAATGCGTTTCGAAAGTGCTCCAGAAATTTGGATAGAATTACAAAAATTATACGAAGCTTCGTCAGAAAATCAACCGTACAATATATGCATGCAGTTTTTCCAATTCAAATGGAATAGTACTGAAGATATAGCAGCTCATCTTTCAAAGCTGAAGAATCTGTAGAATGAGTTAAATTCTGGATTACAGAATAAAAATGAAGCTGTATTACAAGAGTTACTACTGAACTGCAAGATCTTAGATATATTACCTAGATATTTTACATCATTTAAGTCCAGTTGATTGTTTTTAGGTGAGCATAAAATGACTGTAGATGACCTGATAGCACAATTATGTTCGTATGAAAGAGAATTTAAAAGTCGTGAGAAAGATATTTCTAGTGAACAAGAAGCTCTCATAGTAAAAGATAATAAAATTATACTTTTAAAAAATTAAAGAACACGCTTTTATTGAAACGTGGACTAAAAAGCACAAAATATCTGACTTTATAGTATCATAAATAATTTAGAATTAAACAAAAACCATTTTTAAAAAATATCCCCTGACTGGGCTCGAACGTTAGACCTTTAGGTTCGTAGCCCGGAACTTTACCCCACAGCCACAGCGTTCACGTAGGAGGAGACTTTAAAATTCCTTTAAAGTCTTTTTTTAACACGCTTTTATTAGCTTCGCCTGTATGTATGTTTGTAACTGCTCTGGGAGCAAACAAAAAGTCTATATTGTAAAAAAAGACTTTCCCTACGTGAACGTTGTGTCTGTGAGGTAAAGCTCCGGGCTACGAACCTAAAGATCTAACGTTCGAGCCCAGTCAGGAGAGATTTTTTAAAAATGGTTTTTGTTTAATTCTAAATTATTTATTTATTAAAGATTTAAAAGCATGTAAATATTGTGGTGTATCACTCACTTGATTTTCTCTTACCCTGCATTTTAATACTATAAAGATAGATATTTTGTGCTTTTTGTTTCACATTTCAATAAAAGCGTGTTTTTTAATTTTTTAAAAGTATAATTTTATTACAATATAGATTTTTTGTTTGTTCTCAGAGCGGTTACAAACATACATACATACATACATACAGGTAAAGCTAATAAAAGCGTGTTGAAAAGGGTAAATACAATGGTTTCAAGAGAAAAATAGTTAACTGTAAATATTGCCACCAAAAAAGCCATTAGGTCAAGTCGTGTGCTAAATGGATTTCTGATGGCAAACCACTAAAACCTTCTGATCCTAGAAAAGCAGGAACTTCTTTCACAGCGACTATCTTAAGTTTGATGTGAATTGATGAAGAGGTATATGCTTCAGAAGCCCTTTCAGATTGTTGATATATAGATAATGGAGCTTCCAGACACATCATTATGGATGACAGATATTTCATGAATTTTGAAAAATTCAAGTCTCCTCATGGAATTGCAGCAGCCAATGGAAAAGTTCTTCCAGCCCTTGGTAAAGGTACACTTCAAATCATCACTATAGTCAATAAGAAGAAGCAGCTCAAAGAACTGAAAGATATTGTAGTACACTGTTAAAAAAACGCAACTTTGCTGCCAGAAATGTTCTGTAATTTGATTAAAAAAAAAAAAAAAAAAAAAAAAAAAGTCGCAAATTAAGGAAAAATTACGTTGACAAAACGTATTTTTCTGTAATTACAGAGAATTTCTGGCAGAAAAATTGCATTTTTTTAACAGTGTATGTACCTGAAATAAGCAAAATTCTCTTTTCTGTATTAGCTACTCATGACAGACATGCTAACAGTCGTTTTGAGTCTACTGCAATAGAGTGCTGGCTGAAAATTGTTGATGTTTGTGTTTTTCATGGTGCCCGAAGTAAAGGAAGACGACTTTTCAAAGCTAATATCGCAGTTGTTACTCCTAAGGAACCCATTGAAGTTAACTTAGCTACTTCAGACGAGTCACTGTTACAACTTTACCATGAACGTTGGGGTCACCAAGATAAACGCCATGTGAAATCTCTCTTAAGTAAGGAACTGAACATAAAGGTTAATGTTCAAGATATATTACGTGAAGCATACATATATGGGAAAGCTCACAGATTAAGCTCTGTAACCAGAGATAATTGCTCTTCACCTGGAGAACTAATTTCTGCAGATATCTGCGGCCCATTCAATCAATCTTTCAGGAAATTTCAATACTTTGTTGTTTTCAAAGAGCAGTTTACAAAGTTTCGCTGTGTTTACTTCCTTAAACAAAAATCTGATGCTGCTAGTGCCCTTGAAGAAAATTAAGCTTATGCCAGAAACTTTGGACATAATGTCAAGGAAATCATCAGTGACAATGGAGGAGAATCTATACTATTACATAAAGTGCAAAAAATTGTATGTTTGTGGAGGGTAATCTCCAAAACTACTGAACCGATTTAAAAACTTTTTTAACTGATCAAAAGCTATACTATTCCTGATTGTTATAGGCTATATTTAATTTTGATAAAATAAATTTTAGTTTAAAAAATCTCAGCATTTTAATTAAAATCCCCATAAAAGCCACAATAGAAATGGAAATAATGAAATATTAAAAAAAATTAGCTGCTGCCAACATAAAACAAACTTTTACATGTTCATTTTGTTTTTTAAATATCTTGACATGAAAAGAAAAGAAATATATTTCCACGTGAATTAAATTGAAATTCATATAAAGCTTTGTGAAATGTTAAATTTACACGTTAAATCTGACGTCATTGTAGCTTATTATTATTATTTTTTTCTTATGATATAATTTATTTAATACTAAGCATTAATGTTTAAACAGATGTGTAAACAAAATTGGATTAAAAATAAATAAATAAATAAATAACTTACCTGAAGCATTAAATGTTTTTTCAACATTAAATACTAAAAAGTATAATTTATAATGAAGTTTATAAACCTTATTAAAATATGCAAGCGAAATGATGACGTCACTGACCGTCAGTAGGGCCAAGGAAAAGATTTTCTACGTTAATCGTCCATAGAGCATTTTCTCATGACGTCTGGTGGTTGGCAAAAAAGCGCGCTCAACTTTCCCGCGCCCCGCCCACCATTGCTAACCGCATAGCGATCCGCCATCGCTATGCTTTTCCCAAGCCTTTTTGCCAACCACTCATAAAAGTTGAGATGTTTGTTTACAAACAAGGAACTGCCCTATTGAATTTTTTGTAAAAAATTATTAAAAATCGAAGAAAATTATTTCCCGGTTTTAATCCCCAAATTTAGGTATAGATATGTATTAGTTATTTTGGGCATGTGTTACATTAAATTGTTTTGCTGTTAAATTGACAAAATTTTAATTTTAAATTAAAAAACTATAGAAAAAAAATGACAAACTTCCATTTTCGAATGTAAACATAAGCATTTCATTCCAAAGGGTGATATTAGCACAATAAATATCCAACTAATATACTGATTAAAATGAAAATGATAAATAGTCTATTATAATTTGAAGTCAAATTTGTTTTCAAATGTCTAAATAAAGTATCTGATATAAGATACTAATACGTTGCAGCATAACAGGTTTCAGGGGTGTTTGCGTTCCGGATTTTTTATTTTATTTCCCTCCAATAATTTTTTAATAGTGATATCATTAGTAGTTTTCTTGCAATGTTTAGCAATTAAATATCCGCGTTTGTAATGATCGATAGATGACGCTTTCTCAACTGCAGTTGTTAGTAAATATTGCCACGTGTAATAATTGCCACGTGTATTTATTATTATGCTTTCTTGTTGTTCGATGATTGTTTCAGCGTGAAAGCTACCAGTGGTATGATAATTTCACCTTAGCCCACCAGGGGGCGAGCATTTCATTACAATCGCGGATAGCCAAAAATACTATTCGTAATTACTGGTGGGAAATAAAATAAAAAATCCAGAACGCAAACACCCTTGAGGTTTGGTATGTCAACCTTGGCGGGGAAAAAATTATTTCCAAATTATCTAGCGAATATATTTCATTATTTTCAAAAATCATGGTTATTTTAACAGAGTATATTAAGAGAGCAATCAATAATATGAAACGATATTTCGTACCATACATATTACGAAAATATAAATCTGGTATGTATATTTTTGTATTACGTTTTTGATCGCCAAACACAAAACAAGTAACTCGGACACCATGGACGTCCGAGTTTTGAAATTTAAAATTAAAATTTTATAAATTTGACAGCAAAATAACTTAATCTAACGCATGCACACAGTAACTAATACATATTTATAAGACCTAAATATGGGGATTAAAATCGGGAAAAAATTTCCTTGATTTTTAATAATTTTTTACAAAAATTCCAAAGGACGGTTAACATAAGAAAACTTTTTCTTGGCCCCACAGATGTTTAGTGACGTCACATTTCGCTTGCGTATAGCCATGATTTTTTAAGGGGAATTAATACTGCACGAGATAAGTAAGCGATCCTTATTTCTCCAAAGACGAAATATCAAATCTGTTCCGAAAACTTCATAATAGTCGTCAAGCAAGTAAATATTGCTGGTGCAGTGAAAATCATTTCTTTAATATTTCCCTCTTGAGCATTTCTAAAAATTAAAAATTCAAAAATAATTTTCCAGAAATGTAAGCAATTATGTTTCCTTTTTCTATTGAAAGTATTTGTCGACATTATAAGTGCTAACACTTAAACATAATTCTACTTTTTTCAGTTATATGACTGTCCCGTAATTTAGCGCATTTGGCGATTTACACACATGGTTAAACCAGTGGATATTTGGTGGACCGCAATTAACATTAAACGTTTGAACCAGTGAGTTCCACTGATGATCCAATGAATTAAAAGTCTCTGATAGGCTAACTCTTTGAATTATGTTCCATTAAAGAATCAAGGAGACTTTACTCATTCAATTTTATTGCCTGCTTCCCCAGTCACTATATTTAAATGATTTTTTTTAAATTGAATAATTGAGAAGTTTAAATTTATTTGGCGACCATTTTTAGCAACAAACAGTTATGGTAAGTTGTGCAATATATACAGCGTATACAGCCATTAGTGAAATGCAAATAACATTTAATTATTCGAGTTTCATTATGTTGATTAGAAACATGTTTAAGCTATCTACACTGCCCCTAAGGGCTACAGGCTATAATAAATATTGATAAAATAAATTATCAATTCAAATTTTCAATATTTTAATTTTCAAAAAAAGCATAGATTTGATATCTGTTCTCCTAGACGATTTTTGTATTTGGCGATCGAAAACGTAATGTGAAAATCTGTATATTTTCGTTTGATGTATATTTTCGTATTAAATATCAGATCTATGTTTTTGTAGTATATATTGTACTAATATTGTTTCATATTATTGATTGCTCTCTTAATATACATTATTAAATAACCATCAATTTTGGAAGAAATTAAATATATTCGTGAGATAACCTGGCAATTATTATTATTATTATTATTATTATTTTTCGCCAAGAATGATAGATATCACAACCTTTCCGAAAATTGTTTAATAACCATCAAATAATTGAATACTAAAAAAAAAAAAAAAAAAAAAAAAAAAAAAAAACTGGCAAAATATCATAGTAAAATCATTCTTTTCAATATTTCGCTCTCGCGTGTTTCTATAAATTAGTATTTCAAAATTAATTTCCCTGAAATGTACGAGCTCTACATTCTTTCTCTAATGATTATAATTTATTTCAAATTTCACAATTGTAATTTGTTCACCAGTTTAAGTATTAACGCTTAAAGATATTTAAAAAATGTACTTTATAGTTAACGTTCAGCATTCAACAGAAAAAAAATTAAAGCCAAGTTGCTTTTTTCTTTTTTCACTATTTACTTTTAAATTCTGTTTTATATATATATTTTTAAAGAAACTATTCGGAGCAGATTTGATAATGTCCCTGCTGAAAAAAAAAAAAAATAATAATAATAAAAAGGTCGCCAGGTCAACTGGCAAACATATTTAATTCCTATCAAAATCATGGTTATTTTAATAACGTCCATTAAGACAGCAATCGATAATATGAAAAAGTATTTTGTGCAATATGTATTACAAAAATATACATTTGGAATGTATATATTTTTGCATTACATTTTTAACCTCCAAATAAAATATCGCCAAAAACGACAGATGTCTAATATAAGCCAAACAATCGCTAAAATGTATATTGTTTTTCTCGCCGTTTATTTTCAGTTATGTGACATTTACGTAATTTGGCGCATTTGGCCATTCACGCACATGGTTAAATCAGTGAACATTTGGTGACTGCGACCGCAATGAACATTGAATGTTTGAATCAGCAAGATTTACTGATTAACCAGTGAATTAAAAATGGCTGACAAGCTCACTCTTTGAAATACTGATGTTCCACTGTGGAATCAATGAGACTTTACTTATTAAATTTTATTGCCACTTCGCTCCGCTATTTCAATGATTTAACTGAATAATTGAAAGTTTAAATTTACTTAGCGAACATTATCAGCAATTAACAATTATGGCAAGTAGCGCAATATACAGCCGCTAAGGAAATGCAAATGACATTTGATTATTCGAGTTTCATCATACTGATTAGAAACATGGTTCATTTAAAATAAATTAAATATGTATTCCAATTGGAAATCTGCTTTTGTATAGGACTTCCTTGGCGATATTTAAAATTTGGCACCGCGATAGCTGGGATGTATCACGCCAAAGTCTTTACGCTATTGCGATAACCTTCTAAATTCATCGCCAAAATCACAAAAAATATTAATGATCGCTATGGAGAACCATTACTAAAACAGTAACGATATTGCTTTGCGGACGTTAAATTTAAGAAAATAAAAAACACATAAGCTATTTATGTAATAAAAATTAATATTTTAAGAACAAATAAATAATAATAATAACAATAATAATAATTAAAGCTATTATGAGGTCAGTTTTATATTAAAAAAAAAAAAAATTAAATCATGTCATAGGTTTCATTTTTCAATACATTTTATTCGCATGAGTTAAGAAATGTTTCTTTTTATGTAAAATATAAATGAATAAATAGATAAACAGTAAGTAAAAATTGTCAAAATTTAATTTTATTATCATCAGCTTGAAAATTTAATTTAAATAAATAATATTTAAAAAATAATAATAAATATTGCATGAAGCATAATTTTTTTAAAGTTCTATTAGGAATATTGAAAATACATGTTGCAAATATGCACGTATTTCTTTTTATAGAAAAGAATTTCTAAACTTAACGTGCCATAGTTTATACTGTACGTCAAACACAGACAGGCAAATTATTTCTTTTATTAATAAAGATACCGTTTCGAAATTTGAAATTTAGCACTGAAGTAGCTCAAACGTTCCTCGACAATGACTTTACTTACGCAATAGAGATATTCATCTTAGTACATCGCAATAATGAAAAAAAAAAATATATATATATATATATATAAATAGCAATAAAAATAAACTTAAGAATTAATATTTAAATAAGTAAAATGTCGTCATGGAGGTCCTTTAGCAATGCTGTATCTTATCTATTTACCTACACATTAATTTTTAATTCATATAATTTAAATTTTTCTACCTTTCGAAAGTCCTTTTTTTAGGAACTTCTCTTTATAATATGCCTAAAAAAAGTCACAATTTTATAAACAGTTGTTAATATTGCCTCACAAACACATAAACTGATATATTTGTTGTTGTTTTTCTATATCAATCCATTTTTAGCTAACATTTGTTCATCCGTGCTAAGCCGGACGGGTCAGGTAGTTTGACAATAAAGATATCAAGGCTATTTTGAAGAAAGCTGGAATTATTTCAAGATTGACAGCCCCATATACTCAGCAGCAGAATGGTGAAAGTGAGCGAGAGAATAGGACAGTTATTGAAATGGCTAGAACTTTAAAATATTCCAATCCAGATATAGAGTTTCCTTCAGCATTATGGGCTGAGCTTATCAAAACTTCAGCATATATTCTAAATAGAACTGGAAAGTCGTCAGTTAAGAATGTGAGTCCTTATGAACTCTGGACAGGAAAGAAGCCAAGAATTAATCACTTGAGAATCATTGGATCTATATGTTATGCCCACATACCTAAACAAAAAAGAAGAAAAATAGATAATAAAGCAACTGAAGCTTATTTGATAGGATATGATGGAAGTGAAAGATACCGTCTTTGGGTTCCAGAATCAACAAGCACTGTCATGTTTTCAAGAGATGACAAATTTAATGAGAAATTGTTAAATTGTGAAAAGGTTGTCGAATTTTCCCTTACAGATGAAAATAGGAAGACTTCCGAACCTGAAAATCAGGGAAAGTTAGAAGATAATCTAAATGAAAAAGATTTTGAACATGCATCAGAAGCAGGAGAGGAAGACATTGACACCGACTCAAGTAAAGAATTTGAATCCAGGAAGCTAAGGGACAGGAAAGACATAAGAAAACCAAAGCATTATGAATATTACATTATGATGGCTGAAGCTTTTATAGCTGATTTTGAAGAACCAACAACTTTTGAGGAAGCTATTCAATGTAAACAAAAGAAGTACTGGAAAGATGCAATGGATTTAGAGATGTCTTCACTAACTGAGAATGAAACATGGACTCTAGAAGATCTGCCAAAGAATTCAGAAGCAATTCCATGCAAATTGGTCTACAGTCGGTAACAAAAGTGTCCGAACACTAGCAAAAATTCCTATGTAAAAAAAGTACACTTCATACGGTTTTGTTAAATAAATCCTTATCGAATCACGTTCTGACACTGACTAAGACCAGGATTCGACAAGGATTTATTTAACAAAACCGTATGAAGTGTACTTTTTTTACATAGGAATTTTTGCTAGTGTTCGGACACTTTTGTTACCGACTGTACAAAATAAAAAGAAATCCTGGTGGTTCTATTGACAAATATAAAGCCAGGTAAGTTGCTAAAGGATTTACTCAGCGATATTGAATCGACTATGAACAAACTTATAGCTCTGTGACAAAAATGGGAACTGTTCTTTCAATTTTGAGTATAGCTGCGAATAAAAAATTATAACTTATTCAGTTTGAATTTTGTTCAGCATTTTTATATTGCAAACTTGATGAAGCTATATATATGCAGCAGCCAGAGGGTTACAGTGATGGTACTACTAAAGTCTGTAGGTTGAAGCGTACTCTTTATGGACTTAAACAAGCTTCTCGCTGCGGGAATAAGTATTTTGCAGAATTTCTATCGGAAATTGAATTCAAACCAAGTGATGCTGATTCTTGTTTATACATCAGAAACAAGAATGGAAAGAAGTTAATTGTTTGTTTGTATGTTGATGATGGATTAATTGTATCCACTGATCTAGATGAATCTAAAAAATTCATAGAGGATTTGAAGTTGAGATTCAAAATTACATCCAAACAGGCATATTTTTTCCTTGGGATTGAAATTCATCGTTTTGAAGATGGAAGCATCAAAATTAACCAACAATCGTATGCCAAAATAATTCTTCAGAAGTTTCATATGGAAAATTCTAGACCAGTATCTACTCCAATGCTTAAAGAAAACACAAATAAAGAAAAAGATGACGAACAGAGCAATAAAAAATTCTCATACAGAGAAGCTGTAGGTGGCTTAATGTATTTAATGATAGGTACAAGACCAGATTTAGCATATTGTGTTGGTATCCTCTCTCGTCATTTAGAAAACACTTCTAAAGATGACTGGTTGAAAGTAAAGCGTGTATTTAGATATATAACTGGTTCATGTGATAAAGGTATTACATACAAGAATAGCACAAACCAGGAATATTGGAATGTTTTAGTAATGCAGATTTTGGAGGATGTAGAGCATCTGGGAGATCAAAACTAGTGGTGGTGTGATTTTATACAGTAGTGGTGCGATATCGTGGTTTAGCCAAAGACAGTCAGTTGTTGCAACTTCTACAACTGAAGCTGAAATAATAGCTGCAAATGAGTGTGTCCGAGAAGTTATTTGGTTGAATCATCTATTTTCTGGTGTTACTCAGCTAAATGGAATACCAGTGCTTCAAGTCGATAACACAGCAGCAATCAGGTTAGCACAAAATCCTGAATTTCATAGTCACACTAAGCATATCAGTGTTAAGCACTTTTTTATCAGAGAAAAGGTACTGGAAAAAGAAATATTAGTGCAACAAGTTTCTACAGAAGACCAGATTGCTGACATGTTAACCAAAGCGTTATTTAAACCTAGACTATCGACTCTTTGCGCTAAAATAGGCCTTTTATAACTCTGAACTCTAAAGTATGTGTATTTAATTTATTTTTATTTTTATTATTATTTTCTTGTAACAAGGGAAAATGTTAAGATTCATTCATATCCATGATTCATTTATGTTACAGGAAAATATAATTTAGTTTTGATGTATTGGCAACAGAAAAGATCTAGACAGACAAATCAGACATAGGATCAGCAGATTTTTGTTTATCTGTACTGTCTTCTTCAACCCCTTTACCAGTTGAAACACACTCCCTTTCCTCCTCAAAAAAATTCCAAACAGGAAATACAGGTTTTTCTTCAGTTTTACTAAGCCTGTCAATATGCACCTTTTGGACATTAGCCGCATCATTGACCTGTTAGTAGTACGTTGGGTACACAAAAAAACCCTGCACTTTTGATTGGAATATGCCACTTTCTGTGGCCATAGTAGATGCCAAAAGATAATTTTCTGGATAGGGAGCCACTTGAAAATCCGTGCAGAACACCCCGATGGCGGCCATTAAAGATGGCCGCCGTCAACGGCCATATAGGGGCGCTGATTGTTTTGTATCTGAACTCCTAATGATCCGATTTCAATTTTCTTTTTTTTAATACCTTGTGAATAAAATACTTTTTAAATTCTATACATTTATCTATGTATATTATATGGTGTGACACTCACACTACTTATAGTACGTTGAGTACACGACAAAAAAATTCAAAAAGCTGCACTTTTTGATTGGAATATGCCACTTTCAGTGGTAATAGAAGATGCCAAAAGATAACTTTCTGGATAGGGAACCACTTGAAAATCCGTGCAGAACACCCCGATGGTGGCCATAGTTGGACACCATCATCCGCCGTATAGGCGCACCAATTTTTCTTTGTATTTCAACTTTTAATGATCGGATATTGATTTTTTTATTTTTTTAGTTTGCATATAGTGTAGAGGGCACATTTTGTCTTATTACATTTCTGTAATACATTTCTCGGCACATTTTTGTCTTATTACATCTCATTACATTTACCTCTACATGCTTAAATTCCACGCAATTTTTTAAAAATCAATTTTTTAGGAGATATTTTTATAATTTATTGATTTCTGACGTACTCTTGAAATTTTTTTATTCCATTATAACGTTATTCTCGTTTTAAACACTGAACTTTCTTTGTTCCAGATTGAACTCCTTTGAATTTTTTTGAAAATGGCTTCAGTACATTTGCGGCTGGCAGATTTTAAATCCGAATTTCCTCTCTGTGGCATAGATTGGACCAAATGTTGTTTATGTAAAAAAAATAGAGATGAAGAACTGATTTGCCCTGCCACACATACTTCTAAATCACTTGTTGGTGCTGGCTACAGGACGCTTGCAGAAAATTTAATGGAATTTCAGAATATCGGTTCAATGCCCCTTGGTTTGAATTTAAACAATTTAAATGAAGGAGAAGGAATAGAAGAAACATTTAGAAAAAATAAAGCAAAGTGGCACAAAATGTGTGCCCTTAACTTTAACAAAACAAAACTTGACAGGGCAAAGAAACGCAAACATTCTTCGTCCGTGCCCAGTATGTCATCTTAGGGTAGTTCACAGTCTTTAATAGAACCAAATGAAAAAAAGACAAGGCCTGGTGTCCGTACAACATTATCCATTAAGATGAAAGATGAAATTTGTTTCATATGCAATGGAAAGGGCACTGCTCGGAGGTCTTTGTATAAAGTTGCTTCTTTACAAGACGATAAACTTAAGAAATGTGCCGAAATTACGAATAATGTTGAAATTAAAGCATTCCTCGAGGGTGGAGATTTAGTTGCGAAAGAAGCAAAGTATCACTCAAAATGCTACACAAACTTAACGAATTCTCTACGCCCATCAAGTGAAGTAAAAAAAGAAGAGGTCAGCCCTATCTGTAAAAGTATGGCTTTTGCTTCCGTTGCAGGATTCATAAGAGAGAAAATCCAGGCATCTGAAGCTGGAAACACTGAAATTGTTTTCAAAATGTCTCATCTTAACACTCTTTATACAAATAACTCAGCAAATCTTCTGGACATGGAAAGTAAAGACCTTCCAAATACACACTCTACTCGGTTACGTGAGAGAATTCTCGACCAATTCCCAGAACTCAAAGCTCAGATTTCTGGTAGAGATTACATCCTGTATCGAGATGGTGCTAACATATTCCAAAATGTCCAGTCTGAAAATCTTGATGATGATGCTGTTGCATGTGAAAGATTTATCAAACGAATTAGAAAAGTAATAGCCCAGAAAAAAGTTATTTTTGATGGTCACTTGAATGATGATCGACAAATTTCAAGCGTCCCTCCAGAACTTCTGGCTTTAGTGTGTTATCTACTTCACGGTTGCACTTCAGCACCGAATGCAACTAAAGTAACTCAACCTGCTTCAACTATCAGCCAATTAATAGTTTTTAACCACAGTGAACGTATTCCTAAAGGCAACATTATTCGCCATAAGAAAAGTCATGAACCACCTATTCCATTATATCTCGGCCTGTCTGTTTTTGGAAGAACACGAAATCATACAATAATTGAAGGCATGCATGAAAGAGGCCTCTCAATATCACCAAATAGAATTAGAGAGATAACAGCAAATCTTGCTTACTTGGAGATACTCAGAGCTCAAGAAGAAGGTGTCGTATGCCCCTCAAACTTGCTTCACGGTCTTTTTGTCATTGGTGCGTACGACAACATAGATCATAATTACAGTAGCACAACTTCTGAATCATCATTTCTAGGAACAGCGATATCTATCTTTCAAATCTCTGCGAAAGGAGAAGTTGGTAAGCCTCGTGAAATTGCTACAAGCTTTTCTTGTATTGATCAAAATAACAGAAAAGTGCCAGAGCTTCCAGATAGCTATAGTATTCTCAAGCCTTTAATACTGCCCTCGAAGGAGCCAACTGTTCCAAAAGCAAACCAGACCACCTCTTCCGAAATGTCAATTTCAGAATTTGGTTCTGAGTGGAAAATGGAACAGGAATGGTTAGATCATATTATTACTGATAGAACAGATGGGAATTTAGATATTTCTTGGGCAGCTTTCCATGCATCAAGGACAGAGTCTTCATCGTTTGAATTATCTCGTAGTTCTCTTTTACCTCTATTTAATGAAAGTTCTTCTTCTCCGGCAATGCTGAAGCATGCAATGGAACAAATAAAAAAAAATACTACATTTTTAAATCCAGGGCAAACTCCTGTCATATGTGTGGATCAGCCTCTATTTGCTTTGACGAAATATGTTCAGTGGAACTGGCCTGATTTTTACGGTGAATTCAAGTTTGTAGCCGTACTTGGAGCTTTTCATATTCAACAGGCATTTTTGAAAGTGCTTGGTCAGATTCTCGAAGGTAGTGGTTGGACTACTGTAGTTTTAAACTCTGGAATCAAGACAGAAGCAGGAGCAGAAGCATGTCTTAAAGTTACACATGTGACAAAAGCAAGAACCATACATCAGAAGACTGCTGTGGTTTTATACAGTCTATTTAAAGAAGCATTTATGCAAGGAAATCCAAAAATTTTATTTGAAGAGTGGATTGATGAAAAACGTTCAAACTGCCCAACTTTTCGATTCTGGTTTCTAGTGTTAAACCTAGAGATACTTCTTCTGTCTTTCATTCGGTCAATTAGGGATGGTAATTACGAACTGTATAAACAAACGCTGAAGAAGTTAGCACGTTGGTTTTTTTTGATGGACCATACCAACTATGCTCGTTGGTTACCTATCCATAAAAGACTTAGAAGAACTTAAAGACACAGCATCCAGTGTACACGATTACTTTTGCAAAGGTCAGTTTGTTATCCATAAAACTAACAATCCTTTTTCTGCACTCGCTGTAGATCAAGCTCATGAGCAAAACAATTCCCTTATAAAAGGAAATGGTGGTGCTGTAGGTCTATTGCAAATACAGCCATGTTGAGAGATGGATGCTCTCTGGACCACAATTAGTTAATATTCTTGACGAGTTTGAGTCTATACTAGCATTATTAACAGTACTGACAGGCCTGTTCACCATGAACAGTACGCTGCTTATCAGAGCAAGTTTCAGGACCAAATAGATGATTTAAAAAGAAGCTTTCATGAGTTTGGAAACCCATTTGAGGAAAACTCGTGTGATCTTGTGGTTTGGGATACAAAGTATATAATGGACCAAGAGCATGTAAAAGCTTTGGTTAATGCTGAAGAAAAAGCCTTACAACTGTACAACAACTATGTGGAAACCCGTTTGAATAATGAAGCAAAACTAAGTGTATTTTCTCCTCTGAAACAAACAAGGACTAAATTCTTTGGCTTTGGTCGTAAAAAGGTTTCCTCTTTCACAGTATCAAACTTGGGAAATGATGTTGAGCTTTTCTCTAGGGCTTTCCTTGTAAGTCAAAATAGATACTTGGATTTGGACAAGTTTTTTGAGTATGAAAATACCAGTGCTCCGCCTTCGCTTTCCTCAAATGGTGTAATGCGGTCATGTCAGAAATCTCAGCTACTTAAAATCCTGGAAGAAGCCATTAATCCACCATATTTCAAAGGATTCTGCGATATAATCATTTTCGATGGTGCAGCACTAGCACATGCTGTTCCACCCAAAATATCACGAACCTTTGGAGAATACTGTGATACAGAATTCAAAAACCGAATTTTGAATGACATTGAAAGGTTCCATGCAAGCAGGATACACATTTCTTGGGACACTTATACAAAAACATGTCTTAAGAAAAGTGTGAGAGATAAGAGAGGGGTTGGTTTACGTCACCAAGTAGCAAAAAGAAATATGCTACCAAAAAATTGGAACAATTTCCTCTGTTGCGATCAAAATAAGACAGAATTCTTCAAGTTACTTGGGGATCACGCATTTTTGAAATTTGATTGGGTTCACATCATTACTGAGATTGATGGCGCTATACGTTCATCTCGGCCGAATGAAACTTCAGTTGATGGAGTACAAATTAGGCAGCAGGAAGAAGCAGACGGCAGGATTTTTCTCCACGCTAAAGACAGTGTTGAACATGGTGCAAAAAAAATAATTATTTACACAGTAGATACTGATGTAGTTGTATTGGCAATCTCTTTTTTTAATATTCTCAAAACAGCTGAGCTTCAAGAAATGTGGATTCTTTTTGGTGTTGGGAAGGGTCAGAGGTACATGAGCATTAATGCTATGTTTGAAAGTATTGGTGAACAAAAAGCTGTTGCATTAAGAGGATTCCATGCATTTACTGGATCAGATGTGACGTCATCATTTGCAATGAAAGGAAAACAGACAGCCTGGAAAGTATGGAAATCATTTCCTGAAGCTACTGAAGCCTTCCAAACTATTTCTCTACCAGAGCAGTATATTTCGGACAAGACTTTTCAAATTCTAGAAAAGTTTACTGTTTTGCTTTATTACAAAGACGCAGAAAATTTCTCAGTTAATCATATTAGAAGATTTCTCTTTACCTCAAAAAGTCGCAGTCTACAAAGTTTGCCCCCAACAAAAGAAGCATTAAAGCAGCATTGTCTTCGTTCAGCATACCAGGCAGGACAAGTTTGGGGTCGTGCATGCTCAGTGATGGACAACATTCCAGGACCAGAAGGATGGGTCTGGACCATGATTGGTGAGGAGTGGACACCTGTCTGGTCCTCCCTTCCTTCTATTATGGAAGCCTGCAGAGAATTGGTTAAATGTAGTTGCTCCACATGCCGCACACGATGCTCTTGTGTAAAGGCAAAGGTTTCATGTACACTACTTTGCACGAATTGCACTGGAGGTCAACAATGCAGCAACAAATACAATAAAAGGTATGCGTTAAATTGATTATTTTTAAGTTTGTTCCACAATTTCAAATTATAATAATTACTTGCTGCGAATGAATACCTTCATAAAATTATAATATATAATACATATTTTATTCCAGGGAAGAATTGGAAGATGAAGACGGTGATAGCATGATCTAAAGTCATAAGAGCAGTAGAAAAGGAATTAATTTAGATGGATAATTTCTTAATATTTATATTCTATGGATATTGTTTTTCTTTCTTTAAAATATTTTCTTAACGTAATAAATGTTTCCATAATAAATAAAATTTGCTGTTGTTTATGAAAATGAATCTTTCTTGACATATCGTCGCTTTCATGACAAAGAGTCATAACTCAAAAAATAGCGATTTTGAGTAAAACAGTTAAAGTAAAATTTTAAGTAACTGAAAAAAAAAAAAAAATCACGATTTTGATTAAAGCCTTTTTTTTTAGAAAACAAAAAAGCCTAAGATGGCATCTATGGCATACAAAGATGCATAAATCAAACCTTATTGGCTGCCTAGTTATTATAAGGAATTTATGGATTGTATCTGAAAAAATAGTAGTTTTTAGTTACGTTTGTTTGTAAAAAGAAGAAAAATACGCAGAACTCCACACACATAAACCCTTTGTTGTGAAGAAAGTAATATTGAGCTCAATTAAAAACTTATTTGTTAATAAAAATCATGAAAAAAGTGAAATTGCAGGTTTTTCCAAAATGCGCATAGTCTTTAATGTACATAAATAAATGTATAGGAATAAAAAAGTATCCTATTCGTAAGATATATTTAATATATATATATATATATATATATATATCTTGTGAAATATATGTAAAGAAAATCTAAATCGGACCATTAGGATTCATAAACAAAAACAATTTGTGCGCCTATATGGAGTTGACGGCGGCCATCTTTAATGGCCGCTGTCGGGGTGTTCTGCACGGATTTTTAAGTGGCTCCTTATCTGAAAATTTATATTTTGGCATCAACTATGACTACAGAAGGTGGCATTTTCCAATCAAAAAATGCAGCTTTTTGGCTTCTTTTGTCGTGTACCCAACGTACTATAAGTAGTGTGAGTGTCAAACCATATAATATACATAGATAAATGTATAGAAGTTAAAAAGTATCTTATTCACAAGGTATTAAAAGAAAGAAAATTGAAATCGGATGATTAGGAGTTCAGATACAAAACAATTAGCGCCCCTATATGGCAGCTGATGGCGGCCATCTTTAATGGCCGCCATCGGGGTGTTCTGCACGGATTTTCAAGTGGCTCCCTATCTGGAAATTTATATTTTGGCATGAACTTTGACCACAGAAGGTGGCATATTCCAATCAAAAAGTGCAGCTTTTTGGCTTTTTTTGTCGTGTACCCAACGTACTATGTTGGATTTCAAAATTTACAAGGGTGGTTTGTCTTAAGATTCTAAAAGGGCCACTATTAAATTTAGTAAAGTTTTTGCATAAACCTGGCTTTACTACGGGTGTAAACAACAGGACTAAATCACCTAATTTTAAATTCTTATCTTTAGAAATTCTTTTTCTCAATTCATTTTATTTAGTAGTTACATTTTCTAAATTAGCTTTAATTTCCTTAAAAACCTTGCTTAAATTTGGTATGAGAGTTTCACAATATGAGGGACAGTCGTTATAATTAAAGGGGTGTTGACTGGTTAAAACATCATACGGCAATCTGATATCCAGACCCGTAGCCACAAAAAAGGGAGTTTCTCTCGTAGAGGAATGTACAGCTGACCTAAGAGCAAGTAAAACAAAGTGTAAATGTTCATCCTAGTTGTTATGGAATGAATTTACCAAATGAGCCAAAGCCGTATTCATCGTAGCATGGTTGCGTTCTATTTTTGCATTCCCTGCGGGATGATAAACTGAAGTACAAAAATGTTTAATACCCAATTTTTGATACACAGATGTGATAGCTTTACTTATTAAGTTTGATCCTTTATCGCTAACCAAAATTTTAGGACAACCATGTCGAGCAACAAATTCACCCAACTCCTCAGCTATCTTGTCTGAAGTATTATTTGGAACACAATACGTCTCTGGTCATTTTGAGAAACTGTCCACAAAAGCTACTAGGTATGTATTTCCATTCATAGTTTGGGGATAAGGTCCTGAAATATCATAATGAACTGTATGAAATGGTACATTCGGAACATCCACTCTCTTTAAATCTGATCTAATTTTTGGTTTGTGTGCCCTAAACTCTAAGCACGATTTCCATGTTTTGATGAATTTTTTTTTATATCCCTGAGCATACCTGGCCAAAAATAATTTGATTTTACTTTTTCAAATGTTAAAAAAAAAAAAAAAAAAAAAAAAAAACAGCATGACAAGCCGCAGCTGACTCATGCGTAAGAGAAAATATTTTTGTTACTAAAGCTAGAGGTACGACAATCTTTAAGTGTGTGTTTATTAATTAAGACTATTTTCTCTTTGATTCTATGAAATAAATAAATTTACTTAAAGTAAATCCTAGAGTAAATAATTTACAATTTAATCCTAGTCAAATTGGATTTCAAAAAAGAATTAATTTAAATATTAATTTTAGGTTTAAAACTTATGTGTTTACAGATGCTTGTAGTAGATGTAAGGATAGTATAAGTGTGTTGCTTGATAAGTTTGGAGGGTTTTAAATTTAATTTTGGTTTATCAAACTAGTTCAGGTTCAAAGATAAATTCATAAGGCAGCTGTTGCACTTTATTAAAATTTTTATTTATCATTTCTATTATTGAATCGACTCTGCTCTAATATAAAATTTCTGATTTCTCCTAGTAAATGGATAATTAGAGATTTAAGTTTAAAAGGGATTAGAGCAGGGTTGATCCATGGAAGAATTTAGTGTTTGGAGAAAAATCTGAAATACTGGAGTGGCTTCATTAGGAGTCCACGACTCCACTTAATTTAAATTTGAACTTGTTGGGTTATTGCGGGATTAAATGGGGACAATACATGAGGATTATACATGGACAATATTTAAGTACGCGGACTTAGCTCAATGGACTAACAAGAAAAAATGACGACATTTGTTTGATGAGATTATTTTAGGAAAAAATGTATTTTTAACAGTTGTTTCTTCAGAATCTTTGCAAGCGTCATTTTAAACCTAGCAGTATTTTAAAGATATATACAGAATATGAACTTTTGAGTCATAAATTGACTAAAAAACACAATCATAAAAAATATAATCAAAATAGGAATTAGTTTATTTCATTTTATTTATTTATTTATTTATTTATTTTTAAGCAATATATCTGTATATATACATAAATTACGTGTCACGATGTTTGTCCGGGGTAAACTCCTAAACTAAGGAACCGATTTTAATGAAATTTTGCACACTGTGTGCAGTTTGGTCCAACTTGAGAGATAGGATAGTTTTTATCTCAATTTATTGTCACAATATTGTTTTATTGCAATTATTTGTTAATTATAGACCTTTATTAAAGTTGCTCCAAAATATCTGTGAGTTCCATTAATTTAATTGTTGCCAAAAAAAAAAAAAAAAAAAAAAAAAAAAAATACGAGTTCATTTTCTTTCGACATAAAAATGAATACATTTAATCAAACGTGAACGTTAAATAATTATAAAAAGTTAAATTATGCATCTAACGAAAATTGACGTCATAATCAATTTAAAGATTTTATACACATTGATAAAGTGCTAATGCAGTTCTATCATAGATATAGTAATATATATAGATCTCTCATCCCCATGTTATCGTACAAAGATTTTTGATGCCGGAAAAAAAAAAAAAAAAAAAAAAAAAAAAAAAACTTTGGAAACAGCCATTAAGTGGTATTGAAAAAAAAAAGAAAAGAAAGAAAGAAATATGAATTTGAAACTGTATCTGGAGTCTTCCATTCCCCTTTAGCAAATAAATTATTCATAAATTTTATTTGCTAAAATATTAGTATGTATTCCCGTGTGTATTCACTCGGGGAAAGACGGCCATATTTTGGTAAAAACGTCGTCTTTTCCCAAATGGAAAGGAATAACTTTTTTCTCCCCAATGATCACTCTATTCTATATATGCTATACTATATCTATGAGTTCTATACGCAAGCGAAGTGTGACTCCCTGACCGTCTGTGCAGCCAAGAAAAAGATTTCCTATGTTAATTGCCCACTGGATTTTTTGTAAGAAATTATTAAAAATCGAGGAAATTTATTTCCCGATTTTAATCCTTATATTTGGGTATAGATATGTATTAGTTATCGCGGGTGTTAGATTGAATTATTTTGCTGTCAAATTGACAAAATTTTAATTTTAAATTTCAAAACTCTGTCGCCCTTGGCGTTTTTTATTATTATTATTATTATTTGGCGATCAAATGCGTAGCACGAAAATATACATGCCAGATGTATGCATTGTACGAAATGTAATATGTATTATTCATTGTACGTATGTATGACATGTAATATGTATTGTACGAAATATTGTTTCATATTATTCATTACTCTTTTAATATAAGTTGTTAAAATAACCATGATTTTTGAAAGGAATTAAATAATTTCGCCAGATAATTTGGCGATATTCTTTTTTTTTCGCCAAGGATGACAGAAATGAAATCTATTCCGCTGCAAAATATTAGTATCTTACATCAGATATTTTATTTAGACATTTGAAAACAAATTTGACTTCAAACTATGATAGAATATTTATCATTTTCCTTTTAATTAGTATATTATTAGTATATTAAAATTTAAAAGCATGGTATATATATATATATATATATATATATATATATATTTTTTTTTTTTTTTTTTTTTTTATATTATAATTATTCTTATCTTAATCCTCAATGTTTCCCATCTTTATTAACTTGAATTTACTATTAAAATTTTAACATACTCAAAAACTTCTCATCACTTCGTTAAAATACACTAAACTTTTCCAAAATCTTTTTCTATTTAAAATGATACATGTATTTACTTTAAATGTCCAATATTTCATAAGATTTCCAATTTTAAAGTTTTAAAATATTTATCAAATTTACTTATTTTTCTGGTTTAGCCTTATTGTTTTCCTTTTTATAACTACAGCTGTTGCCCTCTTTAAAATATTTAAAATGATGAGGTCATTTTATAGTAAAATTATCCATTATAGCATATATTATATTTCACTCCTCCATAAAAATTGATTTTAAAATCGTCTGTTTCTTTTATACTTTTATTTTAATAGAATTTTAATAGAATTTAATTTATATATTAGTCATTTTAGCAATTTTATCCAAAGTAGCATTAGAAATAATATATATCACTTCTCCATTAAAATTTATAGGACCCTACAATAAAATTGATTTGTGCTTAATATCAACACTACGAAAATTTTTATCAATCGCTTCCAAATTTTGACCTAAGTTTCAAATCTCAACCCTGTGGGTTTTTACATCGGCTACAACGTTTTCGTCTTTGTTCGTAAATAATAATTTGACTGTACTAAATAGTTTACAGCCGTATAATTCAACGTATAACTTAGTCACAGCAACGCGTGGCCGGGTCTGCTAGTATATATATATATATATATATATATATATATATATATATATATATATATATACGAAAATTAATAAAAAAGTCATCGCCAACATAAAGACAAAAATTTAAAAGGCGTCGTGGGAATCCTATATTAAAACTGTACTGCCTATGGAAGTACGAGAACTGGGTGGTGAACCATGAATTTTATTTGGAAACCTTTCTTTGAATTATTTTGCTTTCACTATTGTACAATATTAATTTGGTTTTAATAATAATTTGGCTTCTGGTAAATTAAAATTTTAATTAGGTGGTGAAATTGGTATAACATTTATGAGTTTCAAATTTTGAAGGTAAATAAGAAAAGAAAGAAAGTGCGAATATTTCGTACGGGTTTGCTAGTTCAATATATTTTTGTTCTAAAATCTTCATGTTACTTCTTTTTATTTCGTGTAGTCAAATTTTAACTGACAAAATATTTAAAAATAATTGAGGAATTATTATTTGTTTTTAAATTTAGCTTTTTTAAAAGTTTAACTTTCATTTATAAATACTTTTAAACTTTTTTGGGAAATAATGAAAAAAAAAAAAAGTATTTTATTATTAATTATAATGTGAAATGATTTTAATGAAAAATGATTTTAAAAACAATTAATTTTGGTCATAGGACTGTCGTGTTACCTAATAATAATGATAATTTGCCGAACTGAAATACGCAAGCGAAGCGTGACGTCACTGACCGTCCGTGCATGCAAGAAAAATATTTCCTATGTTAATCGCCCATTGGATTTTTTGTAAAAAATTATTAAAAATCGAGGGAAATTATTTCCCGATTTCAATCCCCATATTTAGGTATAGATATGTATTAGTTATCATGTGCATGCTTTAGATTAAGTTGTTTTTGCTATAAAATTGATAAAATTTGAATTTTAAATTTCAAAACTCTAGAAGAAGAAAGAAAAAAAAAATTGGCAAACTTCCATATTCGATTGAAAACATAAACATTTCATTCCAAAGTTCCAAAGGATGATATGTACACAATAAATATCCAACTAATATATTAATTAAAAGGAAAATGATAAATATTCTATCATAATTTGAAGTCAAATTTGTTTTCAAAAGTCTAAATAAAGTATCTGATATTAGATATTCATATGACTAGCGTCTCTTTGTTGTGACAAACGTCTATGGAGCTAACAAGGGAAGTGTGAATTAGTAAAATCGCTAATGAAACCAAACCAACCTTAAATTAAAGAGCATGGTCGAAAACATTGGGTACCGTACAAATTTGCTGCAACAACTGCAACTCCCATGGGGGTGAGATATGCCCTCTATTAGTTTTAGTTATTTCTATAAAAACCAACAAAACACGCAGCGTAGTGTGAACAGATGGTACAGTGCTAGCGTGATTGACTTCGGATACGGAGGTCGTGGGATCGAGTCCCCGCAAGGGTGTTTTGTAACTTTTTCGATTTTTTTTTTCTGTACGTTTTTAATTAAATTAAAGTATTAATTTAAGAGAAAATATTTATTACATTAAGAAGTTTTTTTTTTTTTTTTTTTTTTGAGTATTCCAATTAATGAAGTATTGAGAATGAATTTAAGAAATGCATTTTTTTATTTTTTTATTTAAAAAATGGAAAACCATGTTTAAAGCTACGAATGTAGTTTCTAATTTATAACAATTATGATTAAAAGTAGAAAAATCATGGAACCATAAGTATTTTTCACAATCAGAAAAAGAAATATAAAAATATTGATCACAATTATTTGAATTTCAATTTTGTTCACCGTCAATTATTGTTCATCACGAAAATTTTATCAAATATTTGGCTTTTCGTCGAGATTACTTGATTTGTAAAATTCATATTTACCCAGATTTTGAATTTGTTTAGATGTAAATTAATTATAAATTAGTAAAAATCATTTTGAGAAAATTTGTCATTGTCTTCAATATTATTGTCGTTCTTCCGACACCACTAAATTTGACAGTTGTTTAACGAAATATTTGAAATAAAAGTTAAATGCGACGTCGAATAGTTAAGCAACAGCTGTTCTTTATTCAGGATTTTTCATGCAAAAAATTGCCTGAATAAATAATACAATTGAGAGCAGACGATTAACTCTTGCTATTAATGTCGTCGCTAAAAAATAGTAATTAATAATTTATATAAAACAATCATTAACAAAATTTTATCTGAATGTAACCATTAACAAAATCTTACCTAAATATAATATAAAAGTATTTCCCGTTAAATTATTCATTTCTTTAAATTTAATAAATAAATAAATAAATTGGTTAAAAATTAAAAAAAATATGTTAAAATGTCCGCGCTGCAAAAAATAAAATAAAATTAATAAATAAATAAATAAAAAGAAAAAAGAAAAGAAAGAAAAAAAACTTGTTTTAATATAATTAATATTTTCTCTTAAAATAATGATTTAATTTAATTAAAAATGTCAAAAATATATATTTCAGTTGAAATAAAAAAATAACATACAAAACGCCCTTGCGGGGATTCGATCCCACTACCTCCGTACCCGAAGTCAGGCACGCTAGCACTGCACCATCTGTTCACAAGGGTACATGACACTTTGGTCCCGCCGTTTTGGTCCCGCCACTCTGGTCCCGCCGAATCGGTCCCGCCACTTTGGTCCCGAGGAAATTTTGGTCCCGCTGTTTTGGTCCCGCCGTTTTGGTCCCGCCATTTTGGTCCCGATATCAGGAATAATGAAACAAAGTATTACAGAAAAAAAGCTAAATTGTTTTTTCATATTTCGAATTCTTGTTATTTGACTTGAAAACAAGGGGGTAGGAAAAGACATCATTATTATTATTATTTTGCAACAGAAAGTTGTAGTAACAAATGGAACCATAAGTATTTTTCACAATCAGAAAAAGAAATATAAAAATATTGATCACAATTATTTGAATTTCAATTTTGTTCACCGTCAATTATTGTTCATCACGAAAATTTTATCAAATATTTGGCTTTTCGTCGAGATTACTTGATTTGTAAAATTCATATTTACCCAGATTTTGAATTTGTTTAGATGTAAATTAATTATAAATTAGTAAAAATCATTTTGAGAAAATTTGTCATTGTCTTCAATATTATTGTCGTTCTTCCGACACCACTAAATTTGACAGTTGTTTAACGAAATATTTGAAATAAAAGTTAAATGCGACGTCGAATAGTTAAGCAACAGCTGTTCTTTATTCAGGATTTTTCATGCAAAAAATTGCCTGAATAAATAATACAATTGAGAGCAGACGATTAACTCTTGCTATTAATGTCGTCGCTAAAAAATAGTAATTAATAATTTATATAAAACAATCATTAACAAAATTTTATCTGAATGTAACCATTAACAAAATCTTACCTAAATATAATATAAAAGTATTTCCCGTTAAATTATTCATTTCTTTAAATTTAATAAATAAATAAATAAATTGGTTAAAAATTAAAAAAAATATGTTAAAATGTCCGCGCTGCAAAAAATAAAATAAAATTAATAAATAAATAAATAAAAAGAAAAAAGAAAAGAAAGAAAAAAAACTTGTTTTAATATAATTAATATTTTCTCTTAAAATAATGATTTAATTTAATTAAAAATGTCAAAAATATATATTTCAGTTGAAATAAAAAAATAACATACAAAACGCCCTTGCGGGGATTCGATCCCACTACCTCCGTACCCGAAGTCAGGCACGCTAGCACTGCACCATCTGTTCACAAGGGTACATGACACTTTGGTCCCGCCGTTTTGGTCCCGCCACTCTGGTCCCGCCGAATCGGTCCCGCCACTTTGGTCCCGAGGAAATTTTGGTCCCGCTGTTTTGGTCCCGCCGTTTTGGTCCCGCCATTTTGGTCCCGATATCAGGAATAATGAAACAAAGTATTACAGAAAAAAAGCTAAATTGTTTTTTCATATTTCGAATTCTTGTTATTTGACTTGAAAACAAGGGGGTAGGAAAAGACATCATTATTATTATTATTTTGCAACAGAAAGTTGTAGTAACAAATGAAACTGAAAAAACGTCTAAAAATTTGAGATTTCAATTTTTTCCTTTGTACGATAAAGGAAAAAGGATAGCAAATACATGAGGGAACTTCGGGCAAAAGAGAACTTAGACGAATTTTTACAATTGGAGAGTTAAATATCTACAATCTTTGTTAAAAATGGTGTAACAGAAAATTTATTATTTCGGAGTGAACTTTGAATGATAAAGAGTATTAGATATCAGTGAAGATCTAAGCATTGTTAAATTATCAAAGTCCTGAAAATTTTAGTTTAAATAAAATACAAGGTTTTTAAAATAAAACACTGTAATGCGGCTCTTAAATATCACATTCAAATTTAGTGTTCGAAATCGATGCTTTATCCAAGCATACTCTAAATGTTAGAGTTTAATAATAAAAGAAGATACGAGGAACCTAAATAATGATCTCGGGATTTAATTTGTACAGATCTGCTAAACTTGATTCGTTTTCTTCTCTGTCAATCGGGATACATTTGCCAAACACAGAAAATAGTTATACATCACACAGAATTGTAAAAGCATTTTTCCTTTCTTATAATCCCTTATAATATTGTTTAAGAAAATTTCGATTAGAAGCGCCCCCTCTTCTTTTTTTTTTTCAAATGCACTGAAACAAAACAGTGAAATTCCTTTTAATTATCTGTTGGAGAAACAGGTGTGAAACGAATCCCAAAGTGCTTCAGAGATTTCAATGTGGGCATTGTTTTCAGTCACAGAGTCATTTTAGACAGGTATATTTATTTATTTATTATTATTATTATTATTACAATTAAAGTAAGTTAAATCGAAAAAAAAAAAAAAAAAAAAAAAAGAGAGAGAGAGAGAGAGAGAGAGAATAGAAAAGAAAATGCAATTGCATAAAAAAAAAAAGTTTAAATATATTAAATGTTCGTAAAAAGTCAGAGTAAAATTCTCCAAATCTCAATGGTTAGGAAGCAATCATAATGTCGAGAATTTATGTATTTACATATAAGATATTCCTTAATTAAAGATATTCTAAGAGCACTTCAATTTTCCCGTATCAACAAATAGGCTATCCTATTAGAAAATTGATATATATTTAAAAAATAGCAAAAAATTAGCGGGACCAAAATGTCTAGGGACCAATATGGCCAGGGACCAAAATTTCCTCGGGACCAAAACTGCAGGACCAAAATGGCGGGACCAAAGTGGCGGGACCAAAACGGCGGGACCAAAGTGTCCTGCATACGCTGTGTGTTTTGTTGACTTTTATAGAAATAACTAAAACTAATAGAGGGCATATCTCACCCCATGGGTGTTGTTGCAGCAAATTTGTACGGTACCCAATGTTTTCGACCATGCTCTTTAATTTAAGGTTGGTTTAGTTTCAATAGCAATTTTACTAATTCACACTTCCCTTAAGTGAATTTAACGAGAATTCACGCTTGGCGCACAAATAACTAATTATCTGTGGCTTGGGTAATCTTGTTGGGTTTATATTTCTTTTTGTTTGTCTGTTTGAGGAGAAATGATAGAATAATAAAACGAGCAGCTAAATAGAAATCTTTGCTTTTATTGCAAAAGTCAGTATTCTGTTCGTATTAAAAAATAAGTCGATCATTTGGATCATCTTTTTGCCTGAGTAAGAAAGGTTCATTACTTTTAAGATATAGACGGCGGTGGGCCTCCAAACTCTAATAACTCTTTATTGAGGGTTATTTAGAAACTTTTATGTGTATTTAAGTATGAAGAGTATTAGAGGTAAGTTTTTTTTTTTTTTTTTTTTCATATGTAGAGACGTGCGTATTACTGATTGCTGCAATATGTAATTTCATGCGTTTTTGAGATTCATGCATTTTGAGATAGGGGTATTCTGTGATTTTTTTTTTTTTTTTTTTTTGGTTTTCATGTACGCGAAGCACACAGACGTGCGTATTACTGATTGCTGCAATATGTAATTTCAGGCGCTTTTAAGATTCATGCATTTTGAGATAGGGGTATTCTGTGATTCTTTTTTTGGTTTTCATGTACGCGAAGCACACAGACGTGCGTATTACTGATTGCTGCAATATGTAATTTCATGCGTTTTTGAGATCCATGCATTTTGAGATATGGGTATTCTGTGATTTTTTTTTCATGTACGCGAAGCGCACAGATGTGCGTATTACTGATTGCTGCAATATGTAATTTCATGCGTTTTTGAGATTCATGCATTTTGAGATAGGGTATTCTGCGATTTTTTTTTTTTTTTTTTGGTTTTCATGTACGCGAAGCACACAGACGTGCGTATTACTGATTGCGGCAATATGTAATTTCAGGCGTTTTTGAGATTCATGCATTTTGAGATAGGGGTATTCTGTGATTCTTTTTTTTGGTTTTCATGTACGCGAAGCGCACAGACGTGCGTATTACTGATTGCGGCAATATGTAATTTCAGGCGTTTTTGAGATTCATGTATTTTGAGATAGGGGTATTCTGTGATTCTTTTTTTGGTTTTCATGTACGCGAAGCACACAGACGTGCGTATTACTGATTGTTGCAATATGTAATTTCAGGCGCTTTTAAGATTCATGCATTTTGAGATAGGGGTATTCTGTGATTCTTTTTTTGGTTTTCATGTACGCGAAGCACACAGGCGTGCGTATTACTGATTGCTGCAATATGTAATTTCATGCGTTTTTGAGATCCATGCATTCTGAGATAGGGGTATTCTGTGATTTTTTTTTTTTTGGTTTTCATGTACGTAATTTCAGGCGCTTTTAAGATTCATGCATTTTGAGATAGGGGTATTCTGTGATTCCTTTTTTGGTTTTCATGTACGCGAAGCACACAGACGTGCGTATTAATGATTGCTGCAATAAGTAATTTCATGCGTTTTTGAGATCCATGCATTTTGAGATAGGGGTATTCTGCGTTGTTTTTTTTTCATGTACGCAAAGCGCACAGATGTGCGTATTACTGATTGCTGCAATATGTAATTTCATGCGTTTTTGAGATTCATGCATTTTGAGATAGTGTATTCTGCGATTTGTTTTTTTTTAATGTACGCGAAGGGCACAGACGTGCGTATTACTGATTGCTGCAATATGTAATTTCTTGCGTTTTTGAGATTCATGCATTTTGAGATAGGGTATTCTGCGATTTTTTTTTTTTTTTTTATGTACGCGAAGCGCACAGACGTGCGTATTACTGATTGCTGCAATATGTAATTTCATGCATTTTGATATAGGGGTATTCTGTTTTTTTTTTTTCATGTACGCGAAGCGCACAGATGTGCGTATTACTGATTGCGGCAATATGTAATTTCAGGCGTTTTTGAGATTCATGCATTTTGAGATAGGGGTATTCTGTGATTCTTTTTTTGGTTTTCATGTACGCGAAGCACACAGACGTGCGTATTACTGATTGCTGCAATATGTAATTTCATGCGTTTTTGAGATCCATGCATTCTGAGATAGGGGTATTCTGTGATTTTTTTTTTTTTTTTTTTTTTTTTTTTGTTTTCATGTACGCAAAGCGCACAGATGTGAGTATTACTGATTGCTGCAATATGTAATTTCATGCGTTTTTGAGATTCATGCATTTTGAGATAAGGGTATTCTGTGATTTTTTTTCATGTACGCGAAGCGCACAGACGTGAGTATTACTGATTGCTGCAATGTGTAATTTCACGCGTTTTTGAAATTCATGCACTTTGATATAGGGGTATTCTGTGATTTTTTTTTTTTCGTGTACACTAGTCTAACGCTTCGTATGATTGGATCCCTCATCAGATATGTTAAGAACCCTGGATGTTAGTTTAGAGGCCCACGAACGTCTAATAAAAAGAGTCTGAATGTGATGCCAGTCTTCGGTTTGCAATCATTGCCTGAAGAAAAAAAATTTTTTTTTTAATGCATAATGTTGTTACATATCCTTGATATTAAGTAAAATTTCTGTTGCTTTACAAACGATCGATTATTTTTTAATGTGAAAAGATTTCTGACTTTTAATCAATAAAAGCAGATTTCGATTTCCCTGTTCGTATAATTATTCTATGATTTCTCATCAAACAGCCAAACAGTAACAAACATAAACTTAACATACCTAAAGGAAAGAGCTCGGTGAATAAGCGCATAGCGTCAAACCACATATAACTAATTATCTGTGCGCCAAGCGTGAATTCTCGCCAAATTCACTTAATAGACGTTTGCCGCAACAAAAAGACGCTAGTACTCATATGTTGCAGCGGAATAGATTTCATATCTGTCATCCTTAGCGGGAAAAAAAATCGCCAAATTATCTGGCGAACATATTTAATTCCTTTCAAAAATCGTGTTTTTTTTTTTTTAACAACATATATTAAGAAAATAATCAATAATATGAAACAATATTTCGTACAATACATATTACAAAAATATACATCTGACATGCATATTTTCGTATTACGTTTTTGATCCTAAATACAAAATACGCCAAGGACGACAGAGTCTTGAAAGTTAAAATTAAAATTCTGCCAATTTGATTTCAAAATAACTCAATCTAACACATGCACACGATAACTAATACATATCTATACCCAAATATGGAGATTAAAATCGGGAAATAATTTTTCTCGATTTTTAATAATTTATTACAAAAAATCCAATAGGAGATTAACATTGGAAATCTTTTTCTTGCATCCACGGATGTTCAGTGACGTCATCACTTCGCTTGCGTATAGCGATAAAGTGCCAAAGAGAGCTATCTGTTGGTGCATATCACGTGATTCACGTTGAACCACGGAAAGCTAATCCTTTATCCATTGAATCAGCACTCTACTTTATTTATTTCGTTGTACTAATCCAATTTTAAAGTAACTTCAAATAATTATAAGATAAAAACTTTTTATATATCATGTTTTTAAATTTTCTGTTGAATCATAGCTATAGAACTACATTAGCAATTTATCAATGCGTATAAAATTTTTAAAGTGGTAATGACGTCAATTTTTGTGATATGCCTAATTTAACTTTTCATAATTTTTTAATGTTCACGTTTATGTACATAAAATGTTCATAATGTACATTTTTACTCAATGTACATAAAACTTTTAAAGTGATAATGACGTCAATTTTTGTAAGATGCATAATTTAACTTTTTATAATTTTTAAATGTTCACGTTTAATTAAATGTATTTATTTTTATGTCGAAAGAAAATGAACACGTAATTTTATTTTTGGCAACAGTTAAATTATAGCTAATATTTTAATGGCTATTTTAACGCTATTAGGTTGTTATTATTTTCATATTTTAATTAATTATAAGAAAACTAATCAGAAATTTGAAAATCGGACTTCGAAGTATTGTGTTGTCATCGGGTTCTGAGCTATTGTAAAAGTTTCAAATGTCTAGCTAGTAGGGAAGTTAGTTAAAATTCGATTGCAAGATTTGTACTGGACAAACAAACAAACAAACAAGAATAGAAGATAATAAAAACGAGATTTGTACCGGACAAACAAACAAACAAACAAGAATAGAAGTTAATAAAAACATGGTAAAACATGGTAAAAAGAGGAGGTTCTCAGTTCAAATCGTATGTTTTTTTCTTTGTTTGTTTGTTTGTTAGCTCATAACTTCTTAACGTATCCTCTGATTTTAATACTTTCTTTTTTGTTGCAAAGGTCTTTGGTCAGAAATAGGTCCCATTATGATATTTTAAAGATCTAAACAAAATACAGGGTGCCCACCCCCACTAAAGTCCATTCCCTTTCTTTTAACTGCTGAACAGCTGCAGCTATAGTCATAAAAGTGGTATTTCGGTATAATAAAGTGGTCGTACGCTATTAGATGCAGCCGCTTATTACGCAGCCTGATGGAAAATTGCGGGGTTTGCGTTACTATCTCAAAAACGATGCAAGATGGGGTAAAAAAGTGAATTACAAAATTGTAGAGCGTCACTAATTCAGTACGAAAAGATATTTTGTAGACATTATTGCTAAAAAAAGGAATACTTAAAACATGCATTTGTTTGTTTACAATTTCCTACACTGTAACGTGCCGAAACGATCTCAGAAGAAAAAGGTAACTATCCATCATCAAATACCTTTATTTTCGACTTTCAGTCTTCTGTCCGTCAGTTGCAATACATATTTGTACTTTTGTTTAAACTTTACGTTGTCCGTGTTGTATTGTAGCGGGTGACATGTATGCTATGTAAAGTTCAAAGTACCATCACCGTAAGCGGTCACATCGATTAGCGCATAGTCGCTTTTCTGTATCTAGACAGCACTTTTATTAATATAGCTGTAACCATTCAGCAGTTAAAAGGGTGGATACGGGAAAGTCATGGTCTGTATTAATTTTTGTGCAGATTAGGGTAATTCATACACATTTTTCGATAATAGAAACTCAAATTTGCTGTTCTCTGCAGTTGTGCTTCTATTCTTGCCAAAAGGCGATATATGAAGCCGGCTTCGAATGCCTTTCCCTATTCTGCAATATGAAAATAATTTCACTGAAAGCAGGAAAAAAAAAAAAAAAAAAAAAAAAATTCTTTTTTTGAAAAAAAAAAAAAAAAAAAAAAAAAAAAAAAAATAGAGCCAAATCCAAAAAGTAATTAATATTCAGACTACTAAGAATAAATTGAAAATTCACGTAAAATGGAATTGTAAATTGCACCTAAAAGTATAAAACAAATTGTTTCGCCAGACAGCATAAACACTACTATTAATCATAATCTTTGAAATCGGAGCAAAATTAAATAAGATTTAATACTTCTTATTCAATAAATAAATTAATTCAAAATATATATCTCACTATCTTACTTTGTCATCTGCAAAACACAGCAGAAAACTACTTAGATTCATATGAAACAATTAAGATTTCGCAAACAGCAAAAATTTGCAATAAAAACTTGAGTAGCTTCGTAGAAACATAAATCCCGGATTGCCAAGGATGTTCACTGCACTAAGTGGATGTTACTAGGATCAATTTTATACAGTAGTAAGGAATGCAGGAAATTCATCATTCGAGAGTTATCGGTCAGTGTATTTATCGTTCTCAAATCAAATTTGCAAGAATGTATCAAATCGTATTTAATTTTGCGCCGACTTCGAAGGTTATGATTAGTAGTAGTGTTTATGATGTCTGGAGAAGGAATTTATTTTATACTTTTAGGTGCAATTTACAATTTTATTTTATGTCAATTTTCAATTCATTCATTAGTAGTTTTAACATTAATTTTTTTTTGGAGTGGATTCTATTTTTTTTTTTCCAAAAGTTTTTATTTAAAAATCATTCCTATGTGATCTTCCAAATACTAAATTTGAACTTCTTTCATTTTTTTTACTATCTAAGTTATGACGATAGCAGACAAGTAGATCAATCTTTCGAAGCTTCATTTCCAGGTGTTGAGGAAACCTCAAAACATATAAATTTAGTGAAAGGTCAACATTGAAAATATGACTCTAGACACTCTTTTTTCCTCCATCTGAGTAAGAGAAAATAAATATCATTTTTAAGCAATTTGATTAGATAAGGTATAATTTGCAAAAGATTTTTCATCAATTATATGCAATAGAAAATTACATGTTCTTTAAATTTTGGATACACCGTATTTTGCCTGGAAATTACAAACGTACCACATAGTGTACTTAAATTTAGTACAATAAGCGACACACTCATACCCCTTTGATATGTACTTCGAAGAACTTCCAGACATAATTCCTAATAAAGCCAAATACATTTGCGTGGCCTTGTAAACGAATAATCAAAGCTTTTCATTGCCTGCTTTATATAAAAATTTCTTTTGTGCTTGTAAGAAGTATATGTTTATTTTATTTTGTTTAGTGCAGTCTGATAATGTTAAAAAAAAAAAAAAAAAACTATAGATACATTGTATTTAAATACATTTCAACGTCTCTGTACACAAAGTATTAGTTCGATTATTTAGAATATCGAGTTTGAATTTCATGATGATATTTATTCTTGAGTTATGTTGATAACAGGCTCACAGGAACACACACACATAGACCAACCGATAAAAACTTGATTTTCGGATTCAAAGGACCTCAAAACCGAAAACTCAATTCCATAAATTCGACCCGAGAACAATACTTACTCTAATTATTTTTATAAAAAGCACCACAGAAATAGCGTTTAAAAGTAATAAGTATAAAACTTTGAATAAACACCATAAAATGCTAGAAGTCGCAATAGTTGTTTCGGGTCGAAAGAAGACACGAACCTGCGTCAGGCAAACAAAGTAGGCACGAGTGCTGCAATCAAAGCGGCAAAGCACCGTGCCTACTTTGTTCGCCTGACACAAGGTCATGTCTTCTTTCAACCTGAAATAATTGTTGCGACTTCTAGCATTTTATGGTGTTTATTCAAAGTTTTATACTTAATACATCATATATGGGTAAAAGAGAATAAAATAATCTGGTCTACTTTCTCTTACCCTACATTACTATAGACATATTATTGCAGTGTAATGTAAATGTAACATATGAGGTGCTGCATCGAAACATTTATAGAGCATTTTAAACAACAAATCAAAACAATTATAGAAACAGTTTTATTTGACAGTAATTTCTATGTCAAGAAATGCTGTGCTCTTTTTATTTATTTATTTATTTATTTTTTTTGTAATTGGTGGAAATGATTTGCTATATTTATCATATGAAGGAAAACTGCTCAAGAATGAAAAATAATTTGTCACATCCATATGGTAAATATTTTTTTTTTTTTTTTGTGTGTGTATAGTTACGCGCTTTGAGGTTTCCTGAATACTAAAGTGAAGCTTTTAATGGTTGATCTTTGTGCATGTTTGTTATCAATATAATTTGGAAAAAAAAAAAAAAAAAAAAAAAAAAAAAAAAACAGGCAATCCAAATACTATTGAATTGAATTTTGAAGTTTATATGAGGTTGCTACTTAAAAAAGTTTGATCATGATTGATATGTTTCAAGGAGTGGTGCGGGTGAAAGTTCTTTGAATAATTTGGATGGATGGATGGATGGTTGGGTTTTACGTCGCACTATGGGCAATTGGCGACCATGGGTGAAAGTTTTCAGTCTATTGACTGAATTCAGTCTGTTTTTATGTGTTATAATACAGATAGGCCAATTTTATGGAATTAACCTTTGTTAGGGGCAAATAAAGGTCCCATTTTTTTTTTTTTTAAATCAGCCGCTTTTAATGCTAATTTAAATATATTAATAAAAAATTTTGCTAAGTTTTCACACTTATGCTTATTAATGTAACCTTTGGAAATGTATGAGTGTATTACGTTTTACCCAATATTACACAAAAAAATATATATATATACTTCAGTCCAGCGAAAATTTTTTACTTTCACCCATGTTGGAAACGGTCTGGGGCACACCCCTAGAGGTGGTCCGGAGACATGCCATCATAATTTTGATCCTCCACGGAAGGGATGGCTCTCCCGCTTCGGTGACCCCCAGAGGTATAATTTTTGATGGGAACATGGATTGCGGCCACGACAGATTTTACGTGCATCAGCCACCATTAGTGTACACGACGGTCTTTGGCCGGCTCGAGTACCGAACCCGTAATCTTCCAATTACGAGGCCGGCACTCTACCAACTGGGCTACCGCGGCCCTTGAATAATTTGGAATAAACTTTTAAATTTAATAATAGCTTATATAAATGTAGGTATTATATTCAAATGGGATTTTAAGAGAGACAAGTCTTACACAGAATTATTAGTAAAATAAAACTGTTTCTAAACCTAGTTTAAATTATTTTGAACATAGGTTTATATACAGTGCTTTCTATCTTATTGCTTAATTGTATTGAAATGCCGGGTGAGAAAAGTACCACATCAGATTATTTTTACTAAAATTACTCAATGATTTTGATATAATGTCTAATGCTTGTTTCAAATTTCGGAACATGTTAAAATCAGTACTCTTAATTAATTAAATTAAAAATGTATTAGGGAACAACTATTAATGTGGCAAAAATTTTCAGTTTAAATTTACCATCCTGCTGATAACTTAATTTTTAATTTACATATTAACATATAATTTTCATTAAAATTCCCACTGAAGTTCATTTTGTAGAATGAATGAAATATATAGAAATCCCTTAAGATAAAGTATTTAAAAAATATCATGCAAATTGGAAAAATGCAAAAATTTATTACATTTTTAACAATGAATCGTCGAAAATAATGAAAAATAATCTGGTGTGTCACTCACACGACTTTCTCTTACCCTGAAATTTAATACTATAAATATAGGTTGGAGATTAAGAGGTAAGATAACGATGTTATGTAAACCTATGTTAAACAATTAAAATTAGGATTCGGGAGAGTTTTATATGATAATTAGTTCTGTGTGAGGGCGGCTACCGCCCCCATCAACCCCCCTTTTCATTAATGCACCTACATTTATATAGAATTTAATTCGGTTATTGAAAAATAATTCTGTTTTTAAAAAATAATTTATTAAAATTATTATTTAAAAAAAGTAACTTTTATGATAATGCAGACGATTTCCATATTAGAGAAGTAGTATAACACCAAATATCCAAAAAAAGTCCATTTTATTCTCAATATTTAATATATATATATATATATATATATATATACGATTTTTTTTCTAAGTTTTTTTTTTTTTTTTTTTTTTCGTTAAAAGTAAAAAAAATAATCTGGTTTGTCACCCACACGACTTTCTCTTACCCTGAAATTTAATACTATAAATATAGGTTGGAGATTAAGAGGTAAGATAACGAGAACTGTCATGTAAACCTATGCTAAACAATTCATATTAGGCTTCTGAAGAGTTTTATATGATAATTAGTTCTGACCGCCCCCCTCAACCCCCCGTTTCATTGATGCACCTACATTTATATAGAATTTAATTCGGTTATTAAAAAATATTTCTCTTTTTAAAAAATAATTTATTAAAATTATTATTTAAAAAAATTATCTTTTATCATAAGGCAGACGATTTCCATATTAGAGAAGTAGTTTAACACCAAATATCCAAAAAAAGTCCATTTTATTCTCAATATAAAAATTTAAAAAAAAGTACGATTTTTTTTCTAAGTTTTTTTTTTCGTTAAAAGTAAAAAAAATCGATAACTTTGTTTTAAATTATCGCAGATCGATGGTTCAACCATTCGTTTTAAAGGTATTTTCGAGCTCTTTTGAAAGATACCCATCATGAAAATTTACTCCCCTCGAGGGGGGACTTCCCCCCAGGGGGGGAGGCGAAGCTCCTACATACACAAAAAAATTTTCCCAGTTAACTGTCTCTATTACAAAAAATATATATTTGTTTCATTTGGTTTAGTGCAGTCTATAGACGTTAAACTCTATTTTCCTGCAATTTCCCCCATAGACGTAATGTATTAGAATTCTCTTGATTGTCCCTGTACACGAACCATTTGCTTGATCTTAACGAAAAGCTTACTGTAGCATCCCTATATGATACACATTTAGAATACCAAGTTTGAACTTTCTGCCATAATTTGTTTTTGAGATATGCTGATAACAGACAGACACACAGACACACACACACACAGACACACACACAGACACACAGACCATTTGCTAAAAACATGATTTTCGTATTCAGGGGACCTCAAAACGTGTAAATATAACAAAATCTCGCGTTCGAAAATTTGAGCCTAAAACAATACTTTCTCTACCTTATGGGTAAGAGAAAGTAAAAATCGATAACTTTGTTTTAAATTATCGCAGATCGATGGTTCAACCATTTGTTTTAAAGGTATTGGCGAGCTCTTTTGAAAGATACTCATCATGAAAATTTACTCCCTTCGAGGGGGGACTTCCCCCCCAGGGGGGGGGAGGCGGGGCTCCTACATACACAAAATTTTTTTTCACAGTTAACTATCTCTATTGCAAAAAATATATATTCGTTTCATTTGGTTTAGTGCAGTCTATAGACGTTAAACTCTACTTTCCTGCAATTTCTCCCATAGACGGAATGTATTAGAATTCTCTTGATTGTCCCTGTACACGAACCATTTGCTTGATCTTAACGAAAAGCTTACTGTAGCATCCCTATATGTTACACATTTAGAATACCAAGTTTGAACTTTCTGCCATAATTTGTTTTTGAGATATGCTGATAACAGACAGACACACACACAGACACACAGACACACAGACATACAGACACACAGACATATACACAGACCATTTGCTAAAAACATGATTTTCGTATTCGGGGGACCTCAAAACGTGTAAATGTAACAAAATCTCGCGTTCGAAAATTTGACCCAAAAACAATACTTTCTCTGCCTTATGGGTAAGAGAAAGTAAAAATACAATTATTTAAAAATTATGAATTCGTCTTACAGAATGCAATTTTGAGAACATTTTAATGCAAGTTATATGTTAATATGTGATTTATAAGTTACGTTATCATACGGATCACGAAATAACACACACACACACACACACCCCAAAAAAAAATGCGAATATTAATAATACAGGTCTACATCTAAAATTCTGATTTAATAATTTTGGCTAATCTTCATGTCTTTTTTTGTGTGTCGAAACTAAAGCCAGTTTTTCTCTAACACGTATAGATTGTCACGTATTGTCAATATAAGGTGTCTATGGACGCAATTTCTTGCGTGACTCTTCCATCACTATAATTATATGGTAACTTTTATAGTATTTTCATGATTAATTATAATTAATGATGGAAACATACTATAAAAGAGATTAAAAAAAAAAAAAAAAAAGGAAGAAGAAATTGTGTGATGGCAATACACCCTGTATTGACAAAAATCTATAAGTATAGAAATAAACTGGCTTTATTTTCGGTTTCAGCACATCAGTATCAGCTAAATTATCAAATCAAATTTTGCCAACATTATTTTGTGCACCTGTGTAATTTGGCGCATTTTTTATTGTAATTGAGTAAGAGAATTGATTTTATGATTTTCTAGATGCTGAAACACGCCTTAATCATCGACAAATTTATGAGTAGTTTTAATTTAATAAAAAAAAAAAGAATGGTGTGATCAGTTGAAAAAGATTCATTTTTCTCGCATACAATGTTTGTTTAAAATGCATGAGACTCTAATACTTTTGTATAGTCATTCAATATCTTTTGCAGTACATAATATATAGATTTTTCTTTCATAGTTTAACGTTCAGTTATGGAGTTACATGGGTTTCGAAAACTAAAGAAAAACTAGTATGTTGTTGCCACCACAAGACTTTCTTTTATAATATATTTTTCTAAGGTAAATGCACCAGTAGTGGATACTTTTAATTTTAAACTCGGAAAATAAGCTACCTAAAAATTCTGAAGATTAGAGAATGTTCAGGAAGGTAGTTATAGTCCTTTACTGTTAATCCCTTTAACAAAAAATAATTCCGACCATTAGTTTTAAAATAATGTTAGTTTAACTAAAAAAATTTGCATTTTTTGTGATTTTGTCGTTTTCTTCTTATCACTTTGAATAAGGAAATGATATTTTATTTGCTCTCTCTCTGCTTATTAGTTCCCCATCATACTATAGGTATGGGTAACTTAGGTAATCGTGAAAAATTTCGACCTCCGTTTTTTGACTTTTCTACACGTTTTCAGGTGTGAGGAATCCGAAAATGACAAAATGTCTATGGTGTCTGTCTGTAGGGTGTCTGTTAGTGTGTCAGTCCGTTAGTGTGTTAGTCCGTTAGTTTGTTAGTCTGTTAACACGATATCTCACGAACAAATGATCGCAGAGAGGTCAGATCAGTTTTAAAATATTACTCTCGATACTGGCAAGAATCCTATTTGTTTGAAACATTCGAACTTAAAAACTTCGTAAGTTATTAGAAATTTACGATTTTCTTAACATGGGAGAATAGGACAAAAATTCACTTAAACGTGCATTTAATGGAAACTTTTTACTGTAAAAATGTCAGACCAGTTTTAAAATATCAGTTTTGATGCCGGAATTAACAGCAGTAACTATAAATATGCTACTTTGGAAATTTCGCAAGTTATTGGAAATTTACGAATTTCTTAACATGGCAGTATAGGGCAAAATTTCACATAAACGTCAATTTTGAGAGATATTTTCATTGTAAAGATGTCAGACTACTTTTGAAATATTATTTAGGACACTGGCATGAATATTAATGACTATGAATTTTCCAATATAAAGATTTCGTAAGTTATTGGAAATTTACGAATTTCTTCACATGGCTGAATAGAGCAAAATTTCACATATAAACGTCAATCTTGGGGGATATTTTCATCGTAAAGATGTCAAACCACTTTCGAAATATTATTTAGGATACTGGCATGAATATCATAGACTATGATTTTTCCAATTAAAAAAAATTGTAAGTTATTTGGAATTTACGATTTACGTAACATGTCAGAATAAGGCAAAATTAAACATAAAATTTCATTTTGAGGATCCTAAATACATTAGACAACTTCAAAATTACGCTTATGATATTTCTTTGAACATGATTGAATACAAATATTCTAACAGGAAAATTTCGTAAATTATTCGTAATTTACGATTTTATCAACATAGCGAAATTGTAAATTTTTCATATAAATATGAATTTTGAGGATTATTGCATTGGAAATAGTAGCATGAAAACTAAACAACGGAATTGACCCCGATAAAATAAATTAATAGATTAGAATAAGATAAATATATCGAAGTGAACGGTGGATACCCTATTAGGCGGGGATTTCATTCTGTCACTGTATCAAGCTTTGGTCAAATTCATTTCTTTCAACATGATTATAATATGTCTCGCACTAGAAATTTCTGAGAACATAAATATGATGGGGAACTGAGCAGAGTCCACCTATGCCAACTAGTTTTTAATTGATTTCTTCTACCTTTTGCTTTCATATGACTAAAATAAGTATGCCGAATTCTTTTATTTTGCTGTTTTTAAAATCTTGTATTAAATCATAGTATTTTTATGAGTGTCCACTACTGGTACCAAAAAATTTCATCATGACCAATAGTGGACAGCCCTGTCCACAACTGGCTCATGTGACTTTTGAGGTCTGATCCAGTAGTGGATACAATTCTGTAATCTCGCAATTTTAGAGTTGAATTCAGTGTTTTTAAACGTCACCCTAAAGCTACGCATTTAGCAATTGGCGCCGGTCTGGGACTCATTCCCAGAAGGGTAAGGAGACATGCTATCACAATTTTGATCTTCTGCGGAGAAGGTGCATCACAGGCTTTTCCAAATTTAGAAAACTAAACAAAATGGAAATTCGCTTGAATCATGAGATAATCTTGGGACAATTTAATTTTGAAGTGAAAACTTCTTTAGGCGCGTTGAGCACTTTTGGGTGAAGAAAAATCTTTGAATTCCCGTCATCGTCAGCTGACGCTTTCCATTTGAAGTGAAAACTTTTGGGTGAACAAAAATCATTGAATTCGCGTCATCGAAACGCTTTCCATCCTTGTATGATACAAATAATGTATCATAAGATTAAGTTGCTAATGTGAAGTATTAGTAATTATATACTGTATATTGTTTTAAAATCTGGTGCGGCTCTACACGACTTGTCTCATCTCCGAGCACTGTCTCTATTGCAGTTAGACCTCACAAAACCGTGAGAAAGCCCAAAACTGCCATTTTTCTCAAGTTTTTACAATCTGGTGCGGCTCTACACGACTTCTCTCATCTCCGGACACTATCTCTTAAAGATTGCAGCCGGAAACGTTGCAGTTAGACCTCACAAAACCGTGAGAAAGGCCAAAGCCGCAATTTGTCTCACGTTTTTGCAATCTGGTGCGGCTCTACACGACTTCTCTCATCTCCGGACACTGTCTCTTTTGCAGTTAGACCTCACAAAACAGTGAGAAAGGCCAAAGCCGCCATTTTTCTCACGTTTTAACTATCTGGTGCGGCTCTACACGACTTCTCTCATCTCCGGACACTGTCTCTTAAAGATTGCAGCCGGAAACGTTGCAGTTAGACCTCACAAAACCGTAAGAAAGGCCAAAGCCGCAATTTTCTCACGTGTTTACAATCTGGTGCGGCTCTACACGACTTCTCTCATCTCCGGACACTGTCTCTTTTGCAGTTAGACCTCACAAAACAGTGAGAAAGGCCAAAGCCGCCATTTTTCTTACGTTTTAACGATCTGGTGCGGCTCTACAGGACTTCTCTCATCTCCAGACACTGTCTCTTAAAGATTGCAGTCGGAAACGTTGCAGTTAAACCTCACAAAACCGTGAGAAAGGCCAAAGCCGCAATTTTACTCACGTTTTTACAATCTGGTGCGGCTCTACACGACTTCTCTCATCTCCGGACACTGTCTCTTTTGCAGTTAGACCTCACAAAACAGTAAGAAAGGCCAAAGCCGCCATTTTTCTCACGTTTTAACAATCGGGTGCGGCTCTACACGACTTTACTCATCTCCGGACGCAGTCTCTTAAAGATTGCAGCCGGAAACGTTGCAGTTAGACTTCACAGAACCATGAGTAAGACCAAAGCCGCCATTTTTCTCACGTTTTTAAAATCTGGTGTGGCTCTACACGACTTCTCTCATCTCCGGCAACAGTCTCTTAAAGATTGCAGCCGGAAACGTTGCAGTTAGACTTCACAGAACCGTGATAAAGGCGAAAGCCGCCATTTCTCTCACGTTTTTACAATCTGGTGCGGCTCTACACGACTTCTCTCATTTCCGGACACTGTCTCTATTCCAATTAGACCTCACAAAACCGTGAGAAAGGCCAAAGCCGCCATTTTTCTCATGTTTTTACAATCTGGTGCGGCTCTACACGACTTCTCTCATCTCCGGACACTGTCTCTATTGCAGTTAGCGCATTAAATAAAATTGTAATATAATTTTTGTAGTAGTAGTTTATATTAATGAATAAAAAACACTTCATTTAAAAGTATTTCCTACACAATAAAATATTTCCTGACGATTCAAGAAATACACACGTAATTGTTCACGTTTTCACTTCTGTCGGCACTCCCGAAGTGCAACTTTTTTTTTTTTTTTTTTTGCATTTCTTTTTTTTTTTTTTTTTTTTTTTTTTTCTTTTGTTTCAGTATTGGACTAGTTGGTTAAGTTCGGTTCCCACTGAAACATCGACATTGAAATAGCATAAGTGCGGTCAGTATTTAGAGGGTTGAGCATGAGTGAATTTTATGTCGCACTAGTGCTACACTATGGCCAGTTAACGAAGGTCTGAAACTCACCCCCTAAGGATAGTCCGGAGAGATTTGATAATCCTCAAAAGTTTAACTTTGATGGGAACATGGAGGACATTGCGGCCACGAGGAAAAAATTGTGATGAGATGTCTACTGACTAGGCTTATTAGTGATTCCAAGACTGTCTCCAATAACACTGCTCGGCATGAAAATTGCCCCCAACATCATTTTAGCAAATTCTTATGCAAAACGACCTCTTGATTCCGAATATGACGGCTGTTTTGCCCTACCACTCATCGTTTTTTAGAGACAGCCCCCTATTTTCATCACTTTTCGGTGATTTTGTAGCTATAAATTTGATTTTTAGGGGGGGGGGAGATTATTTTAACTGTTAAATATCTTCTGAGGGGCTACAGAGTTGGAAAATTCGTCTTGAGGTGTTAAATTAATTATTTTCATTCTCCAAATCAAATTCATGGTCATAAGATAACTGAACAGTGATAAAAATTGAGGGAAGGGGTAGTGTTTCTAGAAAATGGTGAGTAACTGAACAAAATGGAAGTCATATTTGGATTCAGAAGGCCATTTTACATAAGAATCAGCAAAAATAGTATCAGAGCTCATTTTTTTTTTTTTTCAGTGCAGTGTAACCAATAGTGTTGCACTAGTGCGACGTAAAATTCACTCAAATTTCAGCCCTAAATGTTGGCCCTAATGCGGATTCATACATGCGAGGACAAACTGCTAGAACGGATCTGTCCCCAAGACATAGAAACGTTTGGTTACCTTAATTTTAAAGCAAAAATTCAAAGGGGTCCACTACTGGAACAAAAAAGGGTCCACTACTGGGTTTTTAGTGTGTCCACTATTGGCTCATTTTAAGCTCTCCGAATTTCTGATTTTTTACATATATAAATGCTACAGTTAGCAATTTTCATAATAGAGTCGGGTTAAGAAAGAGTTAGTAAAGGTGTGAAAAATTAATTATTTTTTGAAACTCTAAAAATTTGGAAATTACACAAAAAATAGCCTGAAAATGCCCTTAAAGTGTCCACTACTGGTGCGTTTACCTTATATTATATAAATTCACTCAGTTCAAATAACGTACAAAACTATTATTTATTAAAATTATCTACCATGATGAGTGCAAGCGATTTTCGTCTTAGAGAAAACTCACTGAATAATAGAAAAGTAGTAGTAGTCCAAAGAAATACAGTTTAACTAACAACTGAAAAAGTGCGTTTTCATAATGGTTATCGCATGTATCAAGTTTCGTACAGTTAAATGCTATAGAAATTGAAATATAGCATTCCCATTCTCGGGAAAACTGCACTATATCAGCGCAACCTATTGGTAGATAAACATCCAAATCGAATCGGCATAATGTCTCATAATAGCTTTCTCAATTTTTCGCATTAGAACCTGAAATATAGTCTTCCCTTAAACTGAAGAAATCGCTGCATCGAAGCACCACCTGTTGAGCAATTAGTATGCTGATTCGCAGTAACTTATGTCAAGGTGCATCCACATAAAAAAAATATGCAATTTTGTGGTGTAGTTCCTGAGATATATAATCCTTCCTTAAATTATGAAAATCGCTGCACGGCAGCGCCACCTGTAAAGCAGTTGACATAAAAAATTGATAGGCACTAACATATGTCAAGATGCATCTACATATAAATTTATATGCATTTTTATGCTGTAGTTCCTGAGATATAGCTTTTTCTTAAATTGTAGAAATCGTTGCTTAGCCACCTGTTAAGCGGTTGACACGAAAAGTTGACAGGTACTAACTTATATCAAGTTGCATTTATATATGCAATTTATATGCAGTTTTGTGCAGTAGTTCCTGAGATATAGCCTTCTCTTAAATTGTGGAAATTGCTGCATAGCAGCGCCATCTGTTGAGTGGTTGACACCAAAAGTTGAAGGAACTAATTTGGGTCAAGGTGCTACATATAACATTATGTGCAATTCTGTGCAGTAATTCCTGGATAAAGTCGCCACAAAATTTTTGTCACACACGCACACACACACAGACAGACATTTTCTAAAAATGCTGAAATCGTGTTCTGGACCTCTCAAAACGTGTGAATCCACCGAAAACCGGAAGTCGAAAATTTTTACGAATCTAGTACTTTCTTCTATTGAATACAGAAGAAAGTAAAAAAATAAAAAAATATATATATTCTCCCCCCCCCCCCCCCCCCACGCACACTTTTTTCCTTCCTTTTCTTTTCTTTCTTCTCTCTCTCTCTTTAATATAATAAACAAAATATTTTATTCAAAATTTTGAGCGCGTGAAAGAACAACAGTTAAACAATACTTTACAAAACTTTCACTAAAAGACTTGAAAAATTCAGCTGGTGGATTCTGGTATTCGGAGACCCATCAGAAAAGCGATAGACACAATTTCTCAAAAGCTAATTCAACGATATCATTGAAATTTTGCACACTTCTTCAAAATAGAACTGACAAGAATTTAAACGAAGGATTACATATATATATATACATATATATGTCAGAGTTGTTGTATGCGGTATAATTTTCAGTACATTTTACTCCAAGTACAGCCTTGAAAAATTAGTTGTAATCGATAAAAGAAAAATCTTTCTTTCAAACACTAGTCAATTCTATTTTGAAGAAATGTGAAAATTTTCAATAAGATCGATGCATTAGTTTTTGAGAAATCGTGTCTACCGCTTTTTCGAAGGGTCTCCGAAAACCAGAACCCAGAGTCTGAAATTTTCAAAAAAAAAAATTATTTTATAAAATCTTGCTTAAATGTTGTTCTTTTATATCCTCAAAATTTTGAATAAACAAATTTTATTGACGAAAAAAGAGAGAGAGAGAGAGAGAGAGAGAGGGGAGGGGGGAGTGAAATATAAAATATGCCTTTTTACTTTCTCTTACCTATAAGGTAGAGAAAGTACAGTAGACTCTCGTATAACGCGGGGGATACGTTCCGTGTAATAGAAAATCTCGTTATAGGTGACATACATAGAGCAGACGATTTCATTCCTCAATGAGACCAAAAGCTTCGGGTGTTGGCATAGTAACGGAGCAATACTTCCTTGAACAGGTTGAAAGCAGAAAAGATGTCACGGGCTTCCTTTATTTCACGCGTTATACGAGACTGTTTATCGCGTTGTATGAGTAATAGTCGCAGATTTTTCGTCGCGTTATACGAAACGCGTTTTGTGGGAGCGCGTTGTGCGAGATTCTACTGTATTGTTTTTTGGGTCAAATTTTCAAAATTGAATTTTTGTTTCATTTACACGTTTTGAGATCACCTGAATATAAAAATCATGTTTTTAGCGGTTGGTCTGCGTGTCTGTCTGTCTCTGTGTACGTGTCTGTGTGTGTCTGTCTGTTATCAGCATATCTCAAAAACAAATTATAGCAGAGAGTTCAAACTTGGTATTCTAAATGTTTATGATATAGGGATGCTACACTAAACTTTTCGTTGAGATCAAGAAAATGGTTCGTGTACAGGGACACCCAAGATAATTCAAATACATTACGCCTATGGGGAAAATTGCAGGTAAGTAGAGTTTAACATCTATAGACTGCACTAAACCAAATGAAACGAATATTTATATTTTATATACGTAAAAACATGTTTTCTGTAGATTATGGTATAGAAATCATTCACTGTTCATTTACAGGGCTACACAAAAGAACTAGATTATAGTACGACAATACTTGAAAATTGATGGAAGTGTACTTCAAGTTGTGCCGTGTGTTATTAATATAGGATTATAGTTAGATTCTCCACGTGATGTGTACATAACTTTTAGAAGATATACAGGTCTGCCAATATTTAAGCCATAACATTCTTTTTTACTTTCTCTTACCCATAAGGTAGAGAAAGTATTGTTTTTGGGTCAAATTTTCGAACGCGAGATTTTGTTACATTTACACGTTTTGAGGTCCCCTGAATACGAAAATCATGTTTTTAGCAAATGGTCTGTGTGTATGTCAGTGTGTCTGTGTGTGTGTCTGTCTGTTATCAGCATATCTCAAAAACAAATTATGGCAGAAAGTTCAAACTTGGTATTCTAAATGTGTATCATATAGGGATGCTACAGTAAGCTTTTCGTTAAGATCAAGCAATTGGTTCGTGTACAGGGACAATCAAGAGAATTTTAATACATTACGTCTATGGGGGGAAATTGCAGGTAAGTAGAGTTTAACGTCTATAGATTGCACGAAACCAAATGAAACGAATATATATTTTTTGTAATAGAGATAGTTAACTAGGAAATTTTTTTTGTGTATGTAGGAGCCTCGCCTCCCTCCCCCCTGGAGGGGAAGTCTCCCCTTGAGGGGAATAAATTTCCATGATGGGTATCTTTCAAAAGAGCTCGCTAATACCTTTAAAACGAATGGTTGAACCATCGATCTGCGATAATTTAAAACAAAGTTATCGATTTTTTTACTTTTAACGAAAAAAAACTTAGAAAAAAAATCGTATTTTTTTTTTTTTTTTTTTTTTTTTAATATTGAGAATACAATGGACTTTTTTTGGATATTTGGTGTTATAATACTTCTCTAATATGGAAATTGTCTGCATTATCATAAAAGATAATTTTTTTAAATAATAATTTTAATAACTTATTTTTTAAAAACAGAATTATTTTTTAATAACCGAATTAAATTCTATATAAATGTAGGTGCATTAATGAAAAGGGGGGTTGAGGGGGGCGGTAGCCCCCCTCACACAGAACTAATTATCATATAAAACTTTTCAGAAGCCTAATATGAATTGTTTAACACAGGTTTACATAACAGTACTCGTTATCTTACCTCTTAATCTGCAACCTGTATTTATAGTAATAAATTTCAGGGTAAGAGAAAGTCGTGTGAGTGACACACCAGATTATTATTGTTAGTGGAAGTGCTTTACTGCAATATTTTACCATGCCCAGGAAAGCTGTTTAGGAATTGAAATTAATTCCTCATAACCATATGGTAAATAATGTATTTTTTTAAGCTAAATATTCATCGCTTGGATTTTTGTATATTTACATGTTTTGAGGCTTCCTGAATACCAAAGGCAAGTTTTTAACGTTTGACCTTTGTCTGTGTCTGTGAGAATAAATTGAAAACAAGTAATTTCGGCGATCCAAATGTTGTATTTTGAAGTTAATGTGTTTGTTACTAGAAAAGTTTGATCAAGATTCATATGTTTTAAGAAATGTTGGTGTAAAAGTTGTCTCAATAGTTTTAACTGAACTTTTGAAATTAATAACAGGTTCGAATTCTATATAAATGTAGGTACAGTAGTGAAACGGGGAGTTGGGGGGGGGGCGGTAGTCCCCTTCACATAGAACTATTTGTCAAATAAAGCATTTCCGAAGCCTAAGTTGAATTGTTTTAACATAGATTTACATAACAGTACTCGTTATTTTAACCCCTAATCTTCAATTCGTACTTATAGTATTAAATTTCAGGGTAAGAGAAAGTCGTGTGAGTCACACACAAGATTATTTTAACGCATGTAACTCTTTAAGAGAACTTAAGATTTTTGTTAACATAATTTAAGTTTTAAAAGAATTAACGACATTCTTTTTGTACTATAAAATTTATATTTATTTTTAGTTTATTTAATTTGGTTCTATCCCAATATCGAGAATTGCTTTGAGCAATCATACGCTAATTCACAAAATTTCACCTAAACGTGCATTATAAAAAGTATTTTCATTGTGAAGAAGTTGGAATACCTCCGATGAAGAAGTGCCTATTGCAAATGTAGTTTATCATAAATCACCTGTATTCTGCTTTATTTTGTGACTATATAGACCAAGATATATGACTCGTTCGTGCTATGATACAGTTTAGGTAAAGTTTGACAGTGGAAATTATATGGCAACATTTTTTGGCAATTACGTCCCAATCACGGAGTAAAAAGACAGGAGAAGAAGGTAACGCTGAAATTTTGTGATGTTGTTTTCTAATATTTACAGATGGCGCCAGTGTGCAATCCTTCCTTCTCTCCAGCTTCCGCAATGTTATTCAATGGGGAAATGTCTCGTTTTAATTATTTTTTTAAAAATAATATAGAGCTGAAAAAATTTCGATTGAAAGAAAATTTCATTAAATAGAGCATTCTAACCAACATGTTTTTTTTTAAGAGCCATTTTATAGTAATTTTACTTTGAAAGAAAGCTTTTAAAAAATGACGATTTTTATGAACCGAAGCTAGCTAAAACAGATAATTGGGAGGAAGGAGAATGGATGAAATTTTGTAAAGAAAAAAAATAAACTTACTTTAGGTGCAGAAAACACGAACTCGGACTTTATTTTTCTCCTAGGGCTTTTTTTTGTTTTTCTTATCACTATCATAGCCTGTTTTACAACTAGGAACGAAACATTTATTTGAAACATCTGAATTATGCAGTTTAAAGAACTTACAAAGAAATTAAATTGCTTAAAATAAAAAAATTTAAATGTACTCCAGCAAAATTCTATTGAAAACAACAGTATATCCGCGCCGAGGTAGGGAGGAATGACAAGTGGCGCCCTCAATATTTACCAAAAATTTAGATCACAGTTTCGTAGCTTTCTCCCATTGGACCTTCAACTCCTATTAATATTACTCCGTGGTCCCAATTCACGTTTAATTCAAAATATATATACAGGGTGATTATAAAAAAAAAATACCCCGATAAATGAGATCATAGCAACCATACCGTTCCGAGAAACTGAATAAAATTTTGGTGGAAGGTATTTTGAGGTATGCACTCAAGAATCATATAACAAATAACAGTTAAACTCTAACAGTTACGGTTACAGTGACAAATTTTCGAAACTTTCAAATGGCAATACCTACATTTTTTCATTGGAATGGGATCTTCATACCAAAAAACCATAAATTGCGTTGAAACGGTACCTGTAGCACGAAAATTTCCAGCACTAGATGAGAAGAAAAAATAACTGTGATGTGCCTACCAGAACAAGACTAATGACGTCACATTTCCCAATGAGTCTTCGACTTAGAGCTCCTATAAACTTAAGCCGACTTGTGGAGGCTGGTTTACAGTCTTAGCGCATGCATTATCTCCCATCTTAAATAAGAAGTGTGTAAAGGAGTGAATTGATGACGACAAATTAAAACTAATCTTTGTTCACCAAAACTAAATGCAAAACTGGTGTACAAACGATAAATAGACAATAAGACTTCTTCACACACCATAAATTTTAAGCCAGCACAACCGGTTTCGAAAGGACGTAGTCTTCCTTCATCAGATGTAAAAAAAAAAAAAAAAAAAAAAAAAAAAAAAAAAACACGTGCTACTGCCTTGGAGGGAAAAGCAAGACTGAAAGCAGGGCAAAATCCAGATGGGGAGGAGCAACACAAACAACCAATAGGAAGCACCATGCAGGACCAATCAGAGAGGAACACACATGCACACACAAAAACAAAAGGAGAGAGGGAAGGTATAAACAATTAATTTTTTTTTCTCATGATTTATTTATTTATTTTTATTATTTATTTATTTTTTTAAATTAATATTATATTAATAAGTAAATTTAATAAAATTAATTTATTATTATTATTATTATTTTATTTAATTATTTAGAATTATTTAATTATAACTATTATTATGTTATAAACATAATGAAGGAAATTATTTAATTGAATTAAACAAATTTTTCCAGGCTGTAGACAGCAAAGTGGAATCGGATTTTTCATTGACAATTTTATCACGATTAAGGTAAATAGCTAAATTTTCCAAAAAATCCAGTTCGGAAATGCGTTTGGCAAGAAAGATAATTTTGGCACTCTTAAAATTAAAACTATGATAAAATTCCCAACTGTGCTTCGCAATAGAAGATTTAGAAATTTCTTGATTAACAACATACCGAGAATGTTCACGTAAACGGCATTCAAGATTTCTTTTTGTTTGGCCAATATAAGATAAATCTCAATTATTACAAGGGACATTATAGATACCCCACTTATGAAGCTCGGGAACAGGGGATTTAGTTGAAGGGAATTGTAATTTATTGACAGGTTTAAAAATAACGTGGAAATTGAAACGCTTCAAAACTTTGGCTAATTTAAAACATAAGGGGGGATAAAAAGGCAAGACAACAAGATTATCAGGTTTAATTTTATCATCAATGGAAAGAGTAGAATTATAAGTTGGCCTACTGAACTTTTTGATAGCTTTATTAATTATAGAGGGTCTAAAACCTCTTTTAATAGCAACGGACTTTAAATAATTGAGTTCTTCTTTAAGAGAAGAAGTATCAGAACAAATATTAAGGGCACGATACACGTAAGTGTAAAAGGTGCCAATTGTTTGTTTAGCCGGATGATTAGAGAGAGCATGGGAAGGGTTAGAAACAGAGAAAGGTTTCCTGTACACAGAGGTTTTAAAAGAGGAATCGCACCTAGTAACTAAAACATCAAGAAAGGGAAGTTGATTACAATTTTCTAACTCAAAGGTAAACTGAATATGGGGATCAATAGCACTAGCAATATTGAGAATGGCAGAAACATCAAACGGATTTCCAACAAGAATGAAAGTGTCGTCTACGTAACGTAACCAGCATTTTAAATTTAACATCTTTAATAATTTTTCCTCAAAATAATGCATATAGATATCGGCAAGAATAGGAGATAAAGGATTACCCATACTTAAACCATCACACTGTTTATAAAATTTGTTATTAAATTCAAAAGTAGTTAAATGTAAGTAGTATTGGTACTGCTACTTATCCCCTCTCTAAATTTTTAGCTTCTATTTTTTCTCCTTTATGCTGCGTTAATAGTCATACCATAAAAATTTCCTATGATTTTGTTAAGAAGTTAAATAATCTGAATCCTGTTAATTGCTCAATGTTATCTCTTGATGTGAAGTCTTTATTTACTAATGTCCCCACTGAAGGTGCGCTTAATTGTTTAGACAAAAGGCTACGCGAATTTCATTATTTTGACATTGAAATCAAAGAATATGTTAATCTAACTAAACTCTGTGTTTCCCAAACTACTTTTGAATTTAATAACAAATTTTATAAACAGTGTGATGGTTTAAGTATGGGTAATCCTTTATCTCCTATTCTTGCCAATATCTATATGCATTATTTTGAGAAAAAATTATTAAAGATGTTAAATTTAAAGTGCTGGTTACGTTACGTAGATGACACTTTCATTCTTGTTGAAAATCCGTTTGATGTTTCTGCCATTCTTAATATTGCTAATGCTATAAACAGTGTGATGGTTTAAGTATGGGTAATCCTTTATCTCCTATTCTTGCCGATATCTATATGCATTATTTTGAGGAAAATTTATTAAAGATGTTAAATTTAAAATGCTGGTTACGTTACGTAGATGACACTTTCATTCTTGTTGAAAATCCGTTTGATGTTTCTACCATTCTTAATATTGCTAATGCTATTGATCCCCATATTCAGTTTACCTTTGAGTTAGAAAATTGTAATCAACTTCCCTTTCTTGATGTTTTAGTTACTAGGTGAGATTCCTCTTTTAAAACCTCTGTGTACAGGAAACCTTTCTCTGTTTCTAACCCTCCCCATGCTCTCTCTAATCATCCGGCTAAACAAAAAATTGGCACCTTTTACACGTACGTGTATCGTGCCCTTAAAATTTGTTCTGATACTTCTTCTCTTAAAGAAGAACTCAATTATTTAAAGTCCGTTGCTATTAAAAGAGGTTTTAGACCCTCTATAATTAATAAAGCTATCAAAAAGTTCAGTAGGCCAACTTATAATTCTACTCTTTCCATTGATGATAAAATTAAACCTGATAATCTTGTTGTCTTGCTTTTTTATCCCCCCTTATGTTTTAAATTAGCCAAAGTTTTGAAGCGTTTCAATTTTCACGTTATTTTTAAACCTGTCAATAAATTCCAGTTCCCTTCAACTAAATCCCCTGTTCCCGAGCTTCATAAGTGGGGTATCTATAATGTCCCTTGTAATAATTGTGATTTATCTTATATTGGCCAAACAAAAAGAAATCTTGAATCCCGTCACGTGAACATTCTCGGTATGTTGTTAATCAAGAAATTTCTAAATCTTCTATTGCGAAGCACAGTTGGGAATCTGATCATAGTTTTAATTTTAAGAGTGCCAAAATTATCTTTCATGCCAAACGCATTTCCGAACTGGATTTTTTGGAAAATTTAGCTATTTATCTTAATTGTGATAAAATTGTCAATGAAAAATGTGATTCCACTTTGCTGTCTACAGCCTGGAAGAATTTGTTTAATTCAATTAAATAATTTCCTTCATTATGTTTATAACATAATAATAGTTATAATTAAATAATTCTAAATAAATAAATAAAAAAAAAAAAAAAAAATAATAATAATAATAAATTAATTAATTTTATTAAATTTACTTATTAGTATAATATTAATTTTAAAAAAAAATAATAATAAAAATAAATAAATAAAAAAAAAAAAATTAATTGTTTATTCCTTCCCTCCCTCCTTTTGTTTTTGTGTGTGCATGTGTGTTCCTCTCTGATTGGTCCTGCATGGTGCTTCCTATTGGTTGTTTGTGTTGCTCCTCCCCCTGTGGATTTTGCCCTGCTTTCAGTCTTGCTTTTGCCTCCAAGGCAGTAGCACGTATTTTTTTTTTTTTCACCTGATGAAAGAAGGCTACGTCCTTTCGAAACCGGTTGTGCTGGCTTAAAATTTATGGTGTGTGAAGTCTTATTGTCTATTAATCTTTGTTCAACCTGACACTTTCACCGAAACCATCGCCATCAAACACTGAAATCAACTTTTCACCTTAACACTTCCAATGCAACATTTCTATGCTCAATTGTCACCGAAAACCACTCCTATCTAACGCTCCTATCTACGACAGGTGACATTAAAACTTCCAACTCAACACATTTATGCTCAGCTAGACGCTGTCGCTGAAACTACTGCTATTCAACACTAGATCCGAGTGGTGACCGTCATTCTTCCAACTCAACACATGTCGTACCTTACAGACTCACATCGAAAATGATGCTCAATCAAAAGTTTAACAAATTAAGTTCTGAATCAGTTTCTTTTTTTAGGAAGTGTTGCATTGGAAGTGTGAAGGTCAAAAGTTGATTTCAGAGTTAGATGGCGATTGTTTTGGTGAAAGTGTCAGGTTGAACAATTATTAGTTTAAGATGTCGTCATCAATTCACTCCTTTGCACACTTCTTATTTAAGACGGGAGATAATCCACACATTGAGGCAGTAAACCAGCCTCCAAAAGTCGGCTCTCGAGTTTATAGGAGCTCTAAGCCGAAGGCTCAGTGGGAAATGTGACGCCATTAGTCTTGTTCTGACATCATAGTTTATTTCTCTTTTCTTCTAGCTCTAGCAATTTTCGTGCTACAGGTACCATTTCAACGCTATTTATGATTTTTTGGTATAGAGATCCCATTCCAATAATAATAATAAAAAAACAGGTGTTGCCGTTTGAAATTTTCGAAATTTTGTCACTGTAACCGTAACTATTAGAGTTTAACTGTTATTTTTTACATGATTCTTGAGCGCATACCTCAAAATACCTTCCACCAAAATTTTATTCAGTTTCTCGGAACGGTATGGTTGCTATGGTCTCATATATCGGGGTAGTTTTTTTTTATAATCACCCTGTATATAGTATCCGCCAAAAGTCTCACCGTACTCTTGTATCTTGAAAACTTGTCGGGAATTTTCGAAGCTGTAAATCATGTGTCCAATCCATTTCAGGGGATTTCGTTTAAATAATATATATACACTTTAAAATTTTGCATTGGAAGCGAATAGTCTTTGAATAGCTTTTTTTAAGACAAACATTTTGTCAAAAAAAGTTTTGTCCTATTACCTTTTTTTTCAGGAAGTTATGACGGACTAAAGTTTTCTTTAAAGTTCTCATCTCCTTCCCACCGAATCCTTAGAAAACCTTAAAAATTTTTAAAACTGTCAAAAAGTGTTTAATTAGTTTGACGTGGACTTCATTTGGTTTAAAAAAATTGAAGTTGGGGGATATAGTGGCATCCAGAGAAGGGAAGAGAGGAAATGGGAGAATTTTTTGTTAGTTCGTTTTAAATGTCTTCTGAAAACAGTTTAAAAAATATATTTATTTGAAATATTTTTTAAGGAGATTATATCAAATTAAATATTTCGCAAAATGTCCCACCCTATGACCTATATTTCTGCAGGGGTCGTTCTCTCTGACGTTTTTTCAGGACATTTTTAAGAATAAGAAATTTCTTCCTTTTTCCTACCTAAAATGGGGCTGTGCATATGTATGCTTAGGGAGAACCTAATAGTGAAAACTTTGAAATCTGAAATAAAAAGGGGATTATCTTGTAGAAAGGTCTTCTTAAAGACTTAAATCAAGTTTGCACTATTTTTACAGTTTTCAATAATTTCGAAGCGTTCCCTACAGCTTAAAAATAAAAATAAAATTATCATTTATACTTTCCTTAAAAATTATTATAACACTTTTTCAAATTATGGTTTTTAGAAGACCTTTCAAAGGTCTGACCAACTCCTAGCATTTGGATTTCAAAGTTAGCCTCCTTAGACATACCCTGCATTCCCACACCTAAATAATAATAATAAAAAAAAATCAAGCGAGGTTGCTCTAAGATTCATTGAATAAATTTTTTATAGTTTTCTGAAATCCCGACGTAATTCTGAAATACAGAAAATAAGGTGAGGAATATTTTCAGTATATTTAAGTGGATCGGAAAAAAAAAAAAAAAAAAAAAAAAGGGTGACATATTTCAGAAGAAGTTTATTTTGAGAAGGAGTTCTTTCTTAGTTTGTTGGAAAACAAACTAAGAAAGAACTCCCCCTCGTTTGAAATTTAAAATTGGCTTCCCTGTATGCCCCACATACTTCCCTCAGCTTTATATTTTAAAGCGAAACGAAATCTCCCTCAAACTGATTAAACACTTAGAGGGAGGGGGAAGAATAACTTTAAACGAAAACTTTAATCCTCTTAACTTCCTTAAAAGGCATAATAGAAAAAAGTTTTTTTTTTTTTTTTTTTTTTTTTAGAAAATATTTACTTTGAAAAGACCATTCTATCGAGCTATTAAAAGACCCCCTTACCATTCGAAAATTTTAAAGTTTGTCTATATTTCAACCCCCTGTGCTTTTTCAGACTTAAATTATTTTATTTAAATTAAATTCCCCTGAAATTGGTTGGACACGTGTTTTACAGTTTTCAGAAAGTCCGATGCGCTCCGAAAATACATGGAATATATATATATAATTATTCCTGAACTAGACGAGAGAATAGGAGAAATTGGCAATGTTTGGAAAACTCGGGAGGCAGTACTTTAAACTGCTGTTTTACCGTAATTTGTTAATGCAGGTGTCCCTCAAAAAACTCGCACAACTTCAAACTTTTATACTTAAAAAGTTAATAGGTCCACAACAAAAATTTTTTATGGAAAAACTTTTGGAATTACTCTATTCATAGCTGCGAAAAGTTTTGTTCTAGACCTATTTTTTTCTTTTCTTAAAATAAAAAAATAAATTCAATCTTTTTGGGATATCTGTAATATTTATTTCACTAATTTTTATACCTCTGTGTGTGTATTTAATAGCAATAGTTATTATAATCTGTTGCTGCATCAGAATACTTCAATACATTTTACATGGCTCCATGACTGGCTTATTGCGATTCAATTGTTTTGTTAATCGGGACACATTTAATTTCTTAAAACAATTTGAACAAAGTACAGAACGCCCATTAAGGACATGTGAAATTTTGGCGATGAAGAAGCAAGGTTTTTTTTTTTTTCTTTCCTCCTAAGAGATTACTTTTACGGCACTCTTTTAGATCTATCCGCGCGTAAGATTAAAAAAAAAAATCTGGAGTGACTCCACTCAACTTTCCGAACATTGAGTAATTAACAGTTTTGTAGATAAAGTAAAGAAAGAGGAGTTGTTAAACAAACAAAAGAGAGAAAACCATAATAGAGTGTTTGAGTATTTTTCTCCATCTATTACACGATGTTTTATTTAACGCTACTGAACTTTGAGCCCATAGATCATAATGATAAAGAATTTTTCGTTGTGTCCCTGTAAAAACCTATAAATGCTAAATTCACCAAAATGCTTATAGTTAGTGCAACAGTGATTTATAATACTCATATAAATTTTCAGCTCAATTCAATAAGGCGTTTAGATGCTATCGTACTTTTAAAAATTTAGTCCCATAGGCCATAATGATAAAGAATTTTTCTTTGTGTCCCTGTAAAAAAACTGTAAGTGCCAAAAAGTCACCAAAGTCTATACAGTTAGTTCAACTGTGATCTATAACATGTGTATAAATTTTTTGCTCAGATTAATAAGGCGTTTAGGCGCTATCACACTTTTAAAAATTTGGCCCCATAGGCATAATGATAAAGAATTTTTCTTTGTGTCCCTGTAAATAAACTATAAGTGCTAGATTCTCCAAAATCTATACAGATTGAGTATTTGTGACCTATAATATGTGTATAAATTTTTTGCTCAATTGAATAAGGCGTTTAGATGCTATCGCACTTTTAAGATTTTGCTCCCATAGGCCATAATGATAAAGAATTTTTCTTTGTGTCCCTGTAAAAAAACTATAAGTGCTAGATTCACCAAAATCTATAGGGTTCGTACTATGGTGACTTACAATATGCGTACCACTTTCCAGGTTAATTGAACAAAGCGTTTAGACGCTAGCGTGTTCACTCACAGACATACACACATACACACACACATACATACATCATCGTAAAAATAGTGAAAACGGACTCAGGGGACCTCAAAACGTATAGAAACATCAAAAACTCGAATTCGGATTTTTGACATGATTACAATACTTTCCTCACTATAGTGTTCGGAAAGTAAAAATTATACAGACACGACATTATTTCATTATTTAAAACATGAAAATCTGACATTGACAGATTTTAATTTAGTGCCAGAGGCCTACTGCTAAACTTGTTAATATCGACAAATTCTTCTTTAGTTAATTCGTGACGATCTAAATTCCATTATAAAGTTTTCATTAAATCAAACCAATGTGTTTCAGCTGCAGATATTGTAACAAATAACGTTGGAAGTCCAAACTGTGTTATGGCCGCAAAACAACGTTTTTTCTCTTTTTCCCAAGGGAGAAAGAGAAACGTTTTCCCAACGTTTTTTCTCTTTTTCCCAATGTTTTTTCCCTTTTTGGGAGGTGTGCCTTGGGGGGGACTCATGTCAAAGGTGTGCCTTGGGGGGGACTCATGCCAAAGTTGTACCTTGGGGGGGACTCATGTCAAAGTTGGGCCTTGGGGGGACTCATGTCAAAGTTGGGCCTGGGGGGGACTCATCTCAAAATTGGGCCTTGGGGGGACTCATGTCAAAGTTGTACCTTGGGGGGGACTCATGTCAAAGTTGGACCTGGGGGGGACTCATGTCAAAGTTGTGCCTTGGGGGGACTTCATTCAATAAATCCCCATTCAATAAACCGACTGAAATAGGCCCTTAGCACTATTAAGAGTGTATTATAAAAATTCGACAACGCTGTACCGACTGAAATAGGGGCACCTTGGGGGGACTCATGTCAAAGTTGTGCCTTGGGGGGACTTCATTCAATAAACCGACTGAAATAGGCCCTTAGCACTATTAAGAATGTATTATAAAAATTCGACGACGCTGTACCGACTGAAATAGGGGTACCTTGGGGGGGACTCATTTCAAAGTTGGGCCTGGGGGGGGGACTCATGTTTAAGTTGTGCCTTGGGGGGACTTCATTCAATAAATCCCCATTCAATAAACCGACTGAAATAGGCCTCTAGCACTAATTAAGAGTGACCTATAAAAATTCGACAACTGTACCGACTGAAATAGGCCTCTAGCACTAAAAAAAAAGAATTATGAAATTTCGCAAGAATTAAATCAAACAAAAACAATAGTCATGATTTTTTTATATTTCTCAAAACATTTCTTTACCTTTTCGATTTTTAGGGATAATTTCAAATATTAATTATAACAGGAGACTTGGCGTTGGAATATTAAAACCTGAATAAACTACTACGTCAAAAACGCCAAAAGAAATATATTTGCGATGCATACAGCTGTTTCGGGTAGCCTTAAGCGTACCGTCTTCAGTGCAAAAAGAGCTCTTTTTGCACTGAAGACGGTACGCTTAAGGCTACCGAAACAGCTGTATGCATCGCAAATATATTTCTTTTGCGTTTCTGACGCAGTAGTTTATTCAGGTTTTAACATTTCAAATATTGTTCATAAATGAAAACTAATAATATAGTTTAACCGTGTTTCCTAAAACTAGCAGTGAGAAACAGTCCAAAAGCTTGGAGGAGTGCCAAATTGACCGATAGCTTGGGATTTGGAAAATATCCAGTAATTCGGCATTCTCTCTTCTCGCTTATTTTTATTGAATCAGATAACTGTCTCCCCTATTTTAACACTGGTCTCGTTGAGTCAGCGATTGCGCAGAGGCTTCCATGGTCTCTCAAAGAAATGTTGTCGAAGAATATTTTTTATTATGAATACTTTCGATTTCAAAATTGAGGCGTTTGTTATCTAATAATTATTTTGATATCTACAGGATACTTTATTTCAACGAGAGCCATTTTAAGCCCGTCTACCTTCTAAAAACTATAATTTATAAAGTATTGCATAAAATTGTTGTAACAAAAGCAATAATTACTTAAATTATTCATTGTCAACGAGTTTATCGGGATCCTTTTATAGAGAAAAATGGTATTTTTTAAAAATTGCGGCTACAAACGCCGTTTTAAACCATGCCGTACGTTCAAAATATAAATGAAAACTGAAATAGTAACATAAGTTGACGGGAAAAAAAAAAAAAAAAAAAGTTGCACTTCGGGAGTGCCGACAGAAGTGAAAACGTGAACAATTACGTGTGTATTTCTTGAATCGTCAGGAAATATTTTATTGTGTAGGAAATACTTTTAAATGAAGTGTTTTTTTATTCATTAACATAAACTACTACTACAAAAATTATATTACAATTTTATTTAATGCGCTAACTGCAATAGAGACAGTGTCCGGAGATGAGAGAAGTCGTGTAGAGCCGCACCAAATTGTAAAAACATGAGAAAAATGGCGGCTTTGGCCTTTCTCACGGTTTTGTGAGGTCTAATTGGAATAGAGACAGTGTCCGGAAATGAGAAAAGTCGTGTAGAGCCGCACCAGATTGTAAAAACGTGAGAGAAATGGCGGCTTTCGCCTTTATCACGGTTCTGTGAAGTCTAACTGCAACGTTTCCGGCTGCAATCTTTAAGAGACTGTTGCCGGAGATGAGAGAAGTCGTGTAGAGCCACACCAGATTTTAAAAACGTGAGAAAAATGGCGGCTTTGGTCTTACTCATGGTTCTGTGAAGTCTAACTGCAACGTTTCCGGCTGCAATCTTTAAGAGACTGCGTCCGGAGATGAGTAAAGTCGTGTAGAGCCGCACCCGATTGTTAAAACGTGAGAAAAATGGCGGCTTTGGCCTTTCTTACTATTTTGTGAGGTCTAACTGCAAAAGAGACAGTGTCCGGAGATGAGAGAAGTCGTGTAGAGCCGCACCAGATTGTAAAAACGTGAGTAAAATTGCGGCTTTGGCCTTTCTCACGGTTTTGTGAGGTTTAACTGCAACGTTTCCGACTGCAATCTTTAAGAGACAGTGTCTGGAGATGAGAGAAGTCCTGTAGAGCCGCACCAGATCATTAAAACGTAAGAAAAATGGCGGCTTTGGCCTTTCTCACTGTTTTGTGAGGTCTAACTGCAAAAGAGACAGTGTCCGGAGATGAGAGAAGTCGTGTAGAGCCGCACCAGATTGTAAAAACGTGAGAAAATTGCGGCTTTGGCCTTTCTTACGGTTTTGTGAGGTCTAACTGCAACGTTTTCGGCTGCAATCTTTAAGAGACAGTGTCCGGAGATGAGAGAAGTCGTGTAGAGCCGCACCAGATTGTTAAAACGTGAGAAAAATGGCGGCTTTGGCCTTTCTCACTGTTTTGTGAGGTCTAACTGCAAAAGAGATAGTGTCCGGAGATGAGAGAAGTCGTGTAGAGCCGCACCAGATTGCAAAAACGTGAGAAAAATTGCGGCTTTGGCCTTTCTCACGGTTTTGTGAGGTCTAACTGCAACGTTTCCGGCTGCAATCTTTAAGAGACAGTGTCCGGAGATGAGAGAAGTCGTGTAGAGCCGCACCAGATTGTAAAAACTTGAGAAAAATGGCAGTTTTGGGCTTTCTCACGGTTTTGTGAGGTCTAACTGCAATAGAGACAGTGCTCGGAGATGAGACAAGTCGTGTAGAGCCGCACCAGATTTTAAAACAATATACAGTATATAATTACTAATACTTCACATTAGCAACTTAATCTTATGATACATTATTTGTATAATACAAGGATGGAAAGCGTTTCGATGACGCGAATTCAATGATTTTTGTTCACCCAAAAGTTTTCACTTCAAATGGAAAGCGTCAGCTGACGATGACGGGAATTCAAAGATTTTTCTTCGCCCAAAAGTGCTCAACGCGCCTAAAGAAGTTTTCACTTAAAAAAAAAAGTAATAATAAAGTGTAATTAAATCAGGGTTTTTTTTTTTTTTTTTTTTTTATCTCTTTTTTCAAGAAATTATATACGCGGTACAAAAGAAAAAAAAAAATTGCGGGAAAAATTCATAATTTGCTGTAGATGTGTATTTGCTAAGGGGTTTCCGATATTAAAACTGTATTTCCAAAGATGTATTATTTGAATGGTGAGCAGTTTTGAAATAATACTTGTCCCAGTAACGTATATCCAAGTATTTTTACTTTCCGAACACTATAGTGAGGAAAGTATTGTAATCATGTCAAAAATCCTAATTCGAGATTTTGATGTTTCTATACGTTTCGAGGTCCAACGAGTCCGTTTTCACTATTTTTACGATGATGTATGTATGTGTGTGTGTATGTATGTGTGTATGTATGTGTGTATGTATGTGTGTATGTCTGTGAGTGAACACGCTAGCGTCTAAACGCTTTGTTCGAATAAGCTGAAAGTTGGTACGTATATTGTAAGTCACCATAGTACGAACCCTATAGATTTTGGTGAATCTAACACTTATAGTTTTTTTACAGGGACACAAAGAAAAATTCTTATCATTATGGCCAAGGGACCAAAATCTTAAAAGTGCTATAGCATCTAAACGCCTTATTCAATTGAGCAAAAACTTTATACACATATTATAGGTCACAGATACTCAATCCGTATAGATTTTGGAGAATCTAGCACTTATAGTTTTTTTTACAGGGACACAAAGAAAAATTCTTTGCCAAATTTTTAAAAGTGTGATAGCGTCTAAACGCCTTATTAACCTCAGCAAAGAATTTGTACACATATTATAGGTCACATTTGAACCAACTGTATAGATTTTGGTGAATCTAGCACTTACAGTTTTTTTACAGGGACACAAAGAAAAATTCTTTATCTTTATGGCCTATGAGACCAGCGATAGCATCTAAACGCCTTATTCAATTGAGCTGAAAATTTGTATGAATATTATAAATCACTGTTGCACTAACTATAAGCATTTTGGTGAATCTAGCATTTATAGATTTTTACAGGGACACAATGAAAAATTCTTTATCCTTATGATCTAAGGGCTCAAAGTTCAGTAGCGTTAAATAAAACCTCGTGTGATATATGGAGAAAAATACTCAAACACTCTGTTATGGTTTTCTCTTCTTTGTTTGTTTAGCAACACCTGTTTCTTTATTTTATCTACAAAACTGTTAGTTACTCAATGTTCGGAAACTCACTCCAGATTTTTTATCTTCATTTTATTTTATGAATATTTCTGTTTCATACAAAATCACATTTTTCCTATGCTTTTTATGCAAGTTTTTTCTTCGCTTTTTCTATACGTATATTTCTTTAAGTTAAACATGTTTCTTCAAAAATACTTTTTACTTTCCGAACACTATAGTGAGGAAAGTATTGTAATCATGTCAAAAATCCGAATTCGAGATTTTGATGTTTCTATACGTTTCAAGGTCCCCTGAGTCCGTTTTCACTATTTTTACGATGATGTATGTATGTGTGTGTGTATGTATGTGTGTATGTATGTGAGTGAACACGCTAGCGTCTAAACGCTTTGTTCGAATAAGCTGAAAGTTGGTGCGTATATTGTAAATAACCATAGTACGAACCCTATAGATTTTGGTGAATCTAGCACTTATAGTTTTTTTACAGGGACACAAAGAAAAATTCTTTATCATTATGGTCTGTGGGACCAAAATCTGAAAAGTGCGATAGCATCTAAACGCCTTCTTCAATTGAGCAAAACATTTATACACATATTATAGGTCACAGTTACTCAATCTGTATAGAGTTAGGAGAATCTGGCACTTACAGTTTTTTTTACAGGGACACAAAGAAAAATTTTTTATCATTATGGCCTATGGGGCCAAATTTTTAAAAGTGCGATAGCGTCTAAACGCTTATTTAATCTGAACAAAAAATTTGTACACATGTTATAGGTCACAGTTGCACGAACTGTATAGATTTTGGTGAATTTAGCACTTACAGTTTTTTTACAGGGACACAAAGAAAAATTCTTTATCATTATAGCCTGTGGGACCAAATTTTTACTTTCTTCTATATTCAATAGAAGAAAGTATTGGATTCGTAAAAATTTTCGACCTCGGGTTTTTGATGGCTTTACACGTTTTGTGAGCTGTAGAACACGATTTGACCATTTTTAGAAAATGTCTGTCTCTTCGTGGGTGTGACAAACTTTTGTGGCAACTGTATCTCAGGAACTGCTTCACAGAATTTCATACAAATTGGTATGTAGTCGCACCTTGACATAAATTAGTGCCTATCAACTTTTGGTAAAAATTGTCTTACAGGTTTCGTTGCTATCCCGCTTTTTCTAAATTTTTAACATGGTGGTATAGTACAAAATTTTGTATAAATGTGCATAAAGAAAATTATTTTTTAATAATCATTATGAAATTTACCAGAATTATTTATAATAGAGATAGTCAACTGGGGAAATTTTTTTGTATGTGTAGGAACCTCGCCTCCCCCCTCCCTCGAGGGGAGTAAATTTTCATGATGGGTACCTTTCAAAAGAGCTATCTAGTACCTTTAAAACGAATGGTTGAACCATAGATCTGCGATAATTTAAAATAAAGTTATCGATTTTTTTTAATGTAATATTGACAATAAAATTGACTTTTTTTAGATATTTAGTGTTATACTACTTCTCTAATATGGAAATCATCTGCATTATTATGGAAGAGGAAGATAATTTTTTTAAATAATAATTTTAATAAATTATTTTTACGGAGTGAATTTGTATAGGAAAATATAGAAGAAAGTCATGTGTGGCCACAACATACTAGTTAAAAGTGCGATAGTATCTAAACGCCTTGTTCAATTGAGCTGAAAATTTATATGAATATTATAAATCACTGTTGCACTAACTATAAGCATTTTGGTGAATCTAGCATTTATAGGTTTTTTACAGGGACACAACGAAAATTCTTTATCTGATCTATGGGCTCAAAGTTGAGTAGCGTTAAATAAAACATCGTGTAATATATGGAGAAAAATACTCAAACACTTTATTATGGTTTTATCTCTTTTGTTTTTTAACAACTCCTCTTTCTTTACTTTATCTACAAAACTGTAAATTACTCAATGTTCGGAAAGTCGAGTGGAGTCACTCCAGATCTTTTTTTTTTTTTTTTTTTAATTTGAGTTATTTTGTTTTAGTGTCATCAAAATTAGTCAGACTTGATAGTTTTTGAAGTATATTTTATTGAAGAGAATGTGTGTAAGGTTATATACATATTGCAATTCATGATGAAAGATTTTCTACAAATTTCATTTAAAAATTTTTATTAACTTACTAGAGTAGGTCGAATGTAATCAAACACTATTTTGTTGCAACACTGCAGATTAGTGAATTATCGAAAGAAATTTTCTTCTTTATTGACACATTAAGTATTTACGTATTATCCGGTCGGTCATTTGAAAGCCACGGCCAAATGCCGTTATATAAAGCCGTTAATGAAATTTTAATGATATTTAATAATTTGAGGTTCACTGTTTCAATCAGTAAAAAGATTAAATTTTAAGAAAATAAATTATTACAAATGTACACATTTACATTAGTTTTATAACGATAAAAATCAAAAAATATATATTAGAATATTTGATAAATTGAAATTAATACATTCATAAGTAAATCAAAATAAAATATATAAAAGGGAAAATGTATACAACCGATATAGACTTGACTTAGTTGTGTCATATAGGGTTGTAATAGCGATCACAGCATAGTAAAATCAGATGTAAAATCAGGACCGACCGGTTAAATACGTAAGTACCATATACTCTTTCGGTACTTCTTGATTTTGACGGTCCCCGCGAGAAACCGCCAATAATATTAAAAACGGAAGCCAAACGAGAGGCAACTCTAAAAATATAATTATAATGATTATAAATAGATTGAAATAATAAATTATTTCAATAAATATAAGTTATTAATGATTTAAACGGTTATAATTTAACTAATAAATAGTTAAAATATTTATAATAAATTAAAACATATTGCTTTAAAAGCAACGTAGTTTAAATCAGTTTAAATCTGAAGATGATTTCGACTACGTTTTCATAACAGGGACCAGAAAAATCAAGTAGTGCCACTCTTTCTTATAATGGGCTTTTTAGTTGCTGCTTCTTAGAAATCCTTAGAACTGCTTCATATCTTTAATATAAGATGATTTGTTGCTCGTCGATGTTCCATTCGATCACTATAGTAAGCAGACTGTAGGATACAGTAATTTTGAATTTATTACATCTTCTGATAAACATCTAATAATGCTTGATTATTATCTTAATTGGATTTATAAATGTACATTTCATACACCAGAAAGATTTCAGCCATATTCCCTTTCTTAATTTTCGTTTTCTTTCTGGATGTGCCTCCTGTATGGCTTTAATTTGGCATCTCGTGTAGCACTCATCATAAATCATATGTTTTCTTGATAACTAACATGTGTAAAGGCCATGTAGTTACCAGTGGCGAAATACGCCTTTTAGTTCTTCTGCTAGAATGTTGACTATGTTGCTCAGCAACAACAAAGTGCAACTCAGAATCTAAGCGTTAATTTGCTATCACACGGTAATAAACATTACGCAAAATGCATAGCAAAACTTTTTGAATTTCAGTTTCTAGAAAAAAGCATAATTCAATGCAACTTTCTAGAAAAAAAAATTCAGTTAGAAAAATGTAGGTAGCTTTCTAAATAACATCGCAACCAATGATACATCGCGATGAATAACGATTATAAGAAAAAATATATCAAAAAATACCTAAAATTTTTCTTTTTCTTTTTTTTTTCATTATGTTTAGAGAATTTTACGTTCTAATATATTTGTCATTTAAAGGTTATGTCAATTTAAAAGAATTTTTTTCCCTTTGAATAGTATATTTTGGAGCCTTTAAGAACTATCTTTCTTTATAATTTTATCTTGAATAAAAATTATGCGTCAATTTAAGACCTTAAGCGGTCATATTTTAGAACCATTTACTAGTGAGTATAACTATTTAATTGAGTTAAAAGGTATCCCTCCTCTTTGATTTAATTTGTCACGAATTTAGGAATTTTTAGTTTATATAAAAAAAAAAAAAAAAGCAACAAATAATGTGCCTATATATGGCGATTTCAAATGATATCTACTGTGCTAGGATCAGAAACAGAAAGGGAACTAATTTTAAAATTTAGCTTTCTAGAATTTTCTGTCTTTTTTTTTTCTTTTAAATCCGATTATTATTGTTTTATTTTACATTTAGTCTCCGCCTTTATCCGCATCACTGGCAACAGTTGATGCCGAATCGCCTTTGGGTGACTCGGATGCACAGGCTAGGCATGGGAACTTATCATGTAAGGCCGCACGGTATTTAGGATGACTGATTCCATAAACGATAGGATTGTAGCAGGCACTGGCTTTTGCAAAAATCGCACCCCAAATGGATGTCGCAGGGGTCAGCCAGCTTCTGTCAGAGAAGATGCCAAGAAAGGACAGTATTAGGTAAGGGGTCCATGCCATGAACCACAGGCAGATAGTCATGAGAGCCACCTGAAAAGAAGAAATAAAAACATATTTCACATTTAGAGATTAATTAAACAATGCAACTACCCATACAGCCACTGATATCCAATAGGAATCTAAATTGCATCCAATGATCCATAAAAGGTACAAAATATCTAAAGAATGTCCATTAGAATTCCTAGATACCCTTACTAATTATAGATATCTATTAGATGTTTAAATATAGACGAGATTTAGACATGCCTTTTTCGGCCTCTAATAGATGTAACATGTTAGATCAAAACAAGATTTAGATATTTTCACTATTGAATCTAACATGTCCAATTATTGGATATTTGGAGACTTATTGGATATGTAACAGACATCTAATGTATGCTTGTTTATCGTGCTAATAGATATCTGTAGGATATTTATAGAAGTTTATTGGATAATTTTTTAACTTTTATGCGTGTTTATAGATGTCTTATGGATGTAAGTGGCTGTGTGGGTATCATAAATTTACGTTTGTAAAAAATTTTACACCAAGCAAGACTCATCCAAATTGAATGAAATTTAGTTATATAAACCATCCGTGTTGATACAAATAAACGATTGAAATTATAAAGAAACTAAAAGATATTACATATCGATAATATTTAAATTTTTATTGAAGGTACCGCGTGCTGTAATAATTGTTAACCCAGACAGAGCATAGAGCTGGCATCAAACTTAGCCTGTAAGTTTAAAATGCAAGCCAAGATCAAGCATCAAAGTTTTAACTTCTCCAGCCATGATTTAAGTTTGATATTTCAAGCACGAATCAATATATGTATCAAGCATTCACTATGCTTCATACAGCAACAGCATATGCCACACATGAACCAAATACCTGTAAAATTGGTTTCTCAATGAAAATCCATTTTTGCCGAAACCTCAGGACAGGTCCCCATGTGGAGAGTCAAAAAAGTTTTTGGTGTCTGTTTGTGTGTCTGTATCGCGATAACAGCCACAAAAAACACCCTATTCACTTGCAGATTGGTACACATGTTCATGAGCCGCACAGAAATACTTTTATAGTTTTTGGTGTATATTCTGTTTGTGGTTCGTGTACAGGGGTACACCTAAATTTTTCTTATCATTACGGCCTATGGACAAAATTTCTCTGTACCGTGATAGCGGCTTCAAAAATCTCCCGATTGAAATGCAAATTAGTACTCATGTTTATGCACGATACAGAAATAGTTCCACAGTTTGTGTCGTGTCTATGTTGTTTATGGTTCGTGAACAGGGACACACCAATGTATTTCTTATCAGTACGGCTTATGGGCAGAATTTCGTTTAAACGCATCTTATAATGGTTACACTGCATTCAACAAAATGAAATCACCATACTATGCTTAAAAGCCTATTTTTTGTCCAAAAATGTGAGGTTAGACTTAATAAGCAATGTACAAGACTTTACAAAAGTGCTTCAAACGTGTCACGTAATCACACAAATTTTGTCAAATTAAAAAAAAAATTTCATGAGCTACAAAGAATAAGTTGTATAGTTTATAATGTTTATGGCTCTTTTACAGGGACACACAAAAGAATTTTGTGACATAAGAGCCTAGGAACAGACTTCTGCTTAAGCGCATTTTAACACGTTTATGCTTTATCTAACATTATACAATTTACATATATTATTAAGATGCTTAAGAGCATGATTTCTCTGGAAAAATATATGTATAGACTAAATAATTTATTTACAGGACCACACAAAAGAATTCCGATTCTGATGATATTCTGTAATCATCCAAAATATATCAAATTTGGTTTAAATATTAATGAGTTACGAAGGATTGGTTCTATACTTTTTATTAACGTATATAATTACTGTGGCTCGTGTACAGAAACATACAAAAGAATTTTGTACCATTACGGTCTATAGACGGTATTTCTTATATGTGCATTTTGACATGGTTACGCTTTATTAAATATAATGAATTAAATAAATGTTATTAGAATGTTTGAAAGCATCGTTTCTGTGAAAATGATAGTCATAGAATTGGAAATTAGTTTACAGATTACAGGGCTACACAAAATAATTTCGATACGTTACTTAATGATTTTGCATCAAATTTCGTACAAGTATTTATAATTTACAAAGAATTAACACAAGGCTATGAATAATAAAGGGGGAAGATATATATATATATATATATATACAGATAGACAGATAGATACAACCGGAGGTTGAGATGGTCGGTAGCCCCCTCAGAAAAACTACATGGTTATGTAGCGAGTTAATCATAAAAAAATATATAATTATTTTAAATAACATGGCATGAATAAAAATGATCTGCTGAGTAATGATTGACGCAAATAGTAGTTTGAGGCTCCTGATCTGCAGATCCACTAGTTTAAAGCTTTGGAACATGAAATTTTTGTTGACACGTCTGTAAAGGTTCCCCTGTTGAGACACAAAATGATTTTAAGTTCTGTCTGGGTGTACTAAAATCATCCTATTGACTTTCAAATTGGTACACATATTCAGGAGCTACACAAAATTAGTTGTGCATTTTTGAGTGAGTATTATGTTTGTATTTCGTGTGCAGGGATATATCAAAGTTTTTCTTACCATTACGGTGTAGGGAAGAGTGGGTACAATGGACCAATTTTGGAAATTTTAGGTGTTTACTCACAAAGTAATAATCTCTCGCTATTGAAAATATGTGTGCATATTGCCTATATATTGGGTCTTATGTGGCACTCAACCAAAAGCAATAATTATGTTTACTTTTTTTAATATAATTTTTTTTAATAACAACTGACAAAATGGACCATTGTACCCCGAACGCGGGGTACAATGGTCCATGACATGGGGTACTATGGACCACATGTCAAATTTAAAAAGCATACTAATGTAGTAGGTTTTTATTAATAGTATAAAATTTTGAAAATATTCTATTTGTTTATTTATGTCTTCGATTTATACAAATAATGTAAATTAATGAACATTAAAATTAGAAAATGATACGCTAAACAACTTTTGTGTCGCTGAAAATCTTACCTTTATGGCATATATTTAATTAAACACATGTTAACGTGGTCATAATAAAACGTTTAACATAATGAAACTTACATACATTATTAAATTGCTTAAAAACATGTTTTCTTTTGAAAAGGGTGTGCATAGACTTAATAATTATGTACTACTGAACCACACAAAGAATTCCGATAACGTTATACATTCATCCAAATAAAGTTAAATAGTGTTAGGTGCATAGTTTTTATTTGTGTATATAATGTTAGTAGATCACAAAAGAGTTTTGTACCACTATGGTCTATAGACGGAATTTTTTTTAAGTGCAGTTGAACATGGTTAAACTCTATTCAGCGTAATGAAATAAACATACATTATTGCATTATTAGAATGTTTAAAAGCATGTTTTCAGTAGAAAATGGTAGATACAGAATTAGAAATTATTTTACAGCGCTCAAATTTGAATTCCGATGCGTTATATGCAATCATTTGGCGTAAAATTTGCACAAGCAATTGCTATAAGTTACAAGAATTAACACAGATAATTAATAAGAATTAACACCCCTATCCCCCGCCCTCCTCCACCCCCGAGTCCAAAAAATTTTCACCAAAAGAGATCCTACTCGAATTCAATGAACACAGGTTTCACCATTTTTCAAAATTCTGGTACATTTCCGAGATAGGAGGGGGAGTGTAGGACGTTTTCAAGTTTTGAAATGAGGAATTTTTACACATGTATCTCCTTTAATAATTCTCGCAGGAGAAAACTATTTATATCAAATTCATTGTCTTCAAAAGACGTTTCCAAGGATGTATCACAAGACATACTTTTCCATTTGAAATTTTAAAGTTGCCCTCCCTAGCAGCCCCCTTAGTGTCCCTCCCGTGCACAAATTGTATTTGAAAAATGTTAACAAAACCCGCATGTATCGTGCTTCAAAATGTCGTTTTCCCGCATTCACCGTTGTAAATGTTTTCTACTGACCTCGTAAAAATTTCTCCTGAAGGTCAAAGGATTCCACATGGCATACAAACTGGAATTTCTTCTTTCATCCTAAAATACGGTGAGTGTTCAAATTATTACATTTTTTTTTTTTTTTTTTTTACATTTTTTGGATTTTCTAGAAAAGTACTGGCCAGATGTCCCAGGATTTCAGACATGCAAAGAACATTTAAAAACTCGCATTTTCCACTATCGATTTAGTTCAGAGTGCAATTAGGGGACCAACCACAAATTGGAGAAAAGGTCACATACTTTGGATCACTCTGTATCATAAAAAACTATACAAATGACTTGTAACTTTAACATATTGTTGCACATACTATGTACAATATTTGTATGTTTTGGTGCGGGAATTGCGCAATTATTTAGGCAATTTTTTTTTTCTTAATTATTATTATTATTATTATTGAAAGCTTTTTTGCTTATAACCAGAACGGATTTATATAAAACTTTACGAAATTTACAGAAAATTTGAAAAATCATTAGAGAAACATTATTCTGAAACATAAAATTCCCACGTGTAATATTTGCCAACATATGAGCATTTATATTTTATATTAGTAAGTATTGTTTTACTGCGCATGCGCGAAAGATAGAAAAATTTTTATTTTTCTGTTTTTTCTATAAAAATAAAAAAAGAAAAATTTTTATTTTTATTTTTTTGTATAGGTTGAAAGCTAGATAGATTGAGCAACTTTTATCAAAAACTCATTTGAATGAAATAAAAATTAAGAAAATTGTCGGCAAAAGAATGAGCTAGATTTTAGGTATTTTCAAAAGTTGAAATTTCATAAGGAATTTTACCCATGAAAGAAACATTTGCTATCAGTTTGACCGAAAGTCACAAAAAGCCGGAATCACTTTTTCGAAGAATTTAATTTTTTTTTTTTTTTTTTTTTTTTTTTTTTTCATGTTTTTTTCTTGAAATTCGAATTTTTAACGTATACATACACTTCTCAAAAACCTATAAAATTTACTGCGATTATATCTTAAGCTTTGTTTTTAGACCGTTTGACATTAAATCACTGACTACGACATATCATGAATGCTGCCGAAAGCATCAAAGTTCCGCTCTTCCAAGGGGAAAAAAGAAGTATTAAAAGGTGTCGCGCGACTAGACGGGCAAAGCTTGGCTAGTAAACATATATGATATAAGAATTTTTCGTTTTAACATTGTTTATGCTGTAAGTGCTTTTTACTTTAATTTATATTTTAATTATAAATTTTTAAAACTGTTTTATTTGGGGAAAAAAAAAAAAAAAAAAAAAAACATTCTTTATATAAAAACTATGATGGAATCTTCTTAATAATAAAAGCTCAAGTTTCCAGAAACTAACGCTGAAAATGACGTCCCAGCTAAAACAATCTCCTTAACAATAAAAGCCCAAAAGTTTCCGGAAACTAATGCTGAAAATGATGTCATTATTGAAATACTGTATTGGAATAAAGAAAGTAAAATTTTTTCCATGGTTTTGAAAGATTCGTTCATTGGTTCCATAGACCTATTATAAGAGTGGACGGAGCATTCCATTATTAAGGGAATATAAGAAAAGGTGCAAAAATCCATGTGAATGTTGTAAAAGGTTATTTTTTTGATATTTATCGCGTTATTGGCAATTTATTATTTGGAATATAAATATATATTATTATTATTATTAAAAGATACAACAAGCAAAACTAGTATAAAATATTACAGCTGCTGAAATTCATTTTTACCTTGTTATTAACATCTAACAAAGTACAAAAAGTTTTTATAACTTTGTTTTGTCTATACTCGTTTTAACTATCATAAATAATTATGGACATTTTTTAAATAATATAAGATATAATATGGTTAAACTAATTCAATTTAGAGAAATAAGTATAGCAATTATAAGCATTTTATAAAAATTACTACTTAAAAAGAACGAAATAATAAAATATTTAAAAAAATCTTACCTGTGAATAAAATCCTTATTTTACATAACTTCTAGGGTTTTTAAAGTACATCTAATTACTATTTCTTGCTATAAAATTCTTTTTAAATTCAAAACAATCTAACTTTTTAAAGTGAAATAAAAATTTAAAAAAGAACTTTCATAGAAAAAGGGAAAATATCGTCTGCTTAATAAAAAGCAGAGTTTAGAGCATGGCGAGTAAATTTCAATATTGGCCATTTTGGCTTCCTGTAGATGAACATCCACATGACCTTTTTATTATCTTTGCCACAAAAAAGGTTGCCATTGTCCCGTCCACGCTTATAATAGGTCTATGAATTGTTCTCAATAAATAAAACAAAAAAATTTCTTTTAGAATACTTTTTCGTTGCTGAGTGAAATGTTCCCCCTAATGTATCCCATAAGTGAATCTTAGGGGATAATACGCAAGCGAAGTGTGACGTCACTGACCGTCCGTTTGGATGCAAGAAAAATATTTCGTATGTTAATCGCCCATTGGATTTTTTGTAAAATATTATTAAAAATCAAGGAAGTGATTTCCCAATTTTAATCTACATATTTGAGTATAGATATATATTAGTTATCGTGTGCATGCGTTAGATTAATTATTTTTGCAGTAAAATTGATAAAATTTGAGTTTTAAATTTCAAAACTCTGTCGTCCTTGACTTTTTTTTAATTTGGTGATCAAAAACGTATTACGAAAGTATACATGCAGATGTATATTTTCATAATATGTATTGTACGAAATATTGTTTCATATTCATTACTCTCTTAATATAAATTCTTAAAATAACCATGATTTTTGAAAGGAATTAGATATGTTTCACGAGATAAGCTGGCGATACTTTTTTTTTTTTTTTTCGCCAAGGATGTCAGATATGAAATCTATTCCGCTGCAACATATTAGTATCTTATATCAGACATTTTATTTAGACATATGAAAACAAATTTGACTTCAAATTATGATAGATTATTTATCATTTTCCTTTCAATTAGTATATTAGTTGGGTATTTATCCGCGTTTGTAATGATCGATAGATGGCGCTCTCTGAACACTGCAGTTGTTAGTAAATATAACAGCCACGTGTAATTATTATTCTTTCTCCGCCATTTCATCATGGAAAGTCGATTGCATAATATGAGAATATGCAGTGGTGTGATAATTTCATCTTAGCCCACCAGAGGGCGAGCATTTCATTACAATCGCGGATTGAATAAATATCATCCTTTGAAATGAAATGTTTATATTTTCAATCGAATATGGAAGTTTGCCATTTATTTATTTATTTATTTCTAGAGTTTTGAAATTTAAAGTTCAAACAGTTTTAAAATTTAAAATTCAATTTTTACAGCAAAAACAACTTAATCTAACGCATGCACACGATAACTAACACATATCTATACCCAAATATGGGGATTAAAATCTGGAAATAATTTTCCTTGGTTTTTAATAATTTTTTACAAAAAATCCAATGGGCGATTAACATAGGAAATCTTTTTCTTGCATCCACGGACGGCCAGTGACGTCATCACGTCGCTTGCATATAAAGTAGAGTAATAAATGGTAACCCTTACATGGTCCAACATTAGCCATGTGATATGAACCATTTATACGTTGGTTTCTTTTGTAACAGCTTATTTTCAATAAATTTCTATGGCAACGGTTTGGAGTTTGTACATGGCGAAAATCAAAACCACCAATGTTTTTGTTTACTTATGTAGTTTAATATTTGTTTGTTTTAATCATTTTAGCTTTTGTTTTACTTTTTTTTTTTTTACTTCGTGTAGTCAAAATTTAACCGACAAAATATTTAAAAAGAGTTGATAAATTAATATTTGTTGTTAAATTTAGCTGTTTTAAAAGTTTAACTTTTCTTTAAAAACATTTTTAAACTTTGTTCGGAAATAATGAGAAAAGAAGTATTTTATTATTTATTATAATGTGAAATATGTAAAAAATTATTTTAAAAACAATTTATTTCAGTTATAGAGTTCTAACAGATCACGTCACGAGCATGTTTGCTGAGGGACAGTTAACCCCACTGACCCATTTTATCATTGCGGAATAGTGTTACAAGTTTATTGTAGCACAGTGTTGTAAATGTATTTGTAAAAGCATAAAAAAATTCGACTACTACGCTTCCAAAGGCATGGAAAAATTAGCATTGTCCTTCAGCAAAGTACGGTTGCTAAGAAGAAAGTTACGTGGTTGTTAGAACTCTAGGACTGTCGTGTTACTTAATAATAATAATAATTTGCCGAACTTAAATTTTAAATGCCAAAATAGAGATAAAAGGCCAGAAGTAGCAATCTATTGGTTCATGTCACGTGATTCATCTTGAACAACGGAAAGCTAATCCTTCATCCATTGAATCAGCCATAGATATAGTAATATCAGCGAGTAATATATATATAGATCTATCATCTCCATGTTATCGTGCAAAGGTTTTTGATGCCGAAAAAAAAGCTTTGGAATCAGCCATTAAGTGATATTGAAAAAAAGACAAAAAAGAAAAATGAATTTGAAACTGTATCTGGAGTTTTCATTCACCTTTAGTAAATAAATTATTCATACGTTTTATTTGCTAAAATATTCGTGTGTATTCACTCGGGAAAAGACGGCCATATTTTGGTAAAATCGCCGTCTTTTCCCAAATAAAAAGGAATCACCTTTTTCTCCCCAATGATCAATCTATATATTATAACTATATCTATGGAATCAGCACTCTAATTTATTTATCTCGTTGTTATACGCAAGCGAAGTGATCTGACCATCAGTAGATGCAAGAAAAAGGTTTCCTATGTTAATTGCCCATTGGATTTTTTGTAAAATATTATTAAAAATCAAGAAAAATTATTTCCAGATTTAATCCCCATATTTGGATATTCGCGATTGTAATGAAATGCTCGCCCTCTGGTGGGCTAAGGTGAAATTACAATTAACATGCTTTAATTCGGCATTCATCAAGCCGCCATTGCTTGCCGATGTTTAGTTTCACATATATTTATTGAATAAAAATGAATAAATCCGGTAAAAAAGACTAGTATGTTGTGGCCACCACAAGAATTTCTTCTATATTTTCCTATACAAATTCACTCAGTAACAATATTTGAAAAAAAAAAAAAAAATCTCTAAGTTTTTTTTTTTTTTTTTGGTTAAAAGTAAAAAAAATCTATAATTTTATATAAATTATCACATATTTATAGTTCAACCATTCGTTTTAAAGATATTAACGAGACCTTTCGAAAGATACCCATCTTGAAATTCCCCCCCCCCTGGGGGGGTACTTCCTCCCCAAGGGGGAAGCGTTGCCCCCACATGCACAAAATTTTTTTCCTAATTAACTACTACTATTATCAATAATTCATATTAATTTTACAATCACAGGTTAAGAATAACTCTCATTATGTACATTTATGCGAAATTTTGCTCTATACTGCCATGTTAAAAATTTAGAAAAAATACGATCACAGCGCCTCCTGTTGAGCGATTGATCCCCAAATCTAATCGGCACCAACGTACCTATGTCAGGGGCCAACTAAATACCAAATTTGGTTAAATTTCGTTTAAAAAAAAAAAAAAAAAAAACGATGTTTTTTTCTAAGTTTTTTTCGTAAAAAGTAAAAAAAATCGATAGCTTTGTTTTAAATTATCACAGATTTATAGTTCAACCATTCGTTTTAAAGGTTTTGACGAGACCTTTCGAAAGATACCCATCTTGAAATTTTACTCCCCTCGAGGGGGGACTTCCCCCCCAGGGGGGTTGACGAGGCTCTTACACATACAAAAAAAATTTCCCGGTTGACTATCTCTATTATAAATAATTCTTGTAAATTTCATAATGATTACTAAAAAATAATTCTCCTTATGCACATTTATACAAAATTTTGTCCTATATCACCATGTTAAAAATTTAGAAAAAGCGGGATGGCAACGCAACCTGTAAGACAATTTTTACCAAAAGTTGATAGGCAATAATTTATGTCAAGGTGCAACTACATACCAATTTGTATGAAATTTTTGTGCAGTAGTTCCTGAGATACAGTTGCCACAAAATTTTGTCACACACACACAGACAGACTGACAGACAGACAGACAGACATTTTCTAAAAATGGTCAAATCGTGTTCTACAGCTCTCAAAACGTGTAAATCCATCAAAAACCCGAAGTCGAAAATTTTTACGAATCCAATACTTTCTTCTATTGAATATAGAACAAAGTAATAACACATAGTGTTGTGTGGTACAGTGTAACTCCAAAGGATCAAGAAATCCAGAATTAAGCTTCCATTTATTTGCAAACGACAAATTTAAAATTTCAGTTGCTTCGGCTAATGGAAGTAAAGAATTAATCAGATGATTTGAAACTAATATGTGTTCAACTGCAGTTAAAAATCTACTTCCGATCGAACTTTGAATAAACTGAAATATTTTTTTCCAAAAGCAATCAATTTTCCATAATGTAATAGCGGAGAAATTATAGTACGAATATGGGCTCTTTCCACTGTCGTCTGCTCAATCACGTGATAGAGAAAAACGAATAATCGAATTCTGAGAATCGAATTCAATTAAATATTGTTCTTAAGAACAAAAATGTTAATATCTGTATATCCGCGATTGTAATGATCGATAGATGGCGCTTTCTCAACACTGCAGTTGTTAGTAAACATAGCCACGTGTGTTCCATTAGTGTTCTTTATGTTATTCTACTTAATATTCGTACTATAATTTCTCCGCCATTACATTATGGAAAATTGATTGCTTTTGGAAAAATACTTCTGTTTATTCAAAGTTTGATCGTAAGTAGATTTTTAACTGAAGCTGAACAAATATTAATTTCAAATCATCTGATTAATTCTTTACTTCCATTAGCCGAAGCAACTGAAATTTTAAATTTGTCATTTGGAAATAAATGGAAGCTCAATTCTGGATTTCTTGATCCTTTGGAGTTAGATTGTAGCACACAACAGTATGTGTTATCTTTTTTACCGTATTTATTCATTTTTATTCAATAAATATATGTGAAACTAAATATCGGCAAGCAATGGCGGCTGTATGGAATTCGAATTAAACCATGTTTATTGTAATTTCACCTTAGCCCACCAGAGGGCGAGCATTTCATTACAATCGCGGATATATATAAATTCGTGTCACGATGTTTGTCCGGGGTAAACTCCTAAACTAAGGAACCGATTTTAATGAAATTTTGCACACTGTGTGCAGTTTGGTCCAACTTGAGAGATAGGATAGTTTTTATCTCAATTTATTGTCACAATATTGTTTTATTGCAATTATTTGTTAATTATCCGCGATTGTAATGAAATGCTCGCCCTCTGGTGGGCTAAGGTGAAATTATCATACCACTGGAAGCTTTCACGCTGAAACTATGATAGAACAACAAGAAAGAACAAAATACATACACATGGATATTATATTTACTAACAACTGCAGTGTTGAGAAAGCGCCATCTATCGTTCATTACAAACGCGGATAGACCTTTATTAAAGTTGCTCCAAAATATCTGTGAGTTCCATTAATTTAATTGTTGCCAAAAAAAAAAAAAAAAAAAAAAAAAAAAAAAAAATGAGTTCATTTTCTTTCGACATAAAAATAAATACATTTAATCAAACGTGAACGTTAAAAAATTATAAAAAGTTAAATTATGCATCTCACGAAAATTGACGTCATAATCAATTTAAAGATTTTATACACATTGATAAAGTGCTAATGTAGTTCTATCATAGATATAGTAATATATATAGATCTCTCATCCCCATGTTATCGTACAAAGATTTTTGATGCCGAAACAAAAAAAAAAAAAAAAAAAAAAAAAAGCTTTGGAAACAGCCATTAAGTGGTATTGAAAAAAAAAAAAAAAAAAAAAGAAAGAAAGAAAGAAAGAAAGAAATATGAATTTGAAACTGTATCTGGAGTCTTCCATTCCCCTTTAGCAAATAAATTATTCATAAATTTTATTTGCTAAAATATTAGTATGTATTCCCGTGTGTATTCACTAGGGGAAAGACGGCCATATTTTGGTAAAAACGTCGTCTTTTCCCAAATGAAAAGGAATAACTTTTTTCTACCCAATGATCACTCTATTCTATATATGCTATACTATATCTATGAGTTCTATACGCAAGCGAAGTGTGACTCACTGACCGTCTGTGCAGCCAAGAAAAAGATTTCCTATGTTAATTGCCCACTGGATTTTTTTGTAAGAAATTATTAAAAATCGAGGAAATTTATTTCCCGATTTTAATCCTTATATTTGGGTATAGATATGTATTAGTTATCGCGGGTGTTAGATTGAATTATTTTGCTGTCAAATTGACAAAATTTTAATTTTAAATTTCAAAACTCTGTCGCCCTTGGCTTTTATTATTATTATTATTATTATTTGGCGATCAAAAGCGTAACACGAAAATATACATGCCAGATGTATGCATTGTACGAAATGTAATATGTATTATTCATTGTACGTATGTATGACATGTAATATGTATTGTACGAAATATTGTTTCATATTATTCATTACTCTTTTAATATAAGTTGTTAAAATAACCATGATTTTTGAAAGAAATTAAATATTTTCGCCAGATAATTTGGCGATATTCTTTTTTTTTTCGCCAAGGATGACAGAAATGAAATCTATTCCGCTGCAAAATATTAGTATCTTACATCAGATATTTTATTTAGACATTTGAAAAGAAATTTGACTTCAAACTATGATAGAATATTTATCATTTTCCTTTTAATTAGTATATTATTAGTATATTAAAATTTAAAAGCATGGTATATAAAAAGGTTTTTTTTTTTTTTTTTTTAATCTTAAAATTATTCTTATCTTAATCCTCAATGTTTCCCATCTTTATTAACTTGAATTTACTATTCAAATTTTAACATACTCAAAAACTTCTCATCACTTCGTTAAAATACACTAAACTTTTCCAAAATCTTTTTCTATTTAAAATGATACATGTATTTACTTTAAATGTCCAATATTTCATAAGATTTCCAATTTTAAAGTTTTAAAATATTTATCAAATTTACTTATTTTTCTGGTTTAGCCTTATTGTTTTCCTTTTTATAGCTACAGCTGTTGCCCTCTTTAAAATATTTAAAATGATGAGGTCATTTTATAGTAAAATTATCCATTATAGCATATATTATATTTCACTCCTCCATAAAAATTGATTTTAAAATCGTCTGTTTCTTTTATACTTTTATTTTAATAGAATTTTAATAGAATTTAATTTATATATTAGTCATTTTAGCAATTTTATCCAAAGTAGCATTAGAAATAATATATATCACTTCTCCATTAAAATTTATAGGACCCTACAATAAAATTAATTTGTGCTTAATATCAACACTACGAAAATTTTTATCAATCGCTTCCAAATTTTGACCTAAGTTTCAAATCTCAACCCTGTGGGTTTTTACATCGTCTTTGTTCGTAAATAATAATTTGACTGTACTAAATAGTTTACAGCCGTATAATTCAACGTATAACTTAGTCACAGCAACGCGTGGCCGGGTCTGCTAGTTTAATATAAAATAAAATAAAAGTAATATTGTGCATTTGTAAACAGTAGAATAATTGTATTTGTAAATTTAATAATTTTTAAAAAACATTTTATGTGTTTATTTATTTTTACCTATAAGAATCGATTTTTGTATATTGTAGTGTAACTGTAACATTAACTGATCTAGCAATAAATAATACATGTGGAATGCACGGAGTAATATTTAATAGGAGAAGAAGGTAACGCTGAAATTTTGTGATGTTGTTTATAATGTTTACAGAGGGCGCCAGCGTGCAATCCTTCCTTCTCTCCAGCTTCCGCAATGTTATTCAATGGGGAAATGTCTCGTTTTAATAGTCGATGATGGGGCGCGCTTGCGTGTCACCTGTCTTATTTTTTTAAAAATAATATCAAGCTGAAAAAATTTCGATTGAAAGCAAATTTCATTAAATAGAGAATTCTAACCAACATGTTTTTTTTTAAGAGCCATTTTATACTAATTTTACTTTGAAAGAAAGCTTTTAAAAAATGACGATTCTTATGAACCGAAGCTAACTAAAACAGACAATTGGGAGGAAGGAGAATGGATGAAATTTTGTAAAGAAAAAAAATAAACTTACTTTAGGTGCAGAAAACACGAACTCGGATTTTATTTTTCTCCTAGGGCTTTTTTTTGTTTTTCTTATCACTATCATAGCCTGTTTTACAACTAGGAACGAAGCATTTATTTGAAACATCTGAATTATGCAGTTTTAAGAACTTACAAAGAAATTAAATTGATTAAAATAAAAAAATTTAAATGTACTCCAGCAAAATTCTATTGAAAACAACAGTATATCCGCGCCGAGGTAGGGAGGAATGACAAGTGGCGCCCTCAATATTTACCAAAAATTTAGATCACAGTTTCGTAGCTTTCTCCCATTGGACCTTCAACTCCTATTAATATTACTCCGTGGTGGAATGTTTATGGATTATAATTTGGGAATTGTGAGTCAGTTTAAATACGCACTAGGCTATCGGACTACCTGGATTATAATTTGAAATTTTAAAATGTTTTCATTTAATTTAATTGCACAAAGGTGTTGCAACAAGTTAATTAACTTAGTTACTGGTCTAAATGGATTTACGCAGTACGATATTGCACTGTCAGTGATTTAAATACCAAAAATCAGAGTATTAAACATGTTCTTCAAGAACATCAATAGACTAGTATGTTGTGGCCACCACAAGACTTTCTTCTATATTTTCCTATACAAATTCACTCTGTAACAATATTTAAAAAAAAAAAAAAAAAAAAATTCCAAGTTTTTTTTTCGTAAAAAGTAAAAAAAATAGATAACTTGGTTTTAAATTATCACAGATTTATAGTTCAACCATTCGTTTTAAAGATATTGACGAGACCTTTCGAAAGATACCCATCTTGAAAATTTACCCCTCACCGGGGGGTACTTCCCCACAGGGGGAGAAGCGATGCCCCCACATGCACAAATTTTTTTTTCCTAATTAACTACTACTATTAGCAATAATTCATATTAATTTTACAATCACAGGTTAAGAATAACTCTCATTATGTACATTTATACGAAATTTTGTCCTATACCACCATGTTAAATATTTAGAAAAAATACGATCACAACGCCTCCTGTTGTGCGATTGATCCCCAAATCTAATCCGCACGGGTTTATGTCAGGGGCCAACTAAATACCAAGTTTGGTTAAATTTCGTTAAAAATAAATAAATAAATAAATAAACACGATTTTTTTTTAAAAGTTTTTTTTCGTAAAAAGTAAAAAAAATCCTGAGATACAGTTGCCACAAAATTTTGTCACACACACACACACACACAGACAGACAGTCAGTCAGACATTTTCTAAAAATGGTCAAATCGTGTTCTACAGCTCTCAAAACGTGTAAATCCATCAAAAACCCGAGGTCGAAAATTTTTACGGATCCAATACTTTCTTCTATTGAATATAGAAGAAAGTAAAAACATAAACTAAATGATGATTGTAAATGTATACGGCAAACAAAAGAGGATGAATAATGATATAAAATGGATTAAAAATGATGATTTTTAAAAAATAACACAGATTAAATATGATTGATCAAAAATAAGAATAGAAAATATGTTATTTCAGCAATCGCTATTGCTAAACAAGACTTTGTCTGCTATTTGTTTTTCCTCTATCATGTGACCTCTGACGTCAGGTGGGAAGAGCCCATTAAGTAAAATAACAAAAAGAACAATAATAAATACACGTGGCTATTATATTTACTAACAAGAAAAGCTGAAAAAGCGCCATCTATCGATCATTACAAACGCGGATAGGTACGTATTAGTTATCGTCTGTATGCGTTAGATTAAGTTGTTTTTGCTGTAAAATTGATAAAATTTGAATTTTAAATTTCAAAACTCTAGAAAAAAAAATGGCAAACTTCCATATTCGATTGAAAACATAAACATTTCATTTCAGAGGATGGTATTTACACAATAAATATCCAACTAATATACTAATTAAAAGGAAAAGGATAAATATTCCACCATAATTTGAAGTCAAATATGTTTTCAAATGTCTAAATACTCATATGTTGCAGCGAAATAGATTTCATATCTGTCATCCTTGGCGAAAAAAAATTGCCAAATTATGGCGAACATATTTGATTCCTTTCAAAAATCATGGTTATTTTAACAACTTATATTAAGAGAGTAATGAATAATATAAAACAATATTTCGTTCAATACATATTACGGAAATATACATCTGACATGTATATTTTCGTATTACGTTTTTGATCGCCAAATACAAAAAACGCCAAAGATGACAGAGTTTTGAAATTTAAAATTAAAATTTTGTCAATTTTACGGCAAAATACGATCGCATGCATACGATAACTAATACATGTCCAAATACGGGGATTAAAACCGGGAAATAATTTTCCTCGATTTTTCATAATTTTTTACAAAAAATCCAACGGGCGATTAACATCGGAAATATTTTTCTTGCATCCACGGACGGTCAGTGACGTCACACTTCGATTGCGTATTTATCTCGTTGGATAATAATAATAGTAAATTAAATATGTAGAATTCAGTTACTTCATGAGAAATCAATAATATAAATAAATAGTCATCTTTCTATATATCGTTTGCAAGAGAGATGACGATTCCGGTTCGTACTCTTCTATATAGCAAATTGCGACCTAATTTCCATACTTTAGTTTATATAAAAAATTTAATTGTCCGATCGATAAGCTGTTTAGTCCGACGGATTCAGAAAGAAGCCCCTTTCATTTGGTTCCTTATTTGTAACGAAGTTTTGATTAGTATTTTTAAAATTAATTAAAATATGAAAATAATAACCTGGCAATTTAATTATAAAATTAAAGGATTACTAATGTCATTTTTAATTTCTTGGAGGCGTTTGGACTTCAAAACGTTTAAATATTATGAAGCAAAAGATGAAGTTATTTGTTTTAAATATCATGTAAACCAATGCTTAGTAATTTGACCTGGTAGGGAGAAATAAATTTAAAAATACATGTGAAAAAATAGATTATTATAGGTAAGCGCAGACAACACTTCCTATAATAATGCCACTGAACTGAGCTTTATGTCACGGAAGATCGGCCAATCAATACTTTTTATGATATCTACAGGATGGTGTTGATTGGATGTAATCAGCCGATCTTCCGTGGCGTAAAGCTCAGTTCGGAGGTATTATTGTAAGAGATGTTGACGCAGACTAATACTAATTAGTTAAATAATAATGATAATAATAATAATAATTTTTGTTATTGTTATTTGTTGTCCTTTGAGTCTCACCTTGGCCAGTCTGAATTCTGCACTAGCTTTCTTGTTGTCTTCATTTGATCTCAATGATTTTATGTTCATCTTTTTCGCTTGTTCTCGTAGAGATCGCTCGTGCGCCGCTACTTGCATCACAATGTAGGTGTAGCAATAAATAATAATGAATAGTGGTAAGAAGTAAACAAAAATAGCATACATGATAAGGTAAGACATTGGATTGATGTCAGTATCCAAGTAGTCTACGGTGCATCCTGTCATAGAGCCTTCAGGAACATACCTAAGCAACAACAACAAAAAAAGATATTGTTTGTAAGAATCAGATATAGAAAGGAATAGAAAAACTAGTATGTTATAGACACCAGAAAAATTTCTTCTATATTTTTCTATACAAATTCCTGCAGTACAAATTATTTATAAAAATTATTATTTAACCTTATAGTTAACTAAATATTCATCTACTAGCAAACCCGTGCGAAATTTTCGCGCTTTATTTCTTATTTACCTTTAAAATTTGAAACTCATTAATATTGTACCATTTTCACCACCTAATTAAAATTTTAATTTACCAGAAGCCTAAATCAGCATATATAGTTACTCTCATCAGTGCCTGATTCTGCCACGCTTAACCTTTCTACCCTGTATGGGTCGATTCGACCCATTTTTAAAATTGATCTTTCGATATCTTCTACAGATTTTAATTTTGAATGTTCAAACATTATGTATGCCTCAAAAATATGCATTCGTTTAATATATGATGTTTTCAGAGTCATTATTTTGTTTTAAACCACCCCCAAAAAATATGTGACATATTACCTGTCTGGGTCGATTTGACCCACATTATTAACATGCATAGGAATGCTTAAAACACTAATATTTTCTTTTGAGTAGACTTCATTTTTAGGAATAGTCAATAGATGGCGATAGTTGTCGGAAACGTAGATGTAAAATGAGCTCCATAGAAATTCTTTTTTAAGACCTAAATTCAATCTATACGAAGTGGGTCGATTCGACCCATACAGGTAAAACGTGCATAAAAACGTGTATTAACATGCATAGAAATGCTTAAAACACCAATTTTTTCTTTTGAGTAGACTTCATTTTCAGGAATAGTCAATAGATGGCGATAGTTGTCGGAAACGTAGATGTAAAATGAGCTCCATAGAAATTCTTTCTTAAAACCTAAATTCAATCTATACAAAGTGGGTCGATTCGACCCATACAGATAAAACGTAAAATTTTTCCAACAGGGTAGGAAGGTTAAAAAGGCTTAAGAGATTTCCTTGGACTTTGTCTGTGTGTGAACGCAAGTTGTCACCTAATTTTCATACTTTAGTTAATTTTAAAAAATCGAATTGTCCGATCGATAAGCTGTTTAATCCGACGGATTCAGAAAAATCGTCCTTTCCATTTGGTACCTTATTTGTAACGAATTTTTCCTTAGATTTTTTTTAATTAATTAAAATATGAAAATAACAGCTTTAAAATAGACACTTAAATTTTTAATTGTTGCCATTTTTTTTTCAGCATAAAATGAAGTATGCTTTCACGTGAAAAAAAAAAATTATAAAATATTAAATTTGCTCATGCATATGAAAAAATGACGTCTATAATAATTTTAAATTTTAAAGTTAAGGAAGAGATAAATAAAGTGTGAAATTTTCGCACGGGCGTGCTAGCAAATGAATTATTTGAAGTGAGAAATAAATAAAATGAAATGATCATTTTTCAATGGGCGCCTTAGTCGCCCTACAGCTAACTAGTATTATTATAATCAAATAAGTATTGTACAATAGTGAAACCAGAATCATTCAAAGAAAAGTTTCAAAATAGAATTCATGGTTGACAACCCGGTTTCCATACTTCCGCAAGTTCCGCAGACAGTACAGTTAGTTGAAACTCCATGACGTCTTTTAAATTTTTATCGCCAAGAGTGCGATGACATTCTACTTATTTTGGAATAATTTTTTTGTTAAAAAAAAAAAAAAAAATGCCCTATTTTGACTATATTTTTTATGATTGCGTTTTTTTAGTCAGTTTATAATAATAATTTGTATTCTGTATATATCTTTAAAATATTGCTAGGTTTGAAATGACGCTTGCAAAGATTCTGAAGAAGCAACTAAAATTACATTTTTCCATAAAATAATGTCATCATACAGATGTCGTCATTTTTCTTATTAGTTTAATGAGCTGAGTCCGCGTGCTTAAATATTAATCATTTTTAAATATTATTTTTTACCCTCGCGTATTTTATTAATTTCACCACTATCGTATCGTTTCGACAAAAAAAAAAAAAAAAAAAAAAAAAAAAACTTGTAACTGGTCCACGTTAGAAAAATATTATATAGATAATTGACTATCACCCTTGCCACTTTTGCGAATTCGAGATGTTCTTGTTGCGCTTACTTGATTTACCGAGAGTGCAAACGCTACTTTTTAACAACTTTTTAATTTTAATAGAAATATTATAAGTATCTTAAGAGTGACTAATTTGTTTCAAGTAATTAAAGGAAACATAAATAATTACAAGATAAAAAGATCTTTTTATATACCATGTTTTTAAATTTTCTGTTCAAAAATATAAACGCTACCGAAGGCAGCGGGAACCTGGAGCAATTGGATAAATTTTTTAAAAAATTCATTGCTCTCGTGTTTTGAGCTATTATAAAAGTTTCAAATGTCTAGCTAGTTGGGAGGTTAGGGAAAAATCGATTGCAAGCTTTGTACTGGTAACGCTGCCGAAGGCAGCAGGAACCCGAAACATTTGGTTAAAAATATTGTAAAAATGCATTTTCACCGTATTCTGAACTATTCTGAAAGTTTCAAATGTCTAGCTAGTCAGGAAGTTAGTTAAATAAATTTTCTGTTGAATCATATAAATGCTGCTGAAGGCAGTAGGGACCTGAAACAGTTGACTAAAACTATAAAAAAAAATGTATTGTCACTGTATTCTGAGCTATCCTGAAAGTTTCAAATGTCTAGCTAGTCGAGAAGTTAGGGAAAAATCGATTACAAGCTTTGTACTGGTAACGCTGCCGAAGGCAGCAGGAACCCGGAGTAGTTGGTTAAAAATATTTAAAAAATGCATTTTCACCGTGTTCTGAACTATTCTGAAAGTTTCCAATGTCTAGCTAGTCGGGAAGTTAGTTAAATAAATTTTCTGTTAAATTATATAAACGCTGCCGAAGGCAGTGGGGACCTGAAACAGTTGACTAAAAGTATTAAAAAAATGTATTGTCACCGTGTTTTGGGCTATCCTGAAAGTTTCAAATGTCTAGCTAGTCGGAAAGTTAGGAAAAAATCGATTGCAATCTTTGTACTGATAACGCTGCCGAACGCAGCGGGAACCCGAAACAGTTGGCTAAAGGTATTAAAAATATGCATTTTAACCTTATTCTGAACTATTCTGAAAGTTTCCAATGTCAAGCTAGTCGGGAAGTTAGTTAAATAAATTTTCTGTTAAATTATATAAACGCTGCCGAAGGCAGTGGGGACCTGAAACAGTTGACTAAAAGTATTAAAAAAATGTATTGTCACCGTGTTTTGGGCTATCCTGAAAGTTTCAAATGTCTAGCTAGTCGGAAAGTTAGGAAAAAATCGATTGCAATCTTTGTACTGATAACGCTGCCGAAGGCAGCGGGAACCCGAAACAGTTGGCTAAAGGTATTAAAAATATGCATTTTAACCTTATTCTGAACTATTCTGAAAATTTTAAATGTCTAGGTAGTCGGGAAGTTAGTTAAATAAATTTTCTGCCAAATCATATAAACGCTGCCGAAGGCAGCGGAACCTTAAGCAGTTGACTAAAATTACTAGAAAAATGTATTGTCACCGTGTTCTGAGCTGTCCTGAAAATTTCAAATATCTAGCTAGTCGGGAAGTTAGTTAAAAATCGATTGCAAGATTTGTCCCTGACAAACACACAAACACACAAGAATCGAAGTTAATAAAAACATGGTAAAATACACTTGTTTCTAATTCGTAATCTATTAGTCGATTGATAATTTACACAGTAACACAGATTTTATTTTAGTTATCTAGCTTTATTAAAATTATTTTCTACTAGCAGGCTTTGCCCGCTTCACTGGTCAATATATTGAAATGAATCCTCAAAACACCATATCATTAATAATAATAAAAAAATCGTTAAAAAAAAAAAAAAAAAAATCCTTGAAATGAGTCAAAATCTAAGTTTAAGTTTCCGCTATTTTCTGTAGCGGTATTCCCGCACGCCACAGTCGATTCTTTCTGAAGCCCCAATGCATTTACTCTCCCTCCGTCGTGGTTAAAGTTGAAAGTTTTGCAAAATCTCATCAAAGTGCATATTGCGTACACTTAATCAACACCCATACACCAAAATTCGCCATTTTTTTTTCAATATTTTATAACGTATTTGTTTGTAATTTTTATGGACTACTTGACTTTGGCTGTCACAAAAATAGAGTTCCTTGGCGAAAAATGTCCTATCTACTTCAGTATCAAAAGTTAAAAAATACCCAGGATTATTTATAAATAAAGCTCTTTAATATAGATCTGAATTAGCTTTCATTTTATTATTATTTAATTTTGATAGTAACGTCATTTTGTCATGTGTCTGAGCAAACTTAATATTTAATATATATATATATATATATTATTATTATTTTTCGCGTGAAAATATATTTTATTATATGTCGAGAATTAGTTCGTAAACTTCTTTGGCAACAACTAAAAATTAAAATAAATGATTTTAAATCTTTATTATAGAAGAAATATCAGGAGTGGATCAAGACAGCACATTTGCTCCTTTGAAATAGACATCTAAATTTTTAATTGTTGCCTTTAATTTTTTCAACCATAAAATAAAATATGCTTTCACGGGAAAAATAAATAAATAAAATATCAAATTTGTTCATGCATGTACTTACGGATAATACGTAAGTATCGTAATTTCGTGCACTTTTGCGATTCAAACACATCAAGGTAGGGGTATCCATTTTTTTTTTTTTTTTTTTTTTTTTTTTTTTTTGGGGGGGGGGGGGAGAGAGTTGTGTGCGCAATAGTGATTTCAGCGAAAAAAGTTACATGCGTTTTCAGATTCATGCACAGCGAGACAGGGGTGTCCAGTGATGTTTTTTTTTGGTTTTCATGTGGGCGAAGCGAACATACGTGCGTGATAGTGATGGCTTCGAAAACGAGTTACATGCGTTCTCAGATTCATGAACAGCGAGGTTGGGGTGTCCAGTGATGTTTTTTCTGGTTTTCATGTGAGCGAAGCGAAAATACGTGCGTGATAGTGATGGCTTCGAAAACGCGTTACATGCGTTCTCAGACTCATGCACAGCGAGGTTGGGGTGTCCAGTGATGTTTTTTTGGTTTTCATGTGAGCGAAGCGAACATACATGCGTGATAGTGATGGCTTCGAAAACGAGTTACATGCGTTCTCAGATTCATGCACAGCGAGGTTGGGGTGTCCAGTGATATATATATATATATATATATATATATATATATATATATATTTATTTATTTATTTATGTGCGCGAAGCGTATATACGTGCATGATACAACACAAGTTTACGTGTTTCCCAATTACATCTTTCGTTTTCTATTTCCTTACTTTTAGTGGAAGCGTCTGAATTCATAACGGGGGTTTCAGATAGCAGGAGGCTTTCTTACAAAAGAAAATATCTAATCAGCATTTTAAAGCATTTGAATGTCAAAAGAAAATATTAATATTTTATTTTATTTATTTTACTTTTTTCAAGTGAAAGCATATTTTATATTACGGTTGAAAAAATTAAAATAAAGGCAACAATTAAAAATTTAGATGTCTATTTCCAACGAGATATATAAATTAGAGTGCTGATTCAATGGATGAAGGATTAGCTTTCCGTGGTTCAAGATGAATCACGTGATATGCTCGAATAGGTTGCTGTGTTTGGCCCTTTATCGCTATTTTGGCATTTAAAATATCAGTTCGACAAATTATCATTATTATTAGGTAACATGACAGTCCTATGACCGAAATAAATTGCTTTTAAAATAATTTTACACATATTTCACATTTTAATAAATAATAAAATACCTTTCTTTACATCGTTTCTCAACAAACTTTAAAAGTGTTTATAAAACAAAATTTAAACTTTTAAAGAGCTAAATTTAACAACAAATAATAATTTTTCAACTATTTTTAAGCATTTTGTCGGTTAAAGTTCAACTACACGAAATAAAAAGGAAGTAAAATCAAAATCAAAATGGTTTAGAACAAAAGAATATTAAACTACGTAAAGTAAACAAAAACATTGAAACCGTTGCCATAGAAATGTACTGAAAATGAGCTGTTACCAAGGACACCACCGAATACGCATGTGCAAGGAAAGCATGTCACATGACTCATCTTGGACCTTCTCAAGGGTTACCATTTATCACTCTACTTTATATATCTCGTTGTCTATTTCAAAGGAGCAAATGTGCTGTCTCGATCCACTCCTGAAATATCTATATTATATAGAAGATGTAACATAGATAACGTTTTATTTCCTCCCCCACCCCTTGGGGACTGAATTTCTAAAATTCCAAAAACTAGTTTTTAGGCAATTGTGTTATCTATATTTCAAAACAAAAATTTTACGGATACCTGTTTTTTTTTTTTTTTTTTTTCCCTTTGAGATATAAAGGTTTTTGTGGAATTAAGTTTTGCCGCCTGTCCCCCCTTAGGAGCCGAATTTCTAAAATTCCAGAAATTACTCTTTAGGTTTTTATGTTAACTGTATTTTAAAGCAAAAATTTTACTGGTATATATATATATTTTTGAAGTTAAAACTTCTTTAGGCGCGTTGAGCACTTTTGGGTGAAGAAAAATCTTTGAATTCCCGTCATCGTCAGCTGACGCTTTCCATTTGAAGTGAAAACTTTTGGGTGAACAAAAATCATTGAATTCGCGTCATCGAAACGCTTTCCATCCTTGTATGATACAAATAATGTATCATAAGATTAACTTGCTAATGTGAAGTATTAGTAATTATATACTGTATATTGTTTTAAAATCTGGTGCGGCTCTACACGACTTCTCTCATCTCCGAGCACTGTCTCTATTGCAGTTAGACCTCACAAAACCGTGAGAAAGCCCAAAGCTGCCATTTTTCTCAAGTTTTTACAATCTGGTGCGGCTCTACACGACTTCTCTCATCTCCGGCAACAGTCTCTTAAAGATTGCAGCCGGAAACGTTGCAGTTAGACTTCACAGAACCGTGATAAAGGCCAAAGCCGCCATTTCTCTCACGTTTTTACAATCTGGTGCGGCTCTACACGACTTCTCTCATCTCCGGACACTGTCTCTTAAAGATTGCAGCCGAAAACGTTGCAGTTAGACCTCACAAAACCGTGAGAAAGGCCAAAGCCGCAATTTTTCTCACGTTTTTGCAATCAGGTGCGGCTCTACACGACTTCTCTCATCTCCGGACACTGTCTCTTTTGCAGTTAGACCTCACAAAACAGTGAGAAAATCCAAAGCCGCCATTTTTCTCACGTTTTAACAATCTGGTGCGGCTCTACACGACTTCTCTCATCTCCGGACACTGTCTCTTAAAGATTGCAGCCGGAAACGTTGCAGTTAGACCTCACAAAACCGTGAGAAAGGCCAAAGCCGCAATTTTTCTCACGTTTTTACAATCTGGTGCGGCTCTACACGACTTCTCTCATTTCCGGACACTATCTCTATTCCAATTAGACCTCACAAAACCGCGAGAAAGGCCAAAGCCGCCATTTTTCTCACGTTTTACCAATCGGGTGCGGCTCTACACGACTTTACTCATCTCCGGACGCAGTCTCTTAAAGATTGCAGCCGGAAACGTTGCAGTTAGACCTCACAAAACCGTAAGAAAGGCCAAAGCCGCAATTTTCTCACGTTTTTGCAATCTGGTGCGGCTCTACACGACTTCTCTCATCTCCGGACACTGTCTCTTTTGCAGTTAGACCTCACAAAACAGTGAGAAAGGCCAAAGCCGCCATTTTTCTCACGTTTTAACTATCTGGTGCGGCTCTACACGACTTCTCTCATCTCCGGACACTGTCTCTTTTGCAGTTAGACCTCACAAAACAGTGAGAAAGGCCAAAGCCGCCATTTTTCTTACGTTTTAACGATCTGGTGCGGCTCTACAGGACTTCTCTCATCTCCGGACACTGTCTCTTAAAGATTGCAGCCGGAAACGTTGCAGTTAGACCTCACAAAACCGTGAGAAAGGCCAAAGCCACAATTTTACTCACGTTTTTACAATCTGGTGCGGCTCTACACGACTTCTCTCATCTCCGGACACTGTCTCTTTTGCAGTTAGACCTCACAAAACAGTAAGAAAGGCCAAAGCCGCCATTTTTCTCACGTTTTAACAATCGGGTGCGGCTCTACACGACTTTACTCATCTCCGGACACAGTCTCTTAAAGATTGCAGCCGGAAACGTTGCAGTTAGACTTCACAGAACCATGAGAAAGACCAAAGCCGCCATTTTTCTCACGTTTTTAAAATCTGGTGCGGCTCTACACGACTTCTCTCATTTCCGGACACTGTCTCTTATAGATTGCAGCCGGAAACGTTGCAGTTAGAGCTCACAAAACCGTGATAAAGGCCAAAGCCGCCATTTCTCTCACGTTTCTACAATCTGGTGCGGCTCTACACGACTTCTCTCATTTCCGGACACTGTCTTTATTCCAGTTAGACCTCACAAAACCGTGAGAAAAACCAAAGCCGCTATTTTTCTCACGTTTTTACAATCTGGTGCGGCTTTACACGACTTCTCTCATCTCCGGCAACAGTCTCTTAAAGATTGCAGCCGGAAACGTTGCAGTTAGACTTCACAGAACCGTGATAAAGGCCAAAGCCGCCATTTCTCTCACGTTTTTACAATCTGGTGCGGCTCTACACGACTTCTCTCATCTCCGCACACTGTCTCTATTGCAGTTAGCGCATTAAATAAAATTGTAATATAATTTTTGTAGTAGTAGTTTATATTAATGAATAAAAAAACACTTCATTTAAAAGTATTTCGTACACAATAAAATATTTCCTGACGATTCAAGAAATACACACGTAATTGTTCACGTTTTCACTTCTGTCGGCACTCCCGAAGTGCAACTTTTTTTTTTCATTGATATTTGAAGGTTTTTTTGTGTAATCACTTTTAGCGAATATGGGATCGCATTTTGCCACGCACCTCCTCTTGTGGACCGAATTCCCAAAATTTCAGAAATGGATTTTTAGGTATTTGTGTTAGCTATGTTTTAAAGCAAAAACTTTACGGATATCTGTTCTTTTTTTTTTTTTTTTTTGAGATATGAAGGATTTTGTGAAATCACGTTTTGCCCGCCTTCCCACCTTTCCTTGGGGGTTGAATTTTGTAAAATCGCTTCTTAGTGGATGTCTACGAAACAGAAGGAACATTACCACAAAATTTCATGCTTCTATGTCCAGAGGTTTGGGCTGGGCGAAGATGAATCCCTCACTCACTCATTCATTCACTCAGGACAAACGATTTTATATACATGGTGGGTGAAAAGTTCTGCAGCAGTATAAAAAAGTACATTTTCCCTTATAAAATTTGTGGATTATTAAATAATTATGTGCAATTCATCGATAAATAAATATTCTTACTAATAATATCTATATTTCACGTAGGTCTTTAATTATCGCTAAAGAAAATACAAGAGAAGCGATAATAGCATTGCATTATTGCATAAGGCAGGCTGGAGGCAGATAGACATCGTTAAATAGCTTAAAACATCTCATTATAATGTGTCCCGAACGATATCATGGTTCTGTGAGGTAGGCACCAACAGTGATCGACCTCGTAGGCTCGTAGTGGAAGACCGAGAACCGTAAACATACCATGAATTCGTAATATCATCTGGAAAAAAGATATCCAGGAATCCTCGAAGACCAATGAGGAAGATGGCCTCCGAGCTCAACGTTAGTACTGAAAGGATCCGTCACATTGTTAAAAATGAACTAAGACTTCGCCCTTGTAAACTGCAAAAAGCTCATTATCAAACTCAGAAAATGAAAGGAACTAGACTCAAAAGATGTCGCAAGCTGCTGACTCGAGTTGCACGAAATGCTCACAGAACATTCTTCTTCGGTGATGAATCTCTTTTCACGATAGAGCAAGTTCTGAACAAACAAAATGACAGAATACTTACCCCAGATGTCCCAACTACAAATGAGAGAGGAAGAATTATTCCAAAGCAAGCCAATCCTCAATCTGTGGTGGTTTGGGGGAGGAATCACTTCCCAAGGGAAAACTCCTCTTGTTTTCATGCTTCAAAATGTAAAAGTAAATGCTGATGACATATTAAAAATAAATTCTCGAACCTCTCCAAGAATACTGGGCTCCTGCACTCTTCCAAGGACAGTTATGGATATTTCTAGATTCTGCACCAGCACATAAAGCATGAACAAAACAGAAATTTTGTGCAGAAATTTTCCTTCATTTATTGCAGCCACAGATTGGCCTCCGTATTCACCAGATTTAAACACTATGGATTATTGTATCTGGTCACTTTTGAAAAGGGAAGCTTGCTCAAACAATCACTAAAGGCTGCGTGGGACAAATTAGATGCAAATATGTCGCGGCTTGCTGTTGATGAATTCCCAAAAAGGTTAAGAGCCTGCATTAAAGCCAAAGATGGCCATTTTGAAACTACTTAAGTTTATTTTGTTTATTTTGATCATTATTTTATAATAAAGTTTATTTTACACCTATCGCTTCTATCTAGTTTTTTTATTCAATGCCTTTTATTTGTTGAAGAACTTTTCACCCACCCTGTATATAGATGATGAATACAGAAGATTTTCATATAAGAGAAATACTATAACACTAAATGTCCAAACAAAGTCAATTTCATACGAACCTCTGACCACTAATTGGCAATTTGGCGGATATATATATATATATATATATTTCGGCCATCGCTATAAACTACCAAATTAAGCTACTAAATTATGGTCAAAACACTTAGCTAAATTAGAGGAAAACGTAAAAAGATAGGTAAAAGGATAATAATAGAAAAAATTGTTATTACAATCTATATAATATTTCTCTAACTTGGATCAGTTTCAATTATTTTTTGTCGAAACGATACGATACGCGAGGATAAAAAAACGATAATTATACATGAACAATATTTAAGCACGCGGATTTAGCTCAATGGACTAATTAGAAAATATGAAGATATTTGTCTGATGAGATTATTTTACGAAAATAATCTGGTGTGTCATTCACACTACTTTCTATTACACTGAAATTTAATACTATAAATACAGGTTGGAGATTAAGAGGTAAGAAAACGAGTACTATTATGTAAACCTATGTTAAGAAATTAAAATTAGGCTTCGGAAGAGTTTTATGTGATAATTAGTTCTGTGTGAGAGGGCTACCGCCCTCCTCAACCCCCCGTTTCATTAATGCACCTACATTTATATACAATTTAATTCTGTTATTAAAATTAAAAGTTTACTTAAAATTATACAGAGAATTTTCACACGCAACATTCATTGAAGCTTATCAATCTTGATCAAACTTTTCCAGCAACAAACTTATATTAACTTCAAAACACAACATTTGGATATCCTAAAATTATTCGTTTTTAAGTTTCTCTAAGAGACACAGACAAAGATCAAACGTTAACAAGCTTGACTACGGTAATCAGGAAGCCTCAAAACGCGTAAATATACAAAAACAAGTGATGAATATTTAGCTTAAAACATACATTATTTACCATCTGTCTATGAGGAATTTATTTCAATTTCCGAACAGCTTTCCTTGAAATGGTAAAATATTATTAGTAAAGCACATCCACTAACAACAAATTACTAGTGTGTTGTGTCCACCACATGACTTTCTTCTATATTTTCCTATACAAATTCACTCAGTAAAAATAATTTATTAAAACTATTGTTTAAAAAATTTATCTTCCATGATAATACAGATGATTTCCATATCAGCGAAGTAGTATAACACTAAATATCCAAAAAAAAAGTTGAATTCATTCTCAATATTAGATTATTATTATCTATAATAATAATCTATAATAATAAAAGAAGATGTTTGTCTGTCTGTCTGTCTGTCTGTCTGTCTGTCTGTCTGTGCATCTATACGTTCAGCCCCTACTGAACGCAGAAGTATAAAATTTGACATACGGGTGCTCAGAAGCCTTCCCGAGTTGATAGTGAAAACAGAATTTAAAAATTTTAATTAGTTCCGGAGATATTAATTAAAACGTCGACCAATGCCTAATTAAAAAGCGAGCGGATCGTAATTTTCGCCCTTCAGCGTGTTCCTCAAAAGAGAAAGCAGAGAGAGGAAAATTTCGCGGGTTTTTCTAAAGCGATCGCTTCCGATCTGTTGGAAATATCGAAAATACACCTGTACCACGAGAAAGAGCATTTATTACCGATTCTTACGGTACAATTTTTTTTAAAAAATACGGATTTTTTATATTTAAAAAAAAAGTTTTAAAAAGGGTCGAAAGTTTCTCTTTTTCTCGATTGTCTTTTTTGAAACGCCCTGTACAACTGAGTAACTGTTCCATTTCTTAAAATCTGGTATATTTGGAAAGGACATTTAATCCTCTTTCGAACCATATAAACATTTTTACAAAATACGGATTAGCGATCCATATTTTAAGATTTTACGAAACATCGATTTTTTCACAAAACATCTTATAACTCTAAAGCGTTTAGAGATAAATAATTTCTTTTTTATTTGTATATAGATCTCGCTTCAACAATTGAATACCCAGAAGATTGAGAGAAAATTTCAAAAACTGAATGAGTTATAATTTTTTTAATTTTCAGTATCGCGGCAGTTTTCGATGAAATTCTGAAACTCTTGCAACTGACCTTGACAGAGAAGAGAGAATAAGATTCTTCAGTGCCAGGTGCTAGAGGTCGGGAAAAATTGCTTTTTTGTTTTTCGCCCACGTGACAAAGTATACTGGAAATAAAAAAAGCAGTTTTTGAATTTTTTCAATTTAAAATCGATCAAAAGCAGAACTTCGAAATTGCCCGTTATTATGGCTCATCTGTATGCAGTTAAAAAATCTAAAGTATAGCTTTAAAAATAAAATAAATAGACATATTATATTTATTTAAATTCATTTTTATTTCATCTGTTAATGACACCATTCACCAATTTCATCTGTTAATGAGTTACTTTTAACAGATAATATTGATTCCCCCCCCCCTTTTTTTTATGAATTCGGTTGTAAAAAAGCAGTTTTGGAATTCTTAAATTTTAGATGGATTTCAATAGAAATCGTTAATCGCCCTTGATAGATTAGCCATTTTGAGTCTAAAATATATCATAGATATTCATTATTGTAATACATAATACATCATTCAAAAGATATGTTAAAGTATTTTTATTGCAGGCTATTAAAATTATATAAACCGTTCAAATTCTGTACGAAACTTTCGGAGAAAACTACGGAAAAACCAGAAAATTTTTATTCTTTTATATTTTACAGAGTTTCAAATTCAGATTTTCGCTCACATTTCGTACTAATATTTTTTAACGATATATAGACCGGAAATAAGCAAGTTTTGGAGAAAACCACAAATAAGTCAGACACAAATCTTTTAAAAAAATGTTATACGGCGCCACCGAGCGGGACTTAGCTAAAGTCAGAAATTTGAAAGATCATAACATGGTGAGCGAACAGGCTGTTTCAGATATTGAAAAGGGAAGAGGGCGCCGAAGGCGCTTCCGCACGGGAATTTACCGCGCTTTCAATAAGGTATTTTCACGATATATCGATAAGCTGTTATTAGACCTGAAACGGGAAAAAGGTGCCGCAGGCGCCACCGAGCAGGAGTTTCGTAAAGTCGGATTTTTCAGGGAGCGCGAACCAGCTGGTCGCCGAAGGCGGCTAGTCTATAATAATAAAAGAAGATGTCTGTCTGTCTGTCTCTCTGTCTGTCTGTCTGTCTGTCTGAGCATCTATACGTTCAGCCCCTACTGAACGCAGAACTACAAAATTTGACATACGGGTGCTCAGAAGCCTGCCCGAGGGGATAGTCAAAACAGAATTTAAAAATTTTAATTAGTTGCGGAGATATTAATTAAAATGTAGATCTATGTCTTAATCAAAAAGCGATCTCAATGACTCAGAATTCACCGAGATTGCATAAAAGTAGATATTTTAACGGAGTTAAAAGCAGAAAAAATGGAAAATAAATTAGAAATATTAGTCCGATCATTACGAATTTGGTACCAAATGAAAGGGGAATTTTTTCCGAATCTAAGAGTGCAAGCGGCTTATCGATACGTCAATTAGATTTTTTAAAATTAACTAAACTATGAAATTTAGTTGGCAACAGGCAGACGATTTTCTAAGCGGTCTCGATCGGAAACAAAACACGTACGAGACAACTGTTTGTGATGTCTGTGATGAAAACGGAAATGGTTGTAATCAATTAAGATATCATGTGTTTTATACTGGGGGGAAAAATTGCAATTTTCAATTTTTTTCAAATTTTCATTCACGTTACATTTGAATTAATATTCGGCCTAGACAGCATATTATAAAGCTACTGTTCAATTTTTGCAGCGTTTGAAATTGGTTGGCATATTAAGATTTTAAGGCAAGGTATTTGGTTTTCTTTTTTATCCCAGCTTCTAATTAAAATAATTTCATAAGTAATACATCATTTGAAAGCTTTGTTGATTTGGAATTGAACAGTAGATTACAGAAATTTCTACCGCCAGATGGCGCTGAAATATTTTAAAATTTCAATATTTCAAATTCTAATTATGATTATATAATTTTTAATACATCATTCGAAAGATATTTTAAAGTTCTTTTATATTATCGAAAGTATTATTCGAGATTTTACCCGATTTACACGTTTTAAGGTTTCCTTTATAGGTTTTCTTTTGTATCTCAGCTACTAATTAAAATATTTTCATAAGTAATACATCATTTGAAAGCTTTGTTGATTTGGAATTGAACAATATATTACAGAAATTTCTACCGCCAGATGGCGCTGCTATATTTTAAAATTTGAATATTTCAAATTCCAATGAGCGAGGAAGGTGTTGTAAGTTCTAAAACGGGAATAAGGCGCCGCAGGCGCCACCGAGCGGGACTTAGCTAAAGTTAGAAATTTGAAATATCAGCGCCGAAGGCGCTACCGCACGGGAGTTTACTGCGATTTAGATAAGCTATTTTCACGATATATCAATAAGCTGTTATTAGACCTGATACGGGAAAAAGGCGCCGCAGGCGCCACCGAGCGGGAATTTCGTAAAGTCGGATTTTTCAGGGATCGCGAACCAGCTGGTCGCCGAAGGCGGCTAGTTATTAATATTATTATTATTATTATTTGTTAAAAATAAAAAAAATCGATAACTTTACTTTAAATTATCGCAGATCGACGGTTCAACCATTCGTTTTAAAGGTATTGGCGAGCTCTTTTGAAAGATACCCATCATGAAAATTTACTCCCCCTCCAGGGGGAAGGCGAGACTCCTACATACACAACATTTTATCCCAGTTGACCATCTCTATTACAAAATATATATATTCGTTTCATTTGGTTTAGTGCAGTCTGTAGATGCTAAACTCTACTTACCTGCAATTTCCCCCATAGGCGTAATGTATTTAAATACTTTTGAGTGTCCCTGTACATGAACCATTTGCTTCATCTCAACGAAAAGCTTAGAGTAGCATCCTTATATGATACACATTTAGAATATAGAGTTTGGAATTTCTACTACTATTTGTTCTTGACATATGCTGATAACAGACACACAGACACACACACACACACACACACACAGACCATTCGTTAAAAGATGATTTTCTTATTCAGGGGACCTCAGAACATGTGAATATAACAAAAACTCACTTTCGAAAATTTGACCCTTAAAGAATAGTTTCTCTACTGTAAGGGCAAGAGAAAGTAAAAATGTATTTCAGAAAATTTTGGAGTGGAAGGCTGATATTTTATACCAACTATGTGAAAAATACCAGAGCCGGGAATCGAACCCGGGCCTTCCGCATTACGCGCGGATGCTCAAACCATCGAGCTACCCTGGATGATTACCAGCTAGGCATTTCTCACATAACACTCGTTGGCAAAGTCACCGAGTCTGTAAACACAGCTGTATCAGGTGACATTAATATTCATGGCACAACTCCAATAGACCACGAAATTTTATTTCAATTTAGAAATCCATTCATCAACCATGAAAATTCATTTCAGAAAATTTTGGAGTGGAAGGTTGATATTTTATACCAACTATGTGAAAAATATCAGAACCGGGAATCGAACCCGGGCCTTCCGCATTACGCGCGGATGCTCAAACCATCGAGCTACCCTGGCTGATTACCAGCTAGGCATTTCTCACATAACACTCGTTGGCAAAGTCACCGAGTGTGTAAACACAGCTGCATCAGGTGACATTAATATTCATGGCACAACTCCAATAGACAACGAAATTTTATTTTAATTTAGAAATCCATTCATCAACCATGAAAATTCATTTCAGAAAATTTTGGAGTGGAAGGCTGATATTTTATACCAACTATGTGAAAAATACCAGAGCCGGGAATCGAACCCGGGCCTTCCGCATTACGCGCGGATGCTCAAACCATCGAGCTACCCTGGCTGATTACCAGCTAGGCATTTCTCACATAACACTCGTTGGCAAAGTCACCGAGTCTGTAAACACAGCTTTATCAGGTGACATTAATATTCATGGCACAACTCCAATAGACCACGAAATTTTATTTTAATTTAGAAATCCATTCATCAACCATGAAAATTCATTTCAGAAAATTTTGGAGTGGAAGGCTGATATTTTATACCAACTATGTGAAAAATACCAGAGCCGGGAATCGAACCCGGGCCTTCCGCATTACGCGCGGATGCTCAAACCATCGAGCTACCCTGGCTGATTACCAGCTAGGCATTTCTCACATAACACTCGTTGGCAAAGTCACCGAGTCTGTAAACACAGCTGTATCAGGTGACATTAATATTCATGGCACAACTCCAATAGACCACGAAATTTTATTTTAATTTTCACATAGTTGGTATAAAATATCAGCCTTCCACTCCAAAATTTTCTGAAATGAATTTTCATGGTTGATGAATGGATTTCTAAATTAAAATAAAATTTCGTGGTCTATTGGAGTTGTGCCATGAATATTAATGTCACCTGATAGCAACATTGAAGAAAATCGTTAGAGCCGTTTTGAGATACGGACTTACAGTTCTACTTCTGGTTCCCGATGTCCTACTTACGTTTTTTTTCAATTTTCTCCAATATTTGAAAATGCCATCTGTATACCAGACCTGAAGTTTCGTAGATCTATCTTTATTAGTTTCAGAGATATGATAGTCAGGATGTTCCCCACACAACTACATACACACTGACCAATTGCCAAAAACTATTTTTTTTTCTTCAACTCAGGAGACCTTAAAACATGTGAATCAGATGAAAATTCGACATCAGATTTTCGGACCAAATACAATACTTACATTACCTACAGTAGTCTGGTAATGGAAGTAAAAAAGAATCGCTATTTCTTATACCGCTTTACAAATAAAAGTTAAAAAGAAAGAACATTGAAATTGCTTATAAACTTAGCTTCAGGCCCCGGTGCCTTCGGCAGAGACTTCCTCATCACAACATCTCGGTATTGGATTATTTAATTTATAAAGATGTCAATAAATAGGGAATTAGCCATTAATCATTTTCTTTCTAATAATAAACAGAACGAAAAACGAACAATATTTTACTTAGAGACACTTTGTATCGTTAGACCAATTAAAAAAAATACTTTTCCTTTTTTACCCTTTCGCATTAAGTTAAATACTTCCATTATTTACAGTAGTCGGATAAAGGAAGTAAAAGTATTTAAAATAAAATTCAGAAAAATCATGCTAAAGCAATGGAACAGCTTGGACCTCTTGGCGGAATTTGAAATTTGGCACCGAAGTAGCTTGGACGGTTCTCGCCAAGTTTACACACACAATCACGATGCCCATTTTAACTTATCGCAGAAATGACAACAAAAATTTAAAAATCATCAAGTAGCCTTATATATATATAAAGATATAAGGTCATTGTGCCTAAATGCGATAACCCATAAATGCGACAAAGTGCTTCTACTGAAAATCAAAATGCATAAATCGCATACTTATGAATCATAATGGAACATACACATTTCAAGAATGGTTCGCGAAACTTTTCATTAAATTTTAAAGGCTTTTTCTAGTAGAATTTTCTTTTGCAGTAAACATTGTTCATTATGGCTTTCCGCCGTCTTTTCCTAATTGCGATGAAATATTTTCAAATAGTAACTGTAATTTTATCCTTTTATTTTTCAAGGTCAAATAACCACTGTTACGTCATGTGCTTGAATACCCTTTACACCTATCAGAAGCAAATTAAACAAAATACTACAAATTTTTAAAAAGAGGGGTTTAAAATTTTTTATCGCATTTAAGGGTCTGTTTACACCATATTCCTAAATGCGACAAATTTTATCCCTTAAATGCGGAGAGTTTTACAGTTGATATATAAAGGTAACTTAAAGCATTTTTTTCCTTTTTAACACTTTCCAACAAGGTTTACAAGTGACTTCGGTTTGTCTGTCTGTCTGTCCGTCTGTCTGCCTGTCTGTCCGTCTGTCTGTCTGTCCGCGCTCTAACTCCTGTAGGGACACCCGAAAGTATTCCAAAGCATTGTGTTCTATGAGTGGTATTTCTGTAAGCCATATTTAATACGTTAACTGTATAATCTTAGTGAAATTGAATCATGTTATTCAAGTTCACTATCTGATATTTCATATATAAAATGGAACAAATATCAACACTAGTTTGTGTACAGGGACACTCGAAAGTATTCCAAAACATTGCGTTCTATGAGAGGTATTTCTATAAACCAAATTTTAATAACTTTACTTTCCACAAAGCTTAATGAAATTGAAATATGTTATTCATATGCACAAAAGAGTGCTTTCTATAGAATATAGTATGATCAGCATTAGATTTACAGGGCCACACAAAAATATTCAGTTACATTATGAGCTGTTAATAAAAATTTGCTAGAATTGCAATTTCGTTTACATTAAGCGTTTTTAACACTGTCTAATAATTTTTATGTGTGAATATGATTTCAATTTAAGTATCTGGCTGTTCGTCTGTCCATCTGTCTGTTCGTCTGTCCCTCCGTCTGTTCGTCTGTCCGCGCTCTAACTCCCGTAAATATTTATGTAATTTCTTGAAACTGATATATGTTATTTAAGTTCACTATCGGATGCTCCCTATTGCAAAAGGAGTTAATATCTCTACTGGTTTGTGTACAGGGACACTCAAACCTTTTCCAAAGCAATGTGTTCTATGAGAGATATTTCTATAAACTATATTTTAATACCCTTATTGTAAACAAATCTTAATAAAATTGAAATATGTTATTCCAGTTCACTTCGGATGTTTTGTATATTAAATGGAGTAAATACCACCACTGGTGTGGGCACAGAGATACTTGAAAGCATACCAAAGCATTGTGTTATATGAGAAGTATTTCTATAAACCAAATTTTAATAACTTTACTTTCCACAAAGCTTAATGAAATTGAAATATGTTATTCATATGCACAAATGACTGCTTTCTATAGAATATAGTATGTTTAGTCACGGCCCTACTAGATCACTCTACGCCAAACGCGCCAACGTTATAGCGGCCATAACAAAACTGCAAATATCAATGCATGTCGCGGAATCAGGTAGATGGCGCTCGCTGCCAACCCTGAAAATCGATTTGTGTCATCAATTCCAGTTGTAAACAAACGTGAAAATAAACATTGTATCTTATAAAATGGTGTACTGTTTGTGTACCTTATTATTCATCAAGAAGGGGTAGGGATCTATCGCCTCTTAATTTTTTTATCTTTAAAAGAGTTCTTAAATGATTGTTTTTTTTTTTTTTCCTTTCTAGTCCTTATTTCATTTCTTTCACACAAAACAAAAATTTGACTAATTTCATTTATTATTTTTCAACGAATTTGCTTAAAATTATTTTTATGATTCATATATTTTTGCGTATTTGAAGACTGCATTTTAAATTTAATTAAATCAATTTAAATGCTCTGCAAACGGAAAAAACTTATGCAGCTTCATATACAAAACTTAGTTAGTTCTGCTGTGGTGGCGCTGTGCGCCAACCCTAATTTCCAATGCATTTGATTCCGGAGAAATCGTTGATTGTTATGGCCGCTTTCACGACGTTGGCGCGTTGGCGCCGAGGAGTGATCTAGTAGGGCCGTGGTTTAGTATTAGATTTACAGAGCAACACAAAAATATTCAGATACATTAAAAGCTATTAATAAAAGTTTGCTGGAATTGCACTTTTGTTTACATTAAGTGTTTTTAGCATTTTCTAACAATTTTTAAGTGTGAATATAATTTCAGTTTGTGTATCTGTGTATCTGTCCATCTGTCTGTCTTTCGGCACTCTAACACCGGTAAATATTTATGGAATATCTTGAAACTAATATATGTTTTTCAAGTTCACTATCGGATGTCCCCTATTGAAAATGGAGTGAGTACCTCTACTAGTTTGTGTACATTTGCATCGGAAATTACTGCAATCTATTGTTTTCTATGAGAGGTATTTCTATAAACCATATTTTAATACCGTTACTTTACACAAATCTTAATGAAATTGAAATATGTTATTCAGTTTCTTTATCGGATGTTTCCTATGTAAAATAGATACAATATTTCCACTGGTTTGAGTACAAGGAGCCACGAAAGTATTGCATTGTATGAGAGGTATTTCGAGAAACCAAATTTTAATAACTTTACTTTGCACAAATCTTAATGAAATAGAAATATGTTATTCATTTGCACAAAAGAATGCTTTTTATAAAGTACAGTATGATTAGTATTAGTCTTACAGGGCCACATAAAAATATTAAGTTACATTAAGAGCTATTAATAAAAACTTGCTATAATTGCATTTTCTTTTACAATAAGCGTTTTTAACACTTTCTAACAATTTTTAAACGTGAATATGATTTTTATTTGTTTATATTTCTCTCCAATTGTCTATCTTTCTATCTTTCTATTTGGTTGTCTCTCGTCTGGAGAGTTCTGAAATATTTTCAGAATTTTTAAAAAATTCATTTATGTTATTCAAGTTCACTATGGAATGTTTCCTATTTAAAATGCCATTAATATGTCCTGAACAAGTGTACAGGAAACTTCCAATGCTTTGCGTTTTAGGACAGATATTATTATAAATCACATTTAAATAACTTTCTACAGTAAAAATTATAAATAAATTGAAATGTATTTTAATATTCTAAAATAATGTTTTGTATAGAATATGATATGATCAACCTTCAGATTTACAGGACTACACTAAAGTATTCAAATACATTAAGGGCAGCAATTATAGTCTAATGGCTGGATTTTCTTTTGCATTAAGCCTTTCTAACGTTCTTCAACGATGTCTAAGAACGGTTTTAAATTCAATTAGTCAGTCTCTATATTTTTCTATTCTTCTGTCTTTTGTTTGATAATGCAGGCAAAGAATATTGAAAGTTATACGATACAACAAGCACGTACAGTTGGAGAGTGTTAATAACCAGTGCGTAGTGCATGGTTTTACTTTCTTGTTTTAACTCTTTCCAAAAAGGTTGAAAAGCGTTAATGACTTCGGTTTGTCGGTCTGTCTGCGCTCTAACTCCCGCAAATATTTATGGAATTTCTTGAAACTGATAAATCGTATTCAAATTCACTATCGGATGTTCCCTATTGAAAATGGAATGAATTCCTCTCATGGTTTGTCTACAGGGACACCCAAAAATTTCCAAAGCATTGTGTTCCATGAGATATATTTCTATAAACCGTATTTTGATACGTTTACTTTACACAAATCTTAATGAAATTGAAATATATGATTTAAGTCCACTGTCAATGTTCCCCATGTAAATTGAAGTAAATACCATCACTGGTTTGTATACAGGGACATCCGAATGTATTTAAAAGCATTGCGTTCTATGGAAGGTATTTCTAAACACCAAATTTTAATGACTTTACTTTGCACAAGTCTTAAAAAAATTAAAATATATTATTCATATTGTGGCATACAGCCCCCCTTCCAATTAATTAAAGTTGGCCAGACCTTAATCTCTACACAGAGCAGGTGTGCTGATACTTACAATAGTTTGGCTCCAGACTGTCTCGAACTGTGACACTAAAGTACAAAGAAGCTGCCCTGCTAGCACGCCCTGATGGTCGTGAGAACAGCGGAGTTTCCGAGGGATTTCTTCGGCCAGACGGGAAGGCGCCCGCCCGCTCAGCGAATGAGGGAGGAGCGCGGGTTGCCATCGAGAGAAAGAGTTTCCCCAGGAGCAGCGCTGGAAGCAGAGAGTCGGGGATTCGTATCTTGTCTTCGGCCAGTGAAGGTCGGAGGGTTTTTTCTTGTCTCGTTTACCAGGAGAGGTAGCGAGACACTTAATGATTTTTTTTGTGTTCCTCTAGGAGCAGAGAACACAGGTCAGATTATTTTCTGTCACCGGCGAAAGTGTGCAGGTCAGCTCGTAAGAGACTTTTTACTTTAAATTATCCTAGGACTGGATTATATCTTTTCTGTACCTGGAACGGTGCAAGTATTGTTTCAGTAAATCGAATTTAGGATCACGGAGATCCACTGAAACTGTTTGTTAAGATCATCAACTCAACTATCGATCCATGCTGTAGCTACTAGCCATTGTATATAATCCTCCAACATCAATATTGTAACTAACGGTTGTACATAGAATCTTGTTTAAATTTTAATTAAATTAATTTTCTTATCAACTTCTGCTGTGACGGGATTTTCTTATTCGCTACCAGAACCCTCGCCCGAAAGTCCGAAACGCCACAATATGCACAAAAGACTGTCTTCCATAAAATACAATATTATTAGCATTATATTTACAGGGCCACACAAAAATATTCAGCTACATTAAGGGGTATTAATTGGAAATTTGCTGGAATTGAATTTTCGTTTACATTAAGCGTTTTTATCACTTTCTATATGTTTTTAACACTTTCCAACAAACTTGAAAAGTGTTAATGACTTAGGTTTGTCTGTCTGTCTGTGCTCTATCTCCCGTAAATATTCATGGAATCAAACAGAGTTACACATACACTGTTCAGAAAAGAAGAGTTAAACACGGAGTTACACACTCTGTTAGAAAAAGGCAAAGTTACACAAACAATTACACACAAACTGGAGGTTACACACAAACACACTGTTAGCAAAAAATTAGCGGTACACACAGCTTTACACACATTGACAAAAAAAAGAGATTTACATACGGAGTTACACACACTGTTAATAAAAAGGCGAAATTATACAGAGTTACATACTCAGTTAATAAAAAGGCAGGGTTACACACACACACACACAGTTAAAAAGAAGGCAGAGTTACACAGAGAGTTACACACGTACTGTTGATTATATACAGGGTTACACACACACACTGTTAGTTACACATAGAATTACACACACTGTTAGCAAAAAATGAGTGATACACACAGAGTTACACACATTGTTCAAAAAAAAAAAAAAAGAAGAATTAAACATTGAATTACACACGCTGTTAATAAAAAGGCAGAATTATACACAGAGTTACACACACAGAGTTAATAAGAAGGCAGAGTTACACACATACTTTTAATTACATACAGGGTTACACACACACTGTTAGTTACACATAAGTATAAATACACACGCTGTTTGCAAAAAATCAGCGATACACACAGTGTTACACACACAATGTTCAAAAAAGAGGAGTTACACACACTGTTAATAAGAAAGAAGAGATACACACACACACTGTTAATTGCATACAGGGTTACACACAAAGTGTCAGTTTCACATAGCGTTACGTACACTGTTAGAAAAGTTCAGCAATACACACAGAATTACACACACAGAGACTGTTAACAAACAGCAGAGTTACACACAAAGTTCCACACACTGTTAATAAAAAGGAAGAGTTTCACACACTATTAAAGGCGGAGTTACACGTAGAGTTACACAACACTTTATCTTCAAATAGTTATGTGGTATTAAATGTTTTTTTAAACTATAAAAAAGGACGAAAAATCATGCATTACGCAATGATTATTAACACTTTCCAACTGCACGTAATTGTGGTATCTTATAACTTTCAAAGTTCTGTACCTACGTTATCACACAACAAACAGACAGTAGTTCTGAAAGGCCTAATTGAATTCCTAATCATTCTTAAGCATTGTTTTAAAGTGTTAAAAATTCTTAACAGAAAAGGAAACGTAGCCCCTAGATTGTAATTCCAGCCCTTAATCTATCTGAAAATTTCAGTGTAGCCCTGTAAATCTTAACGTTAACAAAATCATATTTTATACAAAACGTTATTTTAGCAAATTAAAAATAAATATCAATTTCTTTATGATTTTACAGTAGAAAGTTCCTTAAATGTAAATTATAAAAATATATATCCTAAAATGCGATGCTTTGGCATTTTTTTGCGTGTCCGTGTACATAAAAATGTTGTATAGGACCTATTAATGCCCTTTTAATTTAGGAATATTCAATAGTGAATATGAACAACATATATAATATTTTAAAAATTCAGAAAAGATTTACGGACGATGAGTGCGGTAGACGAACAGATAGACAAATGGAGAGTCGGGCAGATAGATACAAAAATTGAAAACACGTTCAGACTTAAAAAAGTCCTTCCGGCTTATTCGGAAGGGTAGGTTGATTTCTTTTTCCTTATCAAGTAGCCGTTATTTTGTTTCAAAATGGCGGCTACAAATTGTTAATGCACTAGAAATATTGAGGTAGGCTATGCCCATATGGAGTTTTAAGCAAATCGGCTTATAAATACCTTTTTATGTGAATTTAAAATTTTCAAGTGACCGGCGCTTGGAAACAAAATGGTGAGTTAAGTTGACAAATATATGAAATGTATTTGTGAGATAAGTCTAATCGTCTACTGTACACATATAGTTCGAATTAATTCAAAATCTCAAAAGTCATCGTGTTGAAAAATTAAGTGGCTGGCACTTCGATCAAAATGGCAGAGAAAGTTGCTCATCTAAGATATCGTTGCAAATTTCAAAATATTTTTTTTTTTTAGAAAGTCTTTCAAAGAGGCTTAGTAAGTTGATAAAATGTTAGTTTTCTGCATTTCTAGTTTGTTTTAGCATTAAAATAGCCTAATTTTTCCTTAAAAACGCATTAAAAAGATCCAGAAACGCAGGTAATGGATTTAGTGCTAAATTTGGCGACTTTCCCCTATGGCGACATTTTTGGCGACTTTTGGCGAGAAAATACTTATTATTCATATACCAAAGTTGGACGCAATAACGCGATTGGTTCACGAGTTACGTGAATTTTCCAGATTTTTGTTGTTTGAACGATAAACTCATTTTTCAACTTTGATTTGAATTGATTAAGTATTTCTAAAGTTACCGTGATAACAAATTTTCAAGTGGCCACAGTTGGAAACAATACAGCGGAACAAGTTGCCCAGCAAACATATCCAAGATATTCTAAGCAATAGATTCACTGGCCAATAGTGGTTTAAATCAGTGCCGTGTTTCAAAAATTACTTTTATGGCAAATTTTCAAGTGGCAGTCAAAGTGGTTTCAACTTGGAAACAAAATGGCAAAACAACTTGGCCAGCGAAATCATCCAGTATACTTGTATAAGTTCCTTATCCAGATCTAGTTCAAATTAAATCAGTGTTTCTAAAACTATCGTCATAAGAAATTTTCAGGTGGCACCACTTGGAAAAAAAAGCGGAATGAGATGCCCAGCGAACTTCTCTGAGATATTTGAAGGATAAATCCACTACCCAAATTTGATGCAAATTGATTCTGTATTACTAAAGTTACCATAATGACAAATTTTCAAGTGGCCGCCACTTGGAAATAAAATTGCGGATGAAGTCACCAAGTGAACTTATCCTAGATATTTGAATCATAAGTTCACTATCCAACTTTTATTTGAATCAGTTTAGTATTTTAAAAAGTATCGTGATGGCATATTTTCAAGTGGCAGTGTGATTTCAAGTGGCTGGAACTTAGAAGCAAGATGTCGGGACAAGTTGCCCAGTGAAAACATTCTAGATAATTATATGATAATATCACTGTCCAAATTTGGTTCGATTTGGAGTATTATTCCAGAAGTTATCGTGATTTTAAATTTTCAAGTGGGATCTTGATTTCAAGTGGTCCAGCTTAACTTAAGATATCTGCCACTTTATTAAAAATGGTGGATATATACTAATAAACTTCACTGAGATCCTTATATGGTCTGTATTTACATCAAAATTCAAACAATTTCGGAATACGTTTTTTACAATTTAAATTTGAAATTTTCAAGTGGTCTCCACTTGAAAACAAAATGGCGAAGCAACTTGGTTAACAAACTCATCTAAGATATTTATAAGATAAGTTAAGTCACTGTTCAAATTTGGATCCATTTGGAGTATTATTTCGGAAGTTATCATGGTTTTAAATGTTCAAGTGGTAGCCTGATATCCCTATATATATATATATATATATATATAGATAGATAGATAAACGAAGTGATTGCAATAGGTCGATTTCTAAAGAAATCAACCTAAAATGTTAAAAACAGTTAAATCGCTTAATGTAAACAAAAATACAATTCCAGCAAATTTTCAATAAAAGCTCTCAATGTAGCTGAATATTTTTGTATGGCCCTGTAAATCTAATGCTAATCATACTACATTCTGTAGATAGCATTCTTTTATGCATATGAATAACATATTTCAATTTCATTAAAATTTGGGTAAAATAAAGGAATCAAAATTTAGTTCATAGTAATACCTCTCATCGAACGCAATGCTTTGAAGTACTTTCGGGTGTCCCTGTGTACAAACCAATGAAGGTATTTACCCTATTTTCAATGGGAAACATCCGATAGTGAACTTGAATAACATTTCAATTTTATTAAGGTATATGTAAAGTAACGGTAATGAAATATGGTTTATAAAAATACCTCTCACAGAACACAATGTTTTGGAATATTTTCGGGTGCCCCTGTGAACTAACTAGTAGAGGTACACACTTCATTTTCAATAGGGAACATCCTATACTAAACTTTAATAATATGTATCAGTTTCAAGAAATTCCATAAGTAATAACGCTAATTAAAGCGCGGACAGACAAACGCACAGACAGCCGATAAACGGACAAAGAGACAAACCTAAGTTATTAAAACCTTTCAACTTCGTTGGAAAGTGTTAAAAACATTTAGAAAGTAATAAAAACGTTTAATGTAAACGAAACTGCATTTCCAACAAATTTGCAATAGCCCTTAGTATAACTGAATATTTTTGATTGGCCCTTTAAATCTAACGCTAATCATACTTTATTCTATGGAAAGCATTCTTTAGTTCATATGACTAGCATATTTTAATTTCATTAAGATTTATGCAAAGTAAAGTTTTTAAAGTTTGGTTTATAGAAATACCTCTATTAGAACGCAATGCTTTAGGGAATACTTTCGAGTTTCCCTGTATTCAAACTAGTGATGGTATTTACTCCATTTTCAATGGGGAACATCCGATAGTAATGTTGAATAACATATTTCAATTTCATCAAGATATGTGTAAAGTAACGGTAATAAAATATGGTTTATGAAAATACCTTCCATAGAACATAATGCTTTGGAATACTTTCGGGTGTTCCTGTATACAAACCAGTAGAGGTATACATTCCATTTTCAATAGGGAACATGTTATAAGGAACTTGAATAATATATATCAGTTTCAACAAGTTCCATGAATATTTACGGGAATTAGTGCACGGACAGACAGACGGACAGACGTAGGGATGGACAGACGGATAGACAGACGGACAGACCCAAACCGAAGTCAATAACAGTTTTCAACCTTCTTTGGAAAGTGTTAATAATATTCAAGCAAATCCCATACATTAAATGCATTATCGCAATTAGGGAGTTTGAACATCGCATTTAGGATATAGTACCTTAAATGCGACAAAAATTTCCTAAATGCGACGCTGGTATATTTTTTCATAAATTACAGACATTTTTTTAATTTCTTAAAAAGAAATGACACAAAACACAAGTTTAGAACTACGAGTGTAATGTTCAACCATTTTCTCTTTCTTTTCATACTTATTTGTTTACTAAAATGTCATAAGTTTCCTAAATGCGATAAACTTACCAAAAATCACGTCGCATTTAGGCACAATGACCTTATGTAAGAAATATAGTAGTTAAAAAAAATAATAATAATCTTTTTAGAACAACATATATCAGCATCATGAATTATATTAACATTTTATCAACATGTGTAAAATTTTTAAAGTTATAATGACGTCAATTTTTGTGAGATGCATAATTTAATATTTATTTATATTTATATATATATATATTTTATTCTTTACGTTTAATTAAATGTATTTTTATATATAAAAAAAAAGGAACTTGCAATTTTTTTTTTGCTACAATTAAATTATAGCTAATATTTTAATGGATTTTTTTAAAAGCTATTGTGAATTGGTTATTTTCACATTTTAATTAATTAAAAGAAAACCAATCCAAGATTCGAAAATCGGGCTTTGAAGTGCACAAGGACGCCTCGGGGAGCACCTTCGTGTCGAAACACGTGACTGTCCGAGCTACCGTCTTTACGCTACGCTGTTCATACACAGACACACAAACATTGCGTTTTATATATATACTAGCAAGCTTTGCCCGCTTCGCTGGTCACTGCATTAAAATGATTTCTTTTTAATTGAATAATTGAAACGTTTAAATAAATATATTTCGATTGGCGACTTTTTTCGCCACAGTTTTAGTATGGGACCTGCTCAGTGATATTAAATATCGTTTTCAGCTTCTCGAATCTATACTACAAAACTATTATTAAAACGAATATTCCCGAAAACAATCCAATAGTAAAGTTTCTTCTTCGACTATTCTGGAAACAATTGAAGCTGTTACTCATATAGCAAAAGTCAGTATTCGATGAATGTTCTCGAACATTCTGAAAAACAGACACTTGTTCCACAGGAGTAAAGCAAATAACGTCAAATACTACGGAGCATAAATCTTCGCGAGCTCAAGAAAAATGTTCATTCGCTTAGAGCTCAATCCTTAAAGTGCAATCACTCAGAATAGGTCTCTGAATAACTCTGATCCGCAGTGAGTACATACTCTCTCGAATAAATCAACTAACTTTTATTTATAACTTTTTGCGTTGATTCCATCGAGAATCCCATGGAAAGCTCGAGATCTGTGCTCCCGTGTGTCGGAGATCTTCGAAACTTGAGGAATACTAAATTACCATTTTTCATCAAAGTTGGTTGCTCTCTCACCAAATTTGGTCGCCTACTCACCAAGTTTGTCGCCAAGGCTGACCCTACTGAAAGTGAATGAATGAACTGACCTTTTATTTTCACTTCGCCTGTAAAACTGCTTTCATTGCAACAGTGCTAATGATGCGGGGAAAAGAATTAATCCCTTATAACAATATTCTAAGAGCACTATTTCTGCCGCATTTTAGACAGCTAATATTTTTATGGTTATATATATTTCCCCATTAAACGTATTCTTATTTATTTATTTTATTAATTTAAATTAATCAAATATTTCTGCCGGACAGCGTGCAGGTACAGTTACACACAGAAGCTCATATATTTGTATTATAAATTAGCATAATGATTGGTATATATATATAAAAAAAATATATATATATATATATGTAAACATTACCGTGCTACTCAACTTTATTAAATCTCTCCGTTGGCGGCTTTTGAATTTTTGTCACCATGGGGATCCTATTTTGGTGACACTTTTATCGGACACCTTTTTGTTAATTTGCAAGAATTTTTCATATTCTATTTACATTTTTAATGGTTTTTAATTTTAAAATAGTGATTGAAATAAATTTTCTATTTTTGAAACTACAAGTTTTTTTCCTATAAAATTATCTATTCAGATAAAAATAGATCATTTATGTTACTTCTATTTCGGTTTAATTTCTTTAAATGGTTATTGCTAAATTAAAATGGATTAAAATGGCTGTTGCTAAATTAAACTTCTTGGCGAAAAACATTCGGTTTATTTAAACGCCAAAATTTAAAAAATCGCCCAGTAGGATCTGTAAATAAAACTGATAAAATAAAATTATAGTTCATAGAGTTTATTGTAGTAAAGAAACTCTACGCAATCAAATATGACGTCATGAGCAGTTTTTTTTTTTTTTTTTTTTTTTTTAAATAACAACTTGACAGTAAAAATCTACAAAATAATAGTAAAAAAAAAAAAATCCGCGTTTGTAATGATTGATAGGTGGCGCTTTTTCAGCTTTTGTTGTTAGTAAATATAATAGCTACGTGTATTTATTATTGTTCTATATGTGTTACTACTTAATATTCGTGCTATAATTTCTCCACCATTACATCATGAAAAATTGATTGCTTTTGGAAAAAATATTTCAGTTTATTTAAAGCTCGATCGGAAGTATTAATTTAACTGAAGCTGAACAAATATTAATTCCAAATCATCTGATTAATTCTTTACTTCCATTAGCCGAAGCAACTGAAATTTTAAATTTGTCATTTGGAAATAAATGGAAGCTTAATTCTGGATTTCTTGATTTTTTGGAGTTACACTGTGGCATACAACAGTAAGTGTTATCTTTTTTTACTGGATTTATTAATTTTTATTCAATAAATGTATGTGAAACTAAACATCGGCAAGCAATGGCGTCTCTTCGAAAGCCGAAAGCTATCATGTCAATTGTAATTTCACCTTAGCCCACCAGAGGGCGAGCATTTCATTACAATCGCGGATAGTTCCATAAATTATATTAACACTTTATCAATGTGTATAAAATTTTCAAGTGATACTGGCGTCAATTTTTATGAGATGCATAATGTAATTTTTTTTTTTCTTTTTTTTTATTATTCACGTTTAAGTAAACATATTTATTTTCCTGTGGGAAAAAAAAAAAAAAAAAAAAAAAAAGAACTCGTAATTTTTTTTTTTTTTTTTTGGCAACAATTAAATTAAGGATAAATTTTTAATGGCTATTTTTACAGCTATTATGAAGTTAATATTTTCATATTTTAATTAATTAAAAGGAAACAAATCAAAAATTCGAAAATCGGGCTTCGAGTGCACAAGGACCCCTCGGAGGGCACCTTCACATCGAAACACATGACTGTCTTAGCTGCCGTCTTTGCGCTACGCTGTCCATACACAGACACACACACAAACTTTGCCTTTTATATATATAAAGAAGACTGGCAGGCTTTGCCCGCTTCGCTGGTCACTATATTTAAATGAAATAAAAAATATAAAATCATTTTTATACCGCTTTAAAAACAGAAATATAAAAGAAAATACATTGAAGTTGTTCAAAAACTTCGCTTTGGGTCCTCCCTGCTTTCTGAAGGGCCTTCTTTATTGTAATGTCTCGGGTCGTTATCTCTAGTGCCTGCAGCAACGCCTTACCCATGAACTTCAATTTGGGTGCTCATTGAAAGACAGTTTTGAAACGCACAATATCGAAAAATATCGATGCAGACTTTTATATTTAAATCATAATTATATATAAACAACGCTTTACGTACTATATATAGTAATTTATAGTCATGGTATTTCCTGTATTTTATTTGGTGTATCCTCTCGACCATAAAATGACAGCAACTTCACGAAAATATACCCGAGAATACAGTATGCTATGAGCGTTTTTAAGAAGGATTTTAGACAATTAATGTTTTTGTGATTATATATATTTTCCATTTTTATTTTCATTTTTATTTTTTATTTAAATATTAATTTAAATTAATCAAATATTTGTACCCGATAGCGTACAAGTGCAGTTACACATAGCAGCTCATTTGTTTGTATGTTAAATTGGCCTAGTGATTGATGTATAAAAAAATTAACGAATAAGTAAAACTCATGATACACAGCTTTATTTTATCTCTCACTTGGCGGCTTTTGAATTTTTGTCGCCATATTGGCATTGGATTTTTTTTTTTTTTTTTTTTTTTTTTTTTTTTTCTTTACATACTTTCTTCTATAAAAGTGGTGAATATTTTCAAAACCTTTTTTGATAGTACTTTTATCAGTTGCACCTTTTTGTTAATCTATAAGAATCCTTCATATTCTTTTCATATTTTTAATGGTTTATAGGTTTAAAATAGTGTTTGTTTAAATAAATTTTCTATTTCTAAGACTGCATTTTCTTTTATAAAATTATCTACATAGATAAAAATAGATAATTTATGTGACTATTATTTCTGTTTCAGTACATTTTTCTGCAATATTTTATAATTTATTTATATTTTTTATGCGCTACTTGGTTTAAAATGGCTATTGTTAAATTCAAGTTCTTGGCGAAAATTTTTCAGCGCTAAAATTTAAAAAATCGCCCATGGGGATTTATAAATAGAAGTGATAAAAATAAAAATTTTATATTTTAGAATTTAGAGTAGTAAAGAAACGCTATGCAGTCAAATGTTACGTCATGGTCAGTTTTCTTTTCAAAAACTTGGCAGTAAAAATATAAAAATATTTTGCTTTAAAAATGAAAAATCCCTTTAGAACAACATACTTTGGCATCATGAACTATAACTATATTAGCTTTTTATCAATGTGCATAAAAATTTTAAAGTGATAATGACGTCAATTTATACTTTTAGTTTGTTCACGCTTAGTTAAATGTATCTATTTATTGTCTAAAAAAAAAAAAAAAAAAAAAGTAAATAAATAACTCGTAAGTTTTTTTATTTTTGGCAACAATTAAATGATAGTGAAAATTTAAATGTCTAATTTAAAGCTATTTTAAAGTTATTCTTTTCACATTTTAATTAATTAAAAGAAAACTAATGAAAATTTTGAAAATCGGGCTTCGAGGCACATCGGGGGGGGGGGAGGGGCATCTTCATCCTTCATGTCGAAACACGTGACTGTCCGAGCTACCAGAGCCTCCTTAAGTAGATGCCTAGCGAGTCGCTCGAAAACTTGGCAACAGTACAAGAAGAACATAGCCAGTAGATGGCGCTTGATACCGTACGTAAAGTTATGTTTATTTCCCGCGAGCGCGATGCAATTGAGTTTCAATTGAGTTCTGGTTTGTGTTTTATTAATTTAACAAATGTGAGAGGTTTTTTTTTTATAATATGGTGTATTGCGTCGTTCCATTTTGTAAATCAGACAGTAGCCGTGAAAATATTTGTTTCCACGAAATACCAAGCAATGCAATTCAGCGTAAAAAATTGCTTCCAAATATTTCCAGACAAGGTATGTAAACTGCATAAATAATTAATGCAAAATTACCAACCCTCCGGATTTTTGAATATCAATAATATTTTTCACAAAAAACATTATTTTTCTTTATTATCGTAAATTGTGTGATTAAGACGAAGATAAATTTAAAAGAAATTATGATATAAAAATTCGAAGGGTTGACACCTCTCTGTTAGTAAGTTAGATTTAACAAATAAAATAGTTATGCTTATTACAAAATGAAATAAAATTTTTATTTATTGATGTAGGAATACAGAAAAATAACTTGTTCTTAGTTACTTTGAAGTCACTCTATATTGGAGTATTTTGTAGTTTTATTCATAAAATGAATAAAACTATAAAATACTCCAATATAGGAACAAGATTGATTTATATTTTTTTAATACCACTGTTTTTTAAAGACTTGTGTAAATGCGTATAAAAATTTGATTATTTCAGTTAAATCGAAACAAAAGTGTTGGGAATCTTGAAAAGAAAAAATAGAAAATTTCTATTTCTACTTTTGTTCTTTTTAAAAATATTAAGTTTTAAGATTCAAAACATTACTTTTATTAACCTTTTACCACAGAAATGGAATATGGAATTAAAAATTCATGTAAAAATTAAATATCATGAGTACTGATTTGAAAAATTATCAGAAAAATGAAAAATATCCCCACATCCATACACTCACATGTATACACACACACACATATACTGGCTAAATATAAATCAGGGGAAAACTCGATATCGAATTTTTGGACCGAACACAATACTTTCATTACCTACGGTAGTAGGGTAATGGAAGTAAAAATATTTCAAGGATGTTATTAATTTGTCCTTAAATTTGCCAATCTTTATCAAATTTTTCAAATTGAAACCTAATGCGAGTTTTAAAATACAATTGTCAATTTCCTGCATTTGTTTGTTTTTAAGTTATTCTGATAATAAATATGCATATAAATCAATCGCTAAAAACTAAAAAAAAAAAAAAAGTTTTTTGTATTCAGGGAACCTCAAAACGTGACTTTATTCAAAAACCTGAGTTGAAAATAGAACTTCAAAAAAAAAAAAAAAAAAAAAAAAATACTTTGTTTACATTATAGGTTCGAAAAATTAATTTTCGTTCTTTAACAGTATTCGTCGAAATAAAAAAAGTGTAGCAAAGCACACATTCTACAGAAAAGAACGTTTAGCTTAATTTTGGATAGCCCTGTATGTTTTCAATAAACTATGTGCACATCAGATTGTGCATTTAAATTTAGTCTTATATGAGAAACACCTAACACAAAAACTTGGTGCGAGAGAAAACTTATACTCAAGAAATCCTTAATTTTAAAAATTTAAATCTTAATGGTTATTTATTTATTTTTTGCGACGGACTAGACAACAGATTGTTTTCTTCTCCAATTTTTATTACTGAATGTTAACTTATCTCGTTAACGTGCTGGTCTATTTTTCTTATAAATAATATAAAATTTTCGATTTAAGAAAAATAATTCACATCTAATAAGGTAAAAATGTAACGTAAAGGACATGACCAAAAAAAAAAAAAAAAAAAAAAGACATGATTTTAATAATTTATCATTATAAATTATTCATTCTGAACTGAAACTCATTTAAAGTTCAGAGATTTTAATTTATATAAACGAAACTTTCATCTGATATCTAAATTTAAAAAAATTTTGAAATTTTTATTGAATAAATATATAAAAAATAATTTAATCGCGTGATAGATATGCCATGTTTTTGCTTATTTAATTTTAAATTTCGTTTTTTAATTAATAGTATATTGAAAAAAAAAAGGTGTTATTTATTTGATACGTTGTAATTCAATTAGTTGAAAAGCTAAAATAGGTCTTGCCAACTTTCGAAGAAATTTAAACCCTATACTTTTTAAAATATAAATATTTGAATATTTTATTGAAAATATTTACGATAAAGCACTTTCACATCATTTTTTCAAATTAAAAGAAAAAAAGAAATACAATTTTAGACTTTAAATTGAAATTAATAGCTAGATTTTTACATGAAAAATATAACTTGTCTATGAAACAGCAGAAAATTGTTGCTCTGCGTAGGTGCTGTCACCTAGCGTTAGTTTTGTTTTTTAAATGTTGCCTAATTTAACATTGAGATTCGCCGCGCGTGGAAGGCATCTACTTAAGGAGGCTCTGGAGCTACCGTCTTTGCGCCAAAGAATATTAACTAAACTAGGATAAGAAGTCCAGCTCCCTCTGAAGCATAAGTATCGCCGTCTGGTGACAAACTAGTGGATTTTGAAATGCCTGTACAAGAAGCGAACTTTACAGGCTCGGATGAGAGGGGAAATTTAAACTGAAACAGTCCTCCAAGATAACTGTAACGCGCATGCGTTAACTCAGGAGGGAAGGCGCTACGCTGTCCACACACAGACACAAAAACATTCCCTTATATATATAAAGATAAAGATTGTACTGCCCGTGGAAGTATGAAAATTGGGTTGTGAACCATGAATTTTATTTGGAAACCTTTCTTTGAATGATTTTTGTTTCACTATTGTACAATATTAATTTGGTTTTATTAATAATTTGGCTTCTGGTAAATTGAAATTTTAATTAGGTGGTGAAATTGGTATAACATTTATGAGTTTCAAATTTTAAAGGTAAATAAGAAAAGAAATAAAATGCGAATATTTCTCACGGGTTTGCTAGTGATTATAATAATTTTATTAAAAAAAAAAAAAAAAAAAAAAAAAAAACCTCAGAAATTAAGATGACTTAGCACCTTTGACTTGGCAGTACTGAAGGTTTCATGTAAAAGCTTGTATTTCTATTTAATATTTATAAATTGAACTATATTAGGATTGGTTCGATAATATTTATATTCAGGCAGCAATTCTTATAGTTTTTTACTTTCTTCTATATGTAATATAGAGAAAGTATTGGATTCGCGAAAATTTTCGACCTCCGTTTTTTGACGGATCTACACGTTTTTGGATGTCCTGAACACGAATTGATGGTTTTTAAAAATGTCTGTCTGTCTGTGTGTCTGCCTGTCTGTCTGTGTGTCTGTGGTTTAGACTTTTCACCATATCTCACGAACCAATGAATGAAATTCAACCAAACTTGGTATATAGTTGGACCCTGACGGAGCATTGAGCTGATTAGATTTGGGGATCAATAGCCCAGCAGGTGGCGCTGTGATCGCATTTTCTGTAAATTTTTAACATGGCAGTATAGGACAAATTTTCGTATTTTTCACCGTATCTCACGAACCAATGAATGAAATTCAACCAAACTTGGTATATAGTTGGAACATGACAGGGCATGGTGCTGATTAGATTTGGGGATCAATCGTCCAGCAGGTGGCGCTGTGATCGCAAAATTTCGTATTTTTCACCGTATCTCACGAACCGATGAATGAAATTGAGCCAAACTTGGTATATAGTTGGACCCTGACATGAAATGATTCTGATTAGATTTTGGGATCAATCGCCCAGCAGATGGCGCTGTGATCGCATTTTATGTAAACTTTTAACATGGCAGTATAGGACAAAATTTCGTATAAATGTACATAATGAGCGTTATTTTAAACTTGTGATTGTAAAATTAATATGAATTATTGATAATAGTAGTAGTTAACTACGAAAAAAATTTTGTGCATGTGGGGGTACCGGTTCCCCCCCTGGGGGGCGGAGGTAAATTTTCAAGATGGGTATCTTTCGAAAGATCTCGTGAACGAATGGTTGAACTATAAATCTGTGATAATTTAAAACAAAGTTATCGATTTTTTTTACTTTTAACAAAAAAAAACTTAGAAAAAAAATCTTTTTTTTTTTTTTTTTTTTTTTTTTTTTTTTTTAACGAAATTTAACCAAACTTGGTATTTAGTTGGTCCCCGACATAAACTGGTGCTGATTACATTTGGGGATCAATAGATCAACAGGTGGCGCTGTGATCGCATTTTTTCTAAATTTTTAACATGGCAGTATAGGACAAAATTTCGTATAAATGTACATAATGAGAGTTATTTTTAACTTGTGATTGTAAAATTAATATGAGTTATTGATAATAGTAATAGTTAACTAGGAAAAAATTTCTGTGCATGTGGGGGCATCGCTTCCCCCTCTGGGGGGATAATTTAAAACAAAGTTATCGATTTTTTTACTTTTAACAAAAAAAAAAAAAAAAAAAAAAAAACTTTAAAAAAGAATCGTTTTTTTTTTTTTTTTTTTTTTTTTTTTTTTTTTTTTTTAATATTGTTACTGATTGAATATGTATATAGGAAAATATAGAAGAAAGTCTTGTGGTGGCCACAACATACTAGTTTTATATAACTTTTATAGATTCGAAATCTTTATATCGAATTTTTTAATGAATTCATAATCTTCAAAATGCTAAAACTTCTAAAAAGATTTCGGAAAAGATTTATTTTCATTAATTTAATTTAATTTAATTTAATTTTTATGTTTAATGGAACCTACTTAAAAGAATTACGGATGGATTTTGCAATACCATTAAAATAAAAATGCTAAAAATATTAAAAATAAAAATATAAAAGAAATCTTTTTTTTTTTTTTGTATCAAAGACATGCACTTTTTATTATAATTTTTTTAATATTAAATCTTTCCTTAAATATCTGTAGAAGCTCTAGCGTTTTGAAAATAAAAAATTCATGAAAAAATGCAATCGAAGAAAACACAATTTAAAAATTTCAAATCTACATTTATAAAATCGTTTGTCCTGACTGAGTGAGTGAGGGAGTGATTCATCATCGCCCAGCCCAAACGCGAGGACCTAGAAGCATGATATTTTGTGACAATGTTCCTTCTATGATGTAGACATTCACTAAGAAGCGATTTTACAAAATTTGCCCCCCAAGGAGGACAAAACACGATTTCACAAAATTCTTCATATCTCATACAAACAAGCAAACAAAAAAGGTATCCGTAAAATTTTTACTTTAAAATATAGCTAACACAAATAACTAAAAAGCAATTTCTGGAATTTTACAAATTCGGTCCCCAAGGGAGGGAAAGGGTCAAAACGTGATTTCACATCTATATATATAAAATCGTTTGTCCTGAGTGAGTAAGTGATTCATTATCGCCCAACCCGAACCCATGGACCTAGAAGCATGAAGCATAAATTTTTGTGACAATCTTCCTTCTGTTACGTAGACATCTACAAAGATGCGATTTTACAATATTCGTCCCCGAACAGGGAGGGGGGGGGGGCAAAACGTGATTTCACAAAATCCTTCATATCTCAAACAAACAAACAAACAAACAACAACAACAACAAAAAAAAAAAAACAGATAACCGTAAATTTTTTGCTTTAAAACATAGCTAACACAAATACCTAAAAATCAATTTCTGGAATTTAGGAAATTCGGTCCACAAGAGGGGGTGCGTGGCAAAGTGTGATTCCACATGCGCAAAAAGTGATTTCATGAAAAAGCTTCATATATCAAAGAAAAAAACAGATATACGTGAGATTTTTTATTCAAAATATAGCTAACTTAAATACCTAAAAACCAATTTCTGGAATTTTAGATATTCAGCCCCTAAAGGGGGACAGGGCGCAAAACGTGATTTCACACAAAAAAAATTATATCTCAAAGAAAAAAGCAGATATCCGTAAAATTTTTGCTTTAAAATATAACTAACACAAATACCTAAAACCCAATTTTTGGAATTTAAGAAATCCAGTCCCTAATGGGAGGGGAGGAAACAAAACGTTATCTATGTTATATCTTCTATCTTATCCTATATTTCTCAAACAGAAAAACAGATATACGTGAAATTTTTGCTCCAAAATATAGCTAATAAAAAAACTTAAAAACCAATTTTTGGAATTTTAGAAATTCAGCCCCTAACGGGAGGAGGGGGCAAAACGTGATTTCAAATAATCCTTTATTCGCAAAAAAAAGAAAAGATATATGTGAGATTTTTTCTCTAAAATATAGCTCACACAAATACCTAAAAATTAATTTCTGGAATTTTAGAAATTCGTCCCAGGTGGGGCGGGAGGGGAAGGGGCTATGGGGCAAAAAAAAAAAAAAAAAAAAAGAAAGAAAGAAAGAAAAAAGAAAAATACAATCAAACCGTTCAAAATAAGTACAGATAGGTTTTAAAGGCCTGCAAGTCGAATGGGGATATTTTCGAAAGTCTAAAGTTATTAGGAGGGGCGGGAAGATGGGGTGGAGGGACAAAAAAATAATAATTATGTTAGATCGTTCAAAATTGGTGCATTGAGGTTTTTGATACTACAAATCGATTTCGGATAGTTTTGAATTTGTAAAGTTATTAGGAGAGACGGGAAAGGGGGGGGTGGAGGGGCAAAAAATAAAATAAAAATAGAGTTAGATCGTTTAAAATTGGTACATAGAGGTTTTTGATGCCTGCAAATCGATTTCAGATATTTTCGAATTTTTTAAATTATTAGGATAGACGGGAAGAGGGGGGCGAAGAGACAAAAACATAGAAATAAGAGTTAGAGCGTTGAAAATTAGTATTATTAGGTTTTTAGGCCCTATAAATCGATTGCGGATATTTTCGAAAGTGTAGAATTGTTACCAGGGGCGGGCGCAGGGGCAAAAATAAAAAAAATTCAGCGTCGAAGTATTATGATAGTTTAATTCTTAGCAGTTTTTTTCTTTTTTTTTTTAATTCTCAAAAAAAAAAAAAAAAAAAAAAAAGAATAAATAAATAAACAAATAAAATAATAATAATAATTATTATTATTATTATTTAGAAGATTAAATATTAAGTATAAATTTATGGGGGGAAAATGGTCAGTCTAATTATCTCCGTTAATTCAGGTGTTAAATCATTTCACATAATTAGGAAAACTATTTTTCTGTAAATGACTTATTTATTTGGATAGGATTGTCAAAAGATGTATGTAAATATTTTTTTCTTTTAGGTGAACAAAAGTTTTTGTAGTGGTTGACTGTTTATATGTTTGTATATATATTGCATTTGAGATAGTGTGTATTCTCTATTTATGATTATTGATAAATGTCTTAGCAATAGTTCATATTTTTGTCGAAAATAAAATAAAATAAAAATAGGAAAATTAGTAAAAAAAAAATTCTTGTGGACTTCCTTTTGGCAACACAATCATCTTTGGTAGTGCTCAGAGAGGAATTTTGCACTGCTCGGTATTAGGCCCGAATCAATTAATATTTTTTTTTCTCTCTCTCCCTAGAAGTTTTTGTAATTTGTGTATCATAATCATCTGTATATTACAAAGTGCTAGTATTTGTGTATCTATGTAAATAATTTCACATGGTTTGTTCAACCTAGAATGCTGTTTACGAAAATTTATTGTGTATTTTTGTTGCGTATTATTAATTTTTGGTAATAGTATTGTTATAATGTATATATAAATTTACTATATTTCAAAAAATGATTATAAGAGGTATCAGGAGTTCTCCTTTGGCCTACTAATAAGCTAAAAAAATTTTGTTGTGCAAAAATTTGTTTTCTACTCAGCCCCTCTGAGGATTAATGTTTTTTGAGAGTTATGTTAGGTTTGTAAAAAGTAAATAAGCTTGCTGCTTCAGTTTTGTTTCCTAGTAATGGTTGAACTTTTGGGTACTTTGAATGCCTCCATGGTTATAGTCATGTGCCGTAGTTATGTCAACCGCGATTGCTAGATGTTTCGGTTTTTGAAGTAGTCAGTAGTCTGTATGATAAACTGTGGTGTTAGGGATTCTATCTGTCGACTAAGAAATTGATGCTGAAATTAGTGGAGTGTGTGTCTACGATGTGGTAACTGTTTTTCTGGTGGTGTGAAACAACTGTGGTCCGATTAAAAAAAAAAAAAAAATTCTTGCCTACAATGGCTTGTACGTAAAAAAAAAAAAAGTTAGTCATTAGGTTTTCTTTTAATTGGTAGCCTAGGGTCGTGGATTAACTCAATCTAACGAACCGAGGAAATGCTTGTTCTGAGCTGTCTGTTCTCTTAGGATCGCTGTATGATTCTTTGTTGGATAGGCACTTTGTTCTAGGTCTTTCGGCTTCCTTCCCAAAAAAAACAAAAAAAAGAAATTCAATTTTTTTTTGTTGTTGTTGGGAGAAGGGGGTGCTGTCATAAAGTATTATGACAGTTTAATTCTTAGCAGTTTTTTTTTAATTCAAAAAGAAAAAAAAAAAAGAATAATAATAAAAAGAATTTAGAAGATTAATTGGTGGGAAAAAAATGGTCAGTCTAATTATCTCCGTTTAATTTAGGTGTTAAATCGTTTCACATCATTAAAAAAACTATTTTTCTGTAAATGACTTATTTATTTGGATAGGATTGTCAAAAGTGTGTGTAAATGTTTTTTCCATTTGTCGTTAAAGAGACATCTGGTCTAGCGGGCCATGTGTTCAGTTGCTTCTCGTTCTGTGTTTGAAATATGCCGCTTCATCTATTTTCCTTAAAATGTCACCATATGTTAGCATTTTCTCCCCTTCTAGCGAAAGAGGCTCTTCTGGGTATTGTTGAGGTCTCCGTATTCTCTTATCGCTCTGAAAAACGGTAATGATGCAAATTTTTTGAGTTGGCGGATTGCAAATAAGAGAGTTAATAGTTTTCAAACGTTTGTAAATAATTATGCAGGTGTTCGTTAAAATTGGTTTGCGGTAGGTCGCTAGGATAATTGAAAGTTTTAATGGGGCTCTGGAGCATTTGTGTTATGGGAAAATATACATGTGTACTGGTTTTGTAGATTTCATTATTCTTGTCATGAGGGCGTTATTTTGCCAGGGAGGCTGTTTAGTTCTCAACAAATAGGAACGCACCCTTTTTTATCTGGGATTTCTGGCAATACGTAGAGTTGCTGGAAGTTCGAGGGGCGTGTTTTGGTTCGATGAAGTACGCAGTTTTATTTGCGGGATGCAGAAAGATAGTTTAATAATGTTTTAAGTAGTAGAATTGTCGGTTTTTCAAGGGCGGGGGGATGGAGGCAGATGTTACCTGCTGAGCTCCAGAAGTTGTTTTTCCATCAGGAGTTCTGAAAATTCGAAAAATGGGTGCTAAATTTCTCTTCTTTCCTGAGCGCCGTGAGAAACTCCAGTTCTCTCGATGCGGTATGTTCCGGAAGAAGGAAACTTAAGAATGCACTGTACTGTCTGATGTTTTTGGAATTCCGATGTTTTCGTTTATCCAGCGGTGAGTGACTGCTTAGAGGGTTTTTCTCGATGATTACATTTCTTCGATGTCTGCCTATTATGCTGCATGATTCTTCGCTCTAATGTTTGATGTTTCAGTGGAGCTTGTATGAGTGAAGGGAATAAATGGAGTGCACTTAGTTTTAGTAGTAGTAAAGCTGTTATACTTCATAAATTGACATTTTGTTTTGGTTCGAGTTTCCCTTATCGTAAGTTGACTCGGAAGAAGTGCGTATCAAACCACCGGTGCTCCCTGTACTAAATTCCTTTTAAAAGGACCTGTAATGCCTGTGCTGGCATTGGAGTATGCCATGAGATGTTGTTGCATGCAATCACCTCGGTCAGTACTGTAATTCACCGTCAAGCAGTGCAGTTCCGAAGGCTAATAACATTAACACAGTCTCTCTTCCTGTTTGCTCGACCGTATGAATGCCTAGCTGAAATTAAGGAACTCCTGTGACTTAAAGTGGAATACTACGTGATAAGTATTTATTAAGACTTCAAAATATGTAATCATTTCCTTCCTTTTTGTTATTTAATGCTAAGGGTAAATCCAAAAATGTTTAAAAGAAATTATTTTTGTGAAAGTTAATACCTTGTATTAAAGTACAAAGTGGAAATCCAGAAGTTTATTTTTTGTAAACGTTTGTTAAGAGGAAATGCTTCACTTTTTGTTCGAATTGAACTCAACATAACTACTTGGCAAAATTTACAAAAGTCTGCATTGATTAGTGAATTTGCTGTTGTAGTAAATTCCGCTAATTTACACGAAATGTTAAATCAACGTAAGATGAAAGAATCGGAATTTTGATCAGATAAGGTGTTTCTGATAAATTAAAATTAAGCTATGTTCATGATAAGTTTCCTGACTCTGAAAAATTTGCGTTTGTTGAAAAAACAAGACCGGTGCTTGATGTAGAGCGTCCACAAAATTTAGTTTCTAAGCAAATCCGTTGCTTCAACTGTGGGCTAATGGGCTACGATTCTAGTCAGTGTACAGATAAAGGGAATAAGTACTTCAAATGTAATACTTTGGTTTGGGACATAAAGATCTCTGATAATCAGTGTTCTCACAACAAATAACGACGCATAATTTTACAAACATTTGCCATATTTTTTTACTTTCTTCTATATTCAATAGAAGAAAGTACTGGATTCGTAAAAATTTTCGACCTCGGGTTTTTGATGGATTTACACGTTTTGACAGCTGCAGAACACGATTTGACCATTTTTAGAAAATGTCTGTTTGTCTGTCTGTCAGTCTGTCTGTGTGTGTGTGTGTGTGTGTGTGTGACAAAATTTTGTGGCAACTGTATCTCAGGAACTACTGCACAGAATTTCATACAAATTGGTATGTAGTTGCACCTTGACATAAATTAGTGCCTATCAACTTTTGGTAAAAATTGTGTTACAGGCTGCGTTGCAATCCCGCTTTTTCTAAATTTTTAACATGGTGATATAGGACAAAATTTTGTATAAATATGCATAAAGAGAATTATTTTTTAGTAATCATTATGAAATTTACAAGAATTATTTATAACAGAGATAATCAACTGGGAAAATTTTTTTGTATGTGTAGGAGCAACGCCCCCCCCCCCCCCTGGGGGGAAGTCCCCCCTCGAGGGGAGTAAATTTTCAAGATGGGTATCTTTCGAAAGGTCTCGTCAATACCTTTAAAACGAATGGTTGAACTATGAATCTGTTATAATTTAAAACAAAGTTATCGATTTTTTTTACTTTTAACAAAAAAAAAACTTAGATTTTTTTTTTTTTTTTTTTTTTTTTTTTTTTTTTTTACGAAATTTAACCAAACTTGGTATTTAGTTGGCCCCTGACATAAACTGGTACTGATTAGATTTGGGGATCAATAGCTCAACAGGTGGCGCTGTGATCGTATTTTTTCTAAATTTTTAACATTGCAGTATAGAACAAAATTTCGTATAAATGTACATAATGAGAGTTATTCTTAACCTGTGAATGTAAAATTAATATGAATTATTGATAATAGTAGTAGTTAATTAGGAAAAGAAATTTGTGCATGTGGGGGCTTTGCTTCCTCTCCGGGGGGGGGGGTAATTGAAAAAAATCTTTTTTTTTCTTTTTTTTTTTAATATTGTTACTGAGTGAATTTGTATAGGAAAATATAGAAGAAAGTCTTGTGGTGGCCACAACATACTAGTTGTGTTTTGTTAGTGTGCTATTTTCTTTTTACTGTGCTTATTTCTGTGACGGACTGTGTTATTTTACGATGTCCTTATTTGGGTTCTTTATTTGACATTATTATTATTCAAGAAGTTAATGCAATTTTAAGAAGTTATTCATATTGGTTTTTCCTGTGTAAAAAAGTGTTCTGATATTCATATTATTAAACGATTTTCCTCATTTACGAAATTGCCTGTAAACAACTCTTTTGTATTTTCAGTAAAAATGCCAATATTCAGAACTACTTTTTTTAAGACCTCCCCCCCCCCTTTTTTTTTTTTAAGCTGATGTTTTAAGTACTTAAGAAATGAATACCATTATTCCAAAATAATTTTGATTCATTAAGCAGTACTGTTATTTACAAGTAATATTTTTATTAAATAAGTTAATAAAATAATAATAATAATGACAAAAAAGGAAAGATTATTAATTCAAGCGTACAACTAATTTGTAAAAAGAAACTGTTGCTATTATGTTATTTTTTCTACTTAAAGAACTAAACTTGTTGGTGTATTATATATATATATATTATTCTTTATATAAATGTTTGTGGTGAAGAACATAAATTTCAATTCAGAAGTAGTTTTTATTAATTACGAAGTTAACATATTTAAGAAGTTATGTTGATTAGTTAAGAAGTAATGTCATTTATGAGATATTTTTGTTTATTAAAGAAATACGATTTTCTTTTATATAAGATGTACTTTAAAGACGTAAAAGTCTGATTCGAGATTAAAAAGTAAGACGTGACTAATTTATTAAGACGTAAAAAATTTTTCTTAAAGATTACATCATTTAATTAAAAGGAATTTAAATTGTAATCTACATGTTGGATTTATTAAACTCAGAAGAGATTACATTTTTATTAAAATGACAGTGAAATTAAACGACAAAGAAGATTCAGACGGTACTTAGTTTTTTGTTTCTAATATATATATATATATATATATATATATATTTTCCCTGTCGAGAAGACTACTCCTTCAACATCAAACAAATTAATACCTTTTTTTTTTTTTTTTAAGTGATTTTAAATTTTTAAGAAGATCAACTCCTTTCTCAATGCGCTTTAGGCATGGATGGTCATAGTAGTTTGGAATACACTTTAAGTTGAAAATTCCGGTCTAATGAGCCTTGATGCGCAGAAAATGACCATAGCTTGACACCCTAAACCCTTCCTCGTTGATGAGCCATATTCTTGATGTAATTTAAAATATCCAGCCCTTTTACTTAAAATGGATTTCTACGTGGATACCATTATACTGCAGGTCAATGACAGTATTTATTAAAAGAAAAAAAAAAAAAAAAAGTGTTTTGAGTTATTTGGAGGGACGCGCTTGTGAACGCCATTGGAACCATTGGAGACAAATGCGTGCATTGCTAAAAAAAAATTACATTTATATCGGAAACCACATAAGCATGTTCACATCTTTAAAAAAATCTGGAGTGACTCCACTCGACTTTCCGAATATTGAATAAATCAACGGTTTTGTAGATAAAGTAAAGTAAGGGGAGCTGTTAAGTAAACAAAAGCGAGAAAATTATAATATGGTGTTTGAGTATTTTTCTCCATATAGTACAGGATGATTAATTTAATGCTATTGTACTTTGAGTCCACAGATCGTAATGATAAAGCATTTTTTGTTATGTCCCTGTAAAAACCTGTAAATTCTAGATTCACCAAAATGCTTACAGTCAGTGCAACAGTGATTTATAATATTTTAAAAAAATTTCAGCTCCATCGGATAAGGCATTTAGACGCTATTTCACTTTAAAGTTTCAGCCCATATGCTACAATGATAATGAAATATGCATTGTGTCCCTGTAAAAAGAACCATAAGTACTAGATTCTCTAAAGTTCCTTAAGTTTGTGTGATGGTGATCTGTAGCATGTATATAAATTTTCAGTTCATTTGAATAAGGCGTTTAGTCGTTGTCGAACTTTAATAATTTGAGGCTATAGGCCATAATGATAAGCAGTTTTTATTTGTGTGTTTATGGAATTCTGTGAGTGCTAGAGTCACCAAAATCTATACAGTTTGTGTGATGGTGGCCTGAAACATATATATAAATTTTCAGCTCATTTTGATAAGGCATTTAGATGTTATCGCACTTTAAATAATTTCACACTATAGGCCATAATGATACAGAATTATTTTTTGTGTCCCTGTAAAAAAACTATAAGTGCTAGATTCACCAAAACCTATACAAATCGTGAAACTGTGACCCATAGTAATATGTGTAGATATATATATATATATTTTTTTTTTTGCTCAATTGAATAAGGCGTTTAGACGTTAAAAAAACTGTAAGTGCTAGATTCACCAAAATCTATACAGTTCGTACTACGGTGACTTACAACATACGTACCAATTTTCAACTCATTCGAGCAACGCGCTTAGACGCTAGCGTGTTAACTCACACGCATACACACACTCATACACACACACACATACATACACATATACATACATACATACATACATCATCATAAAAATAGTGAAAACAGACTCGGGGGTCCTCAAAACGCATAGAAACATCAAAATCTTTAATTCGGATTTTGACATGATTACAATACTTTCCTTACATATGTATGTTCGGAAAGTAATAAGCAGTGATAAAGGCAGATGGTAAAATGAAAAAAAAAAAAAAAAAAAAAAAAAAAAAACGGAAAATGTGTACAAAGTGCCATTGACACATAGACCTATTTTAACAGTAGACTGGACAATGGCAGCCTTTTTGTGTGGCAGAGATTATTCATAAAAAAGTCACGTGACACAAGTAACTACAGTAGCCAAACTGGCCATCATTGAAAATTTCTCCCCAAGCTCTAAACTCTGCTTTCTCTTACGCAGACGATATTTTCCTTTTTTAAAAAAAGTTCTTTGAAAATTTTTATTTCCCTTTAAAAGTTAGATTGTTTTGAATCTAAATGAAATTTTATCGCAAGCAATAGTGATTAGATCGCAGGCAGCGTTCTGTAAAAGGCCCTAAAATTTATGTAAAATGAGAATTATATTTCAAAGCTAAGTTTTATTATTACTACTATTATTATTATTATTATATTTTTTAAGTAATCATTTTTGTAAAATGCTTTTAAGTGCTATATTTAATTCTTTAAATTAAATTAGTTTAAATATATTTTACCATATATTAATTTGAAGAAATTTCAGGATTATTTATGGGAGTTAAAGCGAGTATACACAGACAGACAAACCGAAGTCATAACCACTTTTGAACTTCGTTGGAAAGTGTTAATAACAAGGTCAAAATAAATTTCAGCAGCTGCAGTGTTTTACACAAATTTTGCTTTAATAATAATAATAATAACAATAATAAGTATTTATATTCAAAACAAATTGTCGCCAATAACGCGATAAATGATGAAAAAAAAAAAAAAAAAAAAAAAAAGTAGCCTTTTCACTATACTCAGCTGTTTCACTTTTACCACACTTTCTTATATTTTTGTAAAAATGAATGCTACGTCCACTGTTATAATAGATCCATGCAATGGGGGACAGGGCAGATTTACTAATTATGATGGTTAATCTGGTGGTTAATAATTTCTATATCTTTATCTAATGGACCTTTTTTCACTTCGTAATGCCTGAGGATGTTTGGAGTAATAATTTTTATACATTAATAGCTTTTTCTTTTTCTTTTTAATAAATTTGCAGCAAAAGAGAAGGATAGTTTAAGACGTGTAAAATCACGCGATTACATTATTAGTTCTAGCATGTCTCCTGTTTACTAGAAGTGATGTGTCTTTTTTTTTTTTTTTTTTTTTTTAAATAATTGTAATATTTTATTATTATTGTACTAAGTAGGTAAAATATCCAATCATACCTTGAATTTCTACCCTTCCTCATGCAAGAAGAAAGGATTTAATATCTTAATATAAGATTATTGGAATAAACCAAAAATTCGTGTTGATATAATTTTTACATCGGTAAAGATATTTTATACACAAGTGTTCTACATCATTTTGTAGCTTTTGAAAATTTAATTAATATTTATGTATTAGATATAGTAAATTTATTAATATTTTCTTTTCGTTTTAAAAAAGTATGGAAATTTTTCGAAATTCGAGTAAATTTACATGGCTACTGGAAGCAAGGGTTTAAAGTTACAGAAGTGGCAAAAAATAAATAAAATAATAATAATAATAATAATAATAATAATAATAATAATAATAAATAAATAAATAAATATGCGAAATGGGGAAAGAAAAAATTGTCTCAGTTCGTACAGAGCAAAAATGGTTCAAAAAGTTTAATTAAGGACACACAGCTCAGAAGAGCATTTGTAAAGCATCTGTGAAGAATCTGCGAAGGATTTGTGAAGCCACCGTTGCCGATCCATCAACAAGTACTCTTAGACTGTCTGTTGGCCAAATGCTATATTCCACAAGCACCAGTTGTTCGATATCTTAAGGTTATTGGAAACGTAAACAGGCAATTCCAAGATGTGCAGCATATTATAAAGGAATATCAAGTTCAAAATCCGGTAGACACGTGCCAGAAATTGGTAGAAAATCCCTGTGACGGCCATTTCATTCCCAAAGTGTGACTAGTGAAAAAAAGTGGATTTATTTTAACATTCCATACAAACAAAAACAATGGCTGAACAAATGCCAGGACAAATCGAGACTGGTTCTCAAAGGAAACGCTATTGTGTGTTTGATGGAATTTTGAGGGCATAATCCATTTTTAGCTAGTTCCAAATTGTCGTATTATTTACGCAAATTTCTATTGTGCTCAACTGAATCGAATGTATGCTGAGCTGGGTGAAATATACCCAGCATTGCTTGATCGAAAGTGGGTCTTTCTGCAGCAAATTATTATTTCCAGTTTTTTGTGTTGTCCTATCATATGCTATCAGGGCTTTCCATAACAAAGAATTACAAGTCAAGCATACAAACCAGATGCATATGTAAACAATAAATAAATAAAAAGCAAGTTTAAACAAAAAATAGAAACATATTAACTTAGTTTGGTTTTAGAATACATTCGGTATTCGATTTTCGGTACAACTGGTGAAAAGGATTTTTCAAATTTTCCAAAAGTCATAAAAAAGTTTTCCTGTGTAAGTCTTAACGTTAATGAGAAAAGGATCAGTAATGATGGACATGTAAATCACTTGGAGAAGAATATAATTTATAATCTTTGTATATATGTAAAGCAATGTTTGTCTCTGTGTGTGTGGACAGCGTAGCGCAAAGACGGTAGCTCGGACAGTCACGTGTTTGGACAAGAAGGTGCCCCCGAGGAGTCCTTGTGCACCTCGAAGGCCAATTTTCGAAATTTTGATTAGTTTTCTTTTAATTAATTAAAATGTGAATAGAACCAATTCACAACAACTTTTAAAAAATCCATTAAAATATTAGCTATAATTTAGTTGTTGACAAAAAAAAGTGCGAGTTTATTTTCTTTTGATATAAAAATGCATTCAATTAAACGGAAAGAATAAAACAAAAGAATAAATATTAAATTATGCATCTCACAAAAATTGACGTCAACATAACTTTAAAAATTTTATACATATTGATAAAATGTTAATATAGTTCATGATGCTAATATATACTCTATAGCAAAAAAATCGACGCACCAAGAAGGAGTTATCCAAATGAGACGAAAATTGATAGATGTGATGTACATGCGAAGAAAAACAAATAATTACAGTTTCAGAAAATTTGGATGGTTTACTCAAGAGAAACGGCCTCACAGAAGTCAACAAGTCAATAACGCATTGGTCCACTTTTCACCTTTATGTAAGCAGTCATTTGGCTTCACATTAACTCATAGAGTTGGCAGATATGATCCTGCAAGATATCATGTCAAATTCTGTCCAATCGGTGCGTTAGATTGTAAAATCCCGAGCTGGTTGTAGGACCCTTTCCATGATGCTCCAAACGCCTTAGAGATTCGACGACTTTGCTAGAAAAAATAATGTTGGGCTAGAAAGAAAACAAGCAGTAGAAACTATCTTCGTGCGTGAGCGGACATTATCATGTTGAAATATACGTTCAAAATTTCGCGATATGAAGGACAACAAAACGAGATGTAGAATTTCGTCGACGTACCACTCTGCTTAAAGATACAACCAAAGGGGTCCTGCCAACTGGCTTCTCTGAACACAACTACACACCTTTCTCAGATGCTGCCATCTGCGCATATTGTTTGGGAGGCATAGTTACTGTCTATCTGAGTAGACGGAATGAAATTTTCGATGAATTTACGACCTGGAATCAAAATTTCACATTTTTAATATCCTGCCAATTGCGCAGATAAGATGCGCTGCAGCGTCACATGCTCATTCGATGGCAGCCAAAGTTTAAAATTTTGCATTTTCCATCTAAACCTGCATGCATGTCAATTTGTGTCCAGTTTGCATTATTCCTTCTTGGTGCGTCGTTTTTTTTTGGGGGGATAGAGAGTGTACGTTGTTCAAAAAGGATTATTATTTTTTTATTTTTAAAACTACTGTTTTTCTCAGATACATTTATATATATATATATATATATAAGGTCACTTGGAAGTTTTTTTTATTTTTGTTGTCATTTCTGCGATAAGTTAAAAATAGGCATCGTGATTGCGTAAGCAAACTTGGCGAGAAGCGTCCAAGCTACTTCGGTGCCAAATTTCAAATTCCGCCAAGAGGTCCAAGCTGTTCCATTGCTTTAGCATGATTTTTCTGAATTTTATTTTAAATATTTTTACTTCCGTTACCGTCTACCGTAAATAATGGAAGTATTTAACTTAATGCGAAAGGGTAAAAAAGGAAAATATTTTTTTTTTTTTTTTTTTTTTTTTTTTAATTGGTCTAACGATACAAAGTGTCTCTAAGTAAAATATTGTGCGTTTTCCGTTCTGTTTATTATTAGAAAGAAAATGACTAATGACTAATTCCCTATTTTATTGACATCTTTATAAATTAAATTATCCAATACCGAGATGTTGCGGTGAGGAAGTCTCTGCCGAAATCAGCGAGGGCCAGAAACTAAGTTTATAAGCAATTTCAATGTTCTTTCTTTTTAACTTTTATTTGTAAAGCGGTATAAAAAAAATAGCGATTCTTTTTTTACTTCCATTACCAGACTACTGTAGGTAATGGAAGTATTGTATTTGGTCCGAAAATCTGATGTCGAGTTTTTACCTGATTCACATGTTTTAAGGTCTCCTGAGTTAAAGAAAAAAAATAGTTTTTGGCAATTGGTCAGTGTGTATGTAGTTGTGTGGGGAACCTCCTGACTACCATGTATCTGAAACCAATAAAGAAAGATCTACGAAACTTCAGAATTGAGGCAGGTCTGGTGAACAGATGAAATTTTCAAATATTGGGGAAAATTGAAAAAACATAAGTAGGACATCGGGAACCAGAAGTAGAACTGTAAGTCCGTATCTCAAAACAGCTCTAACGATTTTCTTCAAAGTTGCTATATAAACACTCTATAAGATGTCCTTTCGTATGATATAGTTAGTTAGTTCAGGAAAATTGATGAGCGACCTGTATAAATTTCAGGTCTCGCAAGTACGTTCCTTTAAAAATGGCTGTACAGATTTTTTTCAAACTTGCCATCTTAACCCTTTTTAGACATCCTTTTGTATGCAATTGTTGTTTTTCAGTCAACAATTGAATAGGCCAAATTTGATAAAAGTCGGTATTGCAAAAACGGCTCTAACGATTTTCTTGAAAATTGTTACATAAACTCATTTCTGATATTCTTTCTCATGTACTACGTGGTTATTACAAGAAAATTAACAGTCATCATGATTAGGCAGGTTAGTTTTAGATCTCAGAATTTGGTGTTTTAAAAAATAAGTTCAATCGATTTTTTTTTTCTTATTTTTAAACTCGTTATTTAAATCTGATTTTTATGTCGTTAAACGTGTATCAGCTTTCTCTCAAAGGAAAAATTTTAGGTGTCTACTTCGTTAGGTCAGATTTATGTCTTCTGATTACATACATTATCACCAAAAAATGCATATAATACGTGTAATGCTGGGTAATTGAAGTCTTGTGGTTGTTTTGTTTCACACCAGATTTTTTTTTTTATTTTTTTTATTTTTTATTCATTTAAATATAGTGACCAGCGAAGCGGGCAAAGTCTGCTAGTAAAATTATAAAATATATAACTTTATATAGATTAATCCAGCAGATATCCTGTTCAAGATATCGCCCTGAAACTTTATACACACACAAAAGAAATATTATTGCTAGTTTTAAAGTTATAAGCCAAAATTCAACCCTCACAAAATGAAATGAGGCACTACTAATTATGTAAACGCTAATTTTAATGGCTTCGTTCAAGTACCATTTAGCATTGAATTGCAAATTTATATTGAATTTTACAAATTTATATCATTAATGAGTTTCTATCATCGCAAATTTGCATTTGTGTGACCTTTTTTTTTTTTTTTTTTTTTTTTTTTTTAAGGGTGGGAGGAGGGGCGTTAGCGTTGTGGATTTCTTCTTAATAGTCGATTTTTAAGTTATATTTCAAAAGGGCCTTTGTCTTACGCCTATAATTTTCTTTCATACACATATCACGCTTATTTGCACCATCTTAATTAAAATTTGCATTAAATTACTTAGAATAAAAAGTAAAGTATATTAATAATGACTTACAAGTTATAAGTTGAGGCAATAATCGATTCAAAATTTGTTCTTACCTGCTCCATCCATACATTGGTGCTAATGTCCAGGCTAATGACCATATCCAAACAAAGAGGATTCTTAGCAGCGCTCCAACTTTCGTTAAAGGCTTTCCGGACATTCCTCGTACGATGACGTTGTATCGATCGAGTGTAATCATCACCATGCTCCAGATAGATGCACTTCCAAACAGGGAGCCAACCATACCATAAATCTCACACATGAGGGGTCCCAACACCCATGTCTCGGAGAAGCAGTTTGTAGACATCGTAGGCATCATAAAAAGCAGCATACCAAAATCAGATAAGGCAAGGTTTGCAACCAGAAAATTACCGGGTGATCGGAGATTTTTCACTGCTAACATTAAATATATGACAATTCCATTACCTGATATACTGATGACTCCTATAATAATTATGAGCACTCCGAGGAGATAATGCATGGTACTTTCCATTGGTGGATACTTGTACCAATGTTCATGAATCATGTACAACATGTCTTCTGATAGAAGATCAACAATTGATATGTTTCTTCCATCGCTATCACGTGCCGCCTTGGCCGCCATTTTCGCAGCGTGTGGTAACATCTGAAATAAATCAATAAAAAAGAAATTATTTATTTTTTTTTATCTCATGCAATCTCTTTAGATATGTACTTAAAATAAATATACGTTATTTGTATTAATCTATCTTCTTTTTTTATTTTTATTTTTATTTTATTTATTTTATTTTTTTTCTATGACCAATCTAATCACTCCTTTAATGGATTTGAAAAATCGCCATATTTGATTTTTATCCAAGAACGGAAAAAAAAAAAAATAAAATAAAAAATCTCCTGAAGCATTAAAATGCCTAATAAAGGTATTAATAAATTTTACTTTAAATCGAGAAATGTTAGAATGGAATAGATAATGGATAATAAGTAAATCAGATTATTTAAATTAACGTTAAAAACGAAATAATATAATTGAATTTAGCATATTGTAATTTTAGTAGCGTTAAGTATGCCGTCATCAGTACACAATAGGAAGTTGAATTCCTAAATATAACGGGAGAAGCGGGTTCTTGCGCCATAATAACAGCCAGTGAAATTTTGGATATTGAAGAGGAATTAACCAATCGGAAATAGGAAAACTATGGAAATGGTCGGAAAAAAATTTGATAAGTAATAATACTGAGATTAACAATAAAAGGATATTGATGACATATAACAATCCGCGTTTGTAATGATCGATAGATGGCGCTCTCTGAACTGCAGTTGTTAGTAAATATAATAGCCACGTGTATCTATTATTGTTCTTTCTCCGCCATTACATCATGGAAAATCGATTGCATAATATGATGATATGCAGTGGTGTGATAATTTCACCTTAGCCCACCAGAGGGAGAGCATTTCATTACAATCGCGGATAGATTGAACGTGTAATATTGGCTCTTTTGTTGACCTAATACAGGCGTGATTGCTATGAGACTTATCTAAATTGATCTGAGCAAATTTTTATAATTCCTTCATAAAATGTATGCTATTGCAATACATTCTATACGATAGCTTGTACATGGTAAGAAAAGAACAATAAATAGATTAATAACTAAGAAAACTTCTCATTAGAATCTTCAGTAATACCACTACGATAAAAGAGGTGTGATTTAGCGAGCTTTGCCACAAGAGTCATACTGATTCTTAGTACTTCAGAATATCAACTGGCAATTCATTTGCGAAAGCTAAGATTTTTAAACTGGTGTTATTTTAACTTGATTTTAAAGAAATTGTTGTAACAAAAAAATTCACTTTTGAAGATTTAAGCATAAATTTGAAAAAGAAAAAAAAAAAAAAAAATCTAGGCAGATAATATGAAAAAAAAAAAAAAAACTGCAGTTAATCTGAAAGTATTTGTAAAATAGAATCTGTAGAAAAACCGCAGTTTGTAATACTAATCTACAAATAATTTATTTAATTTATAATTGTTGCCAAGAAAATTAAACTTTAAATTTTACAGCCACTTTTTAAGATAGCACGCGATCGTGTTTTGTATAAAAATCAAATCGTAAAATTCATATTTTTATTTCATATTATTGCACGCGTACTATTTATTTCCTAATTCAAAAAGATTAAAAAAAAAAACGTTTTCGATATCTCTTGTAACGATACTGATTATTATTAATTTTCTTTTCTTTTTCTTTCAAAAAAAAAAAAAAAAAAGATTTTGATGAAATTCTGGCAAAAGCAGAATTTAGGTTAGGACGGAGGACTATTAGTTTTTTTTTTTCTTCCCAATTATAACATCGCTTTCAAATTATTCAATTATATTTTCGATAAATTTTAGATTTCGATAAATGTCCAACTATCGAAAAATGATTTCGACAAATGTCCAACTATCGAAAACGACAACGCAAAAATCCCTGTCTGAGACTAATAGGCCCTCAGTCCTAAAAAAAGTAAAATAAATTGTAATGTTTTTGGTTATGATTGTATCTATTTTGCAAGTACCAAGCATTTATAATGATTGTTTTTCTTGCAACTCCTCAAGCTTCCAATTTAATTGAAAAATGAGTGTTTCGAGAAATACCCTTCCCTGTTTCCCCCTTCTCTCCTTAAAATATTAGCCATATATTTTTTCCCCGATATCCTCACAGCTATTTGAGATATTTGGATAAAACACATTGCAGATTGTAATCTAAAATATTTTCTGTTCCTCCCTCAAATAACTATTATTGTTATAGGTGCATTTTTGTTTGAGTCTGTTTTGATCCAATGGAAATTGTTGTAACTAATCTCTATATCATAAAAGCATTTCTGTATAACTTGAAATGATTTGAAATAATTAAAACATTTTTTAGAATATAACCATCCATATACAAGAGTGTATGTACGCTGAAGAGCCAAAAAACACTGGTACACCTGATCGTGTAAGGCTCCCACGAGCACGCAGAAGTGCGTGTGGCACAACACGACGTGGCATGATTCAACTAATGTCTGAAGGTGTGCTGGAGGTAATTCAAACCATAAATCTGGTAGAGCAATCAACAAATCCATAAGATGGCGAGAAGGGGAAGATTTCTTCTAAACAACACGTTGCAAGGCATCCCAGATATACTAAAAAATGTTCACGTCTAGGAATTTAGGCTGCCAATTGAAATATCTAAATTCAGAAGAGTGTTCCTGGAACCACTCGGTAGCAATTCTCGACGTATTGAGTGTCGCATTGTCCTGCTTTAATTTTCCATGTCCATTGGAATGCATAATAGACATGAATGAGTGCAGGTGATCGGACAGGATTCTTACTTATCTGTCTTTTGTCAGAGTTGTATCTAGACAAATCAGGGGTCACATATCATCTACTGAACACGCCCCAAAACATGACAGAGCCTCCCCCCAGCTAGAACAGTCCCCTGTTGACATGTACACACAGAAAAATGGAAAATCGAAACTTGTCAAGAGACTTGCCATCTTTGTGATACTAGTCGTTTGCCAAGTACATTGACAAATTTGCACAAAATTACGCAAAATTTTAAACAATCAAAACACTACGTGACAATCCTAGTTAGTCATGAGACACAAAAGTCGTTTTATTTTACTATATGTCTTTAATGATGCTTCGCCTGATGATCAGTTTTGGCTCGAAAACTTGTCAGACGACTAGTTTCCCCGGTACAGTTTTCATTTTCCTCAAATTTGACTGGTTAATCAAATGAGAGGATAAAAATAAACTGTTCCAATCTTGTCAGTCGACGAAGAAGAATTTGTTTGGCTAGTCAAAAGGCTGAGCCTTGTTGTTATTTATTTATTTATTTATTTTTTTATTTTTTTATTTTATTATTTTTTTGTCTCCTACTGATTTGGCGGGATAGTGTAAGTTTGATTAATTCTGAAAAAAATTGTGCGCTTAAAGTTATTTGGGAAACGCATATTTTTTATAAGAGCCAATTACTTTGTATCATGCTGATACCAATTTTTTATGTATTTTCAAGTCCAATAAATCCTTTTAAGCTATTGTATAGCTTTTATCGCGGGCTTTGAGCGCGGCGACCGAATCAAAAAATTCCGTAACGAAAAAAAAACCTAACACAGTTCGGCAGACTTCGGTAGACTTCGGCTGTACGAAGCTCGAAAATCGAGACGAGCTGCTCCGAAATCGGAAGAATACGTAAGCAGCTGTTTGTGAGAAAGTATATAGGTGTATAGGTAGGTATCTATCATTTATGTACAACAGTGAATAGCTGTACGCGTAAAATTTGTGTATAAAGTAGATCAGATAAAACTTGAATATCCCCATTCGACTTGCAGGCCTTTAAAACCTATTAAATACCTTTTCTCTATTAAAATTTGTTTTCTTATCGATCACCACGCTAAAAAAGTGTAACTTGAACTAATATAAAAAAAAAAACTTGAATATCCCCATTCGAGTTGCAGGCCTTTAAAACCTATTAAAATTCCTTTTCTCTATTAAAATTTGTTTTCTTATCGGTCACCACGCTCAAAAAAGGTAACTTGAATTAATATCAAAGAAAAAACTTGAATATCCCCATTCGACGTGCAGGCCTTTAAAACCTATTGAAATACCTTTTCTCTATTAAAATTTGTTTTATATGGTCACCACGCTCAAAAAGTGTAACTTGAATTAATATCAAAGAAAATACTTGAATATCCCCATTCGACTTGCAGGCCTTTAAAACCTATTAAATAACTTTTCTCTATTAAAATTTGTTTTCTTATCATTATTGTTATCTTATCATTATTGTTATCTTATTCATTAATATCAAAGAAAAACCTTGAATATCCCCATTCGACTTGCAGGCCTTTAAAACCTATTAAATACCTTTTCTCTATTAAAATTTGTTTTATATCGGTCACCACGCTCAAAAAGTGTAACTTGAATTGATATCAAAGAAAAAACTTGAATATCCCCATTCGACTTGCAGGCCTTTAAAACCTATTAAATACCTTTTCTCTATTAAAATTCGTTTTCTGATCGGTCACCACGCTCAAAAAGTGTAACTTGAATTAATATCAAAGAAAAAACTTGAATATCCACATTCGACTTGCAGGCCTTTAAAACCTATTAAAATACCTTTTCTCTATTAAAATTTGTTTTCTTATCATTATTGTTATCTTATTCATCAATATCAAAGAAAAAACTTGAATATCCCCATTCGACTTGCAGGCCGTTAAAACATATTAAATACCTTTTCTCTATTATAATTTGTTTTCTTATCGGTCACCACGCTCAAATGTGTAACTTGAATTAATATGAAAGAAAAAACTTGAATATCCCCATTCGACTTGCAGGCCTTTAAAACCCATTAAATACCTTTTCTCTATTAAAATTCGTTTTTTTATCGGTCACCACGCTCAAAAAGTGTAACTTGAATTAATATCAAAGAAAATATTTGAATATCCCCATTCGACTTGCAGGCCTTTAAAACCTATTAAATACCTTTTCTCTATTAAAATTTGTTTTCTTATCGGTCACCACGCTCAAAAAGTGTAACTTGAATTAATATCAAAGAAAAAACTTGAATATCCCCATACGACTTACAGGCCTTTAAAACCTATTAAAATACCTTTTCTCTATTAAAATTTGTTTTCTTATCATTATTGTTATCTTATTCATTAATATCAAAGAAAATCCTTGAATATCCCCATTCGACTTGCAGGTCTTTAAAACCTATTAAATACCTTTTGTCTATTAAAATTTGTTTTCTTATCGGTCACCACGCTCAAAAAATGTAACTTGAATTAACATCAAAGAAAAAACTTGAATATCCCCATTCGACTTGCAGGCCTTTAAAACCTATTAAATACCTTTTCTCTATTAAAATTTGTTTTCTTATCATTATTGTTATCTTATCATTATTGTTATCTTATTCATTAATATCAAAGAAAAAACTTGAATATCCCCATTCGACTTGCAGGCCTTTAAAACCTATTAAATACCTTTTCTCTATTAAAATTTGTTTTCTTATCGGTCACCACGCTCAAAAAGTGTAACTTGAATTAATATGAAAGAAAAAACTTGAATATCCCCATTCGACTTGCAGGCCTTTAAAACCCATTAAATACATTTTCTCCATTAAAATTCGTTTTCTTATCGGTCACCACGCTCAAAAAGTGTAACTTGAATTAATATTAAAGAAAAAATTTGAATATCCCCATTCGACTTGCAGGCCTTTAAAACCTATTAAATACCTTTTCTCTATTAAAATTTGTTTTCTTATCGGTCACCACGCTCAAAAAGTGTAACTTGAATTAATATCAAAGAAAAAACTTGAATATCCCCATTCGACTTGCAGGCCTTTAAAACCTATTAAAATACCTTTTCTCTATTAAAATTTGTTTTCTTATCATTATTGTTATCTTATCATTATTGTTATCTTATTCATTAATATCAAAGAAAATCCTTGAATATCCCCATTCGACTTGCAGGTCTTTAAAACCTATTAAATACCTTTTCTCTATTAAAATTTGTTTTCTTATCGGTCACCACGCTCAAAAAATGTAACTTGAATTAACATAAAAGAAAAAACTTGAATATCCCCATTCGACTTGCAGGCCTTTAAAACCTATTAAATACCTTTTCTCTATTAAAATTTGTTTTCTTATCATTATTGTTATCTTATCATTATTGTTATCTTATTCATTAATATCAAAGAAAAAACTTGAATATCCCCATTCGACTTGCAGGCCTTTAAAACCTATTAAATACCTTTTCTCTATTAAAATTCGTTTTCTGATCGGTCACCACGCTCAAAAAGTGTAACTTGAATTAATATCAAAGAAAAAACTTGAATATCCACATTCGACTTGCAGGCCTTTAAAACCTATTAAAATACCTTTTCTCTATTAAAATTTGTTTTCTTATCATTATTGTTATATTATCATTATTGTTATCTTATTCATCAGTATCAAAGAAAAAACTTGAATATCCCCATTCGACCTGCAGGCTTTTAAAACCTATTAAATACCTTTTCTCCCTTAAAATTTGTTTTCTTATCGGTCACCACGCTCAAAAAGTGTAACTTGAATTAATATGAAAGAAAAAACTTGAATATCCCCATTCGACTTGCAGGCCTTTAAAACCCATTAAATACCTTTTCTCTATTAAAATTCGTTTTCTTATGGGTCACCACGCTCAAAAAGTGTAACTTGAATTAATATCAAAGAAAAAACTTGAATATCCCCATACGACTTACAGGCCTTTAAAACCTATTAAAACACCTTTTCTCTATTAAAATTTGTTTTCTTATCATTATTGTTATCTTATTCATTAATATCAAAGAAAATCCTTGAATATCCCCATTCGACTTGCAGGTCTTTAAAACCTATTAAATACTTTTTGTCTATTAAAATTTGTTTTCTTATCGGTCACCACGCTCAAAAAATGTAACTTGAATTAACATCAAAGAAAAAACTTGAATATCCCCATTCGACTTGCAGGCCTTTAAAACCTATTAAATAACTTTTCTCTATTAAAATTTGTTTTCTTATCATTATTGTTATCTTATCATTATTGTTATCTTATTCATTAATATCAAAGAAAAACCTTGAATATCCCCATTCGACTTGCAGGCCTTTAAAACCTATTAAATACCTTTTCTCTATTAAAATTTGTTTTATATCGGTCACCACGCTCAAAAAGTGTAACTTGAATTGATATCAAAGAAAAAACTTGAATATCCCCATTCGACTTGCAGGCCTTTAAAACCTATTAAATACCTTTTCTCTATTAAAATTCGTTTTCTGATCGGTCACCACGCTCAAAAAGTGTAACTTGAATTAATATCAAAGAAAAAACTTGAATATCCACATTCGACTTGCAGGCCTTTAAAACCTATTAAAATACCTTTTCTCTATTAAAATTTGTTTTCTTATCATTATTGTTATCTTATTCATCAATATCAAAGAAAAAACTTGAATATCCCCATTCGACTTGCAGGCCGTTAAAACATATTAAATACCTTTTCTCTATTATAATTTGTTTTCTTATCGGTCACCACGCTCATAAAGTGTAACTTGAATTAATATGAAAGAAAAAACTTGAATATCCCCATTCGACTTGCAGGCCTTTAAAACCCATTAAATACCTTTTCTCTATTAAAATTCGTTTTCTTATCGGTCACCACGCTCAAAAAGTGTAACTTGAATTAATATCAAAGAAAATATTTGAATATCCCCATTCGACTTGCAGGCCTTTAAAACCTATTAAAATACCTTTTCTCTATTAAAATTTGTTTTCTTATCATTATTGTTATCTTATTCATTAATATCAAAGAAAATCCTTGAATATCCCCATTCGACTTGCAGGTCTTTAAAACCTATTAAATACCTTTTGTCTATTAAAATTTGTTTTCTTATCGGTCACCACGCTCAAAAAATGTAACTTGAATTAACATCAAAGAAAAAACTTGAATATCCCCATTCGACTTGCAGGCCTTTAAAACCTATTAAATACCTTTTCTCTATTAAAATTTCTTTTCTTATCATTATTGTTATCTTATCATTATTGTTATCTTATTCATTAATATCAAAGAAAAACTTGAATATCCCCATTCGACTTGCAGGCCTTTAAAACCTATTAAATACCTTTTCTCTATTAAAATTTGTTTTCTTATCGGTCACCACGCTCAAAAAGTGTAACTTGAATTAATATGAAAGAAAAAACTTGAATATCCCCATTCGACTTGCAGGCCTTTAAAACCCATTAAATACCTTTTCTCCATTAAAATTCGTTTTCTTATCGGTCACCACGCTCAAAAAGTGTAACTTGAATTAATATTAAAGAAAAAATTTGAATATCCCCATTCGACTTGCAGGCCTTTAAAACCTATTAAATACCTTTTCTCTATTAAAATTTGTTTTCTTATCGGTCACCACGCTCAAAAAGTGTAACTTGAATTAATATCAAAGAAAAAACTTGAATATCCCCATTCGACTTGCAGGCCTTTAAAACCTATTAAAATACCTTTTCTCTATTAAAATTTGTTTTCTTATCATTATTGTTATCTTATCATTATTGTTATCTTATTCATTAATATCAAAGAAAATTCTTGAATATCCCCATTCGACTTGCAGGTCTTTAAAACCTATTAAATACCTTTTCTCTATTAAAATTTGTTTTCTTATCGGTCACCACGCTCAAAAAATGTAACTTGAATTAACATAAAAGAAAAAACTTGAATATCCCCATTCGACTTGCAGGCCTTTAAAACCTATTAAATACCTTTTCTCTATTAAAATTTGTTTTCTTATCATTATTGTTATCTTATCATTATTGTTATCTTATTCATTAATATCAAAGAAAAAACTTGAATATCCCCATTCGACTTGCAGGCCTTTAAAACCTATTAAATACCTTTTCTCTATTAAAATTCGTTTTCTGATCGGTCACCACGCTCAAAAAGTGTAACTTGAATTAATATCAAAGAAAAAACTTGAATATCCACATTCGACTTGCAGGCCTTTAAAACCTATTAAAATACCTTTTCTCTATTAAAATTTGTTTTCTTATCATTATTGTTATATTATCATTATTGTTATCTTATTCATCAGTATCAAAGAAAAAACTTGAATATCCCCATTCGACCTGCAGGCCTTTAAAACCTATTAAATACCTTTTCTCCCTTAAAATTTGTTTTCTTATCGGTCACCACGCTCAAAAAGTGTAACTTGAATTAATATGAAAGAAAAAACTTGAATATCCCCATTCGACTTGCAGGCCTTTAAAACCCATTAAATACCTTTTCTCTATTAAAATTCGTTTTCTTATGGGTCACCACGCTCAAAAAGTGTAACTTGAATTAATATCAAAGAAAAAACTTGAATATCCCCATACGACTTACAGGCCTTTAAAACCTATTAAAATACCTTTTCTCTATTAAAATTTGTTTTCTTATCATTATTGTTATCTTATTCATTAATATCAAAGAAAATCCTTGAATATCCCCATTCGACTTGCAGGTCTTTAAAACCTATTAAATACTTTTTGTCTATTAAAATTTGTTTTCTTATCGGTCACCACGCTCAAAAAATGTAACTTGAATTAACATCAAAGAAAAAACTTGAATATCCCCATTCGACTTGCAGGCCTTTAAAACCTATTAAATACCTTTTCTCTATTAAAATTTGTTTTCTTATCATTATTGTTATCTTATCATTATTGTTATCTTATTCATTAATATCAAAGAAAAAACTTGAATATCCCCATTCGACTTGCAGGCCTTTAAAACCTATTAAATACCTTTTCTCTATTAAAATTTGTTTTCTTATCGGTCACCACGCTCAAAAAGTGTAACTTGAATTAATATCAAAGAAAAAATTTGAATATCCCCATTCGACTTGCAGGCCTTTAAAATCTATTAAATACCTTTTCTCTATTAAAATTTGTTTTCTTATCGGTCACCACGCTCAAAAAGTGTAACTTGAATTAATATCAAAGAAAAAACTTGAATATCCCCATACGACTTACAGGCCTTTAAAACCTATTAAAATACCTTTTCTCTATTAAAATTTGTTTTATAATCATTATTGTTATCTTATTCATTAATATCAAAGAAAATCCTTGAATATCCCCATTCGACTTGCAGATCTTTAAAACCTATTAAATACCTTTTGTCTATTAAAATTTGTTTTCTTATCGGTCACCACGCTCAAAAAATGTAACTTGAATTAACATCAAAGAAAAAACTTGAATATCCCCATTCGACTTGCAGGCCTTTAAAACCTATTAAATACCTTTTCTCTATTAAAATTTGTTTTCTTATCGGTCCCCACGCTCAAAAAGTGTAACTTGAATTAATAGCAAAGAAAAAACTTGAATATCCCCATTCGACTTGCAGGCCTTTAAAACCTATTAAAATACCTTTTCTCTATTAAAATTTGTTTTCTTATCATTATTGTTATCTTATTCATTAATATCAAAGAAAATCCTTGAATATCCCCATTCGACTTGCAGGCCTTTAAAACCTATTAAATACCTTTTCTCTATTAAAATTTGTTTTCTTATCGGTCACCACGCTCAAAAAATGTAACTTGAATTAACATCAAAGAAAAAAATTGAATATCCCCATTCGACTTGCAGGCCTTTAAAACCTATTAAATACCCTTTCTCTATTAAAATTTGTTTTGTTATCGGTCACCACGCTCAAAAAGTGTAACTTGAATTAATATCAAAGAAAAAACTTGAATATCCCCATTCGACTTGCAGGCCTTTAAAACCTATTAAAATACCTTTTCTCTATTAAAATTTGTTTTCTTATCATTATTGTTATCTTATTCATTAATATCAAAGAAAATCCTTGAATATCCCCATTCGACTTGCAGGCCTTTAAAACCTATTAAATACCTTTTCTCTATTAAAATTTGTTTTCTTATCGGTCACCACGCTCAAAAAATGTAACTTGAATTAACATCAAAGAAAAAAATTGAATATCCCCATTCGACTTGCAGGCCTTTAAAACCTATTAAATACCCTTTCTCTATTAAAATTTGTTTTGTTATCGGTCACCACGCTCAAAAAGTGTAACTTGAATTAATATCAAAGAAAAAACTTGAATATCCCCATTCGACTTGCAGGCCTTTAAAACCTATTAAAATACCTTTTCTCTATTAAAATTTGTTTTGTTATCATTATTATTATCTTAATCATTAATATCAAAGAAAAAACTTGAATATCCCCATTCTACTTGCAGGCCTTTAAAACCTATTAAATACCTTTTCTCTATTAAAATTTGTTTTCTTATCGGTCAGCACGCTCAAAAAGTGTAACTTGAATTAATATCAAAGAAAAAACTTGAATATCCCCATTCGACTTGCAGGCCTTTAAAACCTATTAAATACCTTTTCTCTATTAAACTTTGTTTTCTTATCGGTCACCACGCTCAAAAAGTGTAACTTGAAATTATATCAAAGGAAAAACTTGAATATCCCCATTCGACTTGCAGGCCTTTAAAAACCTATTAAAATACCTTTTCTCAAAAAATAGAGTTAGATCATTCAAATTTGGTACATCGAGGTTTTCGATACCTACAAATCGATTGCGGATATTTTTGATATATTCTCATTGCGGATACATTCTCATTTATTCAATAAGAAAAAAATTTGTTTTCTTATCGGTCACCACGCTCAAAAAGTGTAACTTGAATTAATATCAAAGAAAAAACTTGAATTAATATCAAAGAAAAAAAAATACTGCATATATAAACTAAATAAATAATTATAATTGCATAAGTTGATAAAAAATGCTATGCAATAGCTTTACCGCGGCAGTCCTCGAGTGCCACACGTGTTTTTTTTTTAAATATGACATGAAGCTGTATAGTAAAGGAGTACGGAAAATTTTAATAGCAGATAAAGAGATTTTGCTTAAAATTTTATAAATAAAACTAACTGACTTTTAATTTTTGAACCTAACTAACAAGGGAAGTATGAATCAGTAAAATTGCTATTGAAACCAAACCAAGCTTAAATTAAAGAGCGTGGTCGAAAACATAGGGTAGAGTACAAATTTGCTGCAACAACCCCATGGGGGCAAGATATGACCCCCTATTAGTTTTAGTTATTTCTATAAAAACCAACCAAACACACGTCATAGTAAGTACGGCTGGTGCAGTAGTAGCGTGCTCGACTTGTGATACGGAGGTCCTGAAATTGAGTCCCCGCAAGATAATTTTGTATTTTAATTTTTTCAGATGTAGATTTTGACTAACTTGCCTTGTCTGGTAACTGTGATTGTTGACTAACCTTCCTGGTCAGATAATTACGATTGTAGACTAGCCTTCTTTGACTGATAATATTAACCTTCCTAGTCTGGGGTATTGTTTTGGAGACTAGTTCATCTAGTACACTTTTTAACTGAAGTTTCCTAGTCAGCTATTCCAGTTGACAATTCTGTATTGTCAACTGAACACTTTGCCTGGTCACTGTGACCAACTTATTTTTCTGTGAGTAGGATCCATGGATTCATGAGGTTATTTCCATACTCGTACACTTTTATTCAGCCGATGTAATTGGAAACGAGACGCGTCAGACCAGGCAACTATTTCTTGTTATCAACAGTTCAATAGTGGTGTTGATGGACACAGATGATTCGTAAAGCTTTGTGTAGTACAGTCAACAATGGTATACGAGTAAGATTTTTGCTGTGAAAGACCATATCAGTGATGATCCATTAAATAGTTTACACGCTGGCACTTGTTGATGCCCCAGCATTCAAATCAGTAGCAATTTGAGAAAAGTTTGCACCTCTGTCATGTTTAATGATTCTCATCATTCGTCGTTGATCGCGTTCTTTCACGATCTTTTTCTGGCCGCAGCGACGTTTGAGATTTGGTGTTTTACCGGATTCTCGATATTCACGGTATACTTTTGAAATTAATCCAAATTTCATCGCTGCCTCGGAAATGCTATCACCCCTCTCTCATACAACAATTATAACACCATGATCAATGTTGCTTAAATCTTAGTAACCTGCTACAAAGAAAGGGCACGTGACGTCACTCGCATTCAAGTTATGGATAGAGTGGCAAAACATTGGTATCTCCACAAATACAGGTTGGTCTTTTGCAACTAGGCAGTGGCAAAGATTGACTGACGGAGGGTTTGTTTCTAAACATACCCTTTCCTTGTTGTAGCAGCCGGAATCGATTTAAGAACTTTGACAGACACTTGTTACAGTCGGCAGCAAAAGTATCCAAGCACTAGCAAAAATTCCTATATAAAAAAAGTACTCTTAATACAGTTTTCTTAAATAAATCTTTGTCGAATCCTGTTCATAGTCAGTCTAATACCATGATTCGACAAGGATTTATTTAACAAAACAGTATTAAGTGTACTTTTTTTACACAGGAATTTTTGCTAGTGCTCGGATACTTTTGCTGCCGACTGTATCTTATATAGGCAATGCCGACTGCATCGTGTTACTCGGATTGCTTCCCTGCCTCTGTGATTTGAATGTGCACGCTTGAACCAGTTTTTTTGGCTCTTCAGTGTATCTATTTGGTTCTCCATCATACTACAGGTATACGGAACTTAGGTATTCGTGAAAATTTTCGCTCTCGATTTTTTAACTTTTTTATATGTTTTGAGGTGTGAGGAATCCGAAAATAATAAAATAGATATGGCATCCATCTGTAAGGTGTCAGTGTATTAGTGTGTTAGCATACTTGTCTATCAGTCTGTGTACATGATATTTCAGAAAAGTAAAGAGAACGAAGCAATTTTAAAATATCACTTATGGCACTGGCGAGAATTCTATTTATTTGCAACATTCTAGTTTGAAAATTTCGAAAGTTGTTCGAAATTTACTATTTTCTTAACACGTTGAGTGCCATGTCAGTCATCGTTGACTGACACTGAACTTTCCGTTTAGGCCGCGTCATCCACCGGTGGCTGACAGTGTACATTATGAATTAAAGCCGCGTCAACCACCGGTGACTTACAGTGTAAAATATTATATAAAACTAAAAAATTTACATTGTTTTAAGTAATTACTTAATTTTTCTTTGTTACTAATTACTAATTTTTATATCATTAAGGTATTTTAATGGATTTTATTGAAACACCGTAAACATAACGTTTTTCTAAGCAGAGGGCGGGGCCTGACGGGAATTTCCTTAAGAACTCGCGTGGCGCTCAAGGTGTTAACAAGGAAGAGAGAATAGGTCAAATTTTCGGTTAAACGTGCATTAAAAATAATATTTTTATCGCAAAGGTGCCGGATTAGCTTCTAAATATCAGTTATGATGCTAGAATGAACAACGTTATGAACGTTTTACTCTGAAAATATTGTAAGTTATTCGAAATTTACGAATTTCTGAACATGCCAGAATAGGGAAAATTTTCCAAAAATGTCAATTTCGAAGGATATTGTTTATCGTAATGATGTCGGACCAATTTCAAAATATCACTTAGGATACTGACATGAGCATCATTAACTATGAAAAATCTACTTTGAAAACTTACAAGGAAACATTCAAAAGGTGTCATCTTCAAAAAGTATTGAAAAAAATATATGTGATTCTACGCTTCATAAAATACCAGAAAATGAAAAAATTATCGGCTGAAATTAATTACAGCGACCACAAAAAATTATCAAAATTAAGCATATTTGGCGATTTCACACTGCTAGGCGATTGATTTTGAGTACTTGGCGGAAAAGCAAAACACGGTTCTGTTCGTACACGGCAATCTCGGTTCCAGTAAACGTATCGCCTAACAGCGCTAAATCGCCAAATATACTTAATTTTGATAATTTTTTGTGGTCGCTGTAATTAATTTCAGCCGATAATTTTTTCATTTTCTGGTGTTTTATGAAGAGTAGAATCACATATATTTTTTTCAATACTTTTTGAAGATGACACCTTTTGAATGTTTCCTTGTTAGTAAGTTATTTGAAATTTACGATTTTTTAATATGGCAGAATAGGGTAAAATTTTACTTAAACGTCCCTTATGAAGAATATTTTATGATACAGATGTCAAACCACTTTAAAAATATCATTTATGATACTGGCTCGAGCATTATTGATGACAAGTATTCTAATTTAAAATTTTCATAAGTTGTTCAAAATTGAAGATTTTTATTACGTAGTAGAATGGATCAATACTTTAGATAAACTTACATTATGGGGTTCATTGCATTGAAAATAACATGGAACTGCACGAAAACTAAAATACGAAACTGATCCTAATAAAGTTGATTAGAAAAAGAGGATAACGAGGTTGCATCGAATTGAACGGCGGGTAGTGCATAATGTGGGGCATTTTCGTCTGTGACCATGTCAAGCGATCTGCGAAATTCATTTTTCTTAACATGAATATGGTATAACTTGTATAGAAGAAATTTATGAGAACAAATATATGATGGGGAACTGAGTCCACCGATGCCAACTATTATTATTTTTTTCCTATGCTGCTTTATAAATCTGTAAATAGTGTGCTAAATATTTTCAGCAGGGAGCACGATTTAGCTGACGCGTTTAAAATAACAGGACATCATTAAAAATGTCTTTAATTAAGGACACTTGTATACTTAAATGTACAGAAATTTATTTAGCGAGAAAAAAGTTACGAAAAAGAAAGATTTATATATATATATACTAGCCGCCTTCGGCGAGCAGCTGGTTCGCGATCCCTGAAAAATCCGACTTTACGAAACTCCCGCTCGGTGGCGCCTGCTTCTCGTTTCAGGTCTAATAACAGCTTATTGATATATCGTGAAAATAGCTTATTGAAATCGCAGTAAATTCCCGTGCGGTAGCGCCTTCGGCGCCCTCTTCCCTTTTCAATATCTGAAACAGCCTGTTCGCTCACCATGTTATGATCTTTCAAATTTCTGACTTTAGCTAAGTCCCGCTCGGTGGCGCCTGTGGCGCCTTATCCCCGTTTTAGAACTCACAACACCTTCCTGGCTCATTAGAATTTGAAATATTGAAATTTTAAAATATTACAGCGCCATCTGGCGATAGAAATTTCTGTAATATATTGTTCAATTCCAAATCAACAAAGCTTCCAAATGATGTATTACTTATGAAATTATTTTAATTAGTAGCTGAGATACAAAAGAAAACTTAATCAGGAGACCTTAAAACGTGTAAATCAGGTGAAATCTCGAATTCCACTTTCGATAATATAAAAATGAAATTATGCAAATTAGAAGCTGAAATACAAAGATAATACAAACATTTTTTTAAAAGATTTGTGTCTGACTTATCTGTGGTTTTCGCCAAAACTTGCTTAATTCTGGGCTATATACCGTTAAAAATTATTAGTACGATATGTGAGCGAAAATCTGAATTTGAAACTCTGTAAAATATAAAAGAATAAAAATTTTCTGGTTTTTCCGTAGTTTTCTCCGAAAGTTTCGTACAGAATTTGAACGGCTTATATCGTTTTAATAGCCTGCATTAAAAATACTTTAAAATATCTTTTGAATGATGTATTATGTATTACAATAATGAATATCTTTGATATATTTTAGACTCAAAATGGCTAATCTATCAAGGGCGATTAACGATTTCTATTGAAATCCGTCTAGAATTTAAGAATTCCAAAACTGCTTTTTTACAACCGAATTCATAAAAAAAAGGGAAAAAAAAATCAATATTATTCTGTTAAAAGTAACTTTTGGTGTCATTAACAGATGAAATAAAAATGAATTTAAATAAATATAATACGTCTATTTATTTTATTTTTAAAGCTATACTTTAGATTTTTTAACTGCATACAGGTGAGCAATAATGACGGGCAATTTCGAAGTTCTGCTTTTGATCCATTTTAAATTGAAAAAATTCAAAAACTGCTTTTTTTATTTCCAGTACTCTGTCACGTGCTCGAAAAACGGAAAGCAAATTTCCCGACCGGAAGAATAGTGAGCCAGCATGTCTAGCACCTAGCACTGAAGAATCTTTGATAAATGAAATAACTGCCTGTTGCCAACTAAATTTCATACTTTAGTTAATTTTAAAAAATCTAATTGCTGTAGAGATAAGCCACTTGCACTCTTAGATTCGGAAAAAAAATCCCCTTTCATTTGGTACCAAATTCGTAACGATCGGACTAATATTTCTAATTTATTTTCCATTTTTTCTGCTTTTAACTCCATTAAAATATCTATTTTTATGCAATCGCGGTGAATTCTGAGTAATTGAGATCGCTTTTTGATTAGACATGGGTCTACATTTTAATTAATATCTCCGCAACTAACTAAAATTTTTAAATTCTGTTTTCACTATGCATTCGGGCAGGCTTATATATATATAACTATACATTTAAATTATGATAAGTGAAGATATGAAAGTGGAATGTAAAAACAACAATAATAACTTTAACAATGTTAATAAACAAGAAAAATGGTTAAATTTAACCCTATTCAAGCAAAAACTTTCAATTTATGCTGTGTTTTCTTCGTCAGCAGGTGGGAACACAGTTATTAAAAGAACTATGTAGTACTAGCAAGTTTCTGAAGATATGTCAAGATAGCATACTCCAGAAAATATTTCAGACAGAATAGTAAAGGAAAACATGAAGTTATAAAGATTGAAATATGATTTATTTGAAAAGCATTTTATTTTAAATCAAATGCTATTACTTATGAGTGAAACTATAATGAAATTTTATATCAGAATTTAAAAAAATGTTTTATTATATGAATTTATGAAATGAAAATGCTAGCAAGAACATATCCCCACCTGAACCTATTAGAAAAAGATAGAAAGACTCACCACCTGTAAGAGACAACAACTGCAAAATTTCATTTCAGCTTAAAAACTTTTTAAACATTGTAATACTTCTTCCGTATCCATAACTATGGATACGGAAGAAGGATTACATGAAATGCTAGGATTACATGGATTACATGGTTTAATGAAGGATTACATGAAAATACTAGCAAGAACATACCCCCACCTGAACCTACTAGAAAAGATAGAAAAACTCACCACCTGCAAGAGACAACGGTGTCGTGCCCTTAGCGACCGTGCCCTTAGCGGAACGTGCCTTTAGCGGAATGGGGTCAAAGGGAGGAAAGAGGAATAGAAGAAGCCGTGCCCTTAGCGGAAATAAGAAGGTATGTTCATTCTCGAACCGATATATGTTCATTATAGAGTGTTCTGTATGAAAAATAGAGTAAATAATGTTATTGTTTTATGTACGGGAATAGCCGAAAGTACTCCAAAGCATTTCGTTCTATGAGAGGTATTTCTACAAACCAAATTTTAATAACTTAGCACTTGTATGTGTGTGGGAAAAAAAATTGTGGCAACTGTATCTCCGGAACTACTGCTCAGAATTGCATAAAAATTTACATGTAGATGCACCTTGAGCTATATTAGTGCCTGTCAACTTTTGATGCCAACCGCTCAACAGGTGGCTCTGATATACAGCGATTTCCACAATTTAAGGGGAAGCTACATCTCAGGTTCTATTGTTTATAATCAATCAAAACTTGATATACGAGAAGGCCATTGTGAGACATTATGCTGATTCAATTTGAATGCTTATGGACTGACAGGTGGCGCTGCTATACAAATATTTTCGCAATTTAAGGGAAAGCTATATCTCAGGAACTACTGCATAGAATTGCATATAAATTTATATATTGATGCACTCTAACCTAAAGTGAGTGTCTATAAACTTTTAGTGTCAACCACTCAACAGGTGGCGCTGCTAGACAGTAATTTTCGCATTTTAAAGGAAGGCTATATCTCAGGTTCTATTGCGTATAATCAAACAAAACGTGATATATGTGAAGGCCATTATGAGAGATTATGCTGATTCAATTTGGATGCTTATCGGCCAATAGGTGTCTCTGCTATACTGCAAATTTCCTCGATAACGAGAAAGATATATCTCAACTTGAATGGCATATAACTGTACGAAATTTGATATGTGAGATAACTATTATAAAAATGCATTTTTTAAGATGTCATTTATAGACAATAAATCTGTCTTTCTTTGGATATTTAGTGTTAGTTTTCTCTAAGATAAAAATTGATTATTTGCACTTAGTGAATTTGTATAGGAAAATATAGAAGAAAGTCTTGTGGCGGTCACAGCATACCAGTTTTCATTTTTTATTTATTTATTTATTTTGTTGATGATATGTGTTATTCAAATTCATTATTGATTATTCACTACTTAAAATGGCTCTAATAGAACCTATAGCACTGGTTTGTGCGCAGGGACATTCAAAAAATGCCAATGCCTTGCGCTTTAGGGGAGACATTTTTATAAATCACATTTAAATAACTTCATCAAAAAATCATAAAGAATTTCGCATTTATTGTTTAAATGCTGAGAAAATGTTTTGCATAAACTATAATTTGCTTAATCTCCAGATTTAAAGGGCTACGCAAAAATGTTTCAATACATTAAGGGGTGCTAATAGGAAATTAAGAGCAGCATATCTGTTTGTGTTAGGCATTTTTAACACTTTCCAACAATGTTTCAGAGTGATTATGAATTCAATTAGTCTATATGTCTGTCTTTCTGTTTGCCTATTGTGTGATAATATAGGCAAAGAAGATAGAATGTTATACGATACAACGAATACGTACACTTGGAAAGTGTTGATAATCAATGTATACCTCACGATTTTTCATTTTTGTTTTAGTTTTAAAAGGTGTAATGCTTAATTATATTTTCTCAAAAACTTAAATAAAATCATAAAATGGCAATAATGTTCGTTTTCGTATGGGGTACTGTAATTCATTAAACTGTATATGGTTACAGATCACCATCCCCTCAAATAACGGATATTCTACAGTACGCATACCTATTTTTGCGACGGGTTACTTCTGAAGCAAAATACAGCCTGTGCTAAATGTGGATAAAGTGTAGAGGAAAACTGAAGAGCTCATTTTTTATTTATTAATTTATTTTTAAATTTATCATACATTTCCGCTAGAGGCACGTATGCTAAAAGCACGCCACCGAGGGGAGATGAAATTTCCGCTAAGGACACGGGTTTATAGATTTCCGCAAAGGGCACGGTCGCTAAGGGCACGGCCCCGAGACAACAACTGCAAAATTTCATTTCAGCTTAAAAACTTTTAAAACATTGTATCCATTTATGAATACGGAAGAAGGATAACAATGTTTTAAAAGATTTTAAACTGAAATGAAATTTTGCAGTTGTTGTCTCTTGCAGGTGGTGAGTCTTTCTATCTTTTTCTAATAGGTTCAGGTGGGGATATGTTCTTGCTAGCATTTTCATTTCATAAATTCATATAATAAAACAATTTTAAAATTCTCATATAAAATTTCATTATAATTTCACTCATAAGTAACAGCATTTGATTTAAAGTAAAATGCTTTTCAAATAAATCATATTTCAGTCTTTATAACTTCATGTTTTTCTTTACTATTCTGTTTGAAATATATTCTGGAGTATGCTAGCTTGACATATCTTCAGACATCTGCTAGTACTACATAGTTCTTTTAATAGCTGTGTTCCCACTTGCTGACGAAGAAAACACAGCATAAATTGAAATTTTTGGCTTGAATAGTGTTAAATTTAACAATTTTTCTTGTTTATTAACATTGTTAAAGTTATTAATGTTGTTTTTACATTCCACTTTCATATCTTCAGTTATCATAATTTAAATTTATAGTTATATTTTTGTATATAAATTTTGTGCTGCTTTAGCGCCTATTTTATGCAAATTAATAATTTTTATCATTTATTTTGAAGTTAATATATATATATATATATTTACAGTTATTATACTAGTCTATTATACCTGTTCTATATTCCTAAAATGTTTGTTACTTTATAAGTAAATTATTAAATCTAAGTTTAAGATATAGTCAATCGCCATTAAGGAGACAGGCATGCAAGGATGATGCAAATTATCAAAGTCGATGCAATTAAAAATTTAATTTATTACAAAACATATAAAGCTATGTAACATTTTTTATGTCATGTCATTCTACATTTCTCCAAGTAATATTTACAAGCTTTTATAAAATTTTAATTTTTAAATTTATTTTTCTTATGTCTTAAATTTCGAGAATAACAAATTACTCTTAATACTTCTTGCGCAATCCTTGTAAAATTTTGTATGGGTGTTCATATCAGTTAGTTCATTTTGCCATTAATTTTGAAATTCATAAATTCTTACTTATATTATGAACACTTAAATTCAGTCATATGGAAAAAAATAATTTAAAATTAAAATATCAAGAAAATGTGCACATTTTTTATACTTTAACTCATGCTGTAGTTGAGATATAAAAAATTAAACCCGCAGCTGAATACACAAAACTCACAATGAAATAATTAGAAATTTAAAACAATTTAGAATTGCCATGGAAATAATGCATTCCTGTGCATTCTTTTCTCCGTAAAAAGAGTCTTTGCTCCCTCTGCAATTACTTTTTACCCTTTAAAACATGTTATATGCATAAAAATGACAGATTTTGAGGCAGAACATGATTTGAGAAACAATAGAATGTAAAATAAAAATAATTAATCTCTACGTCCCTTGGACCTTTAATTAATTATTTCTAAATATTATAATATTTTTGAATATTCAGGGCAATAAATTCAGATTAGAAAAAATATTTTAAACTATCGACCAGTTGTCTGTTAAAATCACCGCAGACAATCTACTAAAACCGTTTAGAAGCCATATAAAAAAGATTCTAAGATAAAGAGTTTACTGAAATGTTTCATAGCTCTGGAAATACAGCACATGGAATCGGACAGTTAAGAGGCGCATGATAAATTTGCTATTTTACTTTATTTGCAAAGATGTATTAATCTTCATAATAATTCGAGTTTTTAGCTCACTTTTATTTTATGGCTTTATATTACATATAGACGCTTTCTTTTTTCTTTTAAATTTATTTAAATATCTAATTAAGTTCTTGTGATCATGACATATTTTAATTTGAATCTATGATAATTTATTCCTATTCACACTGACAAGAAAAAAAAAACTTGAAACACTTTTTATTTATTTATTTATTTATTTATTTATTTATTATTGGATATTACAAAAGGAAAATATGCATATATATTTAAGCAACATTGACATTAATAGCAGATATTTAAGTAAGCTATATTAAGCCATATAATACATATACGAGTATATAATAGCCGAAACGTCAGTGGAGGCCTTCTGTTGAGACTCAAAACGGTTTTGGGTTCTGTCTGTGTATTTGTTTGTCTGTCTGTCGCGCGATAACGGCCGCAAAAATCATGCTATTGACTTGAAATTTGATTCACATGTTCATGAGCCCCACAGAATCAGCTGTATATTTTTGGTGTGTATTCCATTTGTAGTTCGTTTACAGGGACAAGCCAAAGTTTTTCTTATCATTACGTCCTATGGGAAGAATTTGCACGTCGCGCGATAGCGGCCGCAAAAATCACGCTTATGGACTGGCAATTTGGTACGCATGTTCATGATATCAACGGAATCAGCTGTATAGTTTTGGGTGTGTATTACATTTTTAGTTCTTGTACAGGGATACGCCAAAGTTTTTCTTATCAATACGGCCTATGGGAAGAATTTGTATGTACCGCGATAACCACCGCAAAATCAAGCTATTGACTTGCAATTTTTGCCCCCTCAGAAAAATTTCTGTTTCTGTAGCAAATCAATCGAATCAATATATATATATTATATAATAAGGAATAAAAAAAAATGATCTGTTGAATAATGCGTGAAACAAATAGGACGTTGAGGCTCCTGATCTGCAGATCCACTAGTAATAATAATAATAATAATGAGAACAACTCATCCTTATAATGACCAAACAAAAAGAAGGAAAATTTGAATTAATCAACAAATAATTACGTATGGAAGTGAAGCTTTATAATACATGAATTCATTTCTTATATCATATATCTATAAATAGTATATATACATACACACACACACGAGTGGTTAAATTTTTATGACCACCCCGCACTTTTTGCACTGACATTCGGCATCCATAGCCCCTATAAATCATGGTACAGTGCCTAGAGAGCTTAGGGATAATTTGAAATGGTTTTCATTTAAGATCTACTTCAATTTGCTGCACCAATATTCTTCTGTTTTCTGAACACAGTGTTTTGCTTGGTAATGTATACGGCTTGATACACTTTCATTACAGCTGCTCGTAAACATTTCAAAAATGCGATAGTTTCGTAAATACTTGCTCCATGCATCCTTACTATCACTCCAAGAATCCTGCTTCGGGTCGTGTAACCCGAATTTACCTGAACCTGAACCGATTCTGCAGGTTGGGTTGACTAATTTTTTCTCTTGCGGGTCAGGTTGGGGTTACTGATTTCTACTTTCTTCTATATTCAATCAATACAAAAACCCTTAACGGGTTAAAAGTTTGTGACGCAGCACTGTACTTTATGGCTATAAAAATTAGAAATACGTGTCTTAAAAATAATGATATCAAATTTTCAGCGACGCTTTGCTATTAATTAAAAACTACATAGATTTTCTTATTTGAATTTGCTTTTTTCTTTTCTTTTATTTTACAGTGTAAACGTTATTTTCGACATAAAATAATATATAACATTTACTCACCGATACCTTTTCATTCACATCTCTTATAATATTGAAGTATGTGTTTTAAAAGAAATGATATGAAATTCCAGCAACGCAGTGAATTTACACTAAATGATTTGTTTTTAAATTCCACTGCAATTATTTTGTTTTGCATATTAAAGTATATTTCCACATTGAAATATTGCTTTTAATTTTCTAATACGCAGTCAAATATATCACTTTCATTAAGTTTATATTATGTACTGAAATGTATTTATTTCAATGAATTATTTTATCTTTTGCGTCCCGCCATCCAAAACTACAACTAAAAATTTCGCAAATGTTTTCTTTACAGCACGCTATCTATTTGCATGCGTTTTTAATTAATTTGGATAAGATGGCACAAAATAAACAATTTCATAAATTTTACTTACAGTTTTGGATAGCGTGACGCAAAAGATAAAATAATTCATTGAAATAAATACATTTCAGTACATAATATAAACTTAATGAAAGTGATATATTTGACTGCGTATTAGAAAATTAAAAGCAATATTTCAATGTGGAAATATACTTTAATATGCAAAACAAAACCATTTAGTGTAAATTCACTGCGTTGCTGGAATTTCATATCATTTCTTTTAAAACACATACTTTAATATTATAAGAGATGTGAATGAAAAGGTATCGGTGAGTAAATCTATATATATAAAAATGAATTGCTGTTCGTTAGTCTCACTAAAACTCGAGAACGGCTGAACGGATTTCGATCATTCTTTTTTTGTTTTTTTCCTTATAGGTCAGGGATGGTTTAGGAAAAAAAAAAATTCGAAAAAATTCGAATAGTTTTCTTATTATTAATTAAAATATGAAAATAATAACCTCCTAATCTATATATATATAAATGAATTGCTGTTCGTTAGTCTCACTAAAACTCGAGAACGGCTGAACGGATTTCGATCATTCTTTTTTGTTTTTTTCCTTATAGGTCAGGGATGGTTTAGGAAAAAAAAAAAATTCGAAAAAATTCGAATAGTTTTCTTATTATTAATTAAAATATGAAAATAATAACCTCCTAATACCTTATAAATAGCCATTAAAATATTAGCTATAATTTAATTGTTGCCAAAAAAAATTTACGAGTTCATTTTCTTTCGACATAAAAATAAATAAACGTGATTAAATAAATAATTTAATTAAACGTGAGCTTTAAAAAATTGTAAAAAATTAAATTATGTATCTCACAAAAATTGACGTCACTATCGGTTTAAAGATTTCATACGCATTGATAAAGTGCTAATGTAGTTAGTTCTATGATTCAACAGAAAATTTAAAAACACAGTTTATAAAAAAATTTTTTTCTTATAATCTATATATATATATATATATATATATATATATAAATGAATGTTTGTCTGTATGTCCATTATAAAATTGTAAACGGCTTGACCGATTTCGGTCATTCTTTTTTTGTTTTTTTCCTTATAGGTCAGGGATGGTTTAGGAAAGAAAAATATTGAAAAAATTCGGCCCCCAAGGGAGGGGAGGGGGCAAAACGTGAATTCAAAATATCCTTCATAGCTCAAACAAAGAAACAGATATCCGTAAAATTTTTGCTTTAAAATATAGCTAATATAAATGTCTAAAAACCAATTCCTGGAATTTTCGAAATTTGATCCCCAAGGGGGGGGGGGGGGGGGCAAAAACAATTAGAAATACAGTTAGGCCTTTCAAAATTGGTACAGATAGGTTTCAATAGCCTGCAAGTCGAATGGGGATATTTTCGAAAGTGTAAAGTTATTAGGAGGGGAGAGAAGGGGGGAGGGGAGAGGGGGGGGGGCAAAAAAATAAAAATAGAGTTAGATCGTTCAAATTTGGTATATAGAGGTTTTCGATACTTACAAATCGATTGCGGATATTTTCGAATTTGTAAAATTATTAGGAGGGGCGGGAAGGGGGGGGGGCTATGGGCAAAAACAAATAGAAATACAGTTAGGGCATTCAAAATTGGTACAGATAGGTTTTAAAGGCCTGCAAGTCGAATGGGGATATTTTCGAAAGTGTAAAGTTATTAGGAGGGGTGAGAAGGGGGGGATGGGATGGGGGGGGCAAAAAAATAAAAATAGAGTTAGATCGTTCAAAATTGGTACAGAAATGGTTTTCGATACTTAAAATCGAATGCGGATATTTTTGAATTTGTAAAATTATTAGGAGGGGCGGTAAGGGGGGGGGGCTATGGACAAAAACAAATAGAAATGCAGTTAGGCCGTTCAAAATTGGTACAGATTGGTTTTAGATGCCTGCAAGTCGAATGGGGATATTTTCGAAAGTGTAACGTTATTAGGACGGACGGAAGGGGGGCGGAGGGGCAAACAAAATAAAATAGAGTTAGATCATTCAAAATTGGTACATAGAGGTTTTCGATACTTACAAATCGATTGCGGATATTTTCGAATTTTTAAAATTATTGGGAAGGGAGAGAGTGGTGGGGCAAAAAAATAAAAATAGAGATAGATCGTTCAAAACTGGTGCCTAGAGGTTTTTGATATTTACAAATCGATTGCGGATATTTTTGAATTTGTAAAATTATTAGGATAGACGGGAGGGGGGGGTCGAAGGGGGAAATAAGAGTTAGAGCATTTTGGGAATTTTTTCGGAAGGCAGTGAGAACCCGGTGCGACATTTTTCCTAATCAGATTTTGTTTCGCTTTTTTTTTTTTTTTTTTTCACGTGATAAAAATTAATGCAATTTTGAGAATTCAGTAATTATAGTGATTCATTTAAAAATAGTGACCAGCGAAGCGGGCAAAGCCTGCTAGTGTTATATATTATTTTATGTTGAAAATAACGTTTACACTGTAAAAATAAATAAAAGAAAAAAGCAAATTCAAATAAGAAAATCTATGTAATTTTTAATTAATAGCAAAGCGACACTGAAAATTTGATATCATTATTTTTAAGACCCGTATTTCTAATTTTTATAGCCATAAAGTACAGTGCTGCGTCACAAACTTTTAACCCGTTAAGGGTTTTTTGTATTGATATGATTACTTTTTAGGGGTTAATGATTAAAATGTAAAATTAAAGGAGAATGGCAATGAGTTTATAACCCTGTATAAGTTTCATAGGTCACACCATATGACATTTTACCTCGAGCAAAATAACAAACTAAATGAAATTTTAAAATTGTATGAAAAGTGATAAATAAAAAACTTTAGAAAGAATATTTCTTATATGATGGAAACACGCACCATTACAAAGGCATAATATAGTATATTTTTAAAATGACAAACAATTTCTACAAATACAAAAAAAAAAAAAAAAAAAAAAAAAATGTATTTTATTTAATATTCAATTTCTTTCGTTCAACGGTTTATCTATTTCTTAAATAGTTCAACAGAACATTTAAAATAAATGTTCAAAAAATAATTTGTGTACGAAAGTTTTTGTAAAAATATGTTATGGATAAGTTTCTAAAGAGCTCCATTCACCGCATAGATTTTGGTTAGATAAGAAAAATTAAACACAAGTTTTTAAATGGACAATCGAATGAACAAAAGATTAATATTTTGTTATTTTTTAATTGGAGATGTATAAAGTAAAATGTTGTAAGGATTTGGCAGCAATTTTCCAAAATACCTAACACCATGGGGGTGGGTTCAGATCCTCCTTTGGAAACTCTGATAATTCTAAAAAAGATGCTTAATCAATTTGAGGGAGATTTTGTTTGGTTTAAAATTAATTCAGATGGGGAAAATAGGAGGGGGCAATCAGTTAGACCACTTTGAAATTTTAATCGGGAAAACTTTTTTAGAAAATGTTTTTTTTTGAATCTAGTTTTATTTTATCTGATTAAATATAATGTACATAGTTCCCACATTCTTCCTAGTATTTCGTAATCACGCTAGAATTCACAAATTTTTCTAAAACGAGGTGAAGGGACATTACCTCATTTTCTAAAATTGGGTTATGGGAGTAAAAAAGTGTACTAAGAGATCTAACTTTAAAATTTTAAATAAGGATTTTTTAGAACTTCGAGAAATCTTCTAGATACAATCACTTAAAATATTTCCAGCGATACTTTTTTAAGGTTAATTGGTAGTAGGCTTTAAGGCCAACTGACTACGCTAGGGTCCTAGGCCTATGGGTAGAATGGTCTCCACGAGGTCTTTCTAAGGGGTCGAAGCCCGTATTTAAGCGAGTTTCGGAGAAAAACACGGAAGGAACGGCTAGGTAGAAGAGTGCGGAATGGGATCGATACCGGCACTTCTCATCCACCAGCATTGGGCGCATAACCGCTCGGCCGCTGGTGGGGCATTTCTAAGGAACTTATAAATAGTTTTTTTCCTAAAAGTCCCATCTTCCTCCCCAAATCTATCGGAAACGCCACGGAATTTTTGAAAATTATAAAAAACGTGCAAATTAAATATAAGTCTGTAAGTAAGAACTTTAAATGAGCTCTTAATCTCCCTAATTCCCCTCCTATTTGAAATTATACTGTTTGCTTTCTACGATTCCCACTATCGCAATATAGCTTCAATTTCTTTTCTTTCTTTCTTTCTTTTTTTTTTTTTTTTAAGAAATTGTTCATAGAAGACATTTCCGACAAACTAAAAAAAAGGACTACATTTGTTTAAAATTTCAAAGATGCGCCTTTTGCTGCCCCCTGCTTTCGAAATTTCAAAATTTTTTTTCAAAAATTTCCAAACAAAACAATGATCCTTCAAACTCATTAAGCCCTCTCTCCTTTTTTTTAGGCTTTTAGAATTCCCAAGGTGTTCTCGAGACACGGGGGGAAGACTTTAAACGAAAAATTTTCTTTCATATTTTTCTAACGAATAATTATAGAGAAAATTTTTTTTTGTTAAAATGTTGTTTTGAAAAGGTCTTTCCATCAAACAAACAGAAGATTCCCCCCTCTCCCCAATTTTCACATTTACAAAATTAAAATTTGCCTATGTCTGACTCCATGTGCCCCCTTCCCCCACCATACACATTTGTTTTCTTCTTAACTAAACAAAATCCCGTAAAAATTGTCGAAGTTTTACAATTTTTTGAAATTCTGAAAATTACTGGATATAGAAAAACAAATAGAATCTTGAAAATCAGTGTCGAATACGAATTGTATTCGACACTGTTTTTCAAGATTTTGTATGAACTTCGGAAACACACTTTTCTAAAATCGATTAAATTAAATTAATGAAAAAAATGAACAATTTGATTAGCTTTTCGTGTAATACAAAATGAATTTAAATCAGTTTGATTTAAAGATGTTTTCCTAAAATAGTTTGCGATTTTTATAATCTAATGCAAACACAAGTTCCTGTAACAATCTTTGTGTTATCAGTAATTTTAAGCAAGGCAAAACATTTAATTTAGTATAAGTAATAATCGTTATGGTTGTTGGTTTGGTTATCAATCGTTGTTATTGTTGGTCAACTTTTAAGTTTTTAAACCGATTAATTGATTAGTTTTGTAAAGTGAAAACAATTGCTTATTGTAATTTTACTTAATTGTTTGTGTTTTAGTTAAAAAATTAAAATTACCTTAATTTACAGTCAGCAGTTTACCTCCTAACACTTTTAATGTTTTATGGATACTGTGTAGGAAGGCTATATTAAAAAAAAAAAAAAGTGATAGCTAAAAAATAAATGAATAAATAATAGTAATAATAAAAACCCTCCTTTGTAATGGAAATAAACATCCTTGAATCCAATTTGAATCTCAGTGTCATTTAATAGTTTGAATAATATAATTCACCAAAAAAATATTCATGTTATGACATATTTTTTAGAGTAGTGTATACAAAATTTTCAATGTATTATAATTTCTAATTTAAAGGTTGCAGATGCATGGTAATTTCATTTTATATCAATATTATATGTAAGAAATAACTTTATACAAGTTAAGGGGGATTTTTCCCCCCTTCTTCTTCTAGAGTAGCTTTTATTGTTATATTCATGCCTCCTCCCTACTGTTAAATTTAAGAAAGAAAGAAAGAAATAACAATTATTATTTTTTAGGTATAGATTTGATTTAAAAGAAAAAAATAAAACTAAATAGAAAATTCTTTAAAATGTGAAACTTTTATACAGGTAAATATTTAAGTAGTATAGTTTTTTAATAGAAATTTAATGAACAGAATAATTTATAAAATAATAGACTATATAATTCTTAATCATTTTACCAGTATGCTTTGCAGAAATATATTATTTCGTAAAATTATGTATTATAATGCGAAGAAAAAAAAAATTAATATTTTAAAAATATATTATGGGTTTAAATTGAAGTCAAATAAAGATGTATTTTACTTTATTTTATTTTAATACTTATTTTACTAATTTTAATTCTGTTTTAAGAGTTTTTCCAATGCATTTTAAGTGTTTGGTAACCGAGTTCTTTTTTTTTTTTTTTTCAATTTTATTATAATATTATTTTATAAAGTAAAATAATTAAAAATAAAATAAAATAATAAATAAATAACAGAAAACATGAAATTTTAGATTTGGATTTGATATATTATAATTATTATAATCTTTGTAAAATATTTCATTTACATACTATATTATAGGAATTTAACTTTAAGAAAATCTTAATCTATTCAAATTTTTTTACAGCTTAACATTTTGTAATATGTATATATATATATACTAGAAATTTAATGAGCAAATTAATCAATTAATTATTCTTTTTTTTTGTTTGTTTGTTTGTTTCCGGATTTTTTCTATTCATAGTTTAAGTGATTTATCAATTAGTTAAAAAAAAAAATTACTTATATTTGCATATGATTATGATATTATCTATCATTTTTATGAAAGTCAAGAAAAAAGTTTTTGCTGTTGCAATCCCTTTTTAAAATAAAACCAATTTTGAAAGTCAACAACGTATCAACTTGAAAGCAATGTGAATTGAATGAATATTTTTGATAAAAAAACATTATATTAAATACAAATACCTAAATAAATAACTCATTTAATATATATATTAACGAAAGAAAAATATTTTATTTTTGTATTGTGTTTATTAACACTTTCCAACAAGGTTGAAAAGTATTTATGACTTCGTTAACACTTTCCAACAAGGTTGAAAAGTATTTATGACTTCGGTTTGTCTGTCTGTCTGTCTGTCTGTCTGTCCGCGCTCTAACTCCCGTAAATATTTATGGAATTTCTTGAAACTGATATATGTTATTCAAATTCACTATAGAACGGTCCCTATTGAAAATGGAGTTTATACCTCTCCTGGTTTGTGTACAGGGACACCCGAAAGTATTTCAAAGCATTGTGTTCTATGAGAGGTATTTCTACAAACCATATTTTCATACCTTTACTGTAGACTTACCTTAATGAAATTGAAATATGTTATTGAAGTTCACTATCGGACGTTCCCTATTGAAAATGGAGTTTATACCTCTACTGGTTTGTGTACAGGGACACACGAAAGTATTTCAAAGCATTGTGTTCTATGAGATGTATTTCTGTAAATCATATTTTCATACCTTTACCGTAGACATATCTTCATGAAATTTAAATATGTTATTCCAGTTCACTATCGGACGTTCCCTATTAAAAATGGAGTTTGTACCTCTACTGTTTTGTGTACAGGGACACCCGAAAGTATTTCAATGCATTGTGTTCTATGAGAGGTATTTCTATAAATCATATTTTAATACCTTCACTGTAGACATATCTTAATGAAATTGAAATATGTTATTGAAGTTCACTATTGGATGTTTCCTGTATAAAATGGAGGGAATACCACCATCGGGTTATACACAGGGACACTCAAAAGTTTTCCAAAGCATTGCGTACTATGAGAGATATTTCTATAAATCAAATTTTAATAACTTTAGTTTCCACGAAATTTTAGGGAATTGAAATATGTTATTTTTATGCACAAAAGAATGCTTTACATAGAATATAGCATGATAAGCATTATACTTACAGGGTGGCACAAAAATATGCAGATAAATTAAAAGCTATTAATAAAAAAATTGCTAGATGTGTACTTTCGTTTATGTTAAGCGTTTTTAACACTATCTAACATTTTTAACACTTTCCAACAAGGTAGAAAAGTATTTATGACTTCGGTTTGTCTGTCTGTCTGTCTGTCCGTCTGTCTGTTCGCGCTCTAACTCCCGTAAATATTTATGAAATTTCTTGAAACTGACATATGTTATTCAAGTTCACTATCGGACGTTCCCTATTGAAAATGGAGTTTATACCTCGACTAGTTTCTGTACAGGGACACCCGAAAGTATTTCAAAGCATTGTGTTCTATGAGAGGTATTTCTATAAACCATATTTTCATACCTTTACTGTAGACATATCTGAATGAAATTGAAATATGTTATTCAAGTTCACTATTGGATGTTTCCTGTATAAAATGGAGGAATTACCACCATCGGTTTATGTACAGGGATACTCAAAAGTATTCCAAAGCATTGCGTTCTATGAGAGATATTTCTATAAATCAAATTTTAATAACTTTACTTTCCACGAAGTTTTTGGAAATTGAAATATGTTATTTATATGCACAAAAGAATGCTTTGCACAGAATATAGCATGATTAGCATTAGATTTACAGGGTGGCACAAAAATATCCAGTTGCATTAAGAGCTATTAATAAACAATTGCTAGAATTGTACTTTCGTTTACGTTAAGCGTTTTTAACACTTTCTAACATTTTTTAAGTGTGAATATGATTTCAGTTTTGTGTATCTGCCTGTCCGTCTGTCTGTCTATCTGTCTGTCTGTCCGAGCTCTAACTCCCGTAAATATTTATGGAATTTCTTGAAGCTGATATATGTTATTGAAGTTCACGATCGTATGTTCCCTATTGAAAATGGAGTTTGTACCTCTACTGGTTTGTGTACAGGTACACCCGAAAGTATTTCAAAACATTGTGTTCTATGAGAGGTATTTCGATAAACCATATTTTCTTACCTTTACTGTAGACATATCTCAATTAAATTGAAATATGTTATTCAGATTCCCTATTGGATATTTCCTGTATAAAATGGAGCAAATACCACTACTGATTTATGAACAGGGACACTTAAAAGTATTCCAAATCATTGCGTTCTATGCGAGATATTTCTATAAATCAAATTTTAATAACTTTACTTTCCACGAAGTTTTAGGAAATTAAAATATGTTATTTATATGCACAAAAGAATGCTTTGCATAGAATATAGCATGGTTATCATTAGATTTACAGGGTGACACAAAAATATTCAGTTATATTAAGAGCGATTAATAAAAAATTGCTAGAATTGTACTTTCGTTTACTTTATGCGTTTTTGAAACTTTCTATCATTTTTTTAGTGTGAATATAATTTCAATCTCTGTATCTGTCTGACTGTTCTTCTGTCCGTCTGTCTGTCTCTGTCCGTCTGTCTGTTTTACTGCGCTCTAATTCCCGTAAATATTTATGGAATTTCTTTAAACCGATATATTTTATTCAAGTTGACAGATGGATGTTCCCTATTGAAAATGGAGTGAATACCTCTTCCGGTTTGTGTACAGGGACACCCAAAAATATACGAAAGCATTGTGTTCTATGGGAGGAGTTTCTATAAACCATATTTTAATACCTTTAATGTATAGAAACTTCAATGAAATTTTAATATATTATTCAATACCCTATCGGATGTTTCCTATGCAAAATAGAGCCCATTTCTTACTGGTTTGTGTACAGGGGCACTTGAAAGTATTCCAAAGCATTGTGTTGCAAGAGAGTTATTTTTATAAACCAAATTTTAATAATTTTTTTCTCCGCAATTGAAATATATTATTCGTATGCACAAAAGAGTGCCTTCTCTGTAATATAGTATGGTTAGCATTAGATTTACAGGGCCACACAAAAATAATCAGTTACATTAAGAGCTATAAATAAAAATTTGCTGGAATTGCACTTTTGTTTACATGAGCGTTTTAAAACTTTCTTATAATTTTAGTGGGAATATGATTTCAATCTGTGCATCTGTCTATCCGATTGTCTACCTTTCTATCTGTATGTCTCCGGCTCCTATCATCCGTGAATACTTTATACCGTGAGAATTTTTAAAAAATTATACACTCAAGTTCCTTATGGAATGTTCTCTATTTAAAATGCCATTAATAGGTCCTGTACAACTAGTTTGTTTACAGGGACAACAACAATAACAAAAAAAAAAAAACAATGTATTACGTTTTAGGACAGAATTTTTTAAAAGTTATATTTAAAAATATTTCTACTATAAAAATCATAGAAACATTGACATGCATTATTAATATTCTAAAATATTGTTTTTTATAGAACATGATATGATTAAATTTCAGATTTAATCTCAGAATTTTAATTTCAGATTACTCATTTTAATTTCAGATTACTCTAAAATATTCAGAGAGATTAAAAGCTGTAATTATAATCTAACGGCTGCGTATTCTTTTGCGTTAAGCCTTTTTAACACTTTCCAAAATGCCTACGAGAAATTTTAAAATCAATTAGTCTATCTGCATGTTTTTCAGTCGTTCTCTCTGTTGTGTGATAAAGTAGGTAAAGAATATTAAAAGTTATTCGACACAATTGCGTACAGTTGGAAAGCGTTACTAATCAATGCGTACTGGATGATTTTTCTTTCTTGTTTTTTACACTAACTGCCGATAGATGGAGCGAAATTACCTATCTGAGACTGAATATTTCACATGGAAGCGAAGTCTGTAATGGAAGCATCCGCGAACATTCCAAACCGGATTACATTCTTTTCTTTTGAACGATGCGAAAGAAAAGAGTGTAATCCGCGAGGTAATATAGTTCCATTTTTAAAGTAAAATATATAAAAAACAAGAGTATTTTAGGAAAAACGGGGAACGTCACGTTTCTCAGACAAAAAAAAATTAATATCATATTACAATTTCATTAAATTTGTCCGAACGGTTTTCAAGAAAAAAAAGTTACACAATTACCATTTTTCCTTTGAAGTCTTAAATTGCAATTCCAGATCTCGAAATATATAAAATGTGGAAGTGTGAAACTTTCAGGATAGCATCAGGAAGAAGATAAAAGATTATTTTGAAAATATTAGATCAGAATATCTCCAATTTGCTGAGATATTAAGTGTCGGCATTTCCAAATTCCTTTCATATAAAATTAGCTGTATATATGGTGTCGCAGGTAAGCTTCGTTTGAGCTTTGCTGCGTCACGGAGACACGGCCGTGTCTCATGATAGAAGAAAGTATTGGATTCGTAAAAATTTTCGACCTCGGGTTTTTGATGGATTTACACGTTTTGAGAGCTGTGGAACACGATTTGACCATTTTTAGAAAATGTCTGTCTGACTGTCTGTCTGTCTGTGTGTGTGTGTGTGTGTGTGACAAAATTTTGTGGCAACTGTATCTCAGGAACTACTGCACAGAATTTCATACAAATTAGTATGTAGTTGCACCTTGACATATATTAGTGCCTTTCAACTTTTAGTAAAAATTGTCTTGCAGGCTGCGTTGCCATTCCGCTTTTTCTAAATTTTTAACATGGTGATATAGGACAAAATTTTGTATAAATGTGCATAAAGAGGATTATTTTTTAGTAATCATTATGAAATTTACAAGAATTATTTATAAAAGAAATAGTCAACTGGGAAAAAAATTGTATGTTAGGAGCCTCGCCACCCACCCCTGGGGGAAGTCCCTCCTCGAGGGGAGTAAGTTTTCATGATGGGTATCTTTCAAAAGAGCTCGCCAATACCTTTAAACTGAATGGTTGAACCATCGATCTGCGATAATTTAAAATAATCGATTTTTTTCATTTTTAACATAATTTTTTTTTTTTTTTTAATGTTATAATGACAATAAAATTGACTTTTTTTGGATATTTAGTGTTATACTACTTCTCAAATATGGAAATCGTCTGCATTATCATGGAAGATAACTTTTTTAAATAATAATTTTAATAAATTATTTTTACTGAGTGAATTTCTATAGGAAAATATAGAAGAAAGTCGTGTGGTGGCCAACCCATGCTAGTTTTCTTGCGAGTTGGGTTCAGGTCGTGTTGGCAGAATTTTTTTCTGCGGGTCAAATTCGGCTGGAGTCTAGTTTTCAACGAGTCGGGTATAAGAAAAAAAAAAAAAAAAAAAAAACCTGGAGAGTCCTCTCACGACTTTCTCTTACCCTAAAATTTTAATACTATAAATACAGTTTGGAGATTAAGAGGTAATATCAAAGAACGCGGTAGCGTTCCGTTCCTCCGAGCTAAAACAAACATTAAGAGAAATACAAATGAAATTTACACAGTAGGAAGTCAATGGTTAACGATTATGTCGACATAGCATATCGTACTTTTCGACTACCTGTATCTCAGCTCCCTGATCCCCCAGACATATGATTTTTTGCACAGACCTTAAGCATATCCTTAAAACAAAACATACAAATTTGCATGTCGCTCTGAATTAAGGGGCCTGAGTTATATAACTTTGAAAACCCGAAATTTCCCTGTTACTTTCTTCTTCTGGTAATTGTTAAGACAAAAACAGTTGACGGCGTTTGAGCCTAGAGTTCTGCAGCTAATGAGCTGAAAATTTGCATGGACATACCTTCTGACCTGCACCAGTGCCTTTTGCAATCAAAAATTTTTTTCGTCAGGTTACTGCTGCCTTCGGCAGCGTTACCAGTACACATCTTGCAATCGCTTTTTAACTAACTTCCCGACTAGCTAGACATTTGAAACTTTCAGGATAGCTCATAACACGGTGACAATACATTTTTTAACACTTTTAGTCAAATGTCTCAGGTTCCTATTGCCTTCGGCAGCGTTTATATGATTCGACAGAAAATTTATTTAACTAATTTCCCGACTAGTTAGACATTTGAAATTTTCAGACTAGTTCAGAACACGGAGAAAATGCATTTTTTAAATACTTTTAGCCGACTGCTTCGGGTTCCTGCTGCCATCGGCAACGTTACAAGCACAAAGCTTGCAATCGATTTTTAACTAACTTTCCGACTAGCTAGGCATTTGAAACTTTCAGGATAGCTCAGAACACGGTGACAATACATTTTTTAACATTTTACTCGACTGTTTCAGGTCCCTACTGCCTTCGGCAGCGTTTATATGATTCGACAGAAAATTTATTTAACTAATTTCTCGACTAGCTAGATATTTGAAATTTTCAGAAAAGTTCAGAACACGGTGAAAATGCATTTTTTTTTTATTATTATTATACTTTTAGCCAACTGCTTCGGGTTCCTGCTGCCATGGGCAGCGTTACCAGCACAAAGCTTGCAATCGATTTTTAACTAACTTTCCGACAAGCTAGGCATTTGAAACTTTCAGAATAGCTCAGAACACGGTGACAATACATTTTTTAACACTTTTAGTCGACTGTTTCAGGTTCCTACTGCCTTCGGCGGCGTTCATATGATTCGACAGAAAATTTATTTAACTAATTTCCCGACGAACTAGATATTTGAAACTTTCAGAATATTTCAGAACACGGTGAAAATGCATTTCTTAAATACTTTTAGCCAACTTCTTCGGGTTTCTGCTGCCATCGGCAGAGTTACCAGCACAAAGCTTGCAATCGATTTTTAACTAACTTCCCGACTAGCTAGGCATGTGAAACTTTCAGGATAGATCAGAACACGCTGACAATACATTTTTAACACTTTTAGTCAACTGTTTCAGGTCCCTACTGGCTTCGGCAGCGTTTATATGATTCGATAGAAAATTTATTTAACTAACTTCCCGACTAGCTAGACATTTGAAACTTTCAGAATAGTTCAGAACACGGAGAAAATGCATTTTTATAATACTTTAAACCAACTGTTTTGGGTTACTGCTGCCTTCGGCAGCTTTACCAGTACACATTTTACAATCGCTTTTTAACTAGCATTCAGACTAGCTAGACATTTGAAACTTTCAGGATAGCTCAGAACACGGTGACAATACATTTTTTAATACATTTAGTCAACTGTTTCAGGTCCCTACTGCCTACGGCAGCGTTTATATGATTCGACAGAAAATTTATTTAACTTATTTCCCGACGAGCTAGATATTTGAAACTTTCAGAATAGTTCAGAACACGGTGAAAATGCACTTTTTAAAAACTTTTAGCCAACTGCTTCGGGTTTTTGCTGCAATCGGCAGCGTTATCAGCACGTAGCTTGCAAGCGATTTTTAACTAACATCCCGACTAGCTAGGTATTTTAAACTTTCAGGATAGCTCTGAACACGGTGACAATACATTTTTTAACACTTTTAGTCAACTGTTTCAGGTCCCTACTGGCTTCGGCATCGTTTATATGATTCGACAGAAAATTTATTTAACTAATTTCCCGACTAGCTAGGCATTTGAAACTTTCAGAATAGTTCAGAGCATGGTGACAACACATTTTTTAACACTTTTAGTCAACTGTTTCAGGTCCCTACTGCCTTCGGCAGCGTTTATATGATTCGACAGAAAATTTATTTAACTAATTTCCCGACTAGCTAGACATTTGAAACTTTCAGAATAGTTCAGAACATGGTAAAAATGCATTTTTATAATACTTTTCGCGAACTGTTTCGGGTTACTGCTGCCTTCGGCAGCTTTACCAGTACACATTTTACAATCGCTTTTTAACTAACTTCCAGACTAGCTAGACATTTGAAACTTTCAGGATAGCTCAGAACACGGTGACAATACATTTTTAAATACTTTTAGTCAACTGTTTCATGTCCCTACTGCCTTCGGCAGCGTTTATATGATTCGACAGAAAATTTATTTAACTAATTTCCCGACGAGCTAGATATTTGAAACTTCCAGAATAGTTCAGAACACGGTGAAAATGCATTTTTTTTTATACTTTAGCCAACTGTTTCGGGTTCCTGCTGCCATCGGCAGCGTTAGCAGCACAAAGCTTGCAATCAAGTTTTAACTAACTTTCCGACTAGGTAGGCAGTTGAAACTTTCAGGATAGATCAGAACACGGTGACAACACATTTTTAACACTTTTAGTCGACTGTTTCAGGTCCCTACTGCCTTCGGCAGCGTTCATATGATTCGACAGAAAATTTATTTAACTAATTTCCCGACGAGCTAGATAGTTGAAACTTTCAGAATAGTTCAGAATACTGTGAAAATGCAGTTTTTTAATACTTTTAGCCAACTGCTTCGGGTTCCTGCTGCCATCGGCAGCGTTACCAGCACAAAGCTTGCTATCGATTTTTAACTAACTTCCCGACTTGCTAGGCATTTGAAACTTTCAGGATAGCTGAGAATACGGTGACAATACATTTTTTAACACTTTTAGTCAACTGCTTCAGGTCCCTACTGCCTTCGGCAGCGTTTATATGATTCGACAGAAAATTTATTTCCCGACTAGCTAGACATTTGAAACCTTCAGAATAGTTCACAACACGATGAAAATTGCATTTTTTTAATACTTTTAGTCAACTGTTTTGAGTTCCTGCTGCCATCGGCAGCGTTACCAGCACAAAGCTTGCAATCGATTTTTAACTAACTTCTCGACTAGCTAGGCATTTGAAACTTTCAGGATAGCTGAGAATACGGTGACAATGCATTTTTTAACACTTTTAGTCAACTGTTTCAGGTCCCTACTGCCTTCGGCAGCGTTTATATGATTCGACAGAAAATATATTTAACTAACTTCCCGACTAGCTAGACATTTGAAACTTTCAGAATAGTTCAGAGCACGGTGAAAATGCATTTTTTAAATACTTTTAGCGAGCTGTTTCGGGTTCCTGCTTCCATCGGCAGCGTTACCAGCACAAAGCTCGCAATCGATTTTTAACTAACTTCCCGACTAGCTAGACATTTGAAACTTTCAGGATAGCTCAGAACACGGTGACAATACATTTTTACCAATTTGAAAATCATTTGAGGACAAATATTCTCGAATTTACAAATTTGTCCTCAAATGTCCGCAAATTAAAGCATAATTTAACTCTGTCCTCAAATGTCCTTTCAATTTGAAGACGCTGCGATGATTTGTCCTCAAATTGGGTTTAAAAAATTTGGTCGCCTTAGTTAAACCCAGTATCAACTTGAGTTTCACCAGAAAACGCAGCTTAAATAACAGCTGACAACATATAAATCACAGCAAAAACGATACCATAGTCATAACATACAGAAATAAACTACAATTCAATGGTAGAGACTTAGTCAAGCAAAACTTTCTATTTCGTAAAGTCTTAGGGAGAATAACACCTCAGTGGTCGGAACAGGACTCCTTTTATAGTCCGCCGTTAATCCTGAATTTTACAGTAACTTCTGTAAAGGCCGGTTTCCATTGCAGTTGGAACTTCGAGGTTCAAAAAACTATTAATCACGCTCTCGACAACAAGAGCCAAATATCTTGTCATCAGTTGTAACCTTTTTTTTATCAGATTTCGCAGTTACTTCAAAGGAAACAGGCAAAATTGACAAAGATACCTGCCTCTGGCCCCTCAATTATCTCAGCTCGGGGTTAGAGCCAGGGACTTCCAACCGGTTGAACCAACCCGTCGAAGCATTCCAACCGCTTGACCACATCAAAGGATTCGTAACTGCGCCGCTCGAAACGACTTCCTACCAACCTTAGTGGAAACTGTACTTAATAATCGAGTTACAGTTTGGACAATGGGTCTATCGATAATAAAGGTTTTTTCACTAAGATCGTCAAAATAGTTGTCTAGGTGCGATAAAGTCACCAAATTCATCGCCAAGTCTATTACGTGCCCTGATAAAGTGTGTTTTTAACAGAGAAGGATCTTTTTTAACGCGGAATCAAGCTAGAAATGCGAAAAATTGACATTTTATAATGTGACTAAACCTCTTAGAAAGAAATCACATAAAAAGAACTAGTACTATTTAGAAATCTGTAATACTATATTTACATCTATGCATAACACGCACGATTTTTATTGATCTATTACACAAATATATTCATTATGCATACATATTAAATTTATAAAATCACATACATAATCTGCAAAAAGAAGTGATATCTCATAAAAAAAAATACTATTGTAAAATTCACCCCGCCCAGCAAGAACTCTTACCTTTCTTATGCATACGTATTATATTTATCAAAGCACATACATAACCTGCAAAAAGAAGTGATATCTCACAAAAAACAATACTATTGTAAAAGTCACCCCGCCCAGCAAAAACTCTTACCTTTTTTAAGCAGCCAAAAAAAGGATTGATATCAAATTTCGCCGCCGCTATTGAATCCCGGGTACTCAATGCCTAGCTTAGTGAAGATCTGCCAATAACACTGCATGTATCTTTCTAATATATCCTAATCTCTTTCAACATTATTTGTTATCTGTGTTAGTTTTTTCGCTGCATTATAAAGTTGTAATTCAAAGTATTTTTACGGTGGGGTGCGTCCTCTATGTAGAAGTTTTAATTAATAAAAAATTTAGTTAGTAAAGATTAAAGTATTATTACGCACCCCGCCGTGAAAATACTTTAAATTATAACTTTATAATGCAGAGAAAAAACTAACACAGATAACAAATAATGTTGAAAGAGATTAGGATATATTAGAAAGATACATGCAGTGTTATTGGCAGATCTTCATTAAGCTAGGCATTCAGTCCCCGGGATGCAATAGCGGCGGCGAAATTTGATATCAATCCTTTTTTTTTTTTTTGGCTGCTTAAGAAAGGTAAGAGTTTTGCTGGGCGAGGTGACTTTTACAATAGTATTGTTTTTTATGAGATAACGAGTACTGTCATGTAAACCTATGTTAATCAATTTAAATTAGGCTTCGGAAGTCTTTTACATGATAATTAATTCTGTGTGAGGGGGGCTACCGCCCCCTCATATACAATTTAATTCTGTTATTAAAATTAAAAGTTTACTTAAAATTATACAGACAAATTTCACACGCAATATTCCTTGAAACTTACCAATCTTGACCAGACTTTTCCAGCAACAAACTTATATTAACTTCAAAATACAACATTTGGATCTCCTAAAATTATTCGTTTTTAAGTCACTCTAAGAGACACAGACAAAGATCAAACGTTAAAAAACGTGAGTACGGTAATCAGAAAGCCTCAAAACGTGTGTAAATATACAAAAAAAAAACAACCGATGAATATTTAGCTTAAAACGTACATTATTTACCATATCTCTATGAGGAATTTATTTCAATTCCCGAACAGTTTTCCTGGAAATGGTAAAATATTTTTAGTAAAGCACATCCACTAACAACAAATAACTAGTGTGTTGTGGCCAATACATGACTTTCTTCTATATTTTCCTATACAAATTCACTCAGTGAAAATAATTTATTAAAATTATTATTTAAAAAAATTATCTTCTATGATAATGCAGACGATTTCCATATTAGAGAAGTAGTATAACACTAAATATTCAAAAAAAAAAAAAAAAAAAAAAAAAAAAATTGAATTTAATCTCAATATTGCACATACAATTTTTTTTTCTTTTTTTTTTTTTGTTAAAAAGGAAAAAATCGATAACGTTATTTTAAATTATCGCAGATCTATGGTTCAACCATTCGTTTTAAAGGTTTTGGCGAGCTCTTTTGAAAGATACCCATCATGAAAATTTACTCCCCCTCCAGGGGGAGGCGAGGCTCCTACATACACACAAATTTTTTCCCAGTTGACTATCTCTATTACAAAAAATATATATTCATTGCATTTAGTTTAGTGCAGTCTATGGATGTTAAACTCTACTTACCTGCAATTTCCCCCATAGACGAAATGTATTTGAATACTTTTGAGTGTCCTTGTACACGAACCATTTGCTTTATCTCAACTAAAAGCTTAGTGTAGCATCCCTATGTGATACACATTTGGAAAACCGAGTTTGGAATTTCTGCTACTATTCGTTCTTGAGATATGCTGATAATAAACACACACACAGACCATTCGCTAAAAACATGATTTTCATATTCAGGGGACCTCAGAACATGTAAAATAACAAAAACTCACTTTCGAAAATTTGATCCAAAAACTCCGTAGCATAGAATTCTACCACACTAGGATATTTATGATACTAAACCACACTATCTACCAATAAGTATTTTAGACACTTTCGAATCGAAACATTTTGTTAAATATCTTGAAAAATTCTTGAGGAATTATCTTGAAACTTTGGAAGTATAAATACCTCATATATTTCAGTTCATTTTTATACCTCATATATTTCATTGAAAGTTTTGTCCTGAAGGAAAAAAAAAAAAAGATTTTTGATTACCCTGTAAAAAGCAATACTTGAAATGCATATTTTCTGTAGCGTGCGATTATGAGGATTCTTCGAATTATCTGTACAAAATTTTTATGAGTCTACCACATATATTCATTGAGATATAACGGTTTCACTAAAAAATTGGGGGGGAAATGACCACTATTTTAATTATAACACAAAGCAATTATAATTATAGCAAAGCCATTTTTAAGAAACATGGCATACTACATTAGACACAGAATACTGTAATCAGAATGCAATAATAGCAAATATCTTACGAAATATGAAAATTTTTGCTAAATAATTTTTAACTACGCAAGCGCAAGTTTAAAAAAATTTCAGTTCCATAATTTAATAGTCAAACGTATTGAACTACTTTATATGAAAACGCCAAACAAATATCGTATAAATTAAAAAAGTTATGCGTTATAGAATGAACAGAATTTCAGTTTCTGTCGAAAAAAAAAATAATAATAATAACAAAATAAAAATAATAATAATAATAACATAATAATAATAATAATAATAATAATAATAAAATGATAGGAGGCTTTATCAATATTTATTTACAATCAGCAAACACTGTAGTACCATTGGGCGTTGATTGAATCAAAATAAAAATGTAAGTAAAATCTCTTATAGTTCAGCTTTTATTTTGAGAGGATTCTGTTTATTCTATCTCTCATAACTTTTTGAATTTACATGATATTTATATGGGGCTTTCATAAATGTAGCTCAATATTTTTGGTTAGTAAATTATGCAAATTAAATTTTCTAAAAGCTTGCGCATGCGTATTTAAAAATCATTTAGTAAAAACGTTCATATTTCGTAAGATATTTAACTTTTTTGCATACTGATTGCATAGATATAGTAATATATATAGATCTATCATCCCCATGTTATCGAGCAAAAAATTTTGAGGCCGAAAAAAAGTTCTAAAATCAGCCATTAGAGAGTATTGAAAAAAAGAATAAAAGGAAAAATGAATTTGAAACTGTATCTGGAGTTTTTCATTCACATTTAGTAAATAAATTATTCATTAATTTTATTTACTAAATTATCTGTGTGTATTCCTGTGTGTGATTTACTCGGGGAAAGGCAGCCATTAGAGTGATTTTTCCCGAAAAAAAAAAGGCCTCATTTTTTCCCTCTCACTGATCAATCTATGTCTTATTACTATATCTATGACTGATTGCAGTATGCTGTGTTTGATGTAGTTGCGTTTGATGTGCTGCGTTTGTCGAAGTTTCCTAAAAATGGCTTTGCACTGGATCTACAGTGTGGTGTAAAAGTTTAGTGCACAAACTAATTTTTTTCATAAATGAAAAATATACACCGGAATGCTTAGAAAGTTTTACGGTACTTAAACAATTACAAATATTTAAACAATTGCAGTATTACAAATTCACGTTTGGAATTCAAAATCAACTAATTGAAAGGAAAATAATATATTATAAAAAAAAAAAAAAATTCAAAATTGTGATGTCACAAAAGTTTATGCATAAAACAAAATATTTACATTTCACAACTCACAAAAGTCCTTTAGTAGTCTATGATGTTTCCATTGCACATGATGAGATCCAATAAACCAATTTTTAATTGATAAGACGAGATTATGGAAGGTTTCGGGAGCGAGTCTGTACTAGGCTTCCTCGATTGCTGATTTCAGCTCTGACACCGTGTATTACTGCTTCACCTGAGAAGATTTCCCAGATGATCTCCTTCAGATTAAGATCTCAGTTGAATACTGGCCAGTTTATCACACCGAAATTCTGAGATCTAAGCCAAACTTTTGTACACCGGGATGTGTGTATCGATGCGTTGTGCTGCTGAAAGGTCTAGTTAGGACCACATAGAAATTCACCAAACGTAACAAATGATCACTCAGAATTTCCTAATATTTCTTTGACTTTCGTCTGCCATTTGAGAAGCAAAGAGACGATTATCCATTGTAGCGAAAAGCACGCCATACCATGAACAAGCCGCCACCTTGTTACCTACTGGATATCCTCTTCAGATCTTTCTTCAAGTCACGCCAATAAAATAAAAACCCATCTATACCATCCAAATTCCTTTTTTTTTTTTTTTTTTTTTTTTTTTAAATAACACTTATCCATTCGTCACGATAATGCACCCGGTGTTTTGCCCATTGAAATATTTAACAGCGAGCAGCCCCCGCTCATCGCTATTAGAGCGATGTTGAGCGATTCAATGTCGAGACAAAGGGGACTACTCCGAGATTTATTGAAAAAAAAAAAAATTAAATAAAATAAAAATACAAAGTTTCGCCAGGCTTGTATCCCAAGACCGACAAAGGGCGAGAGAGGTTAAAATAATAATTGAGAGAAAAGGTCTTAGTTTGAATTGATTCTAGTCGATAAAGTTCATTTAGAGTTCATGAGGTAAACAGCTGAAACATATTAAGATAAGTTCTGTGGTGCAATCACCTGTAGCCGGGCGTGCGCTTGTCGCGACAAGGGGCAGCAGGTTACTGATCGTTGAATCCATTTCTACAGCAGAGCATGTGCATGATACTCTTGTATACGTTGCTCTTGACGAGGTCTAGGTTCCTATCTGAACCAGTAGACAGTGTTATTGATAACAACATTAATCAGTGGCATTTGATATATCCATTAATAGGGAGAAAATCTTATTGAGTTTGTTAATTAGATTTGGTCTAGTTAAAATGTTGTCCAGCCAGTTTACTGGTCTGGGGGAGGGATTTCTGATATGGTGGGCAGACGTGAGGACACAGTTAAAGTAATAATGCAATGCATTTCCTTCCTCGCCACAGGGGCACAAGGGTGAGCGTCGGCGATGAAACCTGTGGAGATAGCTTGGGAATGGGCCATGGCCCGTCAGGAAGGCTGTTATAGGAGGGGTAAGTTTCCAGTCATTGGTTGTGGCTATGGGGATCAGGTTGTGCGTGTATCTACCTTTTTCTGAGACATCCCACAGAGATTGCCAATTTTGAATCAGTTGAAGTTTTAATTTTTGTTTGACGAATGAGGGAGGGGCAGGCAAGGAATATTGTATAAGGCTATTTTCAGTGGCATTTTTTGCCAGAATATCAGCCAGTTCATTTCCGACGACACCCCTGTGGGCAGAAACGTGCGCCAGGGTTACATTAGATTTTAAGTTGTACAGTTTAGTTTTAATTTCAAGTATAAATGGAAGCCTACTCCTGTGGCAGACAATGGCCTGTAGGCTCGAGAGACTGTCACTGTAGATGTTTATGAAGGAATGTATGTGGAGGTTTCCCTCTACCCATTCGATAGCCTTTAGAATTCCAAAAAGCTCTGCCTGGAATACTGAATTGAAGTCTTCGAGCCTGCATGACCACTGGTGGATAGATTCATTGTTGATTAGCACGCAGAATGCGGCCGCTACACCATAATCAGTTTTGGAGCCGTCTGTGTAGATTGCCACAGGAGCAGAGGGAGAATAGCTATTAATGTTGCAATTAATTAATTCTGATGCAGCATCCTTTGCTGGATGGATTTCCCAGGTGTTGGAAAGGGTTTGAATAAGAATATTTGGGAAAAGGGAGCTTGCTAAGTTTGAGTTATCGAGTTGAAGGATATTAGTTTTTTGAAAATTATATTGAAGTTGCAAGCCTGCATGCGGGATTCCGGTGATGACGGTCAATGCGTCAGTTGAAATTGTTTTGTAGCCTCTGGACATCTGCAAGAGGAATGGCCTCTGTACAGAGTTAAGCTTAGTCTTGGCAGTCTCGTCAGGTGACCGCCCCAGATGCCCGCACCATATGTAATAATTTTGTCAATTATGGTATTATACCATATTTTCAGGAAAGAGGTTGAGATGCCCCACCTCTTTCCTACCATTTTGTCTGCATTGTGGTAATGGGGTGTTGTTTTTAGTTTTAGGTCATTGATGTGGGCAATCCAGTTGAGCCTCCTGTCGACTGTCACACAAATAAGTTTTAGATGGTGTACGTGCTTAACACTGACGCCATTGATCCTCATCACTGGAGAGCTTTGGGGTATGCGAAAGTTAAGGCTTGGGTTTTTGATGAAGATAAGGAAAGGTCTAGTGCCGTTAAAATATTGCTAAAAAGTGAGAGGGCGCCTTTGGCCTGGTCCTCCAGATCTTTCCTCCGTTTCCCAGAGAGAATAACGGAGAAGTCATCAGCGTAGGCACAGGTTTCATAGCCCTCAGAGTTCATTTTGATCAGAATGTTATTGGCTATGATATTCCATAGGATTAGTCCCAGACAGGAACCCTGAGGGCAGCCTTTCGTTTGGGGCATTTCAGTTGATCCATTGCCCCAGTTAACATAGATTTTTCTATTTGATAGATATGAACTGGTGACTCCCGCGAGATTCCTTGGGCAGTTTAGTTGCTGTAACGATTGTAGTATGTGTGGCCATTCTACATTGTCGCAGTCTCCCTTGATATCGAGAGACACAAGAGTGGTATATTTTCCTGCCAAAAAGTTAAGGGCGCAGGAGCTTTTAATGTGGTGCAATGCTAATTCGCAGGATCTGCCCTCTCTGAACCCGTACTGATTGGAATGTAGAAGATTTTTTGAGTCTAAGTGATAATTAAGCCTGGCAACAATAAGTTTTTCCAGGAGTTTGCCTAATGTTGGTAGGAGGCATATTGGTCTGTACGAAGATGGTTCAGAGGGAAGCTTCCCTTGCTTCAGAAAATACACCACTTCCCCCTTTCGTAAGGTCTCTGGAAAGCATTCAAGTTTCAGGCACATGTTGGTCCATTTGTGAATTGTTTGCAACACTGTTTCAAAAAAATCTTAGGAGCTAATTTTCTTTTTTGAGAAATTCTTATTCGGTTATTCGCAAGGTTGGCACGGTTAAAACCAAGCGGTTTTAACCATGGTTTAAACCAAATGGTATTTTCCCCCCCAAAAACAATTGTTTTTTTTTTTTTGTTTTTTTTTTGGGGGGGGGGGGTTTCTCCTTATTAGAAAAATCCAAATTTTTCTTTTTATATATTTTTTTATAATTGAAAATTCTAAATTTATGTACATAATTTTTACTTTTGTCAGAACAACTCAATTCATACCAGAAATAATTTAGCTTAAGTCAGGATTATGATTTGAACAGAAGTTTTTATTTAAGAACAAAAAACATTTTTCTTTTAATAACTGGAATTTTTAAATTATTTTATATAAATAACTTCTACTTTAAACTGAACAACTCAACTCATTGCAAAAGTAATCTTGCTTGTCCATACTTGAATGGCTTGAGTCAGTTTGACTTATGTATGACTTGAAAAAAAACAATGGTTGATTCAAAACTGAACAAAGAGGTATTGAAAAAATTAGATACTCGCTATAAGATGGCAATCACACCAGCTCATCTACATGCCTATTTGCTGGACCCAAAAGCCAAAGATGCTGATTTTCAACTGACTTCATATGAAAAAGAAGCCGCAATGGAATATGCTAGAACAATGTTCCGTGAAAACAATTTATTAACACTTATTTTGAAATTCTGTGCAAAAAGTTCTTCATTCAAAAAATATTATTTCGAAAATGACTATGTTGAAAATTTAACAGCTGTTGAATGGTGGCAAAGCCAAGAAGATGAGATTAAAACATTTAATATTAATATATTAAAAGAAGTTATAATAATTCTTACTGCAAAAACTTCTACATCTAATGTAGAGAGAATTTTTTCTTCCTTTGAGCTAATACAATCAAAATTGCGTAACAGACTGGGTTTGGAAAAGCCAGCAAAACTTGTTTTTTTATTTAAAATGCTAAACCCAAATCCTCTTCTGCAAGAATATCTTTAAATGAACTTTGTTATTTATTTCATTACATACTCTCGCAATTTTTATTTTTTCTTAAATCTGCTGTATGCCTTTACATTAACATTGCTTCATTATCTTTTTTTTTTTTCCAATTATTTTGAAACTGTAATTTAGTTCATTTGTGATTCCTAAAATTAAATTTAAATAAAATTTTTTAAGTTAAGATTGTTACTGTCTTTACAAAAATCCCTCGGTGAACTGAACCTAAAGCAAAATAAATTGAATATTCCTGTTGATGGAAGCCTTAGAACCAACATATTGTAGTCATTATATAATTGAAATTCAACTGTATTTTTTTAAATGGAAGGTTTTTGAATACATGCAATTTTATTTAATAGTAAAAGATATTCATTATAAATATTTAACTTTATTTGCTATAACAGTTTTTTATATTTATTAATTATTTTAAATCATTTTCAGATTAATATTAGTTATTAATTGTGCGTGAACGTACCAATTTTCATTCATAAATATGCATATATGTGATTGAAAAAAAATCTGGTTTAAACCGAAAAAACCAGGTTTTTTGGTTTTTTTTTTTTTTTTTTTTTTTTTTTTTAAACCCGGTTTTTTTCCAACCCTGGTTATTCGTCTGCGTATCGTGTCACGTGATTTTTGCGATCCAAGTCGATTTTTTATCTGATTAAGAGATGAGACATTCTTTTAATTCTTCTGTCCTAACGGAATGTGGCCTTTCTGGGCCTTCCTAAGCGATATGCAATTTTCAATTGTACTCCACGTTGCAAAACACTATAAATACCACGTTTGAACCGATTTAAATTAAGTGACATTTGCAAAACGTATTTAACTTCCGATTTCAGCTTCTATACTTTCTCAACTTCCACACTTTCTCAACTTCTTCAGGCGATAACTGCAGAAATTTCGGCATTTTGATAACTCGTACAGCGATCGCTACATTTATAGTCTACGAAATAAGTCTCACTGATCCTGCACCAATTACGTTTAAATAGATATTCGCATACAACCTCATTTGTGTTAAAACTTTTGCGACATCACAATTTAATTTTTTTTTTTTTTTTTTATTATAATTTATTATTTTCCTTTCAATTAATTATTTCGGAATTCTAAATATGAATTTGCAATCTATTCAATAAAACACTCGAAGCATTCCAGTGTATATTTTTCATTTTATTAAAATATTTTGTTTGTGCATAAAATTTTGTGTTGCACTGTAATACCTCACGTATTATCTCCATGAATATATGTGGTAGCCTCATGAAGTATGAGGATACACATACAGATAATTAAAAGAATCCCGCAGTTACATGCGACAGCCAAAACGCATTTCATGCATTACTTTTTACAGGGTGATCAAAAATATTTCGACTTTTGTTTAATTTTTTACTGGTCCACTTTACCAGTTCAGGACAAAACTTTTGCTGAAATATATGAGGTATAACATGTTCTTTATACTTCCAAAGTTTTAAGATAATTCCTCAAGAATTTTTCTCTGAATTCGAAAGTGCCCAAATACTTTATTTATTTAATCGAAGTCGTTTATCTGTTTACATAAAGCGTTTCGTTTAAGCGTGTGCGATAACTGAGCAAAGAAAAGGCTTTTCAAAGACTATTCGAAATTACATGACAATGTAGAATTAAAACGCATTTTTAATGCGCAAGTGAGTGTGTTCAGTAATTCTGAGATAGCTGACATGCATCTAGCATATGTTTGGTCAACTATTAATCAAACTAAACCAGGGTCCAGAGCTTGCTGTTCATTGAAGGGTCACTCTTTCTGTGCCATTAGTATGCTGTGGCCATCATAAAACTTTCTTCTACATCATTACCTTTAAATGGGCCATGTACTGGTTAACATGAACAAATACTTATTTATAGTTTCTCCCAATAAAGATTTACTATGTGCAGTTTGCAATTTTAACCAAAAATGCTGAGATGAAAAATCGCAGAAGAGGAGTAATAGTAGCGCCACTAGTCGGTCGATATACATAATAAATACATTCAAATTAAATCAGCATACTTTCTCAAAATGGGTAGCTAACATATTAAGATTAATGCATTTATATGTTATAGAAGCTGAGATATAGTCTTCCCATAAGTGGGAGAAATTGTAGCATAGTAGCACCACATATCAGCCCATAAGAACCCAAATTAAATCAGCATAATGTTATATATATATATATATATACATATCAAGTTTTGTGAAATTGTACAAAATAGAAGCTGAGATATAACCTTCTCGTAAGTGGCAGAAATCACCTAGCAGTGATACTTGTCCGATGATTTACACCAAATTCAAGCAGCTTACTGTTTAATAATGGCAATCTTGCATATCAAGTTCAGTGTAATTATACACAATAGAAATTGTAATAGCCCCATCTCGAGAATGAGAGAAATCACAGCATATCAATTCCACCGATTAGACGATTTGTATTATAAGTTGATAAACACCAATATGCGTTAAATGCAGTTAGATAAAAACCTTTATGGAATTTTGCGCATTAGTTCGTGAACTGAACTGCCGCAAAATTTTGGCTATACACAAGCTAACAGAAAGGGACATCTTCTAAAAGTCGTCAAATCATGTTCGGGGCATCAGAAAACATGTAGATTCATAGAAAGCGGAAGTCGAAAAATTTTACGAATTCAATATTTCTTTTATGAATATAGAACAAAGTAATGATCTTAAAAATAAACCTTTTTTTTTTTTTTTTTTCTCTCTCTGTCATCAGGATAGGTTTTAAACATTTTATTTTTCTAGCACATTTTTGTAAATTTGTTAGAGATATTTTAAAAATGTTTCATACATACTAATCTAACGTAATGCTTAATTTACATCTTTACTTTCAATATTTTTCTCATTAATCGGTATTAATATGCAAAAATATAATCCCTAAAAAACCCTTGAACTCATGTTTTATCGCATTTAAAAAGTTAATTGTAGTAGATTTTATTTCCGATTACTTAATGTGAATACGGCATAACAGATAAAAATTAAGACCTTTTATCGCGTGATCGCATTAGATAGAGAAAAGAGGCAGAAAAAAAAAGATTAAGTTTGCGGTCCTTTTGGGGTTTCTTTCGCCTTGTTAAGTGATTAAGCACACCTTAGATGTTGAGCAAATAACCCCATATAAATGGATTATGCCATGGATATGTAATAACTGAATTACAAATGGGATGAAGGAATTTGCGTTAGAGCTGCCAAGATGGCGTGTTTTGTTCCACTACCTAATTAATTATCATATGTTAGGGAAGCCGTTAAAATAGTTGAATCATCACTTATCTAACCATTAAGAAGAAAAAATGACGTTAGTTAGGTGAATCATCATTACTAAAAATGTTAAAAGGGATTAGGATTCGGAATCCTTAAAAAATAGAATACTAATTAAACAAAATAATTTAAGTCAACTTCTGATATGATATTCATGATAACTAAGTACTGTCTGAAACATTACACGCAATTTAGAGCGATAGGGTTAAGCGATAGAAAAAAAAAAAAAAAAAAGAAAGAAAGAAAATGAAAAATTTAAACCTTTAACTAGCAATTTTTCAAATCTAGCACGCAACCTTGTGGATAGAGGTATAGAATAATATAACTGTCACTCCAGTACAGCTGTACTCGGATGGTAACAATATGCAACTTTACTATTTGGGTTTTGGATTGTGGCTCTACAATAAATATTTGCATATTAAGAATCATTAATCTGTGACATACGGCTTAAAATAAATTTCGAACCACTACGAACATTCATCCTTAAACCGGAATTCAAACCCGGAACCTGGGAACAAACGCCAGATCGCGTAACTTCCCGCCAGCAAAAGGTCGCATAATTTCACACAGCAAGTTTAAATCAATTAATTTTTTTTATTTAAATTTTTTTATTTATTTTATTTATTTTTATTTTTTATTTTTTTCACATATATATATATATATATATATATATATATTAGTTGGATCAAATGTACAAACTTTTTATTCTCTCCTTCCTATCTATGATAGAGAAATGATTAATTTTGGATCAAATTTTCAAAATTGTGATTTTTCTAAAATTATACGTTTTGAGGTCCCCTGAACGGGATCCTGTTTTTGATGGTTGGTGTCTGGTTATCTGTGTGTATGTTTGTCTGTGTGTGTTTATCAGTGTACACAAGAAAAAACTAGTTGGCATAGGTGGACTCTGCTCAGTTCCCCATCATATTTATGTTCTCAGAAATTTCTAGTGCGAGACATATTATAATCATGTTAAAAGAAATGAATTTGACCAAAGCTTGATACAGTGACAGAATGAAATCCCCGCAGAATAGGCTATCCACCGTTCACTTGGATATAATTATCTTATTCTAATTTATTAATTTATTTTATCAGGGTCAATTCTGTTGTTTAGTTTTCATGCTACTATTTCCAATGCAATAAACCTCAAAATTCATATTTATATGAAAAATTTACAATTTCGCTATGTTGATAAAATCGTAAATTACGAATAATTTACGAAAATTTCCTAGTAGAATATTTGTATTCAATCACGTTCAAACAACTATCATAAACTTAATTTTGAAGTTGTCTAATGTATTTAGGATCCTCAAAAGGGAAGTTTATGATCAGTTTTGCCTTATTCTGACATGTTAAGTAAATCGTAAATTCCAAATAACTTACGAATTTTTTTTAATTAGAAAAATCATAGTCTATGATATTCATGCCAGTATCCTAAATAATATTTCGAAAGTGGTTTGACATCTTTACGCTGAAAATATCCCTCAAGATTGACGTTTATGTGAAATTTTGCTCTATTCTGACATGTTAAGAAATTCGTAAATTTCCAATAACTTACGAAATCTTTATATTGGAAAATTCATAGTCATTAATATTCATGCCAGTGTCCTAAATAATATTTCAAAAGTAGTCTGACGTCTTTACGATGAAAATATCTCTCAAAATTGACGTTTATGTGAAATTTTGCCCTATACTGCCATGTTAAGAAATTCGTAAATTTCCAGTAACTTGCGAAATTTTCAAAGTAGCTTATTTATAGTTACTGATGTTCGTTCCGGCATCAAAACTGATATTTTAAACTGGTCTGACATTTTTACAGTAAAAAGTTTTCATTTAATGCACGTTTAAGTGAATTTTTGTCCTATTTTCCCATGTTAAGAAAATCGTAAATTTCTAATAACTTACGAAGTTTTTAAATTCGAATGTTGCAAATGAATAGGGTTCTTGCCAGTGTCGAAAGTAATATTTTAAAACTGATCTGACCTCTCTGCGACAATTTGTTCTTGAGATATCGTGTACACAGGCTAACAAACTAACGGACTGACCCACTAACAGACTAACAGACTAACAGACTAACAGACACCCTACAGACAGACACCATAGAAATTTTGTCATTTTCGGATTCCTCACACCTGAAAACGTGTAGAAAAGTCAAAAAACCGAGGTCGAAAATTTTCACGATTACCTAAGTTCCCCATACCTATAGTATGATGGGGAACTAATATAAGCAGGAAATCCAAATTCGGTACTCTAAATCTGTATTATATTGGAATGCTACTTGAAACCTTATCGTTAAAGGAAGAATGGTTCATGTACAGTAACAGGAAAAAAAAATAATAATAAATAAAAATAAATGCACTACGTCTATGGGCGAAATTTCTGGTAAATATATGCATAATTTATAGTATAATTGTTTGGTACATAAATAATTTATAGGGGGGCTCCTTAAAAAGTAGGGCAATAGATAAAAGAGGGATACTAAATATTAGTGGAATAAGTTTCAGAGAATGTCTTGTTCGGCTGAATAATTTCAAATAATCCCTGAATAATTGGAAACCAATTTTTAAATTTTGAAAATTCCTTTAAAATTTTCATGAAAGTAGACACAATATTCAAATGAGAGGTTTAGGTAACCCCCTCGCACAAACATTTTGTAAAATAAAAACGTTTCAAACTGTATGTCTATTGTAATGTAGGGTAAGCGGAAGTAGTGTGAATGTCACACCAGATTGTTTAAACTTTTTTTTTTTTTTTTTAATATTAAAATCAATAAACAATTCCTCCCCCCTCCAAATATAAACGTATAAGTGCGTGTGGGTATACTTTTGTAACGATATAAAATCTACAAACTTAAGAAGATTTATTATCTTGTTTATTATCTTGTTTATTTATTTACTTTATTTTTATTTATTTTTTTTTCTGAAATTAAACTGTTTTTAAAGAAATTCTCATTTATTTATTTATTTTTGAAAAAAAGTTATTATTTAGTGTTAAACAAAAATTACTTAAAACACAATTATGAATTTTGGAGATTTTTTTTTTTACTATTACAAAAAATAAATAAAATAAAATAAATAAAATAAAATAAATAAATGCAGTAAAACTGTGTAATTGTTCGAAAAAACGTGGATAATTATTCATAAATGAAATTAAAATATATTAGTATTCAAGATTTTAAATAACTCTTATGTATTATATTATTACTCTTTGCCCGCTTCGCTGGTCACTATATTTAAATGATTTCTCAAAATTCCATATCATTATTCATATAAAAATCTCAAAAAATTAAAAAAGAAAGAAAAGAATGGAATCGATCAAAATCTGAGTTAAGGTTCCCACTGCCTTCGTTTGTGTCTAACTAAACGCAACCTGACGAGTTTGGTTTTCCACTGCCTTCTTTAGTGCCTTGCCCGCTTTTTATCTCCCCTTCCCCCCGTGTAAAGTTAGAAATTTCAATCACGTCACACAGTCCTGTCAAAGTGCATGTTGCATACACTTAATTAACACTCACACAGCAAAACTTGCTATTCTGAAGTAATATGAAGCAGAGTTAAGCATTAAAACATGTTTTTTTTTTTTTTTTTTTTTTTTTTTTTTTGTGTGTGTGGGGGGGGGAGATTGGATAATTTCTCAAAATTGGTTTATAATGCGTTTTGCGTATACATAACCAACCGACACACCAAAAAAATCGCCTTAGTAAGATTATTTGCAGCAGAGTTATACTTAAAGCGTGATATTTTGCTTCCCCCCCGCCCCCAAGGAGGGGAAAGCAGGAATCTCGCAAAATCCTTTTTTAGTGCGTGTCGGGTACGCATAACCAATCAACATTTCAAAAAATCTTTTAGAATAATTCAGAGCAGAGTTACGCTTGAAACGTGTTTTTTCCTCCCGCTCCCAAAGGGGCTAAGTGTAGGCTTTTTTCAAAATCCTGTCATAGTAGGTGTTTGACGCACATAGCCTATTCACACACCAAAATTCGTAACCACAACTCCCATACATTCCTCAGGACAAATTTAACGCAAAAAGGGGAAATTCGAATCTCGAATTTGCCTTCTCGTACCCTCCACCCCCCAAATAAATAAATAAATAAATAAATAAAAGTCGAATATTGCTAAAATACCAAGATAAGCTCTGGAAGTATACCCAAGAAGACGCACAACCGTTTTCAAGTTCTTTGGGCCATTTTTGGTAGAGTTCAACTCAAAAATTTTGATTTTATGAAATTTCTCTCGAAAATCAATCCACCTTTAAAAATCAAAAATTCCAAAATCGCTGAAAATGTTTTATTTATTTATTTATCTTATTTATTTATTTATTTATTGTACTTAAAACTAGACACTTGTGCAATTTCTTCAATGTGAAGTAATTTGGAGTCAAGTTATGGTAACAAACGATTTTTTTGTACCTACTCCCTTAGGAGGGAAAAGTAGGGATTTCGTAAATTCCTCCTTGAAATATCTCATTCACACACCAAAATTTATGATTTCATCTCCCATAGAATCGTTACGGCCGCGTTGCGTTAGTCAGTGAGAATTAGCATTATACATCAAAAGACTCCTAAAAACTAGTATGCTGTGGCCACCACAAGACTCTCTTCTTTATTTTCCTATACAAATTCACTAAGGGCAAATAATTTATTAAAACAATAATTTATTAAAATTATCTAACATGATGAATGCAAAGAATTTTCATGTTAGGGAAAACTAACACTAAATATTTAAAGAAAGACAGTTTTATTGTCTATAAATAACATCTTAAAAAATTCATTTTCATAATGGTTGTCTCACATATCAAGTTTCGTACAGTTATATGCCATACAAGTTGAGGTATTGCCTTCCCGTTATCGAGGAAATTTCCAGTAGGTATAACAGCGCCATCTATTGGTCTATAAGCATCCAACTTGAATCAGCATAATGTCTCATAATGGCCTTCTCACATGTCAAGTTTGATTATATATAATAGGACCTGAGATATAGCCTTTCCTTAAACTGCAGAAATCGAAATGTAGCAGCGTCACCTGTTGAGCAGTTGACACCAAAAGTTGAAAAATACTAATTCATGTCAAGGTGCATCATAAATTTATATGCAATTCTGTGCAGTAGTTCCTGAGATATAGCCTTCCCTTAAATTGCGGAAATCCCTGTATAGCAGCGCTACCTGTTGGCCGATAAGCATTCGAATTGAATCAGCATAATTTCTCATAATGGACTTGTTATATATCAAGTTATGTTTGATTATGCTCAATAGAACCTGAGATACAGCCTCCCCTTAATTTGCGGAAATCGCTGTATAGCAGCGCCACCTGTTGAGCGGTTGACACCAAAAGTTCATCGGCGCTAATTTAGGTCAAGTTACATTTACATATAAATTTATATATGATTCTGAACAGTAGTTCCGGAGATACAGTTGCTACAAATTTTTTTGTCACACGCACGCACAGAGAGACAGACAGACAGACAGACAAACATTTTCTAAAAATGGTAAAATCGTGTTCTAGACTTCTCAAAAACGTGCAAATCTGACGAAAACCGGAAGTCGAAAATTTTTACGAATCCAATACTTTCTTCTATTGAATATTAAAAAAAAAAAAAAAAAAAAAAAAGTCTCTGATAACAGTTACTGAAGTATTTCCTTACTCAGAGCTTAAAATTTTTTTAAGAGATGAAACTACTCTAAATAAAATTAAAAATGTTGATATTTAAAGAAAAACTTAATTACGTTTTAGCAGAACTAAAATATTCTTTTTAAAATAGATTTAAAAAACAATAATTAAATCAACATAAATATAAATAAATGTAGTTTAAAAAAAAAAAAAAATTTTTCAATTTTCATTTAAAATTTCAAAGATATTTTTGAGAAAATCTGGTGTCGCACTCTCACAAATTTCTTTTGCATTGCATTTAAATGTTACTATAAAAACATAAAGTGTTCCCACTCGTCACTTTTTCGGGTTCCAACATTTTCAAATAGTAATTTTCAAAAAGAATTTTTCACTATTAGACTTGATTAATCGTGAGAATCTATTTTGAAAAATACATTTTAAGATCCGGTGCCAAAAGCTAAAGGGATGAGTGAGAATCTTGGACAGATACGAAGGGTATAAAAACAGCTGAAATTAGTTTTAGAAACAATTATATTTGACACTGTATGAGGGAAGCTACCCCCTTCCCCCTCAGTCACCCAACTGAACATAGTATCTACATTCATGAAAAATCCGAGGCTGTTATTAAATTAAAATAATCTGGTGTGTCACTCACACGACTTTCTCTTACCTTGAAATTTAATACTATAAATACAGGTTGCAGATTAATAGCTAAGATAACGAGTACTGTTATGTAAACCTATGTTAAACAATTCATATTACGCTTCTGAAGAGTTTTATATGATAATTAGTTCTGTGTGAGGGGGGCTACCGCCCCCCTCAACCCCCCGTTTCATTAATGCACCTACATTTATATAGAATTTAATTCGGTTATTAAACAATAATTCTCTTTTTAAAAAATAATTTATTAAAATTATTATTTAAAAAAATTATCTTTTATGATAAGGCAGACGATTTCCATATTAGAGAAGTAGTATAACACCAAATATAAAAAAAAAAGTCCATTTTATTCTCAATATTAAAAAAAAAAAAAAAAAAAAAAAAAAAAGTACGATTTTTTTCCCGTTTTTTTTTTTTTTTTTCGTTAAAAGTAAAAAAAATCGATAACTTTGTTTTAAATTATCGCAGATCGATGGTTCAACCATTCGTTTTAAAGGTATTGACGAGCTCTTTTGAAAGATACCCACCATGAAAATTTACTCCCCTCGAGGGGGGACTCCCCCCCCCAGAGGGGGGAGGCAAGGCTCCTACATACACAAAAAATTTTTCCCCAGTTGACTATCTCTATTACAAAAAATATATATTCGTTTCATTTGGTTGAGTGCAGTCTATAGACGTAAACTCTACTTACCTGCAATTTCCCCCGTAGACGTAATGTATTAGAATTCTCTTGATTGTCCCTGTACACGAACCATTTGCTTGATCTTAACGAAAAGCTTACTGTAGCATCCCTATATGATACACATTTAGGATACCAAGTTTGAACTTTCTGCCATAATTTGTTTTTGAGATATGCTGATAACAGACAGACACACAGACACACAGACACACACACATACAGACTTACACACAGACCATTTGCTAAAAACATGGTTTTCGTATTCAGGGCACCTCAGAACGTGTAAATATAACAAAATCTCGCGTTCGAAAATTTGACCCAAAAACAATACTTTCTCTACCTTATGGGTAAGAGAAAGTAAAAATCATTTCAAATTATTCAAGCAAAATTCACCATATCACACTTTGAAACTTACCAATCTTGGTACCTTTCAAATGGCAATCTCATATGATCTTAAAAATACAAAACCAAATTTTCTGAAATTATTTGTTTTAAAATTACGTTGATAACAGACACATACACAGATCAACCACTAAAAAGAGAAAATTTTAAAACGCGGAATTATAGGGGAAAAAAAAATCAGCTTTGAAATTTTAAGTACAAATTAGTACTTCGTTTAGCATTTGGGTTCATTTCAAAGCAGTTTAGTTGGACTTGGTAAAATTTAATAAAGCATAACCAGAAATTACATTCAATAGAGGAATGTATTCACTTAAATTTGGGTAGCCCTGCATATTGTCCTTAAATTATATGCACACCACATTAGCACAGTTTGAAAAACACTTAATACAACTTAAAATGCACTTCCAACAATTTCAGATACTGTAAATGAATATCGAATGGTTTCTATATTATACTGGGTACTAAGCATGCTTATATGCATATGAAAATCAAAATGCATATTGTTCAGTACAGTTTAAAGATGTTAAACTGTACCTACCAGACATTTTGTCCATAGTCGTTACGTATTTGAATTGTCTTGTATGTCCCTATAGATGAACCATATGTTTGATTTGAATGAAATGTTTCAAGTAGCATTCTCATATGATACAGATTTTGAATACCAAGTTTGGACTTCCTGATAAAATTTGCTCTTTCATTATGCTCATAGCAAACACTCAGACCGTGAAAATTTGATTTTCGGATTTAAAAAATTTAAAAAAGTGTAAATATAGCAAAATTTTAATTTCTAAAATTTGACACAAAAAGAATACATTGTCTATCATTATATGGGTAAAAACAAACCTCCCCTCAAAATAAATAAATAAAATCGAAAATAAAAAAAAATAAAAAACGTGTTTTGGAGATATCCTAAAGAAGACGCATGGCCGTTTTCAACATCTTTGTTCCATTTTTTTTATAGTTCTACTCAAAAATCCGAAATTTGAGAAATTTCCCGCCAAAAATCGATTTTCCTCCTCCCTCCCCTTAAAAAACGAAATTTCCTGAATCGCAGATATTGTTTCATTTGCACTCATGTTTAGTCTCCCTATGTGTAATTTCTTCATTGTGAAGTAATTTGGGGCCGAGTTGTCCTTACAAAGATGCTTTTGCCTTCTCTCCCCTCCAAGGGAGGAACGGGACGGGGGTAACTTTGATAAATCTCTTTACTTGAGGTGTCGGATACACATAAACAATCCAAGCACCAAAATTCGTGATCGCAACTCCCATAGGTTTCAAAGGACAAATTTAGCGCTAAAAGGGGTGTCCCGATTTTGCTCCTTCGTAACTCCCCCCCCCCCCCCAAAAAAAAAAAAATAATAAAAAAAAATCGCAAATCCCAAAAAGCTAAACAAAAAATGGGTTTTTAGAAATATCCTAAGGAAGTCACATAGTTTTTTTTTTTTTTTTTTTTCAACGCCTTTGTTCGATTTTTGGTAAAGTTCTACTCAAAAATACAGAATTTGCGAAATTTCCCGCCAAATGCCGATTTTTCCCCTCTCTACCTTTAAATATCGAAAATTTCTAAATCGCAGATAATGTTTTATTTGTAATCATGTCTAGTCTCCACATGTGCAATTTTTTTACTGTGAAGTAATTTGGAGTCGAGTTATGCTTACAAACGTGTTTTTGACTTCTGCCCCCCCCAGGGGGGAACGGGGGAAATTTTCGAAAATGTTGGTAGATACAATTTTAAGTTGGGTATGGATCTAAATTCCTGCCAAGTGCTGTTGAATTCCGCCCAGCCGTTCTCACGTGATACCCGGACAAAAATAGCGTTACAGACATACAGACACGATGATACACACACAGAGACAGACAAAATTTTCTGAAATCATTTTTGGCTTTCACGGTGTGTGAAACGTGAACATATCGCAATTGTTTTTGATTCTGACAAATTTACAGACAAAAGGGCTTAAGTTATTCGAAGGGCAATAGCGTTAAACCCCTTATTTGACTGAGCTGATTCATTTCAGATCTCCCTTTTATTTAAACTTATTTAAACAGTCTTTAATTATTTAATGTTCGGAAAGTCGAGCGGAATCACTCCAGATTATTTTAAGTAGGAATGACCTTCTCTTATTCAGTTGAAAAATTATAAATATTTTGACAAGAATTATTTTATATCACATTATTTTATCAATATTGTAATATAGCATTACAATACAAATTTAATACATTATTTACGTAATGCTATAACCTTTTTTTTTTTTTTTTTTTTTTTTTTGGCAATAATTTTTATTAAAAATAACAGCAAAATAATATCTGAAAAAATGGTACTTTTAAAAAAGATCATGAGTAATGATTCTTTCAAATTGCAAACATTACGAATAAAAATAATTATAAAAACAATAATCAAAGATCTATTTCAGCTTTAGCGAATTTCATTAAGAAATGGTTTACAGATAAAGATATTTTCTTCAAAACAACTGAATAATAAATAACTTCTACGAACGCGCTGTTGCATTTACATTAATTGTTCATTAATTTAAATAAATATCCAAAATTTCAATTTAAATGCTTGTTTAAAATAAATGCTTTTATGCAACATCTTAACATTTATACTATATCAATTGTTTTTTACTAAATATTTTAATAAGCAATTTAGAATCTCACAAATTTTTTATTGTTAAGATATGTAAAACATATTCTTAATTTTTGTATGAGCTTGCTTGTTGTTTTTCGTAGTTCATAAATTTATAAGATAACTTATTAAATGACACTTTCTGATTAATTTTTTGAGTAAGTTTTTAATACTATGTAAAATTATTTAAAACATCTAATTGGTAGTAGACTTACAAATGCACTTTGTTAAACAATTAAAATACATTAAAAAATATTGAATTTTAAGAATCGTTTAATATAGCATATATTTGATATTAAAAGAGATACCAATAAGATGAATTTAAATTTTTAGAAAGAATGAATCATCACTGCCAAAATAAGGGGAGGTTGAATGGGACGCAGGATGAATGGGATAATAGCAAAATTTTTATGTTTTGCAAGCACCGGAAACTTGACAATTTTTATGATATATGGCAGCACTGAGGTCATTCATCAAGTTCAGTTTCAGAATTGTGCTATTGATAGAAGGGCAGAAAAAAAAATTAAAATGTTCTTTATAGCTGCCAAAGTAAGTTTTTACTGATTCAATTAGGTAGTAGTTAAGAAATTAATTATTTGCTTAAAGTTAATATAATTCTTATATGGTGAAAAGGCATAATATTTTATTGTGTTTGTGATATTCAAGAAGAATATTGACAACTAGCAAACCCGTGCGAAATATTCGCACTTTATTTCTTTTCTTATTTACCTTTAAAATTTGAAACTCATAAATGTTATACCAATTTCCCCCACCTAATTAAAATTCTAATTTACTAGAAGCCAAATTATTATTAAAACACATTAATATTGCACAATAGTGAAACCAAAATCATTCAAAGAAAGGTTTCCAAATAAAATTTATGGTTCACGACCCAATTTTCATACTTCCACAGGCAGTATAAGGACTCCCAAGACGCCTTTTAAATTTTTGTCGTCATGTTGCGATGACTTTTTATTAATTTTGGTATATATATATGTATATATATATTAAATAAATAAAATAAACTAATTCCTATTTTGATTATATTTTTTATGATTGTGTTTTTTAGTCAATTTATGACACAAAAGTTCATATTCTGTATATATCTTTAAAATATTGCTAGGTTTAAAATGACCCTTGCAAAGATTCTGAAGAAACAACTGTTAAAAATATATTTTTTCGTAAAATAATCTCATCAGACAAATGTTGTTATTTTTTTTTATTAGACGATTGAGCTAAGTCCGCGTGCTTAAATATTGTCCATGTATAAATGTTATTATTATTTTTTTTTTTTAATCCTTGCGTATCGTATCGTTTCGACAAAAAAATAATTGAAACTGGTCCACATTAGAGAAATATTATATAGATTGTTCATTAAGCCTATTCCTGTTTATACGATCATGTGATGGTTGGGATGAATGCAGTGGCGGATCCAGAACTTGACTTTTAGGGGGGGGGGGGGGGGGGGGGGGCTAAGATTTTTCAAAGTGTTATTCTAGACCAATAAAAAATTTACAATTGCAATATTCAATTGTAAATGTCATGTTTTTTTTTTTGTTTTTTTTTTTTGGGGGGGGGGCGGTCTTTAGCCCCATAGCCCCCCCACCCCTTAAATCCGCCACTGGATGAATGAGACATTTCCACTATGTACTAATTTAAAATTTTACGCAAAAATTATATTAAAACGTAAATTAACCATATTGATTATCAGAATTCTTAATTTTGTGGACTCAGAAAAAAAAAATTGAAATTAATTGTACTTATTTTTTGTTTATAATAATTATTCTTAAAAAAAATTATAAGTTAGAATATTTAATGCAAATTAAATAAATAATTAAAATAAATAAATAACTAATAATAATTTGATTAAAATCACAATTTCAATCGAAGCTAATTAAGTAAATCCTTGTGATTATTAATGTAATAGAGAGTAGAATGTTGATTTTCCCGATTAGTCGGAAACAAAAATTTATCTGGATAATTTGTACTCTATTATAATGATTTATCTCTTTCTGGTGTCTTATTTATTTATTTTAGATTAGGTCTCATTCGATTAAATTACCAAAGCCTACAGCACTAGGAACTACGCGAACCAAAGGACTTATGTCTTTTGATGTTAATTTAAGTCAATACATCAGTGTATGTTAATTCATAGTGTGTAATAAAATCACATAAACCAATTTAACTTTAAAAATGTATTTACTTTCCATTTTCTTTCTTTTCTTTGTTAACTCCAGTCCTGTCCCATTCATCCCCAATCATGTCCCATTCAGCCCCATTGGTGAGGATGAATGGGACAATAAACATGCATGTAATATATATATATACATATATATATTATTAATTAAAGTAATAACTTTTTATTAAAGTTAGTACGTTTATATGTAACTGATTACTGAAGTGTACTTATGAGCAATGTTGCAAAATTCTGAATTACATATGGCTGACGTTATCAATAAAAACATAAAAAATGTCCCATTCATCCCTACTCTCCCCTACTCATTAACTAACCCTTAAAAAAAAATGTAAATTTTAGATCAATTAAAAAAAAAAGTGGTAAATTCTATTAAGCGCCTTTTAAAGAAAGAAAGGTTAATAATAGTGAATTATCCACGAAATTTGAAAAAGTAATTAAATGAAATCCAACATTTTTCAATTTAAATAGTTAGTTAAATTTTACCCCCCCCCCCCCCCAAAAAAAAAAAAAAAAAAAAAAAAAAAAAAAAAATGCTTTTTTTTTTTTTTTTTTTTTTTTTTTTTAAATTATGCTCTAGTGAACGAAATTTAATAACCTGCAATGATTTATTTTCTCTATCAGCAGACAAGAATACATATATATATATATATATATATATATATATATATATAAACATCGGTTTTTACATTCATTTAAAAAAATTAAATCCAGATAAACTGCAAAAATTTCATTAAAATTTTTTGACATATTTTAAATATCTTTCTTTGAATTTTATAATCTATAACCCTCAGTGTATTATATATTAATGGTATGCTTAACATAAACACATATTTTAATTAAAAACCTTATTAACTTTAAACATGAAAAATTCGAATGCAAGTTAAGAAATAAGATTAAAAGACTCCTTACTGATTATAAATATGTAAATCAAACGTAAGCAAATAATTCATAAATACTGAAACATAAGATACATAACTGGTTGTCATAACTCTTTAAACATTTTCCACATCCAAAAAGTATTAGTATCGTAACAAGCAAGAGAGAAATAAATATTCAATTTTACTGCATAATTATGGTTTATCAATTTATTGCAGTTGTTGTAGGCAACTAGTTTTAAGTCTTGGCTTTAAAAAGATACAAAGGTAATTCTTCCATTTCTATTAAATGTATTTTAAATTCCTTCTAGACTTTGTTTTATAGATTTTCAATAAAAACAGATATTTTTTTACTTTTTTTCTGCATTCAATAGAATAAAGTATTGAATTCGTAAAAATTTTCGGTTTTCGATGGATTTACATGTTTTAAGAGGTCCAGAACACGATTTGATCATTTTTAGAAAATATCGGTCTGTGTATCTGTGTGTGCGTAACGAAATTTGTTTAAAGTACTGCAGGAACTACTACACAGAATTTCATAAAAATTAATATATAGTTGCACTTTGACATAAATTAGCATTTATAGACTTTCGGTGAGAATCGTTCAACAGATAGCGTTTCCATCACTCTTTCTTTTCTTTTCTTTCTTTCTTTCTTTCTTTCTTTCTTTTTTTTTTTTAACACGCTTTTATTAGCTTCACCTGTATGTATGTTTGTATGTATGTTTGTAACCGCTCTGGGAGCAAACAAATAATCTATATTGTAAAAAAAGACTTTCCTTACGTGAACGCTGTGGCTGTGAGGTAAACCTCCGGGCTACGAACCTAAAGGTCTAACGTTCAAGCCCAGTCAGGGGAGATTTTTTAAAAATGGTTTTTGTCTAATTCTAAATTATTTTATAATCACCCTGTAATATGGTGTGTCACTCACACAATTTTTCTTACCCTGCATTTTAATACTATAAAGATAGATATTTTGGGCTTTTTAGTTCACATTTCAATAAAAGCGTGTTCTTTAATTTTTTAAAAGTATAATTTTATTTAATTGTTAACATGGCTATGTAGGATAAAATTTCCTATAAATGTACACAGTGAAAATTATTTTTTAACGAAGAATTATGAAATAAAAAAGAACGATTTTGAATAGTGATAGTCAACTAGGGATTTTTTTTTTTTTTTTTTTATGCATAGGAACAACGCTCCTCTCCCATCAAAAAAGAAAAAAAAAAAAATAGGTGAGGGGGTAAAAAAAAATTATTTTTTTTTATATTGTTGTTTACAGCAAAAAATCAACTTTCTTTGGACATTTGGTGTACTTCTATCAGAAAAAAAAAATTGCCTGCATTCATCATAGAAAATAATTTTAATAAATTATTTGTACTGACTGAATTTGTATAGGAAAATACAGAAGAAAGTTTTGTGAAGATCACAACATATTAGTATTTTTTTTTTCCAGCTATTTTCAGTTTATATTAATTCAATGTTACAAAGTTGTATGTCATCCTTACTGAATAAGCAAATCAACTTTTTATTTTACTTCTTTTTTGTATAATATCCCAGAAAAAAATATTTGAATTTGTACTGCATGTATTTTTTATTTTATTTTATTATTTTTTTTTAATGTTTGCTTTTTTATTTTAAAACATGTGCATTTATAAGTTTAAAAGAGTTCGTTTTTGTGTTAGCAAAATATAATATCATGTTATCTAAGAAATGTTTAAAATAACACGAAAAGTGTTCTATTAAAGGAATACCTATTCAATAAATAGCATGACGGTTTAAAACCTTTCCAAACCAATACTGTATTTTTTCTTTTTAGTAAAATATGATTTATTTTACTAGGCCGTGTAACGGAAATTTCACAGACACATGTTTTGTCATTAATTCACCAAATTTAACCCTATTTGTTATATTTTTGCTGATAACAATGAGCAAATCAGACTTTTGAAAAATCTTTTACCCTAGTTAGTGGATTTAATATGTCTTTTGAGTGCAGTATCACTGATTTTCTTGCTTAATCCAAGTTTCTGACGCAAGATAATTACAAGGGTCTGAGAAGCTTTCGTTACACGCCTTATTATATATATTTTTAATTTAACACAATTATAATTAGTTTTTTATTTTTTTTGTCTGATAATGACAAGTGAATTTTTCAGCTTTTTGATTTTCAAATCTTAAAATAAAAGAGTTCACCAATTACCTCTATTTACATCAAATATACAGCAATATTTGCTTAAAAAAAAAAAAAAAAAAAAAAAAAAAATCTTTCTTTCACTTGCAAATATATATGCAGTACCCACCGCTTATTAAAAATCCCATTCGTTCTGAGCAAAAGTGATTTTATTGAGCGGCTGATTTTTATATCCGGCGAACGTTCCTGCACTCAAGAAAAAGGTGTTATTTACCTGAATTTGGAAAGAATTTTCAAAAGGTACCAAATAATGGATCTAATAAACAATATTAATTAATTTTTAACTGAAAATTAATTTGATTGTTCCTTCAAAATAAGTGAATTAAACACATCCCAAGTTCCTATGCGCTCTCCTTTGAGGAAAATCATCAACACTTTGCTAAAAGTTCACGCTTTTCTTCTAAATTTAAAATCTTTCCGTTAAGCTTCTTGCTTCTTAGTTATTTTAGAATAAGAACTAAAAATTGTCTTTTCATTAAACATTATTAAAAAAAAAAAAAAAAAATCACTTGCAAATCAAATCAAATTTGTAACTTATTACCTTGCTTTGGAGAGTACATCCCTTGAAATTTTTACTAAAACAAATGATGGGGCGTGTTTTGTTGCTGTAAATGTAAAATTTAATTTGTAAATGTAAAATTTTCGTCAAAGAGAGATAAAGGAGGGATTGCTGTATTTTATTTTCTACTTTATTTCAAAAATAATAATTATAAGATAAAAAATTTTTTATAAACCATGTTTTTTAATTTTCTGTTGAATCATATAAACGCTAGTGAAATCAGCCGGAACCCCAGCAATTGGATAAAAGTATTAAAAAAATTCCTTGCTATCGTCTTTTTTTGAGCTATTATAAGGGTCATTGCCAACATAAGGGGTAGAAACCATGTCCCTTAGCCCTCAAAAATAGAAAATATTTTCAATCAGAAAAAAATTTACAACTAGGCTATTTCTTACGATTTTCTCTAGTTGAATATTATTATAAAAGTTTTTAATGTTATTTATTTTTCTTAGAACTCGATCGATAAAACCTGGAATGTCCACTCCGTGGACTGTCCCCAAGGGAAGTCTGCAGAATATAGCATTATTTTCAAGCTTAATATTAATGTTTTTTAATTACATTTTGATTTAAGCAGGACATAATTATCCTTAAAAATATATTTATTAAATTTTAGAGTTATAAAATGAATCTTGTTTTTTTAATTAATTTATAACAAATGTCCCTAATAAAATGCGTCCACTCCGTGGACAACTATTTAATTTCCCATAAAGTTCAGTAGATGGCACTGTCTGTCACCAGTGTGTAACTGAGAAGAAAGAGGGAAAAGCCATCTTTGTTTTTACCTACATGTGCTGAACTCAATGCTTTATTTCGTTCTGTTAAAATAGATTTCATCTGTGATACCTCTGTTTTGCTATCTCATCAGTCCACTCCGTGGTCAGAAGTATACAAGTAATTATAAGGATTATTTATTATCTAATTATTATTACAATTAATGATTATAAGACTTAATTCAACACTAAAGTTAAATTGTTCCTGACGTTGTTGCTTTGTTCCTTAAAATTCAAAATCAGACATTCTGTCCACTCCGTGGACTTCCACTCCGTGGTCACGAAGTGGACACTTCTTTCCACGGAGTGGATACTTTCAAAATTAATCTTAAAAATAGATACATTTGAAAAATAATCTAAATAAATTTGATAAATAAATTTTATCCCTTTATTTTTTTTGTTAGCCTACTGATTGCTTAAGGTGCAATGGAAATATATTTTCCCCCTAACTTTTATATTTTTATTCGTGATTTTCTAAAAATGTCATTTCAACGTCTTTAAAACAGTATTTGCTATTTTTTACTGAACTCTTAAGCATTTCTCTTCATGGTTTAAATGTAACAACAGAATTCGTATTAATATAATTTTAAGAACAGTTTTATGACTGTTGTTTACAGAGTAATGCAAAAGGATGATGTATACTATATGTCCTTTTTTTTTTTTTTTTTTTTTTTTTTCTTTTTAATTTTAAAGGTAAAATGTAGAAAAGGTGACATAACACTTTAGAAAAATAATTGCAAAAATATAATTAAATTTAGTTTCAGAAGAAAAAAAAAAAATATTTTTGTTTTACAGCAAAACTAAAATTGTTTTGTATTTTTATTAACTGAATAACTTTATATATATATATATATATATATATAAAAACAATACTTAAAATATATATTAATTTTCTTTGCAGAAATTTATTATGCTGTTCAAGAAAAATGGAAATTCGCATGTAACCCAATGCAGGACAAACAAATGTGCACAAACCTTCGCTCAAACTCAGTCAAAAAGAAAATTAGGTGGAGTTGAAAATCAAAAAGATAAGAAAAATAACAAGAAAAGGAATCTTCCCAGCCAAACTACAGAAAAACGTAAAGAACAAAAAAGAAAAAGTATGCAGAGAGCAAGAGACAGACTAATGCTCCTATTACACACAACACGTTTTCACACAACTTTTGAGATAATTGTAAATTTGGCTCAAATCACGTCAATGCCCAGTGTAATAGGAATTGGGAATACGATCAATTTTTTCTGGCAAGTCAGACTGTGATAAACCAGTGAGAAGAAAGCTCTTTATGTACCGAGAAATGACAGCGCCGGCGGGAATTCATTCACCGTTTTCCTCTTCGCTTTCCCATGTCGTCCCCGTTAAAACAGAGATAAATAGGTGTGCCTTGACATTTACTGTACACCGTGTAAACCAGTTTTTCGAACAATTTTTGATTCAACTATTGTAACCTTCTTTCGGTTTACAGCTTCCGAAAATTGGAGCAAAAATTGGATGAAATAAAAGTCGCGTGAAACATCTTTGTGTATAATAAGAGCTTAAGAAATGATCCCGCAAGACATGAAGAAGGAAAAGCTAAAGAAAGATAAATATATCACAGAAGGAAGAATACTGTAGTTAAAATGTTTGAACAAATGAAATGAAGTGTTAGGAAAAAATGGAAGAACCAAAACAGAAATCAAAGGGAGAGATTGAAGAAACAGAATAATCTTTGAAGAACATCTCAGAGATGATACACCTCCTGAGACACCTCGTTCAGCAGCCATAAACATCACACTACCACAAATTAATCCATCTCTGAAAACAAAACCATCTGTATCATCATCTAGCAGACTAGAAAGTGGAAGAAAAAGGTCGAAAAAGAACAGTGAAAGGCTTTGTGAAGAAAACAAAAAATTGTTTAGGAAGCTTGAAAAACACAAAAAGCATGTGCAAAGATCTAAGGATGTGAAGTCAAAAAATAATACTACTGATTCTGAAAAACCCAAGAGAAAAGAGAAAAATATTATCACAGAAGCAAATTCAAAAGAAATTGAGAAATGTATTATTTTTGGCGAGGTTATAAAAAAGCCAATAAAAGAAAGTTTTAAAGGCGCAAAATCAAAGAAGAAACTTAAAGAAATCTTCGAAGTTTTAACAGGAAAAATAGCAAGGAAATACAAGTGTCTTCAACATATTAGATCAATCACATAAAAAAAAAAAAAAAAAAAGAAAGAAAGAAAGAATATGCGGAACCAACAATTATTTTCCTGTTATTTTCATTTTTCAAAAGAATTAAAATAAAAATATTTGTTGATTATTTTCTAAAACACAAGTAAAACAATAAGGATGAAAAGATACAGCTGCAAAATAACTTTCAGGTTTGGATATTTATAAGTGTCCACTCCGTGGTCAGTGATGTCCGCTCCGTTGACACATTAATTTTGAAATTAATTAATTACCAACCAAAAAATAGCTAACGAGATAGCTCATCAAGTAATTTAGATTCATAGTTCTCAAAAAGGAATTAAGGAATTTTTTCAAATTTTTTTGGTAAAATTTTTATATTTTCAAATTAGTCTTCGTTTTCTACCCTTTAGATTGGCAATCACCCATAAAAGTTTCAAATGGCTATCTAGCCGGAAAGTTAGTTAAAAGTTGATTGCAAGCTTTGTACTGGAAACGCTGCCGAAGGCAGCAGGGTCCCGAAGCAATTGGATAAAAATATTTTTAAAAAGCACTTTCACCGTATTCTGAACTGTTCCGAAAGTTTCAAATGTCTAGCTACTCGGGAAGTTAGTTAAATGAATTTTCTGTTGAATCATATGAACGCTGCCGAAGGCAGTAGGGACCTGAAACAGTTGACTAAAAGTATTAAAAAAATATATTGCCACCGTGTTCTGAGCTATCCTGAAAGTTTCAAATATCTAGCTATTCGGGAAGTTAGTGAAAAATCGATTGCAAGCTTTGTACTGATAACGCTGCCGAACGCAGCAGGAACCCGAAACAGTTGGCTAAAGGTTTTAAGAAAATGCATTTTCACCGTGTTCTGAACTATTCTGAAAGTTTCAAATGTCTAGCTAGTCGGGAAGTTGGTTAAATAAATTTTCTGTCAAATCATATAAGCGCTGCCGTAGGCAGCGGGACTTGAAAAATTTGACTAAAATTATTAGAAAAATGTATTGTCACCGTGTTGTGAGCTGTCCTGAAAATTTCAAATGTCTAGCTAGTCGGAAAGTTAGTGAAAAATCGATTGCAAGCTTTGTACTGATAACGCTGCCGAGGGCAGCGGGAACCCGAAACAGTTCGCTAAAGGTTTTAAGAAAATGCATTTTCACCGTGTTCTGAACTATTCTGAAACTTTTAAATGTCTAGCTAGTCGGGAAGTTAGTTAAATAAATTTTTTGTCGAATTATATAAACGCTGCCTTCTTTAAATGACTTTTTTTTTTTTTTTTTTTTTTTTTTTTTTGTTATAGTGTTTATATATATATATATATATATATATATGCTCAGAAATTGAGAGTTCACAATCTATTAATTCTGCATATTACAATGCAAGTGTAATAGTATGAAGTAATGCAGAATTCAAAAGAAATTTTGAAGAAAAAATTTAGTTTTCATTATTAAAGACTGTGCCCTTTCAATTTCTGATTTTTTTTTTTTTTTCTTTAAATAAAATTTTAGTTCGTATATTTTCTGTTGTTTGTTTTGCAATACTGATAACGCATTGTAAAAATATTTTATTTTTTAAGGATTTTATTATTGAAATTCATTTAATCATATATAGAGTGGTGGATTATTTGAATAATGTAAGATAATTTTCAGATTTTTTTTTTTTTTTTTTCAAAATCAGATTTTTGGTAGTATGCGGAATAATGCTTTTTTGAAGATTTTTAAAAGATTATATACTTCAGTTTTTTTTTTTTTTTTTTTTTTTGTGCTTATGAACATTTGTCTTAAGCAAAGATTATTCAGAACAGAATATTTATTATTTAAGTATCTATAATCAACATAAAATTATCTTTAATTTTCTAACAAATTACAAATCACTGAAGTTAAGTTTATTATTATCATTGTTATTATCATCATTATCAAAATCAAACAAGCTAATTTTATTATATTTAAAAAATACTTTTATCCATTCGAGAATAAAATTTTCAGCAGAATCTTCAGAGTTTTTGAAGAATATATATGCACGCAGAAACTTTAAAAAATTGGAAAATTTTCAGAAAAATGTTGTCTTTTCATAAAAACTTTTAAACAACTTTTTTTTTTTTTTTTTTTTTTTTTTTTTTTTAAGTCTTCAAAATTTAAACATAAAATTTTAAGCTTTGATAAATAAATGATATGTATATTATTTTGATTTTTGCGTACTTTAATAACAGAGATTTTTTGAAATCTTTGAATAAAGAAAAAAAAAAAATCGGACTAGTAGAATCAATGGTAAAACTAATTGTAAACATGCTGATATTTGAAATGATAATTGGTGTTTTTAACATATACGAATAATAATTTCTATCATAAATATTTGTTTTTATTAATAGTTCAATTAATATGTACTTTTCAAAATAATTCTTTCTGGTGTCCTTTTCTGTTTTTTCTTCCTCAGTTTTAATTACAAACTACAAGTTTTCAGTGAAATATTTGTTAAAACTGAAACTGTTAAATCATTTTATTTATATTAAGAAGAAGAAGAAGAATCTTTCAGAAAGATAACAAATAAAATAGGTATTCTTCGACCACATTTGATGGAACCATGGAAGCATCTGCGCAAGTGCTGACTCAACGAGTCCAATGTGAAAATAGGGGTGACAGTCATCTGACTCAGGGAAAATGAGCAATAACAGAGCGCGGAATTACTGGATGTTTTCCAAATTTCAAACTGTCAATCAAGCTGGCATCCCTCCAACATTTTGGACGCGTCCTCACTGCTAGTTTTCGGATCTGTGGCTGAACTGTAGTGAGGAATTTTACTTTGATCATTATTTTTAAGATATTTTGTTACACAGGCCTGTGAAAGTTTTTGAAAAATACAAGAGAAGTTTTCGCTGATTTTTATGTTATTTGGTATGCTGTATTCGAAAATGACCTCCATTGTTTTCAAAACATGTCAAGATTTTTTTGTAAAATCGATACCGATATATTTTTTTCACGAACAATATTGCTTGTACTATCTGGAAAAAAAGGTTTTTATACATTTAAAATTATATTAAATGATCCATTCCTGGTGAAGCAAATTGATTTTTCAGCAATCGATTTATTTTTTATAGGTTTAAGTGAGTGAAAACTACTGTTGCTAGATCGAATGAGCCGCCTCTGATCGAGAGAAAAACAAAGTTCCCTTGAGTTTAACCCTACCAGGCACCCAGTTCTATATGTAGAACACCGACTTTAATCATTCCTATAGCTATAAAACTAGCGATATCTCTTAACATCTTGATAGAAGCTACTGACATTTAGCAAAGTAGTAATACGAATCTTTACCTAAAGATGTCGTTCGTGTTTTTGTTATAGTGCACTCAGTGGGAATTTGAATGAAAGTGATACGTTAGTTATTTGTCTGAATTCAAAAATAAAATAAAAATTATACAGACACGACATTATTTCATTATTTAAAACATGAAAATCTGACATTGACAGATTTTAATTCAGTGCCAGAGGCCTACTGCTAAACTTGTTAATATCGACAAATTCTTCTTTAGTTAATTCGTGACGATCTAAATTCCATGATAAAGTTTTCATTAAATCAAACCAATGTGTTTCAGCTGCAGATACTGTAACAAATAACGTTGGAAGTCCAAACTGTCTTAAAGCCGCAAAACAACGTTTTTTCTCTTTTTCCCAATGAGGGGGAGGTGTGCCTTGGGGGGGACTCATGTCAAAGGTGTGCCTTGGGGGGGACTCATGTCAAAGGTGTGCCTTGGGGGGGGACTCATGTCAAAGTTGTACCTTGGGGGGGACTCTTGTCAAAGTTGGGCCTTGGGGGGACTCATGTCAAAGTTGGGCCTTGGGGGGACTCATGTCAAAGTTGTACCTTGGGGGGGACTCATGTCAAAGTTGTGCCTGGGGGGACTCATGTCAAAGTTGTGCCTTGGGGGGACTTCATTCAATAAATCCCCATTCAATAAACCGACTGAAATAGGCCCTTAGCACTATTAAGAGTGACGTATAAAAATTCGACAACGCGTCAAAGTTGGGCCTTGGGGGGACTCATGTCAAAGTTGTACCTTGAGGGGACTCATGTCAAAGTTGGTCCTGGGGGGGGGGATTCATGTCAAAGTTGTGCCTTGGGGGGACTCATATCAAAGTTGGACCTGGGGGGGGGACTCATGTCAAAGTTGTGCCTTGGGGGAACTTCATTCAATAAATCCCCATTCAATAAACCGACTGAAATAGGCCCTTAGCACTATTAAGAGTGACGTATAAAAATTCGACAACGCGTCAAAGTTGGGCCTTGGGGGGACTCATGTCAATGTTGTACCTTGGGGGGGACTCATGTCAAAGTTGGGCCTGGGGGGACTTCATTCAATAAATCCCCATTCAATAAACCGACTGAAATAGGCCCTTAGCATTATTAAGAGTGACGTATAAAAATTCAACAACGCGTCAAAGTTGGGCCTTGGGGGGACTCATGTCAAAGTTGTACCTTGGGGGGGGACTCATGTCAAAGTTGGGCCTGGGGGGGGTACTCATGTCAAAGTTGGGCCTTGGGGGGACTTCATTCAATAAATCCCCATTCAATAAACCGACTGAAATAGGCCCTTAGTACTATTAAGAGTGACGTATAAAAATTCGACAACGCTGTACCGACTGAAATAGGCCTCTAGCACTAAAAAGAATAGTTATTAACAGTTTTGACTCGAAAAAAAATACTGTGTGTTATAACGAAGTGTATATTTTGCAGAGATAAGTTGTTGTTTTTTTATATTACACTAGTAAACGTATTAGTAAATCATATTTTTATGTATGTTCCACATACGGTACGTTGAGCTAAAAAGTTGATTTTTCCGTAAAATAGGGTTTTATTTTTATAAGTTTTCCCTATCTTATGATCTTTAATTACAGCCTATATATTTTTGTCGCGCACTAAAAAAAAAAATAAAAAATAAAATAAAAAAAAAAAATATTTTATTTGTGTTTATTAAGGTTACTTACTTAAAACAGACGCCTAACCAAGAGGAGCAAATATTATGTAACTCTTAAAAATCGAAGTAAAATTGAATTTTTCAAGAAAACGTGACATGATAGAAATTTTTCGTACTATTTTTTTTTAAATCAGCACCAAAAAATGCACGAAGTTCAGCTACCAATCCGCTTGTATATTTTTCATCGCAGGCCTGTAGTTCTTTAACAAGTAGTTTCAATAACACGAAAATAATTCTTTCTTTAACTGCATTTAAAATCTAGCATTCGTTTTAAAATGTTAACAGTCCATACAACAACTGAATCTGCTTCACCTGATCGCTGATTTTTTTGTTCGTATTAAAATTACATAAAATTTTGTTTGATGCTTAGGTGTTGTTTCGCTTTTTGGAAAATCCTTAAATTAATGCTCCTATTTAATTAGATTAAAAACATCCAAAATTAATTGGGCAACAACATTTTTCTTACTTAAGGATGTGAAAGATAACTTAATTTAAAATTAGTATATTAAGATAAAATATGAATTATAAAGCTTCCAAAGTTCCCTTCTATAGAATGAATTGTATTTTTAAGATAATTAAATATCTTCATTAAATATCTAAAGTTTTAATAGATTATTCATCTTTTAAAAACTTGCATGACATATTTAAATATTTTATTCCTAGAAATTTCTATATAGTTAATTCATTTTACAACAATTATTAACATTTTCTAGTTTTACTTCAAGAACTGTAAGGTAAATTAATTTTAATTTACATATAATATGAATTAAAATGTTCCTAAAGCTTCATTCTATAGAATAAAATATATTTTTTAAATAATTAAATATTCTTTGTTATTTTTAATAATTAATTAACCAAATCTTTAATAGATTTTTACATTTTTTAACAATTTGTATGACATATATTTAAAAAAAATTTTGCAAGCAATATCTGCATAAGTACAAAACTTTGAATAAACACCATAAAATGGTGGAACTCGCAATAATTGTTTCAGGTCTTAACTAAGATATCTTACAAGACGTTAAAAAAAAATACATGAAAAGTTTATTATATATTTATTGTATGTAATTAATAAAGAACATTAATTTTACACTATTCTAAAAGCTAAAAGAAACGTTACACAGCGTATAAATTTTCACGTAATTTTAACAAGCGATTGAAACAGACTCGATCTTTACTTATACTAGAACATTTTAAAAAGTATGAGATTCCCCTTAAGGGCCCGCTTCACTCACCGCTGCCGGAAGCCGAAGCTAACGTTATTCTATGGGAATTTTTTCTTTACAAATAACTTATTAACTAATACATATTTTTAAATTCTGTTTTCACATTCTGAAAATTCCCAGCTGTTAAATTGACGCACCTTTTTAAAAAATATATTTTTTAAATTTTTTATATTTTATTTTGAAGCTGTAAAATACGAATTTTCAATATGTGGAATTTTTTCATTTTGCAATTTCAAAATAAAATATTAAAAATAAAAAAAATACATTTTTTTAAAAGATCCGTCAATTTAACAGTTGGGAATTTTCTGAATGTGAAAACAGAATTTAAAAATATGTATTAGTTAATAAGTTATTTGTAAAGAAAATTTCCCCATAGAATAACATTGGATCGGGCTTCCGGCGACGGTAAGTGAAGAGGGCCGTTAAGGAGACAAGGGATAATGAAAATTATCAAAATTTATGCAATTAAAAATATCTAGATATGTATTATATAATATACTAGGCTATGTAATATTTAAAAAATAATATCATTCCACAGCTCTCCAAACATTATTTAACATTTTTTACAAAATTTGAAATTTATTTTTATTGGATTCCAAATTTCGGAAATAATCAGTTACTTATAATAATGAATGTTCCTTGCTAATTCGTTTTCATCTAATCCTCTTAAAAATTTGTGTGAATGTTAATCAGCGTATTCATCTTAAAACTCGGCATTTGTTTTGAAATCAAGAAACTATGAAATTGATTACAAATGATTAAATTCAGTCGCACGACAAAAATTCATGAAGATTTCAGAAGTCAGCCTACAAATTCTCCAATATAAAACTCGGGAATATTTGCTTTCTTAATAAATTGGCAAACGACCTAGCATAAATTGAGAGAGGTTTATATTGTACTGTATGAAAAAGAATCATAGAAGTCTGTTGAAATTAAGTTCAATAATACTGATCAGCTGTACGAAATAACGGTTATAGGTTTCTTTTTCGTGGAAGGAAACCGTTAGCTTGTTCAGCTTAGAAGCAGGTAAAAAACCTATTCTCATCCAATGTGATAGGAAGTGCAACATTGGAATATATATGTATTCTAGAAATTCACTCATATGGATAAGCTTTATCATCAATAGGATAAAATAAAAATGGAAAAAATAAATTGTTAAATCAATATTGGGGAAGTAAGTTAGTAGAAAAAACAAAACGTTCTCATTAGAGCGCCTATTGAAATTATACGTGGATTCTAATTCTATATTAATTTATTTCAAAAAACAACAATAATTACACCTTGTTGAAATTGAAGAAAGCAGAAAACTACTTCTTAAAAGAAAGAAAGAAGGGTAAAGGAAGAATAAATGTGCAAGACGGCTACATGTTCGTGTTTAGCTGTTAAGAATAACTATAAAACCAAAAATGATAATTGTGTAAAATTTGTTACCGTAAACTTTAATTAACGCATAGAAAATATTAGCTTGAAAAAAAAATCAAATTTAATTTTTTAATAGTTAATGCTTCTGTTAAGAAAAATATCTGGAGTGATTCCACTCGACTTTCCGATCATTGAGTAATTAACAGTTTTGTAGATAAAGTAAAGAAAGAGGAGTTGTTAAACAAACAAAAGAGATAAAAACATAATAGAGTGTTCGAGTACTTTTCTCCATATAGTTCCCGATGTTTTATTTAACGCTACTGAACTTTGAGCCCATAGATCATAATGATAAAGAATTTTTCGTTGTGTCCCTGTAAAAACCTATAAATGCTAGATTCACCAAATTGCTTATAGTTAGTGCAACAGTGATTTATAATATTCATATAAATTTTCAGCTCAATTGAACTAGGCGTTTAGGTGCTATCACACATTTAAAATTTTGGTCCCTTAGGCCAAAAAATTTCCTGGTATCCCTGTAAAAAAACTGTAAGTGCCAGATTCACCAAAATCTATACAGTTGGCGCAACTGTGACCTATAACATGTGTACAATTTTTTTCCTCAGATTAATAAGGCGTTTACACGCTATCCCACTTTTAAAAATTTGGCCCCATAGGCCATAATGATAAAGAATTTTTCGTTGTGTCCCTGTAAAAACACTATGAGTGCTAGATTCTCCAAAATCTATACAGATTGAGTATCTGTGGCCTATAATATGTGTATAGATTTTTTGCTCAATTGAATAAGGCGTTTAGATGCTATCGCACTTTTCAGATTTTGGTCCCATAGGACATAATGATAAAGAATTTTTGTTTGTGTCCCTGTAAAAAAACTATAAGTGCTAGATTCGCCAAAATAAATAGGGTTCGTACTATCGTGACTTACAATACACGTACCAACTTTCAGCTTATTCGAACAAAGCGTTTAGACGCTAGCGTGTTCACTCACATACATACACACATACATACACGCATGCATACACACACACATACATACATCATCGCAAAAATAGTGAAAACAGACTCAGGGGACCTCGAAACGTATAGAAACATCAAAATCTCAAATTCGGATTTTTGACATGATTACAATACTTTCCTCACTATAGTGTTCGGAAAGTAAAAATACTTAAAACAGGGGCGTCCAAATTAATAAGTTTCAGGATAGTGAAAGGAGATCTATCTTTTTGTTCAGTTATTTCATTCCGATTATTCCTTACAAAATGAGATTTATACATATATTTATTTAAGAAGGAAAATAATAACTTTTTCAAGCAATAAAATTGTTTTTGGACAAAAATATATTTCTTTTAAAATTTAACAGCTAAATCTATTAAAAACTTGAACTTAAAACTAACTGCAGTTTAATTTTACCAACGTTAGAATTCTTTTTCTTTTTAGAAAATTAAGTCTTCTTAGAACTGAAACTACGAAAAAGAATTTTTTTTTTTTTTTTTTTTTTTTTTTTTAATTAATGAATTAAAAATTATTTTATTTAAGTGTCCTTTTTCTGAAGTAAGGGGGGAGGGAGGAGGAGGATTTAAATGTAGAATAAAAAAAATTATTTAAAAAAAAAGTACCGGATTTAAGTAGAGCAATACCAAACAGATTTAACGTTTACGTAAACTTAGAAGTTATTCCCATAATCAAAAATCGTTTACGTAAAAATATCGACCATGAGCATATTAATTTAAGTTTTATTAAATGTAAGTTAAATTTTAACATTTCCACCTGCGTACATAAATGACATTTTCTAAACAAATAAGTAATAATGAAGAGAACTTTTCATGTACTTACTTCTTAGTGTTATATATTCAATGAAATCTAAACTATATGCGTTCTTATCTGACGATATTTAATTTTTAAATAAGGTTTATTACGAAAATTTGACTGTTTCTGCAACATAAATTTTTTGTAAAAAGGCTTCCATGAAAAGCGGTGAAGTAGACAACAATTCATGTTTATAAGTTTATTCACAAACACTTAACAACTTTTTGGTAAACAAGTTTTTTTTTTTTTTTTTTTTTTTTTTAGTTCCCCATCATACTATAGGTATGGGGAACTTAGGTAATCGTGAAAATTTTCGACCTCGGTTTTTTGACTTTTCTACACGTTTTCAGGTGTGAGGAATCCGAAAATGACAAAATTTCTATGGTTTCTGTCTGTAGGGTGTCTGTTAGTCTGATAGTGGGTTAGTGGGTTAGTCCGTTAGTTTGTTAGTCTGTGTACACGATATCTCAAGAACAAATTTTTGCAGATTGGTGAGATCAGTTTTAAAATATTACTTTCGACACTGGCAAGAACCCTATTCATTTGGAACATTCGAATTTAAAAACTCCGTAAGTTATTAGAAATTTACGATTTTCTTAACATGGGAGAATAGGACAAAAATTCACTTAAACGTGCATTAAATGGAAACTTTTTACTGTAAAAATGTCAGACCAGTTTTAAAATATCTGTTTTGATGCCGGAATGAACATCAGTAACTATAAATATGCTACTTTGAAAATTTCGCAAGTTATTGGAAATTTACGAATTTCTTAACATGGCAGTATGGGGCAAAATTTCGCATAAACGTCAATTTTGAGAGATATTTTCATTGTAAAGATGTCAGTCTTCTTTTGAAATATTATTTAGGACACTGGCATGAATATTAATGACTATGAATTTTCCAATATAAAGATTTCGTAAGTTATTGGAAATTTACGAATTTCTTAACATGGCCGAATAGAGAAAATTTCATATAAACGTCAATATTGAGGGATATTTTCACCGTAAAGATGTCAGACCACTTTCGAAATATTATTTGGAATACTGGCATGAATATCATATACTATGATTTTTCCAATTTAAGAAATTCGTAAGTTATTTTGAATTTACGATTTACTTAACATGTCAGAATAAGGCAAAATTGAGCATAAACTTCCATTTTGAGGATCGTAAATACATTAGACAACTTCAAAATTACGTTTATGATATTTGTTTGAACATGATTGAATACAAATATTCTACTAAGAAAATTTCGTAAATTATTCGTAATTAACGATTTTATCAACGTAGCGAAATTGTAAATTTTTCATATAAATATGAATTTTGAGGATTATTGCATTGGAAATAGTAGCATGAAAACTAAACAACGGAATTGACCCCGATAAAATAAATTAATAGATTAGAATAAGATAAATATATCGAAGTGAACGGTGGATAGCCTATTAGGCGGGGATTTCATTCTGTCACTGTATCAAGCTTTGGTCAAATTCATTTCTTTTAACATGATTATAATATGTCTCGCACTAGAAATTTCTGAGAACATAAATATGAAGGGGAACTGAACAGAGTCCACCTATGCCAACTAGTTTTAATGTATATTTTTAAAACTCAGGAAACTCAATATTTCATATTCGTGGTAAGTTTGACTATAAATAAATGAAAATTTTTTAATTTATATATTTATACAAAAATGTTTTACAAATCACAGTTAAGAAAATTCTGAAACTAAATGAAAACACAAATGTTTTTACATTTAACATACTTCACATTTCATTTTATAATTTGTGAATACTTTTAACAGCACAATCAAAACATAAATTTATCCGTTTTTAATTGAAATATTTCTTTTCGAACAATGAATTTTTCAGCGTACTTTCGTTTAATTAATCTGGATGCATCAGACTTCTGTTAAGAAAATTTAATAACAAATGCTTACCGATATGATTGTTCAAATGAATAATAACATCTATTGCTTCGTAAATACAGAAACTAGATACATTTTTTTAGATTTTATTTCAGAGTATCTTATTCAAAAATTACGTCAAGTAGTCCTCGAGCCATTGTGAATTGAATACGTTATTTTAATTTACTAAAAAAAGCTGTATTAAACAAAAAATTTTAAATTGCTCAATGAATTAATTCCTGAAAAAGAAATTAACTGGACTTTTCAGTTCAAAGCTATAAAGAAAAATACCTGAGTTAAATACAAATTGGGGATTATTTTTCAAAATTTACTTAGATCCGTTTTACTCTGGTAAAATTAATTTACCAGACCTTGAAAATATTACTTTCAGTATTTTTAGTATACAAAAGTTGTTATTATTCAAGCACTTTTATAAAAGATAAAAATGTAGAATAAAATTTTTAGAACATTAAAGGAAGCAAAATAATAATATTATAGTAAAAAGAAATATTTTCAGATTGCATTCTTAAATCCTGTTGTGTTCAAATAACAACATTATTACAACATACTGTTAAAATAATTCACCATAAAACACAATGTTCAAATAATAACATTATAATTAAATAACAACATCAAAGAGTAAAATGGCATTATCAAAACTAACTTTTAAAATAACATAAAAAGTATTATATTTAAATTTATTGAATATGCCTGTCAAAGAATGTTTAGAAATGTTAAAATACACTAGTGGACAATTGTTAAGGACGGATGACAATAGCTTAGTTATTGTAACCCGTCCTTAGCAATTGTCCACCAGTGTATCAGTGAAAAGTTAATATATATATATATATATATATATATATACATATATAGTTAAAAAAAAAAAAAAAAAAAAAACTTTTGTCAAAATAAAATAAAATAACATAATATAACTTCTGTAAATATTTATAAAATTTCTTAAAACTAATATATGTTATTCAAGCTCACTATTTTCCCTATTTAAAATGGTGTACTTAGCACAACTAGTTTGTATACAGAAGCACACAAGAGAATGCCGATTCATTGCGTTTTATCAAAGGCATTTCCTTAATCATTTAATTAAATAGTTTATACTGCACAAATCATAATGAAATTGTCATTTATTATTTTTATGCTAAAAATTAATATTTTCTGTAGAATATAGTATGTTTAACGTTAAGATTTACAGAGCCACACTAAAATACTCAGATACATTAAAGGTTACAACTGGATATTGTTGGACTTCCATTTCTATTTGTGTTATTTGTTTTGAACACTTTCCAATAATATTTAAAAGTGATTAAGAATTCAATCGTCTATTTGTCTGTCCATTGTGTGATAACGTGGACAAAGTACATTGAAGGTTAAACGATACAATGAGCACGTACAATTAAAAGGAGTCAACAGTCTATGTGAACCGCATGAGTTTTAATTCTTGTTATTATTATCATTATTGATATAATACCAAAAATATGTTAACATGCTTGCTAGCTGACTCATAATGTTATGAAAGATTTTACATTTATCTTTATTTATTGTTGTTTTTGTGAATGTTAATAAAATTTTAATTAAGCAAAATCAGCTTATCATATTTTTTTTTTAATTTAGTTATTTATCTACTTGTATAAACGCGATGTCAGTATGTGTGTTTCCTATGGACTCAAAAACTACTAGACCAATAACGCGTGAGTTTTTTTTTTTTTTTTTTTCCAAAATAATTTGCGTATTATGGGGAAGGTTTAAAGTCACCGAAATACTCAATATGACCAACAGAATGGAAGTTAGAAGTTAGTCGCATAATAGGCGAGACGTAGCAAATCCTCGACGATAGCTTCAGGGTCCCGAGGCAGATCCCTTCCCGAGATTCGATGGCTTTTTCTAGACAAATTTCAACTTTTATTCCTTCAGGTGTTAGTCTTTTTTTTTTTCTTTCCATACACTTAACATTGTGAGTTTTTTCCTTTCTCGTCCTAGGCTTTTTTCTATGAATTTTTAGCCTTTTTCCCTCGATTTTTACATTCTAAAGTGCCACCGCACTTTAGAATGTAAAAATCGAGGAAAAAAAGGCTAAAAATCCAGTGGAAAAAGTATGGGATGAAAACGAAAAAAACTCACAATGTCAAATGTGTGGAAAAAAAAAAAAAAAAAAAAAAAACGGTTAACACAGGAAGGAATGAATGTCAAAATTGGCTAGAAAAAGTCATCGAAGCTCGGGAGGGACTGGACTCGGGGCCCCGAAGCTACCATCGAGGTTTTGCAACGCCTCCTATTATGTAATTGTAAAGTAATGGTGTGTTGCGCTATCTGCATTTAAATAATACAGTTACTATTGACAATTATACTACTATTAAAGTCACTGAAACGAGAATTTCGGCTATATGCCGAAATCGAATCATGATTTATCACACCGAAAGACAGGAAGTAATCCAAGGAATCCGAATTAATCATTGCTCTTTTAAATTAAATAATTCCAATTGGTTAATAAGATGTTAACTAAAACCATCATAATAGCACTAGAATTCTTAAATGTTTAATATGAAGTTGACACCAATAAAAACAATCTTTACATGTTTATTTATTTACTGATATAAAAAGCAATATACAGTGCGGCCACATATCCTAAAACTAGCAGTGTGGACGCGTCCAAAATGTTGGAGGGAATCCAGCGTGACCGACAGTTTGAAATATGGAAAACATCCAGTAATTCCGCCCTCTGTTATTGGTCATTTTCTCTGAGTCAGATGACTGTCACCCCTATTTTAGCATTGGACTCGTTGAGTTAGCACCTGCGCAGATGCTTCCATGGTTTCATGAAATGTGGTCGAAGAATATTTATTTACACTTGTAACAAAACTTAAATAACACTGAAATAAAACTTTACGAAAAATTAAAATTTCACGAGTTAAAAAAATCTGTTACGTATAAGACACAGTGCATAGGTATGCTCGTTATAGGTTAAATAAAAACGAAAAATCATGCAGTTCGCATAGATTAGAAACACTTTCCAACTGTAAATAGCCGTTGGATCAGTTATCCTTCTATATATTTATCTCCAGGATGGCACCTTAAAAAAACATTGTGTTTTTAATTAGGAAGGAAGAAAACTTGCCAAAATTAATTTTATATTTATTCATTTATTTCAAAAAGAAAAACCCTATAATATGTTGCTTCTCTGTTTCCCTCATGTAGTGTTTCCTTTCTAGTGTTTTGTTTAAATACAGAGAGTCGACAAAAGTATATTGTGTTTTAGCTATGCAGTAAGCAATCATATAAAAGCATCTTTATAGCTTCATTTCTAATGAGAAAGCAATATAATGATAACTTTTAGCCTGTGCATGTAGCCTGTGCATCATCTAATTTTTTACATACGCACCATGTTTCACTAAAAATAATCCTCATTATACTGAAAATTTACATCGTACATTTTTTTCTTTTATCCCATAAAGTATCAAAACAACATTGTGAGCCCTGTAAACTATTCAATAACGCGAATCATACCTTATTTTACAGCTAAAATGGTTTTGTGTATCTAAAAAACAATATATTAATTTCGTTATGTTGTATGTAGTTCAAAAATATTAAATTATATTCTTAAAATATACTTCTCATAGACAGTACTGTATCAGAAACATTTTGTGAATCGCGGTACTCAATCCAGTTGCGCTAATTATGCAATTTTCACTAAAAAACATACCATGGTGAATTCGATTATCAAAATTTCATTTAAAGGCCTTCTAACGTTGATATTTTCTAAATTAGATCACCGACAGACGGACAAAAAGACAGACAGATTGACTAATTGAAATCATAATCACTTCGAAGGATTGCTTGAAAGTGTTAAAACCCTTGACACAAACGGAAACACAGTTGATCAATTTTCAATAAAAGTCTTTAATACATCTGAATATTTCTATGTGGCCTTGTAAACCTTAATGCTAATCATACTATGATATGTAGATTCTTTTTTTATTTGAATAATAAATAATTATTTCATTATTATTTGATCAGTATAAAAGTATTCACTTTTGATTTTTAAAAATGTTTTATCCTTCTTTAGGGTACATCAACCAGTCGTGATAATTATACTCCCTTCAAAAGTTAAAGGAAAAACGTGTTTTCCCGTTTAATGAAATAAAGTAACTCCCGTAAACATTTATAAAAATTCCTTGAAACTAATATATGTTATTAAAATTCACTATATACTATTATCATATATTCACTATGTATTATTCAAATTCACCATATTCCCTATTGAAAGTGGGGCAAAATACCACCACTGGTTTGTATACAGGGTCACCCAAAAGAGTTCTAAAGCATTCCGTTCTATGAGAGATATTTAGAAAAAATATATATATATATAAACTTTTTTAATAACTTTTTTAGACAAATAATAATGAAATTGGCTTTTATTATTCAAATGAAAGAAAACAAAACTGTAAAATACAGTATGATTAGCATTGAGATTTACAGGGCCACACAAAAACACTGAGGTAATTTAAGGGATAAAATTGGAAATTTCTGAAATTGTATTTTCGTTTTCATTATGCTTTTCTAATTGAACTAGTGTATTTATCTTTTTTTTCTCCTTCTGATTGTTAATTTGTCTGTCTGACAGTCTGTCGGCTTTTAGCGTGCATAAATATTTTCAGAATTTTTTTAAAATGATATATGTTATGCAAATTCCCTATGGCATGATTCTTTTTTAAAATTGTATAATTAGCACAATTGGTTTGTGTGCAAGGGTACACAAAAGAATGCCAATGCACTGCTTTATATCAAAGGCATTTTCATAAATCACATATAATTAAATAGTTTGTACTGCATAAATTATAATAAAATTGTCATTTATTATTCCTATGCTAATATATATATAGAATAAGCGTTTTAAACTCTTTCCAACAGTATTTAAGAGTAATTATGAATTCAGTTATCTGTCTGTCTGTCCGTTGTGTGATCACGTGGGCAAAGTACATTGAAGGTTAAACGATACAATGAGTATGTGTAATCAGAAAGTGATAATAATCTATGCGAACTTCGTGAGTTTTAATTCTTGTTATTATTATCATTACTAATGTAATACCAGAAAAATGTTAACACGCTTGCTAGCTTAATCCTAATGTAATGAAAGTTTTCCCCATTTATTTATTTATTTATTTGTTTTCGTTGTTGTTTAAAATGTTGATAAAGTCTTAATTAAACAAAAACAGCTTATCATATTTTTAATTCAGTTACAGTCGTTAACAAAAGTGTCCGAACACTAACAAAAATTCCGATGTAAAAAAAGTACAGTTCATACGGTTCTGTTAAATAAATCCTTATCGAATCATGTTCTTAGACTAAGAAGAGGATTCGACAAGGATTTACTTAACAAAACCGTATGAAGTGTACTTTTTTTACATAGTAATTTTTGCTAGTGTTCGGACACTTTTGTTACCGACTGTACTTATCTACATATATAAAATACTAGCAAACCCGTGCGAAATTTTCGCACTTTATTTCTTTTCTTATTTACTTTGAAAATTTGAAACTCGTAAATATTATACCTATTTCACCACTTAATTAAAATTTTAATTCACCAGTAGCCAAATTGTTATTAGAACCAAATTAATATTGAGCAATAGTGAAACCAAAATCATTCAAAGAAACGCTTCAAAATAAAATTCATGGTTCACGACCCAGTTTTCATACTTGCGCAAGCAGGGCAGTTTTATTATAGGGCCCCCATCACTCCTTTTAAATTGTTGTCGCCATATTAGCGATGGCATTTTATTTATTTGTTTTGGCAAAAATTTTGGTTAAAAAAAAAAAAAAAAAAAAAAAAATCCTATTTTGATTATACTTTTTATGAATGCGTTTTTTAGTCAATTTAGGATAATAATTCCTATTCTGTATATATCTTTAAAGTTTTGCTAGGTTTAAAATGATGCTTTCAAAGATTCTGAAGAAGCAACTTTTAAAAATACATTTTTACTTAAAATGGTCTCATAAGATAAATGTCATTTTTTCTTATTAGATCATTAAGCTGAAACCACGTGCTTAAATATTGTCCATTTATAAATGTTATTATTATTTTTTTTTTAAATCCTTGCGTATTTTATTAATTACATCCCTATCGTATCGTTTCAACAAAATGTAATCGTAATTGGTCCACGTTAGAGAAATATTATATAGATAATGTTAGTATGTGTGTTTCCTATGGACTCGAAAACTACTGCACCGATTACGCGCATTTTTTTTTTTTTTTATGATCAGTGTTTTAAAAAAGAAGGTTTGAAGCTACTGAAATGTTCAATCTGACCAACAGAACGTAGTTAAAGATTTTTAAAATAATAGTGCGCTGCACTATCTTCACAATTCCTTTTGACATTAATACTACTAAGTTATGTCCCTGGCATGTAATCATAATTTATTACACCGAAAAATCGGAAATAATGGAAGGAATCCGAATTAAACATTTAAATTAAATTATTTCAATTAGTTAAAAAGATGTTAACTAAAACCCTTATAATAGATTTAGAATTCTTAAATGCTACTTAATATAAAGCTGACGCCAATAAAAACAATCTTTACATGTTTATTTATTTATTTACTGGCCTAAAAAGAAATAATTTATTTACACGTGCAATAAAACTGAAATAATATTGAAATAGAATTATATAAAAAATCAAAATTGCACAGGTTAAAAAATTATGTTTGATATAAAACGCAAGTGTGTTCACTATAGTCTAAACAAGAACGAAAGATCATGTGGTCCTCATAGATTAGAAACTTTTTCCAACTGTATGTAGCCATTAAGTCGTTTAACATTCTATGTATGTATATCTAAGCAGACAGCTTAAAAAACATTCTATTTTTAATTAGGAAAAAAGAAATTATTTTAATAATAATTTATTTATTTTAAAAAGAAAACCACATAATAGATTGTTTCTCTTTTTCACTCATGTAAGGGTTTGCTTTTGTAGTAATTTTGTTTAAAAACAAGAAGTCTACAAAAGTATATATTTTTTTTTAGATATGCGGTAAGCAGACATATACATAAATGCATCTTTACAGCTTTATTTGTAATGAGAAAGCATTATAATGATAGCTTTTATATAGCTTGTGCATCGTCTAAACTTTTGCATGTGCACCATGATTTACTAAAAAATCCTAACTATACTGATCAATCATACTATACAGTTTCACTTATATCTCATAAAAATCTCAAAACAACTTTGTGAGGCACTGTAAACTAATCACTTGCACTAATCATACCTTATTTTACTAGTATTTTGCGCACTTTAAAACTATGTATCAATTTCGATATGTTGTATATAGTTTTAAAATATTAAATTATGTTTAAAAAATATACTTTTTGTAGACCATAAGGAATCAGAAATATTTTGTAATCTCTCTACTCAAACCAGTTTTGCTATTTTATGACATTTTCACTAGAAAACATAACATGCTGAACTCAAATATCATAAATTCATTTTAAGGCATTATAGTATAAATATTAACGGAAATTAGATCACGGACAGACAGACCGATAGAAAAATATGCAGATGATAGAGACAGATACTGAAGTCATAAATACCTCTAAGGAATGTCGGACAGTGTTAAAACCCTTAACACAAACGAAAGCACTATGGAACAATTTTCATTTATACCCCTTAATGTATCTGGATATTATTGTGTGGCTCGGTAAACTTTAATGCTAATCATACCATAATATATAATTTTTTTCCATTTGAATAATAAACAAATAATTCATTATTATTTGTTCAGTATAAAGGTTTTCAGTTATAATTTTTTTTTAAATACCTCTCGTAGAACGCAATATTTTATATTTCTTTAGGGTGTCTTTGTACATCAATAAATCGTGATATTTATGCTACACTCATGTCCAAAAGTTAAGGAACAAATTTTTTAAACTTTTTATTCTTTTGCGCATAATTTTTAAACAAGTAAGCATAGACACATAAGATTTGAATACAATGCTCGCTATAAAGTAATTAATTGAATTTTATATGACTTTAACATAACTTTTAATAAGATAACTTTATAGATGTGTGAGAATGTGTGTGCCTGCGCTTATGTTGTGGGATATATGTACCAAATAGTATACTTTATCCTAAGACTTCCTGAAGGTGTACGAAGACAGACAAGGCATCCTTGGATTAATCAGATGGTATATACGATAATATGAAACAATAAAATTAAACATATGCACTTTACAAAATATTTCTTTGTGTATAACCTGCACTTAAATCTTACAGAAAAGTAAAAAGTTATTTAGTGCTATTCTTATTGATGTAAAGAAAGACAACATTTTATAAAATACGCGGTTTTGTAAGTTCTTGGAATTTACAGTGGGACAAATGAGGGAAGATGGGGAAGTATTAAACAGTAGGTACTTTCAATGTAATGAAAAGGCATAAAAAAAATACACTTACCTTGGCTGTTTGCTTCTTTTCCGATACTCTAACGATGCTATACTATAACTACTTCTGGTTTATTGGATAGGCATCTAATAATTATGAAAAAAAAATAACATTTATTTTAATATCTTGAAAAGAAAGAACATTTATTTTAATACATAAAAAAAGAAAAAAAAAATATGTTGCAAAAAATTAATGGGGAAAAAATCAGTATTGGTTAATTTTATTTGTGACAGAGGTAACATCAGACTTTCACCTTTCTTGTCCGATTTTAAACACTAAATACTAATTTATCTTAATGACTTTTCGTGTGGCGATAGACCTGTTTGCTTTACTTATAAATGATACACAATACAAGAAATTTTTCTCCCAAGAAAAAATAACTACACTTAAAGAGGTAAAAATAGAGTATGTAAGACATAACACACTGTAAAAAAAAATTTCGGCATTTTACAACAAAAGTTGCTGGCACCGCGGCTGCCAGCACAGTTGCTGTAAAATTCACAAGTTGCTGTCTTTTATGGTGCTGTAAAATTAACTGCACTTTGCTGTAAAATTCACAAGTTGCTGTCATTTATGGTGCTGTAAAATTAACTGCACTTTGCTGTAAAATTCACAAATTGCTGTCTTTTTTGGTGCTGTAAAATTAACTGCACTCTGCTGTAAAATTTACAAATTGCTGTCTTTTTTGGTGCTGTAAAATTAACTGCACTTTGCTGTAAAATTGACAAGTTGCTGTCTTTTATGGTGCTGTAAAATTAACTACACTTTGCTGTAAAATTTCCAAGTTGCTGTTTTTAACGGTGCTGTGTAATTTACTGCAATTTGCTGTATATTTTACAATATGCTGTTTTTAACAGTGATGTGAAATTTACTGCACTTTTCTGTTAATTTTAAAAGTTGGTGTTTTTAATAGTGATGTGAAATTTACTGCACTTTGCTGTAAACTTCATCAGATGCTGTTATTAATAGTATATTTTATTTAAAAGTTTGTATTTACATTTAATATTTATAAATTTCGTTTGTTCAATAAAATATGTATTCAGCCAACAATTCTCATGGTTTTTGATAGACTGTTTTTACAGATTTGAAATCTTTAAATAGCGTTTTCTCAGTTTACATTTTTTCATGAATTTATGATCTTCAAAATCTAAGACTTCCAAAGATATTTAAGAATATACTTAATGTATATGGATGTTTAATAGAACTTAAAAGAATTGGGGATCAATTTTTGCAGTATCTTTAAAAGAAAAATTAAGAAAAATCACCTCCCCCCCCCTCCCTTTCTTCTCAAATTTTACCAAGCACTTTTTAAGCTTTTTTTTTTAACTAATGAATAAATTTCAAAACCCATACGTAATTCTTTTTAAATTGTTTCCCTTAAACATGCAAAAAAGTTGCCAGTTCGTTCCTAAATATCTCAAAAAGTTTTAGCTGTTTGAAGATTTTAAGATTATTAATTCATGAAAAATTGCAGACTGAGAAAACATAATTTATAGATTTCAATTCTGCAAAAAAAAAAAAAAAAAAAAAAAAAATTAAAACCACAAGAATTGGTTCCGGAACATATATTTTATTAGACAAACCTAATATAGTCCAGTTTAAAAACATTAAGTGGAAATATAGGCTATTGTATAAAACTTACTTCAATAATAATTATAGAACTTTGGATAAACACCATAAAATGCAATAAACTCGCAACAGTTTTTTGGGTCGAAAGAACTCACGATCCTTCGTCAGACGTACAAAGTAGGCACGAGTGCTGCATTCAATAATGCCGTCAAAGGGGCCATGTCATCTTAATTCAGTTGCTGCTTCAGATTCTGAGCATTTGCTGAGAATTGTACAAGATTTCATTTTTTATAATTCTGAAAAATTCACTACATTTTGTAGCAAACTTTACAGGATGGTGTTCTTATCGGAGCTATAAATTTCACAACACTGTTGTAAAAAAAAAAAAAAAAAAAAAAAAAAAATACACACGAAAAGATCGGTTTCTTTCTTTTTCATCTTTCTCTCCACGTCTCTCTCTCTCTCTTTTTTTTCTTCTATAAAGTCATGTTAAGCCTGAAATAAAGCTTTAGAAAAGTATAACTGAAGACATAGACTAATAATTTAAACTATTTTTGGAATGTAGTATTTTCCACTTTTCCTCACTCAATAGAGAGTTAAACCTGTTGATTTTGTATTATGGTTTAAAGATTAAAGAAGCATTTTAGCTTGGTTCGTCAAATTTTAGGTACTCTGATTAAAATATCTTCAAAATTTAATGCCATGGATAATTTTTGAAAAATATCTTTTTAAATATAATATTTATTTTCTTATTGTATTTGTAACTTAATTTTTTGTTTGACAATAATAATAATAATAATAAATAATAATTCTTCTTCTTATTATTATTATTATTGCTTGGACGTGCTTGCTTTTCATGTTTATTGTTACTTCATGTTTATTGTTACAGATTTAAATTCTGAACCAACTATAATAAATTTTTAATACTGCTTCCGATTTTTTGTTCAACTTTTTGCATGGTTGCTGCATCCTTTCTATAATTAATTGTTCAATGTCTTTTTTTTTTTTTTTTTTTTTTTAAATGCAGGGTTTGACACAGTTACTTTTTAAGTACAATGTTTAATTTAATTTTTTTTTTTTTTTTTTCATTAAAAAAAAAAAAAAAAAAAAAAAAATTGCAATGATTTTTATCATTGCAACAGCAGTTATCTCTGGTCGAATATTACAGACATTACTTTATAAAAATAGTGTTATTGAAGAAGTGATAGTGGCGATCCCTGTCTTATATTTAATTTCAGATATCACAAAATATTTTTTATTTTTATTTATTTATTCATTTATTCTGTTTATGACGAAGTCATGAAAAGAATAAAGTATTTTCGCGCAGATGCCCTAACAATACACCCCCAGTACATCTTTGTGATGTCTCTAGGGAATGTTCTTTATTTCTCAAGATATCTCAAGGATGTCCTGGGAAGAACACCAGGGGAACTGCAGTGTAGGTGCGCCATCAAAATTATAAAGATCAGAATAGGGAAAAGATGTTTGGTTCTCTATGAAAACATGATTCTGCTAGGAGTAATTTACGTTATGTTTTTCCAATGTGAATATTAGATGTGTTAGGTCTACCGGAAAGTTTTGCATTTTTTAATTAAAATACTTACATCGGAAAGTTATCTTGGATAACATTTAAGGTATTCTTGTGTAACTCTCAAGATGATAATTGTTAAATAAAAATTTTCATTTTATTAATTCAAAAGGACAGAACTTTCCAGTAAACCTAACATTTTAATGACAAATTTTCTAGATGACACATTTGTTATTCCTAATCACAAAATTGATGCCAATTATTCCGAATGGATATAATTGTCGTTACACTGACAGGAATCCTACCTATTTAATTATTCCTTGTTTATTACCCTTTGATCATTTTCCAATTTCTAGAAAATTCTACCCAGTGTTGCCAGATTGAGGACTTTTTTTATTCAACTATCACCAATAATTTTGAGAAATGATATTTTATATAAATAATAGATGATTTATCTTCGAAGCGATTAGGTAACCGTTACAATTAAAATTTAGTGGTAGCAATTGAATAAAAAAAAAGCCCCCAAACTTGTAACACTGATTCTATCTCACAAAATTCTATAAAATTACCATTTTAATTCTTTCTAAAATATATCATTTAAACTTTATTATTCCCAATCTAAAATACAATTAAGTATTACTGTAGTTATGAATGTCATTTTTTTACAGTGTCACACTTGGTTACCTAAAAAATTTATCCGTTTCTGTAAGTGAATAGTTAAATGTTATTCTTTTGGAATGCCACAATGCTGCTAATTTACTCTCTTTTTATTATCATTTAAGAACATAGCAGTAATTTTCACTTTTTCACTCCTGAGCATAGCAGGATGAGTAAACTTAGAATCAGATATATGTTCTATTAAGGATCCAAATGATACAACTCTGGGGGGAAAAAATAATAATAATATTTTGTATAGAATATGATATGATTAACTTTCTGATTTACAGGGCTACACTAAAATATTCAGAGAGATCAAAAGCTGTAATTATAATCTAATGACTGCATTTTCTTTTGCGTTAAGTCTTTTTAAAACTTTCCAAAATGCGTAAAAGTAATTTTAAAATCAATTAGTCTATCTGTATATTTTTCAGTCATTCTGTCTGTTGTGTGATAATGTAGGCAAAGAATATTAAAAGTTATTCGATACGACAATTACGTACAGTTGGAAAGTGTTACTAATCAATGCGTACTGCATTATTTTCCTTTCTTGTTTTTTATTTTTTTTTTCTTCAATATATTTACTATACATACTGTATAGTTATCAACTCTTCTGCTATTCCCGAAAGATTACTCTCCATATGAATATGTACAGTCATAAAATACTAATAATAATTTCCTTCCCCGACTAATTTCGCCGAAAATTAACATAGAAACCGGCAGTTGATGCCTAACGATTGGTAATAACATCTAGTATTTTATTCAATTGCTAAATTTTGTTTAGGGTGTCATGCACATATTAAAACTTGTACAAGCTTCTTCTTCTTCCTTTTTTTTTTTTTTTTTTTTTTTAATTTCCCGAATTGTAACACCCATTTTTGAGTACGTATTCGAACTTCTGAGGTCAAGGCGATTCGAAAAAAGGTATATTTTATATTCTTTATATCAAGTTTTCATCGAGCAACAAGCAAAAATTTATCAAGGGTAAATCTCTATATTTAAAAAAATAAAATTCAGATATCACACAGAAAAGTATTGTATCCATTCAGATAATAATCGGAAAATAAATATAACAATTTTAAATATAAAATAATGTAAAGTAATGCTAATTAAGAAATGATGTGTACGTCTAAACTTACTTCAATAACTATTATAATCATGAGCAAGCAAAGTAGTATATGACACAAAAGATAACGAGTGACAGCCCGCTAAGAGCAATAAAAATTGAAATATCACTATATTCGAAAAATAATAATAGGAATGAACTGTAACCCATATTTTTAATGATGCCCATTCTATTCGTGCAAAAATTAAGGCAGGTCGTAACTCATAATTTTTTGAAATATGATTTTATTAATTATTTTCATAATTCAAAAAAATTTTTTAATCAAAAATATGCATGGAATATATTTGGATTAATTCATAATAACGTTAAAAAAAAAAAAAAAAAAGAAAGAAATTTTAATCTATTAATTTTTTGGGAAGACATGAATTAATGTTTATTGCATTCATTTAACATTAGCATCTCCATATTTTAACGAATTATAACTCTGAGAAAAATTGATAGAAACATATAAACTATGTCATTTTCTGAGTTGATTTGTACCAAGTAATCCAAAAAGCTCGTCGAAATTGGGGGGTTGCCTTTGAAAAAAAATGAAGTTGATGCCAGTTTTAATATGTAGACACCCCTTAAGCAAAATCTAACTAAACCGTTCTAAACTAGATCTTATTACTAATTAATTGGCACCAGCCACAAGTCTCTACACTAATTTACGGCGAAATTAGTCGGGAAAGGAGGGGGGTGATGGCTTTTTTTTATGATTGTACATACAGTGCTGCCCGAATGAATAAAATAGATTTCCAATGCGGCCCACTAAGTGTTTTGGGTTGGACAGGTCTGATCTAGAGAGTTTTAAACGAAAATTACTCCTACATTGAGATAATCTGAACAACACTTTTGAAATAATATACCGCAATTGGAATACAAATACCTTTCTATCTCAGGAAATATGAACATTTTTTATGAAAAACGCTTCCATTGTGCATGCGCGAAAGATAGAAAAATTTTTATTACACAGGGTTGAATGCTAGATATATTGGGCAACTTTGTCAAAAGTTCATTTATAAACAGAGTAAAAATTTAACAAAAAGAACTAGCTAGATTTTAGATATTTTTCTAGAGTTGAAATTTAACAAAGGGTTTTCCCCGTCTTGTGCAATTAATTTGAAGATCCAGTTATTTCAACCACTCTCCAAAAGTACTCTTTTGTGAAAAAATTTTTATAAGCCTGTAGACCTAACTTATTTTTGTTTATTTACTAAGATTTGCGAAATCATAAGGAGTTTTTCCCACAAAAAAGAACTTTTACAAAGAGATGGAAATAATTGAATCTTCAAATTAATCATGCGCCGTGTAAAAAAAGTCCTTATCAAATTTCAACTCAAAAAAAAAAAAAAAAAAACTAAAATCTAACTCGTTCTTTTGCCGACAATTTTCTTACTTTTTACTCTATTCAAATGAACTTTTGATAAAAGTTGTCCAAATATCTAGCTTTCAGCCTACGTATTTTTTTTTTAATCTTTCGCATGCGCAGTGAAAACGTTTTTCATAAAAAGACTCACATTTAATGAGACGTTTAAAATATTTGTATTTCAATTGCAGCATATTGTTTCAAAAGTTTTTATTTTATTTTATTTTATTTTTTATTTATTTTTATTTTTGAGTAAATAAATGCTTATATCTCCGTTATTTAACTTGCTATCGTCACACAAATTCATCCACAAATTGTAATTGGTTTAAAATAAAACATCCTAAAGTTACAGATCATTTCTTTAAATTTAATAATACAGGGAGATCACAAACATTATAGATTTTGCTCAATTTGTTCCTGCTTTTAAATGTTGTCTTAAACCAACCTTCACAGAAAAACATGAGGAAAATACACTTCTTTAAACACCCAATGTTTGAAAACATTATATTGAGAGAAAAGTTTTTAAATTGAAAAACTGATCGTTTGCAAATCTTGTTAAACTTTTGAGCAATAACGTATCAAGCTTTCAACCCGCGTAATTAAAAAAATCTACTTTTAGCCCATGCATAGTAAGGAAAAAAAAAAAAAAAAAAAACTTCAAATAGTCAAATCGTAGCGAATACTACCCATGTTAATTTTGTGTTTTGGAGTACTATTTCTTCAAGTTTTGTAACAATGTTTTGAGATGCATTCTTGTTATAAACAAAATATTTGCCAAAAATAATTTAATGCTTTTTGAAAAAAAGTTATATCTTCCTTAATAATAGTACGATTTAAAAAAAAAAAAAAATGCAAATATTGTACATTGTACATATAGAGTGCAATAATGTGTTAAAGTTACAAGTTATTTGTAGATATTTATAATATAAGGTGATGAAGAATGTTTATGCTTTTCTTCAGTTTATAGTTTGTCCCCTAATTCCATTCGTGACTAACTTGACAGTATAAAATGTAGTTTATAAATGTTCTTTGCATGTTTGGAGTTTAATGCCACTTCATCCAGTATTTTTATTTATTTATTTTTGAAAATCGAAAAAAATGTCAAAATTACAAGTATTTCTAATACTTTTTTCACCCACTGTACATAATGAACCCTTTAAAACAAAAGGACTCATACGAAGAAAACAAAGTATCCAAATTCAACATAAAAGTAAGAAATTATTCTTACACCAATTGCATCTAAAAATGTTTTATTTAAAGCAAGAAAATTTATAAAGAAAAATTAACGTGAAATTCTTTTTAGGCCGTATATGTACAGGTTCCTTCAAAGGAATTTCCAAAACACTTGTCAATGAAGAAGTCTTGTACCTTAATCTTAAAAAGTAAAAATATAAATAAATAAATAAATAAATAATGAAAATAATGCTTTGATACATAACAATAATATATACATATATATATATATATATATATATATTTTTTTTTTTTTTTTTTTTTTTTTTAAGAATATAATTATTACATTTAATCCTATCAGGATTATAAGAGTCATCTACTTGTCCCAATTGACTATTATAGCGTTACAGGTTAATAATGCAAATAATTTCTGATATAGGCTGTTATGTTATTGAGAAACAAGGAAGTTCAACCTTAAAAAAAAAAAAAAAAATCGAAATACGTGATAATTTTACAACCTATGTTTGAAGTACTGAATAATTTCGTCGTTAGATGTCAAAATTTATGTTTAAAAATGTAAATAATTTCCAAAGTTTACAATTATTTCTCCAATCTCATCTATAAAATTCGCAATTTTTCGAAGTTGTTTCCCGAAATATGCATCAATTCTGCAACCTATTAAAAAAATGTACAAGCATTTCACTCTTCTTTGTTAAAATTTACGTTTAATTGCAATTAATTACTGAAGCAATTTTTTTTTTTGTTGTTAATCAATAAAATTCGCACATTTCCCCAACTTTTGTATCAGTTCGTACTATTTATATTTACAGCTTTAGATGGTAACTACTTTACTGAAACCGCTATTATTTTTAAAGCTAAGAGATTAACGGTGAGAGAAGCTCGATCTCGTATAGTTGTTGTTGTTGATAATACATATAATGTAATATGTATAATATTGATGTAATATATATAACAAAAATGAGATTTCCTAACACTAATTACCATATCAATTAATTTGGAATATATATATATATATATAATAAATATTTCTGTAATAGAAACAAGGGTAGTTAAAAAAGAAAAAAAAATGTCGAATGTTATCCGTGATGCATGTTAAAATTCTTATAAAGAAATAATTGATTTCATAATTAATATAACGATAGATATATTTCCAGTGTTATATGAGATAGGAGCAAAAAGTACTTGCTTATAAAGCAAAATAGAAAACTAATGCCGTTAGAAGTTGAAAGATTGTTTTGTAAAATTTCTAAATTTAAAATCAGGATTTTACTTTAATATTACAGTTTCATTAATGCTTGACAGTTTTGTTTTCAAATAAAATAAATTTGCACAGAAATTATTATATTTGTGTTGGAAGTAGCAAATGCTTATCTACTCAATTTAAAATAAATAAAAAAAATCCTCAATTTATATCTAGCTAGATATAATTTAACGAATTTGTCCTAAAAGTCTGTAGACTAGACTACTAGGTTCAAACATAGTTCATATCCATCAACCTAGTCCTGTAAAATGTTCTCTGTGATTGCCCCCGAAACTCACAGAAAAACCTCCATGGAATGCACTCCTCCAAGGACCTGGGTCTCAAAGGCAGACAAACAGGTTAGATTCTGCCATTATTCCTGATACGTTTAAATCAGTGCACGGATAGACGCAGAATAAATTATTAGAAATTTTTATTAGATTTATTAGATTACACAGGCCTACAAAAATGAAGTTGACAAAATTTGATTCGATGATTTCAGCTGATCTTTGTTTTTTGATATGATGAAACCGAAAATGCAGCCCATTTTTCTCTATCACGAAAAGATTTTTGTCAATACAGGGTGTTTACCAACACAATTTCTTACATATACCATCATAAAAACAGGTTGGTTGGTTGGTTGATATGTTTTTAAGTTGCACTAGTGCTTCGCAGTTACAACAATAGGTATCTATGATTAATTAATAATAGAAACATACTATAAAACTTACCATATAATTATATTGGTAGAAGAGTAATAGAAGAAATTGTATAGGCAGGCACCCTGTATTGACAAAAATCTATACGTGATAGAGAAAAACTGGCTTCATTTTCGGTTTCAACGCACCAAAAACATACAGATCAGCCAAAATTATTAAATCAAAATTTTACATGTCGACCTGTGTTATCATTTATACCCAGATTCATTTTTTTTTTTTTTTTTTTTTTTTAGAAAAATGAAATATTTCATAAAAATTATAGTAGTTCTTATATAAATTTATCGCACTAAGGCTATTATGAAACGTAAAATCGTTATTTTTTGGCATGTTAGAAAAAATCTCTTTCATTCGTAATCAGAAGAATAGGCAGGTATCTTATTCATTCACTAAAAATATCACTGTTTTTATTTAAATGTAAAAACAAATGATTTTTGACAATAGTGTATCAAAATGATTAAATTTTCATTTTTTTTTTTTTTTGTGTGTGTGTGTGTGTGTGCCGAAATATGTTATATTCTTGATTTACAAAATTTATGTTTAATTACAGCTAATTACTCGAACACGTATTTATTTTTATCATCCATTGCTAAAATATGGAATTATATCTGTGTTTAAGCGTCAAAAATCGAACTGTTTTGCTGATTCCAAAAAAATTAAATATTTACCAATAAATCCGCATATTTCAGAATTAAGGTGTATGCTTACTAAAATATGCCATTAGATTTTTATTAACTAACGCTTAATACAAGGAAATGCTATTTATTTATGGGTATTGTATTATATTGAGGGAAAAAAGAATAAATAAGTTAACAAACAAATAAAGAAAGAAAGAAAAGGAAAAGAAAGGAAATAGTATTTAAAGTCCTTATTATCATTATTAATATCTTAAAACGTGAAAAAAATTAAAAAGTAGTACTCTGTAAGCCGAGTTTATATATATATTTATATTAAACGCGCAATAAAATGCATTAAATCTAATGATAGACAGTTATTTTACACTTGGAAATAATTTATAGCAGTCTTATCAATACTATGTGCAATAGATTAAAACCATCTGTGTCTGTGGTTAGTGGTTATCGTCAAATGCCCTGGATAGAAAAACTTCTGCGCTCGAGGCAATAAATGATATAATTGTTTAGGTTGGGACGTTGGGAGTGGATGACCTTTTTTAACCTTTCGTACAGTATTTGCTGATCTTACATTCGCAAATTTTTATTTTTGTTTTTCTGTCGTAACAATTACTCTGTTTAATATTTAATATCAAATTAATACTGTTTCATTTAAACAATATATAAATATCTACGTCTTAACCCCCCCCCCCCCCGAGAAGCCTGTTCGCTCCCCTTAAAATTCTGATCGTAACAAAATTGCGTGATTTTACACTCAAAGAATTCATTAATAGCATTACTATTTTTATAGTTCCAATCTTTAATTTAAAATTTTACGAATCTACCTTCACCGCTTTCCCTACTTCGCTGTAATAATTTTAGCTCTTCGAAAGTATGTGTCCACATTTATGTACTTCACTCCACAAAAAAAAAAAAAAAAAAAAAAAACTCTGTTGCACGGATTTTCTAAGCTTAACACTTAATGTCGAAAGAAAATCAATTTTATGAAGACATCTCAGTATATATATATATATATATATATATATTTTTTTTTTTTTTTTTCCAAAAAGAATTTTTATGAAAAATAATAATAATAAATTTGTTTTAAACCAATTATTCGTTTTAAGAGTATTGACCAGTTCTTTTGAAATATATCCATACTGAAAAATTACATACTTCCTGGAGAAGGGAGCAATTATTCTCTCGAAAGGAGGGGGGAGATGCCCATACACAAATAACTTTTCCTTGCTGATTATCACAATCATATATATGTATATATATACATAATACATTGAAAAATAAAAATAATTCTCATTATGTACATTTATACGAAATTTTGCCCTACACTGCCGCATTAAAAAAAAAAAAAAAAAAAAAATAGTATGACAGCGAAACCTGTTGAGTGAATGATCACTAAATGTAATCAAAACTAAGCTAAGTCAAGGTCCAACTAAATATGATGTTTGGTTAAATTTTGTTCATTCGTTCGTAAGGTATGGTGTATATAAAATTTTTGATACACATTGACACACATGCACACTCATACATAAAGAGAGAGATTTTCTAGACGTGGTCTAATCGTGTTCAGAACGACTGAAAACGTGTAAATCCATCGAAAACCAGAAGATCGAAAATTTTCAAGAATTCAGTAAAAAGAAGAAGAAAAAAAGATAGTTTTCTTTTGATTAAAATATTCCAAAAGGGTAATAAATAAATGAATAAGTGTAAAAATAGCTCAGCCTTTTTCTTAAAATATAAAATTACGTTCATTGGCAACGGTTACTTATATAAACCTTTTAAAATTTGTTTTACATTTTTCTACTTGGTGCCAAAAGAAAAAAAGATAAATCGTTTTCAATTGCTGTATTTTACTGAAAGAAATAGATTTCTCGTCCTAATGCTTTTCTTTATAATAGAAATTCAGAGCTCAAAATCTCCACCGTTTTCATCCACATTTTCATCACTAAATTTAACCCTTTCATTCCCCGTGATATCAATTGGAATCATAACAATTCAGATTTTCTTTCTTTCCATCCAACACTCACGCTGATTCAGAATAAACAATATTAAAATTTCTATACATTTTCCCACCGAAAATATATATATTTTAGATGAGTTCACTATCCTTGTTGATAAATGAAAGTATATTTTTCTCTATTCCGATAATAATATTGGAATCAGTTTCCTGTTTTTAGGCAATTTAAGTAAATTAACTGTTTGAAATATTCTTTATTTTAATTTTTATAATTTGTATTTCTTCCAAAATTTTGATATTTTTATTCATTGAAAAGTTACCACTTAAAATCATAAGTGGTATCAGTGGTTATATTAAACATAAATAAACACATTTCTAGTTGCTATGTTATCTATATAAATTCATACTCTGCTATTACTCCTAATATATATATATATATATATATATATATATATATATATATATATTACCTTTGAAATAAATTTATCACTAAATATAAGATTTATTGTGTTATGGATGGAAAAAGTTGGGAATGAACGGGTTAAATACAATTTTTATCATAAAATAAGTCAAAAAATGATTGATACTGAATAATAGTTGGAAAATGTCCTTAAAAAAGGTGGTATTTCGAGCTATACAGAAATTAAAAATTCAAAGAAGCATTAAATGTAAGACAATATAAAATAGCACATAAATTTAATATAAAATCCAGCTTCAAAATAAGTATATCTGTTCGATGGCAGATATCAATTTTGAAAATTAATTAATTAAATTACAATAAATAAATAAAAGTTAGAGAAAACTATTCTGAGATTCAAAATACCATATTATCTCATATATTTCCCTTTTTAATAGAATTCCTCGCTATGTCATCATTCGGGAGTTTTCTCAAGGATCGCAAACGATTTGTTTGCAAAAGGGGTTATTAAGAAATAAAACAATTTTCATTTTACTTTAATTAAATTATCTGAAATTTGTTATTTAAACTGGAATTAATATTCTTAAAATGAAAGAAAATATAAAATTTTGAATTATTTTCATTTTAAATGACTCAAAAATTTTCAAACTAAGATCTAATGGATCTCTGCGCAAATTAATATATTTGAAAGTAATTCATTTTAATTAATCAACACAAAATATTAATATTGTAAAAATTAACAACAAACCTTTTCCATGGACCATTCTATGCTTGCCTCATCGACAGTTAAGACAGAAAATATCTACTACAAAGAGACAGGACAGATGTTATGTTCCTGGGCAGATGTTTTAGTCAAAAGTCCAAAAGAAGTTCCGTTGCTATTGGTTACGAGAGGAAGAAATAAATTTTTACAAGATTTTCTGCTGTATTTTTATTTGAAAGAACAGGTGCTTGAAAAACTACAGCAGAAAGTGCAGGAAAAATTACAACATTTTTTTACAGTGCAAAAAATAGACATATTTTCAGTGACTCGTCTTGGTCACCCAGTTGCTCTAAATTGAGACACATCCGAAGTCCAGAAAAGTTAATTTACACAAACAGGACACAATCTTATGTGTAATTTAAAAAATGTTCTAAAATTTAAATAAGCATATCGATAAAATATTATTTATTTGAGATTAGTGCATTATCAAAAATTTAAACTTTAAAGAATAATTCGTATGTGTAACAACCGCATATACATTTTTTGATGAATAACATTGTTGTACATAAACTTTTTAGCAGTTTATAATTAAAAATAATCTAGTGTGGCACACACACGATTTTCCCTTACCTTGCATTCAATGCTATAAAGACATATTGCACATAAAGACGTATAATGACAAACTTTGTATGAACAAATAATTCTGTTTGAGAGGAGCTGCGGCCCCCTTAAACCTCCGTTTCAATATAATACCTATATTTATGTAGAATTCAAGGCTGTTACTAAATTTAAAAGTTCATTCCAAATTATTCAGACAACATTCACCCGCATTACCTCTTTAAAGCTTATCAATCTTGATCAAACTTTTCCAGTAGCAACCTCATATACATCCAGCAACATAGTTGAACTGCCAGCAATTATTGTTTTTAATGTTATGTTGATAATACACACACACAAAGATCAACCGTTAAAAACTTGTCTTTAGTGAACCTCAAAACGCGTAATTATACAAAAAACAAGCGTTGGAAATTTAACTTAAAAAATACTTTATTTATGATATGGTTGTGAAGAATTGATTTTCCTTTCTGATCAGTTTTCTGCCATATGATTAAATAAGTTAAGCCACTTTCATCAAATACATTCAGTAAAAAATAATATTTACGCTAAATTTTCTGTCCCGCTATATTCCGGTTCTTTTGGGTAGCCCTGTAAAGAATTGACGAATGATTTTCATACTATATTTTACACGAAACATGCTTTTTTAAATATAAAAATATATTTTCTTTTCATTTTGTTTAGTGTAGCCTGTAGATGTTAAACTGTATCCACTAAACATTTCCCCTATAGACGCAATGTATTTGAATTCTCTTGGATGTCCCTGTACACGAACCATTGGCTTGATCTCAACGAAAGTTTTAATGGAGTATGCCTTTATGATAGGCACTTAGAATACTAGTTTGCATTTTCTGCTACTTGTTCTTAAGATATGCTGATAAAAGACACACACAGAAATATGCAGATACACACAAAGAGAGATGAACTCCTAAATATCTTTTCAGATTCAAGGAGTCTCGAAACGTGCAAATATAACAAAAACTGAATTTTGAAAATTTGAAAATAAAACAATATTTTCTCTTTTATCTGCATGGGTAAGACAAAGTAAAAATTAGTATTTTGAATTACAATCACATAAAACTGAAATCGTTAGGTGTTGCCACCTCAAATTTCGGAATCTCAAAATTTCGTGATCCTCATTATTTTTTACACCTGAAATTTATAGTATCTTTGAGATTAAATGTTGTGCAATTTAATGATTTTAAATTTACTAAATCACATTTAATAAAAAACTAGTAAATGTTAAAAATAATTTAAGGCAAAAAATTTCATACAATTACTATGAAAGGACGCTTGAAACAGACTGGCAATTGTTTAAATTGATATCGAATAGGTTCCACGACTAGTTGGCATAGGTGGACTCTGCTCAGTTCCCCATCATATTTATGTTCTCATAAATTTCTAGTGCGAGACATATTATAATCATGTTAAAATAAATGAATCTGACCAAAGCTTGATATTATGACAGAATGAAATCCCCGCCTAATAGGCTATCCACCGTTCACTTCGATATATTTATCTTTTTCTAATCTATTAATTTATTTTATCGGGGTCAATTCTGTTGTTTACTTTTCATGCTACTATTCCCTATGCAATAATCCTCAAAATTCATATTTATATGAAAAATTTACAATTTCGCTATGTTGATAAAATCGTAAATTACGAATAATTTACGAAATTTTCCAATTAGAATATTTGTATTCAATCATGTTCAAACAAATATCATAAATGTAATTTTGAAGTAGTCTAATGTATTTATGATCCTCAAAATGGAAGTTTATGCTCAGTTGTGCTTTATTCTGCCATTTTAAGTAAATCGTAAATTCCAAATAACTTACGAATTTTTTTAATTGGAAAAATCATAGTCTATGATATTCATGCCAGTATCCAAAATAATATTTAAAAAGTGGTTTGACATCTTTACGATGAAAATATCCCTCAAGATTGACGTTTATGTGAAATTTTGCTCTATTCTGCCATGTTAAGAAATTCGTAAGTTTCCAATAACTTACGAAATTTTTATATTGGAAAATTCATAGTCATTGATATTCATGCCAGTGTTCTAAATGATATTTTAAAAGTAGTCGGACATCTTTACGATGAAAATATCTCTAAAAATTGACGTTTATGTGAAATTTTGCCCTATACTGCCATGTTAAGAAATTCGTAAATTTCCAATAACTTGCGAAATTTTCAAAGTAGCATATTTATAGTTACTGATGTTCATTCCGGCATCTAAACTGATATTTTAAAACTGGTCCGACATTTTTAATGTAAAAAGTTTCCATTTACGTTTAAGTGAAATTTTGTCCTATTCTCCCATGTTAAGAAAATCGTAAATTTCTAATAACTTACGAAGTTTTTTAATTCGAATGTTGCAAATGAATAGGGTTCTTGTCAGTATCGAAAGTAATATTTTAAAACTTATCTCACCTCTCTGCGATCATTTGTTCGTGAGATATCGTGTAAACAGACTAACAAACTAACGGACTGACACACTAACGGACTGACACACTGACACACTAACAGACACCCTACAGACAGACACCATACAAATTTTGTCATTTTCGGATTCCTCACACCTGAAAACGTATAAAAAAGTCAAAAAACCGAAGTCGAAAATTTTCACGATTACCTAAGTTCCCCATACCTGATGATAGGGAACTAAAAAACAGTGTTGTGCAACTTCACAAAAAAAACGAACTAGTTCAAACTCAAGTTCATCGTGCAAAAAACGAGTTAGTTCGCGCTCAAACTCATGTCTGAAATAAATGAACGCGTTCAGTTCAAGTTCATTTTTAAAAACGAGCGAAGCTCACTAAAAGTTCATTTTTACGTACATTTTTTTTTTTTTTTTAATAGATCTTATCCTCTGTAAACACTTTCATAGGTAATTTCCCTTTTTTTTTCTAAAATTACCAATTACCATGAAAATTATTTTTAATTTTACGCTTAATTAAACTTATTAACTTATAATTCTTAATTATAACTTATTAATTTAATTGTGGTAAAAATTTATTTAGCAAACACTTCTGAATAGTGTACCCACTGTTTTTGCATGGCTTTTTATTCTCAAATTTTCAATACGTTTGTTTATGGGCATAATAACTTATTAATAGGAAACAAATTCTATCATTTAGAGGTTCCGTTGTTTTAAATCAGTGTTGCGCAGGACCGCGTTCATGAGTTTAAAACTTTTTCAGTTTTGAGCTGAATTTCGCTCGTTTTTTAAATTGTGAACTTGAGCTGAGCAAAGTTCGTTTCCTCATGAATTTGAGCGGGAAAAGTAACTCAAACTCATATGGATTTTATTCTTTTGGGAAATTTTTTTTATATTCTTGGTAGCAATCCCGGAAAAAAGGGCACCGGAAAAAAGGGCACTGGAAAAAAGGGCACCCGGAAAAAAGGGCACTTTTTCAATTCGCAAATCGCAAAATAATAAATATCAAATAATGATATATAAAAATGGTTTACAAATTACACATTTAGAAATTTCAATTGATTTGGTACAACATTAATTTAGTATATACCTCGGGGAAGATGGGGGGAGGGGGAGGGGGGGCAGGAGCAGATCGAAAGAAAACAATTGTTTTTACATAAACTCTTACCGATTTTAATGAAACTTTGTATAATCACGCACAATTTGTGAAAAAATTACTGTAAGTGCCAGGCAAACTTTAAGGGTGGGGAGTTAAAGAGGGAGGTGCAGAGGAAAATAAAATTATCTTTTATATCACAGTTTTACCTACTTTAATGATATATTCTATAACTATCACTAACTTTTTATGAAGATCACAGTGAGTGTATTATATACCTGGGGGGAGCAAGGGGGGCAGATAAAAATAAAATATATTCTTCTTATATTACTCTATTATTGATCAAAAAATTTTTTGTACAATCACGTATAATTTATTAAAAATTTACAGTAAGTGTCAGACATACCTAGTGGAAGGGGGGGGGGAGGGGGTTAAACAAGAGGAGGGGGGGAGAGGAAAATAAAGTGATTCTTTATATCACCATTTTAGCGATTTTAATGATATATTCTATAGCTACCACTTAATTTTCATGAAGATTACAATGAGTGCATTATATACCTGGGGGGGGGAAGCAAGGGGGAACCGATGGAAATAAAATATATTCTTCTTTAAACTACACTATTATCGATTTAAACAAAAATTTTGTATAATAGAATACAATTTGTGAAAAAAATCACAGTAAGGTCAGACATACTTGGGGGGGGGGGGGGGTTAAAGAGAGGGGGACAGAGGAAAATAAAATATTTTTTTATATCACCATTTTACCGATTTTAATGACATATTCTGTAACTATCACTTACTTTTATGAAGATCAAAATGAGGGTATTACACATTTGGGGGGGGACAAGGGGGACGCAGATAGAAGTAAAATATATTATTCTTTAAACTACCGCATTGTCGATTTAAAAAAACTTTGTATCTACGCAATTTTCTGCTTATGAAAAATTACAGTGAGTGTACACATATCTGGACGATTTGATAAGAAGGGGCAGAGTGAAGAAAATGTTTGTTTTTATATAACCATGCTACCTACTTATATGAAACTTTGTACCCTTATCACTTTCATTTTATTAAAATTATAGTGAAAGTTAACTAAAGTTGATAAGGGGGGGGGGGGGGGGGTAGGGGGGACAGATGGAAAATAAAATAATCTTTTTAAACAACACATATTTATCGTTTGTTTTATTGTTTTATTTGCATTTTGTGTAAGTATCAATTACTATTAATGAAAAATTATACTGAGGTATGCAAAAATTCAATGTATAATTTAAATCTGTAAAAAAATTATTCAAAAATGAATTTTCTTCTTTTAATCTGTGTTTTTTGTCCTTCCCCCGATGTAGATATAAAAAACTTACACTCTCGTTGATGTTTAGCATCAGTTTTACAAGGAGAAATTTAAAAAAGTGCCCTTTTTTCCGCAATCCAAAAATTCAATACATTGTTAATATCAGACATTAATTAAAAGTTAATATCAAACATTGGTAAAAGATTATTCTAAAACAGAATCTTTTTCTTTGATCTGTCTCTCTCCTTCCCCTCGTAGAAACAAAGAATTTTTGCTATCGTTCATGTTTAACAAGTATTTTACAAGTAACAATTAAGAAAAGTGCCCTTTTTTCCGGTGCCCTTTTTTAAGGATTGCGGAAAAAAGGGCACTTTTCTTAATTTCTCCTTGTAAAACTCATGTTAATCATCAACGAAAGCGTAAGCTTTTTATTTCTACGTGAGGAAGGGGGGGGGGGATGGACGAAAGAGACAGATTAAAAGAAGAAATTTCATTTTTGAGAAACTTTTTTACAGATTTAAATCATACATTGAATTTTTGAGTACCTCCCTGTAATTTTTCATTAATACTAACTGATATTTACACAAAATGCAAATAAACAATAAAACAAAAGGTGATAAGTGTTTTTTTTAAATATTATTTTATTTTTCTTTTGCCCCCACTACCCCCCCCCCTTATCAATTATAAGTAAATTTCACTATAATTTTAATAAAATGAAAGATACTCGTACAAAGTTTAATATAAATATGTAGCATGGTGATATAAAAACAAATATTTTCTTCAATCTGCCCCCCTCCCGTAGCAATTCGTCCAGATATGTGTAGACTCACTGTAATTTTCATAAGCAGGAAGTTGTATATATACAAAGTTTTTATTTTTAATCGAGTATACGGTAGTTTAAAGAATAATATTTTTTACTTTTATCTGCGCACCCCCTCCCCCCCCCCAGATGAGTAATACACTCATTGTGATGTTCATAAAAAGTAAGTGATAATTATAGAATATATCATTAAAACGGTAAAACGGTACTATAAAAGATAATTTTATTTTCCTCTGCCCCCCCCCTCTTTAACCCCCCCCCCCCCCAAGTTTGCCTGCCACTTACTGTCATTTTTTTCACAAATTGTACGTGATTATACACAGTTTTATTAAAATAGGTAAGGGTTCCTTCCTAGTAATTTAAAGAAATGACTGATAACATGAATTTAATTACATTTACCTAAATATTAATACTTAACGTTTAAAGCTTTATATGGAAAACTATTTTTTTTCCGACCTATATTTGCTTCCTTATTTTACTGTCAAAATACTTGGAACAGTGGATTTTTTAAATATATGTTTTAATATGCATTTATGCAATTCTAAATGCATAGTACACTGCGGTTCAATATATATCGCATCTATCATAAAATAGAAAAAAAAAAAAAAATTGATTGTAAAAGCCGAAATTGGAGGGAAAATAAAAATTAATTTCAATTATTATTATTATTATTATTATTATGTAACATCATAAAACTTTTAGCATTTCAATAACATTTATTAATTAAAACCCGAATAAACTACTACGTCAGAAACGCCAAAGAAAAATATTGGAAATGCAAAATTGGCGTTTCTGACGTAGTAGTTTATTCGGATTTTAATATTCCAACGCTAAGTCTCCTGTTATTAAAATTTATTAATTGCCTCATGGACTTATTCATAATTTTTCTAGTACTTCATGTGACGCTTATTTTCATCTAGTGCAATGTTTGAAAAGGTTTTCAATATATATATATATATATATATATATATATATATATATATATGACTTTATTTCTACTATCTTATAGATTTATTTCTATTAAATCATTAAATTAAGAACTTAATATTAAAAATACACATTTAAGCAAAGAAGTAATTTATTTTTTTCTTATACAAGACCTACCACGTTGCAAAGCAAACGACTTCTGTGATTTTTATTCCCATGCTATCGCTCATTTTAACCATTAACTATTCTTCTTATCAATGAAAAAAGGAAAGGGCTTTAGGCAATTGCTTTTGTGTACCAGAATTGCCCACACAACAAATCTCCCCCACAGACAAATCGGCGTATACCAGTCACAATTCTCAATACATTGGATTCGGCTTATAGTTCCAAGAAAACCACATGGTGTCGAAAACATTTTGACCAAGAATAACGAATGTAGATTCTAGATTCCTTCAAATTTTAGTTAGGGCATACAAAGAACGGGGGGAAATGCTGTATTAATAATGCGCATCATAATATTTATATTGTTTCAAATTTTACTTATTTATTTATTTGTTTTATTAAACAAATAATTATTACTTATTTCTTTATTTGTTTTAAGAAATAGCTATTCAACTATATGAAAGCGGGAAATTTTTATTACCATTTTCATCTTAGATAGCTCCTAAAACTAAAATTAGAATTTTACAAAAATGATAATTATTCCATTAAACGCTGCCTTAAATATTTCAAAAAGTTATTTATATTATATGGTTATCGTTTCTCGTAAAAATATACTGAATCTATATAAAATATTTTCAAAATCGTAAATATTTATTAAAAAATAAATTAATTAATCAAATAAAAAAATTGCATCCCATAAAATACAGACAATTTATAAATATTTCGTAAAACTCGCAACGAAATTTTGCCATTCTTTGTTAACATAATTTCCACAAAACTTTAAATGTAATTAAATATCACTATAATATTACACTCGAATTGCAATTTAATATATGTGCAAATGCCTTCAGAGCTGCTAGACAGGAAGTGCTGGGTTCGATCCCAGGTCGATGATATAAAAAAAATTTCCTCTCCCCCGTATCTTCAGCCCCCGAAGTATGTGTGACACTGTATTTTTTTCATAAACAGCAAGTGACTATTAGACAAAGTTTAATTAAAATAAATAAGAAAGTGAAATAAAAACAATTATTCTCTTTCTGTCTGCTCCTAGACCCCCCCCCCCCTTTCCCCAGGTATATACTAAGTAAAAATGGTACGAATTTAATTGATTGAAATTTCTAAAAATGTATTATGAAAAATCACGCTTTAAATTCGTTATTTGATGTTTATTGTTTTTGTGAAATGCAAATTGCAAAAGTGTCCTTTTTTCCGGGTGCCCCTTTTTATGGTGCCTTTTTTCCCAAATGCCTTTTTTTTTTTTTTTTTTTTTTTTCAGGAATCCATTTTGCACAGTTATGTTCTTTTCTGTCCCTTTCTTCTTCTACTTTACTTTTCATATTTCAGACAGAAATATTTAATATGAGTTTGAGTTTGAATTGCTTTTTCACGCTCAAGTTCGTGTAAAAAACGAACTACGCTCAACTCAAGTTCATTATTTAAAAAACGAGCGAAGTTCAACTCAAAACTCAAAATTTTTGAGCTAAGCTCACGAACGCGTTCAAATGAACGCGTTCGTGCACAACACTGCTAAAAAAGTATGATAGTATGATAGGGAACTAAAAAAGAAAAAAAACTCGTATTCAATTCAATTAAATGGAAATCCAAGCATATTCGGGTAGATCTTTCATTACCTTGATATTAAATTTGTGGTAATGTCTATTCATAACAGTTCAACAGTAATATTCTTGCTTTCTTATCATAATGATATTGTCGGTAGCATTATGATAAATGCACGTTGAGATGTGAACTATTATCATTATGATTTAAACAATAATTGCTAAATTTAGATAAAAATTATTTTATATTATTATGTGAAAAAAAAAATATATATTTTTTTTATAATTATTGATATTTATAAACTAGCCTTATATAAACTGAATCAATCATATGCATTATGATTTAAAATAAATATTGATATTTATAAATCAATTTTATTTAAACTAAATCAAACATTAATATAACATTTAAAAATATTATTCACTCTGTAGATTTATACTTAATGATAACAAATGATAATCATAATACACAAAGATATTTGAAATAAGTACTTATAGGATCATCTGCAACCAAGCAGCATGATAACAGAGTAAAAATAAAATAAAATAAAGATACACACAGAAGATGTAATTTTCCTAATACTTTTTTAAGATATAGTTTCAGCAAACCACCCAACCAACCAAGTCAAACAACGCCATTCAACCCGCGCCGCCCATCCATACTCCATAATTTTTACTGCCTTTTAATTTTTATAATAATAATAATAATAATTATTATTATTATATATATATATATATATATATATATATATATATATGACAGAGGAATATTAAAGAAGATACTGCAAATTGAGTTATTTAAAATGGCATTTTAAAGATTCCCTTTGTGTAAATTTTATTATTAGTGCTAGAGGCCTATTTCAGTCGGTACAGTTGTCGAATTTTTATAGGTCACTCTTAATTAGTGCTAGAGGCCTATTTCAGTCGGTTTATTGAATGAGGATTTATTGAATGAAGTCCCCCCAAGGCACAACTTTGACATGAGTCCCCCCAGGCCCAACTTTGACATGAGTCCCCCCCAAGGTACCCCTATTTCAGTCGGTACAGCGTTGTCGAATTTTTATAATACACTCTTACACTGTTAATAGTGCTAAGGGCCTATTTCAGTCGGTTTATTGAATGGGGATTTATTGAATGAAGTTCCCCCCAAGGCCCAACTTTGACATGACTCCCCCCCAGGCCCAACTCTGACATGAGTCCCCCCCCCCCAAGGTACCCCTATTTCAGTCGGTACAGCGTTGTCGAATTTTTATAATACACTCTTAATAGTGCTAAGGGCCTATTTCAGTCGGTTTATTGAATGGGAATTTATTGAATGAAGTCCCCCCAAGGCCCAACTTTGACATGAGTCCCCTCCAGGCCCAACTTTGACATGAGTCCCCCCCAAGGTACAACTTTGACATGAGTCCCCCCAAGGCCCAACTTTGACATGAGTCCCCCCCCAGGCCCAACTTTGACATGAGTCCCCCCAAGGCCCAACTTTGACATGAGTCTCCCCCAAGGTACAACTTTGACATGAGTCCCCCCCCCAAGGCACACTTTTGACATGAGTCCCCCCAAGGCACACCTCTTCTTTTTGCACTGATGACGGTACGCTTTAGGCTACCGAAACAGCTGTATGCACCTCAATAATTTTTCTTTGGCGTTTCTGACGTAGTAGTTTATTCCTGTTTTAATATTCCAACGCCAAGTCTCCTGCTATTACTCTTAATTAGTGCTAAGGGCCTATTTCAGTCGGTTTATTGAATAGGGATTTATTGAATGAAGTCCCCCCCAAGGCACAACTTTGACATGAGTCCCCCCCCCCAGGCACAACTTTGACATGAGTTCCCCCAAGGCCCAACTTTGACATGAGTCCCCCCCAAGGTACAACTTTGACATGAGTCCCCCCCCCAAGGCACACCTTTGACATGAGTCCCCCCAAGGCACACCTCCCCCTCATTGGGAAAAAGAGAAAAAACGTTGTTTTGCGGCTATAAGACAGTTTGGACTTCCAACGTTATTTGTCACAGTATCTGCAGCTGAAACACATTGGTTTGATTTAATGAAAACTTTATCATGGAATTTAGATCGTCACGAATTAACTAAAGAAGAATTTGTCGATATTAACAAGTTTAGCAGTAGGCCTCTGGCACTAAATTAAAATCTGTCAATGTCAGATTTTCATGTTTTAAATAATGAAATAATGCCGTGTCTGTATAATTTTTTTATTTTTATTTTTATTTGCAAAATATAAATGACTTACAAAAAAAAAAAAAAAAAAAAAGTTTGAGATGAATTTACTGTGAAACGGCAATTCTTCTCTTAAAATCCTACAATATGTTTTTAGAATATATACATAAAGTATATTACATACATATTTATTGAATTTAAGAGAGGGAAAGAAATTCTTCATTGTAATGACCAGTGTTAATGTTTCAAACAGTAACCTTTCCTCTTATGAATGTTTACTCCTTAAACCCTTAAATGTCGTGTGTTGCCTTTCGGCAACATACCCAATATTGTCTTCTAAAGTATTATAAGCATAATATTGAAGGTGTAATGTCTCATGTTTGCCGATTGGCAACAAATTGCTTTTTAGCGGTAAACCTTAGTTAAAATGAAGTATGATTTTTTTTTTTTTTTTTTTTTTTTTTTTTTTTAATATTTTTTCCGTGATTTGTTTAACAGAGGAAAGAATAAAACACTTTTAAATTGATTTAAAAAATAATCAGGCATTTAAGTGTTAATTGAATATTATAATCATACCCAATATGAGTATGTAAAGGTGAAATACTATGTACAAGTTATGTTAAAAGAAGATGATAAAAATTACAACAACCAAAATATCTTCTCCTGCTTACATCGGCATGGGAGATTGGCTGAGTGATTAAAAATGAAGAAAGGGGTGTTAGTTGCATGACATTTATGATATGCCAGTTTTATTATTATTATTATTATTGTTATTATTATTATTATTATTTTACTGTTTGAGGAAAATTGAAAGAAACAAAGTTTAACAAAATTTGTTTAAAATATTTAGATAAAAATTAGTATTTTCGTAATGTTTTAATTAAAATTTAAAAAATAGGTTTTCTTTATGGGTCAACTTACATCAGTAGTGGATTTTTCAAGAGTATTTTTAAGCTATTATTTGTGTTGTTTTCTTAATTTTAGAGGTTGCGACTATAACAAATGTTCTTTCTCTTTTACATGACTATACTGCGAAAAATGCTAACTGAATCGTTTTTATATACGAGCACTAATTTTTCCGAGCGCTTAAAATCTAATGTGGCCACTTCAAAACCAGTAGGGGACACATTTGAATTTTTCAGAAAAACTGAAATAAAATACGAATTAATTGAAAATGTATACTTATTAAACAAAATGTACTTTCTATTTGATTAATGCACTAAAAGAACTAAAAACATATGAACTTGTATTATAAATTGAAAACAAATTTTCTGAAGAATTTAATGCCTTTAATAACATGCTGTTTTACTTAAAATAAATAAAATTATAATTAACATTCTAATCCTCACTCCTTGTGTAATATTCTCATAAATACTAAGGCTAGCCAGTATTTCCTTCTTTCATTTTATTATTATTATTAAATTCTGCGGGTTATTTCCAAATATGTAAATATTTTCTAAGAATTTGGAAAAAAAAATAACCTCTTATGAATATGTTGAAGCATATGTTGAATTTTGCATTTTGATCAAATTTTGAGTGAAAATACTTGTTATTTGTTCCACATTCAAAAATTGAAAAAGAGCTGTCTGGCCTTAAAAATTTGAATAAGCCAGTAGTTGGCAGAAATTTCTCCACTACTGTTCCTGATGACATTTTGTGGTACGAGTAGTGGACACACACTCCTAAATATACTATATATTAGTATAAAATTAAAACTTTAGTTCAATAAAGGGATTTTGCATACTTATTTTAGTCTTATGAAAGCAAAAGGTAAATTAAATCAGTTAAAAATAAACAGATACGAAAGAAACGTTTTATTTCCTTATTGCAAATTGCAAAAAGAAACAGCAAAATGAGAAAGACGATTTTTTTTCCCCCAGTTAAATTGTGTTATTCCAAAACTGATGGCTGGAAATATTTGCAATTCAAAACATTAATAGTAGATGATTGGAAAAATTATCCTTACTGTTGCTCGAACCTATGCAACAATTACAAAATTTATTTTTAGAGTTTAAATTAAAAAGTGCTCACTATTGGTACAAAGTCTATTATTGGTGCCTTTACCCTACAATATGAGATTTTATTATTTATTTATTTGTTTGTTTATTTGTTTAAACATTTTTCAACATAATATTAAAAGGATACTTGACGTCAGATATATAAATATAGAAAAATTATTCAACGTATAGAACATCAAAGAGAATAAAGAAATTGTGAGCAGCTGTTTCGGTAGCATTGAGCGCAACGTCATCAATGCATAAACAAACGAAAGAAAAGTGCTTCAATGTATAAGAAAGAGAAACTGATTCTACGACTGTTTATAAAAGAAATGGTTTCTACGATTGTTTGATTGAAAGAAATCGAGTTCAAATGTAGATTTAGGCCTAAATTTACCTTTGAGCTCGATTTCTTTAAAGCTTTTTACTTCTATCTTAAAAACATTGCTAATTGTGATTTCGCTGTACCCCCTCTGTCTGATTGTTTGAAATTTTACATTCAATCCACGGTTTCTTATTTATTTATTTTTATTTATTTATTTATTTTTTTTCTATATTTTTTACAACTACTATTTCTCAGTTTCCTGTTGACCAGTCCCCAACATTTGCCCATTCTTACTGGTTGATAAACAGTCATCGTAGAATCCGTTTCCCTTCTTTCTTTTCATTTCTTTATGCACTGATGATGGGGATGTTCAACGCTACTGAAGCAGGGGCTCTATTCTCGTCTAGTCGATACGCGGAAACCGGTTGTTGTGAAGCGAGACAACGACGATTTGCTATTCTCGTCGAAAGTTGCGTCAAAATCTTGACAGTCGTTTGAGCTTGTTTACAGTCGTTAAGTTACCGGTAGCTAGGAGGCAGTTGTTCAGCTGAAAGATCGTCGTTTATCACAATAGAAATAGGCGCGTCTGTATAATGTTTTAGTTTGCTCAATTAAAGGGACATTTCACATTTTCCACCATTGAAAACCGGTTGTCAACATCGCTATTTACAACTTTCCCCTCCCAAAACGGATTACGAATGATCCCTTGCAACTGATTGGTTTAAAATGTCACCCACGAACGCAGAGAGTTTCTTCTTCCACTCAAGATAACAACGGGAGACCAGAATAGCACTTAGCCGGAAGATGGTTATTACGGTGGGTAGAACAGTTGTTACAGACTGTCGTTAACGATTACAAGTGGTGGTTAATAAGCAACTAGACGAGAATAGAGCCCCAGTTGTCTGCAATTTCTTTATCTGGCGTTCCATACCTTAAAGACTTTTTTTTTCTTTTTTTTTACTTTTAAGCATAGTTGTCAGTGCTTTAAGTGCATAGTTTGCATACATTTTTATCTAACTGTACGCAATTAAATTGCTATGAAATTGACAAATGTTATTGACAATCATTACAGCATTAACAATAATGTCCTTAACATTAATAGATTTCTACAGGGATATACAAAATAGCTTGGCTATATTGCAATCTTCGGTTAGCAATTCTTTTGAAGTGCATTTTTCAATCTTAAAGTATTTCAAATAGAGGCAACAAGCGAAATTGTTATATGCTAAATTAGTGCTAAATTAGTTGTATTTATAACTTGCTAGCTGAATTAAATATATCTTAAATTATTCATATAAAATTTAAAAAGAAGTTTTTCCTAATTTTATTTAACATGATTTATTTCTTTTGCTGTTATTCCATGCTTTTCTTTGATAATAACAAACAGCTTATTTTAAAATAAAATTTTTGTAAAAATAATGAGAAAACAATCTCTTTGTAAATAGATTGAATTTTTTTAAGACTTTAGGATTAAAGACGAGTTTCAAGCAAAGCTATTAGAATGAAATATTTAATAAACGAAATATTCAAAAACTAATTGGAGGGAACATCGGTGATGTTAATCATTTTACCATTTATAAATAAAGTGTGACATTCAGAAATGAAGTTTTCAGGATGCCTTACTACTCAAAAATAAAATTTGCTCATTAGAGATAATGAATATTATAATGTGCAAACAAGTCTGATTTTATTTTTTATTTTATCAGTTAATGATCTCAAAAGTTCAATACATATTTTGAAGTTGCATAAGCTCTTCATTATTATAGTACTTTCATCAAAATCGCAGCACTCGATAAATACATTTATATTTCTTGCTCTTTCTTCCTTCCTTTCTTTTATTCTTTTTATTATTATTATTAAGCAAAAATGTGGGCTTATATTTATTTTAAGGACGTAATATATTTCATAGACAATGTTTCAGGGACGTACGAAATTGGGGAAGTCAGTGGATTCGATTTCGCTCACTATTGTGTATCGTGAAATTTCCTTTTTATGTCAAATAATATAACCACCCTTTTAAAAACAAAATGTCATATGAATGTTCATTATTAGTGATTTTTTGTAACTGACATTCCTAATAAGCAAATATTAATTAACATTTAATTATTAATTTATTTTCTTGAAAAGACAAATTCAGTTATTTTTAAATTGAATTTTTTTTAATAGGGGATTTTTTTTTAATAGCAACGTCTCTGAATTGAGTGT